>JBANSL010000002.1:30463391-31713391 GCA_037127255.1 Persicaria tinctoria
GAATATATATTGCAAAAAGTAAATTAAAATATATACTTCTCACAAGTAAATAACAAAAATAATTTTAATAAAAATAAATACACTCAACACACGTAAAAATTATTTAGCCACTTCAGGTGGATATCAGTCATAAAATAGAGTTATCTTTCAACTTCGAAGTGATGGATCAATAACTATATATCAAATTATATTAGCACTATGACACGATTTATATGATATAAAAACTATATGTGCAATCAATAGCGTTATTTTGCAATCAACCGCTATGATAATCCATATTTAATATACGAGATCAACTCATAACACATATATAATCACTAATGATCAAGATATACAAAAGTCATATAATAACTCAAATATATATGATGTTTAAACATACATGATTGCAAGCTCGATCACATATTCTAAGATTAAGAAATCGGCCAAATTCCATCACAAGCCTTAAAGTTGAGCCTAATATATATAGACTCGCTACCAAGTATAGTTCAGTCTTTTAAGTTACGCCTCTTTTTACCATGATATTCCGGTACAACTCCGTGTACAAATCACTCTTATGACACCACCATCACCAAATCAAATAAATCATAAACAGGGTTTATACAAAGTATATGTGGTTAATCAAATAAATAAATAGAATTAATAGAATACAAATAAATAATCATTGGTTCATCATCTCTACGGGGATGAGATTTGTCGGTTCATCAATACAAGGATGAGATTCGTCTGTTCATCTCTACGGGGATGAGATTAGTCGGTTCATCTCTACGGAGATGAGATCAGTCGGTTCATCTACTTCAGAAGATGTGTTCAGGCATCTACTTCCGGAGATGATTTTATTTATCTACTTCGGGAGATGTGTTTATTCATCGATTCATCTATTTCAAAAGAGAAATCCATCACTACCGGGATGATTTTATTTTTGTATACATGTTCTCTTTGGGAGATGATCTACAAAACAATGATTAATATGATTTCATCACTATACATATATCAAAAACAAATTAAATTAAGCACGTTTTTTGATGGAGTAAGTGCATCAGAGATCTTCCAAAACCAAACTACAATTGAACATGATAGCTAACCAGGCATAAGGTCATAATAGTTGACCTATGAATTGAATAAATCAACGATCTTCTAGTGAGTGCATTGGAAACCAATTGCAATGAGATCTTCTGATTATATAAATCTCTATCTAATATTAATAAAATATCATACCGGCTTGAACAAGACTCGAAAAACTTTAGCATATGGCACGACATATAAAAAAAATAGTACGTTACGGAGTTACCACCGGTAGTGCATAAAGTAAAAATTAATAAAACTTTGTCGTTTAATCAAATATCAAACATACAAACTGATCACTTCAGGGATATACTATATAAGTAAAAAGAATATTCACTTCAGGGATACGATAGATTAATCCAACCGCTTAAAAGATTGAAATTCTTTTGTATTATTCAGTAGATATTGCAAATTTGATTGGTTCAACCGCTTCAGGGATTGATATTAGTTTATTTGCTTCAGAAGATTGGTTCAATCGTTTCGGGGATTGACGGTTCAGGGATTGAGATTAGTTCAGTCACTTCAGGGATTGAGAATAGTAAGTAATCTAGTCCCAATTCTTTGCATTAATCAATCAAAACTATTTAAATTATTTATATATTCACCCCGTGCCAAATATATATATTTCTAACCAAATTTGTATGGATCCGATCAGAATCTTAAATAACCAAGAAGGAAGAAATATGTATATATAATTATATATACATATGATCAGGGGCGGAGCCAACGGTTTGTTCATAGGGGGCCTCAACAGGGTGTAGAAGGTAAAAAAAAAATTGGAAAAAAGGGTGGAAGGGAGGAATCAAACTCCTGACCTCTGGTCTCCCCGTACAAGGATTCTACCACTGTGCTGCTGTGAACATTTGTATTTCTAATACCCCTTTTACTAAATATCTAGTATTAGCTATATATATATATATATTTTTTTTTATTATTATTTTTCCAGGGGGCTGGAGCCACCGCATGCCCCCCTCCCTCCGCCCCTGCATATGATACACAACGTTAGATAGAGTCTATAGAGAATACCAAAACCTTCATGAATACATAGATGTCAAACATGAACTCACATGCGATACTAATACACAAGCTATACGCTTTGAGAATAACATAAATTGATAAACATCATTAGCGCTCATAAATAAAAATAGAGAAATTAGCAATCGCAATCCGGTACCAGAGTCGAAAGCAGAATTTGAACATGATCAACCGATACTTAAGAACAACTAAAACAAGTCGATTTATTTCTTCTATGAAAAGAAGCGGGTTGAACGGCGATCAAATCAATTTACCATACATAATAATCCAACGAAAAGCCAATGAACACACTGATCAAAATTCAAATTGATACATGGCTAAATCTGTAAAACACTCAACGAAAAGAAAATAGAAAAATTGATACATGGCTCAATCTGTAAAACACTCATCAATGAAATTAGGACAAAGAGGAAAAACCATGAACACACTGATCAATTCAAATTCATATTAAATATATTTAATGAAAAATCAAGTTAACTAGCATCTGAATGAATGTATAAAACAGAATAGTAGTGATTATCGATATATATGAATATATGAAGATGGAGATTTCTTACCGTATAGTCCATGTGGGTATGAATGAAGACGGAGATTTCTTACCGTACGTATAGTCCATATGGGGTGTCTAGCAATTGCGGCAATCTCATCTACGATCGGTGTCGCCTCCCCCGCGGTGGTCGCGATTTGTTCCTGAAGCTACGTTGTGGACACCGAGCGAGCGCGCACAATCGGATTCTTGTCTCCTCTCGTGAAAACCCTAATTTAATTTTTTTTTTCATAGAGCAACATCGTGCGGATAACGTATTATAAACTGAGGTAAGAGAGGGGAGAATGTGAGATTGTATTCCATTGATCGTTTGTAGAGCACCAATACAATATATAGGAGTCATATCCTTAGGCTCCAAGTATAAGATAAATCAATCTAAAGGTAAAAACTCTATCTAAGTAAAGTGTATATCTCGTATATGCGACGGAATCAAGACCAATTTTTTTTTTAGCATTGAGTCAATATATTCTTCATAAATCTTGTATCCACCATGATTAAGAGTCAGTAGAGTAGATGATTTGTTGTTTGGATTGTTTAAGATTTTGTGACATTTTTTGTACAATACCTTATGAACAAAGTGGAACATATGCGACGGAATCAAACTCCAATTTTTTGAGCCTTGAGTCACTAAATATTTCATAAATCTTATATTCACCATGATTTAGAGTAGTTAGAGCAGAGGATTTGTTGTTTTGAATTGTTTAGATTTCGTGAGATTTTCGTGTACAATACTATGAAAAAAGTGGAACATATGCGACAGAATCAAAATCCAAATTTAGGAGCCTTGAGCCACTAAACACTTGATAAATCTTGTATCCACCGTTATTCAAAGTTATTATAGTAGAGGATTTGCTATTTTGGACTGTTTAAGATTTTGTAAGTTTCATGTTGTATGAAAAACGTGGAACATATGCGACATAATCAAAAGTCAATTTTTTTAGCCTTGAGTCACTAAATACATCATAAATCTTGTATCCACCTTCATTTAGAGTCATTAGAGTAGAGAATTTGTTGTTTTAGATTGTTTAACATTTCGTGAGATTATGCGACCGACTCAAAATCAAAAAAATTGAGCCTTGAAACACTAAATATTTCATAAAACTTGCATCTTCCATGATTCAAAGTCAGTGGAGTAGAGAATTTGCTATTTTAGATTGTTTAAGATTTCATGAGATTTTCATGGAATCAAAACCCAGTTTTTCAAGCCTTCGTGACTTTTTTATTCATAAATCTTGTATCGACCATGATTCGAAGTCAGGAGAGCAGAGGTAATGGTACGACAGGATTCCAAAAGTTTATTCATTATTATATACCGTAGCTTATTTACACCTGTATTTGTGATAATACCTCCTTCACATTACTCACTTTCTTTTGATTAGTGACCGATCATTTTCAATATTTCAACATGCCTTGTGGAGACATCTCTAGTCTATGGATTGCCACCTTTTCAGTAATTCAAGATGTTAATTGTTTATAAAGAAAGATCATCCTTTACTTCACATATAAAGTTCCATACAAACCGTATACAGACAATAAAAAAAAGGTGCACATCAATGGTAAACTGATATATGGAATAATGGACTTCATAGTCTCATTCAAGGGAATTAAAGAAAAAAGTGATCTTGAGGTTAAGAATTTATAAACATATACTAAAACTGATGCATAACGTTCTATGTGGCGCGTTGCGGTTGATTCTAAGAAAAAAAAATCCAATGTAGCGCATTGTGGTTGATTCTAAGAAAAAAATAATAATAAAATAATATGTTATCATAGTTTATAGGAAGTTATATATAGGGTTGGCATGGTACGGTAACCACCAAAAAATGGTGATTACCACGTACCAACCATAAACTGGTGGTACGTAAATTTCCATACCACGTACCATCGGTACATTACCATAGTTACCAAGCTGTGATTCTGTTTGTATTTTTTTGAAACCCCTTGGCTACCTTCCGGTAATCTTCAAAGTTCTCGAATGAAAAAATATGATTACCAAAAATAATATGGTTACCGCCTATTATAATTTCAAATAAATCAAGTTCACAACCTAAATTACAAACCAACCAAGTTCAAAGTTTTGAAACAAACCAAGTTCAATTGTTCAAACATTCAAAATGTTCGTGCAAGTTCAAACAAAACAAGGTCAAAGTCTTCAAACGTTCAAAATGTTCACACTGTTTCTAGTAGAAAAAATAGAAAAGACCAATTTAGGTCAAAATCAAAACACAAAATATAAATTAAAAACTTAAAACTTAAAGGTAATAACAATAAAACATTAAATAAAAAAATATAAATGTATATACTTGGTAACCATGGTATTCAGATTTCACTACCATTACCGTATCATCTTAATGTGGTTACCGCCAAGATGGTTACCACCATGTTGGTTACCACAAGTGTGGTTACCAACATAGTCGGTTTGTGGTTAGTACGTGGTTGGTATGGTAATTTCCGTACCATTTGCCAGCCCTAGTTATATATAAGGCACAATCTATCTATATATATTTAGATTTTAGTTAATTGACATAAATATAAATAAAAAATATTTCATTGTTATACTTGCCAAAAATATTAATAGATAAATATGTAGTATTTGATAAGTGCTACTACCTCCGTCAAAAAATACACATCCTTTTACTATTCATACATTTTTTAGGAGCTAAAAACTATATAAAATATTAACTTTTTTATTAATTTTTTTAATAATTACAAACTTATTGATTCTTAAAATAAATAATAAAAACGTTAATATTTTATTTAGTTTTTAGTTCCTAAAAAACATACTAAAAAATAAAAGGACATGTATTTTTGGAGGGAAGGAGTATTTTATTTATATCTATATTATTTTTTGGTGAAAAAATGATTTATATTTAAATTATTATTTTATTATTTATTAGAATTTATCTAAACTATTTATAATATTGTATTAATGTATTCTCCGTACATAAAACGGGATCTACAATAGTGTATTTATAACCATGCAAAACGATATAAGGAGTCTTCTTTTTCCTACTCCTTTTCAACCTTCCAGTGAGGGTCACAGACTGGTGTTCAATATCCATCATGCACAACAGAAAATTGTAATCTACATATTTGTTACAGTGAAGACAAAGCCACAAATCAATGCCGCAATGCGCAGACAAAACTAAAGTTAAGGCCATACTAGATTATTGAAGTACAGTTGTTTATTGAAAATATTTTTTTTTAAAGTGTGATTTGCAGTTTTCATACGATTTTATCAAAGGAAAAACCCTTGTATAATGGTTTTACGACAGAAACCATACATATTATCGCAAAAACAAAAGAATTGATCAGAAGTATTATTGTTCTATTTTTATGTTAAAAGGTTAAATGAAGCTAATGGAAGGTAGCACTGACAACTTTTACACACAACTAAAGATTTCACTTCTTTTTTCTTTAGTGAAGTGAAATTGTCTTCACATTACAATGTCGTTTTGTTGCACTTCACACCTAATTGTAAAGTGCATGCAATGCAATGCTGAAAAGATTCACCAAAGGTGCATAATTTAATCGGCATAAATGATCAAGCTGAGAATCATGTAACCTTCACAAGAACACAGATACTGCATGTTTTGTAAATACCAGAAAGGGCCACATGAGGGGAAATCATGGCAGGCTTATCTAGCGACGACGCATATTACGCTGGATCCAAAAGAAAAAGGAAAAAAAAAAAACGATGTCAGATATAGAGCTCTATCCTTGTTAGCCACAGCGTATTGGAAATGAGTTCATAAATGACTTTTCACTGCAACAAACTAATGTGAACAAAGTATCATTAAATAGTGTTTACAGAAAAAACAAAACTTCTACAACAATTTGTTCAGCCTACATACTCAAGGAAGTGCCTATATATGGATTATGTATTAATTAAACATTTAGTATTGGATTCATTTAAGTTTCAATTGTATCAAGACACTTGCACAATCATCTTCTTGCCTAATCTTTCTTCACTTGCATCTTCCCATCCATCATTTTGATTTATGGGGCCATTTAGGATTCATAGGTGGAAATGTAAAATAAAAGGAGAGCAGATTATTAGATATCTACTTCATGATGTTTTCGAATCGATAGGGATCCCAGTCCATTCAATGTAAGTAGTTATAAACACAGAAGTAATATTCTCATAAGAAAAAGAAGGGTGGATGGAGGGAGTGAAGAGGAGCGAACTTACTCTAGGTCCACGGTCAGCGGTTTGAAGCCGTGTATTAGATGTTGGAATGGGCTGCTGAATCATGTCTACACTATCATGCTTATAATAGGCTTCTAATGTTCTCACGAGAAAAGGACGTACTATGTTCACTTCCATAGCAGAGAGATTTTTTAGCTGCACAGATCATAAGCAATGTATTGTCAGAAATTCTAGAGATAAAACAGGCTAATTAGTGACTTAGGATTCAGCTACTAAATCCTATTCCATCATGTCATGAAGCATTGATAATTTTCCTTGAAAATCCCACCAAATAATCGTACGGCAGAATTCCAAAATTTTACTATTATATACTTGTAAGCTTATGTGCACCTGTATTTGTGATAATACCTCCTTCATATTACTCACTTTCTTTTGATTTGTGACCGATCATTTTCAATATTTCAACATGCCTTGTGGAGACATCTCTAGTCTATGGATTGTCACCTTTTCAGTAATTCAATATGTTTATTATTTATAAAGATTATCTTTTACTTCAATTCAAAAAACCAAAAAGATTATCCTTTACTTCACATATAAAGTTCCATATAAACTGTATGCAGGCACAATCAAATGAGGTGCAAACTGAACCAGTTGAAGGTTCATTCTTACATGAAATAATATGTGTGTGTGTGTATATATATATATAATACTAAAACAGAAACCTGGATTCCTATGTGTCGAACCTTAGTTGAATTTGCCTGTGTTGTTCTCAGGTGCAACCTCAACCCGCCTTTTTTTGACACGTCAATTAATGATCCAATATATTTAAGTCATGCCAAACAATGGCCCAACGTATTTGATCAAACATGCCATCCTATTTATCCACTTTAATTGATGGTTATAATTAATTTTTAATATAAATATTCAACCTAATATCTTAATCAATTTTAAAAACCTATCATTTTGGTTTATCGCAATTGAAATTATTTTAACTTGAGTTATTTTTCACGATACCGATATAATTTAATCTATACAGCGAATCGAATCATATCTTTTCTTTTATCAATAATAACTTCAATAAATAATTTAATTCAATAGTTGTTAATTTAATCAATCATTTGCCTATAAGATAAATTTATACTATCGTAACTTTTTTCTATTTCATTCATATGCTGATGAAATATTAATGAATTAATTAAACCAAAATACTTTGTTTGATCCATATGCTCATTCGAATGATATACGGAGTATTTCTTTGATTAAAATAAAAAAACTTTTTTCCATAATCTTTCTCCTGCAAAATATTCCAAACTACTCCCTCCATTTCAAAATACATGGGCTTTTAGCCATTTGCCCAAGTTGTAATAAAACACTTCACTTTAATAAATAAATCATCATTCCACTCGCTTTTTCATAAATTTTATTATTATTTTTTTAATGCCCATCTATTTTGGAATGGGGAAGTCTTTATAAATATTAAAATATTAAAATAAATTAGTATTTTGTTTAAGGTAATGGGTGTTGAATGACACATCAATGAGAGGATTAATTTAGGTGATTAAATATCAATCACCAAATATATATGACAAAGTAACAACCTAAAATTTTTTTATATAGACTGAGGCCAAATCTTATAGTTCACAACTTTGATGGACTATGATATTTGTAATCTTTTTTGTAATACTCAATTTATGGATCATCTAATAAAAAAAATATTTTTAGATTTTGTAATATGTCGTGCAAGAGCAAGGGTAAATATAAACTAGTATGTATATATAAAGTTGACACATATACAGTATATATATAAAGCTTACAGTGTTTCCATATATTCCATCGGCTGTTGACACTGACCATGATGAAAAAGACATTTAACTTGATGAATAATACCTTCACTGCATGTGTACGAGCAGATATCGTCTCCAATCCCGACTCAACTTTATGAAATCTGACATCTCTTATGTCTTCAATAAGGGATCTCACCTTTGTTCACATGTAAATGGCAAGACATCAAATTTTTAAATGTAGCAATTATGCAAAGCTAGTAGAATATGCATGCTCAACTCACCATGTATACATCTTGAATGTTGTCCCTAGCACTGTTATAAAACAAAAGGTAGGACGTGGATAAAGCTGCTACAAGGAGATGAAAAGAAAGAAAGAAAATAAACTTGCTCACTGGTCAAAGAGAAGCTTAGAGATCTCAGCATAGTGAAATGGTAGTGGCTGAAATTCTCTTGGTGATTCCCTCTCGGCCTCCAGAACTTGTGTCAGCCTTTCTAACTCATTTAAAGGATGTATATAAGTCAGCAATTTTAAGGAAGCCCACCACTTTAATATAAATAAGAGGGAGACATGCAATCGCTAACCGACGACAAATCTTTAATTCATTATATGCTGATGATGCATTAATTTGACACACTCTCTCTAAGACCCCAAAGGACCAAAATCCAATTAACATTCACAACATAGATGACAGTTGTGGATGAAGACAAACTGGTTCAGAAAATGCTCACCAACTGACATCCACTCAGGTGGACGAATTGTACATTTTCCTCTCTTCTTCAGAGCCACTGCCAACCACAAAGGTACTTGTGTTGCAATTTGCGGCCGAAATGGACCATAGTCACCCTATAAATCAGCACAAAGTCATATCAAAGCTAAATATTGTAACAATTTTGATTGGATTGATACTGAGTAGTTGAAGAGAGAACAACGAGAAGGAAGAACTGAAAAAGTATGTTGTACTGAGATTAAATTGATAGGCTCCATCCTCATATTGGGAACGATATCGACTGCTTCATCTTCTGCTAAAAACTCCATCTAAGGAAATCCCAAAAAAACACAAGTGAAATTTTGTGGAACTTACACCCCGGGAATCTAACAAGAGGATAAATTTAAAGCAATAGCAAGCAGAGATACCTCGGGTGGAGAGAATGCTGAAAACTGGCGATCAGATTGGCCAGCCATTGCTAAGCAAACCACGAATTCCTGAGTCGAACACGGAGCTGGAAAACAAAACCGTAGCTCAATGAGGGGAGAAAATGCACAATTAGGAACCTGAATTTGAAGAAGATAAACATAAGCAATAAGGGTGATATTCGAGCCGAATGAGCTAAGCTCAGCATATTCAAGCTTGGCTCAAATGGCAAACATGCCGAGCTCGAGTCTAGATTTTATACGATCTTTTTTTAATGCTCAAGGTCGGCTCGCGAGCCTAAGCTCATTCAAGATCGTTGTCCAAGCTTGTTCGTTTGGCTCGTTTCAGAAATTCATTTTCAAAGCCCAATTGATAGGTTGCCCCTGTTTCACTGTTTCAGCACTAATGTGAACAACACATAATAAATGCATACCATAAGTTCGAAATACAGATATTTTTTACGCTACAAACATAAGTTCTCTTCTTGCATTCAGCACAAAAATCAGCAACAGAAATTCAGCTTAATAAGATTCAAGATTACAGCAGCACATCAAAATTCATCTTAAAAAAAAAGAGATGAAATTCAGCTTAGTAACTTACAGATCAATAAAAATAAAATACAGAACTCACACAGAAATAAAAATCAACAAAAAAATACAGCAGCTGCAAAATAAATTTATCTTTCAAGAAATAAATGTATTATTTGATAAGTTTTCTTCTTGCATTCAGTACAAAAATCAGCAAACAGAAATTCAGCTTAATAAAATTCAAGATTACAGCAGCACATCAAAATCCATCTTAATAAAAAGATGAAATTCAGTGCAAAACATCAGATTACAGCAAACATAAATCCACCTTCTTGCATTCAGTATATAATTCAGCTTAATAAAATTCAAGATTACAGATTCAAGAAATAATACAACAGCAGCAAAATAAATTGCAGATTCAAGAAATGCAGCAGTAAGCAACTTAATAAAATTCAGTAAAAGAACAGCAGCTGCAAAATAACTTACAGATCAATAAAAATAAAATACAGAACTTAACACAGAAATAAAAATCAACAAAAAAAAATACAGCAGCTGCAAAATAGATTTATCTTTGAAGAAATAAATTTATTATTTCATGCTTTGGATGAACTTGATGCCCCAGAGGTACCAAATATTCTCTTTAAAGACTTTGAGCACAACTTACCTCATATAATAAATAATAAAAATGACTATTTGAAAAATAAATTGACATTTGACATCAATGACCATATTAAATTACATAGAATATTTTCTCAATAGTGAATTATGAACTGAAATTATGACTTAAAAGTGATTATTTCCCTCTGTTTTTGCTTTTTTTTTGTTACTCCTGACCGTGGCAGAGCCAGGAATATCGCCAGGGGATGCTGAAAACTCGAAAAGACAATAAACTATTTTCCAATCACATCACCTCTAACAACATCATCTTCAACTACATCGATTCTAACATTTGGAGACAGAGCAACGGAAGGACTAGAAGACCCCAAAACTTGAATTTGGAATCGATGGATTCTTAGTTCGAATAACAAATTTCTCCATTTTTTCTCCTATAATAAATAATTCACCTTTCACAAGCCACAAAATGACAATCATAGATTCACGAAATTGATTCTCAAATTTCAGAGACCCTAACTATCCCTATTCAGAAATTAAACTTCAATTCGAAAAGCTACCATTCTAACTTTCAAGTAATTCAAATTGAATTGAAAATCTAATTCATAATGCATAAAACTTTGACGTAGGAAAGTTCAAGTATTTCAAATTGAATCGAAAGTGGAAAGTTACCTTTGAATTGAAATTTGCCCTAAATCAGTGAATCCCGAAAGAAGGTGGCCACTGGCGTCGAGGTCGAAGGTGGGCGACGCCACGGCGGCCGGTGATAGCCGGACGAGGAGGTGGAGTCGTGGAGAGCGGACGAGGAGGGCCTGGAGGCTGGATTCGCTATCGCTAGAGGCTCACTGCATAAAAAAAAAACAGTCAGAACAGAGAGAGTTTTAAATTTTTAATACCCCTTTATTCCCAATGTGAAGGGGGGAAATAAAATTGAACAAATGAGAGTCGAATCCGGGACCTTTGCAGGGCACCGGGAGTCGCCGAGAGAGAGACCGGAGTCGCCGGAGTCGGGGTTGGGTAGAGGAAGCTCTGAAGTGAAGTACTGAAGTCTTAAGACGGAGGCTCTCAGAGTAAAAGCCAAGAAGGCTCTCTCAAATCTAGGGGCATTTACGTAACTTTTTTTTTTTTATTAGGTAAAAATTCGGATGGGGAATCCTAACCGAAAGCATCATGTCGGATTAGATATAGCTCAGCCCCCTGCGTAGCAAAGGTGCGCAACCTTATCTGCTACCCGGTTACCAATACGGAGAATATGTGATATACTAACCTTCTTAATTCCTTTGAGAAGGTTTTGGATATCTGATATAACCATTTCTATTTCCCAATGACATCCAACTTGTGATCTTAGATAGTCTGTGTGATAATCTTAGAGTCTCCTTCTATTATTAGATTGATTATGTTTAGTTCTCTCGCTTTTTCTATCCCTAGGCGTAGAGCTAAGGCTTCCGCTATAAGGGGTGATTGTCCACCACTAGCTTTTCCGCCAATGTTGATTGGGTCTCCACGCCAGTCTCTGATGATGTATCCAATGGAATTGTTTGTGGTTGATTTAAATGATTAGTCAAAGTTTAGCTTATATTTGCCCTCCGGAGGTTTCCTCCATCGGTAGGCTTTCCCATTGTTCCCAGAGAGTCATTTTCCTTTACTTTGTTTCTGTATGTCGTCATCCTCCATTTCTTAATAGCCTCTGCAGAGGGGATTGTTTCATTTCTAAAGATTGTTTGATTTTTTATGAACCAAATGGTCCATCATCTTATTGTTATATGTTGTTTCTTCTCCATTGGAAGAGTGGAGCCTAAAATTTGTAAAATTTGATTCATATCTCTGTTTTCTGTAATTAGGTTGTTAATGTTTTGAGATATTTGTCCAGGGAATTACTGTTGGAAATTGTTGATGGGACATTCTATGAATAGGTGAATATCATCTTCCACGAACTGGTTGCACAAGATACATGTGTTCGGTACCGCCACCCCTTTTAGGGCCAGACGGGTAGCCGTGGGGAGGCCTTTTTGTTTTATTTTCCAAATAAAGTTCTTAACTTTAGGTGGGATGTCAAGTTTCCAGATCCATGAGTACTCATCCGACGGTCTTTGTGGTATAGATGAGATTAAGTTATAGGCACTTGTCGTTGTGAACCATCTTTTTTTGGCGGGCCACCAATACAGTCTGTCTGCAAGGGGGTGATTGGCAAGGGGATTTTCATAATATCCTCTACTATGGGCTTAGGAAGCACCGATTCAAGTTTTTCCTTCCACCATTGTCCTCCTATTATGAAATTGCTTACGGAATCATGTGAATTAATGTTATGTTGAGAGTCTATTTTGTCTTTTAGAGGTGTCGTAGCCACCCAATTATCTTCCCAAGACTGAATTGATTTCCCATCTCCCACCTGCCAGATGAGTCCGGTTTTGAATTTCGGGATTAGATAACTCAGTTTCGACCATTGTCACGATGTATTGTATGATTTTTACCCAGTTGTTGAAGAGCTTCATTCATATCTTTAGTTTTTCTAATTCCCAGTTGTTTGTGGACTGCTACCGGAAGCATGAAGCTCTACATTGAGAGTAAAGGTTTTGATGATAAGTTAGACACTATTAGGATTGCTCTGCCTTGTTGAGAAAGGGCATTAATTAGCACGCCATTTGCTCAATTGGTCTTTAGATTTGCATATTATTTCGCCAAAGGTTTCCTTTGTAATCCTCCCATTTATGATGGGACAACCTAAGTATTGTTCCAGGTTTCGTTCAAGGGGTATGTTTAGAATCCCCTCTAGGTCTCGAGCTCTTGATGTAGAATACCTGGGGTGGTTTGAAAGGAAGTTTTGTGGTAATTTACTTTTTGCCCTGAGAATTTACAATACTCTTCAATTATCTCTTTAACTTTTGTACATGCAAAATTACTTCCTTTTGAGAATATTATTATGTCGTCTGCAAAGGCCAGAAACGGGACGCAGGGACCCGAATGGCCAAATTTAAATCCAATACTGTTGTGGTTAGATTCTGCCTCCCTTGAGAGTTTACGAGCAAGAATTTCTGCCCCGGGCAGGAAGAGAAACGGAGAGAGGGGGTCCCCTTGCCTCAAACCCCTTGAAGATTTGAAAGGATCCGTAGGGCCGTTGTTTACTAAAACAGAGAGAGAGATTGTGGTCACACATTCCATAATAATATCCACAAATTTTTTGTTGAGTCCAAATTTTTGAAGAACTGCTTTCGTGAAATGTCAATCTACTTTGTCGTATGCTTTCTCCATATCAAGTTTTATTGCAGCCCACCCCTTGGTACCTTTTCTAGTACGAAAGGAGTGGAATACCTCGTGTGCTATTAGGATATTGTCTTGGATTGCTCTGTCGGAAACAAAGGCTCCTTGTAATGGGTGTATTAGTTTTCCTATTACCATTTTCAGTCGTTCTGTTATTATCTTTGAGATTATTTTATATAAGGTAGAACATAGGCTAATCGGGCGATAGTGTGTAGTCATGGAGGGGTTATCAATTTTTGGTATGAGGGAGATAAAAGTGTGGTTAATTTGTTTTAGCATTTTGCCAGAGTGAAAGAAAGCTTTTGTAGCCCGGATGATATCAGAGCCAACGATGTCCCAATAATTTTTGTAGAACTCAGCCGTCATTCCATCAGGGCCGGGGGATTTGTTGTTCCCCATTGAGAAGACTACTTTTTTTATTTCACTGTTTTTTGGTTGTTGAATAAGTGATTTGTTTTCCTCTTCTGTAATGATCGGGTTGATTTCTGAAAGGTATTCTTCTAATTGGGGGGTCCTACACATTTGTTCCCGATTAAATCTTTTCTCAAAGTCTCTATGAATTTCCCTTTTAATGTTTTCATTGCCAATTATGTTTGTTCCTTCTGCAGAGGTAATTGTTCTAATTATCTTTCGATTTCTTCTCCCTGTGGCTACTCTATGGAAATAGGAGGAGTTGGTATCTACTAACTTTAAGTGTTTTGATTTAGCTCTTTGGTTCTAGTAAGTTTTATGAAAATGGAGTAGCTTTTCTCGTTTAGATAATAGACTTTGTTCTTTTGTGTATGCTTCTAGGTCTTGGTTAGATTGTTGGATAGATTGTATTTCGATTAGGGCCTCATCAACGTCTTGTATTTGTCGGAAGATATTTCCAAAAGTTTTTTTATTCCAATTTTTAGCCTTTTGTTTGAGGATTTTTGATTTGTATGTAACTCGGAACATAGCAGAGCCGGCACATGAAGCTCTCCATGCTTGTTTAACAATATTTCAGAAGTCTCTCCTTTGCAGCCAAATGTTTTCAAATTTAAAAGGGGGTGGTTTAAAGCAAGTGTTTTTGGAAATGTTAATTGAAATAGGGCAGTGGTTCGAGTTAGAGAATGCTCCATTTTATTTGCCAAATCAGGGAACATGTCGATTATTTCATGTTGGACAAGCACCCTGTCAAGTTTTTCCAGAATGTTATCTGGGCCAAATTGCTTCTTTCTCCAAGTAAATGGGTTACCGTACGAGGGGATCTCCAGCAAGGAGCATGCATCTTTGAATTCCATTATTCTCATAAATCTTCCAGGAAGGATTTCTGCCCCTCCGCTCTTATCCGATGGTTGGCTTATTTCTTTTAGATCTCCCATGATTAGGCATGGAATGTCGCTTTGGGTAATCAGATTGTATAGATTTCTCCAAAAGTCGTCTTTTTCTGAGGGGTTTGGGGGGGGGGGGGGGGGGGCGCGTATACAAACAACATTAGACACTTAAAGTTCTCTTTTATGTTCTCGTATTTTACGCCAATAATTCTTGGGAGATGAATAATCACCGAGATGGATTCGTCTATGAAGGAGTTTTCATTCCAGAATAGGGCAATACCCCCGGCACGACCAGAAGCCGAGGACCAACACATGTTTGTGAATCCCGCATTTTTCCATAAAGATTCCTTTGGTTCTGTTTCAGTCTTTGTTTCTACTAAGATTAGCATTTGTACATGATCTAGCGAGTGACATTCGTTCATGTTAGTCCAGAAGGTTTGTTTTCCAATCCCCCTACAGTTCCAATATCGTATGATCATGACCACTTTGTTTTTGTATAGGAGAGCAAAAGGTGAGCCCTCCCATACCCATAGCTTACTCTTTTTGCGGTGTTCCCTATTTTCTGCAGATTAGTTTTCCCATTCATCTTACCATCAAACCCAAAGTAATTAATATTAAATTTGTAAGATGGTTCACAGACATGGAAGTACATGCAATTACCCACCAGCCGGGGAGACACATTAAGAGGGGCAAGAGAATCACATGTGCATTTACTGGATTCGGGGGAAGGAAAATCACCAAATCCAAGTTACACAACCCCAAGTAAGTGAGTAACCAACTAACCTGGACATAGGGAGTAACAAAAGTAGATGATGGTGATTGAATCTGTAGTGCTAGATTTTCCAGTTTAGCCTTAGATAGATTTTTAGTTTCACAAAGGTTTCTCTGGGACAGTATAACATGTCTGTCATTACAAACAACTTGGAAGCTAACCATTTTATATAGCAAAGCATGATGCATCAGCAGTAAATACACGAATTCAGTCAAGTTTACAACCCAAATGTAGGGGAAACTGCTTACAAACCCAACATTTAGCACGTGTTTGACAAAAATGGGTTTTTATAGGGGTTGGAGTTTTTTTAGGAGGTGGATATTATTTATGGGGTTTATGGAGGTGGTGTTTATTTTTTAAAATAACCTTATAAAAAACCTGAATGGTGTTTGGTGGTTATATGATTTGGGAGATGAATTTATGGGTAAAATTACTCAAATGCCCTCACCTACCCATCGTTTCTATTTGCTGGTTTCCTATCGAATTGCAGACAGAAGCTCGAATTGCCAAATCATCAATCTCAATCGGTGAACTATCGAAGATAGAGGGCGAGAGAAGGAGGGCCCGTGAGTCGGCCATGGCGGCGGCGGTGGGGTTGATGGCCCAGGCGACCCAGCTAGAGGTGGAGGAGGGAGGGACGGTATAGGCCATGGAGAGGGTGGATGCGGCGGAGTTGAAGTTCCAGTGGAGGGTGGCGGAGAGGTGGGGGAGGTCGGTGCAGGAGGTGAAGCTCTTTCCAGGGGGTGCTGAATTTTTGGGACTTGCAAGTTTGGGAGGAGAGGGCGGAGGGAGTGAGGAGGAGGAGGAGGAAGGTGGGGGAGGAGGAAGCCATTGTTGATGAGCTGATTACCAGGGGCAAAAATGAATAATAAATTGGCACCTGATATAAAACCCATCCGAAGCTCCCCTGGGAAGTTTGCCAAAATCACCAAATTTCACCTCATGAAACCTGCAACTACACCTCATCAAACCTGATAGCCAAACACCATTGACAGAGCTTTTTTTTTTGGGAAACTCATGAAACCTTTTAAAACCTTTCAAAACATGTTGCCAAACATGTAATTAGTTGATAGAATACAACTCTCAGCCCCAATTTTGGACTAAACAGCCTCCCAAGAGAGTCAACACAAATAATATTGTTGGCACAACAACCAAGAGGAGCCGTGAGTTTCTCCCTGTTGATGGTCCTACTGTGTTTCTTTCCATCATTTCCTCTCGATTTTTCCATCACTGCATCATTAGAAGACTGAAGCCCCTCAGGCGTAGAGCCATCGGAGCATGGTTTGGAGCTCTTTCGGGATTTGGTATTTGGGAGAACCGACAAATCAGCCCCTAATGTTGTTATCAAGCCCTTTCGGGGGGTAGGCTGCGTAGAGAAGAAAACATCCTCCACGCCGATTTTCTTTTCTAAATCATTTATGAACAGGTTAGTATACCATAGACCATAAACATTCACTTTACTACTACAAAGCAGCCGTAGAAATCCCACAAGGGTTGTTTTACGTTGATGCTTGAAGCCTATAAATGAAACATAAAAATGTACCTGTGATGCATAAAATCTGCATCATAGCTGTTGAAGGACATCGATCTTGATGATCCTCTCAACCGGAACCCTAGCCTGCAAAACAAGAACGAACGAGGTCGGGGCGGGGCTTGTCTCCCCCGGAGGACCCTCCGACGCTCAAGTCAGCCATTGTCCATCTATAATCCGGATCTATCTCCTCTTATTTATACTAGTCGAGTATTAAATAAAAGAAACTGTTATAGTATTAAATAAAAGAAATCGTTACCGTATTCAATTCGGTCAACGCTCTTAATACACGAAACCTCTATCGTAATCAATAGGCGAAACGGTAGTATCAACGCCGTATTGAATACCCGAATTTATTGGCAAAAGACCAGAACGCCCTTGTGCTATGATAACGGGATTTTCCCTATCTCAATTGCCCCTCGGGTTTTTTCTTCATGTCTCGATGATGAAGGAAGCCGAAAAAAGTAAATGGCGAAGGTTGTCGAGTGAACGATGATTTTGCCATAAACGTTAATTGCTTGATTCGTAATTGACTATTGGCCATAAGTGGCTATCGTTGGCCGCAATTGGCTATTCGGAGTGGTCGTAAGTTGCGATTTCGTTGGCCTTAAGTGGCGGTTCAGAGTGGCCGTAAGTGGCGATTTCGTTGGCCTTAAATGGCGGTTCAGAGTGGCCGTAAGTGGTGATTTCATTGTCCTTAAGTGGCGGTTCAGAGTAGCCGTAAGTGGCGATTTCGTTGGCCTTAAGTGGCGATTCGGATTGGTCGTAAGTGGCGATTTTGTTGGCCTTAAGTGGCGATTCGGATTGGCCGTAAGTGACGATTTCGTTGGCCTTAAATGGCGATTCGGATTGGTCGTAAGTGGCGATTTCGTTGGCCGTGGCGGTTCAGAGTGGCCGTATGTGGCGATTGTTGTGGAAGGTACAAGAGGGATCCTAATCAACGAGGATGGTGTCACTCTTGACATTTGTGCTTGTCATGGTGTCATTAACAACACCCTTCCACTGTTAAACATTTTTGACAATAATATAGCACGCAAGTATATAATTGAATATGATATTGGTAAACTTAGCTGATCAAAAGCTTGTTATTTCCCCTGTTAAACATTTTTGACATCCGTTCTTGGTCTCATTTTTTCTTTTTCTTTTCCCTGGATTCACCTGTGGCATCTAGTATAGGAGCTTCTCATCGTGCCCCTTCCTTTGATCAACTATTTTTGTGTACTCACTAAGAGCACATCATGCCCTCCAAATCAAGGTAGCTCCACCATCAAACGCATAAGACAACTTTCACAATCAAGCAATTGCAAAAACTCTAGATTATATCATACCATATGTCACTTGTGAATATCATGCATTATGACTGATCATAGATTAGATTTTCAGCGTATAAGTTCAAAAAAAAAGAGAAGGAAACTTAGCTTTCAAGCTCTCATCCCTGCGGAACGGGGCCTTTCATTTCACCAACTACTACTTCCTTCAAAAGTTGGAGCTAATGCTTCTGAATTATGTACTTGGAGAGATATCAGTAGAGATATACAATCATATAACCATGCCCCTTGTGGCACTCGAACATTTCTAGTGTCCCCGCCACTCCGATTTTTATAATATCGGTCATGCCTTTGTCAAGTTGGCCAAAAACTTCAATTGTCGTCGCGCCGCTTGTCGATATTCCGAAGCCACACGGTGAGGTTGATCAATATGCAAGCTGATGCAACATTTATCCATGAAGACTATATGAAAGCATACATGTCACGTGAATTAGTGTGAGATAATGAATTAAGTGAAGCGTTTTCTTCCTAGTAAAAATCTCTTTGACCACTTGGGTCCAAAACTCTTGTCTATGATTTTTCAATGCTATCGGATCATTCAAGAGTGCATATAATAAACTCTCATTGCCAATGATTATTAAACAAGCTAGTTGGAAGATCGGTATGTTTGGCCCCAATTTTCCATGTGAAAGTTTCCTTCCTGACCGATTACCGAAAAATAAAGAGGACAAAGAACTTAGCTGTCATTCGGTGCGACTTGAACAAGTGGAGTTGCAGTCAATTGGGTTACCTTCGCCTCCGTCTATTTCTAAGCTCGAAAATTGATTCACGTGATTCAAAAGCACATTCTGCGCGCTCCACCAGTGAATCCGATCGAACAACGAATTCATCGGATCCCTTGTGGTGGTGCTTGTCATGCGCGCTGGTCATGCAAGACATAACAAAAAATCTCATAGACATCCATTGAAGTCAGTAGAATATACTCGTTAATCAGTCTAGCTACATCATTCATCATTTTCATTCATTTTTTTTATAGAAGAGGCAAACGAATTAGAGAATAGGAAACTTAGCTTGTGTAAATGTGTTTATCCTCCTTGCGCATCTCCGGTCGTTGAAATTGTACGTATCATTAGCTTCTTGATGTGTGGTCCCTTTCCTGCTGATAGGAAGCCCGACCAAAATTTGTGAGTATGCCAAATATGGAGGTCTAGGGCGAATTCTTAAGCTTTCTAGAACTTGAGCCTTTTTCCGAGATTATCCTGAAAATACAAGCCAATTAGCAATTTTTGAGCACTCCAAGGCTGGTTTTATAACTAAAACAAATCATCATCCTATCGTCTTCTTCGTTAGGTCTTGAACAGAGGCGGCGCTCGAATCCGGGCCGCATCCACGGGCGCTTCGAACAGGAGGCGGTGAAGGTGGCGTTTGGGCTCGTTGATGGCGGTGACTAGTAGCAAAGGAGGGTGGCAGCAGGAGCGGCTCGCCGTTCTATCTCCCGCACTCGGCAGCCAGCAATCGACCCGCCTCGATCGGCTTCCCCTCCCTCCCCCCCAACAGCAACGCGGGACTCCCAAAGGCGCACTGAGGCGACGACGGTTCAGAAAGGGTCCTGGCGCAGCCTTTGTTCATCGGAGACACCAATCTTCGACTGCGTGCTAGGGATGCAGCATACGCACCTCAGACCGCCGATTGTGCCCCTAGGCACCAGGCCACGAAAACGAAAACGAAGTGCATCCACATTGAGACGCCCAAATCCGCGACAGATCCGTGAGGGATCTGCCAAGACTGCATCGTGTCGGGGGCCCTCTGCCTTAGGGCCCGAGGCCGGAGGCGTCCTCTTCTAGGGTTTGTGGGGGAAGGTTCCGCAACCACTGCTTCATCGTGTATCATGGGAGATCTGATCGTGTCGCTTTTTGATCGAATACCCACAGACAGCGCCAATTGTGATGCATAAAATCTGCATCATAGCTGTTGAAGGACATCGATCTTGACGATCCTCTCAACCCGAACCCTAGCCTGCAAAACAAGAACGAACGAGGTCGGGGCGGGGCTTGTCTCCCCCGGAGGACCCTCCGACGCTCAAGTAAGTCATTGTCAATCTATAATCCGAATCTATCTCCTCTTATTTATACTAGTCGAGTATTAAATAAAAGAAACTGTTATAGTATTAAATAAAAGAAACCATTACCGTATTCAATTCGGTCAACGCTCTTAATACACGAAACCGCTATCGTAATCAATAGGCGAAACGGTAGTATCAACGCCGTATTGAATACCCGAATTTATTGGCAAAAGACCAGAACGCCCTTGTGCTATAATAACGGGATTTTCCCTATCTCAGTACCACACGATTGAGATACACCACAAAATACAACATCAGAAACAAAGAACACTTGTCATAATTTCCAACGGGGTTCAAATAGCGCATAAAAATAACATAGGATTCAGTACATCGGTAGACCATGAGATTTGCAAACCAGGACTTATTTTTCAATCTAATATATACAATGCCGAAGCAATCGATTTTACACCAACCTTTCTAAAGAGTGTAGACAAAGAAGGTAAAACTAAATACACCAGACACATAAAAAGTAAGCATGTCACCCTTAGTCCATAGAGGTGTGATTCCACCACATCGACTTCCCATTGAAAGAGATATGAGAAGCAACAGAAGGATCATAGGACGTTCTAGCGAGGCTAGATTGAAAACAACAATGTAATTCACAATTGTAGATTTTAATTACTAATTTAACTAAGTTGTTGATCAACAGCTTAACTACAAAAGCAAACCAAATTACATCCACCTCGGAAATGCACAAATCGATGTTCATGAATCTAACCAACTTAAACTCGAGATTGGTATCATAATGGATAAAATCCATGTTTAGATGTGCTTTGGTCATGTAACAATGGCAAGTTGAGCAGAGTATACCCCGGATATCCACAGCCGAAGCCGGACACAAAATTTCAGTAACCGGACACAATAGATCAGTAACAGTTTTCATGTAAACAACTACTTCATCAGAACTGAAGAACGGAGCAATTAAGGCCTCAGACTCCAGAGTGTTTTCAAGGCCCTTTCGGGGTAAGGTGTGAAGATGATTTCTCCTCTAACACAATTTTTTCCAAACCCCAGAAGGTGATGATATTTTGCGCTAAACACAACAGGTAAACCAAATCGAATGTAGAAGCAAGAGATTTCCTAATAGAACTGGTACAATTGATTAGGCTAGGGCATTTACGTAACTATTTAGGTAAGGAATTAGTAAACTATTTTTTATAATGATATTTATCATTATATATAAATTTATATTTTCATATTATAATAATATAAAGGCAAAAATGCATAAAACCACCCTTGTTGTTTGCAAATAACCACCCCTTATTAAAAAATAGTCAAATAACCACCCGTTAAATATAGGTTGGTTGCAACTAACCACTCATACCCTTTTCTTGTTAAACCTCACTTAATTTAATATGAAAAGACAATTATACCCATATTCTTCAATGTTTTATTTTTAATAAAAAGACAGTTATACTTCTCTATGTTGCTTGATTTTTCAGATATTACAATTAAACATGTCAAATGGGTCATTCGGATCGAGTCACTTCGGGTCTCGGGTAAAACGGGTTCCGGGTATATCCAGGTTGACTCAAACCGGGTTTCGGGTCAATTTTGGGTTTGACAATTTTTTCTTTTTTTAAATTAAAAAAAATCATGATTTGATAATTTTGCGATAATTTTAAAATTCTAAAATTAAAGATGTTGTTCATAAATTATAGTGCTTGTAATTATATATTATATCTGATCTAAAATATTTCATTTTTATTATTTCTCATAATTTTTAATAAAATGTAATAATATATGAATATCAAAATTTTAAATAATTTTTTAAAAATAGTTTTATTAAAAAGTTGATATTTTATATATTATTACATCTTATTAAAAAAATTTGATTTTTATCATTTCACGTATTTTTTAATAAAATGTAATAATATATAAAATATCAAATTTTTAAATAATTTTTTTAAAATAATTTCATGTAATTAGTAATAAGAATAGAATTGTTTTAATATTTTAATATTTTTTATAATTTTATCTTCTTAAAAAATGTGTTGAAAAATAAAAAATCAAATCCTATCGATCAGACGGAGTATTACACAATACAAATAAATATAAAAGTTGATTTGAAAATGAAAGATCAAGTTATTGTAATTATAAAATGTAATAAATTGGAATCTCTATAAAAAAAATTAATCATATATAATTATAAATCAACCGGGTAAATCGGGTCACTGGGTCAATCGGGTAAATTGGGTCAAAATTATCGGGTCAATCGGGTCACCGGGTCGAAACCCAGATTACCCGAAAAATTTCCGAATTTTCGGGTATAATTGTCTTTTCATATTAAATTAAGTGAGGTTTAACAAGAAAAGAGGCATGTGTGGTTAGTTGCAAACAACCTATATTTAATGGGTGGTTATTTGACAATTTTTTAATAAGGGGTGATTATTTGCAAACAACAATGAATAATGGGTGGTTTTATGCATTTTTGCCTAATATAAAACATACATATATAACATGTCATATAAAATCAATTGAAATAAACTATTTCGTATTTAAACTGAAACAAAAATAATAGACCCCTTAAGAAAGAGCACAAAAATTATATGAACCGGAACAAAGATAATATCTATATACCTTTAAAAATTGTGTCCCAAGGCCTCTTAATGACTCTCCCTCATAACTCTCAAATCTCAATCTTAATAATTCTCCCACTAAAAAATTACTTCAATGCTTTTTTTTCCCCTTTTATTTGATTTTATAATTTGATAATTGCTCATTTAGTTATATATTAAAATTTAAAATATCTATATAATTTTTTCTTTTTCTGAACTAAATATCAATATTAGCATTTGATTAATTTGAAAACCAAAAAATACTCTTTTTTCTGTTTCTTTAGCAAAGCCATCAATAGTTTGAGTACAATTATTTTTTTTTCTGTTTTTTTATTGGGAAAATAATCATTTGATTTTGATTTTACTATTAAAATATAGATGAACAAAAAAAATATAATGTTTGATTTAAAGATGCAAATAAAGACATAATACTATAGTTATCTACTACGTTGTTTATTTTAATCTCTATAAGTCTATCTAAAAAATTCTATATATAATGATATCTTCGAAGAAAAAAAATATATTGTTTGATTTTAAAATTATAAGTATTTTCTTAGTAATTAAATTAAATAGTACAATTTTATCAAAAATAAAAAGTTGAATAGTATAGTATATACAAAGTACTAATCTTTTCTTAGTCAAGCCAATCAATTTTATATTTTAGTTTAAAAGTAAAAAAAATCGACAATTTAATACAAGATAAAATAATTAATTTTTACCATTTGAAGAGGATATGGATAGTCAATAGAGACAATATTGAAAAAATAAAATATGAATTGAATTTCATGCAAGTATAAGATACCAAACTAGGGCATTAAATATACCATAATATTTGTCATTAACAACTAACTATAATAATATTTCTTAAAAAATAAAATGTAAGACATACAAAAAATATAAATATTTTTTTTTAAATAACTTAAACCACAGTATGATACATATAAAATGAAGATTTACTATTTATACATTGTTTTATAGTTTTCGTGTATCCTAAAGACTGTATAAATATATGATATATCTATACACGAGCCAACCAATTTTATATTTTCGTTTTGAAGTGAAAACAACATCAATAGTTTAATCTATCATAAAACAATTAACTTTTACAAGATGATATGGATAATCAACAAAAAAATATTAACAAATAAAATTATGAGTTGAATTTCATGTAAGATACAAAACTAGGACATTAACAATTACGTAATAATATTTGTTAAAATTAAATATCAAACATACAAAAAAATGAACATTTTATAAATAACTTAAGTGAAATTGTTATGAAGCATATAAAACCAAGGTTTACGAGTTACAAACATATAGTTTAGATTAAGGAACAATATGACATAAAATAATTTCTTAAATAATCTTATAAAATACCAAAACTTATATGTCCCGTGCGTAGCACGGGCATGACTTGCCTAGTATATACTAATAACACATTCAGGGTCTATAACATTGCACTTGATGAATTTAAAGTCGCTGATAGGAATGTTCAACCCTTGTGTTTCATAAATGGTGGTCTTTAATTGTAATGAAAAAAAAATTGTGTCTATGTGGCGCATATTTGACGGAAGTCATGTTTTCACTTAACAGAAAAGATGACAACACATATAAGTCATTCTTCTTTATAATTTGATTATGTTTATCTATGAAATGTTTTCATCACAGTATATTGCATTGTATGACTGTATCACCCTAAAAAATATTATTAGTAAATTTCCGATGTACAAACATAGAATGATATATAACTTGAAATAGGAGTAAGAAAATATAAATGTCTTGAAATAAAATATATGGGATAGTTTTTTTTACGAGTATAGAAAAAAAATTATCATTTTATCCATAATTACAAAGTTAATTCTGTTCACGGCCTTAGAAGATGGAAATGATGTCCAAAAAAAGAATAATCCTACCCCGTGTTTTTCAGTTCTACCTATAAGCATGCAAATCAGTGATAATTTCAATGGGAGTCGTCATTTGGAACCTAGTAAGGATAATAGAGACACGGACTAAATAAAATATTAGAGTTATAGGAAAACGATTGTAACCAATAACTGTTATAATTCGAACCACTACTAATCAACTTTCCACTTCTTTATATAAATTCCCACTATTTTCACTACTAATAACTTGTCACTGCTCACGTAACCTCTCACATTAAGCAAGTTCCTAATAATTTTTCACTACTTACGTAACCTCCTACGTACTACCTAATATAAATTCTCACTATTTTCCCTATTCATAACTTTCCCCTACTTACGTAACCTCCCACATTAAGTAACTTCCGATAATTTCTCACTACTTACGTAACCCCTTACATTCACTATCTACCAAAACCTATTTTGTCAAAAAAAAATTTGGACCTATTTGTAAACGGTGCAAGTTGTGGTTCGCAAACGCACGCTAATGCGTTTCATCCTCATACGCACCCAGGATGCGTACAAGGGGGATGGAATTGTGTCGTTTCCCCTTTATGCGCACCCAGGATCCGTATAAGGACGATGAGATTGTGTCATTGCCCCTTTATGCACATTTTGGGTGCGCATAAAAGCTAGTCATTGCGTAACGACTTTATACGCACTCAGAGTGCGCATAGGTAAAAACTTTTTCACTCTATAAATTCATATTGCCATATACCACTCGCATTCCAGAATCAAACATTCTCTCATCAATCATTTTCATTTTGTCATGCACTGGTATTTGGAAAAGATCAAAGACAAACTCCCCTTAAAGCGGAGACGCTAGTCCTTTGGCATGGAATTCGTAAAGCAAAATAATTGAAGATTAACAAATTGGGTGTATCATGTATGGAGTACCAAAATGAGCATAAATAAGTTAAAAAAATTGTGTTTGAAAAAAGCTACAAAATGGAGGCTATTTTGGTGTTTATTGTGTACAAATACTATTTTACCACTTCCCTTTTATCTTATTTGGTTTGAAAGTACCACAATACTCCTAATAATAACTAAATAAACTTCACTTTTTACAAATAAACTGTTTTTCGCCCCATACGAAGATTATCTTATTGTTTAAATCCTAAACAATACTAAAGCAGAAACTATTTCTGCCACATGTCAATCTCTGGTTAAAAGTTTTCCCTCCAAAACTTTTAACCAATAGTATCATGCCATATTTATATTTTTTAAGAAAGATGTCTATATAGTTATTTTTGGCAATTACTCAATGCTTATTTTTGTTAATATTTTAATCTTAGCATTACTAATATAAACTTTTGGATTATATTGCCGCAATATTTATTTAATTTTGGATTATATATGTCATAAGATTACTAATATAAATTTTTCATTGATAATAGGTTGAATGTATACTTGCCAAATTTATATATATTTTTAATCATTTTTTAATATCTTTAAAATATAATTAATATAAATTTAAATTGATATAGTTTCCAAATATATTATTTATTTTTGTTACATTTATATTTTTGTAATTAGAATGTTGGAATTGTCCAATATTATTAATTATATATTTCTAAAAGGGAATATCATATCATATTTAAATAAATGTTGTAATGTTATTTTTTAAATTTATTTTAATTTAAATAAATGTTTTAATGTTATTTTTTCAATTTATTTTAACTAATTTAATTTAATTATCTAATATTATACAAAATAATATAGTTGTATATTTTTAAAGGGTGGTTTTAATAAATTAAAAACTATAAACACTATAATTTAATTAGGTAATATTATTTAGTATTTTCTTAAGCTGGTAATAAAGGTAACTCATAGTTAGGAATTATTTTATACGAGAGGCTCAATTTTTTTAAAATATTTATTAATTTAAAAACTATAATGTTAGAAAAAATATTTTTAACAAATCCTTAAATTTATGATTTTAACCATCATTTTTAATTAAAAAATTAAAAGAAGCAAAAATTTGGCCAATGGAATTGGAACTTAATACTCACTATGTACCAACTAAGAAATAAAATTTATAATCTATTATAATTTTTTTGTATTATTACTTTAGTTCTAAAATTAGTAAAAACATATTTTAAAAAACATGCAATTTTTTCCTTCCCAACTAGATGGAATTTTTTTTTCAAAATATTCAATAAAAAATAAATATTTAACAAGATATTCACATTTTCAATCTATTTATAAAAATATTTATTTTTGTCAGATGTTTCAGAAAAACGCGGTTTTAGACCGTGTTTTATCCACAAATTTTCAATATGGAAAGTGAAGAAAAAAATAAACGTAAAAGCGCAGTTTGAAACCGCGTTTTTTCAATTTTTTATTTATCAATTAATAAAGAAAACAAAAAGAAAAGTCAAAACGGAAAAAACCAGACAAACGCGGTCTTGGGCCGCGTTTGTCTCCTCCTCCAAGTTTTGCAGCCATGCTCCTCTTCCTTCAAACTTTATGGGCAGATCTTCGTTGCACCTTCTTCTTCCTTCGATTCGTGGAGGTCGGCGCCAGATTGGAGGTTGGGCAGAGGGAGAAGATGATGTAGCTGATGACAACGGCGATTGAGGAGGGTGCAGGCGGCGATTCTCCCGATGCCAGATCGAAGAGGACAAGGGTGCATGCGGCGATTGAGGAGCTCCCGAAGCCAGATCTAAACCTCACATACGACTTGGTTGCAAAGAAGCAGTGAGGATGCCGGAGGGTGGGCGGGGATGAAGGCTGGGCAGCGGCAGAGGGTGGGCAACGGTGGGAAGAAGACACGGGTGAAGCCGCGCTCCCCATTATTTTTTGTTTTTTTACCTGAGTTTTAGTCGTTTATTTTTTTCCACTTTTTTTTCTTCAAAATTTACAACTTTTAGATGAAACGAGGTTTGAGACTGCGTTTCTCTGATAAACCTGCAAAAAATGAATATTTCTGTAAATATTTTGAATGTATGAATATTACGGTAAATAATTATTTTTGAGTGAATATTTTGAAGAAAAAATTTCAACTAGAGGGGGCTTAAGCCACCCCATAGACCATAACCCTTTGACTCTTGCTTGTGTGTAAGAGCTATTCTAATAGTATCAACCTCGGAGATGACAAAGGCATATCATTTATATTTTCCAATTAGCATAAGAGGATGGTTTGACACATATCATGATATCATTGTGGAGAGTGATTGTCGAATTATTAAATTCGTTGGAGGGTCATTAAAAACAATTTTCTTTGTTAGTATTCAAATAAATTTTTATTTTTTAATATTAAATTATATAAAAATTATTATAATATCTAGATTATTTTTTTTGTTTGTAGACTTTTTTTTGTTTGTTTTGTTTGTAGATGAATATACATTATTTATTTTTGAAGGTTAATAATTTTTATAATTAAATGTGAAAATAATTATAATATTTTTATATTAAATCCGTGCATAGCACGGGGAATAGACTAGTTTTTAACTATTTTACCAACCATTTACAAATTTTACCATATTTATAATTTTAGCAAGTTTATTAATCTCGTCCCATACGAATCCTATGTCTTACAATTTCAATACATTAGCCACTTTGGAAGGGCTTAGTAAGTGGCATAACTAGCCGATACCAAATGAGCTTTGAACCATAAAAGTTTCCCACTTCATCAACCCTAATCTACAGTGGAATAGGAACTTGCTTTTCTCAAGTTTAACAAACATCATTTCACAGGATGACATCAAACATCTGCTTGGTATCATCCTGCCAAATAATCCTATGAAGGATCGTATGTATTGGGGTCCGAGCACAAATGGGTGGTTCTCGACTAGCTCAGCAAACACCATGCTGTCAGCCAACAAGGGGTTACAAGAATATGATTGTGGTTGGATCTGGAACCTTGATGTTCCACCTAAGGTCCATCATTTTCTTTGGAAAATCTCTCGGGACGGCCTTCCCACTTCGGAACGCCTACAAAAGTCCCACGTTTCTGTATCATCTGGGTGCCATTTTTGCGATATCACAAATGAATCAGACAAACACATGTTTCTCCAATGCCCAGTTACTTTCAGCCTACTAAGGACTCTCCACATCCGCTGTCCGAGCTTATCTCAACTAGCCGTCAATTCGGGCGCTATCTTTCCCCTAAACCAAGTTCTGCTGACGGTGGACAAGAAACATTTCGGCCCTCTGGCCTGTGCTTGGTGGACTGTCTGGTTCTTTAGGAACCAACTGGCTTTTGACCACACGACAAAAGTATCCATTACTGAAATGGTGATCTTCCATACAACCTTTACCCAATGTTGGAAACAGTCGAAGTTTCTTGAGGACGAGTCGTCCTCGGGGACTTCTTTTCTGCCAAAGCAGAACATACCCTCTCGTTCTTCCCGTCGCTTACCCCCTGCTTCGGTTAGGGGTTTGGGGCTGAACCGTTCGGGGGGATGGGACAAACCGCCGGTGCATTGCTACAAACTTAATTTTGACGGATCTGTGAGACAGGGGGTTTCGTCTTCTTACGGTTTCGTTATTAGGGACTGGTGTGGCAGGGATGTGGCCATGGGCAGAGACACTTGCATCAACGTCTCGGTTGCCTTTGCTGAAAATCTCGGCCTAAAGATGGGGATTCTTCGGGCTAAACAGCTGAATATTCGTCACCTCCTGATCGAGGGTGACAACCTTTTGGTTATTAAGGCTCTGCTAGGGGTGTGGAAATGCCCCTGGAACATCGAGCTACTTCAATCTGATATTCTCTTAGACACTTCGTCCTTCTCTTATGTAGCTATTCGTCATATTTTCAGGGAATCGAACGCAGTCGCTGACTATCTCGCGCGCAGTGCACATGCGTCCCCTGCCGACGACAGCTACGACGACGATCCAGAGCTCGGTGCTCTCATCCGCAAGGATGCGCTAGGAAGGAGTTCTGCTGCGGCCGACCCGACCTAAATTTTATATTGCTTCAAAAAAAAAAAAAAAAAAAAGTAAGTGGCATAACTTCCTGTCTTCCTGAAAAGATGTTAGGGGTTGACCCGATGTTCGCCGAATTGTTTCCTTATATATTAACAAAAAAAGACGAGAGAAAATAAAAGCTCATAAATTTGAGTCAATATGAAGATCCTTTTAGGCTCGATCTGAAAAACTTAATAATATCGTACGGTACAATGATTCTTTCCTTATTGATCTTCGATTATAACTGTTCTGAGGAATGCAAAGCTTAATAATATCGTACGATACGATATTATTCTCAACCCTCACCACCCTAAATCAAACGAACTTGGAAGAACTGATTTCTTCTCAACCTAAATCTTTCTAAAACTCGAGGTGAGTTTCTCGAATTTCAGACAAGGCACCATCTTCATTTTGATATTTTTGCAGCAAGCTCTCTCACCAGCTTAGCTGCAACCATGCCAGTCATCCCATCAACAGTGTCCCGTTGGGGGTTGAATTCAACCACATCTCCAGCCACCACGTCGCCCTGAAGATTCTGCAGGATGTTGAGCACATCTCGGAAGCTAAGGCCTCCAGGCTCAAGGTGTGATACACCAGGTGCGAATGCTGGGTCTAGGCTATCAAGGTCAATTGAGACATAAACACCCTTTACGCCCTCCCCTAGTTTCTGTCACAACGTTATCGCAAATAAAAGTTAACATTCAGCTGAAATCCTTCTTTAAAGATAAAAGCAACATCAGACCCAGAAAGTGTATGCACAAGTAATCTTAAAGCAATCCTTGAGCAAGAGGATATGATGGAATGCAGTATATACCAGGTTTTCCAACATATTGCGATCTCTTGAAAACGTTCGCATTTCGTATTGCTCTACCCCAAACCTTTTTCCTTGCTCACGCCCTTCGCTTGTTATAGATCTAATACCAACCTGGAAAGATATAGATTCATATATCCAAGTTAAATTTAATATGCAGAGCCACCAATCATAATACACAGCACAAATACTTCAAGGCTTTCAATGAGATAAACTTCTGCACTTGTCGCCCAAAACGTCCTATACTTAATCATTGAGGTTTAACTAGAGAAATACAAGTTTCACTCTTTCACCACCAAAAAAAAAACAATTTCTCCAGGATTCACAAGCAACTAAGTCCTCTATACCTCAAAGCATCATAAAGTTTTCTGTTATAAATAATGATAGCAAGAAAAAAGAGGATGTAGTAATTACTTTGAATAGAGTTGGAGTAATGTTTCCTATATTTCTTTAGGTTGCAAGGTGTTGTGCAATTATTTCACATAGAGCTGAGTAATGGCCATAGAAACTACAACAGTTGATAGATAATACAACAACAAAAGAAAAAAAAAAAAAGTGGAGAAATTGTTAATACCTGCAAAAGTCTCCTGACATAACCACCTTCCATGATTCGTGCAAATGAAGATGCATGGGAATACTTGTTCCCTTCAAAGCAATCATAAATATCAGGATGAGCATCAAAGTGAAGAAGGTCTACAGGACCCCCAAGTTTTTCAGACACAGCTCGTACAATAGGATAGGATATTGAGTGATCTCCTCCTAAAACTAGAGGATGCAACGGTGCCTGCAAGAGTAATTAAAAAATTGCACATTCATTCAACAAAAAGAACATTTTTTTAAATCGTCCGTAGACGAATCTTTTGGAAGTCAAAATGCATAACAAGCCACAGAGGTAAGCAATAACTATATTTTCCTGAGAGGATGTGATAGTGTAATAACAAATCATACCTAGCAAAAAATATAGCACGATCTTGTTATTCAAGAACATACGGAATTCACCAAAAAGTAATGATCATGAAAGTTCCATAAATTAACTGCTTCATCATAGATAGTATTAATTATGACACGAAATATTAGGTTAAATGGTTCTATTCCCTTGGTAAGCTTGAACAGTTCTGGAAGATACATCACACTGGATCAAATTCAAACCCACGAAAAGGGAGGAAGAAAGAGAAGCTCTGGAAAGAAAAAAAAGTAAAAAATCAGATAGTACACAGATAAACAAGAAAGAAAAGGTAAGAGAGACCATAGAATGAAGTACTGTGATTTCTTTTGTCCAACTCAAAGGACATTATGAAAGATTGCAGGGATAAATACAATGACTCTATAAATGCCGAGATGTAAAAGAAAGACAGAAGAAGAGTATGACCTCTTCCATCACTAGCTTGACTGATTCACTAATGACATTCATCAGCCTATCATCATCTACATCGCAATCTCTGATCTCTTGAACAGGAACATCACCCACGTCAGTCAGGATTCTTGGGTCCTTTAGGTCTTTCCCTGCATCAGCACAGAATCTTGTTAATGGACAATTTAATTGCCATTCTTGTCAACCTTTTAATTACTTTGTACAGAAATGTTATTTTGCATTTTAAATTTTGAAGAATAAGTGAAGGACCCTGGCAGCAGATGAACTAATCCATATTGCTAGGATAATCATGATTTAACTAAGCTGCCTGTCAAACCATAGAAATACATTTTTTTCCCTAACAAACTGTGATCAGATAATCAAGTTCATGAGACTTTTCCAGATTTCTTGTTCTATCAAGGGATGATTATCTTTGCTGTCTGTCAGATGGATAGATCTTAAAATATGTGTATGTATTTACATACCTTTCAGCATGTGTTTGCAATTTCTTTCTGTTAAGCAAAGTTCCATTAGTTTAGGTAGAGAACTTACCTGTCTCAGTAGATGAATTTGTACTTCCGCACCAAATTGCTTCTCTTATACGTGGAGGAGCAAAGGCTGGCCCCTGCAGAAAGGAAGAATTGTGTCCTAGGGGTACTCCAAGGAGACATGATGATGCCTTGACACCACCCAAAGCACGCAAAAGTTCCCCCTAAAGCCAGCATGACAAATTAGAAAAGGAACAGTATACATAGCTAGTTTCATAGTACAAAATATTTGCAACAATTTGTAGTACGTAATAAGCATGGTCCTCGAAGCTCAGGATACAAGAGAGGATGCACATGAAAGAAGATAGAAGAGAGAATGTAGAGTTCAGAAATTCAGATCATTCTTGCAGGAAGATAAGCATTGACAGAGGATAATGCAGATAAGATGACCACTGAGTCACTGACTGCCCTAAGAGGTTTCAAAATAGAATGCAGAATGTGAAATTCATAAATTCAGATCACTCCTGGCAGAACATGAGTATTGCAGAGAATACAATGATCTCGGAGCAAATTGTTTGATCTGAAATCCTTCTAACTTTTGATATTATGTCACAAAAAGAAACAAAAAAAAGACTACATGATTTAACATCTTTTAAACGAAAGTGCCATGCACTCAAATACATTGAGCACTCTTCTTATTTCACTCCAAATGACAGCATACCCCATTGCCCAGATGGATAATATTTAAGAATCATGATGATTACAATCTATCTTAATCACCTCTTATACACAACAAAAGAAAAGACAAAACACAGAGGAAAGAACTGCAAAATTAAACAATAAGACACTTCACAGATAAAAAGTTATCAGCAAAAAATGAACATGAACACAATATTTGATAAACACTTCCCAGACAATGAAACCTCCTTACAGGTGCCAATAAAAAAAAAACAGGGAAAAAGATCCTTGAGAGCTATACCTATACCTAATTGAACAAACAAACTACAGATTTCATATAACAGTGCAATCTTTCTGGTTCTAAAATCAGCACATCGATGAGAATATCAATTGAGCTATAAGATGAAAAGAAGCATGGTCAAGGAAGCTCAGGATACAAAGAGAGTAGGCACATGAAACAGCAGTTGGAAAACTGAATCAGCTGGAGACAGAAATGGCTTGGGTGAGGCAATGGCTGAAACCAAAATTATAATATACACCTTAAGTTTTGCTCTCTCACGAATGAGGGTAAGGGAAGCATCTATAACACGGTCCTGTCCCTTCTTTATCAATTCAGCTGGAATATTATCAGCAGTTAGTTTTTGGAGGCTATGGACACCCCTTCTCCAGATGTTCTGCATATCTGCCAAATATATAAAAAGGAAAAAACTATTCAGCCCTTGTTTGGTATTGATGTCAGATATCAGATATGGGAATCAGAATGTCTTGTTTGGTATTAGATGATATCAAACTAAATAGGGCTCAACAGCAGAACATAAAAACTAACAGATTGTTACAGAACTGATAATCACTGACGGGCAACAGAAGCTTACAAATAGGGCTCACAAGTAAATCTGAAATTACACTCACACGTCCAAAAGTTCAGCCCTCGGTAAAATTTAAAATCTAGCACATAAACCCTACCCCAAATTTGTGAAATTTAAAATCTGAAACAAAAAGAAGTACAAAAATTGAAACAATGGAAACCACACATACAAACCTTGAACTTGCAGCAGCAACCTCGGTCGGATTCGTTCAAAATTTGAAAGTTCAGCAGTGGAAGGGGAGGCGGAGAGGAAGAGAGGCGAACTGGAGAGGTGGAGGTCGAGAGGTGAACAACAGAGGCGGCGAACTGGAGATGTGGTGAGGCGAGCGAACAATGACGAATTGAGAGGCGAAGAAGATGGACGAGGAAGACGAGCGAAAACAGAAGCGAATTGATATCCCAATTTTTTCGGGGTAGATGAGACTGAGAAATGAGAATCTTTACAAATGTAGGGCATGCATTCATACCCATATAGTAATAGTACTGAACATGAGTGAGTATGGATACGACTATACGAGTGATATCTTACTCTATAAAAGCCTAGGTTGAGATTTACTGTTCATCAAGTCTAATTACTAATTTGTCCTTCATTTCTTTCTTTTCATCATCCAAAATTTAGGGGTTTTATTGGTATTTTGCCCTTTTAGGTTTGCTTTTCTACGTTCCAACCTTTTTTAATTCCCTTTTTCTTTTCCTTTTTTAATCTATCTATATATTACTTAAAACCAAAGCCTTTTGGCCACGTGTCGCATTCTCGCGAGCCGATATTTTTGGAAACATCTATTTTATATATTTAATACATTTTTCAACCATTTATATCTATCTATCTATATATTACTTAAAACCAAAGCCTTTTGGCCACGTGTCGCATCCTCGCGAGCCGATATTTTTGAAAACATCTATTTTATATATTTAATACATTTTTCAACCAATCTATCTATATCTATATATTACTTAAAACCAAAGCCTTTTGGCCACGTGTCGCATTCTCGCGAGCCGATATTTTTGGAAACATCTATTTTATATATTTAATACATTTTTCAACCATTTATATCTATCTATCTATATATTACTTAAAACCAAAGCCTTTTGGCCACGTGTCGCATCCTCGCGAGCCGATATTTTTGAAAACATCTATTTTATATATTTAATACATTTTTCAACCAATCTATCTATATATTACTTAAAACCAAAGCCTTTTGGCCACGTGTCGCATCCTCGCGAGCCGATATTTTTGGAAACATCTATTTTATATATTTAATACATTTTTCAAACATCTATATATCTATATATTACTTAAAACCAAAGCCTTTTGGCCACGTGTCGCATTCTCGCGAGCCGATATTTTTGGAAACATCTATTTTATATATTTAATACATTTTTCAACCATTTATATCTATCTATCTATATATTACTTAAAACCAAAGCCTTTTGGCCACGTGTCGCATCCTCGCGAGCCGATATTTTTGAAAACATCTATTTTATATATTTAATACATTTTTCAACCAATCTATCTATATCTATATATTACTTAAAACCAAAGCCTTTTGGCCACGTGTCGCATTCTCGCGAGCCGATATTTTTGGAAACATCTATTTTATATATTTAATACATTTTTCAACCATTTATATCTATCTATCTATATATTACTTAAAACCAAAGCCTTTTGGCCACGTGTCGCATCCTCGCGAGCCGATATTTTTGAAAACATCTATTTTATATATTTAATACATTTTTCAACCAATCTATCTATATATTACTTAAAACCAAAGCCTTTTGGCCACGTGTCGCATCCTCGCGAGCCGATATTTTTGGAAACATCTATTTTATATATTTAATACATTTTTCAAACATCTATATATCTATCTATCTATATATTACTTAAAACCAAAGCCTTTTGGCCACGTGTCGCATCCTCGCGAGCCGATATTTTTGGAAACATCTATTTTATATATTTAATACATTTTTCAACCATCTATATCTATATATTACATAAAACCAAAGCCTTTTGGCCACGTGTTGCATCCTCGCGAGCCGATATTTTTTGAAACATCTATTTTATATATTTAATACATTTTTCAACCAATCTATATCTATATATTACTTAAAACCAAAGCCTTTTGGCCACGTGTCGCATCCTCGCGAGCCGATATTTTTGGAAACATCTATTTTATATATTTAATACATTTTTCAACCATCTATCTATCTATATATTACTTAAAACCAAAGCCTTTTGGCCACGTGTCGCATCCTCGCGAGCCGATATTTTTGGAAACATCTATTTTATATATTTAATACATTTTTCAACCAATAGGATTAATTCAAAACCAATCTATATCTATATATTACTTAAAACCAAAGCCTTTTGGCCACGTGTCGCATCCTCGCGAGCCAATATTTTTGGAAACATCTATTTTATATATTTAATACATTTTTCAACCAATAGGATTAATTCAAAACCAATAGGATTAATTCAAAACTTTTTACATTTTTCAAGCAATCTATATATTACTTAAAACCAAAGCCTTTTGGCCACGTGTCGCATCCTCGCGAGCCGATATTTTTGGAAACATCTATTTTATATATTTAATACATTTTTCAACCAATAGGATTAATTCAAAACCAATCTATATCTATATATTACTTAAAACCAAAGCCTTTTGGCCACGTGTCGCATCCTCGCGAGCCAATATTTTTGGAAACATCTATTTTATATATTTAATACATTTTTCAACCAATAGGATTAATTCAAAACCAATAGGATTAATTCAAAACTTTTTACATTTTTCAAGCAATCTATATATTACTTAAAACCAAAGCCTTTTGGCCACGTGTCGCATCCTCGCGAGCCGATATTTTTGGAAACATCTATTTTATATATTTAATACATTTTTCAACCAATAGGATTAATTCAAAACCAATCTATATCTATCTATATATTACTTAAAACCAAAGCCTTTTGGCCACGTGTCGCATCCTCGCGAGCCAATATTTTTGGAAACATCTATTTTATATATTTAATACATTTTTCAACCAATAGGATTAATTCAAAACCAATAGGATTAATTCAAAACTTTTTACATTTTTCAAGCAATAGGATTAATTCAAAACTTTTTAAAATAAAGTTAATACTAACTATATAATATCATTTCATTCTATATTTATTATAAAAATGTCAAGTAAAGTTAATACTAACTATATTCATTCTATAACCTTAATTTTTGGAATTTCACCCACCAAGCCTAATCTATATAAAATGTCAAATGATAAATGATAAAAACAATTAAACATTTTTTTAACCAATGGGATTTATTTATCAATTTTTTTGTTTTTCTATTTTAACAAAAATAGATGTTTCCAAAATACGCGCCATGGCGCGGGGACTATACTAGTTCCTTTTCTTAATTCAGAAGGCTGCCTCGACCGTCTACACAAACAACAAACAGGGTTTCCCAAAAATTAAACTACACAAACAGGAGAGAGGATGGATCTGAGGCGATCGAGCGCGGGGGCTGATTCCTTCTTCCTCCCCGATTTTGCGTCTCTCACCTGGGTTAGATATTCGCCGGTTTCCTGCAGGCTGCAGAGGGAGCCTCGCCGGTGTCGTTTCGGGTGGTGGAGCCGTTGAGTAAGGGAGAGATGAGAGAGTTGAGGCGGTCGAGTGCTGGGGTTTGAGGGTGGGGGTTGATTCCTTCTTCCTCCCCAATTTTGCGCCGCCAATTTTACAGATTCGCCATGGCCGAGGTCCTCCTAAGCTTCAAACCCTCCCCCTGCCCGTGTTGTACCCGTTTCACCTTGCTCAGCCTGTCCGTTCACCATAGGGCCAGTGGTCGATAGAGGGGGCGGTCGAAGGAGATGCCGGTGGAGAGGGTGATGGGATCGCCGATCCGGTGGAGGGAGATTTGGCGGAGGAATTTACGCCGGCCCAGGACAACCACTGAAGGACAAGCCTTGCCATCGACAGCAATGGCGCATCCGCTCGCCATCACCTCCGGATCTGAATGGTACGGCTCCTTCCTTCCTTTGAGCTTCTTCGAGTCTTCAAAATGATTCATATCTTTTTTTTCTGTTTGTTTTGAAAGCCTAATTGCACTCTAACTGTTAGAAAGCATAATCTGACGCTACATTCTTCGATTGTGTTGTTCTGGTGGTTGAAGCATATAAAAAGCTATAATTTTTCTTTTTTCCCAATTCTTGTATTTAGCTTTTTAGGAGTGAATAATCTGATGCTACATTCTTGCCTCTGGCTTATGTTGCTTGCCATGGTGAAGAGTGTGACATCATGTTTCAATATAGACCATGGAAACCTTTGACCTTTTTCTCTAACCCCTCTGTGCTGCAGTTGAGATTGCTCTGGTATCTATATGCAGTCACTTATGGACTTCATTTAAAAGGTGGAAAGAAGGTGGAAGTATTAAGCTAGAAGGGTCTAATCATGTTCTTGTTTATGCAACTTTGACGGCATCCGTGATTGCCCCATGCATAACACTCAATCTTTGTCCACTAGATATATTCTTGGGATTCATGGATCTCACCAGACCATTGGTATGGATGTTTATTTTATTTAAATATAAAATATACATTACTCTATAAAGTTGCATATATGCAACTTTCTTAAAGTTTGACTTCGTTATATTTTCAGGTTATTAGTCACAACGGATATAATGGTGCTTTGGCTGATATTTGGTCATGTGGAGTTATACTTTGTCCTATTGGTTGATTTTACAAATTTTGAAATGTTCAATCTGATTGTTATTTCCAAGCATTAGTAGTGAAGTGTTTAGAATGTATATCACTCAAGGAATTACACTAATGTATTTGAAAATAATCTCAACTGGTAGCCTGTAATTAGTTGTGTCTTAATTTAGTCTTTCTCCTACAATTAACGTTCTATTGGCATTTTTTTATGTCTGATTTAAATTTAATTTTACAGGTAACTATTCCACCTTTCACTTCAACATGTAATACTTGTAAGGGAATGGAGAGTCTTATCAGTGTAAGCAACATATGCTTCTTATGGGTAATAAATATTGTAAAATTCTCAGTATGCATTTAGCTTTGATACAAATTTTTTCTTATCCTACAGGAAAGTTGTAGGATGTGCAAAGGGATAGGGTTGGTTGAAGGTGCCAAGGACGTTGAAGTTACAGTACCAGGAGGTTAGTGGTGAATGCCAAACAGGTGACTAATCATAATCTTTTTGCTTATCATACTACTCCGTATTTTAGGATTTCATTTATTTTTCAACTGTTTATTCTATGCGAGATTGTGTATGATATTTTAATGTGGATACTTATTTATTCGAATGAATTGAAAATTATAAATTCAAATCAATCTATCTATATATTACTTAAAACCAAAGCCTTTTGGCCACGTGTCGCATCCTCGCGAGCCGATATTTTTGGAAACATCTATTTTATATATTTAATACATTTTTCAACCATCTATCTATCTATATATTACTTAAAACCAAAGCCTTTTGGCCACGTGTCGCATCCTCGCGAGCCGATATTTTTGGAAACATCTATTTTATATATTTAATACATTTTTCAACCAATAGGATTAATTCAAAACCAATCTATATCTATCTATATATTACTTAAAACCAAAGCCTTTTGGCCACGTGTCGCATCCTCGCGAGCCAATATTTTTGGAAACATCTATTTTATATATTTAATACATTTTTCAACCAATAGGATTAATTCAAAACCAATAGGATTAATTCAAAACTTTTTACATTTTTCAAGCAATCTATATATTACTTAAAACCAAAGCCTTTTGGCCACGTGTCGCATCCTCGCGAGCCGATATTTTTGGAAACATCTATTTTATATATTTAATACATTTTTCAACCAATAGGATTAATTCAAAACCAATCTATATCTATATATTACTTAAAACCAAAGCCTTTTGGCCACGTGTCGCATCCTCGCGAGCCAATATTTTTGGAAACATCTATTTTATATATTTAATACATTTTTCAACCAATAGGATTAATTCAAAACCAATAGGATTAATTCAAAACTTTTTACATTTTTCAAGCAATAGGATTAATTCAAAACTTTTTAAAATAAAGTTAATACTAACTATATAATATCATTTCATTCTATATTTATTATAAAAATGTCAAGTAAAGTTAATACTAACTATATTCATTCTATAACCTTAATTTTTGGAATTTCACCCACCAAGCCTAATCTATATAAAATGTCAAATGATAAATGATAAAAACAATTAAACATTTTTTTAACCAATGGGATTTATTTATCAATTTTTTTGTTTTTCTATTTTAACAAAAATAGATGTTTCCAAAATACGCGCCATGGCGCGGGGACTATACTAGTTCCTTTTCTTAATTCAGAAGGCTGCCTCGACCGTCTACACAAACAACAAACAGGGTTTCCCAAAAATTAAACTACACAAACAGGAGAGAGGATGGATCTGAGGCGATCGAGCGCGGGGGCTGATTCCTTCTTCCTCCCCGATTTTGCGTCTCTCACCTGGGTTAGATATTCGCCGGTTTCCTGCAGGCTGCAGAGGGAGCCTCGCCGGTGTCGTTTCGGGTGGTGGAGCCGTTGAGTAAGGGAGAGATGAGAGAGTTGAGGCGGTCGAGTGCTGGGGTTTGAGGGTGGGGGTTGATTCCTTCTTCCTCCCCAATTTTGCGCCGCCAATTTTACAGATTCGCCATGGCCGAGGTCCTCCTAAGCTTCAAACCCTCCCCCTGCCCGTGTTGTACCCGTTTCACCTTGCTCAGCCTGTCCGTTCACCATAGGGCCAGTGGTCGATAGAGGGGGCGGTCGAAGGAGATGCCGGTGGAGAGGGTGATGGGATCGCCGATCCGGTGGAGGGAGATTTGGCGGAGGAATTTACGCCGGCCCAGGACAACCACTGAAGGACAAGCCTTGCCATCGACAGCAATGGCGCATCCGCTCGCCATCACCTCCGGATCTGAATGGTACGGCTCCTTCCTTCCTTTGAGCTTCTTCGAGTCTTCAAAATGATTCATATCTTTTTTTTCTGTTTGTTTTGAAAGCCTAATTGCACTCTAACTGTTAGAAAGCATAATCTGACGCTACATTCTTCGATTGTGTTGTTCTGGTGGTTGAAGCATATAAAAAGCTATAATTTTTCTTTTTTCCCAATTCTTGTATTTAGCTTTTTAGGAGTGAATAATCTGATGCTACATTCTTGCCTCTGGCTTATGTTGCTTGCCATGGTGAAGAGTGTGACATCATGTTTCAATATAGACCATGGAAACCTTTGACCTTTTTCTCTAACCCCTCTGTGCTGCAGTTGAGATTGCTCTGGTATCTATATGCAGTCACTTATGGACTTCATTTAAAAGGTGGAAAGAAGGTGGAAGTATTAAGCTAGAAGGGTCTAATCATGTTCTTGTTTATGCAACTTTGACGGCATCCGTGATTGCCCCATGCATAACACTCAATCTTTGTCCACTAGATATATTCTTGGGATTCATGGATCTCACCAGACCATTGGTATGGATGTTTATTTTATTTAAATATAAAACTAGTGGAATACCCGCGCCATGGCGCGGTTGCGATGGGAAAAAAAATGAGAATAAAAAATAGTTATTGAGAAAAAAATGAGAATATAAAATATTTATTATAAGGAACGACCAAATAAAATATAAACAAATGTTTGGAAAGTTTAAAACAACAATATTGTTATTGAACGACATAGGTGTTTTAAAAAGGCACAGATCGGGTTGGTGATGTAGGCTTTGTCCATGCAAATCCTGTAGAAAAAAAATGTTGATGAATACAAAGGGATGAAGAGAGATAGAGTGCAGGGAAGAGGAAGTCAAACCGGTTAGGAAAGAAGATGACAAGAGAATGTATGAAAGTATATAGGAATGAATAAAAAACTCAAAAAATATTAATTAAAGTAGGAAAGAATCATAGATTTGAGATAAATTATACATACATATAAAAGACCTCCAGATTCAGTCAATGCCTCCATTTGAGGTAAATTGCACGTATATAGTTACATCAATAAGTTAAGGGAAATGATTTACACAAACTAAATGGTAGACTAAATAACAAAACTTAATTTTATAAACTGTATTATAGGAAATGAGTTGTAGAAAGAGTTAAAAAAACTGTATTACAGACTTAGAGCTGCATAATTTCAGAAACATAATGACAAACCCAAAAAAAATAGGATTTAGAGATTAGATTGTTACAAAGAATGTATTATAGAAAAGAATAAATGAAATTGAATTAGCTAAGCTGCATTTCATAACAAAATTAAAGCAAAATTTCATAAACGAATTTGATGAACATAATTATAGATGGTAATGACTGGCCTCAGGTGTTGATGAAAGGAGCTCTCATGTCACAGTCACACCATCTGTCTCGACAGTCTACATTCAAATCAAACCAAAAAAAAATGTCTCAGCACACGCATCAAATACAGGATGGCATTATATATATATATAAACCGAGCTGATTAAAGTATAATTACCAACAGTAGTACTAACCACAAATAGACAAACCACAAAAGCAATCAAATAAGGTTTCTCCAATATCTCTCTAAACATGCAAACAAATAACAATCTCATTTGGAACTATGAAATTAGAATTATCAAATTATAAATTAAAGGGGAAGCTAAAATGCAAATTGCAGGTTATGCCTATCCAGCATAAACAAACAGATAAAGGCCTCCTCTGTGACTGTTAGAGAGTTATAAGCAACAAATTATCCAAAGAAAAAGGGAATAAACTGAAGCAAAATATAGATTTCATGTTCGATGGAAAACATACCGTAAACAGAGCACGTAAATTCTCAGTGGTATATGGAGCAACATTTGAGAAGATCTGCACAAAAAAGGTAGCCAAATATGATAAACTCGGTTTAAAAGGAAAATGATGAATCGGTGGCAATGCCACAAAGCAACATAAAGGAAGTTCATATACTATGGTCAACAGCTGAAAGTAAAGTGAAACTCAAAGCTCATCCTCTTAAAAGGATCTCCATCAAATGAGACATCCATGTAAACCAGATGGTTTTTTTTTTGTCCTGACCACTCTCCTTGATGACTTAAAAACGTAAGCCAACATAATAAAACTATAAAACTATATGATATAAAGCATAAAAATATTTAATTAATTAAGGCTAAGGTGCATGAATTATGTAAGGCTGTCACAAATAAAGAAAAAATGAACCAAATGACTTCAATTAGAGGGAGCGTGCTCCCGTGATGAAGACATAGATAGGCAAACCTTGATATAGGATACTGCTAGCTACAGATGCTAACAACTCACTGATTCGAACAGATGCACAAAACAGGAAAAAAAATCGAAATAAACAGTGTCACTCATTATATCAAAGAAATTTCCAGAAAGTAAATAGTGTCTTGGGAAATTTAGCTGAAATGCTAACCTCTTGTTCATTTCCGAGCCTAACAACTGCAGGATCACTGGATATTAAAGCAGGCTCAAAGAGCTTTATTGCTCGATGCGAGTCCCTGAGATGGCCCCATTTTGGGTGTCTTAAGAGTCCTGCAAAAAGAATAGATAAATTAAAATGTAACGCTATCTTGATCAGTACCAACTTTAACCATGATCAATAGTACTAAACTATATAAGCTGCATAGTAAATTTAGTAATCATAGTTTTCATGAAAAAACTATTTATAATTTTAAAATATTTGAAAGTAATATTGACATGGTTAAGACATATACCAAACTCATCAAGAGGAACGTCGTAATTAATCATAGCTACTTGCTATGAAAGGACTACCGGCTATCCTTCCAAAATTTGTCCCACCATGATACTAAATGTTCATAAATTCATACAATTAGAGGCTTTTCAAGGCGGGATATTTATCACATGTAAGCAAATCAAGAATGCTTACTAACCATATAAGTTGATAAAAGATCCCTCCCTCTGGATGAACCTAGCCACTGCAAAAATTCATAAACGAATTTGAGTAACATAATTATAGATGGTATAAAGCACTGAGAATCCGAACATACCTGCAGCAAAGTGCATCAACTGATATCATCGCTAAAGGAATTACCGGTACAGGCAATCAAATTGTCCCTAAACAATGCTCGGCTCAGCCAGATTGTCAATGAGCGTTAGCCCACAACCAAAAACAAATATGCAAAGCCTGAAATTAGATAAATTATAGAAGCCAAAAACAGATGAAACCCTAGATAAAAAAAATGAAAAAGAGGGAACCAGAAGCTCGACAAACGAAAAATTACAGTTAAAAGGGAACAGAACGGCATACCTAAATTGGGTATGTTGAAGGCTAGAGCGGGGAGTTTGCCAAAGAATGCTGGTGAACATGTTAATGCAGTAGTTGGAGATGGTGGAAGGGAAGGTTCTCTCCCCTGGAGCACAAATTGAAGCAGAAACTAAAAGAGAAGGCCTATGGCAAAATCATAATCTTCATCAACTTTAGAGGTATAAATTTGAAGCAGAAACAAAGAGGAAAGGTCTATGGTAACTTATACCTTAATAGATGAAATATATTCATAATGCTAATACCGATTGATAAGTATTATAAAACTGAAATTTAGAGCACACTAAAACTGAAATTTTAACAATTGATAAGTATTCTAAAAGTATTGCATGTACAAATTAGAGCATACTAAAACTGAAAAAGCTAGCACATGTAATTAGTTAAGTAGGACAAACCATGAACACAAGGAAATATACACTGGTGCTCGGGGCTTCCGCCGAACTTCCAACTTCCAAGTGCTCAATCCTCGTAAAAATGCAGAATCAAGAAAAATACACATGAAGCATGGAGAAAAAAAGGAATTAAAATCTAAAAAAGAAGAATCGATACATGAGAATTGAATCGGCAGGACGCCTTTGAATCGATATATACCTGCGAATCCCCAATCTGAATCCCCAATCAATAGTAATACCAGCGAATCCCCAATCGGCACGACGCCATGATCGAAGTCAGCGGAGGAGAAATGAACCCTAAGGAACCGTTCGTTCCAAATTGTGAAGTAGGGGGAAAAATTAAATCCTCATGAAGCATGAACCCTAAGTAATGAAATTGAAATTCAACAGAGGAAGATGGAGATGGGAAGGGGATCTAACCTCGGCGGAGGAAGAAGACAAAGTCCTGAGCGGGATAACTTCGGCGGAGGAGGAAGACGAAGGCATGAGTCATGAAGACGCCATTATCGAAGCCGGCGGAGGAGGAAGAGGAGGAAGATGAACGAACCTCTGGTAGAACATCGGCGGAGGAGGAAAACGAATTCCCGTGTCAATGAATCGGCAGATGGAAGGAGGGAGAGCTGAAATCGATGGAGGATTCGAGTGGAATCAAAATCGCCAAAGGTAGGAGAGAAGCGGTGACTGTCTGAATGAGGCGGATGAGCCGATGATTAACGGTGAACCCTAATCCAATGTGTGATAATTGGAAAAGAAAAAAAAAGTAAAAGGAGGAAAAAAAACGAAATAAGGTGATTGGTTGAAAACACAAAACACAAGGAGGGAATGACACGTGTAAAAAACTCTTTGCAATTAAGTAGTTATATAGATATACATTACTCTATAAAGTTGCATATATGCAACTTTCTTAAAGTTTGACTTCGTTATATTTTCAGGTTATTAGTCACAACGGATATAATGGTGCTTTGGCTGATATTTGGTCATGTGGAGTTATACTTTGTCCTATTGGTTGATTTTACAAATTTTGAAATGTTCAATCTGATTGTTATTTCCAAGCATTAGTAGTGAAGTGTTTAGAATGTATATCACTCAAGGAATTACACTAATGTATTTGAAAATAATCTCAACTGGTAGCCTGTAATTAGTTGTGTCTTAATTTAGTCTTTCTCCTACAATTAACGTTCTATTGGCATTTTTTTATGTCTGATTTAAATTTAATTTTACAGGTAACTATTCCACCTTTCACTTCAACATGTAATACTTGTAAGGGAATGGAGAGTCTTATCAGTGTAAGCAACATATGCTTCTTATGGGTAATAAATATTGTAAAATTCTCAGTATGCATTTAGCTTTGATACAAATTTTTTCTTATCCTACAGGAAAGTTGTAGGATGTGCAAAGGGATAGGGTTGGTTGAAGGTGCCAAGGACGTTGAAGTTACAGTACCAGGAGGTTAGTGGTGAATGCCAAACAGGTGACTAATCATAATCTTTTTGCTTATCATACTACTCCGTATTTTAGGATTTCATTTATTTTTCAACTGTTTATTCTATGCGAGATTGTGTATGATATTTTAATGTGGATACTTATTTATTCGAATGAATTGAAAATTATAAATTCAAATCAATCTAGATAGACCTTCGCTTTGTTGTTTACATCTTTTTTCTTTCATCCAAGAACTCAATTGGGCAAGATATTCTTGAGATTGCTATTGCATCATCGAAAACTTGGATTGTCGTTGGATACCAATCGAGAAACACGATGAGCTAGCCGAGATGAGATTTTGGAGGTAGCATAGGCAAAGTGACTTTCAGGGTTCAAAATTTTGAGATTCAGTTTGCTGTTGCAGTTTTGTTCCTTTATATTTATGTTATTAGGTAGCAGGCAACGTTTATTAGATTATGATTTATGAGTGTACATTACTAGCCGATACTCACATGCCTGATTTGGGCTTGATGTTATTGTATTGATGTTATTGTTGTTTCTTGCTTAGATGTATAGGTTTATTTACAGTTTAGAAGAGAAACCTCATGCACTGTTAGTATGTATTTTCAAAATTGCAAAAGGTTGTGACTTTCAAAGACTTGAAGATTAATCAGCATCTTTTTCCCTTTTTTCAGTGTAACTGAACAATTTTATAGGTTAATTTCACTCTCTTTAATATGTGAAAAGACTGAAAACCATTCCGACGATACTGGAACTAACATCTGATAATTTGATATGGTTTGTGACTATTCATTGATCGTCAAATGTTGCAGGATCATACAGGTATATCGAATGTGGCTGCTGCTGATGCTCCATTGTGAGTATTACCACTATTAGCTGATCAATCTGATTCTACTTCAGAGGTAGCTGACACCAATGCTGCCAACAAAGGGCGAATTCATGATTCCATTAGCAAACGTAAGTTTTCGATATAACCAAGTACTTTAATTCTTTCAGGTTTGTGATGATTTTTTGTTCATATCATACTTTTAAAAATTGTGACATGAGTGCTTGTCCACTGAAGAATGGTGATACACAAGGAATGGTGAAGAGTAATTTCTTTGGCTGATACTCGAGATGGCATGTGCTTCCTATTGATGTTATTGTATTGATATTCTTTGTGTATGGTGAAGAGGAGGTCTGATTTCTTTTCTCGAATACTTTCTATCAAGAGGTTGTCTGAAATCTTGCTCTCAGGATGCTTATTTCTAAACATATATGGTTTTGATGCATGACGGATTATTAATGCCAATCAAGCTTCTGTCATAATTTTTTTTTTAATGCGTGGCCGATTACATGCAATTAGGCTAATTATTGTATTGATGTTTTTGTTTTGTGATGCATCTATACTGCTATTTCATTTAACTTTAGCATGACGGATTATTAATGTCAATCAAGCTTCCATCCTAAATCTTTAGGTTGATTATGACTCCACTTGTAAACTCTCTCGTGGATGCAATCTTGGCTCCTATACGATATTTTTTTATGCCTATTATAGGGATACTTTTATAAAAGATATTTCATTATGCCCTGTTAATTTGCTTTTGAATCGATTGCTTTTTAATCTTAGCTTAAATTTTAGAATCTATAATATTGATTCCATTAAATTTTAGAAATGAATGTTCATAAATACTCTTGTGTTGGATTGCAGTGATGCTTTGATGGCTAATAACACCATGTCACAATTTCTAAAAGTTGCAAAGCAACCCATTGAATTAGCAAAGAGTTTGCCGGTGAGAGATAGTTGGCTGATGACAAGCATGAGCGGTTGATAGGAAACCAAGAACTGAACCACCGGAAATGGTGGTAGCTAAGATGCCGAAGATCCTTATTCTGTGGGGATGGTGTCCTTTATAGAGCATAGACGGCTTGTACCCCACATTAAGAGATCCAGCTCTTGGACTTGATAATTTACCTTTTCCTAATCAAGAACAAACCAAACTTTGAATGAAATTATCAAACAGATTCCACAACAAGACATACAACTGCAATGCGCGCGGATAAAGACCTAGTTCATGTAAACGTGACTCATATGAAATGACTATTCACAAGTTAACATTCAATACTATATGCATATGGGTATAGTCAAGATCATAATTATTGATAAGATAATTTTTTCATAAATGTACAATAAGCATTTTCGGTCGCTTCATGGCGGATCTAGTCGGTGTTGGGGCTCTGGCGTCCGGTGTCGGGTTTGGCTGCGGTCGTGGCGGTGTGCATCGAGGCGACTCCGTGTTCCGAAAATTTCCTTGGAGGTTCGTCTTCATCGCCAACAGGGACTCCTGATGTACCGCTGGCCAACGGTGTCACCACTTGGTGGTGCTTGGCTCTGGGTTTAGTCTACGTTGTCCCCTGCTGTTTTGGGTTAGGCTCGTCTGTTCGACTGTGTAGTTTGGTTGTCGCTTTTTGTATTGCATCGTTATTATTTTTCGTTGTATGTTTGACGGTTCGCCGTCTGCAGACTTTGTCAGCCTCTCGAGGAGCCAGGTTTGTCTGGTCTTCGAATTATTACCTAATAAAAAAAAAAACTACACTTATTTAACATATTTACAAAAATCATCCTCGATCAAAATTGAAATAAAATTTACATTTGATTTAATTTGTTGTAATGAAATGTGTGAATGTTTAATTTGATTAGTGATAGATATAATGACATTTTTTGCTAAAAAATTTCATTAAAGAAAATATTTTATATATATATAAATCGCTAAAATTAGTATGAAAATAAAATTTACATTTGATTTAATAAATTTACATTTGATTTAATTTGTAGTATTCTTTATAGTTCATTTTCACATTCTTATAAAAGAACTTCATTTAAGTTATAACTTGAAGATATTTGTATTTAATAAACCGCACTTCTAAAGTTAAAAAAATATTAACATAATAAGTAAAACTTCATTTATTGTAAATACTTATTTTAAAATATGTAAAACCAAATGAATGTGAACCAAGAGGACATTGGCCCTTTATAAAGACACGAGCACTCTGATAATGAAACATGTATGAATTTTTTTAAAGAGTACTTTACTTTATCTTCTATTAAAACTATCCAACTCCATGATGTCAATGACTCGATTATGGCCTCCAATAGTTTCCTATTTGATGATGAATCCTCTTGAATGGTTGAAGTTTTTTGCACTCCGGTCTAGTCTAGCAATAGCTAAAAGAAATGTCCTTTGTGAGATCAAGATGATCATCATGGACATTCTTGATCTAGCACTTTGAATGGTACTCTTGCATACACGTCTTCGGCAAGGTCAACCAAGAGGTAGATAAAATTGCTCAACTAAGGTGTGCATGGACCATAATGCTATTATATCACACCCAAAACTCCTTTCCCTCATAAAGAGAGATGCAATTGGGTGGTAGGTTAGCAAGTCTGACAACCCTCAAATTATAACCTTGCAACACTTTTCGGTTTTTGGGTTACCTTGTGCAATTCCTGTATAAAAAACTATCAAACCCCAATCATCTTTGAAATTTAATATCTTTGGCTTAGTTCTAGTTACTGAACGTGTACGTTTAAGGCAAAAATTATAAAATGATACTTTTTTCATATCACAATACTTGTTTTTCTAACAATTTTCACACTTTAATTTTGAAGAGATTAAAATAAAAACAAAAAGAATGATTTAATTTTGAGCAATTTTTATTATCAATACATATAAGATAAATAAGGGAAAACCAAATTCTCTAATGAACAAAAGAGAAGGATATGAGAATTTTTTTTTTTACAATAGGCAAGAAGTAGATCGACTAAGCGATATTGAAGCCATCAAAAGATGGCTTGATGAACCCTACGCAGAGGGTTGCCAGTAAAAAAAAATTGCTTAATCCTAAAATTACAATAAAATAAATTTAAATTTAAAAAAGCATCAAATTTATTGATCATTGGTTGCTTCTTGGTCGAGGAAAAGTTGACGTCGGCTGCGGTTCTGGCACCGAAGCAGTGATTCTTGCAGATTAGATAAGAGGGAAGAAGGTAGATGATGGTGGGATTGGCAATGGTAAACGGAGGTGGTGATTGATTGGGAAGTAGATTTTCGAGGGAGCGATGGTATTTGATTAAACTGGAGTGGTTAAAAATTGGGTTGGAGTTTTGGATTTCCATTAAACTGGAAAGGTTGGGGTTGAAATTGGGTAATAGGTTTGCATGTTGACAACTCCGAAAGACTCAGAGTAAGAGTAAGGAGAGTTGGATCTAGGAGTGGTATGTGGAGTGGAAGTGCTCAAGGGGCCGTGGGGGAGGGCGGAGGTGCGGATGACGATGTCGGAATCGCAGGAGCACGTCGCCCACAATGCAGGGCCGATAGGGAGGCCAGTGAGGCAGAGAGCGGCGGCGACCGAGCAGGAAGCCCGACAAAAGAGACATGCAGGTGGAGGATTACGGTTGTTAATTTTTCCATAATGTTGTTAATTTTTCTTGCAAGGCAATCTAGGTTAGAACTAGGGTGTATATATCTCTCTTTATATACCAGTGTACATTGATAACAAATATTCAATTTAACATATTCTTTCCTCTCTCAAATCTTATATTATTTAGGAATGGAAATGGATGGGGTTATGGGTGGACATACCTATTCCATCACCCAATCTTTTAAGAAATTTCCTCCACCCATATTCATCCACTAACCTGTACATCCATATCCGATCCATCCATCATTCATGGGTAATTGGGTGGATTAGGTGAAATCAGTGTTCTAAAAATCGTGCATAGGCACCGCCTGGGTGGCGCCTAGGCGCTAGGCAGCAGGGCACCTAGGAATTTTTAAGCCTAGGCGGGTCTCTAGACGGTAATCTGCCTAGGCACCACCTATTCTTGCCTAGGTTATAGAGGACTTTCAGTCACCTTAAATCCTATCAAATAAATCCGACTAACCTAACTAATGTAGTTTGGCAAGTACGGGTCAATCCCACGGAGAGTCAATGATCCGTATGCAAGTCAGAGTGCGTCAACAAGAACTAGAAACAAAGGGGGAATTTTGATGGTTTGAACTAACTAATTAAGAAATAAAAGTAAACAAAAGTAACAAACTAAACAACTTGAGGAAATGAATATGAGAAAAATAGCTTAGGTCAACCAATCTCAGCAATCAGGTTTGTTCATTGATCATTGAAATCGGAAAGATAATTTCCTCTTGAATACTTTGTTGTGGAAAGACTAGGTCTTTTGAATCCAATTCCTTATCGAATCTAGTTAACAGGACAACCAGACCCTGAAAACTCTAATTATCAAACAATCTTGAAACTATCAAGATTCAATTCAATAATCGATGAAGCTTAAAGGAAATCAACAAAGTCAATCGACGCACACAACCATCTATTGCATCAGTTGCAAATAAATTCTTTATACAAATCCCTAAATCAACCAGTTTCAGAGATTTATACTTCGCTACTCAAGAATATAGATAATTCAACCAGAAATTACCTATATCTTAATGGAAATTCATGAAAACCCTAAACATTCAGCGCATAGAATCGACAATATTCAGATAGGAGTATAAAGAATTAGAAATATCACAATGAAATTGCAAACCTGAAGATTCGATTAATCTCCCTAAACAAAGGAGTTTTAGTGGTTCGTCCTTGAGGAGAAAACCTAAAAGCTAATTCAACTTCTAACGATGTCTGATGAATTCCGTCCCCAAACCTCCTACTTAACCCGATTTTCTCTTCCTAATAATAACAAATCCAAAATAACCACAAAAGGCCCATAGTGCCACAAGGAAAATAGGCCCACGTCCAAACCAACAACAACTTGGTCTTGGCTCACACAACTCGGGTGAGTTCTTTTTCTGCAGCCATGTTGGAGTCCCGATTTCGCTGTTTTTGAGGCCGAATTTGGAAAAGTCGTAAACACAAAATTGTAGGTCTTCGAATCCTCTTTCCAACAAGTATAAGTACGCCCCAATACGATAAATACAGCCTTTGAACGACTTATTTTAGCGCAGCGTCGCCAGCTTGGACAACTCCAATCAATTCTTCTTGTTTATTAGCCTCTTGCGCGATGTTAGGTCATTCCCATGTCATCAATCAGCTCCACCAATGCCTGAAAGTATATGCAAATATATGTAGATTCCGACTCTCTATATAATTAACTGAAATACCAAAACTACTCTAGTTCATCCACTTTATTATGTCTAAATCTATCTAAATGCAATATGTTAACACTACCTAAATGCGTCTTATCACTAGGCGTCGCCTAGACCCCGCCTAGCCCCGCTTAGTCCCGCCTAGGGGACGCCTAGCCTCGCCTAGCCCGACGATTATTCAATGTTAGCTTTTAGGAATGTGATTAATCAACTTAGGGTTTTTTTATCCCCCAATCCCCCCATGTTTGGATATATTTGTTTTTGAGTCAAACATATAGCTTTGGATTTTAGAAGATTTAGAGTCGCTAATCGGACGCCTACTTTTGCATTTACTTACTTTAATGTTAATTAAACACGATAAATTTGGATTTATGAGTGATATTATGAATTATTATTACATTATATGAATTATTTACATATATTATGCGTTAAAATATAAGAAAATAATTAAGTTTGTTCCAAGTTCGCCTAGGCGCCGCCTAGGCTGTAAGCGGTCACGTTCGAGATATCATCTCTCCTCAGTTGATCGAATTTGGCCCGATGGAGAGGGGTAGATGGTGGATGGAAATGTTACAAAATGTGCTACCTAATTGCATACTAAATGAAATTCTAGACATCTTGTTGCCCGCTTCTCATTTTGAGGACATACTTTATTGGTGGCCCGATAGAGAGGGGTGGTTTTCAACTACAAGCGCATACAACTTAATAACAGCTCAATCATCCTTACACTTAGATAACAACGCCTGGATATGGAAAGTGAACATTCCGCCAAAGGTGAAAATTTTTCTTTGGAAGGTTTCTCAGGATGGTCTCCCAACTGCTTCCAAGCTTTCCTGTAGGGGTGCCTCTATCCCTTGAATTGGTAAATAAAGAGCGGTCATTCCGAGGTTCGAACCGGGGAGGGGTGCCTCTATCCCTTCCACATGTAGTATGTGCAAGTAGGGCTGGAAATAACCCGCGGGTACCCGCTCCACCCACTTTACCCGCATTAATTTTGCGGGTGAAAACCCGCAAAAAAGTGGGTGACGGGTGGAGCGGGTGCGGGTGAAGCGGGTGATGGATGGATTATGGGTGAAGATTTTCCACCCATAACCCGCCCCGCACACCCGAACCGCAAACCCGCATAAAATCCTAAAATTTTTATATATAATGTGTGTGATTTTACTATTTTACCCTTTTCCAGTTTAACTTCTACAAATCCTAATCCTTGATTAGTGCTTTGTCCACCAAATTTCATTTAGAATGGATATGGTCTCGGCTTGCTTTTCCACGTTATAGCAAGGGATATACTGGATTATTATATGATTAGTATAGAGATATATACCCTTCCACTTTCAAATTTCAATTAGCTCGTAATTTCAGTGCTTTGCCGATCAAAAATAAAAATAAAAATACATAAACCCACCCCCTTTGTAATTTTGAGTTAGAATTGGTCTACTTGTGTTGATTTGATTTTTTCTTTTGTTTCACCCATTGGGTACCCGCTCCACCCGCATCACCCGCGCGGGTCGGATGCGGGTGAAAAAGTTTGCAGGTGATGGATGGAGCGGGTGAAATGTTTTACCCGCGGGGCGGGTGATGGAGTGGCTTCATCCACCCATAACCCGCCCCATTTCCACCCCTATGTGCAACGGTGCAGTTGAAGATGAAGTCCACCTTCTACTAGAATGTCCCTACGTACGCGCTATCTATCAATTCCCTTTTCGTGTTCAATCAACTATTACAAGTATGATAATGCAGTCTCGCGACATTAAACCTATCCCGTCGTTCATTGGGAACGATCTCAATTCGTCGGCCAAGGAGGCGCTTGCCTTTTCTTGGTGGTCTATCTAGTATTGTTTCGACAGGTCCATATTCCGTAGAAAGACATAGCTTTACGCTTGATTAAATCCCACATCGACAATTGGAGTGAAACAACCTTGCTAGAGGCTGGCCTAGACGAGGACTTTCCCCCAAAAAGGAAAAACAATCAAAGAAAGATTCCGTGGCGCAAACCCCCAAGGGGCACGCTCAAGCTAAACTTTGACAGATCAACGTTAACAAACAATGAAAGTACGGCTAGCGCCATTATTTGGGATTGGAAAGGTCAACCAATACGAATGTTTTATAAAAAAATTGGTAAACAAAACACTGTCAAAGCGTAAACACTTGCTCTTAAAATGGGAATCCAATAAGTTGTGCAACTAAATATTGACAAAATCCACATCGAAGGCGATTCTAATATAATCATTGACCATTTAAACAGGAAAACTAAATGTCATTGGGAAATTGAACTAATTTTATTTAATATACAACTTCTTCCATCGACTTTGAAAAAAGTTTCTTTATTTCATGTGCCACGTTTGGGCAATAGGGTGGCTGATAATGTTGCACACCTTTGTCGATCTGTCCGGGGAGTCGATATTCACAACGATTTAGGTCTTTTAGACATAATCCGCAAAGATGCTGTCGCCTGTCGGGTAGAGCTTGCTCGTCCGAATCATTTCCTAATAAAAAATATATATATAAATCTCCGATCCAGTTTATTTCGCCATCGTCAGGTGGCTAGCTACTTCCAGAACAGCATACAATTACTCTCTCTCTCTCTCTCCCTCTCCGAACACCGGCAACTTCTCTATCGTTAGCAATCACAGATTCACAGCTCCGGGGAGGAAGACCTAGCAATCGATCTGGAATCTTCCATTGAAGGCGGAAATCGATGAGACACAAAATCAATCAAGTGATTGCGTTCTTCACCAAGCCGATCTTCACCATTCTCGTCTTCTTACTCTCCCTTGTCCTCGCCCTGACCTTCCTCTCCCGATCCTCCCTCTTCTCCGAGCTCTCCGTCGCTTCCGATTCCGATTCTCCCACGTACGCTTCCTCTTTTGCAATCTGCGCTCTTTTTAGAGTAATCGGTGACACCTGCTTCCGTTTCCCCAATTCGATCTCTGTGTTTTCTGAATCAGGTCAGTTGAGGTTGGCGTGAGAACGGATATATGGAGTGTTCGGCGAGTGGTCGAGTGGAGGCCTTGCAAATGGTGGATTGCTCAACGGCCAGCTGGTTAGTTTTTTACTCGATCTAACTCTAGTTGATTCTGCGTTTGTGTTGAATTTCATTTGCACTTTTGGGAGTTGTTTGTGGTGGAGTTGAAGAGGTGCAACGATTAAGTTTCGAGTAAAATCTTTGGAATGCGTATTTGGTTTGCAGACACGATTTTCCAAATTGGTAGTTTTCATTGTTGAAATGATGCAGCTCTACCTGCCAAGAGCAACGGATTCATTCGCGTGGATTGCTATGGCGGCCTTAATCAACTGAGGAGAGATGTATGCACTTAGTCACTTAACTAGGTTTTACACTATAAATTTTGCCAAATGAGTATAGAAAATTTATTAATTTGCTGATATTTTTAGTTCTGTGATGGTGTTGGAGTTGCCCGTCTGTTAAATGCAACTCTTGTCTTGCCCAAATTTGAAGCTGCTGCTTATTGGAATGAATCAAGGTAATTGCATGCTTTCCCTTGTATGATAAATTGGCTTTGCAATATTATGAAGTTTATCACAATCAAGTATTTTCAGTCGTGTACTTGTGTATCTGCATATGCACTATCATCTCTTGTTATGGAAAAGGAGTATAAATTATCAACATGATCGTTGATGTTTTCTTGGTCAGCAATAAGGAACTTTTTGTTGAGCTTTTGAAGTTGTGTACCAATGATTGAGGAGATAAAACTTTAAATTTTTTGATATCAGCAGAACTGATGTAGAGAGACTTGTTGGTCTTTGATCTCTATTAGTATTAGAGTCCAAATTTCCTCTCTGTATTTGTTTTTTTTACTGATCCATGGATGCGGTTCAGTGGTTTTGCAGATATATTTGATGTTGATTACTTCATTCAACAGATGACTGGATATGTTGAAGTTGTAAAAGAATTGCCACCACAGCTTGCATCTAAAGAACCTTTCCCAGTGGATAGTAGAAAACGCAAGGGGCATTTTGATTATGTAGAAAGTGTGCTTCCTTTGCTACTAAAGCATCAATATATTTCATTGAATCCAGCAATGAGCCAAAGGCGGGATAGGTAAATCAGATCCTTCATTTCTAGAATTATAAACGTCTGCAATTGGAGCTCCAAGTTTGATGTACCATTCCTTGCTGTTTTCTTTTGGCCAATTCTTCTCAACATTGTCATCTATACTATGCCTCAGCTATTTTATGGTGTTATAATATGTAGATATCCTCTGAATGCAAAGGCAGCGCTTTGCCAAGGATGTTATAAAGCACTGCGCCTGACTGACGCATTGGAGAAGAAAGGTTCTGTACTTCTGCAAGCCATACCAAAACCCTTTATCTCCCTTCATCTACGGTTTGAACCAGACATGGTTGCTTACAGTCAATGTGAATACAAGGGTCTATCTCCTCTCTCCATGAAAGTCATAGAAGCTGCACAGATAGACCGTAAGCCCTGGACTGGTGAAGCTGCCAGAATTTGGAGAAGCCGTGGAAAATGCCCTCTCACACCTCGTGAAACTGCATTCATTCTCCAATCACTAGGTATCCCAGGAAACACAAGTATCTATCTAGCAGCTGGGGATGGTCTAATGGAAGTAAAACAGTTCACATCAATATACTCTAATACTTTCACAAAGTCCATGCTTCTTAACAATGAGGACTTCACGAAGATGCATGGAAACACAAAAGCTGCACTTGACTATTATGTGTCTATCAACAGTGACTCATACATGGCTACGTACTTTGGGAACATGGACAAGATGGTTTCAGCTATGAGGGCCTATAAAGGGCTCTATAAAACACTCTTCTTGAATCGACGGGCCTTTGCACAGCTCATTTCTCAAGGATTGAGAGGAAGGCAGCTGAGAAGGGCCCTATGGCAGGTTCATGAGCATGATTTTGCAAATGGCATAGGGTCTGCATTGCCTGATTGCTTCTGTGACTTTAAACTGTAGAGGCATTGTCACCAGAGTTCTTTCTTCGTCTTTCAGTTGCCTGTGATTGGATGAATGGGAATGGTAGATATTTCAATCACGATCTTTAAGGTATTTTTTTAGATGTTGACACTCAAAAATCATTTACAGGGGTTTGTTGACTAATCATTTTTGGAAAATGGAGGCCAGATAGATCCAAGCTGTTTGGATACACAAATATTTGCTCTGATCATATCGTTGTAGTTTGTACCCCAATAGGTGAGATGATACATTTCATCTGTGTACTTGAGCCTTATAGAAGTCTGAATGTTGGTATTTAATGATGAATTTTTTTTAGGTAAAATCTCATAGAATTTCTACTCTGTTTTGATGTTTGTATGTATTACAGGAGTAAAGTTGATACTCCGTATAATGGAAGAGGGTGGTTTAAAGATTATAGGAACCAATGTTTACCACTTCAATCAACTCTTGATTGCAGGATTCATTTAACAGTAAATAGGACGTGACAGACCAAGATACAGCTCACTTTATACTCAAGCATACATTTTGAAATATTGATCAATGAGTTCCCAAACAAATTCAGAATTATCCCAAATTTGTCTCTACGGTACGAGTTTTTATCTAGATTTCGGTTTATACATAAACAAAATCTGATGATTCGAAGTTTCCTTCATTAGCACTAACCATTCAACCTTTCTTGATTGACATTATGAACACTACGCATTCAAGAGGGACCGGATGTCATAGCCAGGGTTCTTCATTGGAACCCAGGCAGTTACTTGATGATCCCTGCAAGGGCCGTGAGCAACATAGAATTAATAAGCTTTGAACAACAAAGAAACCAAAAAAAAGGTTCCAATGATAGTATCCAAAAACTCATTAGACCCTTGTTAAATTATCACAGTTCCCTTGTAAGCTTTAACTGTTTCTTTAGTCCTAGGCATTTTCAGCCATGTTTATAACCCAAGTAAATGAGGCTGGGAATCAAGTCAAGCATAAAAATAAAAAAATTCAATTCGCTTCTTTCACTTCCTTGGCCTTCAGTCTTTTGATGTTATGACCAGTAAGCCCAATGCGCCTATTAATATATACTGCAAGTGAAACAAAACAATGAACTCAGAAGCACAAACAGACGTTAGAAATTGGATTTTGGAGCAACACACTCATCAGCGCTGTAACTTTTATACTCTTTGATGATAAATTAATCTGTTCCAATACTCAGAAGTCAGAAAGCGAGAATATGTTAATGTAATCTAAGGTGGGTTTCAAAGTGAATTACTATTCATGAATAATTCAACTAGTTGTTGCATTGTTTCAATATTTGAATAAATCCTAACACCAGTAGTCGACCAACCTTGATAATAGGCTTTTCTGTCATGATAATGGTGACCCACCCAACATAGGGTAAGAACCTGCAAACCGAGGGAAAATGGCATAAGTTACAAAGTAGTAATGCATAATGATCAATAGTAGCAACAAGATCCATCCAAAATAGATGCAATTAGATTGCAATCTGCACTACATATAACCACAAATAACCATATTTGTAAATGGATAGTAAAATCAGGGCCAACTATGCAGTAAACTTGTGGTTGATTCATAAAGTTTGAACTCACATTCGCCTACTCAAAATTTGAACAGAACTAGGTAGTTCCATCATAACCACCTATATAAAGACAATAATCTAATAAGCAACCAGGCTTGAACTTGCATCTCAAACGATATCAGCTGAAAACTGTTGTCACAAGACTCACAACATCTACTACATCCCATATTAGCATCCCACCTTAACCATAATGGGCAAACAAATAAATTTACTAGAATGAATGGTGGAAATATACAACAAAGAGGACGTGATGGCTCACCCTACAGCCCTTCCCATTATATGGTGACGTTGAAGCCAGAGTTGGCCTTGAGCATACAAAAGCCTGTCGTCTCCGTAGTTGTTGTCTCCTAAAAGGGGTTTTAACATTTCAATGAGAAGTTAGCACAGAACAATTATTTACACAGAGACTTTGTGCAAAACAATTGATGAATATGAAACAGTCAAAGAAGCTATGAATTCCTTGCAATTCAAAGAACATAGAATGGAACCAAATCCCATAAATGCTGAAACAGCTCATGAAACCTTGTACCTTTTGTAAGTACATCAACCTCTCCTGTCTCTTGCCTTTCATGAACCTAAAAGAAATAATCAAAAAGGACTCATGAATGACGATAAAAATCATAATGAACAAGAAGTTTACGCAACAAAATAGTATGATCTGATATTAGTAACTGAGAATCTTTGCAAAAGAGAGCCATATGGGTGGCCAAATTGAAAAAGAAATTTGACGAGATCATCTGTACTTATCAAAAAGAAAATGCATATACGGTATAGGTTGAAGGTTTTAGAAATTGAGATGTAGAAAGAACATACAGAGCAGCAACATTTCCTTGTATAATATTAGAGCTGGACAGAAACAGAAACATTATAGTTGTTCATTCTCACTTGTTCTTTTTATATTGACCTTCAATCATTTTTCCTGATGCCTGAAGCTTGATTGTGCTGTTGGCTTATTGCTGAACATTTCATTTGTTAGAGATGCAGTGAACAATGTGCACTTTTTGAACACGTGAGACACACAGTTTCCATGTGCTTCACTAGCAAAGTCAACTGAACCAAAGATCTTTAAGAGAAAGTATGACTTCCTCTTAAAGAGCCTTTTTTCTAATAAAAAAAATCTCAGATCACAACAACAGCAAGTTTACCAAACACAGCTTATTGCCTTATTCCAGCTAAAAATCTACAAGACATACATCCAAACAAAAAAATGACATTGCATTCCATGACTATTAGATTATTTGGTTCATTCCAAGCCATTGGGAACTCCAGATTGTTCTTAACATGTCATGGGCCTCTTCAAGAGTATTAATATATGAACAGGGGTAAAATGCTTGCTAAATAACTCCAAAGAAGAAAGGAAAACCACAAGAGAACAGCATATTACCTTGATAACTCGATGAACAATCGGAATTTCACGACCCTACATGAATCCATAATACGAATCAGGACACTGAATAGGACAGCCCCACATATATTGGGATGGAAAAAAAATTTACAATATTTACTGAGAAGACTTACAAAAGTTGCAACAGAAGCACAAAGGAATAGGACAGTTTAAGTAGTCAGACTAGTATTTATGATCAACAAGGAAAACACAACCTGTCGATATTAAAAGTAACAGACTTACATCAACATTAAACACGACAATCTCACCCGCACGGATGGGATCCTTACTCATATGTAAGAACAAGATATCTCCCTGAAACAAAAATGAGGAAATATTTACCAGAAGCTCCAAAACAAAGCCAAAATCTGCAGAAAAAATACGAATACGACCAAAAAGACAAAGCATATCATCTACTCAAAGGGCAGAGCAATTCCAAATGCTGCTGGTCATATTTCTATCAAACTATAATGAAATAGAAAACTTCGGAAAAAAAAACAGCCTTGGTTCATCTATCCTTGTATGCTAATACAAAAGACAACACATGGGGCGAGTTTTTCTTGCCAAAGTATCCTTCTCAGGGCCTCAGCTTCTCTCAACTTGTCTACGTCAAATTTCCTTGGTATTATGATTATATACGTTAGAAGATTTTGTTCCATACAACTAATATAATAGCTTCTTTGTAGCTTCATTAAACAATATCAACAAGTCTTCAAGAACATTATCAGAGAGCAGCACCCACATAAATATGTGACATAGGCATAAAAAATTCAAAATGATGAAAAGATTATCAGGGCTTACTCTCTTAAAACCAGGTTCCATACTTCCAGAAAGAACGACAACAACGGGCGATTCGCTACCAGTAATGCACATCAATGCCTTCCATATTATCAGGGCAGAGGTAACAATCAAACCTAATAGAGTGCATACCAGTAAAGAACAAAAAGATTAAAAACCAATTTGCGGATGATAAAAGTTCAGAAACGCATTTCTGAATTCCTAAATAACATGAATCACTAGGAAATGGAAGAAATTGGAGAAGCAGTTGAGATTCGAAAACCCTAAACCTGAATATAACAACCCCCAAAATTGACAGCCAAAACCCGAAGTTTTTAAAATTCAACAGGAGGGGGTAAAAAAAGGACCCAGATTTAGGAGAAAGAAAGACGGACCCAAGCTGACGACTTGGGCGAGGAGCTGCCTAATCTGAATCGATTTGATGGAATCGACGGTCTCTCCGATCCAACCCATTGTTCCACAGCGTCTTTCTCTGCTTCAGAGAATCTCCAATGCCCCGATCTCTTTCTCTCTCGCCGGATTTGGATTAATTCCATTTCCAGTAGCAATTTTATACCCTCCCTTGCATTCACTGGTAATTTTTACTATACCCAACGTTAATCATGTTACCCTGTTGCAAGTTTGCAACTTGCAAAGGGTGGGTTTATTGACAATTGAGCAAGTCATTGTTGTATGCTGCGGTTGGTGAAACAGTATGGGTGTGTATGGTAAAAATATAAACAAGTTAAAAGTGTAAATTTACTGTTAAAAAAATAAACGGTTTTAAACGGTGTATGGGAACAACAAATAAGCTTTAGTCAGTTAAAAAAAGGTTTATAAATAAGCTGCAGATTGAAGCTTATTTTGAGGTTTATATTCCATAATTACTATTTTACCCCTTCTCTTTTATCTTATTCGGTTTGAAAGTACCACAATACCCCTCATAAAAACCAAATAAACTCCACTTTTTACAAATAAACTGTTTTTCGCCCCATACGGAGTTTATATTTTTTCATAAATTTTTAACTACTTTTACCAACAGTTTATAAATTTTTACTCGGTTTATAATTTTAGTCGGTTTATTAACCTCTTCCCATACGAACCCTATGTGCTCACCCACCTCTGTATTGTGCGGTGGGGTTCTCCGTCTCGTTTGGACCACACCACACAATGTTACGGTGCCCCTGGAACCCTACAATGAGAGAATAACGTGTCTGAGGACCGGACCGGAGTTTTCACCCATCGCAAACATATGCGGTGTGGTTGAGCAGAGAACAAGCCATTATAAAAAAATGCGTAAATACCATAGCAGTTGAAAAGTACGAAATACATTTAGAAGTAACAGTGCAAAATCACAAAAAAAAAAAAAAAGAACAAAAATATTCATTGAAAATGAACACAAAAACATACATCGTACAACAACAACCATAGTTCGTAAAATGTCATACATCAGAAAACGTAGTTCGGAAAATAACATACATTAAATATCTAGTAATATAAAAAGTCCAAGTCTGCAAATACAGGGGAATGGAAAATGCTAATAGCGTAGCTGACGTTCACCATCTCGCCGACGGTAGGCTCTGTATCGGGGAATCCTTGCCGCGAACTGGTCGTTCCACCCGTTGACTGTGGGGTGGTGATGATGCGTCCATGTAGTGTATATCGGTGGTACAGGCGATCCAGACAACAACCAAATATGCGGACAACATATGAAAATTGGCATTAGAAGGGAAACACAAAACGTTAAGAACGAAATGCATATGAAATACGAAACGTACTGGTACGAAGTGTTTGCTGTTGCTGACTAAAGCTATCCCATCTAACTCTTCGTATGGTGGTACTGACGGGCCACTAGTGGCGTACAATATTGGCAGGCACAACATCGACATCATCTGCGACAGTATCACCAACGGACGTTGGTGCAACGTGGCAAACACGTTCCGAAGTAATTGACCCTTACGATGAGCTCATGTAAGACAAGATAGTAATGGTGACGATATGCATGCAACTGCAACTCAACGGCCAACTCCTGTCGAACTTGTGGCCATGCGTCTTGCCCCAAGTTCAGAAGACAAGCAAAAGATCTATATCCACAATGACCATCACTTGCAACATTCGTGACGGCTCAAATGAAAGTAATCATGAACTCATCGATGTTGCCGGTTTCCCAATTGAAACCTAGGCGAGTGAGATTCTCAGGAGGAAGTGTCATAGGTGCTGCAGATCTAAATACGCTAATGGGTCTGATCAGAGCCGCGGGATGCCGTTGAACCTGGTAGTAGGCGAGCATTAACAGACAAAATTCACACATCTTACGGACCGTCTCGATTGTCTTCGACTTAACGAATAATTACTATCAACTTAGCGAATAATTATTATCAACTTATCGAATAGTTGCAAAATTGACGCACACTTTTGTAAGTTTTGAATAGTTGCAAATTTTGTCTGCCAAGTTTCGATTATTTGGTAAGTTCAGCGTTAGTATTCATATCACTAAATCAATGACTTTGTTTGCTATCGAGAAACCAACAACTGATTCATAGCATAGATGCAATTCCTAACACGGTGATCAAACATAAAAAGGAACACAAATACATATCAATAAGAACACGATGATAAATAGACTCATAAATAACTAATTGAAATCAAAATCATCACAATTCGTTCAAACATGTCTTCGAATCACAGGCAAAACTACGAGTTTAGCAACTCATAGCCAAAGTAACGCTCATCTCTCTTAATGTATTTCATGTAAAACCAAAGTAGTCATCTCTCAACAATAAGACGAAAATAACATAAATTAATAGAGTCGTGCAAAACCCTAGAGAATAAGATAATACTATAATAATAGAATAGAATATTCAGACTTAATATTAGATATGTGAGTCGGTGGGCTACTCCTTCTATATTGGTTATAGAAGGAGTAGCCCACCGACTCATATACTAGGGCTTGATATGTTCAACTTTCCAATGTGGGACACTTTGGTCTCATTCACATCTCTAACACACGCCCCCGCAAGTCCAACTAGGAATGACCATCTAGTTGAGACTTGGACAACTGGGTAACCCAGACCAGGATCGACACGGGCCGTTAGGCTAACCGCTCCGATACCATATCAAAGTCCGACTCGGACCGATTACCGGGGGTCGTGTGCACGGGCGCACATGCGCTAGTAGCCTAGCACACAAGCCGAGTGAGGTTCCGTTCTAAAACTAATTGGCAATATAAGGAGTAGCCCACCGACTCATATACTAGGGCTTGATATGTTCAACTTTCCGATGTGGTACACTTTGGTCTCATTCACATCTCTTACACTTAATTCGCAATCGTTGGACACGGGGTAACGACGGGCGCCGGGTGAATAGCGGTAGGCGCCGCTCTTCAGGATCTGTGATTCTTCCTTAGCTTGGACGTTGTGCTTCCTTGCTCCCTTGATGCACCTTATTTAGCCTTCCTTATGCTCCAAAATCAGTCCTTTAAGCTTCTCCAAGATCCCATCCAAGCTCGGAATGTAAAACTGTGGAATAAACACTAAAAAGGCATAGATTCCGAACTCGAATACTTCACAAAAAAGATATAGAAATAGATCAAAACATATGCAATACCACTACCTAAATACAATAAGAACTACTTATAATGTCTATTTAAAATATGCATTATCAACCGTGTTATGGTAAAACAACTTCTAAGGGTATTAAACCTTCCATCAATCCCATCACAATTGTGTGATTGTGATGGGTATAAGCATCATACGATGTTAAATGACATTAGAAAATTTCTTGGGGATAAGAAAATGGGTGTTTTGGCTTTTTAGAAATCAACTAGCATTTGGGCACATGAATTCATTGTCTTTAAAAACAATTGAAGCTAGTCTTCCTAATGACTTTTAACCAAACATGGAGTGAAACCAAGAACCTAGACATGGATGACTATCTATTAGATGTCGGCAAGCGAAAGGAAGTTAATAAGATAGCTTACCGAGGAGGGGTCGATTTCGGGTAGGGATGACAATGGGGCGGGTTTGGGGCGGAGGGTACCCTCATCGTCCCCGTCCCCATTTATTAATACAATCCTCGCCCCCGTTCCCACTTAGGGACTATCGCCCTTGTTCGTGACCCCGATGGGACCCCGTCCCCATAAGGGAATCCCCGTCCCCGCTTAATTTTCCCCAGTTGCATTCCATGCAGGTTTTTCCATCGGGTTCTCCATTTAAAACTCATGGTTTCCCTCCATTTAATAGAAAAATATAAGGTATTATTAAAGTTATGTCAAAAATATAATATAAATATTACATATAATATCTCATAAATGTAAATTATAAGGTAAAATTTTAAAAGGGAAAGAAAAATTATGTAAACTTTTTTAAGCTTTAAACAAAAATGAAGATTTCGTACTCCCTATTAGGGATTCCGATGGGGTTCCCCAACGGGGGCGGGGATCGGGGTGAGAACTATTATCCCCGTTCCCGTGCAAGGAATTACTTTGGTCCCCATCCCCGTCCCCACAACGGGGATTACCCGCGGGGATCGAAGAGTCACCGTCCCATTTCCATCCCTAATTTTGGGGAGTCGTTTAAGTTCGTTAAAATGGAAGAAGCCTTTGTTTGGGTTCATCAAACTAAACTTTGATGGCTCTAAGATTCACTCTGGGAAGGCTGCATATGGTTTTGTGATTCTGGATCCAAATGCTAAGATTATCAATGTAGGTGGGGGACTTGTAGTCATAATTCAATTGTCTACGCGGAGGTATTAGGACTTCAAAAAAGGGTGTTAAGAGCCAAAACTTGGATGTTGTAAAAGCAGTTCTTGAAGATTGGAAAGTGTCCTTGGAACATAGAAATTTTACAGTCGGATAAGAAATTAGACTCTTGCACTTTCTATAATTTTTCTATTTGTCATATTCTAAGAGAAGCTTCGATTGTAGATAGGATTGCTCATCCCGCGTATGATATTATAACGAAGATTTGAATGAAGACATAGAACTTTAGGTTCTTGTTTGCAAGGACGCTCTAGGATGGAGCACTAGCAAGAGTCGGTAGTTTCTGTTCTAATTTATTTCTTCATTTAATTGAAAAAAAAAAAGATTTTTCCTCTAACGAATATCATATAATGAATAGATCCAACAACAACAACAAAAAAATATACTCCCTCCGTTCAACAAAACTTGACGTTTTACTATTCATGCACGCTTTTTTAGGAGCTAAAAACTATATAAAATATCGACTTTTTAAATAATTTTTTTTAACAATTTCGTAGTTATTAATAATAAGTACAAACTTGTTAAAAAATTTTTTTAAAAAAATAAATATTTTATATAGTTTTTATCATTCTAAAAAAGCGTGCGTGAATAGTAAACGACAAGTTTTGTTGAACGGAGGGAGTATAAAATATAGGCACCTAATGAAATGCTTAAATTTGGAGGGAACTAAATGCAATTAAAGGAAAATGTCAAAATTATAGAGGAGGGAAAAAGAAACAGAGCGAGATCATCTCGACAACGCACAATCCTTCTCTCCCAAATACCCATTTCCTTCATATCTCCCTCCCCCTCTTTCTCTCTCATGTCTCTCTCTTTCTCTCGGAGACGATGGGGAAGGAGAGGCAAACGCAGGTCAACGATGCCGAGTACTATGGCGGATCTTACTACTACACCCCTCCACCTCAAGAATCGAATTCCCGCCACCACCCGCCCCCACCGCCCAAGGGGAGCAGAGCGTGGTTTTCGTGGCTCATTCCTCTAATCTTTTTCATCGACGTCTTCCTCTTTGGCTACACCATGTATGTTAATAACTGCCCGGAGACTTATTCCCCGACGAGCCAGTGCCTTTTCGAGGAGCACCTTGGCCGCTACTCCTTTCTTCCTCTCAGTGTCAATCCTCTCCTCGGCCCTTCCACCTCCACGTTTGTCTATTTCCTCTTCCTTTTCTTTATCCTTTTTTCATTTTGAATGTTTTGTGTTTTGCTTCTTTGGATTTATTTATTGTGAATTGAATTGATTGACTTTCGTCAAAATTGGGTTTGAGCGTGACCAAATTTAATTAGCATGTAACCCAAAATTGATTGGAAATTTGAAATCCCTAGAACTCAATCCAATTAGTATATAAGATTATATCCAAAAATCAATTGATAATAATAAAAGTAGTCCATAGATCTTAGTTTTGTTGTGGGACATATCATCGTTTCATATCTCAATAAATTTGTTAATGCTAGTGTGTATCCGTTGATTGAAGTAACTCTATTTGATTTTCCATTTTGACAGATTGGAAAAACTGGGTGGGCTTATGTTAGAACTAGTACAACATGGCCAATCATGGCGTCTTTTCACTTGCATGTGGCTTCATGCCGGAGTAATCCATCTACTGTCAAACATGTTGAGCCTTTTATTTATCGGAATCAGTCTCGAGCAAGAGTTTGGTTTCTGTAAGACATCTGAAAAATCCTTACAAAAATAAATATTGGTATATAGTAACACATTTTTATTTCCCCTCCAAATTCAGTGAGATTGGGAGCCTTGTATGTGATCTCTGGCATCGGAGGAAGTTTATCGTCTTGTTTGCACATCCTTGAAGAAAGTAAAGGTGTTGCCTATGTATCCGTTGGTGCATCCGGTGCATTATTCGGACTCTTGGGATCTATGCTTTCCGAGCTCATTACAAATTGGACAGTATATGCAAACAAGGTAACTTCATGATAGAAAGAGATTTCCTCAAATGTTGTGAATGTTTTCATTGTTTTTAACATTCTATGCCATGACATTGGAATAATATGGGCATAATCAGTGTGCAGCGTTGTCGTCATTGATTATAGTCATCGTCTTAAACCTGGCGTTCGGATTAATCCCTGGGGTGGACAACTCTGCTCACATTGGAGGGTTTGTCTCGGGGTTTTTCCTAGGTTTTGTTCTTCTCATGCGTCCACAATATGGATACGTTAGCGCCAAATACCTCCCTTCTAGGCATGCCACAAACGCGAAGATGTCCAAGTACAAGTGCTATCAATATTTCTTATTCGTCATCGCTCTTATCATTTTAGTCATCGGGTAAGCTTTCATGCATGTTGATTTCGTAATTCTTGTTTAGATCCTTGCAATTACGATGGAAGAGTTTTCAACTTTGACTGTTTAATTTACTTGTATCTAGATATGCGGTCTCTTTTGCAACGGTGCTTGGTTCTTCATCACATTACAAAGCATCATTGATTAATAAGAGTGATGGACCATGATCACTTAGCACGTCGCTTGTAATCTTGGTTAACCTTCATGGCATCGAATGATTCATCGCGATTATTACCTTGATTAATGTGTACAAGCAAGTGTAACAAGTTTTCTTACATGGTTGCACATATTGGTTAATGTTGGAGGACGAAGCTCAATTAACTTCCCATAGCTGCAAGAATTTTATTAATTATTTATCCAAGAAATTCCGGATAATTGACTTGTAATAATTTTCATAAATCTATACATACCCTCATTAACAAAATGGTCAATTCAAATTATCTAATACCAAAATTTGGATACTAAATTAAGGATAATTATTTTTATATTATTAAAAGAGGTTAGCCGCACATGGCTTACCTCAAAAAACTAACAAAAGATGCAAGCTATGAAACATTTTTGAGAGAATGGGTAAGCAAAGATCGTAGAATGAATGGGTATTTATAGGCATAAAATGTGGCTAAAAACCCTAGAGTGCCAACGTGTTTAATGGCTAAGCAAAGATCTTCAAAGGATAGAAACAAATCTTCGTGTTTTCTTCATTTCTTCACTTAGATTCTCTTTAGCTTCTTCTTGGGCCTTCATCCTGTCATCTCAAGCCATCCTAAGTGTCTCCATGAGCTTTAGGGATCCAATATCGCCCTCTTGCACCATTTCTCGAGTCCGGATTCATGAATCTGGATAATTGACATAGAAAAGCGTAGATTCCGAACTTCGAATATAGAATGATAAAGATGTGACTTAACTATAAAACATATCAAATAAAACCTAAACCAGCTACCCTAAAACCGCCCAGAATGCCTATATAAAATATGTATTATCAATATGTATGACCAATAGCACAGTTTCGCTGATTGAATTGCTTAAGTAGAACTCTTATGGATCCTTATATTTGCCACACTCCTTAAGAGAGCAAATAGCTTTTCTTGTTTGTGTGTGACCATTGAAATGGGCTCCGATCCTGAGCTGTCGTGATATCCCTATTTTATACCATGTTTTTATGCTTAATTTCGTTCCTTATTCAATCATTTTATATATTATGGGTTGGGAATATAAGGAATTTGTGTAGTTTATGATTATTTGCAAGAAATAGAGGTCTACACACCTTTCTGTTTAATATTGCAGAATTTGGAGCGAAATCGGAGTAAAACCAAGAAGTGCAGACTTTCATTGAAGTGACTCGACGTCTACTGAATGAAATCGACATCGAGTGAATATTGAATCACAACACGAAGAGCCAAAGCAAAGGACTCGACGTCGACCCATGCACTCGACATCGAGTGAGCCACCACTCAAGACCCACACCATGACTCAACATCGAGTGGAGCCGGACCCGAGATCGAGTGAGACAACGCTCAAGAGACACAAGTTGACTCGACGTCGAGTCTATGACTCGATGTTGAGTGGGTCCCCAGAGTCGATCCGACGCGTGACGAATTCTATCATAGGAGAAAGGTTTCTTGCACATGAAGACTAGATACCTTCTATAATCTATCTATAAAGTTCTATCCTCATGGGATAAGAGATATTTTACCTAAGGAGATTTTTTTTTACTATATTAGATTTATCTTCTTTTTTATCTAGAATTATATCTTATAAATTTAGATAGAGTTTCCTTTCCTTGATTAGCAAGGATTAAGGCTTATAAATAAATCTACAGGGGCTAGTTTTTATTCATTATTCAACACACAAACACATAGTTAGGCAAGTAGAGATTTAGGAGTTCAAAGCTTTTAGGGTTTTGGTGTTCTTACGAAAGTTGGAGTGCCGAGATTGTAAAGATTGCGAATTTAGTCAATGCAAGTTATTTCTTTTACATCAATCATGTCTTTCTCTACCATGAGCGAGTAGTCGTCTTGCTTCTAGGGTCAAGGTGAGTCCGACGATAGCCATGCACGCTTAAGGTAAGTTCCGATATTCGTTGTGTTTTGATCATCCACTATCTTTTATATGTTTATTACCTATTCGAAAGAATAGAGATTCATGTTAACAACTTGGATTATAAACATAAAATTGATAGATACAATTAGGGTTGCTTAAAAGGGTTATCTAATTGTTGAAAAAGGCGAAAGCTTGCTCCTTTGATGTGATTTCATATCTATTCTATTTTATCTTATGCGTATTTGGTTATCGTTGCGGTAAAGCCTGGTTTTGGAAGATCTTTTATATATTTGTTTACAAACGTTATTTTGCCCTCGATTATTTCTGTCCACCATTCGTTTCCATCCTTTTATTCTTCGGCCACCTTTGCCGACATTCATAGGTTACTACATAGCACTCGATATCGACTCCCCTGAGTTGACATCAAGTCTTCTGGATCGACTGGCAGTCTTTTGAATCTGAGCCAGTCGACGTCTACTGCTTACCACTCGACATCGAGCCCCCAACTCGACGTCGAGTCTGTTGCTTTTGTCCTAGAAGGTTAACTCGAGATCGGCCAACGAATTCACTCAACATCGAGTACTTGACTCGACATCGAGTCTGCTAAGGAGTCTGCAAGCCTTGACCCGAGATTGATTGCACACCACCCGACATCGGCTGTTCACTCGACGTCGAGTGAACTCCCGAGTCGACTTCAGAACGTGACTGACGAGCTATCTGGGATCCGCTGACCCGCTTCCTCGTGGATCGATCCTGACCCTTCCCCTACAGCGGGAGGAAGTCTTGAATTTATTTACGTGGGCTCAAATTCGGTTTGAGTTTTATATTTTATATTATTCGAGTCGATTTCCTCCTACATCATGTCGATAGATATGGGATGGTAGCTACTTCTTTGGATGGGGTAAGAGGTACCAATGCACACTCAATCTCCTGGGATGTCTCTTGAGACTTCATGCCAATCGGCACTAGATCTTCCTCCTTGTCATTGAACAACTCATCATTGGTTCCATCTTGGCTCAGTGATTCCTCCTCTTTAACTTGGCCGCCCAACTTGCAGAAGAGGTCCAATAATTCAAACCATTTTAATTCTTCAAGGCTTCTGTTGTTCCTAGATTCGGTGAGCTTTCTTGATTACAAGATCATGCCTTCAAGTATGCAAACCGCCACATCTTGCTCAAAAGCGACTTCATCGTCCACCCTTATGATGTATTGATAAAAAAAAATTCACTTGGCGATTGTTGTAGCTTCAGCTTTGTAACCTTCTTGCCTTCTGGGTTGGATAGATTTGGCACTTTCAAGTGGGTTGAGGCTCTCCATGGTTTGAGATATTGATGCATAAGCCTCATCCTCAGCCTCATTGTCAGCTAAGAAGCAAAAGAACTCCTACAATCCCGATGGTTATGGGTCAAACAAACTCGTGTCGCGCTTGGAATCGAGGTATTCTTCTGTTTTTGGAATTGCACCTTCAAGTACGCACAACAACATCTCCTTTATCCTTTTATGATCATTCAACGGATATTGCTCACTGCTAAGGCTTTCACTTTCTCAAGGTAGTGGTGAAAATTTTCTTATAGGGCCTTGTATAATCTCAACATTGCAAACAATTAATAACGGGGTGCCAAAGACCATCAAATAGGTCATCGATGGGAGTTAACAAAGAAAACATATTGAATCAATGACGCTCCCTGACAATGACACCAAATTTGACGAGTAGTAAACTGTTCGTACATTGGTTCTCGCCAAAGAAATCCCTAAACTCAAATAAGTAAGTCAGGGTATCGTCCCACAAAGAGTGTGTAATTAGTTGTTCTCTTGCTAACAATTTAGATAGAAAGGCAGAAAATAAAGTAAAGCAATGTAATAGTTGAGATTAAGTAGGTGCAATCAATGTAACAAGTAATGATGAGTAAAAATGAATAAATATGGAGATGGTTTCACCCGCTCATCACAACATGGTTGGTTTCTCGATCCTTGGGCTTCTTCTTCTTATTCCTGTTTAGGGTTATACACAAAAATAGGTAGGCCAAACTTGCCAATAACACCACCTAATTCCCTAAACTCTAGCATTGGGTCGAGTATCACTAGGAATACCAGCAATCAAGATGTCAATTTCCCTACACAATAGTTTCCCTACCCGTTCCGCTGGATGAGATTTGTCACTGATAATGGATTTGACCCGCGATAGCAGAGGTAGTCTGAACCCTAGCACTGTGAAATTATATCTAGGTTACGAATCTAAACACGATCACCACACTAACATTATAAAGCAAAGGAGATTGAAATAACATAAGTAGATAAAACTTGGAATCAATCCTCACGATACTCCAAACTCATGTCTTGAATCGCAAGCAAAATAAGGGAATCAACCTAGCGTGGCTATCCCTAAACTAAATATGAAAAGAAACTACAAAAGATGCAAATTAAGTGGTCCGTCCCAAGAAGGAGGCGGGACATTTCTAATGTGTTCTGAAACCCTAGGCTACATATCCGTATATAGTGCTAAGGAGAGCTGGAAAACCCCATATCGACATGAATTTGGATCGGAAGGTATCACCATAAGATAACATTTTATGCTTTCGGCCCAAGAAAATCCACATCGGCAATCGGTCGTTGATCCTGTCAAATATAATATTTATAACCCTAACTAGCAAACTAGTATAGTGAGCAAGCAAGGGGTCGAAGCCACAGAGAGATCCTGCTTTTATTGTATTCTTATGATAACTAAAACAAATAAATAACAAGATTGAGAAAAGGAATGTAATGTTATTGAAATAAAAAATAGAATGATTGCGAATTTGTTATTAATGGGATCGAAGCGTTTCACCTGCAATTCTCAATAATGGTTGGTGTTCAAGATCATTGGCTTGATTTCTTTGTCATTCTAATGCAATGAATGCAATTGATATTTAAGTTATTCTGACATTGGTTTAATTAGACTGACACCCCTCACGGACATGCCAATCCCTTACATCATATGCAATCCTAACCTTGTTTGGATGTAAACATAAAGTAGTACAAATTCCCAAAGTCTTGGCAGTACCAACCCTCCTAAGCAACTAGTATGATGTCAAGAGTTGTCACTTCCTTAACCCTAATCCTCTTAGAAATTGATATTTAACCGAGTGTCAATACCCTGCCCAACCAATTGATGCTTTCATGGAACCAATTACATCTGCTTGCTACTACGGTTTAACTATTCCTACGAATTCATTAAAACCTAGCATGAATGCAAATTCCGTCGAGTTGATCAATCAAGAGATAATGCATGAAATCAATGATATGAGCACAAAAATAATGAAATAACTATGGAATAACAATAGAAATCAAAAGCTCACAATTCAACCAACCATGTCTTCGAATCGCAGGTGAAACAATGAGTTTAGTTACTCATAATCAACGAACAATTGATAATATAAAAGAATGATGAAAGATGAGTTGTCCCTTTAAACCTAATACTAGTTGGCCTAAATAGAAAAAGAGCCGGCCTCCTTAAACCCTAGAAAGAAATATAATAATAAACTAATTAAATTGTCCAGATAAAATCGGCATTTTCTAAAATTGTCTAATTGGCCGGTGTCGGTGTATAAACGCGGGCGTCGCTTTTATGTGCTTCTATTTTCTTCTTTTGTTCTCAATCCTCTTCTCCTTAACTCCTCTTATGATCCTTTCTTGCCTCTCTTAAGCTCCAAATCAGCCTCTTCTAGCCATCCTTTTCCCCTCTTCAAGTTCGGATTGTGAAACTGCAGAATAAGCACAAAATAGCATAGATTCCGAACTCGAATGCCCAAATAGGTAACAATGAAAATTAACTATAAAACATGCAAGAAACCTAATCTAATGCATCTAAACTTCTATAATGCATATATGAAATATGCATTATCAAACTCCCCCACACTTAAGCTCTTGCTTGTTCTCAAGCAATGAAAGAATAAAACATAAATCAATGCATCCCACATAAGATTCCTTCATGTTGTAGCCCCATCAAAAGAAACATCAAAACAAGTATTTTTCTTGCTCTCATGTGTTTAGGCTTTAAGCATAACTCTCAACTCAATTCTATATGCAAATATCAATCTTAAGCATTGACAATTATATATAAAATATCTCCACTACATACACCAAAGTAAATAAGCAAAATCAAGAGAACTTTCACTCAATGGAAATCTTCAAAGAAGATGTCATTCGGTGGGGTTGTAATGGGGCTTGGTAGAAGCATAACGACAATGAATTGTATCTGGTCATATGGTGCTTTCAATTATGGGAACTGAGATTCCTAAAACTTTCAAAATAACACAAAACAACTAAAAAATATATCAAGCTCTCATACAACATAAACTCTCAAGATAAACTCTTAACCAAATATTTGTTCAACTCTTATATACAAAAATAAATACTAAAACTCTTTATTTCATAACTTTTTTATTTTCTTTTATTTTTATTTTCTTTTCCTGATTTTTATTATTATTATTTTTCTCTTTTTCTTTCTTTAGAGCCAAATAAATGAAATACAATATGAGGAAATTAAAGCACAAAACATTACAACTTTGCAAAGCTTTCTAGCCATAAGCATAAACCATATCATTTCCTTCTCAACTCAAATTGATCATCCATAACCAAATCTAAATCCTAGTTCCCGGATGGGTTAGGCTTATCATAGGCTAGGATACAGATATTTTGTGGAGCTTTAAAAGAAAAGTCTAAATGCTAAAATTGGCTTCAAACAAAGACATAATGGAAGGTAGACATGGATAAATATAGGCTACAAGGCTATAGAGATTGTTACCATAGAGTCGGGGACAATAATCTCCACGGCGATGACCTCCATGACTTCTTCCTGCACTTGTGGGCACAAATCATTGGGGTGCGATGGATTTCCACACACCGCACAAGGTCTGGTTTGCACTTGGGCTACATGGGTGGTAAGGCTACAAGTTTCGTGAGCCGACCGATGTCATCTTGCAGACTCGACCCAACGTTGTTGTTGTCCAAGCGATGGAATCCACGAACACCCTAGGACCTTCCTTTATCGAGAGGCATTAGCCAACCCCTAAAAAATCTGCATAGCCTCTTTTGCATCTTATCTAGCATATCTCATTCCCTCATCCAACGGAAGCATTGATGAAGTCACACTCATGATCTAGTAGCCCTTCATAAAGATAGAGGACTAGATCATCCTCCGCGATGTCTTGCTATGTGCAACTAGCTTTGAGTTTGTTGAAGCGCTCAATGTGCTCATAAAGTGATTCATTAGGAGAATGCTCAATTCTTGAGATCTCCTTCTTCATTTCCACCCAAGTTACGTCATAAAGTCGTTGCCACATCCGTAGCTGATAGCCACGAAGATAGCTTCGACCTGACAAGTCGTAGCTATATTAGCGTCGAATGAAAATATTCGTGGCAACGGCCGTGGCTAGTGATGAAGACATAATTTTGTGGATTTTAGCCACGAATAAAAATGTCGTGACTGGTGTCATGGCTATTAGCCACGACTTTGGCCACTGTCACATTTTTCGTGGCCGATTTCGACGCCATTTTGGCGAGTCTAATCTGACGTGGGAATGTAGCCACGACTTTAGCCATGAATAATCTCCGTTGTTGTACTCATGGCTAAGAATGTGAGGCAATTAGCAATATATGACCTGAGTTAGAGGTGAACATCCACGAATTTAGCCATGGTTGGATTATCTGTGGCGGAATTCGACGCTAACATGGAGGCGCCCATTGTCCCTTTGGTGTAACCGAATTGAGGAAATTCACAAATTAAAGCAAATTAATTTGAAAGAAAACATCAGTTTTTAAGCCCAAAATCTCAACAAAAAAAGGTAGGGCCTAAAGATGGTCAAGTCCAAAGGCGGTCAACCCGTTAGTGGTAGTCAAAGCCCAATGAATATGTAAGCCCAATTAATAGCCACGGTCATATCCGTGGCTAATGCCGTGGCTATTTATAGTTAACCTCAAATGACACACTTTAATTTCTAATGAGCTTTAATTTATTATGGGCCCAAATACAACTATAATTTTCGCCAACAGACCCATTAATGGTATATGTATTTATATCTAAATAAATACTAGAACATAAACAAAACAAATAATTATTAAATAAAATGTGTTTTGAGGGAAAAAAAATCATATAAGTAACTAATAATCGTTGAATAAAACCTTATATTAACTAATAAATTCATATGAGAATATTATGAGAGTTTATCTTGAGAAAACAAATCATATAAGTAGCTAATAATTGTGGAATAGAACTTTATATTATGCAATAAATTCTAATTCGAATAATCTAAGTGAGTGTTTTGAGGGAAAATCATATATGTACCTAATAATTGTGGAATAAAACCTTATATTATCTAACAAAATGTTATAAGATTACTATAAGTGTGTATTTTGATGGAAAATCATATAAGTAACTAATAACTGTTGAATAAATCCATATATTAACTAATAAGTTGTTATAAGAATACTATAAGTGTGTGTTTTTGAGGAAAAATCATATAAATAGCTATAAATTGTGGAATAAAACCTTATATTATCTAATAAAATGTTATAAGAATTCTATACGTGTGTGTTTTGAGGGAAAATCATATAAGTAGCTAATGATTGTGGAATAAAACCTCATATTATCTAATAAAATGTTATAAGAATACTATAAGTCGGTGTTTTGAGGGAACTTAATATAAGTAGATAATGATTGTGGAATAAAACCTTATATTATCTAATAAATTGTTGTAAGTAACTAACAAATGTTTAATATAACCTTATATTACCTAATAAATTCTTATTAGAATATTATAAGAGTATGTTTTGAGGAAAACTCATATAATTAACGAATAAATGTTTAATAAAACTTTATATTAACTAATAAATTCTTCTTAGAATACTGTAAGAGTATGTTTTGAGGAAAACACATATACGTCACAAATAAATGATTAATAAAACCTTATTTTAACTACTAAATTCTTACTAGAATACTATAAAAATATGTTCTGAGGAAAGCTCATATAAGTAACTAACAAATTTTTAATAAAACCTTATATTAACTAATAAATTCTTATAAGAATACTATAAGAGTATGTTTTGAGAAAAACTCATATAGGTAACAAATAAATGTTTAATAAAACCTTATATTAACTACTAAATTCTTAATAGAATACTATAAGAATATGTTTTGAGGAAAACTCATATAAATAACTAACAAATGTTTAATAAAACCTTATATTAACTAATAAATTCTTATAAGAATAGTATAAGAGTATGTTTTGAGGAAAACTCATATAGGTAACAAATAAATGTTTAATCAAACCTTATTTTAACTACTAAATTCTTAATAGAATCCTATAAGAGTATGTTTTGAGGAAAACTAATATAAGTAACGAATAAATGTTTAATAAAACCTTATTTTAACTACTAAATTCTTATTAGAATACTATAAGAGTATTTTTTTTTAGGAAAACTCATATAAGTAATGAATAAATGTTTAATAAAACCTTATTTTAACTACTAAATTCTTATTATAGTACTATAAGAGTATGTTTTAAGGAAAACTCATATAAGTAACGAATAAATGTTTAATAAAACCTTATTTTAAATACTAAATTCTTATTAGAATATGTTTTGAGGAAAACTCATATAAGTAACTAACAAATGTTTAATAAAACCTTATATTAACTAATAAATTCTTATAAGAATACTATAAGAGTATGTTTTGAGGAAAACTCATATAGGTAACAAATAAATGTTTAATAAAACCTTATTTTAACTACTAAATTCTTAATAGAATACTAGAAGAATATGTTTTGAGGGGGAAACCGGTCATTGATCCCTATCAAAGATAATATTTACAACCCAAACTAGCAACTAGTATAGTGAGCATGCAAGGAGTCGAACCAATAGAGAGATCCTATTTTGACCATGTTCTTATGCTAACTAAAACAAATAAATAACAAGATTGAGAAATATAAAAGAGTGCAAATGAAATAAAGAACGGAATGATTGTGAATTTGTTACAAATGGGATGAAAACACTTGATGCGGGATGAACGTCGTTGGAATTTTTGCCATTCCCAACTTAGTAATAATATCCAAACTTAAACATAAATCAATAGATTAGGCAATCAATCACTTGATAAACCAAATAACTACTAGTATAGCGATGAAGTCCGGTGTCGAACCCACAAGGAGAAGCGATTTCCTATTCAATAACTCTAAGCAAATACTCTTATAACAAAGCAATGATTCGTAACAAGTAGCAAATATGTAAAAGTAACCAAATTTATGATCGCAAATAGATTGATATCAAAGTAGAAAGAACATTTCACCTGCAATTCTCTGACAATGGTTGGAATTCATGGTCCTCGGATTGATCTATTAATTATTCATATTCCTAGATCTACTTGACTAAAGTTGAGAGATCCGTAGAGATTCACTCATCTTATTCAATATCGCTAAAGAATAGCATTAAGAACTCAAGTAATCAAGACCAATTGGCACATTGACTCAACTCAATTAAGACTAATAGGCGTATACCGAACTCAACCCTAATCGAATCTACACAACATAAATCAATTGAAATCATCCAGTACAAAGACAAAGAGACATCACTATCATCAATACCTTTGTTTGCTATTGAGAAAACAACAATGAATTCATAGCTAAGATGCAATTCCTAACATGTTGATCAGACATAGAAAGGAACACAAATATAATAATTAAGCACAAGATGATAACTAAGAACATGAATAATCAAATAGAATCAAATCTTCACAATCTAAACAACCATGTATTCGAATCACAAGAGAAACTATGAGTTTAGCAACTCATAGGCCAATCCTCTCTAATTGTGTTCATAGTTTCACAAAAATAACTCTCTCTCTCTCTCTCTCTCAATCAATATGGAGATGAAAAACATTTAATAATATGACTCTAAAGTCGGAAAAACCCTAGTAGGAAAATAGAATAAAATAATAGGAAATAATGTCTTTGGATCCAAAACCGCGTATCCGGAAAACAGGTCAACGGCGGGCGCCGTGCAAAGGGTGGCGAGCGCCATCTATGCAGTGCCCGCCGTTCCTCAATTATCTTCAATAACTTCCAATGTCGTGCTTCCTTGCTCCTCTTTAGCTCCTCCTCTAGCCTCCATATGCTCTAAAACATACTTCTTAAACTCTTCCCAAAGTCCATCTAAGGTCGGAATGCAATTCTGTAGAATAAACACCAAAAATGCGTAGATTCTGAACTCGAATACTTCACAAGCAATATACGAAACTAGACTGAAAACATAGGAAAACCTCTACCTAATAGCAATAAGAAACATTGGAAAACCTCTACCTAATAGCAATAAGAAACACCTATAATGCCTATATGAAATATGCATTATCAAATCCCCACACACTTAACTCTTGCTTGTCCTCAAGCAACCATAAAACAAACCATCATCCACGCATCCCACATGAAATCTTTCATAATTTTACTCATCAAAAGCAAGATCATCAATAGTGCAAATATAATCAAACATATAAACATCATAAGATGTATATATGGGATCAAGTCGCTTGCATGCTCGAAAATCAACCTTACCAAGGATAAAATGTGTATCTCTTGCTCTCATGTGTTTAGGCTTTAAGCACACACTCATCTCAATTTCATGTACAAGCATCAACTCAAATATTGACATTTATATCACAAAATCTCCACCGGATACGTCAATGAAAAAATTAGGACATCAAGAGGACTTTCGCTCAATGGAAACCTTCATAGAAGATTCCATTCGGCGGGGTTGTAATGAGGCTTGGTAGAAACATAAGGGCAAGGAATTGTATTTTGTCATGTGGTGCAATAAATTCCGGGAAAATAAGATTCCAAAACTCCCCACATAACACAAACCAACTCAATAACATGAAGCTCACAAATGCACAACATCTCTCAATATCATCAAAAACTTCAAAATAACATCTCTTATGTCATCATATCTCATCTCATCATCTCACATATCATGCAATCTAAACACCCAGCCAATAAGACTCATAACCAACATAAATCCAATTCTTTCTCATTATGCAAAAATAAGATAAATGGCTCTTTTATTCTCTTTTTCTTTCTTTCTTTTTTCTTTCTTTTTTTTTTCTTTTTCTTGAGCCAAAATACATGAAATTCGAATGCATAAAAATGAGGGACTAAATAAGCACATAACATTACATCTTCTCAAAACCATAAATCATAACATCACACATTAGCTTCATTCTCCTCCATCTCCGAAATAGATTCTATAACCCTCTCAAAATCTCAATTCCCCCGGAATAAGGGTAAGGCTCATCATAGGCTAGGAATAATAATTTTGTGGAGCTATCAATAAAAAGGCTAAAGGCTCAAATTGGCTTCAAAACAAGATATAACATAAGGTAGACATGGATAAATATGTGGCTAAAAGGTTGTCTCAACCATGACAACACTCAATGATAAATGCATAGAAAGAGTAAATCACACAAGAAAAGCAAAAGGATAAGATCAAATCATTCCAGAATTCCATGAGATTTATAAGATCATGCCAGTATAAAGTCAAAATAGGACAAACTCAAATTAGATGGAAATCTCTGATAACACAACATGCAAAACAACAAAACAAGACTCACTTTTTTTTCTTTTTTTTTCGACATTTTTCAAAAAAAAAATTCATTTTTGACATTTTTTATAACATAAAAGAAATAACATAAAGGTAATAACAAAAAAAATTCAAAAACAGAAATTCAAACATGAAATAAACTAACTAATTCACTCCATTCTCCCCCCACACTTACATGTTGCATTGTCCTCAATTCATTAAAACACAAAAAAAAAGAACAATGAAAAATATAAAATAAAAGGGTTTGAGATAAGCAAATGACTAACCTATTACTGTGAAGGCGGGGTCTGGGGTCCAGGCCGCTGACTAATGTCTTGAAGGGCAATCAATATCGCGTTCTGAAAACTCGAGAGCTTCTCCGATAGACTAGCTAGCTTGTCAGGAGTGCTTGCCTCAAAATCAGCAAATCGACACTCAATATCATCCAAAGTAAGATATATATGCTCGGCGTCATCTCCAACAACTTCTTCTCTTACGACGACATCAACTTCTGTAATCTCAGTAGGCTCATCATCGATAGCCTCATCAGTAGTGGCCTCATCGTCAAAAACAGGCCATCGCCTCTCTAACCTATGCTCATCATGATCTAATGGAAACTTGTTGTGATAGAGACTGAAATTTGACATCCTCAGGTAATAAGGTAGTTCCGCAGGCAGATAATTGTGATGCTCCTCGTCTGGTCCCGACTTCCATTTAAAACACCATGTTCTATCCGGACGCTGGGCCCACTCAATCATCCCCCACCATTCCAGACTGGCAAGATTGTAAACGTTCTTTCCATCGAGAAGTGACAAATCATCAAGACAGACACCTACTCGGCGAGCAATCAGTGATATCAAACCTCCGAAAATAATAATGCGTTCCAGCCTCACATAAGCAGCTCTAGTCACCTCCATGCAGTTTCCCAAAAATAGCTGAACCCAGTCAGGGATGCACACCCCTCCCGGAGTCAAGCAGCAAATATAGCTCCAGGCTCTCATAGTAACAATGGAGTCATACTCCACACCCAAGAAAGAGTTACAGAGTACCAAATAGCACAACCTCAACGCATGATGAGTAATCGGGATGTACAGTGTTGTCGGCTCGACTCAAAGAACTGATCTATAGCCTCCTTCCACATATCAACAGGCGTTTTGGTAACACCAAAAGCTTGTGCAATGAGATCCTTAGTCACCACGAACTTCCGATTCCTCAGCTGAAAACGAATCTCCATATCAGAACGATAATCCAAGGTAGCCAAGAACTCTCTCACTAACGCCGGATAGGTAAAATCAGACACATCCAAGAAATCACTCAATCCCCCCTTTCGCAGGAGTCGATGGACCTCCTCAAATATTCCCAATTTCTTCAATGTCGGGGGATAAAAAAATATGGTGGATTCATACTGTCTCTTTTCAAGCATGAGCCAACGATCCTTTTCTTCCCAAGACAGAAAATGGGGCATCTTCCTAACAGGAGCATCAGATATACCGTAACTTGAGGAAAAATCGAGGAAAAACCACGAAAAGGACCAAAAGATGGGCTCATTGTATGGACGACCGACGCCGTTTACTCAGAACCATGAATCTGAGTGAAAACGTTGGAAAACCGACGTCCTCTCCTCCAAACTCGAACTTTTCACGAACAACTTGGTTTCAAAGGGTTCTTTGGTGATAGGTAGGGAAATGGTATGGAAAAGTTGAATTTTGTGGATGTAGGGTAATGGTGGAAAGTATTTTGGTGGATAGAATCGATTGAAACGCAAGGCTTTAGGTATTTGGAATGGATTCCAGTAGGCTTTTGGGCTTTTGGATTTCTCGAGCAATCTTGGTTGATTCACAATAGGGAGTAGCAATATATGGTGAGTTGGAAGGAATATCTATCAAAAAGAAAAATAGAAAATATTAGAACTAGATAAAATAGGAATAGAAAAGATAGAACCACTAATCCTAGGAAATAAGGAAACTAATCCTAAAAAGAAAAATATAATCCTAAGATAGATAGAAAATAGATTACATGGCGCTAACATTCTCATTCAGATCCACTACCACCTGTGATGGTAACTTCCCCAAATCTTTCGCTTTCAATTCACCAATCTCCTTAGCCATCTGACTCAGCAACTTCTCTTGAACACTCATCTTCTCCAATAGCAATATCAATGTCTCATCTCGATCTTTTTGTTGAGTGTTTTTAGGACGATTCTCAAATTGTCCTCTCTGAAAAGGAATTTGTTGCTGCTGGCCTTTGCCGTTGAATCCACTTTGGTAGTTTGAATTGTAGCCCTGATTGTAATTGTTACCAAAGTTACGGCGAGGTCCATAATCCATAGCATTCACTTTAGCGGTGTCCTCCTGAATCAAGGGACACTTATCATTTGGATGAGTTAGATCTCCACAAACACCACAAGGTCTAGGCTGATGGGGTTGATTCATTTGCACAACCATCTTTTTCACGATATCCATAAGCCTATTGATGTCATCCTTTTGTCCATCTCTCGAACTATCCAAGTTATGAACTCCTCTAACTTCTTGGTGTCTCCCATATTGTTGCGATGCATTAGCCAACCCTTCAAAAATCTGCATTGCTTCCTGAGGTGTTTTATCCAAAATATCTCCTCCGCTAGTAGCATTGATGAAACTCCTATCGGTGTCAAGCAAGCCTTCATAAATATATAGCACTAGATCATCCTTAGATATACCGTGTTGTGGACAGCTACCCTTAAGCTTCTTGAACCGCTCAACATACTCATAAAGACTCTCCGTAGGTGATTTCTCAATACTGGATAGCTCCTTCTTAAGTTTGTTTAGGCGAGTCGCAGGAAAATACTTTTGCAGGAAAGCTTTCTTCAATTGTACCCAAGTAGTAATGCTTTCTGGGGGTAGGTAGTAAAGCCAATCGCTTGCAGAATCCTTCAAAGTAAAGGGGAGCACTCTCTAGATCAATTGGTCAACGTTCAGGCCTTAGGGTCTAAGTCTATCACACACGCTCACAAAGGTAGCAAGGTGCTTGTTTGGTTCCTCCCCAAGCAATCCATGAAAATAAGGCAAAATAGAAGACCGATTCGATTTATACTAAAATCATGAACCCTCAAGGAGATTAGGAAGACTAATTGCAAGTGGTTGAGAACTTAAATTAGGTTCCTTTAGGTTTCTCAAGGTCCTTCTTGGCGGATCAACAACAACGTCTTCTGCCATCTCCTCGTTTGTCTCAAACTCAATCTTCCTCTTCAACCTAAGAGATCTTTCAACCTCAGGATTAAAAGACAAAGGCAATGAATTCGAAGATCTAGTTTGAACCATACAAGGACACAAAAGAGTCAAAGTAAAGAGTCATTGAAAGAGATAAAGAAAAGCAAACTTCTTTCTTGTCCCGACAACGACGCCAAGAAACTTAATGCGGGACGAACGTCATTGGCACTTTCTCCCTTCCCAAGTTAGTAATAATATCCAAACTTATAATTATACAAACCAATAGATTAGGCAATCAATCACTTGATAAACCAAATAACTACTAGTATAGCGATGAAGTCCGATGTCGAACCCACATGGAGAAGCAGTTTTCTTTTCAATAGCTCTAAGCAAATACTCTTATAACAAAGCAATGATTCGTAACAAGTAGCAAAGATGTAAAAGTAACCAAATTTATGATCGCAAATAGATTGATATCAAAGTAGAAAGAACATTTCACCTGCAATTCTCTGACAATGGTTGAAATTCATGGTTCTCGGATTGATCTATTAATTATCCATATTTCTTAGGTCTACTTGACTAAAGTTGATAGAACCGCAGAGATTCACTCATCTTATTCAATATCATTAAAGAATAGCATTGATAACTCTAGTAATCAAGACCAATTGACACATTGACTCAACTCAATTAAGACTAATAGGGGTATACCGAACTCAGCCCTAATCGAATCTACACAACATAGATAAATTGAAATCATCTACTACAAAGACAAAGAGACGTCACTATCATCAATACCTTTGTTTGCTATCGAGAAAACAACAACGAATTCATAGCAAATATCCAATTCCTAACATGTTGATCAGGCATAGAAAGGAACACAAATATAATAATTAAGCACAAGATGATAACTAAGAACACGAATAATCAAATAGAATCAAATCCTCACAATCCAAACAACCATATCTTCGAATCAGATGCAAAACTATGAGTTTAGAAACTCATAGGCCAATCCTCTCTAATTGTGTTCATAGCTTCACAACAATAATTCTTTCTCTCTCTCAATATGGAACTGAAAAACAACTAATAATATGATTCTAAAGTCGGTAAAACCCTAGTAGGAAAATAGAATAAAATAATAGGAAATATTGTCTTCGGATCCAAAACCGCGTATCCTGAAAACAGGTCAACAACGAGCGCCGTGAAAAGGGCGGCGGGCATCGTGCAAAAGGGGACGGGCGCCGTTTATGTAGTGTCTATCGTTCCTCAATTGTTATCAATAGCTTCCAATGTCGTGCTTCCTTGCTCCTCTTTAGCTCCTCCTCTAGCCTCCATATGCTCTAAAACATACTTCTTAAGCTCTTCTCAAAGTCCATCTAATGTCGGTATGTAATTCTGTAGAATAAACACAAAAAATGCGTAGATTCCGAACTCGAATACTTCACAAGCAATATACGAAACTAGACTCAAAACATAGCAAAACCTCTACCTAATAGCAATAAGAAACACCTATAATGCCTATATGAAATATGCATTATCAGCGCTTAACCTGCGATTCTCAACAATGGTTGGTGTTTAAGATCTTTGCACTGATTTCTAGTTATTCTAATGCAATGAATGCAATTAATGTTATTCTGACTTTGGTTTAAATAGATTGACACTCTTCATGGATATGCCAATCCCTTACACTATATGCAACCTTCACACATGTAAGAATAAAACTAAGGCTTTTTATTTCACAATGTTTAATATATTTTTTTCTCTTTATTCGATTTTTTCTTTTTCTTTTCTTCCTAATGCAACTAATGAATACAATATAAGGAAAATAAAGCACAAAAACATTACAACTCTTTGCAAAGCTTTTAACATTAAGCACAAACCATAGCTTCTGTTTCTCTACTCAAAATGATCAAATTGGCTTAAAAAAAAGGCATAATGTAGAGTAGATATGGATAAATATAAGCTAAGAAATAATTGTCTCTGTCCCTTGAAACTCATAAGCAATGATAATGTATTGCAATCGGTCTCAATAATAATAACTATATCAATGCAGAGATAAATGCATAAGAAGAGTAAATCACACAACAAAGTAGAGGGTAACTAAATGTAAACCCTATAAGGCTAAAAAATCTCCCTAGGACAAGTATATATTGGATTTCAATAACGCCTAGGAACTTAGATCATACATGTTCAATTATATTTGCCAAATCATGCTTCACATCACAAATCAAAATATAAGGCAAGGTTGAAACAGCCACAATTCCATGGACTTTATATGATTCCGTTGAAAATAGAATAGATGACAAAATAAGCTAGATGGGTGTCTAGACAATACATAAATGCAATGCATGATATTTTTTGGATTTTTGACATTTTTTTATTTTTTTAATTGATTTTATGAATTTAATAACATAAACATAAATATGATGCATGATAATAAAGATAAAAGCAAAACAAAATAAACCTGAAACTGAATTTAAACATGAACTAAATTAACTAACTAATTCTCTAATTCTCCTCCCGCATACTTAAATGTTGCATTGTTCTCAATGCAAAAACATAAAGAACAAAGATAAAGATCAGGTGAAGGAAGGAATAAGCATACCACTCATTGGGCGGGCGTCTGGTGAAATGGAAATCATTGGCGAAGAAGATTCTGTATTTGAGTCATGGAGCTGCTGAGACTAGCCTGGATCTCATCCATCTACTTGCCCAAGGTCGTCTGCTGACGCATCAACTTCTACAAGTGTAGCGTCTGCTGCTTTTCCAAATCAGTCAAGCGGTTGTCAACATCCTCTAGGAGATCAAGCACAGGATCCTTATCAAGATCGATGTCCGAATAATCATCTTGGGGCACATCTTCGATCAGGGGCCTATCTGCTACCAAAGCTTCCAAAATCAGCTCCTTGTGAAGATTGTCATGGGTTATTCGAAAAGCCGCTGGAGTGGGACCCACAGGTACAACAGCAGAGCGGAAACAGGACCAATGAGCCCAAGTCTCTATAATGTTTCAAAATGGAAGAACCGAGTCGATTGATAGCTTCAGTCCGCTAGTTTAAACCAACGTTCCTCTTTTATTCCCAACATATATCCAGGCTTCCTCATTCTATACACGTTTTCCATAATGCACAAACCAAGTGAGAAGATCGAAGGAACTCACAAAAACCAAGAAAATCCCCCTCTACAGAGTGCGGCGGGCGCCAGTGTCCAACATCGGGCATTGGTTTTTCTAGTAATGATAACGGCAGGCGCCGGTTTTTTCTAGGCAGCAACAAATCCGAATTTAAATGTCGTTGAAAGGACGTTAAAACTCCCTCCAAATGCTTCCTTTAAGCACGAAACTTGATCCAAAGCCTTCATGGATGAAAAGGATGGGTGTGGGATTGAATAAGAATGGATGTCGTGATGGATTGTGGGTTTGAATTGAAATTGGATGGAGGATGGATGAAAGTGGATGATAGTGATGATTTGAGGGTGAAAATAGGGTGAATTGGTGATGATGAATATGAAAATCAGGGCTTTTTGGTTGGATTTCAAGTCAGGGATGATGGATTTGAAGATTGGAGTATGAGGATTTAGGGTTTATGTGTTTGCTTGGGTGAAACGTTTGAGAAAAGGTATCAAAAGAAGATGAATTTGGTATTTATATGGAAGAGAGAATGGGATAAAAGGATAAAATATAAAATATAAAATATAAAATATAAAGCGGTCCTCGTGTTTCCACCTTGTCCAAATTCAGATATGGGACGTTAGACAATAGCGTCGGGAGCCGGTTGGATAGCAGCGAGCGCTAGTATTTCTGCACTTCCATCTTCGTTTTCTTTCTTAACCAAACTCTACTGCAAGGTTGCAAGTTAGTTCTGGCAAAGAATATACCAATGTACGTCAAACAAAAGACCTATCCTACTCTTATTGAATTGAAAACAAAAATGCAAGAATTGAAATCTAACTAATTGCATTGGGTTGCCTCCCAAGAAATGCCTATGTTTTATGTCGTTGGCCCGACGTGCTTGCTTTCTTTAGCTAAGTTCCTCCAACTGGGTCACCTAAGCCTATCCGTTTATTGATAAATGCATGCGCCATTGGAAGATGCATCGTGTTATCCAAGTGCTGGTCTAGTTCTTCAATTATCTTCCTCTCTTTTTCTTAAGCTAGTCCTGAACGTTGTTCAGTAATCACAAAAGCTTGCACACTATTTGGAAACAATTTCTCATAAGGCAAAAGTATGGGTTGTTGTGACTCATTAGAGCTTTCAACATTTAGCTTGGCTTCGTCCTCAAGTAAAAACTGCTACAAATTGTTATACAACTTAGAATCTAGTGGATTCTTCGCCTTAGGCATTTCTAACATATCATGTGGATCATTGTTGCGATCAATTTGGTTAGCATTTGACATGTCTGCCAAATTTAAAGGATATCTGGTTAACAGGAGAAGGATTTACTAGATTGACAGGAGAATACTCAACCTTTCTTCCGTCAAACTCCATTGTTAAGGAACCTTCACAACAATCAATTTTGGTCTTTCCAGATCTCAAGAACGGTCTACCTAAGATGATTGGTGTTTCTGGTGCTTCTTGTTCCATATCTAAGACAAAGAAATCAATAGGGAATATTAGATCATCAACCATAACCAAAACATCTTCAACAATGCCTCTAGGCTTAATTTGTGAACGATCAGTGAGCTGCACTGTTACTTCTATTTCGATTAAAGCATCAAGACCCAGAAACTTATTCAGATTGTACGACATGAAATTAATTGAATCTCCTTGATCTAACATAGATTGCTTAAATTTAGTATTTCCAATTGTGCATGGAATTGTAAACATACATGGGTCTCCACACTTTTCAGGCAACCGCTTTTGAAGAACAACGGAGATGTGTTCACTCAAAATTACACGTTCTTTGGTTTTCATCCACTGCTTCCTCTTAATAATGCATATTTCCTTAAAAAAAAATTTGCATAGCGAGGTACAGATTTAATTAAATTCAGAAGTGGAATATTTACCTCACAACTTGCAAATGTGTTGAATAGCTCATCACTTTCCCATTTTTTTGTGTTTCTTCAGAGCCTCTAGAAAGGGTGGTTATGGCTTATAACCATCAAAGGACCACTCTTTTGGAAGTTCCATTGAATTGGATACAAGAGGGACGGTGGCCTTTGGTGCAGTGGAGAGCGGCAGGCGCCGGTTTAGGGCGGCGGGTGTCGTTCTTTCTAGCGAGATATCCTCTTGTTTTTTGCCTTGCTCGTCCACTTCTGTGCTAGCTTTAGGCTCTTCCCTTGTATTCCCTATTGGAGCCTTAAAATATTTTCCTCCTCTAAGGATCATGACACTCACATTCTTCTTCGGATTGACTACAACTTGTGAGGGTAGCTTCCCTGAATCCTTAGCTTTAAGTTCTCCTATCTCTTGAACCATTTGACTCATCAATTACTCTTGGACATTCATCTTTTCCAACAAGAGTCTCAAAGTCTCATCCCTTCTTGAGTCATCATGTGGAGGATTCCGCTAGCGATTCTCATACCAGCCCCTTCCTTGATAAGGCATTGGTTGTTATTGTTGCTGATTCATCCTTCCATTTAAACTATTTTGATAATTTGAATTGTAATTTGAATTATAAAAGTTGTTACCAAAGTTTCGGCGAGGTCCATAATCTATAGCATTCACATCAGCAACTCCTTCTTGAATGAGCGGGCAACGATCATTTGGATGAGTGGGATCTTCACAGACTCCGCATGGTCTAAGCTCTTACATCTGAGTCATCTGTAGAGCCATATTCTTGACAATGTCAGCGAGCTTGTCAAGTTCGTTGTTACGACTCCCTCAAGGGTTGTCAAATCTGTGGACTCCTTTGATGCATTGGTGTTTTGCATATTGCTACGAAGTGTTGGTTAAATCTTAAAAAAATCTAAATTGGCTCCTCAGGTGTCTTGTCTAAGACATCCCTTCCACTTGTAGCATTGATCACACTGCACTCGCAATCAAGTAAGCCTTCCTAGAGATAGAGGACTAGATCATCCTCTAGTATGTCATGTTGCGGCCAACTTGCTTTAAGCTTCTTGAATCTTTCGACATACTCATATAGGTTTTCTGTAGGAGATTGTTTTGTGCTTGATAGTTACTTCTTGAGCTTGTTGAGGTGAGTGGCAGGGAAGGATTTCTAGAGGAAAGCTTTCTTCAATCCTACCCAAGTAGTAATGCTTTCTGCTGGTAGGTAGTAGAGTGAGTCACTTGATGCACCCTTCAAAGTGAAAGGAAACACTTTAAGCATGATATGATCATCATTTATGCCTTGAGGTCTCAGTTTAATGAAGACACTGGTGAACTCTGCGAGATGCTTGTTGGGCTTTTCTCCAGCCATTCCATGAAAAACTGGCAAAATAGTAGACCAATTAGACTTATACTTAAATCTTGACCCCTCGGGGAGAATAGGAAGCCTGATCGTAAGCGGTTGCGATGTCAGATTGGGCTCCTTTAAACTTCTCAGGGTCCTCCTTGAAGGTGCCTCAACAACCCCATCATCATTGTTGTTGTTGTTGTTTTGAAGGATTCCCCCTCCATGAGCATTATTATTGGGATTCATCTCTTCTCCTTACTCAATTCTTCTTCTCAACCTAGAAAGTAATCTTTCAATCTATAGATCAAAAGGCAAAGGAGATGAATTAGTAGCATGGGTATGGACCATGCAGAGTAGTCCACACCCAAGTTAGCAATAAAAACACATCAAAACTAAATGATCTTCTTGGCAGTGGCGCCAAAATTTGACGAGGTGGAAACCAATCGTTGATCCCTGTCACAAATAATATTTATAACCCAAACTAGCAAACTAGCATAATGAGAAAGCAAGGGGTCGAACCCACATAGAGATCCTATTTTGATCATTTTCTTATGCTAACTAAAACAAATACTCCATCCGTCCCAAATTAATTGTCTTTTACTATTCATGCACGCTTTCTTAAGAAGCTAAAAACTATATAAAATATCAATATTTTATTAAGTATTTTTAAATAATATCATACATATTCCTAATAAGTATAGAATTATTTTAAATTAAAAATTAATTAAAAAATGGATTTTTTATATAGTTTTTAGCTTCTTAAAAAAGCGTGCATGAATAGTAAAAGACAATTAATTTGGGACGGAGGGAGTAAATAACAATATTGAGAAATATTAAATAGTACAAATGAAATAAAGAATGGAATGATTGTGAATTTGTTACCGATGGGATGAAAGAGCTTCACCTGCAATTCTCAACAATGGTTGGTATTCAAGATTCTTTGCCTGATTTCTAGTTATTACAAACCCTCCTAAGCCACTATTTCTTAACCCTAACAATTTAGGAACCAATATTTAACTAAGTGTCATTACCCTACACAGCCAAATGATGCTTTTATGGGATCACTTGTTTTTGCTACTACGGTCTAACTATTCTCACGAATCAATTAAAACCTAGCAAGAATGCAATTCTGTCAAGTTGATCAATCAAGAGAGAATTAACAATCCACAATATGAGCACAAAGATAATGAAATAACTATGGAATAACAATAGAAATCAAAGCCTCACAATTCAACTAATCATGTTTTCGAATCGCAAGCGAAACAATGAGTTTAGTTACTCATACTCTAACGAATGATGAAAAGTAATCTATCAATCTCTGTAATTGTTCTCATATCTCTAAAACCTAATGAGAATCGGCCTAAACAAGACAATGTTATGTCTTGCGCTGGTTCTGTGGGCATTAAACATCGACATAACCTCGTTCGCGACACCTTATTGGATATCTGCTACAAGTCTGGGATTTCTGCCGGTAAGGAGGTTGATATTGGTTTGATTGATGGGCATTATAATCCTCTTCGTCCGGCGGATTTGCTACTTTATTCCTGGGACAGAGGGCGGGATGTTTGTGTCGATCTGACGGGATCCTCCCATTTGACTCAGTTTGGGATGTCTGACTTTGTGCCTGGTCGTGTTGTTGTTGATGCTGCTCGGCGTAAGTGTGCCAAGTATCGAGATTTGTGCACGGTGGCTGGTTATGGTTTCATACCCTTCTCCTTCTCTTCGTTGGGAGAGTTAGATACGAATGCGGTTGCTTTGCTGAAGCGAATTCAGAAATTCTCCGTATCTCATGATGTTGGGGCTCGTGTTGCCGCTTATATTTTCATTAGACTCAGTTTTATTATCGCTAAGGGAGTGGGTGCCCAGATTGTATCTCGGTTACCCACTAATTTCTTGTAATTTTTATTATAATAATAATAATAATAACAATAATAATAATAATAATAATAATAATAATAATAATAATAATAATAATAATAATAATAATAATAATAATAATAATAATAATAAACTAATTAAACTGTTTGGATAAAACTCGGCGTTTCTTGAATCTGTCAGACCGAGAGGCGCCGGTAAGATAGCGGTTTTCCTGTGTTTCCATTTTCTTTTTTGTCTTCGATTCTCTTCCTCTTGGATCCTCTTATGCTCCTTCCTTATTCTTTTTAAGCTCCAAATCAGCCTCTTCCAGCCTTCTTTAGTCCATCCATAGCCCCTCTTCAAGCTCGGATTGTAAATATGCATAATAAGCAGAAAATGGTGTAGATTCCAAACTCGAATGCCCAAATGAGTAACAATGCAAATTAACTATTAAATATGCAATCAATCTACTCTAAACACCTAGAAGCACCTATAATTCCTATCAAAATATGCATTATTAGTGAACGGAAACACCCTTAGCATGATTTGGTCATCATTCATGCCTGTAGGTGGCAGACGACTGTAGACGACTGTAAACTCCGCCAGATGCTTGTGTGGATCCTCTCCACTCCTGCCATTAAAGCTTGGCAATATAGATGCCCAGTTGGATTTGAACTCAAATTTCAACCCTTCAGATAGATCCAGGAGCTTTATCTCAAATATCAGATTGGAATCCTTTCGATATCACAACGTCCTTCTTTTGGGTTAGCTGCAGCGTTCTTGTTGTTGATGAGCTCTGCCATCTTGCTGGAATGCTTTTTTCTTAAGCTTGAGAGGGTTTTTTCGATTTCTGTATCCAAAGGCACAATAGAGAAATTAGTGGAACGAATGAGGACCATACAAGATGGTCCACACGAATGTTAACAATGAAAACACACAAAAAAACCGGCGCTCCCCATCAACGGCGCCAAAATTTGATGGGCAAAAAACGGTCATTGATCTCGTCAAACATAATCCCAACTCAACAACTAGTAAAGTGGCAGAGTAAAATGATGATCCCAAAGAGAGCATGTACAACTTGTGTGTTTGTTGTCAACAATAAGAGATAGAAAGACAGAAGTGGATAAAAATATAGAGAAATTAACAAAATATCCATCAACCCAAACTTATTACAAAAATATTCATTTTCGTCAGAGAGGACAGAAAACTTATAATGCATATTTTAGATATGCATTATAGGTAGTTTTAGGTGCATTAGAATAGGTTTATTGCATGATTATTAGTTCATTTACAATATTGTTCATTTGTGTTCTCGAGTTTAGAATCTACGCAATTTTGTGCTTATGATGCTGATTTACAATCCGAGCTTGAAGAGAGGCTAAGGTTGGATCAAATAACATAAGAAGAGGGTGATATTAAGCTTAAAAGAGGTTGAGAAGAGTCACATAAGGAGCCAAGGAGAAGATGATTGAAGAAAAAGGAAGAAATCGAAAGACAGAGATAACAACGTCGTTTTACCACCGGCACCCCCCAGTGAGCAACTAAACTCATTGTTTCGCCTGCAATTCGAAGACATAGTTGGTTGAATTGTGAGGCTTTGATTTCTTAAGTTATTTCACTGATTATTTCATTCCTCTTGTGCTTATTCTATGTTGTTAATTCTCTCTTGATTGTCCACCTTAATAAAATTGCATCTTGCTAGGGTTTGAATTGATTCTTAGGGATAATTATACATTTTGTAGCAATCACAAGTGAGTGATCAGGAGATATTGATTGTGTAGGGAAATGACAACTTGGTTAAATATCTGTTTCTAAGTTGCTAGGGTTGAGGGAATGATAACTTTCGACATATACTAGTTGCTTAGGAGGGTGGGTACTGCCATTCTGCCAAGTATTTTGGAACTTTGTGCTATTTGTATACTGAATCCATGTAGGGCTAGGGTTGCATATAAGGGTAAGGGATGTCAGTCTATATATACCAAAGTCGAAATAACGTAATAAATTGGAATAACTAGAAATCAAGCCAAAGATCTTGAACACCAACCTTTGTTGAGAACTCGTAGGTGAAGCGCTTTACTCATATTGATAACAAATCCGCAATCATTCCTCTCTTTACTTTCTTTGCATTATTTTGTATTCCTCAATCTTGTTATTTGGTTATTTTAGTTAGCATAGAAACACATTCAAACAGTAACTCTTTGTGGATCGACTCCTGACTTGCCTACTATACAAAGTAGAGAGGTTGAATTTTTTTTTCCAAAGGGAACCAACGACCTTACACCCGTAAAAAAACCGTGGGGTTCAAACCGCATTTTACTTATAATCCCGATTAAAATTAAAATTGAAAAAATAAATTTAAAAATATATTTTTTAAAATAACACCTAAAGTGCGGTTTTAAATCGCGATTTATGTTTAAAAAAAAACAATGCTTCGCCTTGCTTAGTACTGCAGGGGGGGGGGGGGGTCGCAGACTCGCAGTGGTGGCCAAGTTTGCATGAGGAGAGGGGATGGTGGCGGAGTCACCTTGCCTTGTCGCAACACGGAGTTCGACCTTCTATGTTCGATTGGAGATGACGGCAGTCGAGTTCGGTCTTGGATCGGAGAAGGGCAGAGTCGCGGAGACGACCTTCGATTGGAGAAGAGCGAGGTGGTTGGCGGTGGTGGTGGTCGAGAGGAGTTGTTGCCGATGCCGGAAGAGGACAACGCGGTGGTGGTGTCGATGGTTGTCAATGTTGATGTCCTGCCCGTGTCCAAGGAGAAGACAACCTTTTAAAACATTACAAGAAAGTCTTTTTCTACCCTCTATACCCTCTATTCTCTTTCTTGTAAGAACAACATAGAGTAGAGAGAATAGAAGAAGATTTCTTATTCATGTGTGCATCATCTAAAGTGAGGTTACAAGCCTTTATATAGGCAAAGGGTGGGATGTTAAAGGAGGTGAATGGTTGAGAGGTGAACCATCCACATTGATTTCATAACACTCCCCTTTGGATATACACCTCTAACATTACAACTGTCTCGTTAAAAACCTTGCCTAGAAAAACCCAATGGGACAAAACCTAGGACTAAGGGAAAAAGAGTACAAATGTCGTTTGATACGCTTTGGGTGATACTGCCTCATTAAAAACCTTATCAGGAAAACCCATTGGGACAAAACCTAATCGAAGGGAAAAAGAGTGCAGTGCGTACATTCTCTTCCTGAATTCAACATTCTTATTGCAGCTTTCTTACTCTAATTAGCTCTTCAAACCTTTTGGTAATTCTGACTTCATGAGCTTCACGGTCGGGTCTAAACATTGTCTTTGAAAGTGAAAGTGAAAATGCCTTCATATATCATACTTGACTTCGATGCAATAGACTTGTCTTTGGTGATGAGTTGCTTTCAATGCACAACTATAAGGTACTTCAGGACCTAGTGTGCTTTTCAGCGTTTGATACAGGGGATATGATGTATAGATGATGTATAATTTGTCTCATTAAAAACCTTACCTTGGAAAAACCCAGTGGGATAAAAACCAAGATTAAAGAAAAGAGTACAACGTTGTGTATAATACTTCAGGACTCAATACACTATGTCACCACTTACATAAATATATGATACTTCAAGTATGATAAGCACCTTTTGGCTTAATCGCATACGTATGATGAGACTTTCATATTGATGCTTCGGGCATTCCAAATTAATCAATCATTTTCAACTATGTTCTTTTATTCATGATCAATTTGGGTATATAACTACGTACTATGCTCGTCAATTACATATGAAGTTAGTTCATCGACAACCAAATATTATATCCACTACTAGTGAATATATTTTGATATCATACACTATAGACTTTTGTGCAATCAAAATATTGCTTTATATCTCACAGGTTCATTTCGCTTATTTCGGTTTTGTATAAACTCTCAATTAAAACCAATGATGTTATACTTTCCGATGTTGGAACTACGGGTCCAATAAAATCATTCTTGAAGAATTCATCTTTACGTGAAAGAATTCATGTTTTGATGAATCATATTCTCATGAGCACTTTCCACTTTCGGAGAATCCTAAAGTGAGAGTCTGGGGATCTTCAACACTTCTGGTGTTTTTGAGACTCACTTGATTTTGTTGGTTTTCGGAGTTACTTCTGGAACCTCCAAATGAGCCAGCTAGTGCAATATATGTGATATAGAGAAGTTGCTAAACCATATAATTATCATTTAGAGTACATAAGTGTTGAACTTCTAGTTCACTTTCATTCATCCGCGGATCCCAAACGATAGAGAAGTTGCTTTCATGCAATCTCTTTCTTAATACAATCTCATTTCCTCTCCCCCTAAATACCGAGCATTTGATCACCTTTATAAAGCTCGATGTATTTGATATCATTAGGGACTCAAACCCCATGTATCGTCCAACTTCTTTTTGGTCTCATTTTAGTTAAATGTGGAGGAGGCTTCGGAACATATACTCTCTTCTGGAGATACTTTGGGAGAAGTTATTATGTCAAATTCAAAATGCAAACTGCATGGGCCCATTTAACTAACGACTCTTCTAGGTCGCTGTGAGCTACTATATGCTCTTCAAATATTCTCTACCTTTTCATATGACCAATGTGTTAAGACATCTATATTGGAATAATATTGGTGTATATGCCGATGTTTTATGTTTGTAGTTGTCTCATTGAACTCAGCCAAGAGACATAAGAGACTTTGCATTTACTTTTTTCTATAGACGATCTTGTTATTATTTTGCCAAGAGAACAAGCCGTACATGTATGGTCACCCTTGTTGAGGATCTTCCGGTCCAAGGATCTTCTAGTCCTTTTAATGGGAATTCATGTAAAATTCAATGATCTTGCAAATCATCGTTTTACTTGAGCGACCAAATGCCACAAAGAATAAGATTTTATCATCAAATAACTTCTGGTTAGTGACATCATAAGTCTCAATGGTAAAACATTCTAACCATTGAACTTTGTACATGGTGATCCATTTATTTAATTATCAGATGCAGTTAACTGGGTATTTCCAGAACTTTCATTGGTGTCATACTACAAGTATGAAACTAACGACCAACTATATTTATCTTTATTCATAATATTCTTCAGGACATTAGAAATTAACCGTACAAAGACGACCTAGTTACAAGCCACAACAATAACTTTGGTTGTGCGCTTAACCATTACCTCTTTTACACCCTTTACAGGAGGGGCATGCTTCGGGTCATGCTTAGAGGATTGTCAAGAAGTGGCCTTGTAAACCAGATCATGTTTTGTGGTTATTTATATTGGTTGTACTAACCAAATAAAAATAGTTCTGAATATGTCATAACCCACATTCCATGTACTTCTTCAAGAGTAGTACAAATGTTTAAAATAAAATCTTACACTCTTCTAGAGTTTATAAGAATCTGAAATTAGAGTCTTCATGCTCTTATGCAGACTCTGGTGAAAACCCACAATATAGTGGATTAAGGAAAATAAAACTAAGTAAAAGATAACACTAAATAGTAAAGTATATTAGAAAACATGAATATCGACAAAAATTAATCTTAAATAAATAAATAAAATTAATGTCAACTTCGAGTGACAAGAAAATTTAACATAGATCTTCGAAACCATTTTATCACCTACGTCAGGAGGTGGTATTCTTATATGCAATTTTATCGTTTACTGCGGGAAAATGATGGAGAAACATTAAGGATTAGGGTTGGTTTGTTTCTCTGGCTATACGAATCATCACTACAAGGATGATGTTTACCGGTTCATCCCTACGAGGGTGCGGTTTATCGATCTACTTCAAAATTCGTTCATCTACTTCGGGAGATGTGTTCATTCATGTACTTCGGGAAATGAGTCCGTTCATGTACTTCGGGAAATGAGTCTGTTTATCTACTTCGGGAGATGAAAAATAAATAATAATAAAAAAAACATACATATAAACAAAAAATTCATCGATCACTACAAGGATGGAAAAATTTGGTTCATCGCTTCAGGAATGAAATTTAACGTTTCATCGCTATGAGGATGAGATTTTGTCGCTTCATCACTTCAGGGAATGAGATTGATTTATCGTTCATCGCTACGGGGATGATATTAAACCATTTCGGAGATGATATAAATGTTAGTTTATTCACTTTCAGGAATAACTAGTATAACCTCTGATCGAACGAGTATACTTGTGAAAATGCGGGAATAACTAGATGTATTATCAAACAACTTGAATGATCGTCACAATTAACACAATATGCATATAACATAAAATCCATTAAAGATAGACAATATAAAAGAATATGAAGTGAAGAAATACAAAGTGCAAGTCAAAATAACGTAATGAATCACACCGGCCTTTCATTTCACGTTTCGGCTATATACACCGCAAATACACACGTCCTTAAGGACGTGCAGGTGGGTTTGCAACCACCCGTGCCCGGACGTGCATGCACATCTTTATTTTTTTTTTAAAAACGTGCTTGCACGTCCTTAAGGACGTGCAACACTACTAGAAACAAAGGCGTCGTTTGCATATCCATCTCATCACTTATAATTATTGACTTTTGTTTTATAATGACTACTATTCCAAAATGTCGTTTGGGGTACCAAAATTAAAACAATTTTTTTTTTTTTTGGCTAAAAACATCTTTTTTTTCCCAATTAAATGGCATCTTCAACTCAAGCGTCGTCTCCCCCGCCATCTCTGTCTCTTTTGGGATGGTGTCGTCACCTTAGGGCGAATTCGTTGGCGACAGCAACACTACTCTTTCCTCATCACAAACGAAGCATCTGGGCGGATTCTACTGAAATTTCGTCTCCTTGTCTTGTTCAGAAGTTTATGCCCTAAGATTACGGTAATCAGTCGATGCTCTTTTTGATAGATTTTTCTGTTCGTGAACAATGTTTTACCTTAGTTTATTTCATTAAAGCCTGGTTTGGTTTTTGTTGCCCTTTTCCATCACTGTCTACACCCTAAGGTAGAACATACTTGCTCCAATTTGATTTTTTTTTAGCTTAGTGTCATTCGATTGTACAATTTCTATGGGGTTGTGTTGATCCTTGTCTACGCCGGAACTAAAGTTTCCTCATCCTCCACCAGGCATTGCATATGACAAATACTTCACTTTGGCTTAATCAGTACTTTCAATTTTTATCATCCATATATTATTTGGTAGGAAAGTATTATGTTGTGGATAAAGGGTATCCTGATCGAGACGGTTTCTTGACACCATATCCTAGGCTTCGATACCATCTAGACGCGTTTGCGACACAATGACCCAAAAATGAGAAGGAGGCTTTCAATAGAGCGCACTCGTCTTTGCGTAGTTGTATTGAAAGGACTTTTGGGGTTATGAAGAAACGGTGGAAATTACGACGTGTATGCCCGCTTATGGGTTGGATTGCCAGACAGACATCACATTAGCTTGCTTTGCTCTCCATAATTATGTAAGGCGTCACAATTTTCCTGATGTTTATGTGCAGTATGCACACAACGATCCTGCTATAGCACCCGAGTTCATGGACAGTGAACCTGCATCGATTCCGGCAGAAGAACAAGTGCCACTAGACCAAGCTCGAGGGATGATGAGGACCCGAGATAACATTGCAAAAATGTTATGGAATGAACGTCGACATAGATAGCTATATAACTGTGGGTGTATAGGTATCTTTTTGGGAAATTACTTTTGGTATATCCTATAGGCATCTTTTTGGGAAGCTAGACGTGTAGTTCCAACTTCCAAGTCTCTTTGTATTTGGATGTTATTATAACGGGAATGTAGGTAACATCATGTACCTGGCATAAAAAAAACATATTGATATTGCAAGCAATTTTTGTTGTAGGCCAATGAAGCTGGGATTCTACATTTTGTGTATGTGATGTTATTTCAATGAACTCTAATTTACTTTGATTAGCCTATGCGAGAATCGAACTCACATCTTTATGCATATGCACAACGCTCTACCATTTGAGCTAATAGGCTTAAATCTTGTGAATAGAGATATCGAATTAGAGCATATGAGTACGATATAATTGCCAACAAACAGTCCAAGGAAAAAGTTTTAAATGATCCCAATTCAGTTGTACACTTTCAACTAGAAAAAAAGTCGACAAATGACAGTTTTGTAGTGACACAGCTTTGGCAAACCTCCAATTAATTACAACTACAATCAACACTAACTTTTGCAGATAACCATTTCTTGCAACTCAACTATATCATATCAGATGTAAGCCTTCAATTAATGATAGCTAGAAAAAAAAACACCAACAAGAATCTGATTTCCATATATATGACAGCTGCATAAAATTTATGTTCTAAACTTCCAAGTAACGACAACTGAAAAAAAAAATAATAGCAACATGAATCTGCATTCAATTGTAAAAATTCCATCTATACACAAACAAACCCCTTTGTAGAAATTCAGGTATATAAAATCTAGCTCATTGTTTAGAGTCTTATTGCAATTCAAGTATAAAATTTCAGTCGTAAACTTCTAATTAATGACAGGTGAAAAAAAAATCAGCAATAAGAATTTGCTTGTGTAGTGTCATACTTGAAAAAAAATCAGCAGTAAGATGAAATTTCAGTCTTGTTGCAATAAGGATTTGCTTGGTGGCTTCCCTCTAGATGAAATTCAGGTATGAAGAAGAATTTGCACTGTCAACTTGAAAAAAAAATCAGCAATAAGATTTTTTCTTTGAACGCCCCCATATTTAGTCCCCTTGTATCCTTCCCCGCTCTCCCAGCACAGTCCTCGCCTCCTCGGTCCTCTTTTCGCAGCCAGCAGCCCCAATGTCATTTACTGGGCAACTATTTGGTAGCTAGTTTGTGACACCATATTATTTGGTAGCTAGTTTTGTTGTTATACGAGCTGTTTTTTACAAATCCCCACCAACCATTTGATCTTGTAGTTTTAAATTTCCCATTAATCACAACTTCAATCAACTCCATCATCAATTGCAAGATATGAGTCATGTGTAGATAAGAAGTAGATAAGTAAACTGCAAGTCTGCAACACACATACACACTTTCAAAAATTACCCTTTACATTATACCCCAAATTCATTACCAAAGTCAGACAGATCCAACATCCAATCAATTTCATCTAGACAAAAGTACAAAACTGCTCAATCAATGTAATTTTGCAAGTATTTAGCTAATAGAAATCTGATTTCATTATTCATGGGAATAGAATCATGTGAGGACGAAGATAAATAATTTTAATGGGTTGTCAATTTTGAAGGGTTATCAATTTTGAAGGGGGGATAAGGGAAAAATATACCTAACGATGGAGATGCCGATTATGCGAGGCTAATCCAATTTCATCTAGAGGGAAGCCAGTCAATTGATGAAGGGCGAGGGGCAATTAGGGCCTGAATTTCTCCACCCCGTATTTCATCCCCTCCATCTTGTTAGGTGAAGGTGGGAAATTTGCTGATTTTTCATCCTTTCCATCCCCTTTCATCCCTTACCTCCATCTCCACCCTCCCATGCCAAATACCCAATCACAAATCCCAAACGAACTAGGAGGCCAATCACGAATCCCAAACGAACTAGGAGGCCGGAGAGGGCGGAGGAGACGATGTTGATGCGAGCCATAGTTGGTGGTCACTACTAAAAAAACAGGATTTAGCCACAGAAAATAGCAACGAATTTGGCAACGAATGACCGTGGCTAACCGGTTTAGCCACGGACTCAGCAACGGTCGGGCCATCCGTAGCCATATGCCTCGTGACTAAATTCGGGCCGACGTAGCGACCGAAAATAGCAACGAACTCATATTGTCGTGGCTAATTCCGTGGCTGGATATGACTTTTGATTGTCGTGGCTGTGGCGACGACGACGGCGTCAGAATCGGTCGTTGCAAATGTCGTGGCTAAATTTGTATGGCTACTTTTGTGGCTGAATTCGTGGCGGGGAACAGGTCATGTGTGTTGCTGGTTCCGTGGTTGATTCGTTGCTATGTTCGTGGTTAACTTTGAGGCTAAAGTCGTTGCTGATGTTCTTGCTCATTTCATTGGTAATGTTTTGTATAATTAAAAATATACAAAAATGTTATGGATACATCCAAAGTAATAACAAATCCAAACATAGATAAATGGAGTACAAAAATAAAGAAGACATTCTTGACAAAAAAAAGAAACAAACTACTTTGGAAAAAATCAAAATATTCCACTGCTTGTTGACACAAAACCAATTGACACCCCCAATAATTTGAAGCAGCCTGTATAATCTGATGCAGCCTGTAAGATGAAATAAATATTGTCAGATGAAATAAAATTTTTTTCAACAAGTAATCCCCAAAATATTGTTCAACTAGTAATCCCTAAGAAGAAAAATAAAGTATTTCGATTTCGTTTAATAGGACTAGAGAAAGAAAGTAAAAAAATCGAAATTAGGTATTAAAAAATCAAATCTTTTTTGGACAGTCTAAGTTTACACCGATTATGCTCCTAGAAACGGAATTTGTGAAATGAAATTTATGTGAAACAACATAAACGAAATCAAAATTAGGTATATTAAAACCAGGAAATTGGAAAATAAAAAAGAAGCGAAGGAGAGGGACAACCTTGGAGGAGTTGGGAGTCAAGGCCAAGGAAAGGCGGAGATGGTCGGAGAATTAGTGGACGACGGCGGAGGCGGTGGACGGCGGAGGAGGATTACCATGCCCATCCAGTTATCGTGTCACCATAAACAAAAGAAATTTCTGAAAAGAAATTTCTGTAAAACAAAATTTCTGTAAACAAAAGAAATTTCTGAAAGGAATTTGTTAAATTTGGGATAATTAGTTCCACATGCATATATATATGTAAACGAAATTTGTGAAAAGAAATTTTTGTAAAACAGAAATTTGTGAAAGGAATTTCTGTAAAACAACAAAGGAAAGGGAAAACCTTGGAAGATTTGGGAGTCAAGTCCAGGGAAAGGCGGAGCGGTTCGGAAGGTGAGACAGCGCAGGCAGGTGAGACGGCGGAAGGCGGTGGAGGCGTTGGTGGAGCCGGCGGAGCGGAGTAAAAAACCTGAAATAAATTTAATGGGGTGGTCCTTCTCCCTCCTTCGTCGGCGTCGATCCATTGATGAAGGGGTGCTCCTTCGTTGGCGACTCCAGATCTGAAGGGCAAAGTTTCGGTTGGCCTCTTTGATGGCGTAGATCTGAGAGAAATGGTAGATCTGAAGGGCAAAGTTTCGGTTGGCCTCTTTGATGGCGTAGATCTGAAGGGCAAATTTTCGAGTGGTCTTTCGTCTTTGTGGATCCAATAGATCTGAGAGAAATGGTAGAGATTTGAGGCGTAATATCGAAGATATTAAGGATTTGGGTGAGAGACAGAGAGACCTGTTAAGGAGGAAGATGAAGAGGTGGTGGTTCCGAACGACGGAGGGCGGAGGAGAGGGGAACCGAGAGAGTTTGCCCGGAGAAGGCGCGGAGGTGCTCCGTTGTTGTGCTCCCTATGTGCGCCGGCCGGACTGGGGCTGCTCGGAGGAGAGCATCAAGAGGCGCCGACATAGGGTGACCGAAGAGGGTGCTGAGGAGGTGGCTGGGCTTGGTTTCAGAGGAAAAGGAAGATCTGGGTTTGAAGAGCGGCGATGGTTCTAGGGTTTGAGAGGAATAGAACTAAAAGAATCGCTTCGGAAAAGAGACGCTCTTTTCAGTTTTCACACTTCGGGAATTATACCGCCCAAAACAAATTAAGAAGCAGGAAGTATGCCGCCCAATTTTCATAATGCACCCAAAATATTTAACAAGCGGAAATTATACCGCCTAATTTCACTTACAAAAAATACTCTTATATTATTCTACTAAGTATTTACTAGTTAATATAAGCTTTATTCAACATTTATTAGTCACTTGTATGAGTTTTCCTCAAAACATACCCTTATAGTAGAATTTACTAGTTAATATAATGTTTTATTAAACATTTATTAGTCAATTATATGAGTTTTCCTTAAAACATACTCTTATATTATTCTACTAAGTATTTACTAGTTAATATAAGCTTTATTCAACATTTATTAGTCACTTGTATGAGTTTTCCTCAAAACATACCCTTATAGTAGAATTTACTAGTTAATATAATATTTTATTAAACATTTATTAGTCAATTATATGAGTTTTCCTTAAAACATACTCTTATATTATTCTACTAAGTATTTACTAGTTAATATAAGCTTTATTCAACATTTATTAGTCATTTATATGAGTTTTCCTCAAAACATACTCTTATAGTATTCTAATAAGAATTGACTAGTCAATATTAGGTTTTATTAAACATTTATTAGTCACTTATATGAGTTTTCCTCAAAACATACATTTAGTATAAGATCTTATTAAACTTTTATTAGTTACTTATATGAGTTTTCCTCAAAACATACCATTATAATATTCCAATAAGAATTTATTACTTACTATAATTTTTTATTAAACATTTATTAGACACTTACATGAGTTTTCCTCAAAACACCCTTATAATATTCTAATAAGAATTTATTAGTCAATATAAGGTTTTATTAAACATTTATTAGTAACTTATATCAATTTTCCTTAAAACATACTCTTATAGTATTCTAATAAGAATTTATTGCTTAATATAAGGTTTTATTAAACATTTATTAGTTATTTATATGAGTTTTCCTCAAAACATACCTTTATAATATTCTCATAAGAATTTATTAATTAGTTATATATTTTTTCAACACTTTTTAATTTATATAAAAATAATTCATAGGTGTGTTTGGGCCCATCAATGGGCCAATTGGATCAATAGGCCAATCCGGAAAGACATGGTCATATTTGGTCTGATATAGCCACGAATTTAGCCACGAAATTATTCATCGCTAAATAACCACTTAATTCAATGGGATGAGATGGTCATATTGGGCTTTCAATAGCTTCTAATGGGCCGAGCCCAGAAATTTTGGAAGAGCTTGTACTTGAATTCAGCCATTGATCAAGGGTTATCGGATAGCCAATTCATGATATATATTCGGCCCGCCCACAATTAGTGATCCAAGGCCCACTCACCACATTTGTTCACTTGATTTCCGATGATTAATAGCCACAGATTTAGCGATGGATATTGTGTTGTGGCCATATCAGCGTCGAAAACAGCCACAACAATCATATCCGTGGCTACGTTCGTGGCTATTTACTGACACTGACACATATTGAGCCACGAAATCAGCTACGGACATCTGTGTCATTGCTAATAGCCACGAATGTTTTGCCATGTCATACCAGGATGAGTATTAGCCACGAATATAGCCACGGTCAGGAACAGTCGTGGCCAATGTCATCGCTAATAGACACGAATACAGGGTCGTCTATAATCTGTGGCTAACTATTCGTTGCTAAATCTTTTTTTTTAGTAGTGGGTCAAACGAAGCATCTATGTATAGGTGAAGGACTAACCAGGGAAGAGGGAGGCTATTCGCTTACTTGCTAATGAAGGCTCTAGAGAGCAAAGGTGTCTGATCTGGGGCGATGGTGAAGCCGTTGAGGTGGGAGGTGGAAGCCATGGCAGAGTTGGATCGATGGTGGAGGACGTATGAACAAAGGGGTAACTATTAGGGATGCAATAAAATCATTAATTAAATCAGTAATTACAACATAAATTGATACTTATCACTTCAATAAAACATTTTCAAAAATAAACTATAATGACTTTATAAGTTGGCTATCCAAACGAAGCCAAAGTCAATTCCAACGTAAGTGTTCCAACCATTATATTTATTGGAAAATATTCCAACGCTAAAATATTGGAAATGAGTTTTTGAAAATATTCCAATGTTAAAAAATATTGGAAATGAGTTTCCAACTATTATAGTTGTTGGAAATAATTTTACATAATTTTTCAACACTAAAATTATTGGAAAAAAATTTCCAACAATTGAATATATTGGAAATTGGCTCTAATATTTTCAACCGGATAAAAGTTAATTGGAATCCATATTTTAACAAATAAGAAAAATAAAAAATTTAGATTGAGAAAATCTTTACATTTATTGTACGGTTTTCATAAAGAGATTTTAATAATAATAATAATTTATTTATTCCTAAAAAATCAAGAAATAATTATCTTGCGGTTGAGAAATAATCTGATTAGAGAAGAAGAAAAAAACAGGTGAGAGCAAATTGAATTTGAACAGAGGGAGAGATATTGTATCTCACAAATCTAGAACGTGGCTTTATGGGCAGTTGATTACCATCTGATGCAGTTTTATAGTTTCATCTTCTTGTGCTCTATCTTCGGAGATGAGCGATATGATCAACCATTGTGTTGGATGATTATAGTTTCGTTTCCTTCTTTTCAAGGATCTTACACGAATTGGTGGATCTAGAAATATCATATTTGCTTAGCCTACTCTGAGTATATTGTGCTTTTCTTATTCCTTTGGTTCATTCCTTTGAGAAATTTTGTAATCTTTAGAATATCTAAATTTTGTAATCTTTAGAACACCACCGTAAGTTCAAATTGTCTTTTTTTAACAATAACCGTGAATTCCAACTGTTTCTATAGTTGGAATTTCCAACACTACATTTGTTGGAATGTCCAACGGTTTTATTTGTTGGTGATTTCCAACCCATGACAACGTTGGAAATTCCAATACAAACTAATGGTTAGAATGAATTCCAACTGCCTTTTTTCCAACCCAGTGTCTCCGGTTGGAAATTCCAATAATTCGTAAAAATATGTTGGAATTTCCATCCTAAATTACCGTTGATAATTCATGTGTTTCTAGTAGTGAATCCCGTCTTCTAAATTCGAAGCCGACGTGCTTCGTCGTTCCCAATTCTAGATCCAAAATCGATAGAGAAAAAGAGAGAGCGGCCGGCGAAACCCTTTAATTTTTTCAATTAACAATAAAAAAACTCTCGGAAACCCTAAACCCTAAACCCTTAACCCTAAACGAAAACCCTAACTAGGATTTGCACGTCAAAAAGCAATGTGCAATATTTGCGTTGCTTTCGACGTGCAAACACTACTTAGCTAGTCGACGTGCACAGTTCCACACTTGCACGTTGTTAACGACGTGCATGCACGTTAATAAGGACGTGTAAATCCATAATCACCATTTGCGGTGTATCTATCAACACCCTTCATTTCATGTGTGGGAAGCAAATTTAATTAGTAATGCAATTAAGTAAGTGAAAAACCTTTCAAGATCCATGCAATTAATTAATATCATGTTCGCGTGGAAAATGAATCACGATAAAACTTGATGGCTCCATATATATTCCAGTAAACGATTGATGTGCAATGTATGTAAATAAATTAATCATAAAACCGTAGCAATTGATGGGTCCATAAAACCGAAGCAATTAACCATATCATGCAGATGCCAAGAGTGTGAAGAATATTACTCATCTACTTCGGGAGATGACTTAAATCATAACTAAAATGTACGAAAAATGACTTATCTACTTCTAGGAATGAAGCGATCGTTTAAGAAAAATAAATTATAACATTTCCAAACCATCCACACTACGTCCTGGTGCAACTCAGGCAACGTACATAAAGTCGTCGCCTGAAGGCCTCTCACGTCACCTGAGGATTCAGGCAACGGACATGTTGTCGCCTGAGACCCCGTAGCTTCAAGCCCGTGCCTCTGATCTCTAGGCAACGAATACACTGTCCGTTGCCTGAATATGGTCAACGGGTTTGCAATCGGTTGTAGCCATTCAAGTGACGAGATAAGTTCGTCGCCTAAGTCTTGTTCGTCGCCTGAGCGTCGTTCCCCGTCATAAAATCTAAATATTCAGGCCACGAAAGTAACTTTATTTCGTTGCCTGAGTCATCTAGCAACGGATATGATGTCGTGGCTTGAGTCTTGAAGGAGGTGTTTTTTCATTTTGTACCAACCACAAGGGTTTCTTTGTTCGTTGCCCGAGTGACATATTGATCATTTTTTAAATGTTCTTACAACGGGTTTACCCTATGTTCGTTGCTAGAATGGAGTTCCCAATAAACAAAATCCTATTTGGAAGCTCCATTTTCTCCCTGCGGACACCCACCAAATCGCATCCAAATCACCTGTTTCTCATAACACATTCACAAGCTTGTGGACATCTCGCACATACATTTCACATTCATAATTGACATCCATATACATCCACATTTGTCTAAAAGTGCATACATTTCATATTCATACGAATGTCACATTCAAGTTAGTTTTTCGTTCCAACAAAATATTCCCAAATCGACATTCAACTTTGTCTAGCAAAAACCCACAAAACCCAGCCCTTCTTTTCTACCAACACTACGCACATTCATAGGTCAATCAAACTAGTTCAATACTAGAGTTAAATAGTCAAAAGATGAGGAAGAGAATCACATTCAAACCTTAAACTTCATTTGCACGGGTGCCAACCGAAGCTTGTTTGTCTGCGACTAACCCCCGCACGACATCCCGCAACTCAGCAAGGCCCGATATGGCCAACCTTGCCTCCTTCTGAGCCTTTACAGCATCCTCCTGAGCCTTTACAGCATCCTCCCGGGCCTTTACAGCCTCCTCCCGGGCCTTTACAGCCTCCTCCTGAGCCTTTACAGCCTCCTCCCGAGCCTTTACAACAGCCTCCTCAGCCTTTGAAGCCCTCTCCTCCAGCTCCCTCATCTCTTCCCTCCTCTCTTCAGCTGAAGCAGCAGCCCATGGGCCTCCCCTCTTCTTTGGGGGTCGCTGGTGAGCCCCTCCCAAACCTACATAAACACCATCAAAATGTAACGGCATGTATTTGAATAAGGAATTGACATCAATATTGATCAGATCTATACATATAGATTATAGTAAATTTTCTTTTGTCAAAGTTCTTCAAAATCTGAATGTCATTTTCAATAAAAGAGTATACATTATTGTATTTTCTTCAAAATTGATTAGATTAAAGTCAATTTCTGTGAATAATGTAATCTGATAAAAGAGAGTATATATATAGATAAAGAGCAATGTAATTTGATAAAGAGTAAAATGAAATCAGGAGATCAAACAATCTGATAGAGTATATATATAGACAATTTCTTTTAAAAATTGTCATAAAAAGGAGACAACTAAAATGAAGTGCAGTTTATTTTTTAAATAAAGTGTATGTGTTGGTGGCATACCTCTAACTTCTGTTCCTCGACGCTCTCCCAAGCAAGATATTATGATATTGCGTTGTGCTTCTATGGTCAAGGGGGCTGGTGCCGCTTCCGAGTCTGGTGGATTGGATTGTTTTATCTCATCAAATGTTTGCTGAAGTTTTGCCTATCATAAGAGAGAGAGCCTATAAATAACAACCTAAATCAGTTTACAAATTAGTTATACAATATTACATTGAAAATAAAACTTACAAGTTGTTCTCCAGCATTTGGGGAAGACTTGTACATGTTCAGCATTACTTCAACAAACGGTGCCTGACTGCCTCCTTTAGCAAGCTCAATTGCCCTGTGGGTGAATGGCTTTGGGCCAGAACGATGGTTGATAGGGTTTGGGTTTTTGGTGCGGTTCTCCTTGTTCCGTGCACACAATGCCTAAAAAAAAAATTTGGCAAATTAGAGAACGCTTAACAACTATAAATGGACACACACAAATATATATATATATACAAAAAAATATGTCCAGCAGTAGATGTTTACCTTCTTTGCCTCATTTTCGAACTCATTCTCTATCAACCATTTCCACTCAGATCGACGGTGCTTGAACTCATCTGGCATCCGGCTTCTCCCGTACTCAGTATAGATCTTCCGACACCGACATTTCCAAGATCTATAGATACTGTTGGCACGTCCATTGATGAATTTTCGGATAAGTGGATCTAGATTCTCCATATCGTACATGTTCTGGATGACATAAGAAATCAGAAAGTTAGTAAGTTTATTTGTAATTTCTAAATTCTAAAGTGATGATCTTTAAAATTTCAAGTTTAAACTATATAAGAGTATCCCCAAAATCTGATGCAAAATTTGTATAAATATTTCATGATAATATATATATAAAAGGACCCAAAACAAGAAACCACAATAAAAATAAATATAAAGAGAAATTAGAGTAGCTATAGTTATATTAGGAACAACAATATAGAAAAAGAGTATCGATACTAACCAAGATAACTTAGCTGACAACACAACAGATAAAGAGTATCTACACAAGACATTAAAATCTAATAAAGCAAGCTAACTCAGCAGAGAATTGTTTGCAAGATATCTCCATACAAAACATTAATCTAATGTATGACAGAGAATTGTTTGCAAGATATCGTACATGTTCTTCCATCGCCTGAACATCTTCTCTCCGCAGCTCTCGAGCGCATAATTTCTGAAACCATCTGGACAGTGCAACCAGAGGCTTCACGACGGTCGATGGCAAGTATGCACGAATGAAAATGGGGAGAAGTCGTTGAAACATCACATGACAATCATGTGTTTTCAATCCTTGAAACTTCTTCTCGTGCAAGTTAACTTTGTTCTTCAGACGCCCAGCATAATCGTCAGGGTACTTCACATCACTAAACCACTCGAATACGTCGAGAAGATCTTTCGACTTCACCAAGAACGGTGCGTGCGAAAGCCGTCCTCTCTCCTCACCCCTCTTTGTTGTAAGGCGTCCCTCGCCTTTGGGCCATCTTTCGACTTTCCGACAATGCTAAGTGTGGTCCCAATGATGTTATCGAAGACATTCTTCTCAATATGCATAACGTCAAATGTATACCTGACCACACTATGCTCCCAGTAAGGCAATCTCCAAAACTGGCACTTATTAGTCCAACAACTCCGGTTTCTTGCATTATAGGGTACCTTGAACTTATCGTGCAAGCTGAGGACGGGGAACATACTCCTGCAAATATATACAGAAAATGGATTAGGCATATGTCTTCGAATCTAATATGGAATGAAATTGAAGGTGTGATTCGTACCGGTCGATTCTATCACGAACTTCCTCTCCGGACAAATTGGGAGGTCTCTGTCTGTACTCGGACTTGCCGTTGAATGCTTGACGTGCGGCCCTCCAATGGTGGTTCGGTGCAAGCCATCTACGATGACCGTCGTACACCATTCGTCCTTGTTCGTGCGTTGCAGCAGTTTCATCCAAACAAACAGGGCATGCTTTATAACCCTTTGTAGCTGCACCAGCCAACAAGCCCAACCCTGGAAAGTCGCTAATGGTCCACATCACAGCTACCTTCATCATGAAAGCGGACCCTGAATATCGATCAACAGTACAGACTCCAGTAGCCCACAACTGTAGGAGCTCATCAATCAACGGCTCTAGGAACACACTCAGACACTTTCCTGGGGACTTTGACCCTGGAATCAACAATGCCAGCATATTGAATTCCTTCTTCATGCACATCGAGGGAGGCAAATTGTATGGCATCACAATGACGGGCCATGTGCTATGGTTCAATCCCAACGTAGAAAAAGGGTTGAACCCGTCAGTTGCTAGCCCAATCCGCACGTTCCTTACGTCATCCGAAAAATGTGGATACATCCTATCAAATTCCTTCCACGCCTCCCCATCTACTGGATGCTTTAACCACTCATCTGAAGTGACCCTTTCACCATGCCAACGCATGGCTTTTGCAATATTAGGCTCCATGTACAACCTCTTCAATCTAGGAGTCAATGGGAAATAACGAAGTGTCTTTCTAGCAATCCTTCTTCCTCTCCTAACCGGGCATGGCTTCCATCTCGAGGTCTCACATATGGGACAAACATCGTAATTCTCATACTCCTTATAAAAAAGCACGCAATTGTACTCACAAGCATGGATTTTCTTATAGCCAAGCCCGAGATTCATACAAATTTCCTTCATCGATTTCCCACTTACAGGGTACTTGTGTTCACGGGGGAGGAGCAAACGGTTAATGTGTCTGCACATGTCATGGATGCCGATATCTGTCCACCGATTCTTCATCTTCACTTTCATTGCATCTAAAACAGCACCTAGAACAGTGATATCGGCGCCATGGTACAACGGGGTCCGAGCTTCAACTAAAAGCATCTCATACTTCCTATAATCATCATCAGTGACATCCTCGAAGGTAGGCATTCCATCATCAACGGCAGGGTTATCCCCTACATATGCATTGTATCCAGCATGATACGGAAATGCATCATGCAACATCTCCATCATAGGACCCTCGTTAGAAGTGGAAGCCCCTCGATCCAATATCTGCATTCTGAGCTGGTCTGTTCTTCGGTCGACCGGTTGCTCCCCATGTTTGTCCCATACCGTGTAGCTAGTTAACATACCTCTTTCGCTCAAGTGCTTAAACATCTGCGGAACCGTAACCCCACGAGAGTTGCGACAATGACCACATGGACAATGAACATGTGACATCCCATTTGCTTTGTTATAGGCCCAAGCACAAAACAAAAAGATCCCCTCACTGTATTTTGGATGACCACGAGGAAGTAACATCCAACTCTTATCCGGAACCTCCATCTTCCTATTTTATATAACAATCATCATCACAATCATATTCAGAATCTCCAACAAAATCACATCATCAATTATAAATTCCAATGTCAATTACAATCTCCATTCCAATCTCAACCTAATTTCTGTTCCAATCACAACCTAATTACAATCGTAATCTCAATTACATTTAAAATGTCAATCTTAACCTAATCACAATCACAATCATCATTTCAATCTCATTTGAAATCTCAATCAACAAAAAAAAAACATATGATAACTTAAAAATAAAAAATCTCAATGACAATCTCATTCAAAATCTCCCAACAAAAAATTACAATAAATAAACATCTCAATCACAGTCTCAACACAATCACATTCTCAATCATCATTTCTCTAAACCATATGACAACTTTAAAAATTCCAAAACATCAAAATCTCAATCACAATCTCCATTTCAATCTCATTTGAAATCTCAATTAATCAAACAAAAAACATTTCCATCACAATTACATTGAAAATATTCATTAAAATCTCTATTCCAATCTCAACCTAATTTATAAAACAAAATAAATAAATAAATAAATAATCTCAATGACAATCTCATTCAAAATTTCACAACACAAAATTACAATAAATAAACATTTGAATCATAATCTCAACCAAAATCACTATTTCAATCTCAATCTAGTTTATATAATAAAATACAAAACACAATCTCAACCCAATCCCATTCTCAATCATATATTCCAAAACAAACAAATAACCTAATATACGAAAAATCTCCAAAAAATACAAAAAATATAACATTTTCACTTAATTACATAGATTAATAAACGAAAACTCCCCAAAAATTATAATAAATTATATATATATATATATTTACAAACCTCAACTTGACTTCCTTGGAGAACAAAATGGAGGGGTGAGGATGGAGATGGAGAAGTCGAAAATGTTGGGAAAACTATCACTTTTCGTGTACAAGTATCCAATAGTTAATGCGGTTGTTCAAAATTTTCACTCAGGCAACGAACATTGGAATATATCCGTTGCCTCAACCAGTAACTTTAAATGTGGTAGGTAGGGTCCCTTTATTCAGGCAATGGATATAGTATCATTTTGTCGCCTGAATGAAACCCACTTTTTGGTCAACCTTTGTCATTTATTCAGGTGACCATTTCCACATTGTCCATCGCCTGAGTACATTCAGGCAACGAATATTGCTACTATGTTCGTCACTCGAGTACTATGTACTTTTGGTCACATTTTGTCATATGCTCAGGTGACCACATACAACAATGTTCGTTGCCTGAGTGGATTCAGGCGACGAACATTGTTCTATGTTGGTCACCTCAATCCAATCCAAGATAGGGGTTGCCTTGGGTTGTATGGGGCAACGAATCCGACTTTGTCCGTCGCCTAAACTGATTTCCAGCAACGACAATGTATTTGTTCGTTGCTTGAGTTGCACCATGGCATAGTGCCACTTTGGTGGAGGAAGAACATCTCTACCGGGATGCTACAAAGGTATGTATATTCTCTTTGAAGTTTGAAAGATGATATCGGTTTGTCTCTTCAAGGAAAATACTCTTTAGTATATAGTATATCCTCCAACAACAAGTGCACATGTAAATAAGAGCATGCATACACTGTCGATAAAAAATCAGATGAACATATGGTTACATACAAAGTCAAATATAAGGATGAACATATGATGAAGCAAAATTAAGGATATCAACAATAAAAGAAATTTTTTAGATTCAGATAAAATAGAAGGATATCAGCAAGCAAAGAAGACTTCGCTCCCAGGATCATATATACATATAAGTGAAACAAACCCAAACAATTTTGCAGAGAGGGGATGCGAAACGTGCCACCGATTATATCCCTAAAAAAATTGAGGCTATCAAGCTGATAACATACTATAATACGAGAGATATCAAACGAGAATAGACTTTCTTGTAAGAACAACATAGAGTAGAGAGACTAGAAAAAGATTTTTTATTCATGTGTGCATCATCTAAAGTGAGGTTACAAGCCTTTATATAGGCAAAGGGTGGGATGTTAAAGGAGGTGAATGGTTGAGAGGTGAACCATCCACATTGATTTCATAACAGCGCGGTTTTAAACCGCGTTTTATGTGTTAATTTTTTTAAAAAAATTTAGAAACACATAAAGCGCGGTTTCAACCCGCATTTTATGTTTAGGAATACTGTGGATAAAACACGATTTTAAACTACGTTTTTATGCTCCCTTGACGAAAAATGAATATCTTTGTAATAAGTTTGGGTTGATAAATATTTATTAATTTTTAATAAATATTTTGAAAAAAAATCCGGAATCTTTGCCTCATTTTTTTTTGCTTTAATTTGTTAAATTAATTGTTTCATAACTTTCGGTCTGTCTATGGATTCTCTCCACCTCTTAATTTACCTTATATAGCAGTGATGTTTAATATTTCAATTCGTTGCGCGCAGAGGGTGCTCTTCGCGTCGCAGCGCTCTTCGCGTGGCAGCAGAAGGTCCGAGCCGCTGCTGCTGGTCTCCGAGCTCTCTTCGCTTGCCCTTCTCTCTTCGCTCGTTGTCTGGTCTCCTGACCCTTCTTTCTTTTCTTTTTCCTTTTTTTTAGCAAACTAACGGAAATAACTCAAAAATGTTAAAGTTAACCGAGAAGGGCACGAGGCGAAATTTGCAATACCCCAGGGGTACCTGGCGAAATTTCCGTTAAAAAAACAATTTTTTTATCATATACCCCAAGGGTATAAGATAAGACCCTAAATTACAAAAGATTCCTTACAAAAAAAAACAACTCTAAAAATCTAATTAAAAAAATGCTAAACTAATTAAAATTTTAAAAAAATTAATTTGGGGTCTTATCATATACCTTTGGGACATAAGGTAGAAAAATCGCTAAAAAAATAGTGTTTAAAAATTAAAAGGAAGCGAAAATAGTATATCGATCTACAAAAGAACATAGGCTAGGTTAGAGCTGGCAATTCCTAATCCAACCCGAGAAACCCGACCAACTCACCCGAACCGAACCCGAAAATTTGGCGTTATGCATAACCTGAACCCAAAACCGAGCCCGGCCGATGTTGACCCGAACTCCGTAGTGACCCGAATACAGACAAACTCGTCTCAACCCGGACACGACCCGAATTCTAACCCGACCCGACTCCCAACCCGACTCGAATATCATTGAATATATATATATATATATATATATATATATATATATATATATATATATATATATATATATATATATATATATATATATATTATACTATAAAACAAAATAAAAAAAGTATTGTAATCTGTTATCAATTCAAGCTATTGATAGTTAATGCTATTTCTAAAAAAAATAAAATTTTCATTGATCAAAATGAAAACTTAAAACCATTAGTTTACAAAGTGTATTCCCTCTCAATAAATTTCATTTCTTCCCTCCTCAAATTTGATTCCCTCTCAATAAATTTCATTCCTTCCCTCCTCAAATTTCATCCCTCATATATTTTTCTCTCTTCCCTCCTCAAATTTATAAATTTTATTCCTTCTCTCCTCAAATTTCATCTCTCCTATATTTTCTTGATTCCCTCTCAATAAATTTCATTTCTTCCCTCCTCAAATTTCATTCCCTCTCAATAAATTTTCATTCTCTCTTATTTTCATTTCCTCATAGTTTATGAAATTTCTTTTGTAATGAATAATCTAATTAACAAAAATAAAATTCGACGAGACAAAAATAAAATTTTACTTATGTAATAATCTATTTAACAAAAATAAAGTGATCGATCAAATCATTTGTAATGAATAAAATATAAAATCATGACTTTATTTAGACGTAAAAGATAATGATTTGTAATGAATAAAATATGAAATTATAAATATATGATAGTTTTATAAGTTGTATTTGTAATTTCGTATTACCTTATTTGCCAAGATTTGATGAGGGGTGAAGGAAATACTTTAAATGCATCGAATATTCGAATGCATCGAATATTCGAATCCATCGAATATTATAATTCATCGAATAATCAGAAATGAATTTATATATGAGGATTAAGGTAATCTTGTTTAGTTATTTTCATATAGGCAAAAATTGGTTTACTTTATCAGTATTTAAAATTAACTCACAAAAAAATCGGTTTACTAGATTACCCAAAACTCCAAAAGTACGTCATCAACTCATAGTATATTCATATAGATTGATGTAAATCATTACTCGTTTTCTCATTTAATGATGAATGATCGACTTTAATTCAAAATTCTCATTTCTCACTAATAAAACATGAGTATAATGTGGAAATTATAACTTGAATCATATACATAGTGAAATTTATTTTGAAAACTACTTTTTGAAAGACACAAATAACAATCACATAAATAATGTGAATTATCTTTTAGATAGGGAATCAAATATGATTTTGATAACAATATATTGCCAAATTTGAATGAAATTAATGATGAATAGAATGAGTTTAGTTAGCTTACGAGTCAGTGAGTAGATTATATATTGAATCATATTTAATTTTACTAAAAATACTTTTTGAAATACATAAATAACATGAATTACATATTCAATTTAATAAAATTGATTACCTGAAAGTCCCGAACGAACATGATTCAACAAATTTAACCCAAAAAATTAAAAGTTTGAAACAAACGTAGACCCGCTTCTACGTGAAACCTGAATGAGACCAACCCGAAATCCGAACGAGACCTACCCTATTTTGACCAAAAACCCGAATGGGTCCAACCCGATTTTGACCGAAACCCGACCAATCTGAATTTCATTTTGACCAAATCCAACCCGACCAAGCCCGACACAGAAATTTTGACCGAGTTAACACGACTCATCAGTGACCCGACCCGAATGTGATCGACCCGAACCCGACCGGATGACCCAAATTGCCCGCTCTAGGCTAGGTATTGAGGAAAAAAATGTGAGCATCTTAAATTATAAAATGAATAGAAGGGCCTAGGGGTGGGCGCGGGACGGGACGGGGGTCGTCCCGCGTCCCGTCCCGCGTAATTTTTGCGGGACGGGACCGGGACGGGATTTACTCTTTTTTTTTTTAATCCCGCACGGGCCTTGTCCCTCGTGGGACGGGACGGGACCGGGACGGGACGGGCCTTGTCCCTCGAATCAAAAATATTATAAAAAATAAAAAAAATTCTATATATTTTACGATTTTCAAAGACGTAACACATATAAATCTATAATTTCTTTTTATATTTTACCGATTCTATTATATGTACACACATATATAATATTGTATATGTGTATGTATTACGTACAGTGTGGGCATTACACTATTACAGTGTATAGGCAGCTTGCCGTTCCCCTTCTCTTGCATTATGTTGTACAGTGTGTTTATATTAGTGTTATAGTGTATATATGTATTACACACTATATATATAATCCAATATATGTAATGTAATATGTATAACATAATATAATATATATCTATATATTATTATTATTATCATTAGTATTATTATTATTATTATTATATATGCGGGACAGGACGGGATTTGCGGGATTGGCTCGGGTCGTCCCGCTTCCCGTCCCGCAAAATTTTTGCGGGACAGGACCGGGACGGGATTCACTATTTTTTTTCGAAATCCCACCGGGATCGGAACGGGACCGGGACGGGCCCGGGACGGGACCGGGATTTGCGGGATTTGTGCCCACCCCTAGAAGGGCCTAAAAGCTAATGGGTTCGTATGGGATGGGGTTAATAAACCGACTAAAATTATAAACATGGTAAAATTTATAAACTGTTGGTAAAAGTAGTTAAAAATTTAAACAAGCTAATTTCCGTATGGGGCGAAAAAAGAAAATTAATATTTGTAAAAAGTTGAGTTTATTTGGTTTTTATTAGAGGTATTGTGGTACTTTCAAACCAAATAAGATAAAAGAGAAGGGGTAAAACGGTATTTTTGTAAAATAAACACCCAAATAAGCACATTTTTCTAGTTTTTTTTAACACGTTTTTGTTTATTTTGGTCACCCAAACAACCAAAAAATCTGTTTAAAAAGGAGAAAATTTGGTGAAATATCACCTTTTCCTAATCTTTTTTTTAGAGTATGCAAACAGCTGGAGTTTGCCACGAAATTCGTAACAAACAACCAGGATCATCCCTTAGGATGATGGAGTACAGCTCCTTAGTAAGAGGAGATGTAGATCTAATACAATCGATACATTTTCTAGCTACGAAGTCGGCTACATAGTTGACTTCTCTATAACAGTGTTTAAATTGTATAAAGTCGAACTCTTGAGTTTATTTATTAGCCTTGCTAGCACTCATCCAATTTTTTTAAGTGTTTAGCTTCATTCCTCTCTCTTCTCTCAGAAACTCGCGAGGAAGCTCGCTCTCTCGGATGGCGTTTCCTCTTCTTCATCGATTCCGCCCCGTCCATGGCTTTCGATCTCCCTCACTCAACCTCCGTTCCTTTCTCCTCCATCGACCTGCTCTCTATCTCTCACGCTTCCCCTTTGTTCATACTCCTCACCTGATCTCACAACTGTTGATGTCAACGAGGAATCTCAGATGAAAATTCGGCTCCTCCTCGTCGTCGATGCCATCACCTGGCACTTCTAGTCTCCTCTGTTCACCTACGAGGACGAATCTAGACTCATCCTCCTCCAATATATGTGGCCAGACTCAACCGGAGTGGAAATTCATATGGCTTTCAATCTTGGAGATTTCCATGTGCGTCAATGTAATACCAATTTTGTCTGATTCAATCTCAGTTGCTAGACCTAATTAATTGGATTTAAGTTCGATTTCTGCTATTGTTTAGAGGATATTGATCAATTCAATCTAATCGAAACAAACAAACACTCAAGAACACTCAGTTGAAAGAAAGGGGAAAAGCTGAACTCCCAGAATACAGAATTTTTATTCTTTTGAAAAACAGTTCAATACATTGTCGGACATGGTATTTATAGAGAGTAAGAGAGAGCTATGTGTATGTGTACAAGAGGAGAGGTAGTTATGATTCTGTTACACAACTTGCAGCTTCTCGAGCAAGCCTTAAGCTGAGCTTGTAACAACTTCACCAAGCTTTGAGCTGAGCTGTTAAGTACAGCTTCAACACTCCCCCTCAAGTTAAGAGTTTGAATCGATTCACAACTCCTAACTTGCTCATCATCTTCTCATAAGCATCCTGATTCACAGTCTTTATGAATATGTCTGCTGGTTGCTCTTTGGTTGAGATGTATCCCAAGGTGATCTCCTTTCTTAAGGCCTTGTTTCTCACAATGTGGCACTCACCTTCTATGTGCTTAGTCCGCTGTTGGTATACAGGATTTTTTGCAATGTGTAGAGCTGACTGGTTGTCACAGTGCAACTGTACTGGTTCCATGGTAACACCTAAATCAGATAATAGGTTTACAAGCCAAGTTACCTCACTGCATGTCATAGTCATTGCCCTATACTCTGCTTCAGCTGTTGACATTGCCACATATGATTGCTTCTTTGTCCTCCAGGAGATTAAGGATTTTCCCAGCAAAATGCAAAACCCAGTGAGAGATTTTCTGGTCATGGGGCAGCTCTGCCAGTCGGCATCACAGAAAGCTCTCATCTGTAGTTTGTTGTCCTTTGCAAGAAGTAGCCCTTGTCCTGGAGCCTTTTTCAGATATCTCAAAACATGTTTAGCAGCTTGCCAGTGATCCATACTTGGAGAGTGCATGAACTGACTAAGCATCTGCACAGCATAGCACAAGTCAGGCCTTGTTATGGTTAAGTAGATTAATTTCCCTACAAGTCTTCTGTAGGCCACAGGATCCACTCCCTCTCTATTTCCTTCCAAACTGAGTTTGATTCTAGGATCTAGAGGGGTAGCTAATGGTTTGGAATCAGTCATTCCAGTCTCAGCCAGTAGCTCAAGAGCATATTTCCTTTGATTCAGAAGTATTCCTTGGTCATTTCTCTCCACTTCTATACCCAGAAAGTACTTCAACTCACCCAATTCTTTCATCTGAAAGTGCCTGTGCAGATGGGCTTTGAGTTTGCTTATCTCACTTGCATCATTTCCTGTGATGATCATGTCATCCACATACACTAGTAGGGTTGTGGTTGTATTGTCACTTCTCTTGACAAACATTGAATGATCATATTCAGATTGCACAAATCCTGCAGAGATCACAGCCTCAGAAAACTTTGCAAACCATTGTCGTGGTGCTTGCTTTAGCCCAAAGAAAGACTTTTGCAATCTACACACCATGTCTCCCACAGCTTGATGCTTCTTACTCTCACACTCCCCCTGAACATCAGGCTGTATAGTCTTGAGAGAGCAGTAGGCTGGTGGTAATTCCATGAAGACCTCCTCTTCCAGATCACCATTCAAGAAGGCATTGGTGACATCTAGCTGAGATATGTGCCAATTCTTGGCTGCAGCAACAACAAGCAAGGTCCTAACTGAGATCATTTTTTCCACTGGAGCAAATGTCTCACTGTAGTCAATACCCTCAACCTAACTAAAGCCACGAGCCACAAGCATGGCTTTGTGTCTATCCAAGGACCCATCTGCCTTCAGTTTAAGTTTGAAGAGCCATTTGCAGGTTACCACAGACTGATGCTCAGGTCTTGGCACAAGAGTCCAAGTGTTGGTACTCTCAAGTGCCTTCAACTCAGTTAGCATTGCTTGGCACCACTCTTTAGAGTGTAGGGCCTCCTTTACAGTAGAAGGTTCAGAAAGTGATGCACTATTGGTAATGAAATTTGAATAGGCAGGAGGGCAATCATGGTAAGAAATAACAGAAGAAATGGGATAAGGTGAGGTGAACTTACTGTAGGAGGAGTCCTTTGCAGAGGTAGTTTCTTGATGGACAGTACACACATAATCTTTTAACCAAGATGGTGGTTTAAAGTTTCTGGTGGATTGTCTAGTAGGGGCTGTTTGTGTTGGTGGAGCAGGTTGGTGATCACTTGGCTGAGTTGTAGAGATAACTAGGGGTGTGCAGAAAAATCCGACACGACCGACCGACACGAAAACACGACGATACGACACGAAAAAACACGAACCGAAAATGACACGACACGAAATTGACACGAACCGGTAAAACCCGAAAATAAATGGTTCGTGTTCGGATCGGGCAAATCCCGTTGTCGGATACCCGACACGAACCGATTAATTTTTTTTTTAAATTTAAATATATAATTTTTTTGGATTAGTATAATTTGTTCGACAAAAGAGACACAAGGTTTGAATTGCCAAGGTGGTAGGCGCCCCATACTATGAGCCAAGAGGTCGGCTGTTCGATTCCCTATTCAATATATCCCGTTTTCCAATTTTTCCCATTAATGACAAAAAGAATAGCATGAAACATATTGCATTTAATGTCCTACAGTGACATGAAATGGATCTTGCCCAATTGATTGTGTTCGGTGGGAGTGTGTAACACATCTGCGTGGTGGTTGAGGGTTCGAGCCCCCTAAAATACTCTTTCTTATATTATTTTTCTACAATAAAATAAAAAAGATATTGTCACTTAATTTCTACCGGGTATCCGACTCGGGTACCCGACACGATCCGGGTTATCCGTGTCGGGTACCCGACACGAGTGTGACCTTACCGGTTCGTGTCCGGATCGGCGATTTGAGGTAATTTCTTACCGGGTACCCGACACGATTAACCGGTTCGTGTCGGGTACCCGGTGGCCGGTTATGCACACCCCTAGAGATAACATCAAAGGTGGGTGGAATAGGAGATGGGGAGTAGTCAGCCAAGGATTCAGTAGTGGTGACAGGGTCCAGGGAAGGGAGGGAGGGTTGCTCAATGCAGTCAAGAGGGACAAAAGGCCAATCATCCACAATGTTATCTTGAGAACCACTAGGAAATGTGGTGGGTATGACAATAGGGGTATTTGTTGTGGATGTGGAGAGGAGAAAGGGAAATAGTCTTCAACAAAGTTTACATCTCTGCTAATGTAACATTTATGGTCTTGCAAATTATAAACTTTGTAGCCCTTGAATCCAAAGGGATATCCAATGAAAACACAGGGATCAGCTCTAGGTTCAAACTTCTTTTTGTTTTGAAATTTTGTAGACATGAAACATAAGCAACCAAAAACTCTGAGTGTGGAGTAATCTGGTTGTTCATGAAATAAAATTTCATAAGGGGATTTGTTTTGGAGAAGAGGGGTAGGCAATCTGTTTATGAGGTGAGTTGCAGTGAGAATGCAATCTCCCCAAAATTTCAATGGAAGAGATGAATGAAATCTGAGAGCACGAGCTGTCTCTAGAATATATCTATGTTTCCTTTCCACTCGGCCATTTTGTTGGGGTGTGGCAGTGCAAGAACTCTCATGGATAATGCCTTTTGAAGTGAGAAAACTTTGCAAAGTAGTGTTGAAAAACTCTGTACCCTGATCTGTTCTAAGAGTTTTAATGGCAACAGAAAACTGTTTCTCCATTTTTATGATGAAATTTTGCAAGACAGAAGGTGTTTCAGACTTAGCTGTCAACAAGTGAGCCCAAACACTTCTACTCTTATCATCAACAATAGTGAGAAAATACTTTTTGCCATTATAGGTTGGGGTTTCATAGGGCCCCCAAAGATCACAATGTACAAGCTCAAAGATGTTACTAGCATGAGATGTACTCTTGTTGAAGACATTTCTAGTTTGTTTGGCAATGGGGCAAATAGCACAAGTAAGATCAGTGGATTTATTCATACTAGAAGCAATGTTGGGTACATGAAGAAGTGTTTCAATAGGAGCATGGCCTAGTCTGAGATGCCAGAGGGCATTGATATCAGACTTACAACTAGATTTAGGAAGAAACATAGGTAAAGTGGGTGAGGTAGCACAGAAGGTGCTATGAGCTTGCTCAAGTTCCTGAGATTCTTTGACGAGTTGTGGTATGTCTGGTTCAGGGATTAGGTGGTACAGTCCATCAATGTCCCTACCAGCTGCAATGTTCCTCCTCCTTACAGGGTCCTGGATGAGGCACATAAGAGGTCTAAGGTTAATGTGAAAGTTCATGGTTCTGACAAGTGTTGTTAGGGAGACAAGATTCAGTTTGAAATCAGGGATATACAACACATTTGTCAATGTCAAAGTAGGGGTTAAGTGCACATTACCAGAGTGAGTAATGTTACTTGTGTGCCCATCAGGAAAGTGAATCTTTGAAGGAGAGGTCATTGGTACAACATTGACTAGAGATTTTAAGTTGCAGGTCATATGAAAGTTTGCACCACTATCTAGAAGCCAACTATTTGTAAGAGGAGATACTACACCACAGAAGAGAGTACCTGCAATGACTTCATAAGTTTGCTGTTGTGAGTGAGCCTGAGACATCATCTGGAAGAAAGACATCATCATCTTTTGCTGGTCTGGAGTGAAAGGTTGCACCACATTGCTTGGGGTTTCTGGAGCTTTCTCAATAGCAGCATTGGCCTTGTATCCACCAGTTCCATTCTTCTTGGAATCCTGCCCAGCCTTTGGAACTTGTGGCTTGATCTTGCTCTTAGAGTGCCAACTTGGATAGCCAATGACTTCCCAGCACTTCTCAGTGGGATGATTTCCCTCACAATGAGTACATTTCTTTCTCCTGGGTTGCTCACCATCTTTCTTGCTGAACATTGTTGTGACATCCGTTGATGATGATGCTGTATCAGACCATTTCTTGCTTGATTCATCTTGAATCAACATGGAATGAACATAGCTAACAGTTGGCAATGGAGAGTTCAAGAGAAATTGCCTTCTGGCAGCTTCATAGTGTTCATTCAATCCTATTAGAAACTTTAAGAGTTTCTCCTCATTCTCAGCAGCCTCAATCCTCTCATTCACATTGCATTCACACTGCATTCACACTTTCCACAATTGCACCTGAGAGGAGGACACAATCCAGATAATTGCTGCCAATTTCCCTTCAATTTTGTGAAGTACTCAGTGATGGTGGATGTCTTTTGCACACAATCTTGAAGCTCCTTCTTCAATTGGAACAGAAGAGGTCCATTCCTCTGACCAAAGCTCTCATGTAGGTCATCCCACATCTGCTTTGCAGTCTCAAACTCATCAAGAGTGGCATAGATTTCCTTCGACACAGTGTTCAAGATCCATGAACATACCATGTCGTTACATCGATTCCACAGAGGGGAATTCTCAGAGGTTTCAACTACTGAACCATCCACAAATCCTACTTTGTTCTTTATAGACAGACCTTTCATGACTGCCTTCTTCCATCTACGAAAGTTTTCTCCAGTCAGTTGAATTGAGGTGAGGAGAATACCTGAATTATCTGATGGATGTATGAACAATGGATTTTGCAAGTCCATTGATGTGATCATCTCTCCTCGGCGACGTCTCTCAGTCGATTGTAAGAGGTGATCATCAGTGTTGCTCGGTGTCGCCATTCTTGAAGCGAGATTTGCAGAAGATCACAGATCGCAGATTTCGCTTTCAATGACGAACAGATCACCGATTGAGACACAGATTACATACCAGAGATCAGAGATGCGGAAGCAAACACAAACGATTGAATGATGATCATATGCTCTGATACCATATTGATCAATTCAATCTAATCGAAACAAACAAACACTCAAGAACACTCAGTTGAAAGAAAGGGGAAAAGCTGAACTCCCAGAATACAAAATTTTTATTCTTTTGAAAAACAGTTCAATACATTGTCGGACATGGTATTTATAGAGAATAAGAGAGAGCTATGTATGTGTACAAGAGGAGAGGTAGTTATGTTTCTGTTACACAACTTGCAGCTTCTCGAGCAAGCCTTAAGCTGAGCTTGTAACAACTTCACCAAGCTTTGAGCTGAGCTGTTAAGTACAGCTTCAACAGATTTTGCCAATTTGGCTGATTTGATTTCCTTTGTTTTTTGATCCCTGGATAGCGATAAAAAGCCCTAGGTATTGAACTGTCTAATTTTTGTTGAATCTGTATTGATCTTTGATTGATGGATATCCCTTGAATTGAGATTGGACTCTAAAAGTGCATTAGAGACTCACAGATTCAAAAATTCAGCTAGCGTTTGCAAGTGATAGTCGTAGTGCACTCATCTCCCTCAATCGCCTCCATTGCCTCTTTGAGTTCTCTCTCAATTTTGATGGAGTTAGTTTCATTTCTTGCAAGTTGACTGATAGATTGACGGTGTGTGCTAGTTGTGTTGTCCCGTGGATCTGCGATCAATCTAATCCTAACTTCAATTTGTCCTCAGGTCATCCACCATTGATTTCTCAAACATTTTACTGTCTTTGTAGTGTAATGTTCTTAATCTGTGTTCTTCAGCTCTCAATTTGATTGCAATTTGGAGAATTTTGCTTCATTTTTTTTTTGGTAATTTGGAGATTTGATTGAGTTTACTAGGTCAATTCACTTTAAGAGCTCTAGCTATGTTGAAATCTGTGTTGCTCATTATATGTTTGTTGAAATGGCAATGAAAAATCTCAACGGATCAATATTAGTTCACAAGCAAATTGGTGAAATGTATGTTGGATTTCGTTCAGAGAGAGCATAACTAAATGACGATTGAAGAAAGGTGGTGTGTGGTGGCCGGGGGCAGAGGATTTGCCGCCCGTCACTTGGTGGATATGCTTATCCGATGTGAAATGTTTCGTGTTCGAATAGCTGACTTGGCCCCATCTATCAAGCTTGATCCTAGTGAAGAAGAAGGAATCCTTGGGAAGGCATTGGGTGTTGGCCATGCTCAGTATGTATGTGTTGATCTTAGAGACAAGGCTCAAGTAGTGAGAGGTAATATTGCTTCTTTTAATCTATTGATTCTACTAGTTAAATAGATACTTTTCTTCACTTCTGGTAAATCATAATTCACCATCTCCTTATCAGTTACCCGTTTTCTGGGTAACTCACACATTCATCCTTGTCTAAATTTTTTTTTCTCAAAGACCTTCCACTTCCTTTTTGAATATTTGGCTGCTTGATACGATTCGAAGTCATCTAGGCTTAGAGGTCCCCACACGTCGATGTTGACCAAATCGAAACAATCAGTGGTGCTGATGGCACTGTCAGAGAAGGGCAACCGAGTTTGTCTAGCCTTGGCACATATGTCACATGCCTTGAGGCTCTTATTACACTCAAAATCGATGGAAACAAAAGGTAATGTTTGAAGTTTGTATGACGGAAGATGACCCAACCGCTTGTGCCACAAGGCAGCATCCACTGCAGCAGCTACATTATTTGCTGTAAACGAAAGCTTCGAAGTCTTACTTTGTGTGGGTTGAAACAAGAAGAGATCCCTCACCCGATTACCAATCTTCACAGGCTGCTTCATCGTAGGACCCTGCATAAAACATCCCTTCTCTGTAAACAGTACAAAACAGCGCAAATCCCTTATCATCTTCCCTACTGAGATGAGATTGCACTTGAAACTAGGAATAAGCAAGACATTCTCTAGTTTTAAGCCTTTCATAACTTCAACTGTCCCAGCTGTAGTGACAGTTGCAGTCTCAGCTGTAGGAAGAGTAACAACAAAAGGTTTGGAGAGCGAAAAGGTGGTCGTGAACATGGAGGCATCGCCACACATATGGCCGCTCGCCCCACTGTCCACGATCCAGGTCACACCATTCAAGATCTGCGTAGCAAGCGTAGTACCTGAGAATCCTGCGAAGTCATCAGCTCTAGGTTGTCTATCTTGCGAAGCAATCCCAGCTGTCTGCAGCAGGCTCATAATCTGAGCGAGTTGAGACGGTGTGAAATCGGAAGATCGGCTCTGTGTGACAGTCCCTGCAAAATTTCCGTCACCAGAGGTTTTCTTCTCCTTGTCTTTCCCATAACCTGGAGGAAATCCATTCAGAAAATAACACCTATCGATCGTGTGGTTAGTCTTTTTGCAATTTGTGCAAAATAGAGGTTTCCTGTCAGAATTGGCTTTCCCCGATCCGCCTTGAGCACCACCAGATGCATTGCCTTTGGAGGAGCCCTGCCCTTTGGCAAACATAGAGGCGCCGTCTGCAGAACCAGGCTTAGATGGAGCTTGAGCAGTAACGTGTGATGACAGGCCTTCAACAACCTCAGAACCGAGCTTAGAGTCTCTCTGATCTTCCTCTTGAATTATGAGAGAATACACACGATCTAAGTTCGGAAGGGGATCCATCATAAGAATAGAGCCCCTAGCCGTAACATATGTGTCATTCAGTCCCATTAGAAGCTCAATCAGCCTTTCATTTTGCTCATATTTAATCATTTCAGTAGCAGCCCCGCAAGTACACACAGGTACCTTTCGGACACTATCCAATTCATCCCAAAGCGCTCTAATCTTTGTGAAATAGGCAGGGAAAGCAGTCGTACCTTGCTCGGCTCGATGGATCTTCCGTTTGATGGCATATAGCTGTGTTCCTCCCAGCTTTCCGTATCTGGACTCAAGCGCGCGCCAGATAGCTTGTGCGGATTCGTTGTAAATCACGCTGCGCTTGATTTCTGCACTGAGACTGTTGAGGATCCACGCAATGACCATGTCATTGCATCTCCTCCAGTACAAAAGCTTCGGAGACGTCGGATCTGGTCTTTGAACATCTCCGTTGAGGAAGCCGAGCTTGTTCTTCGCCGAGAGTGCGATCAACACCGATCGCCGCCATTCTCCAAAATTCCGGCCGTCAAAAGCGGGAGTGACTAGAACCGTGCCTGGATTGTCACTCGGATGAAGGTAGAGCGGATCATTAGGCTCAATTCGGGTTTCGTCAACTCGGATTTCGTCAGTTGCCATTGAAAGCAAGAACAGCAGATATCGCTTCAGCAAACGAAATCAAATCGCGGAAAAACAGTGATCGAGATCAGATCCAACCGAAACAAGCTAAGGTTGAGATCTGTCGCTCTGATACCATGAAGGATTTGATCTAGATCTGTGATTTGGGAGGTGAGCTTCGAGAACTTGCGGAGAGAACGAAAGAGGGAGGAGGGAAATTCAGAAATGCTTCATAGTTCTTCTTAATTGGTATTTCCGAATACAACCAGATTTATATAACCCAGTCTACATATGATGGGCTGAGATGGGCCAGCCTAACCCACATACAAATTAGGCCCAAACCTTATACGACTAACCTGATAGTCTAACAGAACTTGCGAAGTGTTGTGTCTTATAATTATGTAGTGATCAAGCTCATTTTTTTCTAACAGTTTTGTGTTGAGAGTTTAGGAAACCAAGTTATCATAGTTCAGCCCCTAAAGCCAGTAGCAAAGCACAAGAACTAGAAAACAATAGCAATGCAGAAAGCGCACAGAAAAATATCAGTGGATTAGCTATATCTAGATCTGGGAGTAAACGAGCAAAATGACAAGGTTGAACCATTCCCTGCTTCAGCTATACCCTTGCAACAAAGGTGGATTCAAAACTTTCAATCCCAGAATTGTCTCTTTCTTACCCAGTAAAACTATCTATTTAACCTCCTATTATAGTTTAGGAATAGCCCTAGTGGAGTTACTATAGTAGAGGCGTTAGAATTGGAATATTTTTCTTTCATTCAGTGGATGCTATATGCCACCATATTCTATTGACCTTGTTGTGCCTCGTTGGTGTGCTGATTACCATCTCACTAATGCAATGACATCAATGGTCAACATGACATCACAATAAATAAATAAAATATCATCAAGATTTGAAAAAAGTGTCATTAAAAAAATGTTATCAAACCATTTCATTATAAAAGTGACATCAAAGCGAAAATAAAATGTTGTAAAAAATGGCATCACAAAAATGTCACAACTAAAAATGTAATCAATCAAGTTTAATCACATTTTATGCTCTTGTGTCATTAATAATAAAAATGTAATAAACATTTCACCATAAGTAATTGCATCAATGAAGTGTAACTACAAATGTGTCATCAGTGAATAAAAGCAGAACCGATGAAAATATATTGCTATACACTTGATTAAATTAAAAAAAAAGTGGCATTAAATGATTTGATTAAAAAAGTTGCATCAAATAATTACATTAGAAAAATGGCATCAAAACACACATTAAAAAACAATGTCATCAAAACACTACAGTAAACAAAAATGGCGTCAATGGTGCCATTTGTCTAATTGACATAAAAAAGTGTTATCAGTAGTCAACAATAAAAAAAAATGGCATCAATGGTCAACGTGACATCACAATAAACAAAAAATGTCATCAAAGTTTGAAAAAAAAGACATTAAAAAAGTGTCATCAAACCATTTCATTAGAAAAGTGGCATCAAAATGAAAATAAAATGTAATAAAAAATGGCATTAAAACAGAAAAAAATGACATCAAAAAAAAGTGGCATCATTGGTATAAAAAAAATCTGAAAGAGCCGGTCAACGTTGACCGGTGTTGACCAGTCAACGATCAACGCTGACCGGTCAACGGTCAAACAGGTGGACCGTTGACCTTAATAGTCAATTTGGAAAGGGTGCTAGGTTAGTTAATTAAATTTGTTTGGGAGCTAGTTAGCTAATTAAATATTCATAATATGCTAATTGCCAAAATAACCCTTTAAAAAATAAACATCCACAAATAATTAATTTTTAACTGCTTATATTGATAAACATACACACCTTACATCTTTTTAAAAAAAAAATCGGTGAGTTCTATAGAACTAAATTAAAAGTTGGAGATATTTATAACTTTATGAATTATGATGATATTGCTAGTTTGCTACCCCATAACTTTAAGGTGGTTGGTTGTCAAATCGATTGCACGACCTCCATCGTTAAGGCAAGTGGCTGCCCTTATTGTTACGGTATTACTCCGTACTCCCTCCGTTTCACAATACAAGTCCTTTTAGTTTTGGGCACGTTTTTTGATGAGCGAAAAACTCTATAAAATATTATTTTTTTAATTAATTTTTTTATATAATGTGATACTTATTAGTAATAAGTATCAAATTATATAAAAATAATAATTAAAAAAATGATATTTTATAGAGTTTTTCGCTCATTAAAAAGCGTGCCCAAAACTAAAAGGACATGTATTGTGGAACGGAGGGAGTATTAAGTATTAACCCATGGCCATGTGGGGTTGATTTTGCACAAACCCCACTCATCAAGTTCTAATATTCATTTTTTCAACAAATATTAATATTTGGGCCAGCAATTATATGAATATTTTCAACCGAAAATATTTTTATGTTTTTTTTAAAGGGAACAAAAAGTTTGATTGGTGTTAAAGTTTAATAAATCATCAATAACTAATATATTTTCAAATAAGAACATATAAATGATATGTTCTTATTTGAAAACATCGGCGCCTTCCCTTGATCGATCCCACCTCCCATCACCTAGAAGACATCGGCGCCTGCTCCGCCGCGTTCGAGGCCAGATCTGCGGTGGTCATATCGAAAACCTTGGCCATATCGAAACCGCTCCGACACCGCTGCCTCCCTCCAATCTCTCTGATCTCTTTGATCGATGTTGTATTGGCGCACCCGACTTCAATTGTGTCTGATGCGGCTTCAATTGGATTTGTTCTCCCGAAGTCGGATGCGACAGATGATAGGGATGACAGAGAAGCTGCGGAAATTGTGTTCGATGAGGCGTAGGTCCCCTTCCCTCTTTTTCTTCATTTTCCGTGTCTGTTTCAACAACTCCGGTGTCGAATTAATGATGCAAAAAAAAAAACTCTGGTTTCAGCAAATCCGGGTTCAACAACTTCGGTGTCGAAGTGCTGACGTGCAAAAAAAAAGAAGTTAATTTCAGCAACCAGTATAACAATTTCAGCAACTTTGATTTTAGTAACACTCGATTTCAGCAACTCCGGTGTCGAAGTGCTGACACGAAAAAAAAAACTGCTGAAATAGGGGGGCGCACATGGGGGCACAGGGAACAAGAGAAGGGAGGTAAACATTTTGCCAATTTGAAAACATTAGTGGACAATTTACTAATAAAGACCTTAAATATGATCATTTTAAAAATCACCCCATTTTTTTATTCCCCTTTTTTCTCTTACCGCTTGAGCTATGTAAAACTTTTATTTCAATTGTCATTTGAAGATTTATACTCCGTATTACTTTAAAATATTAAATATATGCAATTTTTTTTTCTTTCCAACCAGGGGTGATCTAACAAACACTCCTAGCGCAAGTTACCGGCCAACATATTTGTCCACATCCAAATTATGTAGATCATCCCATATTCCCATAAATCGTACAGTACTTCCTCCGTTCCATAATACATAGGTTTTTAGTTTTCGGCACGCTTTTTAAGGAGTTAAAAACTATATGAAATATTATTTTTTTAATTAAAATTTTTATATAACTTGATACTTATTAGTAATAAGTATCAAATGATATAAAAAATTTGATTAAAAAAATAATATTTCATTGATTTTTTCGCTCCTTAAAAAACGTGTCAAAAAAGAAAATCCCATGTATTATGAAACGGAGGTAGTATAATTTAAATTTTAAAGGTCTTTTAACTTATTACAAGCTAACTTGTTCAACAATTTTAAATTTATATTTTAAATTTATTTTCTCAAGATTTCAACAATATTACATACAACCCAATTACTTGAAAGTTGAAACGTTTAGAATCAAGAGTAAAATATACCGAATCTATACTGAAACTATGTTGCATATCTATATATACCTCTATTAAAATTGATACATAACATTCTATATAGGGGCACGTAGTTGATATTAGGAAATAATTATGCCAAAAAATTATTAAAATAATGTATTATTATAATTTATAGAAAACTCTCCTAAACCACAATCTATTTATAGTTTTATACTGATAAAATTATAAATCAAAACTATTTTATAGTCATACTTATAAAAAAATATTAAGAAATTTTTTACAAAATAGGCACTTTATTAGGACGTTTTTGCAAAATGGTCACGTATTTGGACAATTTAGCAAAATAGCCACTATATAACCCTAATTAATTGTGTCTCTCCTTTCTCTCGCTCTCTCGATCTCTCTGGCTACCTCGATCTCTCCGGCCGCTTCCTCGAGCTCGCTCGCCCTCTCGCTCTCTCGTCCTCGCCCTCTCGCTCGTTGCCGGATCTGGAGGCGAAGCTTCTTCGGCGTCGGATCTGAAGAACTGGAATGGATCGTCCGAGGGAGCTGTTGCTCAAATCCGGCCATTGAGCGAGGCGGAGCGAGCAGCGGCGAGGCGGAGCAGAGCCGGAGGCGGCGGCGGCGGCGACCGAGCGCCGGATCCGATCTGGAATCGGGGAGCGACACCGGATCCGATCTGGAATCGGGAAGGGAGGGAGGTGCCGGATCTGATTCCGATCTCTTCGACCTTTTCTACTCTGATCCATTCTGTTCCTCTTCGATTCCGATCGTTTTGTTCCTCTTCGACTCCGATCCGGCGCCGATCTTGAACGAGGAACTCCAATTGCGAGCCGGCGCCGATCGACATGTTCCTCTTGCTGAGAATCGTATAATCGTAGGAAGGAGAAGGAATTTTATGTCAAATTACAAAAATCACCCTATGAATATGAGAAATTAAAAAAAGTATCTATATTTAATTATTTGATCCATAATCTACTATATTTTTTATTTTTGCACAACAAAATGTTATATATTTGCACAACTTATGGTTAAATTTGCATAACATACTCTTATATTTGCATGACAAAATGTTTTTTTTAAAAAAAAACTAGATTTGGGTCATATTTGCACAATTTACGATTATATTTGCACAACGTACTCTTATATTTGCACGACTCTGTTGTAAGAGTTGCACGACTCTGTTTAAAGAGATGCACGACTCTGTTTTAAGAGTTGCTCATCAATAAACAATAAGTGCACAACACGGTAGATTGGTGAAATGAGAGTTGCACAACTGTGTTGTAAGAGTTGCACGCCTGTGTTTAAAGAGTTGCACGACTCTGTTGTAAGCGTTGCACGACTATGTTGTAAGAGTTGCACGATGTCAGCACATATAAATTTCACATAAAAACGATGTCAACACTAAAACATTATATTTTGCACAACATATGATGTAAGAGTTGCACGACTCTGTTGTAAGAGTTGCACGCCTCTGTTGTAAGAGTTGCACAACTTTGTTGTAAGAGTTGCACGACTCTGTTTTAAGAGTTGCACGACTCTGTTGTAAGAGTTGCATGACTCTGTTTTAAGAGTTGCACGACAATCGAGACTTGTGAAATTATTCTGAACATGATCTTATTTTATGCAAATATGACCCGAGTTTAGGTTTTTTTTAATTTTATTTTACATTTTGTTGTGCAAATATAACCGTAAATTGTGTAAATATAATTGTATATTGTGCAAATATAACATTTTGTTGTGCAAAAATAAAAACAAAAATATAAATTATGGATCACATCATAAAATATAGCTAGTTTTTTTAATTTCTCATATTTGTAGGGTAATTTTTGTAATTTAATCAAAACATCTTCTTCTTCCTCCCGATTCTGCGAAGAAGAGATGCGTGGCCGGCCCTTCCTCGCTCCGTCGCTCCGGCCTCCCTCGCTCACCACCGCATCCCTCCCTCGCTCCGTCGCTTGCTCACCACCGCATCCCTCCCTCGCTTGCTAGCTCCGCCTCGCTCGACCTCGGCTCAGATCTGAGATCCGCGCCTCGCTCGACCTTCCTCGATCGCCATGGATCCGGCGAGCCAGAGTAATCAATCTCCGAGCTCGGCCTCTCCTCCTCGACGCCGGCGATTTGAGTCCAGATCTCGGATCCGGCGAGCTCACCACCTCCGCAACTGCCTCCGAAGGTGTCGAATTGATCCGGCCCCGATTTTGCGTCTATTTCCCTAATTTGTCCCAAAACGCGGCTTTTTCGCAAATTAGGTCCAATTTCGTGGCCATTTTGCAAAACGCCCCAAATATTAATATATAGACAAATATTTAATTGATGTTATTTTATTTATACATAGATTATTTTTTGATGGAAATAATTATTTATATCAAAATTAATTATTTGATAGTACTTTGTGTTATTTTTTTTTTGTATATTTATAAATATATATAATTTTTTGATAGAATGAATCATTTATATCTATAGTAATTTTGATCTTATATTTTCCGAAAACTTTGATCATTATTAGTTTAATTCTCAATTGTAATTCAGATTATTTTAAAAAATATTTTTAAGAGGAAAATGCACAAAGTAACCCAAAAAACCGATTTCTTTGCAAGGTTAATCCAACTCGGTTTAAAATTGGGTCAAACCGGATATGGGGTAAAAGTTTCCCCCGGTAGTAGGTAAGTGGGGGGCGTTTGGGCTTCCACTGATTGACACCTGACAAAAATATAAGTAAGAGAAAGTTTGCAGAGGAGAGAGGGAGAGAGAGAGTGTGAAAAAGAAAAGTAAAGTTGCAGATGAGAGAGAGATCAGTGAGGATAGGACAGAGAGAGATGGAAAAGTCATCTCTCCTCTACGACTTTACTGTTGCTGTTTTACTTCGAAGAAGAAGCAATTGGACGGGGGTTTATTTGCAAGTTGATGTGTAAGCAGTTAGTTTTAACTAGACACCCAAAGCAAAACGACATGACACATATTAGAATCGACTAGACAAGAGTTATCGGAGAAACAGATTCCCCATCGACTTCGGATAGAAAAATGGGCAAGTTTGCTTTCGATAAAGGTTATGCGAGAGGTGTCTCCCTCAAATCTGAAGCAAATTTACCTATTTTCTATCTGAAGTCGATGGTTAATCTGCTTCTCCGATAACTCATGTCCAGTCGATTCCAATATGTGTCCTGTCGTTTTGCTTTGGGTGTCCAGTTAAAACTAACTGCTTACATGTTAACCCGCAAATAAACCCTCACCCAATTGATTCTTCTTCGATGGTTTTTATCTGAAACATAAGATTTAATTCAAATTATATTAATGGTCCATCACTGTCACTCTTTCATCTCTCTTTGTCCTATCCTCACTAGCTAATCTCTCTCTCTCTCTCTCTATCTCTCTCCTCTACAACTTTACTTTTCTTTTTCACTCCTCTCTCTCTCTCTCTCTCTCTCTCTCTCTCTCTCTCTCTCTCTCTCCCCTCTGCGGACAATCTCTTGCTCTCTCTCTCTGATTTTTTTATATCAAAAGCAGACTTACCCATTTTCTATCCGAAGTCGATGGTGAATCTGTTTCTCCGATAACTCTTGTCCAGTCGGTTCCAATAGGTGGCATGTGGTTTTGCTTTTGGTGTCCAGTCAAAACTAATTGCTTACACGTCAAACTACAAATAAACCCTAGCCCACTTGCTTCTTCTTCGATGGTTTTTCTATGAAACTTAAGATTAAATTCAAATTATATTAATTCTTCGATGGTTTTTCTCTGAAGCATAAGATTTAATTCAAAATATATTAATCCCCCCTTACCGTCACTGTTCCCCCCTCTATCTCTGTCTCTATCTTATCCCTTTTGTCCTCTCTCTTTTTAACGCCTGAGCTTAGGGGGAAAGGACAACACTAGAACTAGGGAAACATTGAACAACACGCAAGACAGAAAACAACCACTGGGTGTCCGGTAGGAAATCATTTGGTGTCCAGTAGAGTAACAAAGGGTGTCCAAGAATAAACCATAGAGTGGAAAGTTGATATATTGTTCATTCATCAATAAAAAAAAACAAAGCGGTTCACCAAGCCTCTGCAAAGGGCTCGTCCACTTCGATTCCACATCCTCTACTCCAAATCCGGCATCCACTCGCCTCGAATTGACCTGTAAAAGCCATCACAACGAAGGTGAAGGACGAAGACACCAAAGCGGTGCTCCGACGGCGATTCACACCAGCGGCGCAAGACAAATTCGAGCTCCCACGGACACGGAGATCCTGTCACCCTCAAAGGTAGAGAGATAGAAGACAGAGAAATCAAATAATAAATAAGCTCTTTGATGTACACTCAAATAACCATGATTTTTCGCTTACATCCATATTGATTTCTGTATGCATTTCATACTTCTGGGTAGGATTTATACATGAATTGTGTAGTTTATGCTTATTTGCCAATTATGGAGGTCTACAGTAGTTTCTGTTTAATTTCGCAGAAATCGAGACATTTTACAAGCACTTCGGAGAAATGAAGAAAACTATGAAAGTTCTCGAGGTCGACTACAACAACTCAAGGTCGAGCAGAAGACAAGGAAGAAGGCCACTCGAGAGGACTAGTCGACGTCGACCAAACTGGTCGATGTCGAGTACAATGTGGTCGAAATCACCTCTTGAAGCCGAGATCGAGCACGAGACGAGCACAAGACCAGATGTCGAGCATACTCCTAATCGACATCGAGTACTCTACTCGATGTCGAGTACATGTCGAGTGCAGTCCGAGTCGAAGTCGAGCTGGAATCCGAGTGATTGAGGTTGCTTACAAGACAAGGCACGTGAGGATCTATCAAGTTGAAGATATTTATCCACATTAGATAATTCCTACTTCTACTTTAAGGAATTTATTGTTTTATTTGTTTTATTATATCTTAGGAAAGAGATAGATAGATAGAGATAGATAGATAGAGATAGAGTTGTTCTTTCCCTGATTAACGAGGATTGAACACTATAAATAAGGCCCTAGGGGTTGAGTTTTAGAATCATCCAATTAAGCCACAAGAAATTTTATTACATAGAGTTAGAGAGATAGTGGAGGCCGACTAGAGTTAGAGCGAGACGAGACGTTTTGGCAATATTTGGTCGTAAGCTCTCTATTTCCGAGTTAATGAAAGTTAGTTCTTTTATATCATTGATGTGTGTTTCTATGATGAAGAGCGAGTAGTCACCCAACTTCTAGGGTCGGGGTGAGCTCGACGGTAGCCATGTAAGGTAATGTATCAAAGGTACAACTTTTATTGCGATCTCATCTTCTATCCCTGATTTACATGATTCTTCTACGACAGTCGAAGGTGATCCTTATTTGTGTTATTGAAGCGAAAGTGATCTTAATGCAAATGTGGATTAATTATGTGAAAATGGAAGTAACAATTAGGGTTTATGCGAAAGCCTCTATATTCTTAATTGTTAATGACGAAAGTTATTTGATGAAAATGCGTGATCTTCTATACCTTTAGCATGATTCTTATAGAGGGAATTTGTTAAAAAGGACCTTTACCTATAGTTGGTTAACTAGTTGGGCTTCTTAATTAGTTTATTAGGTTGCTTCGGCCTTATTAATTGTTTATTAACTTTCGCGACCTTTTCCTCGGTTACTCCATCGCTCTCAGCTCACGCGTTCTCAGGTGATATCTCCTTCTTCCTCTTCGTTCTCCCATCTCTGTTCTTCGATCTATCCATCAATCTTCGCCGGTTTGTGTCTCCGTCCTCCGATTACTGTCGGCGGTGGCTTTGTCCGTCTCCTCCGGCCGGGTTTTTGAGTCTTCCCCCAAAATCGCATCCAACGTCTTCGTCTCCATGTATGTTATCCTTTTTCTCAGCTCGTTCTCATCCCTTTTTATGGTTAGATTTGCTGTTTTTATGTTGTTTTGGATCCTACTCCTTGTTTAATTTTGTGTTTTTTGAACATTTGTGTTGTTTTACTATATCTAGGGATTATATGATGTTGAGCTCCTGTTTTCCGTTATGTGTGGTTGATGCCATTAATTTCGGGTGATTCCACTGGTTGCTTGCAAGCTATGGTTGTGTTAGCTGTAGTTCTCTGTTAATTTTTGTTTGTTTTCCATTTTCGGTTCATATATGTTTGAATTTTGTCAGTTTTGTCTTCTCAGTGGGACCGTATATACTTGTGTGGTGTGAAATTGGGGCCATTTCAGTGTTTGTTTGGTAGTAATAATGGTGATTGTTTAGGGTGTGAACTATGGTGTTCCTTTATTGTATTGTTATTTTCTTCGATTCCATCTATAAGTTATGTGAAATATGTGACCTATGGTGTCTTGTTATTGTGTTAGACTATGATGCACCTTCCTAAATTTGGTTGTAGTCTTCTGTGGGTTCAGGTGTTGTCATCTTTTGGACGTTGATTCCAGTTTGTGCTTATGTAGCTTCTAATGGTGACAATATATGTCCCTTTGTGTCATCTTCTGTGGTTGTTGATTCCAGTTATAAGTGAGGTGAAATATGTGCCACATTGTTTGTTTTGGAAGGGGTTTGTGTTTTGATTCCAGTTTGTGTTTTGGGCGTGTTTGTCACCATTTCGCATTACATTTATTGTGTATGTTTTGATGACACATTTACATCGATTCCATGTCTTATTCCTACATCATTCCTTCTTACCTTTTCTTACCTTTATTGTCTTGTTATTTTGTTTGATTCCATCTATAAGTTATGTGAACTATGGTGTCTTGTTATTGTGTTATACTATGATGCACCTTCCTAAATTTGTGTGTAGTCTTTTGTGGGTGCAGGCCCTTGTTGTTATCGTTTTGACGTTGATGCCACTTTGTGTTTATTTAGTTCATTTTGTCGACATTCTGTGGTCTTTTGTGCTTGGTTATTGTCTTTGATTCCAGTTACGAGTTAGGTGAACCATGTGTTACATTCTTGCTTTGTCTAGTGGTTTTGTGGTTGTAAATTGTTGTCATGTCTTGGACTTTGATTCCAGTTTGTGTTTATGTAGCTTCCAATGATGACAATATATGTTCCTTTGTGTCTTTGATTTTTCTTTTTATATTGTTTTGGTTGTTGATTCCAGTTAGACGTGGGGTAAAATATGGCACATTGTCTGTGTTTGGAAGGGGGTTGTCTTTTGATTCCAGTTTGTGGTTTGGGAGTGTTTGTCAACAGTTCTCATTACATTTATTGTTCATGTTTTGGTGACATATTTACATTTGATTCCATGTCTTATGTCTACAGCATTCCTTCTTACCCCAGCTGATGTCAAGGACGACTTTCCTTGCCCGGTTCGTTGTTTATTTGTTTGCTTTTCATTTTTTCTTTTTGTTTGTTCTCCTTGTTCTATAGTTTGTGTCATCTGGTGTTTTTGTTTTTTTCATTGTATTTTTTGTGTGTGTTTGTTGGTGTTTTGTAGGTGTTTGAATATATTCGTGGTGACATGGACACATTTGATGTGAAGTATAACAGATACTATCGTTCGGATATTGTTTCTGTCATCAAAAGGGAGTTGAGTGATGCTGATTGGTCGTCCCTGTCATCTTCTTTCCTCCGGCGCATCATTTGGTTTGCTGACAAGTTGGCATTTGCGCCACAACTTGTCAATTATTTCATGGTTCATGAGTTAAAAACATCTAAAACTATGGAAATGTGGTTCAAACTTAAATCTTCTTGTCCTGTTCGTTTTTCCATGTCTGAATTTGCTGCTGTAACGGGTCTTAAATGTGCATCTGACCATATTTGTGTTGTCCCTGCTACAAGCACTAGGTCTGTCTTAGGGGTGGATAATATAACTTACGATGATTTGATTGACATGTTCTGTAGAACACCCAAGAAGTCACCTAAGAAATTGCTAATTGCTTATGTTTTGGTCATTGATGGCATCTTGTTGCCTCATCGTACTGGGTTTGTTAGGAACCAGATTGTGGCTCTTGCATCTGACATGTCTAAGTTCAATGATTATCATTGGGGTAGGTTAGTTTATGTGGAGACTATCTCCTCATTGATGAAGGTTAATCGTGCATCTCGAACCAAATCCTCTAAGCTTTTGAAGAAAAGTGTTAAGAAGAGTGGTGACAAGGGTGCTAAGAAGGCTGCGAAGGCAAGGAGTGGGTTTAATCTGCTAGGCTTTCCACTTGCTTTTCAGGTTCTGTTTCTTATATAACTTCTGTGTGATTTTGCGCGTGTGTGTGTTGTTGTTGTGTGTCTTTTAGTGCGTGTGTTTATGTAGCTTTTCTTTTCGTTTGTTTTTTTTTTTTTTTTTGTCATCACAGGTGTGGATGTTGGAAGCTTTCCCCAAGATTCCACCCATGGTCCATTGCACTGCTGTCATTGATGACATAGATAAGTCCTTTGTGAAATGGAGTCTGGCCTCTACTAAGGATGTCACTGCTCGGCATATTCAAATTGGGTTTTTGAAGACTCCCATGGTAATTTCTCTATGTTTTGTTGTTTTTTGTATATTTCTTACTCAATTTTATCTTCGTTATATATATGCGTGTGCAATTGTGTATATATATCCTACCTATGGTGAATTTCTCTATGTTTTTGTTGTTTTGTTGTTTTGTATATATGTTAGGACAAGATATATCCTACCTATGGTGAATACTTGGATTCTCCATCAATGGCTTTCCATAGTGAGGTTCATGATGCAACTGTTGCTGCCTACCAAGATTGGTTGTCCCATCTAGCTTCGTTGAGGTTAACTGTTGTTACCAACGCAGCCACCAATGATGCTAATCTCCATATTGTGTCATCTCCCGGGCTCAATGATCAAGTTGTCCCGTGTACCAATACGGCAGTTGTTGCGTTGTCGCCTTCATCGGTTTCTACAAGGACTCGGTCTAAAGCTGCGTCGCCTCATTTGTCTCTTCCGTTGGCGGGTCCTTCTAAGAAGCGGAAGTCTGTTGCGTCTCCTTCTATTGCTTCTGACCCCCCCACACAAGAAGCGCGCTGTTGGTGACAACTCTTCGATGCCGGGTTCTGGACCTGTGATTCCTGTTCGCCCGTTGTCTCCCCAGAAAGTATCTAGTCTCAGTGGGAAATTTAGCCTAAAGAATGCCATTGCTGCCAGTAAGGGGAAGGGGAAGGCTAGCGAACCTGAGTGTCCGCCCTTGGCTCATAACCACGCCGAATCTCTGCCTGTGAATGAGACACAAGGTGAAGGTTTCTCTGATGCAGGTGTTGGTAAGGATGCAGGTGATCGTAAGGGTCCAGCTACTGACAATGATGGCATCAACCTAGGTGGTTCTGATTGTCTCCTAAGTATTGAAAAAATTTTGTCGTTGATTGCTGGTGCTATCTTACGTATTGAAGCTAGATGCATGAACATTAACTCCGTTGTCAGCCGGTTGTACTCCAAGGTTGCTTCCATCAAATCTGATGTTGATTCTCTCAAAACCAAGTTTGAGTCCTTCAAATCTAAAGCTGCTGCAGATTCAAAGAATGAAATTTCGTTTGATGGGGCTTCACCAGTTTTGCCGGCTGCTGTCAAGTCACCCACTGTGTACTCCGACCTTCACTTAGATGAACTTATTGGGATTAGAGATCTCTGCTCGCAGTTATCCGAATACAAACACTTGTTTGATAAACTCATCCCTGCTGCTACTCCACAGATGACACCTTCGGACGCCCCCCCTGAGCCAGCCTTTGCCGACTATACCTTCTGATGCACCGATGACTTTGCCTTCCGATGTTCCAGCGAGTCCACCTTCTCCCTCGATTAAGAAACCTTCAAAGGTTCTGGCTGTAGGTGTCCCACTTCGGAAGTCAACCCGTGTGGGGAAGGTTGTTGTTGTGCTGGAAACTCCTTTAACTCGAGGTGGTAAGAAGAAGCGCTCAATGCCTAGGAGGCCGAAATACTCATATTATGAATATGATGATCGGAAATGCTTTTATGATATGATATATTCTGATGAGTAAGTTCTACAATTGTTGTGTGTTGTTACATACGTTATCATTGTCTTTGATATTTCATTCATTGTGTTTATTGTTTGTTGCTTTACTGCAGGGATATTTGTCCTCCAATTGCGGGCAATGAGGGTACGTTGGACAAGAAGTTTTTCTGTGAGCTTGTTGCAAAGCAACATTGGTTGCGTGATGACGTAAGTGCTCTTAACTAATCTGTATATCATTCATATTTTACTGTTTTAGGCTTAGTTTAAGTTTAGCTTCCATGTGTGTGTGTTGTAGCATATAGGAGAGGCCATGTCTCATCTTAGGCATCACATCTATTGCAATGCGGAGAAATACAGTGAAATTGTTATCTTGGATTGCTTTTGGTCTGAAAGATTCAGCGTAAAGTTCTACGAGAAGTTTAAGGAAGGTAAGGTTTCGTTTGGCAATACGATTTTCAAGTATCTTGATGGTTTGTTGCCAAAGTGTTGTGGGAAATCATGGCGTGGTGCAAAGGTTATATTCAGCCCCTTCAACATTAGAAATGAACACTGGGTTGCATTACGGATTGACTTGGCCGAAGGAACAGTGAACGTATATGATTGCAATATCCCATTCACTTGTGATGCCGAGCTGCATACTCTATCGGAGCCGATCTGTAATCTGTTGCCAGTGATGATTAGAGAGTCCGGTCAGTTTGCACACTTGGGCGGGGTCATTGAATCTGCTTTTAAGGTGGATAGAGTCCGTGGCATTCCTCAGGATAGTGATGGGTACGTATATGTTTTTATTTGACAATATTTATACATTTATATATATTGCTAACTGTTATAGCATGTTCTAATTTCATTTACATTTGGAATTTCAATTTCAGTGGTAGTTGTGGTGTTTATACTATCAAGGCTATTGAGGAATTAGCTTTCGGTGGAGATGTATACGCGTTTACTGATGACCGAGTCCAAGCGTATCGCGAGAAGATGGCAATTGAACTTTCTCAGAAGTTGTGGAATGTTTCGCTTTTGGGTTGATGGGCCTTTTGTATGAATGCTTATAATAGAACTACATTAGAGCTTGTATGCTCACATTTTGTATGTCCTTCGTACATTTGGTAGTAAGTATGGGATGTCTAACTGTTTCGCACTTGATCCTACGAGCTTGCATGCTCTCATTTTGTAACCACGGATGCTTATGTGCTCCGTACATTTTGGTAGGAACTATGTGTAGTTTAACTGGTGTCCGGTTGATCTATAGAGCTTTCATGCTCTCTTTTGTGTTCTAATGTTGACATCTAGTTATATATAACTTGAAATAGATGTCTTTCTCCTAGCTTATTTGAGCTATTATTTTGATTGTGTCCATCTCATTTATGTTGTGGCTTGTGTTTTTTTTATATTTTTTATTTTATGGTTGTTTACCCCCTTTCTTGTCGATCTCAAACAAAACAGGCCATCCTCTGAGGACAACTTTTACTCAATTGATGACAGACCACACTTTGTGTGTTTGTAAGCGTAAACTGGATATATATTCAATGTATACAGATCAGTTAAAACATGATTCCAATGTAGTATCTCAAATGCATAACCTTGTGTCTATATTTAAAGAAAAACACATGAGAATAAAACGAGTTGTGTGATATGTCCAACTTCATCAACTTGTGTCTATATGTAAAGAAGAAACTATGAAATAATTGAGTTTGTGGTATGTAAAGCTATCACATCCCCGCTTGAGTGCTGCTTGATGCCTTGTGTGGACATGTTAGCTTGTTATGCCCTGTCCCCTTGCAAACGCCACACTTGTATGTAATGTTTCTTTTCTTCCTTTGACCTTCAAGAATGGATGGAATCCGAACTTTCCTTGGTCTCCCACTCTTCTTCCGCACTACTGGTGGATTGCATTTGACCCATCTGATTTCGCCTGGAACATACCAATCTTCTTTTGAAGGGACTGGGTATATGGTTTCTTGGTAGGCGATTCTCCAAGCTTGAATTTTGTAGTACTCACTCACAAAATCAGTGATGTTGAGCTTCATTCTTTGAATTGCAGCTATAGCATGGACACACGGCATATGATCTAGATCAAACACCCTACAGCTGCAAGTCTTTCGTGCTAAGTCAACCACACCAGCAAATTTCCCACCGTTTACTTGGTATTGTGTGTCATTCAGTACTTGCACTTCGTACCTTCCTGACCGCTCATACCTTGCTTGTAGAATCTCCTTGACTTTAGGAGGCAAATCAGTGATATTGATTGATGCACTCCTACGGTCATTGAACCATTCTGCCAGTTTGTTCCTAATATGATCAAATAGTGCAACAACTGGGTAGCCTCGAGCTTCTTTCAATACTGAATTTATACACTCTGCATTATTCGTTGTCATAAGGTTGTATCTGTCACCTTTGAAGTGGGCTCGTGACCATTTTTCGAAATCTGCATCTTTGAGGTATTGCCCAAGCTCGCCGTTGATGTCACATATGGTTTTGAAGCAGCTTTCAAACTCGCTTATAGTGTAGCATTCGGATGCTTTGTTGACATAATGGATGACCCCTCTGTGTTTGAATCTTGCCTTAATGTTCTGCTTCAAATGTCGTGTGCAGATGACATGTTTTGCAGAAACATATACCTCTTCCACAGCCTTGCTGATGCTTTGGTGCCTATCCGACGCAAAAACGAGCGCAGTTGAATCTGGAATCACAAGAGATAATCTTTGGAGGAACCACTTCCAAGCGTTATCATTTTTTGAGTCCGCCACTCCAAATGCAAGAGGATACACATGTTTGTTAGCATCCTGCGCTGTCGCTGTAAGGAGGATTCCTCTATATTTCCCATGTAAGAATCCAGCATCAACCATTATAACCTATAGAATGGAATTTATAGTTGTTAACCTATATTAAGTATACATATTTATTAGACAACAATTTTTTTTGTGTTTACCTTTCTCATCACATTAAACCCTCTAATTGATGCTCCAAATGATAGGAATGCATATTTGAATTGGTTATTTGCTGCATCAATCTCCAAACATGCATATGTGCCTGGGTTCACTTGTTGTGTCATGTGGAAGTATGATGGCAGCATCTCATAATTTTCCTCCGCTGTTCCTCTTATCAAATCTTGCGCCAATCCCTTTGCTTTCCATGCTTTCCAGTAGCTCACAGGCTGCCTAAACTCTTTCTGCATTGTATTCTGAATCTGTATAGGATCTGGACCTTTTTTTACACCTTCATACCTTCATCAATTACATATTATTCACCACAGAACCCTACTGTATCTTCATATATATATATATATATATATATATATATATATATATATATATATATATATATATATATATATATATATATATATATATATACACACATATAACTGATATAATGTAATTCACATAAATATCATGATGCATACCTTATCGTCATCTTCGCTGCTATAGATTGATATGATGGCTTCCGATGCTCCTTGCATCTAAGTGAAAATGAACAGGTGTGCTCCCCATTCAGCTTCCTAACCTCAAAGTTTCTCGAATTCTTCACACGCGTAGCCATTACTGACCACTTGCAGCTGGCATCAATGCAGGCAACTCTGTATTTTGTCTGATTTGATTTCTTTGTTCGGAATTGGAAGTTCTCAGTAACTGCTTGATTAGCAACTGCAGCCTGTAGATGTTTTTTTGAGCTGAACATCTGTCCTACATAGATGAAATCCATCTCATCTATTTCATTCTCAATTTGCCATTCACTTTGATCTTCATCATTGCAGCTCTGTGTATCTTCCGATGCAACATCAGTCGGAACAATAGCTAAGGTGTCATCTACACTGGTAGACTGCACGTACTCTGAAGACAATGTGATTCCACTTGTTTGCTGAACAGCTTTAGCTATTTCACTCACATTCATCCTTTTCTTTGCTTCAACATGTAATGGCAAAGACCAATCAACTTGAGGTACTTCATTTATGGACAAGAATGCTTTGAGATCGTCATCTTTGCTGATTGTGAATGGAGCTCTCAGTTTTTGTACTGGATGCAGGTGACTTAACCTCAAATCATAAGTTTTTAAGCAGATGTCAAACCTATTACTGATCATTGTCACCAATGCTTCCAAATCAATATTGCTGTCAATCATGAATGCCTTTGACACAAGATCACCAACATACTCACAATAACCATTTGTAACCTTAAATTCGCCTCCAACACAGACAGTCAAAATTTTCAGATCCATATTCTGATAGAGATTCTGCATTCACGAAATAGATCGACACTTCATCATTCCGTTTGTCATCACATTCAGATTCAATTACAAAACGCACAATTGCTTGTTTAACCGGTAATCTGTATTCGAAGCCCTAGATATTGAAATTAAGGACTGGAAAGGGGAAATTGAGATGCAAAAATTACTGTTTTTTCGAAAGGTCTTGATACGTACCTTGGTTTTATATGAAATTGTGGATATCAAGTGTTGTCTCAGTCTATATTGCCTCGTTGATTGCCATTGATGACAAATCTCGAGCTATCTGGACAATTGCTTTGACAGGAGGCATCAATTGATTCGGATTCGTAGTTGAGTTGGAATCCCGGTGCGTTTTTGCTTTGTTTTCTAGTCACCTTGATTGATTCCGGCTCCTCCAGGTTGATGACAGGTTGATCTACGCTTGATTCCAGATGCTCGCCATTGGAGATTCGGCGGTTTCTCTCGACGGATTTGATGGAGTCGACGGTGGTGATGACAGACACGCGCCTGGGGGGTTGAAGTCGCGTGTGTCCTAATTTGGCTGGAAACGAACGCGCGCTTGTAATGGCCTAACCCAAGCTAATTAAATTAGCTTGTGGGCCACCTAATTAATTAAACATTCCAAACGGGCCTCCTACCAAAATCGCCCATTCTTATATGGTTATCGTTGTGACATTGATACCCCGATTCTATGAGCTTTTAGTTTATTGAATTATATCCTTCGAATTTGAGTTTATTTCTATCTTTTATTTCATTGCAAAGCTACGGTTTTTATCTGCACTGACACTCGACATCGACAAGATCTGGTCGATATCGAGTACTACTGGTCGACATCGAGTACTCTTCTACTCGACATCGGCTGGTTTTATCTTCTGTTGTGCAGCTGTAGGTGAAGTCGACAGTTTTAGTCGATATCGAGTACTTTACTCGACATCGAGTAACTCTTCTGGTCGATTTCGAGAGGAACTTGGAACTATTTAGGCGAGCGCTGACAAGCTTCCTCGTGGATATGATCCTGAATACCATACCACTACTACGGGAGGAATTTTTGTATTTTATAATTTGCTTGGACAGAGAGTTGGTTTTGCTATTTATATTCTATATTTATTTCGCTGCTAGTTTCCCTTCATAACACTTTTCAATGGAGCTCTTCGATGGAGAGAGATGGAGAGAGGCATAAAGAGAAAGGGTTTTGGATAGGTGACGAGATCCTGTCATCTTTCTCCTCTGCATACTCTCTCACCTCTACAGACTTTTTTTTACTTCTCTCTCTCTCCACTGGTTACAACAGGTGAGGTGGCCGGGGATTTATGGGGGAGGGTTAGATTTTGCAATTTGTTTGGATAGGGGATAGAAAGTGTAAAGGGGTCTGGGTTTTTGGGTCAATTTTGCAAATCCCCCTGTTTTTAATAGGTTTTTTTAGATAATAGATACGAAGTATAATTTTAGAATATTGTATTAATATATTTCCGTGTACGGAGGACAAGACATGTATTAATTCTATTTAATATGATGTAAAATAAAAGTACAAAAAAAAATAAAAATAATGATACAATTATCCACTTATTTAGAAAACCCTTCAAGACCCGCTTAGATCCTCGCCTAAACCCTTGACCTCGCTCCATCGTCAATGTCGTCAAAATCTGCCTAGACTGCAAAGACCCACCATAAAATCCATCTAGATTCCACCTACACCTCGTTTAAACCATTAACCCTACTTTAATGCTAATTACCCACCAAACGTTTTTTAAAACATTGCACCATACCGTAAGAATATTTTTGTCATGTTTCTTACGGACAAATTGGTATATTAAAAGACTCTAGTGGACAAATAACCTTTTTTTATATCATTGGACTTCCTTTTCGTTTTATTTTTTTTTAATAAAATCATGTTAATATATTTGTATGATAATTCATTGGTTACATACTCATATAATCTTATTCATTTGGTTATATAATCATAAAAAAAAAAATTGGTATATATTTCTATGAAATTATAAAACAATTGGATATTTATCACTATTTTTCACTAATAATATATATTATATACATTTTATTAAATAAAAACTTTATTAGTTAAAAACATATGGCAAAATAAATAGTTTTATAATTTGATAGAAATAAATCCAAATTTTAATTTTTTATATGCTTATATAGTCAAATGAATAAAATTTAAATAAAAAATAATTATTTTAAAACATATGAAAATGTTTTTATTAAGAAAAATCAAATGAAATGAAGTCAAATGAGGCAAAAAGGGCTATTTGTCCCTTAAAGTTTTTTAATATACCAGTTTGTCCACAAGAGCACTTTTAATCTACCTATTTGTACCTCAAATCTTTTAATATACCAATATATCTTAAAAATGTCATTTAATATACTCATTTGTCTTTTCGGCCGTTTGTTACCATTTCGGTTAGGATTATTAGAGACACTGATGAATGAACATAAATTTAGGTGGAGCCCACCAAAGCGGGATTGGACAACCATTGGGAGCCCATCGGATAACCTCCAATATTTATATTATGGAGTATATTTACTAAATTAATCTTGATATCATAGTAAACGGATTTGGTTATTTTTTTTTGGTGAAAATAAACGGATCTGGTTATGATTCTTACACTTTTGCCGCTTATTACATGACATAGATTAAAATTTTCCAATTTAGTTTAGAAAATACTACGTATATACTCTAGGCCAATTTGCACTAATTTATACCAAAAAAATACCAACTTTGCAAAAATGTCAATGAGGGTATAAGTTGCAAGGAGATGTCAAAATGTTAGTTTTGCAAATTCCCCTCACCAGGTAGCGGGTCAATTGGCCAAAAAAAAAAGATTTGTGGGGAGAGATGGCAAATGAGATGGTGACAAGTGGCAAAACTTAAGTTTTAATTATTTTAAACTAATTTTCAGCCATTTTTATTTGTTAAAATAAAAAAATAAATTTATTTTTGAACTTAATTTAATTTTATCTATCTATAGACACTCACTTTATATATGTTTATGAAAAAAATTATTTCGAAGTAAAGTTGGGTCTACATCGCATCTTGGTCTCAATTCGGAGTATGGCACGGATAACCATTTGGATGACAAAGACAACAATTTAGGTGGCACGGAAATTCAAACAACTGGCAAGATAAACCAGAAAACCTGGGCATAATCGACAATCGTTGCTCCGGAGATGAAAGGTAAAGCTGCCAACGTGGACATAGAGGAGGGAGCTAATCTCAAAATGGTAACTGACTCAAGTAAAGAATCAAACAAGATTTAAACCAAACACTACGAAGTACTAAAGTTCCTAAACAATACAGTCCATAACAAGTTAAGTACAAAACAACATAAGTAATGGATAAGGGCGCAACAATACGACACATTGCTTCCGATCATTACAATGCCCCCCCCCCCCTCGATCTCGAAATCCACCAAAAGTATCCGTCACGTGGAGAGTATGTTTGCCGGAAGTGTCGGAGGACATAAGTAAGTGTGGAATGGTAAGGTCATCATATGCCGCTCGTCGTACGGACGCCTTTTCTTTTCAGTTGGCGAATGATGGTTTTTGTTATTTTGCATGAACTCAAGGTAAAGTATGTGGTTGTCTATTTTGTTTGCCTAAGATGCGAAACCCGAATATTTGTGATGTAAATTACTAGCCAGTAGATACTATTATCTAGCCAGTGACAACGATGTCTTAGCCAATGTAGAAGTAACCCCTGTCGGATCTCGTCTTAGCCAATATAAGACTAACCCCTGTCAGATCTTGTGTCAATCTCATAAACTTCCCAGCAGGATAGACAATATTAAGCACAAACTAAAGCAGTCAGAACAACATTCACAACAACCAACCATAAAACCATCCATACATAAATCCAGAACATAAGGGATCAGCCCTCAAAAAGGGAGGAAACGTTTTAGACCTAAAACAAACACAAAGAAGTACTAAAGCTAAAGTCGGTTGCTTTCCTTCAACATCTTTCAGTGTGCAACAGCGAGGGCTTGGTTCATGCGATCCAGGAGGCCCGTATTTGAGAAGTGGTTAGACCTCCCTCTAAAGCTAATGTCGGCCGCACATATATCTCACTTCACGATTAATATCACCAACATAAATACAACAATATGAAGTTGCATACGAGTCCACATGCATGATTGTCTTGCCAATGTCAAATCACTTTTTATTCCTAACACAACAAAAAATCTTCCCTCTTTAACTCTAGTCATGGCCGCTTGGTGTGAACCTGTGACATCATTGAACAACCTTTTCAGAGGTTGGTAACACCAATGACAGTAAATAAAAAAAGCTAGCCATTACTGAAATAATTCTTGCCATTAAAAAAAATGCACGCCATGATAGAAATGCCAATTTACATGTAAGCATGTGATTTAGTTACTAGCTGGAGAGCAGAAGCAGTTTGGGTTGCGAGGCAATGGCGATTTACACCCTGTAGATTGATACACCACTTGTTAAAACCGGTGTTCAATCCTCCATAACTACACTAGAAATTAGGATTCCAGATTTTTATCCACATTACTTAATCTTGCCAACAAAATCTAAGAAAGATATTTGACATCTTCTCCATTATTATCCCCAATTCAAGATTCAATTGATTGTTCTTGTCAAAAATCAGCTGTGCAGTCCCCTTCAAAAAGATCTTAAGAGTTTCAATTGGTTTAAAACTCAAACTAATAAAGATACATTCTTGAAGCTGCAAACCAATTTTTGGCCAAAATACTTAATGCATTCCACCCGGCACCACATTTACAACCACAACCCACCATTTCTGCAAGTTGAGTTCTAATTAGGAAAACAGAAAATTACTCTCTTTCTTTTTCTTTTTTAAGAATTGAAAAAAGAAAGCGAGTAATTTGGGTGAAATTAAAGTAAACCACTGCCAATCTTTCTCAAAATGAATCAACAATTGAACCTCAAAGGGGCAAGATTCGATTTTTAACACTGGCAGAAAATTAACAGGTGGCAAGAAAATTAATACGTCGCTCGTCGTTCAAGGTCCGCCATAGATAGAGAGAGAGAAGGGGAGGGAGAGAAGCACTCACTGACTCCAATCCGCCATAGATGAAAGCGGGTTCGAACTACGTTCGGGCTTACCGAATTCGATCCATTCCTCGAGGAGGGCGACTTCATTGGAGGGCGAGAAAACGAACAACGAGGGAGGGGAGATGAGGGCTCGGTGTGGGGTCAAGGGGGCATGAGCCGGTTGGGTTCTGGGCTCGGGGGGTGCGGGTGAGGGTGGCGTTTTGAACGGTGGTGGTTGGGTGGCCGGAGATGGCTTGTGGAGGGCAGGGAACGGTCGGAGAGAAGATGGAGGCGGGGTGGTGAGGGTTTTGTTCAACAGGAATAGTGACCTGTGAAAGGGGGTCATGTGAACCGGTTATTTTTGCCAATTTTTGGGCTTATTTGCTACTTTTGCAAATTTTGAAAGGGAATGTCATTTCTGAAAAGGGATCAAATATTTGGTATATTGGATGCTATTTTCTCTATACTCTATCCGTTTACCAAACTCATCACACTTTTTGAAAAAATCAACAAAAATACTAATTAATTTACTCTCTTTTAATACACTAATTTTCTATAACTAATAATCTACTAATTATTATAAGGACATTTTAGTAAAATAAAGCTCAAAATACATAAAATTGTATGCTATGTTTAACAAAATTAACATTATAAAATGATATATTTTATCAAACAAAAAAGTATTTTTTTAATCTTAATTCAACTAAATCTCGGATTCACTTACTTTACAATCTAGTATAATTACTTGGGAATTAGAAAATAGTGTATGAGTATGGATATTAAAAAAAATATTTCATGATATTTAATTATTTAGCATTATTATTTAAAAAAATATGCAAGTCAATATTTTTCAGTTTATAGAAATAATTTCAGTTGTAACATATGTTCGAAAAGACTCCTTAGACTAGGGTAAAAAACTCCTACCTCCGTTTCACAATAGTTATTGTTTTACCTTTGATACGTTTTTTTAAGAACGTAAAAATAATTTCATACTTATTACAATTATCTATGAAATTATTTAAAATTTTAATATTTTATAAAAATTTTCACTTTTTAAGAAAAATGTCAAAAAGTAAAACTATAAGTTTTTTTAGATGGAGGGGGTACAAATAAACTTTTTGAATTTACTAACATAGTATTTTATTTATAACTAAATTTACTAACATATTGTTGCCAAACTTAACCAAAGTTTGTATTTTTGTTTTCAACTTCAAACGTAGAAAACCCTAAAGTTGGAAAAATTTGTTCAAATGTCCATTTAGGGATTCTAATTAGGGGGTTGTCCATCTTTTTTAGCTTATTAAGTATTTGTCCATATTTTTATCTTTATGCTCATAATGCCCCCATTCTAATTAAACAAATCAACATTTTCCATCACCTTCACTGTCGTTATAGTTGTGAGCGTCGTCTCTCTTGCTCTTGCATATGAACATCCAAATGTCACCATTATCAAACCTCACCACCGATGCTCGACCTTCTCTTTTGATGATCCATTCTCCCTCTTCTCTTCGATTTACCGCCATCTCTCTTTCTTCTCTTTGTTGATCGTCTTTCCTCATTTTTTTTTAATTTTGGTTAGATTGATTGTATCATTAAACCCCAAAGTGAAGATGTTTAGGTGTTTTGAATTCTGATTGGAGTTGTTTAGGCCTTCTTCAAGATCGATTTGTTTGCAATTGTGTCTTGTTTGACTTCGTTGTCTGGTCTGCTTCTTGCCTTATGAAAATAGAAAGGTAGCGGGTTCAATCACCAGAGAAAGGTAGCGGGTTAATGTAAAAGAAGACTCTTCGATCTTGATGAAAGACGTTGCTACCCTTTCTACTAAGATTTCTTAGAGCTGGGACTTCAAAAAGAAGAAGGAAATTTGATTGCAATACGAGGCATGTATTGATCATTTGGAGTTGCAGATTCGAAAGCTACATCAGTGCACCAATAAGAGATCCGGGTATGCTGCATGAGAAATCAATCGTGAACGAGAGGTAGAAGTGATCAGTTTTGATTATTTGTTGCAGGAGAAATCTGATTGCAATTTCAATTGGAGTTGTTTATGGTTATTTTCATTTGGATGTGATTTAATATGGATATGCTTGATTGTCAAGATTAAACTCTTTTGGCATACAAAATTTGAGAATCCGCAACATTGTGGACTATATAACACTTTTACCACTGTTTTTATTTGATTGCAATTTATTTGTTTTGTAGTTGGTGATAATACGTTCAAAAAAAAATATGGTGACATTGTTATGTAGTTGGTAACAACATGGCGGTGACACTTTTTTGTTGTTGGTGACAATAGATTACTGACAAGAGATTGGTGACAATGTTTTGTTGGTGGTGGCAATACGTTTTAGAAAAGAATATGGTGACATTGTTTTGTAGTTTGTGACAATAGTGTGATGACAATGTATTGTATTTGGTGACAATATGTTGATATTGTTATGTTGTTGGTGATAATATATTACTTACAAGAGGTTGATGACAATAGAGCGATGACATTGTTTTGTAGTTGGTGACAATACGTTCGAAAAAATAATATGGTCACAATGTTCTGTAGTGTGTGACAATAGGTTGGTGACAGTTTTATGTGGTTAGGGAGAATATATAGGTCGTGACAGTTTTTAGTAGTTGATAAAAAAAAATGGTGACAATGTTTTAGTTGGTGATAGGTGTGTTTCAGTGTTCACTAGTTGGTGAAAAATAAGTTTGTACCAGTGTTTGGTAATTGGTATAAATAGGTGGTTATAATGTGTTATAGTTGGTGACAAATGGTTGATGACAATAAGTTGTAGTTGGTGATAGCTTTCACTAGTTCGTGGTAATATTTGGTGATAATGTTATGTCATTGGTGACAATAGATTACTATTTGCTTAGTTTTAGTCACTCTAGGGTATAATGTTTTGTCATTGGTGAGAATAGGTTACTATCTTGGTGATATTTAGTATGGTGATGACATTTTTTTTTGTGATTACATAGTCTTGGTGACAAATATTTGTTGAAACTATATTTTGATGACAATAGGTTGACAACACTATTTTATTGTTGGTGACAACAGATTACTAAAGTTGGTTGGTGACAATAGGGGGTTATGATAATGTTATTTGTTTAGGGATAATAGATTGGTGGCAATGTTTTTTAGTTGATGACAATTGGTTTGTGACAATGTTTGGTGACAATGTTCACTTGTTAGTGAAAATAATTTAATGACAATGTTTCGTAGTTGTTGACAATAAGTTGGTGACAATATTTTGTAGTTGATGATAATATGTAGTTAGTAAAAATTGGTGGTGACAATATTTTATAGTGGGTGACAAAAAGTTGGTGACAATGTTCTGTCGTTGATGACAATGTTCGGTAATTGATGACAATAGGTTGGTGATAGTCTTCACTAGTATCGAAAAAAATTCCGTTAAATGTCATTAGAAAAAAAAATTAAAATGTCACCAAAAAAGTCAATTGTCACCAAAATAATTATCACAAATAACTGTCACCGGAAAAATATACACAATTGTCACCAAAAAACGGTCACCAAATACAGACGTTGACCGATATTGACTAGTCAGTGTTAATATTAAAAATGGTCAAAGTGGAAATGAGGAAGGGTTATAGATGGGGAAGGAGTGATATTTTTGGAAAAAATAGACATTTACTTAATTATTGAAAAAAATTGACATTTACTTAATTTTCACATTTAAAATGGATATTCACCAAATTTAACCTTTAAAGTTTGTGCTATTTTTGCAATTTTCCTCTGATATTATTGTCTAATTCATTTTTATAATGTATAATACTACCTCCGTTCCATAATACATGGGCTTTTCTTTTTTGACACGTTTTTTAAGGAGTGAAAAACTCTATGAAATATTATTTTTTTAATCAAATTTTTTATATCATTTGATACTTATTACTAATAAGTATCGAATTATATAAAAATTTTAATTAAAAAAATAATATTTCATAGAGTTTTTCGCTCCTTAACAAACGTGCCGAAAACTAAAAACTCCTGTATTTTGAAACGGATGAAGTAATAAAAAACTCCTGTATAATTGAGTTGAGTAATAAAAAATAAAAAAATAATTATCTTCAACCTCTCCCCATTCCCCCGTACCAGTTACACAGCGCCCACTACTTTCCCGTGTTCATATTTCACACAGCCCATCCCCCTCTTTCTCTACTCGGACTGAGAAAGCAGCTTCCGCAGATCTCTCTCTCCAATCTCTCCTGCATTTACGCGTTTCCTACTCGGTAAGCCGAATCTCAAACTCCGAGACCCGATCCGATCTCTCCATTTTCCATATTTATATATCTCCCTCTCTCGTCTTCTCTAATTCCGTGATCTTGAATATCCTTGACTGTGTCTTTTTCTTCCCTAATCTCTCTCAGCAGTCACAAGGTGCTTTTCTCGATCTCGTTTTCTACTTCTTTTGCACGATCGTGGTTTCCACATCGTTGAATTTTTCATCTGGATTCTTGCCTATTTCCTTTGGACTTCTTTTCGAGGTCAATTGAGTTTTCCATTTTTCGCTTTGGGATACTCCGTTGAATTGTTTATTTTTGGAGGATTCAAACGTGTTTTTCGTATGATTTGTTCGTGGTGTGCTGATCTTGTTGCTTCTGTGTGCTCTCCGTGCAGGCGTGTTTTTGAAATGGATCAGACTTTGCTTCACGGGACGCTCCATGTGACAGTGTATGAAGCAGATCGGCTGCACCATGGCGGGGAGCCTGGGGTGTTTCGCAAGGTGAGTTGACTATTTTTTGTTCTAGTAGTTTCTGATCTCATCTATTTCAGTTCCGATTGGGGGACCGGAAGCATGAATTCGATATTCTTGATGTTGATCACATTCATTTGGTGCTGTGTACTGTGATCACGTACAGATTAAGCTTTTGGAGTTGAATAAATTGCGGTGCCTGTATTTTATTTTTATTTTCTTTTTGTTTTTGTTCGAGATGGAATCATAGATCTTGCTTGACATAAAATCTGGCACTGCAAGTTTACGTTGTCATGAATTTTTTACTTACTGTTATAATACCTCTTTGGTCTGACTCCTCTGAGTCTGACCAAAAAACACCCTCTTTGTTCCGACAAAAAATGTTCGACGATAAAGGAGCCAGAAAAGAGGGTGAAAGGCGTTGACTATTATCGAAGCTAAAACCCAGTGAATTTGGTGAGATCTGTTAATCTGAGGACAAATTGGTGAGATCTGAGGCATGATTCCATTCACACGAAAGCAAAGCAATTTTGGTCACCTATGCTTGTCATTTTGAAAGAAAAAACTCACACACAACCACAATATACTCCTACATATCAGAATCACACTGATTCACTGATTCCTCTTTTTCAATACTAACCAAATCACAGCCAGAGAATAAGATCTGTTTGATTTCTTATGACTTTGGGATCACTAGCTTTCCACTGCGCCTTAGGCCTATCAATAAAACTGCATCCACAAACCCATCCTTTTTTTCTTTTCTTTTGAGGGCCACAGTCACAAACCCATCCTAATCAAACACGTTTAAAGCAAGATCCTGCAAAGTCTTAGATTCAAAGAGCCATTTGGTTTGTGGAAATTGAGTTTCTAAATTGAATTGTTGGGGTTTGAACTAAGGAGTTGGTAGATTCACACATTTTTTCAGTGTAAGAAAAACTAAAACAATGATGTCGCATTTGGTAATAAAATTACTGTGTTGTCCTTGTATGTACTCTTCTGAAAATCTGAAACATTCTAGGCGGAAACTTCTCAGATTCCATCTCCCAAGTTTTGGATTTCAATTCCCATGGACCTGTGCACAAATGTTATATGATATGCTAAGATTCCTTCACCACATATATTAAATACTAATGCAACATTCTCCCATTACTGTGAATTGAATAATGCGGTCAGTAACATTTCAACTTTGTGCACAAATATTATATGATATGTTCAGATCCCTTCACCGCATGCAAATCTGAAACACTACAGCTGGGACATTTTTGCATTTTTCCAATCTGTTACTTGTCAATATTGCCAATTTCATGCATCTTCTTGATGAACTCTGTTACCTTTTTAAATACACTGCACAGGGATTTTAATAAGCAGGTTTCATCCACAATATGTTGTAGATTTCTTTTGCCTTCTTCTTTTCCATAATTTTTTTTTTTTGTCATGGACGGGTACTCCATCTGCCCCTGGCCTGCAAGAGTAGACTCAGTGTTTGACTTTTACTAACATCTGTTGTTGAGTTACTTTAATTGAGGTAAAGAAATGCATAGATTATCAGGTATGCATAATTATAGAGGAAAACAATTGATCCTTGATGTTTCTTCCTTCCCCTCTGATTTTGTATGAGATTTTTGTGTGTATCCTTAAGTCCGTGCACATGCGTTGTGTTTGTTTTCATGCATAGTAGGACTGGGCTTCTGAAATTGGGTTTTACCTAGTAAAATGGCCACGGGCTTCTCCATGTCCATTTTGCTTGACTTGCAACATGGGGCTTGATTATCTCAACTGCACCATTTACTCTTTTATGAGGCGTAGGAAACTAAAGATGCCCCTGCAGAAGTAGAAGGGTATAAACTTATGAACTTTATGCAAACCATATAAAAATCTCTGAAGTGTTATTCAAGATTAAATTTCATGAATATTAGGAACCTTTTTTAGAAGTCTGTTGTGAGAATTTTATTGATTGCCTTGTGGTGATGTCCTTAATATTCTTTTAAAACTTTTTATTTATACAATGATTTGGACTAAACAGCTAGAACTATTGAAAATACTGATGTTTGGATATATATTTCCAATCAGCTAATTTGACTTATTAAATGAACTTGCATTACAGCTTATGGCGAACATTGAGGAGACTGTTGGTGTTGGGAAGGGAACACCCAAACTTTATGCAACTATTGATCTTGAAAAGGCTAGAGTTGGGAGGACTAGAATGATAGAAAATGAGCCAGCCAACCCAAGGTGGTATGAGTCATTTCACATCTACTGTGCTCACCCTGCATCAGATATCATATTTACTGTTAAGGATGATAATCCTATTGGAGCAACGCTTATTGGAAGAGCCTATGTACCTGTGCAAGAGGTTTTGGGTGGCGAAGAAGTGGATAGATGGGTTGACATATGTGACCGTGAAAGGAACCCTCTCAGTAACGGCGCCAGGATACATGTGAAGATGCAGTACTTTGATGTAGGTCAAGAACGTAATTGGTCTCGTGGAATCAGAAGTGTTAAGTTTCCTGGAGTTCCTTACACCTTTTTCCCACAGAGAACAGGATGTAAGGTGTCTCTCTATCAGGATGCTCATGTTCCAGATAATTTTGTCCCCAAAATCCCTCTTTCTGGTGGTAATTATTATGAGCCACATAGGTGCTGGGAAGATATCTTTGATGCCATCACAAATGCAAAACACTTGATTTACATTACTGGCTGGTCTGTATTTACAGAAATCTCGCTGGTGAGGGATTCACGTAGACCAAAACAAGATGGTGACTTGACAATTGGCCAGTTACTTAAGAAGAAGGCCGGAGAAGGTGTCAGAGTTCTCATGCTTGTTTGGGATGATAGAACTTCAGTTGGTTTGCTTAAAAAGGATGGTTTGATGGCAACTCATGATCAGGAAACTGAAGAATATTTTCGGGGTTCTGAGGTGCACTGTGTCTTATGCCCTCGTAATCCTGACGATGGTGGAAGTATAATTCAGGATTTACAAATTTCTACTATGTTTACGCATCATCAGAAAATAGTTGCAGTTGATAGTGCAATGCCTGGTGGGGGATCAGACAAGAGGAGGATTGTCAGTTTTGTTGGGGGAATTGATCTATGTGATGGGCGGTATGATTCCCAGTTCCATTCTCTTTTCCGTACACTTGACACTGCGCATCATGATGATTTCCATCAACCCAACTTCCCTGGTGCCTCAATCACAAAAGGTGGACCCAGAGAACCGTGGCATGACATCCACTCAAGGCTTGAAGGACCAATTGCCTGGGATGTCATGTTTAATTTTGAGCAGAGGTGGAGAAAGCAGGGTGGCAAAGATTTGCTTGTCCATCTGAGAGAACTCGATGATGTCATTCCTCCTTCACCTGTAACCTATGAGGAAGATCCTGAGTCATGGCATGTTCAGTTATTCAGATCAATTGATGGTGGGGCTGCTTTTGGCTTTCCTGACACACCTGAAGATGCTGCTAGGGCTGGGCTTGTTAGTGGAAAAGATAATATCATCGACAGAAGTATCCAGGATGCTTATATTAATGCAATTCGGCGTGCTCAGAATTTCATATATATTGAAAATCAGTACTTCCTTGGAAGTTCCTTCGGTTGGCACCCCACTGATGATATCAAGCTCGAGGAAGTTGGTGCTCTGCATCTAATTCCAAAGGAACTGTCTTTGAAGATTGTTAGCAAAATTGAGGCTGGGGAGAGATTTACTGTGTATATTGTGGTTCCAATGTGGCCAGAGGGAATTCCTGAGAGTGGTTCTGTTCAGGCTATTTTAGACTGGCAGGCAAGGACAATGACTATGATGTACAAGGATATTACTGCAGCTCTAAATGCTAAGGGTATTAACGAAGATCCCAGGAACTATTTGACATTCTTTTGCCTTGCTAACCGTGAGGTGCAGAAGAGTGGAGAGTATGAACCATCTGAACACCCTGAACCTGATTCAGATTACGAGAAGGCACAGAAGGCACGCCGCTTCATGATCTATGTTCACGCAAAGATGATGATTGGTATGTTTACACTCTTGCTTATATTTTTTAATTTGTGCTTATCTTGATAATTAAGCGCTGCGCAAAACATGAAAGCATAGAGTTTGATAGTATGCATATGTTGATTTTTTCTGAAATGCTGAACCATTGTAAAGAATGAAACTTGACTGCCAACTCTAGCGAAGTATCAAAACTATTTTTGTTAGCCCAGGAGTTCCATATATTATGTCTTTGCTGACTGTGTATATCGTATGTTCTACAGTTGATGATGAATACATAATAGTTGGTTCTGCTAACATCAACCAAAGATCCATGGATGGTTCAAGGGACTCTGAGATAGCCATGGGAGCATACCAGCCACACCATCTGGCAACAAGGGAACCAGCAAGAGGGCAAATTCACGGCTTCCGTATGTCACTCTGGTATGAACACCTTGGCATGCTGGATGATGTATTTAAGCACCCTGAGAGCCAAGAATGTGTGGAGAAAGTGAACCGGATGGCTGACAAGTACTGGGACCTTTATTCAAGTGAGTCACTCGAACGCGACTTGCCCGGTCACCTGCTTCGATACCCTGTTGGTGTTTCCGGTGACGGGGTTGTGACTGAGCTGCCTGGGTTCGAGTGCTTCCCTGACACAAAGGCTAAAGTGCTTGGCTCCAAGAATGACTACCTCCCACCTATCCTGACCACTTAATCGAATCCAGTACACCTTCGAATTTGCAGCTTTCATAGTTCTTCATACTAATAAAGTACTTGTGTGGCGAGAGGTTTATGCTTTTGTTCTGCCCCTGGATAGTCACAGTATTTGGCTTGGTCGACTGACTTACACTAGGTCTTGCTTGATTGATGTGCTGATTATCGGAATTTTCTCCATGGCTCGGCTCACAAGCTATCTGGCTATTGAGAACGCCCCTATATGTGTGTGTTAATGAAGGGGCCTATCTGGGTGTCTACTGTGTATTTGCTTGAATATGTAACATGTTGAACTCTTCAGTTTTCACTTGTCTTGTTGTTCACAGTTGAAGGTGCTTGGTTTTAGGGGCCACTCTATTTGTGTTTGTCAAGTACTCCGTACTATGGAGTAATTTTTCCAGTACATGAATATCTACTCCGTACTTAATGTTCAAAAGATGAAACACTCTGATCCCCTAGAAGAATTCCCTAGAAAAGTGCAAACAAGTACACCATGTTTCTCTCAAAATAGGATCTGTTGTGCCATTTATCCTGTCTCATTTATCATGTCTTCTCACCGTGCCTTCTCCCATTACACACCTTTACTTGTTTTATTCTTTTGTTTTTTAAATTTAAATTTTAATCAATTTCTTTTTCTTTAATTAGGGGGGTTGGGGAGGGGAATGAAGGACAGGTGATCCCACCCGGTTTCTCTCATGAGAGGCCTCGCAAAAAGGTTACTTGCTCTAGATTCTCTTTTCTCATTGTACCTTGGCTGTTTGGATTGTACTATTGATTGTGACCGTGTTCGGTCAAGTTATTTGAATCTTCCTCGTTTAGATGGGAGAAATGTCAATAGAATTTACATAAATTTGGTGTCACCCATACACACCCAAAAAATCAGTAGAGATCACCTGTGCCTGAAATTGCTGTCTCTCTCCTGTTCCTTCTCACACCTTGTGATTTTTTTTTAAAAAAAAAATTAATGAAAGGAAAAAATAATTAAAAGTAAAGAAAATAGAAAGGGGTAGATTGAGAAGGGATAGGGAGGGACAGTATATATTTGGGTACAGCAGATCCCATCTGAAAATCAGTAGAGATCACCTGTGCCTGAAATTGCTGTCTCTCTCCTGTTCCTTCTCACACCTTGTGATTTTTTTTTAAAAAAAAAATTAATGAAAGGAAAAAATAATTAAAAGTAAAGAAAATAGAAAGGGGTAGATTGAGAAGGGATAGGGAGGGACAGTATATATTTGGGTACAGCAGATCCCATCTGCCAAAAAATAGCCATCATCATCCATTACTATATGGACGATTTTACATGCTTTTTAAATCAACTCAATAGATACACTCACCTATTTTTCTAAATGTCAAGATTCAAAATATAAGACAAATTATTTTCTAATAAATTAATAGGTCGATTGATGAGTAGATAGATCGATCAATGGTACCTGACATGAAAATAAGAGGAATGATTCGAACTCAACAAATAAGAACAAAACATCGCCCCGTGTAAAAGTCGAGCAAAAGTCCTTACAAGACTCTGAATGTCGAGACTCTCACCTTAATAAATTGTCAAAATCTCTCATGTAGAGCTCCCAAAATATTATCTATTTTTTTAAAAAAAAGTTTATAAAATAAAATGCATACTTACAACTTAAACTCGGTTAGTTGTTTTTCATTTTTTTAGAAAAGATTAACAAGGCATCAACACCTTAAGCTAACAAAACAAGACATACTATTCAATTACGACACCTACACAATCATCCCTTATTTTTCCTCCTCTTAAATACTCCCTCCGTTTCCTTTTAATTGACTTTTTACTATTCATGCACGTTTTTTAAGGTGTGAAAAACTATATGAAATAATAATTTTTTTAAATATTTTTTTCGACAATCTCATACTTATTGATGATAAGTATAATATTATTAAAAAAATATTTTTAAAATATTAATATTTAATATAGTTTTTATCGTTATAAAACTACGTGCATGACTTGAAAAAGTCATTTAAAAGGAAACGGAGGGAGTAACAAATATTGCCTTGGATTCCATTTTTTTCCTCATACAAAATCACCAAACACTTGTTAAGACAATTATTAATTGGATTGGAATGCAAGTTGCACTTGTCCATCCCTCACCCCCATCTTCTGAATGACACACTCTCTGGGTCCCACTAATCCTTAACAACAGTCCATTCTAGAAGACCCACCTTTCCTTTTCATTGACAGTTTCCTCTCCCAACTCCAAACCAACTTGCCAAACACTGATCAAACAGCCACCACAAAATCCAAAACCTTTGCTCAACCCTACGTTTCTCCATCAATTTTTATTTTAAATATAATAATAATAGTAATTCCCCACTTCATCTGTCACATAAATTAAAAAGCAAGATAACTCTATATTCAGAGATGATGCTACCTAGCAGCTTCTCAGTATATCTAATGCCGACACACAACACCCATTTCTGTATTCAACTTGATCTAGCAAGATGAACTAATAGAACCTCGCCACATACTCAAGATTCATACTTTAGATAGATTTCTGTTTTTAATTTATATTTAATTTTTGAGGGGTTAAGTAGTTTCCTAGTTTTATTGTACTTCTGTTCATTCACTCTTATTCCTCCCCTGTTTCCAACACCAAAAAGCCCAAATCATATCTCGCTCCCCTCTCATCGGCGGAGGAATCGGCCGGCGACCCAGTTGCTGGAAAGTCAAGCTGGTACGTGGGTCAATCTTCTTTTCCAAACCACCGCCACCATGTCTTCAGTGCTGTGCTCACATAGCGTGATCTTGGCAGCCGCCATGGCCGTCTCCGGCGCCGTCGTCATACTCTCCTTCAACCGGCAGAGGCTGTTACCGGCGACCCAACTGCCGGAAATTCCAATTCCCACCACCAAAGACCGATCTCTCCGTTCTTGTCTCTCTACTGGTAAGTGGGTAACATATCCCCCTATCTTCCTCTGTTTTCTTCTTTAATTTTCATGGATGTGAATTCATTTTGAAAGAGTTTGGATGAAGGCGGGAGGAAGAAGGAGAAGAAGAGGCTGAAGGTGCGGTTTGCGGAGAACGTGAAGGTGGCGGCGGTGGACGGTAGGAAGTCTCACCGGTGCAGGAGTCAAGTATCGGCCGTTGATCGGAGAATGCCGGAAAATCGAGCGGCCCTGTATCACGGGATCTTGAGAGATCGGATTCACGTTCAGCGCATGACCTACTCTTATTAGGGATCAAAGGACACTGTCTTTTTGTATTGCATGTGTTTTTCTTTTTTTTTTGGTGAAAATTGCATGTGTTTTTCTTTCTGTCTTTTTGTTTTGACAAAATTTAGGGGCTTCCCACTTTTCTTGTAAAGCTTTGATCTTTCTTTTTTTTTAACTTGTGAATATATTAATCGAATGTGAAGTTTTGATCAATTTCTTACAACAATCTTGCCGTAGTATGAGGATTATTTCTCAACTAATACTATGCTATTCTATCTATTTTGAAAAATATACCTTTTTTTTACTTATACATCTTTTTTAAAGCCAATTTTATTTACATCACAAAATTTACTATTTACACCACATATTCCACTTTTTATATATTTTTTTTAAAATACACCTTACTCATCTTGAGTCACACACCTGAGTATTAAATACTCTGCGCCTCTTGAGGGCAGGTGTGTGACTCAAGAGAGCAGGGGACCAGGGGTGTGATTCAAGAAGCGTAGGTGTGATGTATATAGTAAAATTTGTGGGTGTAAATATATGAGTACACAAAATATTCGTGATTTCACTTATAAGTATTAAATCATTAAAAAAATGATGTTATGTGTATAAATAGTAAATAATACTAAGTATGTTTTTCTTAATATAGTACTCCGTATTGATTATATTTTTTGATAACTGAAATTTGGATTGATGCTGTGTGTATAAATATAGTATTAATTATATAATTGAAATTTGGATTGAATGATACTCCCTCTGTTCGGATTTATTTGATGTTTTAGATGAATGCACAAAGATTAAGAAATACTCCTTTCACATTTAAATACCCCATAAAATAATTTTTATTCCATCATCACATTTATTATGGACAAATTACATTGATACTAGTGCAAAAGTAAAAGAAAGTGTAATGATTACTTCTAAAACATCAAATATTGTTGAACAAATTTCATCTCCTAAAACATCAAATAAATCCGAACGGAGGGAGTAATGTATTAATGTTTTTTATATATATTTCAAATAAGACTGATCAAAAAAAAAAAAAAAAAAAGGCCTCAAAGTTGAAATGGGCATCTTTGAAGAGAGACTCTATTGACAACATGAGTTTCGCCTATTAACAAGATAATTTACTCTATATTGCAGTTAGTCTTTTTCATTTTTGATAAAATAATTACGGTTTTCGCCCGAGAGGAGAAAGCCTGTGTTACGTCCTTAGTATTAGGGGTTTAGGATATAAATACCCTTAGATATTGTAATTGGAGAATCATCCAAATAATAATCAAATCTTTTACCTAACCTCCCCTCTAATCTCTCTTTGTTCTATCTCTCATATCTTCCTCAATCTCCTATCCGATCTCCCCCTTCCTACCTTCTTCCTCATCTCAGAATCTCAATCCATGGAAGCCCAAGCTTCTGCCTAATTGACCTACGGGCCATAACAGTGGTATCAGAGCCATTTGGTTCTCGTGACCTAACTCGTGAATTTTCAAAAAGTTTGAAGCCCTCAAATTGGCGTTAATGACAGACGGTGTTGCATTCAAGGTACTGGAAGATTCCTACAAAGCCATGAAGGATACTTATCGCAAGATGATGACCAGAGCGGAACGGGTGAGCGCCACCTTGCGAGAGATTGCAGATGAAAGTGTCGAATTCGAGCCTGTTCAGATGCGTTCGCAGGAACGAGAAGTCATTCTTTCCAACTTGGTACATGTCCTGCACCTTGGGTCATCACAAGGTGACAGTCTTGACATAGCTTCAGACGTTCTCTCATAAAGAGGGTGCATTGACCTAACGATCGATTGCAATTCAAGGCCTTTGCGAAATCAAACAACAACACTAGAAACCCAGAAACAGACGTCGTTGACGGAAACGAGACCGATTCCTCCCGTCCACGCTTTAATAGCAGAGGAAATTCCTAATTCCGCATCGATTGCAATCGGTATTCTTGGATTTGAGCCCAAAGAACGAGAAATTTGCAGCAGCACTTCTTTCAATAATCAAGAATCGATCAATCAATCATGCCCATGGAGCATCAATATGAAGGGAGAGACTGGAACTTCGAAGGAATCTCCATCCGAAGACTTTGAAGACCCAAATCGTACAAAGCCGCTAATTCATTTCCACTCTTTGAAGGTAACCTCTTACTTTATAAAGGTCCTTGTTATTGTAGAAGAATCGAATGAACTAGGTAGATTTAATGGTGTTCATGAAATTGAGATGTTGATTGAGTGCAAATTGAAGAGCCAAAGTGTAAAAACCCATAGTGCAGACAACCTGTTTGTAGAAATGCATGGGGAGGTTGCTAGGTTAGTAACTGATTCGGGGATTAAATGGACATACAACATAGTTTCTTGGCCTTTAGATAGAGGAAAAGATAGAAATAATGTTCTTTATGTGCAAAGGGAATTTGGGAAGCCAACCTTTGGTCTAAAGGACGTAGAAATTTTAGTTTTTGATTCAAGTGGAAACTATGAGAGTTGTGAGCAAAGTGCTACAATGAGGCATGGAAGTAATGGTGTGTTTTGGAGCTCAGAAGTTCAAGTTGCTGAGCGGGTTTTGGTATGGAGAGCTTAGAGAATAAAAACCTTTGTTTTTTTTTAATCCAGGAGGGCATTAGCTACAAATGAAAGTTTTTAGTGTTGTTGTTGTGGGTTTTGGGTATTTCTGAATGAATTATAAGCAATTGTAGTTGTGTTCTAGACAAACATGGGCTGTTGGAAGCACTGCAGGGGGAGTCTTTGTGAAGCTGCAACAGATGGGTGCTTTTGGGGTCATGGTGAGCTACTGCAGAAATAGAGTATAGTTCTTGTGAGCTGTTGCAGCTTGGGTTGTTCATGTGGGCTGATCTGTATGGTACTTGCAAGTTCAAAAGGGTTGTTGGTGCAAGTTTGTTTCGTTAAGTGTTGGATTAATAACCCATATATTTTTGTTGTTTTGGAAAAGAAGTACGGAATAGCGGTTGGTGCAGGTGTGATTTTGGTCACAAAAGGTTTCACGGTGTTGGTTGATGCGTGGTCAGTGGTCACAAGAGATATTTTGCATTACCATCATGTATGTATTGCATTCATGGATATGTTGCTTGCATTGTTGTGTCATAGATTGCTGCCTTCATGGATATTGGAAAGGATCGATTGTAAGTGCAGTGAATTTTAGGCTACAAAAGTTAATTTTGGGCAAGTGTGGATAGTATTTTACATATTGCACAAAGATCAGAGGGGTTGTGTTTGGTGGGGAGTGTGGGTGGGGGTTTGTGAGGTTTGAGGGGTTCAAAAAAACTCTGGAAGCATGGTGTTACGTTTCAAGGGATAAAACCCCTTGTTCGGATCTTGCAATCCAGGTACGGGTCGAGGTTTCAAACTCATTTTAAGATTTGTAGAAAGAGGGATTTCAAACCCTAAAACCTCGAAGGGCCGTTGGGTACCCTTAACCTGTCCTAAGACTATGTCGCGGAAACCATTTCAAACGGAAGTAAAGAGGAAGTAAAGTACAGATACAAGTGCCACGGCGGAGCCGGGTCAAAACGGAGTCAAAAGTATAAATCCAAAACAATATAATCAGAGTCTGGTGAAGTCTATAACTCCAGCGCTCACTCTTCGCCGACAAAATGACCCGCGCAATAAGCAAACAGCACCGATAGGATGAACATAAATAATTCCTAAAAAAATTGATTTGGGGCGGGATCAGATCGATGCCCACTTAACTCTGCATCCCAACCATAAGCACACATATACGCTATACCTAATAAAGATGCTCTAATGCAGTACGAAATTCAAACACACTAGCATGCTCCTAGTTCATAATAATGTGCAGAATACTGTAAAGGGCCCAAGACAATGCCAAGTGGCATATCCCTCTCCTACCTCCACCCCTTCCGACAGGCGGAGACTGGCCAGCTCGTGAATGCATTCATTCATAATCGGGGGGCACGCATGCCTAACCCGCTCCACAATAAAGCCCGCAGGCATATCATAATATAAGGAAGTACTCGATTGACTCAAGGTACCCGATGAGACTGGGCTACCCTATGACCCTAGCAAAGACTCTAGGACTATCACAGATAACGGCCGTTCTGTTTACATACACATAGAGAAATAGAATGCTCAACGATCAATGCAACCTAGCATGGTACTACATGGCATGCTGATCATGAATGCAACACCTAGTATATCATGCACCTAAAGCAGGGAATAGCTCTATTCAATCTGAGTAAGCTCCGAAGAGACTTACCTGAAGATGCAGAACAGCAAAATAACGCAAGCAAGGGCCCAATGCATGTCCAAAAGCAATACACACCTATCATCAAGTCAATTCCATAAGCTACCAGACCGATATTCATACATACGAAACCCAGGTTCTCAACATCCTTAAAACCAATCGATCGTCAAACCATTTTCCAAAACCTTTCCGATATGATCAACATCAACCGAAATCATTCTTCCAATCAAACTCATTGATGAAATCGTACCAACCATATTTTCCAAACTCTTAAATCCCAATTTTAGTCAACTCAGGAAATCAAATAAATCTTTTAAAATCTTACTTAGCCAAATCCCGACATTAAATATCCAAACCTCAAAACTAATCTCTCAAAATCATATTTTATAATTAATTCCGACATTTTAGTTTTCCGACACAAATCCTTAAAATAAATTCCCGGAAACTTAGAAACTCCTTTTAAATAATTTACTCAATAATACTTAAATAGGATATCAAAATTAAATCCTCTTCACACATCTAAGTTATAATTCCCGGCCAATAAAACATTTCCTAAATTTATATATTTAAATCATCATAAAATGTATATTCCAAATAATACTTAATACATCTAGCAATTAATATGCATGTAATACGAGCCCAACATACAACCCCCAAAATCTGAACAAAAGAAGCCCAATCAACCAAAAGGGAAGGCCCAACCCGGATGGAGCCCAGGCCAAACCCAATCTCTCAACCCATCCCTCATTTTAGTGAACCGAACCGGACAAGAATTAAAAAGGACCCGAACCGGACCATCTTCTTCCCCAACCTGAAGTCGAACAGAGGAGAAGAAGGAGGGGTCTCGCCGGAGGCTCTCGCCGGCGGCCTGGGCTCGCTCCTCCGCTGCTCCCGCTCCCGTCCTCGCTCTCTCGCAGCTCTCGCTACCCGCTCTCCCAACCCCGACTCTCCTCCCCAGACCCCTCTCTCGACCTCCTCGGCCTCACCGGAACTCTCGCCGGAAAACTCAAACGCTCCCACCCTCAGCCACTCTCTAGTTCACTGGCGCTATTGCCCAACAACTTATGACACGAAAAGAGGCCAAAATGACATACGAGAGAGAAGGAAAGAGGATCGAAGCTCACCGAGGGTGTCGACTCGCCGGAAAACCTCGTCGGTGCGCGATTGAGCTCGTCGGAGGCTCAGGGCTGCGGTTCTCGGCCTAGATTGAAGGTAAGAGGTTTAAAGGTGAAACCTTGCAACATTTTCGATCGGAAAGGAGGAGGGGAGCCTTACTTGGTCTTTTGGCCGGAAAACAGAAGAGAGGAAGGGGATGGACGGAGCTGCTCGGCGTCGGCTTCGGCGGTTGGGATCCTGGCGGCTTCGGCGGTTGGGATCCTGGCGGCTTCGGCTTTGGTGGCTCGCGGTGGTGGTCAAGCTAGCAAGGAGGAGGAGCGCTTGGAGGAGGTGCCCGGGGTGCTGGGTTGCGGCTCCGGTCTCAGACAAGCGGGGGAGGAGATGTTCGGTTGGGCTGCCAGCAAGGAGCCTTCAACGGGTTGTGTTTGGTGTAGAAATGGAGATAGATGAGCTGCAGAAAAGAAGGGTAAGAGGGGAAAGTGAAGAGAAGAAGGAGAGGAGAGGATTGTGTGGATCTTGAGAAAATGAAATGGAGGGGGGGAGTGTTTGGGGATGCCGTTGCAATTGGAATTCAGGTGGGACAGTAGAGGGTTTGGCTTCTTCAGGGGCATCTGCAGTCTGCTACTACTCGACAAAGGGGAAGGGGTAAAAGAACGGACAATGGGGAAGAGACAAAGTGTACTATGCTCCCAAGACCCAAATTCAAAATACCCGGAATTAAATTTCGGAATCCGTTATTTGATCTTATCTTGCCCTGATCATAATAAATTTTAAATCTTTCAACCCGAACTTAACAATGAAATCCGAACATCATCTTCCAAATTATCGACATATGGAAGCGGAATAAAATATATTTTGCATAATTTTCAACTTTTGGCCGGAATCCACTATAAGGGTTTTAAGATATGATTTTTAAGGTGAAGATGGGGATTTTCAAATATCCGATATATATATATATTCGACTTAAATCCATTTTATATTTTTTATTATTTAAAAATCCGGGCCTTTACATTATCCACCTCTAAAAACAAGTCTCGTCCCCGAGACTAAACCAAAATAAAGTAGGAGATGAAGTTTGAAATTGATGAGTCCGAGGACCATGGCCAAGGGTGTTGTAATCATCTCGGTTGCGTCTTCCAGGATTCTCACAACATCCTAGTCACGATCGTGACATCTCCAATTGGCCTTGACAAGTATGCAATAAGCGCCCCTATCACATCCTTGCTTCGACTTTTCGGAAGTACCACAACTCCAAAAGTTCTATAATGTCATCACTAGGTCTTAGCAAGTACCCTACAAGCGCCCTCATAGGATGCTTGTATCCACTTCGTGAAGTACTATAGAGTTGCCCGGGTTTGAAATGTTTCGAATGGAATTCCACGGTTGAAACAGATTGGCCTCAAAATCTTTGAAATTCTCGGTAACGTTCATTCTTTTACAATCCAAGTTGGTCCTTTTTCAAACCGTTCAAAATCTTCAAATTCAACATCTAATCAAGCAACCTCACACCAAAACAAGTCGAATCTTTTCAAATCAAGATTTCGTCAAAACCTCCCAAAACCAAATCAGTTTCCCGCATATCAATCAATCAAATTCAGAATTCAGGAGGTGGAATCATCCACCTCTAAGGGCTAATCCCATATTCTCTTCCTATTTTCCAAAATCATTCAATCATCATTCTCAACTCAATATGAAACATAAGCCAATCAACTCATCAACTCCTAACATCATTAGCCATCTTTCACATGGCAAAACTCAACATCAACCATGATAATCTCAACCAATTGACATCTTAATAACATAACATGTTTTCTCATAACATAAATCATACCATCCTTTCACATCACAACCAAAACCAACAACAAAACATCAACATCACATCACAAGTAGTAGAGTATATCTATATCATATTGAAGGCATCACGAGTGCATAATCGAAGTCTCATAACTTATCACGCAAACACACATGTCCAGAAATCAACGGGTTAGATGTTATGGGGTTAGTACGTCAGTACGCATCATATCTCACCATCGCATATCAACACCACCATCATAGTAGGGTCAGTCACAACAAGGGATCTCATTTAACGCATAAATTCACATAGTCATCTTATCCAATTTCTATCCAGCATTATCATAACAGATTTATCACATCGAACATTTGTATTTGCAAGGTTAGCCACACGGAATTTCATCATAAGTCAATGAAGCAAAACTAATTATAACCACATCAATACAAACAAGGTCATGCTAGTAAGATTCAACAAAAGGGAAGATCAAGCAGTATATCAACATCAAAATGTTAACATGCTCTCCAGATATCATCTCAACTCGTCACAACACCATATAACGATCATTTAGTCATTAGGCAGACATGCACTATTACCTCATATATATACAAGTCATATTCATGCTCTAAGTCATGTTCATGATGTAACATACCCATAGGCATGCTTGCTAAACCAATGTAACAGGATATCAAAGTATTAATATATATCATGGTAACACTTGTCACTATCAACTAGATTTTAATATTGCATATCAACATGTAATTCCATATCAAGTTATCATGTTGGTTATCTAACATCATGCCAGCAGATATAAACAATCATAAAATCAAGAAAATTCTCACATCACACCAGTCAAAATAAAACAAAATCCCCACTCGCCCATCTCCACTCTCAAGTCAAGACTAATCCTCTTCTAGACTCGCCAACGCCAACTCAGACAAAAATTCCCCAAAGAAATCCCAATTCATCTCGATGCTCGAATCTTACCCCTCCTTCTGCCGATCACTACCACACCATCCACCTCTAAGAACTCACTCCTATGTCTAACCTCACGCCCGAGTACCTGCTTACACCATGTCCTCAACACTCTCAAAAGTCATTCCCCACACTTCATATACTACTCTAGACTTCACAAGCATCATGCCCAGCTAACCATACCCCCACCGAAGATTTACCCAAAAGCTTAATAGAATCACCCAAGCATTGCCTCTCATAAATCCCAAGACTCACTCTGTCTCTCCTAAGCCTACATCTCTGTTGCGACTTATCTCATAACATCCCTGATCATCCTAGTCACTCAAGCTCTTTCACCACTCTTCTACCACGCTACCAATGACCTCACCCACAGGTTTAAGCAATAATGAAAATCATCAAACATAAGGTCTACAACATGTCAACTAGCAGTTATAAACATAACATCATGAGTTCAACAAGTCTCAGTTTACCATCATGCTCAATAATCATTGCAAACATCATATACGAGCATAGCCAATTCTGTCTAGCAAGTTTCATCATAACCTTATCAAATAACAACTCAGGTTCTCAGCAATTGCAGTTCACATTTTATAGGCAAGGAATTTAGATCATGTTTAGCAACTCAGAGTATCAACACATCAAGGCATCATGGCACATTAGAACTATAAAGCATCAAATCATACAATCATAGACAACAGTCAATCAGGCAACAATAATCACCAAGTCGGCATATCAACACGTAAACGTCACCATCAAAGAATTACAACATGGTTATCAACATATTCAGAAAAGTTAGCAATTCAAACGGAGGACACTCCCGCCTGCAAGTCATATCGTACTCGATAGTCGCAATCCTCAAAACATACTTGTCCCACCAGCATCGTCGATCATGAGGCTTGTGGGTTATGGGCCCACGCTTCCGCCACACAGCTCCATCGTTATGCAACTTCCTTCCTCTTTCAAGCAGTCGCTCACCAAATATCGCAAGGGAGTCTAAGTTAGCAGAGATAGGGGAGTGACAAGGACGGGCAACCCAATGTTCGCTTCGGAACCAAACATAGACCAAGGCTAAAGAACGACAAGACTAGAGACAAGGCTTTGACCCGAGAATGACAACGATTGCCCCTATGAAAATCTATGAGGTTACAATTTGTGACAAGTAGCAAGGGTTCGTCTCAATCAATCAACCATATCACCCACACTAACATGTACCTATCTCGAAGATCAACGACATACATGTACATTCAAAAGACACATTCGAGTTCTACCTTGATATGCATGCGAGACAAGCTAACAGTCTATCGATTCATGAAGCCATAACGCCTAGTAGTCTTAAGCGAGATATACGGGATTTACCAAACAAGGCGAATATCACATATATGAGCAATGCACTAGCGGGGTATATATATCAACAATCAAGGTCAACGCATCATGATGAGCTTATCGTAACAATCTGACCTAGTGTTACACGAGAACACATAAGAGTATCATGGTATCTATCACATCTGGCAACAATGATCATATAATAAGTCAAGAATGGCATGCAATCAGACGAAGGGTCACATTTAGAGAACATGGGTCTTACATGATACTAGCAATACATGATGTGATGCAAGCATAATCAAGAGTCATTAAGGGGAATTCAACATAATATTCACGAAACATGAGGCATCATTAAAGTAACAAGAAGGACATCATGGGCAATGTATTATAATTATGCTAAGAACGAACCGGCATATAGCACATGTATGGTACAATAGTCATCACATCATAGAACCAGTACAACACGTGATCATTTAGCGAGTAATTTTAGAAATCATAAGCCCTACAAGACACTACTAGCACATATCGAACATGAACACAATCGAGGTAACTCGACTAAATCCGTCCTAACATTCATTCATCATGCGTATGCGAAATCATGATATAATGTGGTGTGTGATCATGTGAGGTGTCAAGTCATACATCTATGTGAGTACAAGAGGATATCATAGAGTAATGGAGAAACACTACCTAGCGACAACATGTGAGCATGTTATGATTAACCATCACGGAAAGCAAATCGACCAGCGAATTCAAATCACTTAACTTGCATGAGTAAGATATGTTATGGTAATAGAAAGAGGGAAGAACCACACTATTAAGAACCTAGCTCGAGAGAGAATCAACAATAATGCATGTAAGATATAATTCACACGAGTCACAACCAAGAATCCTACATGATGCTAAAGACTCAACTTAACATACGATACATGCATCATGCATGCAACTAATCATGACGATACTTAGGAAATAAATTCAATCACGTTCCGACGATATAGAAGAATGAGGAAGGTGTAACGATGTATAACACAAGTCCAAGTAATTGGCAGTATGACTAGAATACGAGGACCCGAGTTCAAATTAGCACATACTAGGATGAAACATGCATTCACCAAGACTCAATTAGACCTCATATTTTCCATTCCACGTAAGTAACACACAACAATATTAACTTGCAAAATCATCAACACTATTCAATTTGACGAATACAAAATGGATGGGCATGCGATAGATTCTTGTCATAAAAAGGAATAAGGAGCATCGACGTGTCATCATCTAGCATGCTAAGAAAATCATTCACAGGCATTTGTACTGAGAAGAGTCGATCACACTATCATGGACCTAATCTAGACGAAAACAACAAGCATATAGGTTCATGCCATAGATTACAAAACTATATCATGCAATTAAGAGAGAGTCATAATTACAACCGGACAGAGATCCCTAAGGGCAACCATTGACTTTCCCAGCCGACTCATCACCCCTCTTTCCCGTGGGAGTTGTGCAACTCTTTGTGGCAAGAAGACATTGGTTGATCGTCGTAAGAATAAGGAAAGACAGCCTCATAAACACCTTACTTCTAACTCAATGTGACATCAAGAATTTCCAACACTCACTCAGACAAACTTAATATCCAACCATGATTCCCGACACAGTGTGTTTACCAACCCAATTTCCCATGGAAGACTCTGATATCCGGGAGAAAGGCTCAATAGAACCGTCAAGCGGTTAACATAGCGGAAGGGCATGTTCCACACAGGCTGAGTACGACCACACAGAAGCAAGGGTACTCCCACTATCCCATTCGCATCAATCAATACACATCTCATTGTTAGGCATACCAAATCAGATCTCTAGCATAGCAAGCACTCAGCACAGAATCAATTAATAACACTCATAATGATCTCATTTGATTCTCCCAACTCATCTGTAAAGAACAAGCTGATATTTCGCCTACCGTTCCCAACTACACCCAATAGGGGTGGTCTATCGCCTTCACTACCCACTCGTGCCATCGTTTGGTCGGTTTTCCTCTTTTATTACAAGTCGAGTTCATTACTTAGTCCAATTTGGGTTAGGCATCTTAAGTTCATTTTGCCCTTTTTAAAACACTTTCAAATCATTTGAATTTCATGGGCGGTTTTCCAAAACATACACTCGACCCTTTTGTACCCGAATTGCACAACCTCAGCTCTGATACCATCTTTGTAACGGCCCAGAATTATAATTTCTGGGTTACGTTTCAAGGGATAAAACCCCTTGTTCGGATCTTGCAATCCAGGTACGGGTCGAGGTTTCAAACTCATTTTAAGATTTGTAGAAAGAGGGATTTCAAACCCTAAAACCTCGAAGGGCCGTTGGGTACCCTTAACCTGTCCTAAGACTATGTCGCGGAAACCATTTCAAACGGAAGTAAAGAGGAAGTAAAGTACAGATACAAGTGCCACGGCGGAGCCGGGTCAAAACGGAGTCAAAAGTATAAATCCAAAACAATATAATCAGAGTCTGGTGAAGTCTATAACTCCAGCGCTCACTCTCCGCCGACAAAATGACCCGCGCAATAAGCAAACAGCACCGATAGGATGAACATAAATAATTCCTAAAAAAATTGATTTGGGGCGGGATCAGATCGATGCCCACTTAACTCTGCATCCCAACCATAAGCACACATATACGCTATACCTAATAAAGATGCTCTAATGCAGTACGAAATTAAAACACACTAGCATGCTCCTAGTTCATAATAATGTGCAGAATACTGTAAAGGGCCCAAGACAATGCCAAGTGGCATATCCCTCTCCTACCTCCACCCCTTCCGACAGGCGGAGACTGGCCAGCTCGTGAATGCATTCATTCATAATCGGGGGGCACGCATGCCTAACCCGCTCCACAATAAAGCCCACAGGCATATCATAATATAAGGAAGTACTCGATTGACTCAAGGTACCCGATGAGACTGGGCTACCCTATGACCCTAGCAAAGACTCTAGGACTATCACAGATAACGGCCGTTCTGTTTACATACACATAGAGAAATAGAATGCTCAACGATCAATGCAACCTAGCATGGTACTACATGGCATGCTGATCATGAATGCAACACCTAGTATATCAAGCACCTAAAGCAGGGAATAGCTCTATTCAATCTGAGTAAGCTCCGAAGAGACTTACCTGAAGATGCAGAACAGCAAAATAACGCAAGCAAGGGCCTAATGCATGTCCAAAAGCAATACACACCTATCATCAAGTCAATTCCATAAGCTACCAGACCGATATTCATACATACGAAACCCAGGTTCTCAACATCCTTAAAACCAATCGATCGTCAAACCATTTTCCAAAACCTTTCCGATACGATCAACATCAACCGAAATCATTCTTCCAATCAAACTCATTGATGAAATCGTACCAACCATATTTTCCAAACTCTTAAATCCCAATTTTAGTCAACTCAGGAAATCAAATAAATCTTTTAAAATCTTACTTAGCCAAATCCCGACATTAAATATCCAAACCTCAAAACTAATCTCTCAAAATCATATTTTATAATTAATTCCGACATTTTAGTTTTCCGACACAAATCCTTAAAATAAATTCCCGGAAACTTAGAAACTCCTTTTAAATAATTTACTCAATAATACTTAAATAGGATATCAAAATTAAATCCTCTTCACACATCTAAGTTATAATTCCCGGCCAATAAAACATTTCCTAAATTTATATATTTAAATCATCATAAAATGTATATTCCAAATAATACTTAATACATCTAGCAATTAATATGCATGTAATACGAGCCCAACATACAACCCCCAAAATCTGAACAAAAGAAGCCCAATCAACCAAAAGGGAAGGCCCAACCCGGATGGAGCCCAGCCCAAACCCAATCTCTCAACCCATCCCTCATTTTAGTGAACCGAACCGGACAAGAAATAAAAAGGACCCGGACCGGACCATCTTCTTCCCCAACCTGAAGTCGAACAGAGGAGAAGAAGGGGGGGTCTCGCCGGAGGCTCTCGCCGGCGGCCTGGGCTCGCTCCTCCGCTGCTCCCGCTCCCGTCCTCGCTCTCTCGCAGCTCTCGCTACCCGCTCTCCCAACCCCGACTCTCCTCCCCAGACCCCTCTCTCGACCTCCTCGGCCTCACCGGAACTCTCGCCGGAAAACTCAAACGCTCCCACCCTCAACCACTCTCTAGTTCACTGGCGCTATTGCCCAACAACTTATGACACGAAAAGAGGCCAAAATGACATACGAGAGAGAAGGAAAGAGGATCGAAGCTCACCGAGGGTGTCGACTCGCCGGAAAACCTCGTCGGTGCGCGATTGAGCTCGTCGGAGGCTCAGGGCTGCGGTTCTCGGCCTAGATTGAAGGTAAGAGGTTTAAAGGTGAAACCTTGCAACATTTTCGATCGGAAAGGAGGAGGGGAGCCTTACTTGGTCTTTTGGCCGGAAAACAGAAGAGAGGAAGGGGATGGACGGAGCTGCTCGGCGTCGGCTTCGGCGGTTGGGATCCTGGCGGCTTCGGCGGTTGGGATCCTGGCGGCTTCGGCTTTGGTGGCTCGCGGTGGTGGTCAAGCTAGCAAGGAGGAGGAGCGCTCGGAGGAGGTGCCCGGGGTGCTGGGTTGCGGCTCCGGTCTCAAACAAGCGGGGGAGGAGATGTTCGGTTGGGCTGCCAGCAAGGAGCCTTCAACGGGTTGTGTTTGGTGTAGAAATGGAGATAGAGGAGCTGCAGAAAAGAAGGGTAAGAGGGGAAAGTGAAGAGAAGAAGGAGAGGAGAGGATTGTGTGGATCTTGAGAAAATGAAATGGAGGGGGGGAGTGTTTGGGGATGCCGCTGCAATTGGAATTCAGGTGGGACAGTAGAGGGTTTAGCTTCTTCAGGGGCATCTGCAGTCTGCTACTACTCGACAAAGGGGAAGGGGTAAAAGAACGGACAATGGGGAAGAGACAAAGTGTACTATGCTCCCAAGACCCAAATTCAAAATACCCGGAATTAAATTTCGGAATCCGTTATTTGATCTTATCTTGCCCTGATCATAATAAATTTTAAATCTTTCAACCCGAACTTAACAATGAAATCCGAACATCATCTTCAAAATTATCGACATATGGAAGCGGAATAAAATATATTTTGCATAATTTTCAACTTTTGGCCGGAATCCACTATAAGGGTTTTAAGATACGATTTTTAAGGTGAAGATGGGGATTTTCAAATATCCGATATATATATATATATATATATATATATATATATATATATATATATATATATATATATATATATATATATATATATATATATATATATTCGACTTAAATCCATTTTATATTTTTTATTATTTAAAAATCCGGGCCTTTACAATGTTGACCAAGACAGTTCAAGGACTGCTCGATTTCGACCAGGACTCAGTAGGTACGCAACGACTCGATGAAGAACAAGAAGACTCGAAATCGACAAAGACACGAACTCGACTCGATAGAAAACAGAATTCAAGACTCGACAAAATAATAAAAGACTGATAGATTGGGTGATTCGAACTAAAGTAGAACGAGATAAAGACCCCAGTCCTCCTAAGAGGGTAGGAACCAAGTATCAACGACTACAAAGCCCGCCTCTACAACCTTACACAACCAAGTGGACAACTTGGAGGCACAAGGAGGGGACTTGTGATTACCAGGATCAACAAGCTCTCGCGAGGTTGATGAACACAAAGCAAACCAAGCAAGATCAAGTACCAATTTGCAATCGATGAGCAACGCTTCGAATCGATTGACTTTCTCACATATGTGTTTCACACAAAACTGTATTTCTGAATAATGAATAACGTGCCTTTCTACAATGGAAGAGGCGACCTCTTATACTCTAAGGAGGCTGATTTCTTAAAGAAATAATAAATAAAAGGAATAATTAAAATAACTCCTAAAATTACCTAAAATAGCTTAATTAAAGAAGGTCTCTAAATATAGTAACAAAGAAAGTTCCAACACTTGAAGAATTCCCGTCTAAACAGTGACAACTTGCAAAGATGGTGATTTTCGGCCAAGCTCTAGGTCGAATCTGGAAAAACCTTCATCCTCGTTCCGACAAGGTATGACACGATCCATTCCGATAAATACGGACTCCGAACGAATCATTTTACTAAGACATCGAAAAGCTGTCAAACTGCTGAACGAATCTTAAAAACGTCAAACTTCCACCTTTGGTCCTTCTCCCACGGTGGAGCCTTCTTTTTCCTCTTGCGGATGATAACATTCTCACGAGGTCGAATCATAGGTCCATCCCTAAGTATAGGTGTGTCTGAAGGTGTCTTGGATGGTCTCGCATCATCATCCCTTTCTTGAAAAGGATTCGACCTCGAATCCAAGGTCGCATAAGATTCCACAAATGCACCCACGCGAGCTCCTGGATCGAATACCTCATGTCCATGAAAACTTCTCTCAAGACCCTTAGAGCTCTCTACAAAACCAAGAAAAGAAACTTTATTAATGCACAATTCATATTTTATATCATCTTCATAATTAATATGCACTCTAGCTTGTTCATTTAACTTTAAATTTCCATCAAAGGCTAGCAAGTTTTCTTCCTTTTTCAAGGCTGGATTTTCAATCATGGCAAGGCTAAGCAATATTAGAAAAATAGATTTTTTTGTTTTTTGTTTTTTTTGGTGATCTAATAGATTTTTTTGTCTAAAATCTACAAAATTCTTAAAAACTAAATAATTATTTAAACTTTTGAATTAAGAAAGTTGTCGAAATTATCACAAAGATAATTTAAATAATATATTTTTTAATTTTATATTTTAAAGAAACGGTAACCAGGGTCCGTCTGCAAGGCCCTTAATTATAATTTATAATACAAAATATTATATTATAATACATGATTGTAAATTATAAGTTATAATTAATAATCATGCAGATAGATCTCAAATGGACTAAAAAAGCCATGGTACAAAGCCATGTGCCATGCGGTTCAAGGGACATTTCAAGGGAGATGAGATTTGGAGGGTGGGCCATGAGGCCCATCAGCACTTTGATAAACAACTTTCTCTTCTTCTTCTTTTTTATTTTGGGTGATTGGGCCTTTTACTCTTGGGCGACCGGCCCACTGGGTTCCCTTAGTTAACATGGAAGAATTTGCTTTCAAGTACTCCCTCCGTTCCAAAATACATGGGTTTTTAGTTTTCGGCACGCTTTTTAAGGAGTGAAAAACTATATGAAATATTATTTTTTTAATTAAAATTTTTATCAAATTTGATACTTATTAGTAATAAGTATCAAATGATATAAAAATTTTGATTAAAAAAATAATATTTTATAGAGTTTTTCACTTCTTAAAAAACGTGTCAAAAAGGAAAAGCCCATGTATTATGGAACGGAACGGAGAGGTAGTATTTTTTTTAGCCTCTTCTTGCCTGCTTTATTAAATCTTATTTCATGATCCATCCTTTTTTTCCCCAAGGAAAAGCCCATAATGGACAAGGTCTTGACAATTCCCTCTAGAACACTCCACACACTTAAAAAATGTCAAGTACATCACCATTTCCAGTCTATTGTTTGAAATATTTTAGCTAACAATGTTTTCCATTTTAAGATATAAAAAACATTTATTTAAAAAAAAAATAATACTCCCTCTGTATCACAAAACTTGTAGTTTTGTTTTTTGACACGCTTTTTAGGGAGTGAATAACTCTAAAATATTAATTTTTTTAATATTTGTTTTAATAATTTCATAGATAATTGTATTAAGTATGAAATTATTTTTTTAAATTAATAAAATCATTGATATTTTATACTAGTTTTTACCGTTCTTAAACGACGTGTCAAAAGTAAAACTACAAATATTTTAATAAAGAGGTAGTATAAATTTTAGAATCTCTCTCACACACACATTTTAAAAAGGAGATATAACATCTATTATTAAATAAATTCCTAAAATTCTCAAAAAAAGCTGTTAAAGTTTCTCTTATATATATTTATACTACTTTTTTTTTTTTGATACAAGGCAAGGATTCGGGGGAAAGCTACGTACGTCTAGCTCCCCGTTCGATGGCGTCCCCACGAACGAGCTCAAAGATCTCAGCGGGAACGCAGTTCGCTAAAAAGTGAGAAGAGAGACCAAGATGCACAAGACGATCCGCCACCTGGTTGCCCTTCCTGAAGATATGACCGAAAGTGACACACTGGAAGGCGCGACCTGGTTGCCCTCCCTGAAGATATATTTATACTACTTTAACTTCATACTATCTTACCTAGTTACCTTATGTTATTTTAACTTCATATACAGTTTTTAATAAAATTAATAAATGTACTATTTTATCATTATTTATTTCCTATACTATTTTTTACTTTATCGAAAATTACAATTAAAAACATACTAATCACTATAACTATATTTGCCCCGTCTTCTGGCTTCGGGTTGGTGGTTTGGTGTGGCTACTTTTGCCTTGTGTTGGGTTGCAGTATCGGATGTCCTGTTTGATCGACAAAGGATCGTGGTTGTGTTCGTGGTCTTCGAAGATCCTTCATCTAGGTGGGGGCAACGTCGGTGATCCACATATCTTCAGGAGTCGCCCTTTCCGATTGGGGTACTGTCGTGAGTCTTTGCACTCTCCCGCGTTCTTGGCACTCGTGGCGCGTCGTTGATCTCCATCGACTTTTTGCTAGCTGACGTCTTTTATGGGTTGGTTGGGTTTTTCTTTCTTCTTTGATGTTATGTGTTATTGTGTATTGCTTGTATTGGTGGTTCTCCGTTTGCCGACTTGGTCGGCCATCGAGTTTCAGGCATGTCTAAACTCGAATTTTTAGCTAATAAAAAAAAAAACTATAACTATATTTTCGTAAAATAAAATCCAAAATATCAAAAATTACATATTTAATACTCAAATAACACTCCGTACTATATTTTAGAGGAATCGACTATAGAAGAAGTTTGAGAAGCTCCAAGACCCTTCCTCTGTATGTATAATGCATATCCAGGTGACACGTGGCATAGCTACCCAGAAGGTCATAGACACTTGTCACAAGCACTCGCATCTTCATCTCCCTAACAGAACAAAACTTATAGCTCCTCTTTAAAACCTCAGCTGATTTAGAATTAGACGGTCATACCCAAACACACAACAAAACAAGAACTAGCTAGTGCTAGGACCATAAGAAGAAGACAAAGAGAAAGAGAGGTTAAATAGTAGTTACAAAAAATCTGATCAAAAGATGGCTATGTCGAGGTTGATGGCGTCTAGGCTCCAACAAACCCTTGCTTCCCAAAGACAAGCGGCTAGGTTGGCTCCCTCTTCCTATGGGCTGCTCAGCCGGTTTTCAGCCGAAGCCGCCGGCGGCCAAGAGGTGGTGGTGGAGAGCCAAGAGGGGAAGAAGAAGAAGAAGAGGAGGTGGAGCTCCTTGCTTCCCCGGAGGCTCCAACGCCGCCGGGACTCTCTTTGGAGGAACCAGCCTCCTGATTTTGCTCCTCCTTTCAATGGTATTAACATGTTTTCAATGGGGGGATCTTCACTATCATGCCATTCTACATATTTCCATTTAAATGTGATAAACGGTTTTTTTAAGAATCCATATTAGAAAATATGTTTTTTAAGTAAACAAAATATGTCATTTTAGGTTGTGATTTTTGTTAAATATATAATTGATGTTTTTAAGGTATTTTGATATTTACTTTACAAAATCCCCCTTAAAATTATTAATAAATGATTAGTTGTAGTTTTTTAGAATAGTGATTTTTGTTAAGTAAAGTTTTTTTTTAATCTACTTTGGTGTTTATTTTATAAAATTTTCCTTATAATTTAAATTATGATAGATAGTTAGTACGTTGTAGTTTTTAAGAGACTTAAAAAGTAAATAATAAATAAAGGTATAATAGTTTTTTTAAATAATTTTTTTTAGATTTATTAATATAGTTTCTTAACTTGTCCTTGGACATAATAAAAATATACACTATATATCAAGCATAGGACAAGATCGCTATTAACAGTCCATTTGGTCGAGTTTTTTCATAGCAGATAAGATATAGTATGTTGCAGCTTTTAAGAAAACAGTTTTGCAAAATGCATGGAATTTGTCATTCGAGTTAATATTACTCATTTAATTTATCAACAAAGGTAACAAAAAAAATGATGATCCATGAAGAATTTCATCTATATATCTACATGTAGTATTAGTCTTAAATTAGATTAATCACTTAAACATTGTTATTTTGTGTTGAATTTGTCTCCTTTTATGTGCAATTTTGCTTGCTACTTCATATTGTGGATCGATGGTAATTTGAGCTCAAAACTTGCTCCAATTCTTGAATGCAGAAATCTTTCATTCCGGCGTAGGAAGCGCCCTCTTAGAGGCAACTCAAAACATCAACAGGATGCTCGACAACCTCGGGCCCTCTGGCATTGTAGGCCAGATGAAGGAGAAAGACGACAGCTACAAGCTGCGCTATGAGGTCCCTGGCCTTGCCAAGGAGGACTTGAAGATCACCATTGACGATGGTGTCCTCAGCATTGCAGGAGAGCATGAGGAAGAGAAAGGAGACGAGTCAGACGATGAGTTCTGGTCTGCTAAAAGCTATGAGTTCTATAACGCTAGCATCGTCCTCCCTGACGATGCCAAGCATGAAGATATCAAGGCCGAGTTGAAGAATGGAGTTCTCACCATTGTGATACCCAAGGACGAGACGAAAGCAAAGCAAGTCAAGGAGGTTCATATCCACTAAACTTGCATATATATCATGTTTGGAGTTGATGTAATGTAAATGTGGATTTGTGTATGGGTTTGAGTCATGTTTGGGTTCTCTTTCATGGCTTGTAATGTTGTTGTTTTGGTAATAACAAGTCTTGTTGTGGTCATGTTGGATCGATATCGGGATGGGAGTGAAATTTCAAAGGATCCCACATCCACCTTCGTCTTTCGAGTTGGCTCATTAACACTCCCAAACACCCATTACAGGTTCATCATCCATTCATTTGAAGCACAAAGTTTTATAGAAAGTCATAAAAATGTTATGTTTTTTCGGTTTGTTTTCCCATTCACAGGACCAAAAACGCTCACAACAGATTGTGAAGTAAGAGACTAAACCAGAATGGTTATGGAGTAAAAACAGGACGACATTACCTATAAGTTTGGATGTGCAGCCAAGCATTCCATTCGCAGCTATCGTCGAAACCTTGCCTCCATTTTTCTGCACCCAGATAGCACTCTTCAATCAGATCTCCAATAAATTTGAAACCCAAAATGTAACAGGATTGAAGAGTGCTGCTGGGATATCAAACAAAAAGAAAACAAGTGTTGGATACCATTTCCATGTAAACATTGAAATACGGACTAATGTTCAGTGCAGCATTTCATCGAACACCTAAAGTGCAGGTTTTCTTATCATAACAACCACATTGAACCCCAGTTGGATCATTGCAGAACTGTTAATTTTTTTTGTTTAATTATCATCTCACTAGGCTCTGTGATCAACAATTTCGGTCAGCAGAACATCTGAAACAAGCAAAATATGAATCAACCTAGGCAATCAAATTCATCTATCTCACCGTTATACAATCATGAAACTGCGCTAAAAATTCATCTATCTCACCGTTAAAAATGGAGGGTGCGGAATCAGGACATTCAACACGGCTTTCCTTTTCCAATTGCCGACCCCTCACTCGCTAATGCTGTTGACGAAAACATCTTCAGAATATTTCCAAAAGAAACAGTCGCCGCCAGGGGCGTCGCTGTTGGAGCTATGTGAGGTACAGGTCGATGATTGGGGTTGTGATATTAGGGAGAGAGAAATTGATTTGGGCAATTCGGGAAAGGCTTTAAAGATTGGGGTGGTTGATTCGGTGGTTGTGTGGTTGGAAATCAGGGACGATCATCTTCAATCCAAGTGCTTTGATAATCATTTACAAAGGTCTCGCTCTCTAGTGGTCCTTTAATTTTGAGATTCCACATAACCCCATTTGATTTTGATGGGTTTTGCAAGTGGTCCTGAATTGGAGCCGATGATCAATACTCCGTAATCGTATTATCCACGACCCCTTTAAATTAGACTGTATGTATAATTTGTATAAACATCGATCTGGGTTGTTAATTTGACTTGTTCCTGGTATTTTGTTATTGGGTGGTCCAGGTCCCCAGGACTAGTTTTCATCCATGGATTCGGGGCTATAGCCTATACTCATCGCAGGGTTCATCTTCTACAACACCTCAACGTCGGTGTCATTTAATTACACCAAGTTAAATTTTAAAAAATTATATTATAAACCGCTATTTTTATAATATTTTTATTTTAAAAATCATCATTTTTTTTTCCCCAAAATAAACTTTACAGACACAACAACTTTAATTTGTTTTTTTCTTCTTCTTGATTTCTTGGATGTTTCATTAGTCCATCTATTTTCCAAACAATGCTATTATTTTGGATTTCGAATCATTACATTGATAAAAAAAAATTACATGCACTTTTGTGTGATTATTTTTATATCATTGGCTTTGAATTTAAATAAATTTTATATTAATACTCATTTAACTAATTAATTTCAATATTTATATTCTAAATCAAATTAATAATAAATTAAAACCCTTTAGACAAAAAAATATCTATCAATTTTGTCATATAGTATTAATTGATAAAATAATTCATATATAATAATACGAAAAGATTGATCAATAGTTCAATAGCTATCAATTCTCTACACGTGAAAGATACAGAATACTCCATCCGTTCCACAACACACGACCTTTTAGATATTTGCATAAACTTTAATAAAACAATTCATTTTAAAAAAATATCATCATTCCACTAATTTTTTTCAAAAAAATTATTATTTTTTAATACTAATTATTACAATTCCCTATCTAGAAAATATAAACGACCATCTATTTTGAAACAAAAATTATCATCGAGAAGCTCATGTATTGTGGAACAGAGGGAGTATAATACATCTATGCCAATTTTTTAATTAGTAGATTTTCAGCTGAAAGGCTTGATGAAAAGAACAACAGAATTTTTAATTAGTAGCTAGCAATAAGGAATAATATCAGGAAGCTTATAATTAAAGGCGACAAACATCAATGGCAACACATCCACTCTTTGGGAGAGAAGATATTCACATGTTCACAAGGGAGTTCAACTACATCATATTCAAGCACTACTATATAGAGTTAAATTCTACTGCTGAATTCATTGCAAAAAATACAATGCCTATTGTAAAAAAAATTACTAACATCATCCTCAATGATTATCCGGGTTGAGCGCGCTTTGGTTAGTTAAAGACAGCCTGCGATTTACCTATTGTAAACAAAATTAGGTTTGTGATATTCTTCTTACTTTTTATAACCAAATCCCTTTCCTTGATATTCAGTAGATGAAGTTACAAGAGTATATATATTACAAGATATGATTCAACGGGTAATCCTAGATATGAGGACCATTGTTCTAAAAAACGGCCTTGGCGGCCGCCAAGACGGTGCCAAGACGCTTGGCGGACCCACACCGTCCCAAATTTGGCCTTGGCGGTGTAGCTTGGCGGGGGAGGGCCTTGGCGGGAATGGAACAACACCTTGGCGGCTTTGGCGGGTGCAATACGGAGACTTGGCAGCCTTGGCGGGTGCAAATCGGGCTTGGCGGGGAAGAGTTTTGGCGGGCACGGGACGGAGGCTTAGCGGGCTTGGCGGTTTTAAATTGAGATTATTTAGTTTTTTATGCTTTCAAATTTCTCTATTATGAAATCATGATATATACTTATTTGAATATATCTATATGATTTTATATTTCATTCAGACAACTTTAAAAAGATCGAGTCATGATGATTTTTTATTTCATATGCTATAAATGTAAAATTAATACATAGTTTATTACATAATATATGTTTTATACATAGTTTATGGGATAAATATAACAAAATAATCAAAAACTGTTTTATCCGCCAAGAACCGCAAATAAGGCCGCCAAACCGTTCTGGCGCTTAGCGGTACCCTCCCGCCAAGCATCCGTCGAACGTTTTTTAGAACATTGATGAGGACTAGTGGGAGAGAGTAAGGGAAAGTGGTTGATATGCTCCTATAATTTAGGTAACAATATTGACTAATTACATTAGTTATTACCCCCGGCAAGACCAAGAGCGGGACGAACTTGGAGCTTGGAACGCAAAAACACAAGTCGATCTCTACTCAAAGGTTTGGTGAATATATCCGCCAGCTGATCCAATGAAGATACATGGCGAATAAGCAAAGAGCCTGCTTCAATTTGCTCACGAACAAAGTGAAAGTCCAGTTGAATGTGCTTCGACCGAGAGCTTATCACCGGATTTTTGGACAGGAAGGTAGCCCCAACATTGTCACATAGTAAGAGAGGAGGTTTGGGGAGGTGCACCTGCAGATCACGAAGCAAATGTTTGAGCCATAAGAGTTCGACAACCGTATATGCAAGAGCCCTGTATTCGGCCTCCGTACTCGACCTAGCGACCACCTTTTGCTTTCTCGATGTCCAACTAATGAGATTCGGACCATGGAAAATGGTGAATCCATATTGAGAACGACAATCATCAATATCCGAGACCCAGCCGGCGTCCGAATAGGCTAGCAAGGCAGGGGAGGATGTCTTGTGAAATTGGAGACAATGGTCGAGAGTGCCATTGAGGTATCGAAGGATACGCTTCACGGCACGCCAATGAAGAACAGTGGGATTGTGCATAAATTGGCACACTCGGTTGACGGCAAAAGCGACGTCGGGACGGGTGATGGTGACATATTGGAGGGAGCCGACAGTCGGTCGATATAGAGTAGGGTCGGAGAAAGGCTCACCGGTTTTAATCAGGCGAGTGGACGGGTCGGCAGGTGTGGAGATGGGTTTTGTAACGGCCCGGGATTATGATTCCCGAGTTACGTTTCGAGGGATTAAACCCCTCGTTAGGACCTTGCGCCCCGAGTACAGGTTGAAGGTTTCAAAACTTACTTTAATGTTTTCAAAGGGGGATTTAATACCCAAAATTGAAGGGATCGTTGGAATCCCCGGGGAAGTCCCCTGTACCTGTCGTAAGTCTAAGCGTGGAAATCAGAAATCATGCGACTAGCGAAAACAAGTGTAATACAAGAGTGTGCCACGGCAGAGCCGGGTCAAAACGGAGTCTAAAGTATAAATCCCAAAACAATATAATCAGAGTCTGATGAAGTCTATAACTCCAGCGCTCACTCTCCGCCGACAAAATGACCCGCGCAATAAGCAAACAGCACCGATAGGATGAACATAAATAATTCCTAAAAAAATTGATTTGGGGCGGGATCAGATCGATGCCCACTTAACTCTGCATCCCAACCATAAGCACACATATACGCTATACCTAATAAAGATGCTCTAATGTAGTACGAAATTCAACACACTAGCATGCTCCTAGTTCATAATAATGTGCAGAAATACTATAAAGGGCCCAAGACAATGCCAAGTGGCATATCCCTCTCCTACCTCCACCCCTTCCGACAGGCGGAGACTGGCCAGCTCGTGAATGCATTCATTCATAATCGGGGGGCACGCATGCCTAACCCGCTCCACAATAAAGCCCACAGGAATATCATAATATAAGGAAGTACTCGATTGACTCAGGGTACCCGATGAGGCTGGGCTACCCTATGACCCTAGCAAAGACTTCTAGGACTATCACAGATAACAACCGTTCTGTTTACATACGCATAAAGAAATGGGATGCTCAACGTAGATGCAACCTAGCATGGTACTACATGGCATGCTGATCATGAATGCAACACCTAGTATATCATGCACCTAAGGCAGGGAATAGCTCTATTCAATCTGAGTAAGCTCCGAAGAGACTTACCTGGTAGTGCAGATCAGCAAGGTAAGCATTATGATAAATTAAGGATCACCTAGATACATATCAAAACACAAATATAAGTCTATGTCTAATCATTCAAGCACTCAAAGCATACATCATTCAATAAAATTAACCACATCGTAATCATCATCTCATCAAGTTCAATCATTCATCATTTCACCACATTCCATAAGACTATATCATTCTCATCATTCCATTTCTCCACATTCGTACATTTGCAATAATACTCATATATCTGCATGATCGTATATCGCCAAATTTCATCATATTAATCATAGCTCATGAGGCATAAGTCAAACGATACGAAATTCTAACATCTCTTCATGCCGTTAGTCATTCATTCATGCCATTAATTCACACAAATCATGCTATTAGCCAATCAATCATATGAACATGCTAGTTAGTCATTGATCACATAATTCCCCAAGTTAGTCCCGAAACCGCTTCAAAATCCGAATCAACTAGTTAGAATTTCTGCCCTTTCGAAAACGCTCGACAACTTCATTTTTCGATTTAAATCCGAAAATACCCTTTTAAATCTCTAAGTCTCATAATATTATATTTGTTTTTAAATCACCATAATATTATATCTTTAGTCTCAAAATAAGGTCCTAGATTTTTAATGTCAAATCATATGATATAATATTTTAAATACCATTTTCCTTCAAACACTTTCATAAATATTTCCAAATCCCTTAAAAATCTCAACTATATTTTTACTTTATGAAAATCAGCCCTTTGTTAAATTACTGAAAACCACCCTTATATTGTAAAAATTATAAACCGGCTCCCTCCATTTTGTCTAACTCAAAACCGAGCCTTTATTTTATTTTACTCAAAATTGGACCCAATAGTGAAGAATGATCAATTTGTTTGACAAACAGGCCCAATCTAATTGCTTTTGATTTTAAACAAAACCCTAGCCCAAGAAAATAGGCCCAAAGCCAACACATTCATCCTCCCATTTCTAAAACCGAGCTGGAGAATTTTTTTTAAAAAAAAAGGGGCCCCAGGGTGAGGTGGCGGTGACATGGCAAGGGGCCCAGCATTCTTTCTTCTTCCTCTCCTAATCGAATGAAAGGAGGAGCAGAGCTCCATTTTTGCCCAGAAAAAAACGAAGGGAAGGAGGAGGAAAGGGGAGGCCTCCGGCGACGATTCCGGACCCGGAATCCGACTCAAACTACCCGACACTGACTACCCGACAACACAGATGCACACACAGAAGGAAGGGAAAGAAGAAGGCTTACGAGGGGCAGTTTCGTCTCGCCGAAAACGGAGCTCGGGGAGACGCGTCCGGGTGCGCTGAGGCCGGTTCTTCGATCGGACATGCCTGGGAGCGGGGCGAGGGATTAAAGGAGGGACCTTTAGGTTGATAAGAGGTGAAGAAGAGAGGTCGAGAGGAGTCGAGACCTTACCGCGACGAAACGGAAAACAGGGCGGGGAGGTGGCTGCTATTTCGGCGGCGTTTTGGTCGTCGGGGAGGCTTCTGGTGCCACTGCTGCTGCTTGAATCTCCAGGAGGTGCTGCTGCTGCTGGTTCGAAGAAGTGAAGGAGAGGAGGTGGGTGGGGCTTGGTGTTTCTGGCGGCTCGGACAAACAGGGGCGAGGAGGCGCGGTGGCTCCGGGGAGACGTCGGAGAGCTGATGCGGGCATCTCTGGGGTGGCTCGGGCGTCGGAGAGAGAGACAGGGGAAGGTAAATGAGGAGAGGGGTGTTGGGGGTTCTTTGAGACGAGACAGAGAGCTAAAAGGAGAGCAAAGGGGGAGGAAAAGTTGTAGCTTTTGGAAGAACAGATGGAGATGGTCATATGAGGATAAGGTTTCCTGTGTTGGGTTGAGTCAAGGAAACAACTGGGTATTTGTCTTGAATTGAACCAAAGGGGTGTTGGGCTAGTCTGCAATTGCAAAAGAGGAGGGGAGTAGGGCTATGTCTAAGCTGGTCAAGGGCAGAGGGACTTTTGTTTGTTTGCTTTTGTTGTTACTGCCGAGTGAATCAGGAGAGGCAGAAGGATGGGAGAGGATTAAGGCAAAGAGTGGAGTGGTCCCAACCAAATTTGAAATTTCCGTAATATATATCTCGAATCCGCTCTTTGATCTTATTCCGACTCGTTCAAAATAATTTTCTAATTTTCTAATCCGAATTTAATATTGAGATCGAAACAACATTTTTCCAATTATCGGTATATGAAGCGGAGAAAAACTATTTTACACAAGTTTTAAAATTTGGCCGGAATCTGTTTAAGATGTCTTAAAATCCGAGTTGGAGAGTTTTTCCGCTAAATCCCGCTTTAAAATTCATTTTGATTTTCTTTTTCTGAGAATTTAGAATTTAAAAAATCCGAGCCTTTACAGGTTTAGAGTCGGTCATTTTGTTGGCAGCTAAGACATCCCTTATATAATTTGTTTGAGAAAGTTGAAGGCCAGTAGAAGTGGGAGAAATTTGAAGGCCAACAAAGTGGTGCAAGTCCCCCATGTCCTTTAAAGCAAAGGTGCGATGTAGGTTGGTGATGAAGGACTGGAGAAGGGTAGGATTGGAACCGGTGATAATTATATCATCCACATAAACTAAAAGATAAATGGTGGTGGTCGAGGATATATGGACAAAGAGGGAGGTGTCGGATTGACAAGCTCGGAAACCATTGGAGACAAGGTAAGTTTTGAGTTTGTTGAACCATGCCCTTGGGGCTTGCTTGAGGCCATAGAGAGCCTTATTGAGGCGACATACATGAGTGGGATGGGAAGAATCTTCGAACCCCTTCGGCTGCTCCATGTACACTTCTTCCGAGAGATCGCCGTTTAGGAAGGCGTTATTGATGTCCAGTTGCCGAATAGTCCAGCCTTTGGATAGAGCCAAGGACAACACTAGACGGATGGTAGTGGGCTTAATGACCGGACTGAATGTGTCGAAGAAGTCGACACCCTCCTCTTGGCTATATCCTTTTGCAACCAAACGGGCTTTGTACCGATCAATTGTTCCATCCGAGCGGCGTTTGATCCTGAAAATCCATTTACAACCCACAATATTAGAGTGTCGAGGACGGGAAACGAGAGACCAAGTGTTATTCCGCATTAGAGCCCCATATTCTTCTTTCATCGCAAAATACCAATGTTCATGTTTTAGAGCTTGAGATACGGTTTTTGGTTCAGTTTGGGAGGCGGGGGAGACTGCGGTAAGGAGGGCTTTTGGTCGTAGGCTATTGGTGCTAGCACGAGTCGTCATGGGGTGCTGACTAGAGCTTGCGGGACGGAAGTAGGATGGTGTAGACGGTGGATTTGGGTGTTTGGCTTGAGAGCTGATAGTTGGGTTTTGATATCTTGGGGAAGGCTGATTTGGTGGGGTATGACATGGGGTGGGCTGTGGGTTTGGCCAATTTGCAGAGGCAAATTTAAGGAGGGAAGTAGATATGGGAGGGGTATGGGGAATAATGGGAGGGCAGGAGCACGTGGGTGAGGAGAGGGCAAAAGGAAAAATATCCTCATTGAAAACTACATGCCGGGCGATATAGATTCTCGAAGTGTCTTTGTGGAGACACAGATAACCCTTATGGGTAGGACTGTAACCAATAAAAACACAAGGAAGAGAGCGAAAATCCATTTTGTGACTATTGTAAGGACGAAGAAATGGATAACAAAGACAACCAAATGTTTTTAAAAATTCAAAGTCCGGGTCCTTTTTATAGAGAAGTTGGTATGGGGAGATGTGATTAAGAGTAGGCGAGATGGTTCGATTGTGGAGATATGTGGCTGTTTTGAAGGCATGTTCCCAAAATTGCTTCGGGAGAGAGGACTGGGCCAGTAGTGTGAGCCCTTTTTCCACAATAATTCTGTTTCGTCGTTCGACTGCACCATTTTGTTCTTGTGTGTAAGGACAAGACACCCGATGAGTGATGCCACAAGATGAGAGGAAGGTGGAGACAGGTCGATACTCGCCCCCCCAATCGGATTGGAGACATTTAATTCCACACCCAAATTGAGTTTTAATCATTTGACGAAATTGAATAAAGGTTTGAAGAACCTGCGATTTGTGTGAAAGAAAATAAATCCAAACGAATTTGGTGCAATCGTCGATGAATAAAACAAAATATCTGCTGCCATTCAAAGAGAAAACGGGAGAAGGACCCCAAACGTCAGAATAAATTAAATCAAATGGTTTCAAAGAAGCAACATGAATAGAAGAAAGAGGTAAACGATGACTTTTGCCCAGTTGGCATGAGTCACAAACAGATGGAAATGAATTTGAACTAACAAGGAGCTGAAATTGAGAAACTAAACGCCGCAAAATAGCTTCATGAGGATGACCGAGGCGACAATGCCAACGATGGAGGGAGGAGCGCACTGTAGAGAGGGCGATAGGCTTATTTGTGGAGGTGTGGATGGCTGGCAGTTTGTAAAGGCCGTCTTCAACGACCCCTTGAAGAAGGAGCTTGCCCTGAAAAGACTTAATACGACAACAATTAGGCCAAAATTCCATCATTATATTGTTGTCTCGGCATAATTTGAAGACACTAATAAGGTGTTTTCTTAACTGTGGGACAATTAGAACATTTGGCATTTTGAGATTATGAAGAAAACAAGAACCAATATGCGAAATTGACAATTGGTTACCGTTCCCGACTTGAAGCTTGTCGGAGCCATCGTTGTCATCCGCAATTTGAAGCTTGCGGAGGTCTGGTGAGACATGGTCGGTGGCCCCGGTGTCAAAATACCAAGCCGGATCTATGGCTGATGGACTGTTGAACTGAGCCATGTTGGCCTGTCTGGGCTGGTCTCAAGGATGAGGAGCTGGACGACGAGAGGGGAAGTCAGTCTGATTTCCACGTTGCCAACAGTCGATGGCTTCATGTCCCAGCCTATTGCACAGTTGGCAATGAGGACGCCGGCGTCGATTGTCCTGAGAGTGAGAGTCATTGCCGCGGGTGCCGGAGTTGATTGCAGCGGTGGGGCAGTGATCGACAGAGAGTTGCTAGCAGCAGAGCGAGCGAGGTCCCTTTCAAGCTTGTCCTCCTCTTGATACAGGAGACCGATCAGATCGTCGACAGTCAGGCTATTGCTATTGATCATGAAAGAGGTAATGAAGGAACTGTAGGAGGAGTCTAGCCCCTGAATGATATAGCTCACGAGATCCTCATCAGAAACAGGACTCTCATTCTCGGCAAGGGAGTCGGCAAGCGCACGCTTTTTGTCAATGTAATCAGCCATGGACATGGCTCCCTTTGCAAGCGACTGAAGTTGAAGCTTGAGAGTGATTCGACGACCCTTTGATTGGGCTTGGAAATTCTTTTCGAGAGTGGTCCAAGCCTGGTGGGAAGAAGAAGAACGAGCAACATGAGAAAGAGCCTTCTCGGATAAAGTGGACTTGATCCAAAGGAGAACAAATCGATCCTTCTTTTTCCATTTGGCAAATTCTGGATTTGGTAGAGTGGATCCGGCGTTTGCTGGATCAGGGATTGTTTCCGATGGAGGGGTAGGAGAGAGAGCAAAAGATTCGAGTTCGAATGTCTCGAGAGAGGAAATGATGGTTGCTTTCCAGAGAGAGTAATTATCTCTGTCCAATTTGATGCTAAGGGTGGGAATTTGAAGGTTGGGTGAAGGGGCAGACCCATCAACAAGGGTGAGGAGGTTGGCCATGGTGAGGCGTAGGAACAGGAAAGAGAGAAAAAAAAATTTTGTTTTAATGCTCTGGTACCATATAACCAAATCTCTTTCCTTGATATTCAGTAGATGAAGTTACAAGAGTATATATATTACAAGATATGATTCAACGGGTAATCCTAGATATGAGGACCAGTGGGAGAGAGTAAGGGAAAGTGGTTGATATGCTCCTATAATTTAGGTAACAATATTGACTAATTACATTAGTTATTACTTTTTCACTTAATTTGGAGTCGGTTTATGTGATTTGCCTTAATTTGGAGTCGGCTTCCTCCTAAAATTTGGTTGGGATCATATGGTTGTTTATTTGGAACCATCATTAGCGCTTTCATAGAGTTCGTCTTCACTGTCCATAAGAATTCAAGTCTTACGTACTCACTGGTCAATGGTGCTACTATAGTGATGCTTGGCTCGATTCTTTGTCTGTTTCTTTGACTTAATAGTTTTTGTGTCACCTAAGCTCCATTTTCTATACACATCGTCAGTTGTATCTTTATTTTTTGTTCTGTGTGTTCTGATTGTATTGTATCATATTGCCAATTTGTTGGCCTCTTAAAAAATCGGGAAGTGTGTTGTCTGTTCTCTCAAATATTTTCCTGTATTTAAAAAAACTATACTGGTATATTTGGATTTAAAACGACTATAATTATAATCATCTAAAAATATTTGTTCAATACAATTAATGTGATTAAAATACCATTAATATTTTAAAAAGTACCTTGGAATTGTGTTAACTAAACATACATTATTGCGTAAAGTTTATAATTATGTTATTTAATTAATATTATTTATATTTTTTTTAAAAAAAAATTCATGTTATTGTAAACACATTATAATTATAAATTAAAGTAAACAAACAGTTTTAAAATGATTACACTCCCTCTATTTCATAATCAGTATTGTTTGACTTTTCAACATGTTTTTTTTTAAGTTAAAAATTGTATAAAATATTAATTTTAAAAAAAATATTTTATACTTATGACTAATAAGTGGAGTATGAAATTGTAAGAACTTGATAACAACTCGGATGTTTTGGTTCGATTCAAAAGAGAAAAATGAAGATGACATGAGAGTTGTTAACCCGGTTCGGTTTTTCTACTCCGCGGGGTATCAAGAGGGAGACCCGAACCCGGAAAAATCCACTAACTTGAACAAAGGTACAAGATCTGGATACATGCTTGGATTATCAAATGAGAATCGCCACAAATGAGCAGACAAAGCAAGCAAAACAAGAGAGAAAGAGATCAAAGAGAGTCGAAAGGGCTTAAGCCCCCTTTCACACCTCTTCGTATGACAATGACGATCTTTAGACTCCAAGGAAGAGGACCCGAGCCGCCATGGAAGAACAGGGAAGCATCATAGCTGCTCTCGCACTCTCTTCTTTCTCTGCCTAGGGTGTTAGCCGAGCTTCTCTATCATCGGTGAGCCGAGTGTACAATAATCAATTATATAGGGGAGCACAAAGACTAGGGTTGTAAACGGCAACAAATTACTGAGCAATAAGGACGGATTTGGATATGTGCCGGCCCAACCTTCAGCAACAACTATGTAATATACAACCCACTTGCTTTCAATCAGAGCTGGGTCTTCAAAAGTCTAAGGCTACACCAAGAGTCCTAACCAAGACCAGCTTGGGGTCCGATAGGTGAACCATAGGCTCGAAACCTTGGCTAGCTCATAACCTCCTTAACGTGTGGTGCTTCTATTAATTAATTAATCCAAGCTTTAGTTATCCAAGAGTATTACATGAACAAAAACAAACTTAGGATTACATTACAATAAATGCCCTCCTAATGCTGAGTTCGTTCAAGTGTCTTCATTCCTCCAACCAGTGAATCTTCACCAGGGATCTTCCTCTTCTGTCAGTCCTCAACCCAAGTGCCTTTGATGCATCAAGGCACATAAAAGATCTTTAGGAAACTCCTGCAGAAAGTGAATTTGTTAGCGGGCACAATTTTGGTGCCAAAATCTGCAGGTTGACATCTCCTAAGATGTTATCAGTAGAGATATTTTCCTTCTCAATCTCATCTCGAATGAAGTGAAATCTAACATCGATATGCTTGGTTATCTCATGATATATAGGATCATTGCAAATATATATAGCACTTTGACTATCAAAATACACAACAGGGATATAAATCGATCTTTCTTTCAATCTTAATATTCCTTTTAACCATATGGTCTCTTTAGCAACCTCTGCTGCAACAATTTATTTAGCTTCTGTGGTAGACAGGGTAACAATAGATTGCAATTGAGACTTCCAAGTTGCACAATTTCCATCCTAGGTAAAAAAGAATGCAAATGTAGACTTCTTATTATCCCTATTACCAGCATTATTAGAGTCAACAAATCCATGGAGATCATTTCTAAAAGTGTGTTCAACAAATATAAGACCCATAGATTTAGTGATACATCTATTTATCTATCAATCAATATTACTAATTCTGCTAGCATTTTGCTGACGTGTCACACCTACAATTAAAGTTGAATTTTTTATTCAAATGATCTTTTCTTATTGGTCGATATTAGTGCTGAAATTATTTGTTTCCTATTTGACATATATTTGTTTCCTATTTTTCATACGAAGATTATCTACATTGATATGATTATATCAATTTGTGATCTATTTTAAATATATTTATTTCATTTTTTTCATAGAAAAGATTATTTACATTGATATACGTCGGACCACAATTTTGAATATTATCATTCCATGTTGTCTTTTATATCATTATTTCATTACTATCGTGACTTTCTTTATACATTTCATTCATATCAATAATATTATATATTTATTACTTATTAGGACCACAATTTTGGATACTATCATTCCGAATGTCAGGTTGGTTGAGAGTCGGATTGGGTTTGGCCGTTTGGGTCGGGTCAGTTTTGTCTGTGTTCAGGTCTATTTCGAGTCGAGTTAGATTCGGGTCGGGCTCGGTCTCGAGTTCGGGTTACAAATGATTCCGGATTTTCGGGGTTTCAGTCGGGTCTGGGTTCGGTAAGTCAGTTGGATTTCTCGGGTCGGGTCAAATTTTGCCAGCTCTAACCATGATGATCAGAAGCCACATATTAATTGGTCCACATATGTATACAAATCTTATCCATAATCTGTTATGTAACCTTTTTAAAAAAGTTAATTAGAATATCTAAAATTAAAAAATATATTTGAAATATCAAATGTTTTCATAATCTTATATTTATATATGTATATAAATAAATTGACTAATATATTGAAATGTGATAACTCAAGAATTAATAAGAATATTTAATTCAAATCTCAAAGTAACAATTGACTATAAAAAAACAATGATTGTCAAAATAATAGTATTTCTTTTTAAAATTTACATTTATTATATAGACATCTTAAATTTTTATTAATTTTTTTTAAATATTTTTGGAGATAGATGCAAAACGTCATTAATTTTAAAAATAAATTATTTTTTCACCCGTTAACCTTCAAAAATTGAGGAAAATAATTATCCAAAATGAATATTTTAAATCTATACTTACTCTACACATTCTACATGACATCTATATAAATTTTTAACAAATGATTTTTAGAGATAAATTACATTTATTTTAAATATCTTAAATGACTATTTGGAATACAAAAAATAACATTTTAAGATCTACAAACAAAAACTGAAGAATTTTGAGAAAAGAAAATGTGAAATTTGCATTTATTATCATTTAAAAATAAATAAATACTTTTAAAATAAGTAAATAAACACTCTTTTATGATTAATTTTGGGTGTTTGGCTTCAAATATCGAAGATAAAAAATATATATCCCTAAAATGAATATTTTAAATTTATATTTATTTTATACACCCTAGATGTCCGTTATTATAATTTCAATATTTTAAGAGCTGCAATTTTTTTTATAAAGTTAGTAAAAATAGTTAATTTGTGAATATTCGATTTCAAAAGTTAATTATAAAAATCACTTAGAGCCATTTTTTTTTTTACAATTTACTTATTTTAAAAGTTAATTAAGACTTACAAGCATTACTTATTTTACATCTTAGATAAGGCGCCTTAGATCACTTTTTGTTTTACCATCTTATCTTTATTTTTCTTATTTATTTCTCCCTCTTTCTATCCATCTTTCTTATGAAAATAAGGAATAAGTTATGTATATCTACATAACTTCAAAAGTATTCGTACAATCATGTGCTTATGATTTTTTTAATCATTATATGATATTTTTCTTTTTAGTTTTATCCTAATGATAATAATTATATATGTATTTCAAATTATAATTAGTGGTGTGTTTGTGTTTTATTACTACTTTACCTTATAAAAGTATTTAAAAATTATTATATTGTATCTCTTTCCAACTAATTTATAAATTAAAAAATTATTTTGTACATATTATTTTTGCTGTAAACAAGTATATATTAATATAATATTATATAGATATATGAAATGATATTCAGTTTGAAATTAATCAAAATCCCGTGCCTTGAAGGCACGGGTATTACACTAGTAGCTAGGTATCTAAATAAATACTCCGTATTTCATTGTTGTCCAATGTTTCTCCCTATGATCTAACATAAGTCTACTCTGAGTACTCACAACAAAAGCAAGGTCTGGCTTGGTACATTACATAGCATATATAATGGAACCGGCCATAACATCATATGGAATATGTTTCATTTTGTTAGATTCATCGGTAGTTTTAATACTATGGTCTCTATATAACTCTAATTGCCCTCCTTAGGGAATGAGTGTGTGATAATATGCATATCTTAGATAGGCATTATAGATAGGTTTAGATGCATTTAGAGTATGTTTCCTGCATATTTTATAGTTAATTTGCATTATTATCCATTTAGGCATTCGAGTTCGGAATCTACGCTATTTTGTGTTTATTCTACAGTTTTATAATTCGAGCTTGAAGAGGGGCTAAGGATGGCTAGAAGAGGTTGATTTTGTGCTTAAGAAAGGTAAGGAATTAAGGATCATAAGGGGATCTAAGGAGAAGAGAATCGAGAACAAAAGAAGAAATTGAAGACACAAAAGAATGGCGCTCGCCGTTATTTCATCGGCGCCCGCCGGTTTCGCAGAATCAACAAACGTTGATTTTACCCGACCAGTTTAATTAGGTTATTTTTATTATATTTTCTAGGGTCTCTTTAGAACGACTTTCAGCCTATTTAGGTCGGTTCTAGAAAGCTTTTTGAGAGAGGAGGAGAGAACATTAGACAATTTCAATTCATCGTTCATTAGAGTATGAGTAGCTAAACTCATTGTTTTGCCTGCGATTCGAAGACATGGTTGGTTGAATTGTGAGGTGTTGATTTCTATTGTTATTTCTTACTTATTTTATTATCCTTGTGCTCATATTGTTGATTGCATATATTCTCTCTCGATTGATCAACTAGACGGAATTCGCATTCATGCTATGTTTTAATGATTTCATCATAATAGTTAAACCATAGTAGCAAGCACACGACATTGGTCCCTTGAAAGCATCAATTGGTTGTGAAGGTTAATGACACTTGGTTAAATATTGGTTCCTATGAGATTAGGGTTGAAGGGGTGACGATCTTTGACACATACTAGTTGATTAGGAGGATTGGTGCTGCCAAACTTCCAAGACTTTAGAAATTTGTGCTACTTTGTGTTTGAATCCAAACTAAGTGAGGGTCGCATATTCTGTAAGAGATTGGTATGCCCGTAAGGGGTGTTAGCTTAATTAAACCAAAGTCGGAATAACTCAATTATCAATTGCATTGCATTAGAATAACAAAGAAATCATGTCAAGGATCTTAAACACCAACCATTGTTGAGAATTGCAGGTGCAACGCTTTCACCCCATTGGTAAGCAATTTGGAATCATTTTGTTCTTTATTTCAATTGCATTACTTTATTTGTTTCAATCTTTTTATTTATTTGTTTTAGTTAACATATGAATACATTCAAAGCAGATCTCTTTGTGGGATCGACCATTTGCTTACTCACTATACTAGTTTGTTAGTTAGGGTTATAAATATTTTATTTGACAGGATCATCGACCATTCCAGCCTCGTCAATGTAGGCTTAGAGTTGTTCATGCAAAATCTATCCAGAATTTTAAGCAAGTAATCACTTTGAGACAACCATATGATTTTTTCAAATCTGTTTCTAATAATGTTCATCCCTGGAATCCTTTTAGCAAAACCAAGATCTTTCATGTCAAAATGTCTTTTTAGATCATTTTTCACACCAAAAATAAACACTTTGCAGCTATTGATCAGAAGGATATCATCCACATAAAAAAGCACATACAAGGGATTTTTAGAAACAACATTCCTATAATATAGGCAAGTACCATACTTGCTCCTTTTAAAGCCTAGAGACTTCATACATGCATTAAATTTCAGGTTCCATTGCCCAAGGGATTGTTTTAAAACATAAATAGATTTCCTCAACAGATACACATCTTCAGTTTTTCTTTTATCAACAAAACAATTAGGTTGGCTCATGTATATGGTCTCTTTCATGTCTCTATGAAGAAAAGCAGTCTTAACATCCATTCGTTCCAATTCTCGGTCATTAATCGTGGTCATAGCTAGCATAAGTCTTAGAGTTTTGTACTTGACAACAGGGGCAAACATGTCTTTATAATGAACTCTCTCCTTTTGCCTAAAGGCTTTGGCAACTAGCCTAGCTTTGTATTTAAGTGGATCAATGGGAATAAGACCATATTTGAACTTGTAAATCCATTTGCACTCTATAACTTTAGCTCTTCTAGGTTTAGGCACAATCATCCAAGTTTTGTTAGCATACATAGACTGAATTTTCTCATGCATAGCTTTTAACTATTCATTTGACTTGGAACTTTTCATGGCTTATTCATAAGATCTAGGAGTAAGATGTTTAACAGTTCCAGCTAGACCTGTCAAACAGGTCGGGCGGGTCGGGTTTGGGTCGGGTCGTCTCGGGTTCGGGTCCATTCCGGGTCGGGTCATTTCGGGTTACGGGTCGTAAAATGCTCAACCCAGACCCATATTTAACGGGTTCGGGTCGACCCAACGGGTCAAGAGCGCTACTCATTCATAATTTTTTAAATGTCATTTACTATTTATACACGTTATTTTAAAATGATAAAATTATGTAAAATATCAATAAAAATTTATTACTTGTTATAATTTCATTCTTTTTAGTTTTTGAAGTATGAAATTATATATAATATATAAATGGATGTTTTATATAATTATTATCATCCTTAAAACCATACATGAATAGTAAACATCATTTAAAAGTAAACAAATAGAGTATTTTTAATGACTATTTACATAGTTCCTAAATCTAAAATTGTTATAATATCCTAATAATAGTTATATTATTGAAAAAAAATAATTAATGTCGCTACAATAGTAATATGTAATTTTATCTACATAACAAATTGCAATGTTAAATTATAAAGTAAAGTTGATGATGAAAAATAGAATATTCAATCCTAATTATTATTAGTAATAAATTTCAATATTAGGTTAAATTGTAATTTATTTATGTTTTTATTATCTTAAAGTTTGACCCAACGGGTGACCCACGGGTCGACCCAACCCGACCCAGAAATTTGCGGGTTGAACGGGTCCGGGATGCTTCGGGTTTCGGGTTGAAATATTTGCGCCAAAACTCACGTTTTACGGGTCGGGTCCTCGGGTCGGGTCACGTTTTAACAGGTCTAGTTCCAGCAGCTAAGAAAGAAAATATTGTTCATTAAAGGTAAAATTTCTAGATGTGATACACTTATAAGCTCCAGGTTGAACTACCAGCAACCTATGGCCTCCTTTAGTTCTTTTAGGATATCCTAACATCACACACGTTTGAGCTCTAGGTTGTAACTTTTCCTGTGATATCAACTGATATGTGGGAGTAAGTAGCGCAACCAAATGGTCTCAAGTGTGTGATGTTAGGTTTGGCACCTGACCACATCTCTTGTGGAGTTTTGAAGTCTATAAAAAAAGGAAGGGGTTTTGTTGATTGAATACGCAGCAGTAGTAACAACATCACCCCATAAGGAACTTTTCCAAAACTAATGAGCATGCACCTTGCTTTTTCAAGTAAGGTCCTATTCATCCTCTCAGTAATGCCATTCCGCTGAGGGGTGCCAAGGATATTTAAATGTCTTTTTATCCCTTTTTCTGGAAAAATTCATCAAAGGCTTTGTTACAAAACTCAAGGTCATTGTTTGTTCTCAAGACTTTTAATTTAAAATTGGACCGACTTTCAACCATTGCATTCCATACTTTAAAACTTTCAAAAGCTTCATCCTTTGATTTTAACAAGTACGCCCATACTTTCCTAGAGTAGTGATCAATTAAAGAAAGGAAGTATTTCCTTCCTCCAATCGTCTCTACTTGAGTTGGCCCCCATAGATCAGAGTGTACACACTCAAGGGGCCTAGAGATAGTGTAGGTGGACTTGCTAAAGGGACGCTTAAATTATTATTATTATTATTATTATTATTATTATTATTATTATTATTATTATTATTATTATTATTATTATTCCCAAAAATGGAATTTTCACAAAAATCAAGGTTGCAAGGTTAAAAGTTATTCAATCAATTTTTAAACAAATGTGATATGTCTATGTTTCCTATATGACCCAACCTTTCATGCTTGATTTTTTATTTATTTAGATTTGCATCATTAATCACATGTGTAGAAACATTAAGTTCAAGTGAGCCTATAACAATGTATAATCCTCCTTTCTTAATGGTTTTAATAAGGGTGACACAATTTCTGATGAAAACCTTAGTTCCTCTATGTGTATTAATGTCACAATTTAAATAATCAAAGACTGACTCAGACAAAAGGTTTCTTCTCAAATCAGGCACCCATCTGACATTTGAGATAACCCTTACCTTCCCATCATGCATTCTTAAAGGAACATTATATGTACTCTTTATGTCAAGGGTAGTATGATCTCCTAACATTACCTTACCTCCATCACATTCTATCATGGATGAAAAACAGGCTTTGTTGGGAGTGAAATGTAAAGTGCATCCTGAATCAAGTATCCAAACATCATTAGAATAATTTTTAAAAGCACACATAAGCAATTAATGAGGGTATTCACCAAAGGACTCAATATTTCTAGTAAAACCTTGCTCAATTTTAGCTTTATTTTATTTGTCCCTTTTTTTTCTGCAGTCCCTAGCAAAATGACCTTCATTACCACAATAGTGACACTTATAACCCTTTCTTTCAGGGTTATCTTTATCAGCAGACTTCTCCTTTTCAGGTGATCATTTTTGCTCACTCTTACTGTTATTGTTATTCCTATGTTTAGCTTTCACCATCAGAACTTCAGTCTTAGTCTAATTTTTATAAGTTTTTGAATCAGACCTAGAGTTTAACACTTTAAGAACTTCTTCCTTTTCAGTGACAACTTCAATAATCTTATCTTTTTATGATCTTTTCACGACTGTACTGAATTATATCCTTAAAGGTGTCAAACTGAGAAGGTAAGGAATTCGACAATAAAATAGCTTGGTGAGTATCTTTAATCTTATCATCACATTTTTCTATCCCCTTTGTCATTTCAGAAACTTATTTGGGTTTTCATGTACAATGAGACCAACATTCATCTTAAATGTGAACAATCTACACAACAGAGAAATCTTCCTAGGCATAGATTTTTTCATCTAGGCATCCTCTAGAGTTTTCCAGTGGGTTTTAGGGTCATAATTTTTTACCACTTGTTGAGCTACCTCATTAGACAATCGGATGACAATTTCATAATAGGCTTGCTCCCGGAGTTCCTTCTTGTTAGCCTTAGACATTCCAGGAGGAAACTCCTCAGTCGCAGCCTTGTAGCATTTTTCTTTCATCAGCAGAGCTTTCATCTTAAATTGCCACATTTGGAAATCCATAGTCCCATTGAATGCCTTGATTTTCAGGAAGTTTTACGACATTTTTGAGTACCTGAAACACAACATAGTTAGATGCAGTGGGAAACTCAGATGAGGAACAATAACTAAGAGAAGAAAAAAGAGTAAAAAAACAAAGAGACATATGTAGCGGAAAACTGAGCAAAAGCTAGGGTTTGGATCTCAGAACCAAAGGCTCTGATGCCAAATTGTAAAAACATGATAACAACTCAGATGTTTTGGTTCATTCAAAAGAGAAAAACGAAGAGGACACGAGAGTTGTTAACGCGGTTCGGTTTTCCTACTCCGCGGGGTCTCAAGAGGGGATACTCGATCCCATAAAATCCACTAACTTCAACGAAGATACAAGATCTGGATACAAGCTTTGATTATCAAACGAGAATAACCATAGAAGAGCAGACAAAGCAAGCAAAACAAGAGAGAAAGAGTTTAATTAGAGAGAGTCGAAAAGGGCTTAAGCCCCCTTTCATAGCTCTTCATATGGCAATGGCAATCTTCAGACTCCAAGGAACATGACCCGAACCACCATGGAAGAACATGGAAGCATCCTAGCTACTCTCGCACTCTCTTCTTTCTCTGCTTAGGGTTTTAGCCGTCGAAGCTACTCTCTCATCACTGAATTGAGTTTACAGTAAGCACATATATAGGGGAGCATAAACTAGGGTTGTAAACAATAACAAATTGCTGAGAAATAAGGATGGACTTGGATATGGGCTGACCCAACCTTCAGCAACAACTATAAAATATACAACCCACTTGCTTTCAATCAGAACCTAGTCTTCAAACGTCTAAGGTTGCACCAGAAGTTCTAACAAAGATCAGCTTGGGATCCCATATATAGGTGAACCATAGGCTCGAGACCTTGACACATAACCTGCTTAACCTGTAGTTCTTCTACTAGTTATTCAATCCAAACTTAAGTTATCCAAGAGCTTTATATGAACAAATGCAAACTTAGGATTACATTACAATAGGAATTAATTGAATTTTTAAAAAAAAAATTCTTAGAATTTTTTTTGTTTATTAAAAAACATACACTAAAATCTAAATAATTTTTAATATAAAATAAAGGGAGCATTATAATACAATAATCAGTTGAATGTGGAAGAAGAGTAGACCCACCATTTCCAACATTATATCACATGGGTTGAGAGAATCACGGGAGATAAAACCAATCTTTTCATTCATCGGAAACAAGCTTACATCCGTTGCCAAGGCGGAGCTTGCCTTTTTTTGGTGGACGGCTTGGTACATTCGAAACCAATTTGTTTTTAGACAGGTCCCTATACCCCATAGAGAAAGTTCATTACGTATCATTAAAACCCATAAGGAAAATTGGAGTAAAACAGCTCACTTTGAGTACGGCTTGGATGAGGACTTCCCCTTCCGCACACGAATCACCAAGCATCCAAGGACGAAAAGAAAACATGGTAACATTACTTGGCGAAAACCCCCTAGGGGAACTTTCAAGTTAAATTTTGATGGATCTACAATTTCAAACAATGATAGCTCGGCTGGAGCCGTAATCCGGGACTGAGAAGGACATCCAATACACATCTGTTCTAAAAAACTTGGCAAACAAAGTCCTTTGAAAGCAGAAGCGCTTGCTCTTAAACTGGGAATCCAAAAGGCTCTACAACTCCGTATCAATAAACTCCACATTGAAGGCGACTCTATGATAATCATAAACCACCTAAATAATACATCTACATGTCCTTGGGAAATCGAACTGATTTTATCAGATGTTAAATTTCTACTATCGACTTTGAAAGAAGTTTCTTTCTTTCATGTTCCCCGAGTGGCTGATAAGGTTGCACACCTTTGCCACTCTGCCTGGGGGGTCGATATTAACAACGATTCTGGTCTTCTAGACCCCATCCGTAAGGATGCCATCGGGTAGAGCTCGCTCGCCCGAATTCTTTCCTAATCAAAAAAAAAAAAAAAAAAAAAAAAAAAAAAAAAAAACATGGGTTGAGAGAAGATTAGAAGAAAGATGGGGAGAGAGTGAGAGTTAAAAAGGGGGTCATAACTCATAAATGTGGGTGCCACCTCTCCCTTATCTTTTTTATTTTATTCATTGCTGTAGGCTGTAGCCTCTAAGTGTAACCCGGCCTTTCTTCTGGTTTGTCATTATTTGACCCCGTCCTTTTCATCACTCAACAAAAAGCCCCTTACCAGCTGGTGTGATATTTCATCCTTTTTTTTTTTATTTTGGTACACTTACATTATTAATTGATTTATAAGAGCATCTGAAAACTCAAAACCCGGCCAATTCAACTAGCTATGTACGTACATTTTATTAAATCAAGCACCTCATCAACTCAACTGATCGATCAACTGGAACTCATCTTGCAGATTAGTGAATTGCTACCCTACACTCCTATAGGCTTAAAAAATACTCCAATTCAGCGGGTGAAAATCAGCTAGGTAGCCATATTAAAGCATCTCAAACAACTTTTCCATTTTTGGGACTTTAAACTTTTTAGAGAATTTTAAGTATTTAAGGATCAAAAAAAAAAAAAGAGAGAATTTTAAGTATTTTGGGTTTAACAGATTCCCTATTTCATTATCTAAATGAGAAAGCATCGAGAAAAATAAATATACTTTCTTAAATGTGAAGTATTCTACAGAATTAAATGATTTTTCAAATCATCGGAATGCGAAATTTCTTGAATTTTAAGTAAAATATAATTTAAAAAATATGTATTTTATAAATAATTTTTTTGGACTATTAACTAGTCCTTGAATTTGGTAAATAAAGAGCGACCATCCGAGAGTTCAAACATGGGATATTTGGATACTATCCATAAATTCTTTTCGGTTAAACCATTTCGAAATGATTAGACTATTAACTACTCTGTATAAACCTATAATCTCCTTATTGTTCCAAATAGTCTTGAACATCTAGAGCGGACCACGATGGATGCATACACTGATTTTATACAGGGTTCGTATGTGACGGAGTTAATAAATTGACTAAAATTATAAATAGGGTAAAATTTATAAACTGTTGGTAAAAGTAGTTAAAAATTTAAACAACAAGATAATCTCCGTATAGGGCGAAAAACAGTTTATTTGTAAAAAGTGGAGTTTATTTGATTTTTATTAGGGGTATTGTTGTACTTTCAAACCAAATAAGATAAAAAGGGGTAAAATAGTAATTATGGAATATAAACTCAAAATAAGCTTCAATCTACAGCTTATTTTTAAAACTTTTTTTTAACTGATTATAGATTATTTGTTCCCTTTGAACTCATTTATTTTTTTAATAACTAATAATTTATATTTTTTAACCGATTCTTACCGGTGCCATACACAACCACAATCTCGTTATAGTGTAAACTATAAACATCGTTTTCATTATTACAGTGGATGTGAATAGTCACTCCCACAGGCCATACCGAACCCCAATCAGTGTAGAAACAACCAACATTGTTTAATTTGTTTGCCGCTTGGAGATGTCTAATACGGAGTACAGTACAAATTATCCTTTTCTACTTTAAGCAAAATTGTCAACTAGTACTGCATGATTGAATTTGTATGTACTTTTGCAGTGTGCACTACGTACACTGCAACGGTGGGATTAAAAGCTTATGGGCCCTGCTCCTATACACTACTCTGTTTTTTTTTTTAAAAAAAGGAAAAGAGATTAAGAAAACGATTCGTAGTCCATCCTAGATCATCCTTTCGGATGTGATGATGCCCAAAAATAATGGAAAAGAGAAAAAAGGAAAAAGGCAATAAAAGACAGGAAAAATAGGCCAACGCGGATGAAATTAGCAAACGGTCCGCAGATATAAGTGGCATGCAACCCAGACAGATGTCAAACATGCCCACCACCCACGCGCCCTCCTCTATAGAACGCGTGGCAGTCATGCATCGACAAGTGACAGAAAAGAGGGAATGCCCCATACTGGGAGGGATGTGAGCATACACTATATAAACGAAGAGGCACTCTAAGATAGAGGCTTTTTCGGAAAACTAAAAGGATGGTCTTGAACTACGCAGAGAAGGGAAAGGAGATCAGTAAGAGAATACCGAGTTATCCGCATAATCATCACATAAGCACCATAATCGTCCGGAAGGCGAGGACCCAGGTATTAGAATTAAGGGGTTGTCCGAATCCGGTACCCCGTCTCCACCTATTATCTCTACTCTAGAGCGAGAAGTCGAAAACCCATCCTATCCAGAGGGTCTTGATGAAATCGACGTCCGAAGGGTAGAACGAGCCGCGGACAAGGCTCGACGGCGCTAGGCTTTTATCATCCGCAAGCATGGATGCTCGAGCCTGTGTAAGCCCGTCTCTAAATATGTGGTCATCCCGGCACAGGTAAAGGATGTCCCCCCTAGGTTAGTGGCACTCCAAAATCGTTCATAAGGGGAGAAACTTCAAGTAAGACCGTTGACCAGCGAAATCAATTCACGTGGCTCACCCCCCTCCATGGAGACGTGGGGGGGGGGGGGTCCACCTTTCAAAAGCGGTTTTATCACTGGCGCCGTCCATGGGAACAGTCTCACGCTAAGAGGTTTCAAGAAAGGTTATGCTAATTGACTAGCATTGACATTTTTTAACAACTAACTATGAATTTTTCAGGGTAAAGGAAGATGAGCAATAATATGGAAGATGCGTCCAAAATGACGAGTCACGACACGGAAGGGTCTGCATGGTCTGCTCCGCACGGAAATGACTATGGAAACGCTCGGTAGGAGCATCACCAGCAAGGGGGATTTAAGTACCCTGGTCGACATTTCCATTACGGAAACCGACAGGCTAGCAAGTTCCACCGCGGCGAGCGGTCCTCGGACATCTCCATGTCCAACAGGTCCGACTCATTTCATGCGCGGATGGAGGCACCGGACCTCATACCTTCGGTCTTTTCTAGCGAAATTTGTCGAGCCCGGTCCCCAAGCGATAGAGGGATGTTAATCTCATGAAGTATGATGGCACCACCGACCCAGACGATCACATGTGCCACTTCGTAACGGTTATGGGGATAAATGAATACAACGATGCAATGCTCAGCCGCACTTTTTCTTCGACTCTGACCAACATAGCCTTGACATGGTTCACCAACTTGCCGCATAATTCCATTACCGGTTTTGCGCAACTTTAACAAGTGTTCAAATCACACTTTCGGAGCTCTCGGTCGCGCAAGAAGACCATGCTGGACCTGAATTCCATCAGACAGGGGATACATGAGACCTTGGGACAATTCTTCGCACGATTCACCAGTGTAGTGGTACAGATCCCGAATTTCAACCACGAGTCAGCCGTCATTATCCTCATGGGGAACCTGACAGAGGGCGATTTCAAGACTCACTTATTCAGGAAGAAACCCAAGAGCTACGACACGCTGAGAGACATGGTGTCCACCCAGATCGAAGAAAAAGAGGTTGCGGCCTCCAGTTCGAGGGCAAATGAGGGACAACAAGGTTTTTTCGGGAAAATCGCTGGAAAGTTCCGCAAAGATAAGGGGGCCGGGAAGCAGAGAAGAAAATACTCCGCAGATCACCGACCCGCATCTCGGCAAGATGAAGTACACCTCAATGATGAGAAGAGGAACTCTGGTTTCAGCAACTCCGGTATCAGCACAGGGGGCACAGGAGGGCGGTGGATATTTTGCTAATTTGGAACATTTGGGAGCTATTTTCCTAATAAAGTCCAAAAATTAGTACATCCTGGTAATCCCCCTTTTTATATTCTTAAAACATCAACTATTTTCGACGGGGAGAGGAATTATGTATGGACCGAAGACCCTGTTTTCCCAAAAAGAGCGCGCGGCCATGCGCGATCTCTATTCTCTCCCAAATCCGTCTGAACCCTAATCCCTCTAACCCAAACTCGAAATCCCTTACTGGAAAAGCTTTCGATCACCCTACAAATCCTATCCTAATCTTGAATACATCTCAAAATTGGAACGGTCACATCGGGTTGAAGGGATTTCGATACTGGATCTGGCACACAAAGCACAACTCGAGCGAGACAGTGAAGGGTGCTCCTTTTCTGGGGTTCGGCTTTTACTGTAAGATCAAATCAACACAAAGGGGAAATTGTTTCTGCATCTGTTCGATCTTCAACGGGATCTCACTGCTCAATGAGGTCTCTCTCTCTCCTCTGGAAGTCGGCTGTCTCAGACGATTGGACTGCTCCTTCATTCGTGTGGGACTGTCATGGATCCTCAGCAATGAGAAGCTTTGGCTTCATCATTATTTTTCCAGTCCTCTGCAGTTCCAGGGGGACTTTTCTCGATTTGTCAGGTATGATACTCTATCCCTAATCCTTAACCTCGAACTCCAGTTGCTTTCTGGAGATCTGATCAATATTCAAAAGGGTAGTAAGAAAATGGGCTATAAAAGCCTTAACATCTACAAATTTAATGCCTTCCCTTTCTTGCAAGCTGCTTCTTCTGATCTCCATTCTTTCTCTCTTACTTCTTCTGTCTGGTTTTTCTGGTTTTGTACTGCGATTGCCTTTATGGCTAGCCAACCACCCCCATCTACTGGGAAGGGGGGCTTCTCTAAAGCTCTACCGAACCCCATTAACACCCAATCAAATGGGAAGGAAGATCTCTCTGAGTCTCTTTCGAACCCCACCAAAACTCATACCCCAAATGCTCCCTCCTTGTCACGTAAAAGTGATAAGGGTAAAGGAAAAATAGACCTTACCTCTTTCTATGACCAACTTCAAGAGTTTCAACCCAAGTACAGGTTTGAAACCAATGCCATTCTCTATGGCAGAGCTTTTGGTGCCCCAATCGAATTCAAAAACCTTGAACCCAAGCTCTCTAGTGATTGGAATGGCCTCTTCGGAGACCTTCAAATTCTGGAGCTCCCAAACCAGTGGTTTGAAGTAAGGTTCTCGGACCCTTCTGATCTTCAGGCTGTTTGGGATGCCCGACCTTACCATGTGTTTGGGCAACTCATTGTGCTCAGACCATGGAAAAACTCTTTTGATCCTCATCAAGAGAATACAACCTCTCTTGACATGTGGGTAAGAATCACCTCTGTACCTGAAGCCTACAAGAAGCTTGGTGCTTTGGCTACCATCATCAAACACAACAAATTTGGCACTTTCATTAAGGCTGACACTTCTGTGGATCCTAATGCTAAGTATGCTAGGGTGTGCATCAATATTGATTTGGCTCCCATTATCCCAAACACAATTCTTATCCCTGTCAACAAAAAGGAAGTGTCTGCTCATGTGATCTGGTTTGAGGAATTCCCATCTGGGTGTGGGAACTGTGGTGGTCAGGATCACCGTTTCACACAATGCTCCTTTCACATTCCCAAACAGAAAAAGATTCAAGTCACCTTTAAGAAACCCAGTAGGAAGTCACCTCTTCCTGAGTGTTCTAGTGACTTTGGTGGTTGGACCAAAGTTGGGAAAAAGGGTAAAGCTCTCAAGCTTCCCAACCCTATCCGAGCCTTTAGCAACAAACCATATGTTACTGGTAAGGGTGGGGTGTCTATCAACTTTGAAACCCTTTCTAACTCCTCATCATCCTCCAAGGATTCTCAGACCCCTTCTGACAGTGCATTTGCACCTGTAGCCCAAGCACCTGAAGCTCAAGTCCTTGCACCCCAAGCACCTGTTGCTCCTACAACTGTTGCTCAGACACCCTTATTTGCCACAACTATACTCACTGCTGATGCATTTGCTACCATTGATAACCTACCCTTTCCCAGTGCCTCAGCCTCTGCCTGGTCACATGGCCCTCTTATAGCTCCTTCTGGTAACCCAACTACTTCAGCTGCTGGTTTCATTGGGAGCTCGTGGTTTATGGTTGATCTAGGGCCACCCTAAGCACTGCCCACTCATACCAATGCTCAAACTTTCTGTCAGCCTTCTGCTAATGGTCTCAAGGCACTAGGAACCTCTCATGATGACACTATGGAGTATGGTTTCCCACTCCCTGACCCAAACCTATTCTCTGAGGTAGGAGCCGAGGTGGACTATGAGATTCTCCCTTGTCTACAGTATGAGCTGGATGAGGATGATCTCTTGGGAGATGATTATGCTGATGAAGATTACCTGGTTGATGATCCCATGGTGGACACCAAAGCTGCTGATATCCACTATGAGGAGCTCTCTGAGCCATCCTTTCACTCAATCCACTCCAACTCAACTGTTGTGAGAATGATCTCAGCTATGGAAACCACACCAAAGGATGGGTCCACTTCTGGCTCCTTCAAGAGGAGGGCTCTTGGTAGGGAGGAGGATACGGCTAGCTCCAACCTGAAGAGGAGCAAAACCACCAACTGAGTATCATGAATTACATGTTTTTGTCAAGCAATGGGGTAAGTGGGTTTCCCCCTCTGGCCTGCAGTGATTTACACTCGAATTGTTTTACCATCAAATCACCTTTTGATGAACATTATTCCCCCAATTCTTGGCAAAAACCTGTTGGATATTATATTTATCAAATCTTTTGCACTCTATGGATGTATTTAGGATCCAAGTCTACTAGCATTTCCATGTATTTGAACTGCAATTGTGGCCTCTTTTGTTGTATGATATGTGCCACTGATCTATGGATCTATTTAGGATCCAATTCTACTAGCATTTCTATGTACTTGAACTGCATTTGTGGCCTCTTTTGCTGTATGATATCTGCCACTAATCTAGAATGTAATATTTGCCCATCTTATATTATGATCCAGATCTTAAGTATTCATAGCCTCATCTTTTCTTGGTTAGGCTTTGATCATTCTTTCTTTAATCTTGCAAAACTAAGGATTGCTTTTCACTTATTCTGCATTTTACATGAACTTCAGATTAATTGCTTATCCAAAACTCTAATGGATAACTTGGATACTAACAAATCTCGAGGGGCTTTTTCCCTCGAGCAACTGGTCCTTTTCTTTGAATTGCATGACATGTGTTTGGTGTGTATGTCTCTCTACTGTACTACAACACCTGCTAGGTTAGATACTCTCTATCAAATTGCAAATTACAACTATGACATTACAGCTGCACATTACAATTGTTACTCTTGGAATTTCAATATAAGAACCATACTCATACCAACTAAGGATTATCACCACAGATTCAGCCCACTCTTTTACAGAAGATTGGCTGCTAAGGTTCCTCCTTTCTCTACATCTAAGGTTTACCCAACTACAAGAATTGGTATTCATATTTATCCATTTCTTACAATTATAAGTGATAACTATAATAGTTACCTAACTCTTGTTAGAATCTACTCTATCTTATTACATATTTGGGACATCTTGATTGCAAAGTGCTATGGACTGATAAACCCATTCAAACTTAAGCAAGAAACCGACTCTTATACCCTTAAATGTGCATAATATCAAGCAGTGATGAGTTCAACACAACTTTACAGAAGCTTGGCTGTTGTGATTCCTCTGTTGGTTTACCCAACCACAAGAAATGGTATTCATATTTACCCATTCCTTATAATTATAAGTACCAACTATACTAGCTACTTCACCTTTGTTAGAATCTACTCTATCCTTTTGCAGGTTTGGGACATATTTATTGCAAAGTGCTCCGGACTGATAAAGCCACTCAAACTCAAGCAAAGAATTGACTCCCATACCCTTAATTATAAACCATATCAAGCAGTGATGAGCTTAACACGATCATGTTGTAAAAGGACATTAAATGTCGACAAAATGTTGTATGTTTTGAGACTCATAAACACCAGGGTTGATCGAAACTGTTTTGTAGGCGCTGCGTCTGTTACAATTTTGAAGCTTACCCAACCTCTGTTTCCTCACATATTGCTTGCATTGTTTGAAGATATCTATATTTGTAAAACATTGTGGGTTACACAAATGAAATGTATAGCTACCTGGACGAACCCCACGTACTCTTTCATAACAATTACCATTGCTTTCTCTTACAAGCAATGTACACAAGAAACACCCGTTCTCTTCAAAGATATATTTCATGAAGTTTAGCTACTGGAATGTTAGAGGATTAGGGAAGAGGCATATTTGGACACAAATAGAATCGACTTGTAAATCTGAACATATTAAAATTCTGGCTTTAGCTGAAACAAAGTTACAAATTCCGCCTCCAGACCATGCCTGGAGGAAATCGGGATTTGACCATATGCAGTTCTTCCCTTCGTCTGGCCCCTCGGGAGGACTTTGCCTACTATGGAAGGAATCACAACTAAGCAATGAGACCTTTGATGTGTAAAGCATAAGTAACAGAATCATCAAGGCCACATATAAAAACCAAACTTCAAACACAACAATAATGATTTTATTCGTATATGCCCCCCTCATGAAAATGAAAAGGATGACTTCTGGGAATCAATTTCTGAAATACTAAACGGGATTACAGAATCTAGAATAATCATAGGAGATTTAAATGAAATTTTGCTCCCATCTGACAAGCATGGTGGGGCGGAACCAAACTCAAGCAGATTCTCTAGACTAACGGAACTCATTGATACCCATAACCTACTCGATGTGCCAACAATAGAAAACAAATACACGTGGAGAAAGAAGGCCCAAGGAACAAACAATATATATGAGAAACTGGATCGAGCTATAGTTAGTCATAGACTTGCTCAACAATTTCCAAACTTGCACACAAAGAACCATGCCTTCATTAGATCAGATCACACACAAATCACACTTGACTTGATAGATAACCAGAAACCAAAATTACAGCCCTTTAAGTTTGAAATGGCTTGGACGAATAGGGAAGACTATGAAACATTAGTGAAGAATGCATGGAGAGTTGACATGGTTGGCTCACATCTGTATAAATTAACAAAGAAACTACAAGAAGTCAAAAAGAAAAGTAAGGCTTGGAGTAAAGCCACCTATGGAAACATTTTCTGTCAACTAACGACACTGAAAAATGAATTACAGAATATACAATCTAGGCTCAGTATGGCATATGACCAACAATTAGATAGGAAGCTCCAAAGATTAAATATGAAACACTCATATCTCCTGAACTACCAGAACCAGTACTGGGGACAACGAGCTAAGAGAAAACACGTTAAACTTACGGACGCTAACACAAAGTACTTCCACAGAGTAGCAGCAGGACGCAGAAACAGAAACATAGTCAAATGTATACAAACAGATGCAGGTCTGTTAATGACCAATGAAAAGGATATAAAGGGAAATTATCAAAAATGACTTCGTCAAAAGATATTCACGGCATCAAAGAAAACATAGACCGACAACACTACTAGATAATATAACTAAGGAAATAACCAATGAAGACAATGACTGGCTAGTAAGGCAAATAAGTAATTCAGAAATAAAAAACGCAGTTTTCTCACTTGCAAATGACAAATCACCTGGACCTGATGGATTCCCGGCGGGCTTTTTTTAAAAAATATTGGCATATTGTTGGACCTACTGTCATCAAGGCAGTTAAAAGCTTCTTCCTCAGTGGCAGGATCCTAAAACAAATAAACCATACCTTCATAGCATTGATACCAAAATGCGACGACCCGACAACTACATCCCAATATAGACCCATAAGCCTATGCTCTACGACTTACAAAATCATATCCAAGGTTCTTTCAGGCCGACTGAAAAGGATCATACCCAAGATCATTAATCCGTTACAGAGTGCATTCACATCTGGCAGATCAATACAAGATAATATTTTAATAGCAAATGAAATCTTCCATTCCTTCTCTAAAAAGAAAGGTAAATCTGGTTGGATGACAGTTAAACTAGACATGGAAAAAGCATTTGACCTAGTAGACTGGGATTTCCTATTTTTAGTTTTGGAGAAGTTTGGGTTTTCTCCGAAATTTGTGAGTTGGATCAAAGAATGCATCACAACGGTTACCTACTCGGTCCTCGTCAATAATGAGCCAACTGATATCTTTACTCCCGAACGTGGACTGAGGTAGGGTGACCCACTATCACCATACCTGTTCCTAATACTCACAAAGGTTTTGGCGCGAGAATTATATAGGGAGTCTATGACTTCCAACTCTCACATCGGAGTCACTATTGTCAAAAATGGAACTAGGATTCCCTTTCCAGCTTTCGATGATGACATTGTCATTTTTGCTTCGGCCAAAAGACGGCGTGTGATAGAATCAACAAAATAATAGGAGACTTCTCCTCCCTATCTGGACAAAAAGTAAATAGACATAAATCCCATTTTCAAACAACCCAGAACCTTACACCCCATCAGAAAAATATCATCCAAAACGAATTACAAATCCCCGATACCAAGGATTTGAGAAATTACCTAGGCTGCCCTATTATTAATGGGAAAACAACGAAGGAAACCTTCATGGATATTTTGAATAACACTAAATCGCAACTCCAACGATGGAAGGCAAATTGTCTGTCCCAAGCAAGAAGATGTACCCTAATTAAGTCTACTCTCTTGGCTAAGCCTCTGCATGTTATGCAATGCTTTTTGCTACCAAAATCTGTACATGCTGACCTTGATAGAATAAATCGAAATTTCCTGTGGAACAAAGGTCTGAAGCACAAACCTTTGGTTAGCTGGTATGAGATCTGTAAGTCTAAATGTAATAGGGGACTCGAATTGAGAACTTCAGAAGACATGAATAAGGCTTTGCAACTTAAGTTAATCTGGAAAATATTAGCAGAACCATATAACCCTTGGGTCAACTTAATTACTGAAAAATACCTCAAGGAACAACATATTCTACAATACCGCAAAAAAGGACAAACCTCATGGCAATGGGCACAACTAATGAAACTACTACCGTTACTAAAAGAAGGAATTCGTTGGTCCATTGGGAATGGTGACAACATAAATTTATGGCTTGATCACTGGGTTGATGACTCTCCGCTTTTAACCAAGATTACAAATGACCACCAAGTAGATACTACAACCAAGGTTTCTCAGTTCATCCGGAACGATAAATCTTGGGACACCAGGAGTGTTATGAGTGTGGTGAAGGACGTTTTACCACAGGATGTCATGGAACTAATACTACAAACACCTATCCCACAACATATACACATTGACAGACTTTATTGGAAATGGAGTAAGAATGGTTGGTTCTCAACTAATTCTGCAATCACAATGATATGTACAATGAAGCAGCATCAAAAAAGTGACATGAAGTGGATTTGGAACCTAGACATACCACCCAAAATCAAGAGTTTTCTTTGGAAAATTACAAAAAATGGACTCCCTACTTCGGTTAAGCTAGCTTCGAGAGGTTTGGGTATACCGACTTCCTGTCCACATTGCGATTCTCAATATGAGGACCTACCACATCTTCTCTGGAACTGCCCAATCACCAGAACCACCCTAACAAGCTTAGACCCACATCTAATCATGAAATTAGACAAGCATTTCATCCAAGGAAATGCACTGAACAATACCCTCTGTAAAATTAAGGAGGAGATTGGATTATCCTGCTTTAGCAAGCTTGCCTTGATTTGGTGGTGCACTTGGTTTTAACCAATTCAAACCAAGTGCCACAAGCATAATCTCCTTTGTCAAAGAGGAAAAAACAATTTGGACTCATGCTAAGACTTTAGACGGAAACCTTCATGATCGCTCCCAACAATGTAAACAATCAACACCAACACAACACATCAGGAAAAAAGCTAAATGGGAACCTCCAACAAATGGAACCTACAAACTAAATTTTGATGGAGCACTTTCAGTAACCGGAAAAGGAACCTATGGTTTCATTATCAAAAATCATGACGGTATACCAGTCTTCCTTGGGGCTGGGCCTTCTCCGATCTGTTCAGTTGCTGGTTCGGAAGGTTTCGCCCTGTGGAAAGGTATTCAAGCGGCACGCAACTTACATATACGGCACCTTACCGTCGAAGGTGATAATCTCACAATCATTAACAGCCTAAAAGGTGATGGTAGGCCCCCTGGAGATTCTGATATGATTGTCTCGGACATTCTAATCTCCTTAAGCCTATTCCTAACAACAGTGATTTGTCATTTATATAGAGAGGCAAACCGAGCTGCGGATTACTTATCACATCTGGATCTTGTTCTCTCCAGTAATATTGCACCGGACGATGCTGTGCTTCGAAAATTCATCAACTTGGATGCTTTTGGCTTATAGGTTCCCTATATCCAAATTCTTCTCGGTTCAAAAAAAAAAATCAACTATTTTCGACGGGATAAAATATTTTATTTGACTTAAATAACAATTATCAACCCCACTTGTAATTCGGAGGGTAATAATTTACTCCGTAGTACACAAGTGTAATACTCCCTCCGTTCAACAAAACTTGTTGTTTACTATTCACACACGCTTTTTTAGAATGATAAAAACTATATAAAATATTCATTTTTTTAAAAATTTTTTTTAACAAGTTTGTACTTTATTAATAATAACTACGGAATTGTTAAAAAAATTTATTTAAAAAGTCGATATTTTATATAGTTTTTAGCTCCTAAAAAAGCGTACATGAATAGTAAAACGTCAAGTTTTGTTGAAGGAAGTATTATTTACTACGGAGTATTATTTATACAAGTAAAACGTATACGGAGTACTCCTTGTATATATATACGTGGGAAAAAACTAGTTCCTCTGTGCAACAGCCAAAGCAACAATGGCGAAGATGCTATTGAGAAGCGCCTCCACCCCAATTCTCAACTCCTGGATTCCACCCCACCCCGAAAACGACGCCGTTTCCCTCCCCCACCTCCCCAGAGTCCCCTCCTTCTCCTTCTCCATCTCTACTACGACGTCGTTTCACTCTTCCCCGTGCGACCCGCCTTCCCCACCACCCCCATCCCTCCCCCTCCCCCTCCGATCCTCCTCCACCTCCACCATGACAAGACCCAAGCCAACGACCCAGACCCACTTCCCCCTCCCCGCTCCCTCCGCCCGGTCCCAGCACCAGACGACCTCGTTTGAGCGGCTTTTCTCCAGCTCCGGCCTCGACGAAGCCGTGCAGCGCAGGAACGAGGATGAGGTGCTTCGCACCTTAGTTGAGGTCGGAGGGAGCGGCGGCGTGGGTGGTCGAATTTCCGGAGGAGGCGGCAGCGGCGGAGGAGGACCGAACGGTCGAGATAGGGAGGGAGGAGGTGGCTCCGGCCATTTTAATCAGGAGCATATGGCGACTGAGGCTTACTACCAGAAGATGATTGAGGCCAATCCCTGCAATTCTCTCTTGCTCGGCAACTACGCCCGCTTCCTCAAAGAGGTAACACAAAATCTTCAATTTCTTATTTCTAGCGACAAATTGACCTACAATTGGGGGTTAAAGATTCCAATTAGTGATTTTTTGGGGCAACATTTGTTTTTTCTGAATCTGAAATGTATGTAATCAGACTGTTACCGTCGACGAATTTGGGGATTTAGGGGTTGTTTCCCGCCAAAATACTCAATTTCACCTTTTTCATGATTGCTTGTTTGAAACTTTGAATTGGTTTCTTTATAATCAAATTCGATTCATATTTTTGAATTTGGAATGGAAACATACAGTTTGGTGAGGTAAATTGATTCCTGGATTTGTGTTTTTGTGTGAACAGGTTAGAGGAGATTTGAGGAAGGCAGAGGAATACTGTGAGAGAGCCATCCTGGCTAACCCAGGAGACGCCAATGTGCTCTCCCTCTACGCGGACATCGTCTGGCAAACACAGCACGACGCTCCTCGTGCCAAGTCCTACTTTGATCAGGCTGTTAAATCCTCACCTGATGACTGGTATGAATATGATCCTTCCCTTTACAAGCTCGAATTCAAGTCACACAATCGCTCCCTTGTTTGATTTGAGCTAATAACATGTGTCAATTATTGGAACAATAATCCTATCGAGATTGATCTTTGTTGTTATTGGCTTTCATCCATCTAAGAGAACGAAACAATTCATAGTTTTTATGTAGCGCGAATATCATCAATGGCTTATGAGTTATGAAGGGTATTTACAGACAGTTTCTATTCGTCTGCAGTTATGTTCTTGCTTCCTATGCGAAATTCCTATGGGATGCAGATGACGATGAGGAGGACGAGGAGGAGGACGAGCATGATAATGGCATGCCTAATCCGATGTCGCCTCCACAATTCTGGGGAGGAAATCCTCATCACCCCCCTCCTATAATTGCTGCTTCCTGATAAGGCTATCTATATTTACTGATGCTAATGACAATCCACTAAGAGTGCTGCCATACTATACAAGTGTAAGTTTTGAAGGAATCTGTAAAATATCTCCATGTTTGTTTGGGATGTGAAGGAAAAATCTCAAGCTCTGTGTGAAAATTTGACTTTTTCTAACTTCTGTAGGACTTTTGTGTATGTTTGAGGTGATAAGCATGGAAAAAATGAAAGAGAACAAAAGAGGAAGAAGCAAAGAGTATTTACATTATTAGGGGATATTGTTAAATGTACTCTTTGGGAGTTTCTGCTTTGCCTTCTTGTGGTTGGAAATGGAATCCTTTTTGCTATAATTATCAACTTAGAACAGGAGATAAAATGACAAAATATCAAAGCTAGGACATTTCTTATCCCAAAAAAGGGTTAATTTTAGTGTTAAAGTGAGTTTAATGATATTTGATTCAGTAAATTCTGGTTGAGAAAGGTGGGGCTGAGCTAGTGATAAATAGACAAGAAAGATAGTGCCAAATAGATACTCCGTAATATAAACCAGTTATGACATCTGCTAATGATATACTGTCTTGAGAGAACAATAAAAGTTGCGGATTTGACTGATGCAAGTGATCTCTAAACCAGTGATAAATACAGTGGATATAAGCATCCATGTCCCGAACCAGTCAAAGGGATGTTTTTTTTCCTTTGTGATGCAATGGATAACTGAGACAACAACACATTTACTGACACCGGATGTCTGTGTCGATAAACACCAACACCCTACAAGACTCAGCTGAACACCAGCAATCCTGCAAATTGAACACCAGCAACCTTCCCGGCTCCTTATGTCAGTGTCGGCAAACACCTTGCCGGCTCCATATGCCAGTGTCGGCAACCCTGCAAGACTCAACTGAACACTAGCAACCCACATGTCGACTTTGAGTTTTGCCAGCTCTGGAACCCATTGGCATCTAGACCTTTCCCGACACCAGAAGCCGCCGGTGATCTAATTATGATATCTACATATATAATGAACAATGTCCTTGAAAAAACACTGCAAGCTGGTGGAGTGATTTTGATGTGACTAATTTTTGAATGATACATCCATATGATTATTTTAACAATTCATATTGAATCTTGTAAAGAAGGTAAATTGTAAGATATGTAACAAATTAAGCTGGTTTACCTTTGTTATCTCTTAGCAGTGTTCATCATTCCCAGTTCCAATCTATTCTATGACATGATATTTCAACCCCCATATGGGTTGCATTATTAAGTGCCTTAGCTACTTTCATTGGGTTAACAAACAAGTTTGACGTTTGTCGTAATGTTGTATGTCACCACTCAACCTTCTCTAATTGGACTCCCCAGCTACCAACCAAATGTGCATTTGTTATCTCCCTTGTCTTCTTCTCATTTGATTTTTTTTTAGTCCAATATTTTGCTCATTTTTTCACCATAATATTTAATCTTTTGTGTTGGGAGGATAATATTTGATTTAATTACATATGAAACTCTTTTTATAAGGCAGAAGATGAAAAGTTATACTATACTGTAATTTTTAGATATAAAAGTATGTATTTATATAACAAGCTTTTATGCTTACCAAAAAAACAAACTTTTCTAAAGAAGAAGAAGAAGAGAAAAGACAGAAAATATAGAAGAGAGAAAACTATGAAAATGTGCAGTACCATTCTTAACCACCAAGAGCACCTCTAAATATCTACTAAAAGACCAGAAAATGACAACAAAGAGGAGGAAAATTATAAAACATGGTACAAGTTGGGATCTGACTTGAGTTAGGCCTAGCCTGTAATACACACATTTTTTTTTATGAAGATTTTTCCCCTAATCTTTGGTCAAATAAAAAACATTTATGGGATAAAATGACAAGACCTAGTTGAGAGGGTAGGTAAGTTTTCATGTAATTTTGATTTCCGGGGTGATTAACACCAGCAATCTACAATCACACATGAAGATATTTTTAATTAAAATCTATCTAGGTTTAAGTTCTTGGCGAAGAATGGGTGGGTTGCATCCACATTCTCAAATGGACTTGCTTCACATGGGCTAAGTGCCTAAGTGTGATTAAAATTGGATTTAGGCCAAATGAGGACTTAGCTTTGCTATAAGTTTATCATCTTTTTGCCTCACTTTTCCAATCCTCTAGAGTCTTCCTTAAGTCTCATCAAAATTGGAGAATCTAGAGCATTCCTAAACTTTATCCATACTTTGCATTCAAGATTTCAAGGCCTATAAATAGGCATTTCCTCCATCCATTTTCAATATCATCCACGAAAAAAACTCACCTATATCAAAGCTCCTACCTACAAAGCCTTCATTCCATATTCCATATCTACTACTTGTATAACTATCTTGTTCACTATCTCCACAAGCCTATCGATGTCGTCCTTGAGACCATCTCTAGAACTATCCAACTTATGAACTCCACTAACTTCTTGGTGTCTCCCATATTGTTGCGATGCATTAGCCAACCCTTCAAAAATGCATTACTTCCTGAGGTGTTTTATCCAAAATATCTCCTCCGTTAGTAACATTGATGAAACTCCTATCGGTGTTAAGCAAGCCTTCATAAAGATATAGCACTAGATCACATCCTCGGGTATACCATGTTGCGGACAACTACCCTTAAGCTTCTTGAACCGCTCAACATACTCATAAAGACTCTCCGTAGGTGATTGCTCAATACTGGATAACTCCTTAAGTTTGTTGAGGCGAGTCGCAGGAAAGTACTTTTGCAGGAAAGCTTTCTTCAATTGCACCAAAGTAGTAATGCTTTCTGGGGGTAGGTAATAAAGTTAATCGCTTGTAGAATCTTTCAAGGTAAAAGGGAACACTCTCAACATCAATTGATCATCGGTAAGGCTTTGGGGGTCTAAGTCTATCACACACACTCACAAAGGTAGCAAGGTGCTTGTTTGGTTCCTCCTCAGACAATCCATGAAAATAGGGTAAAATAAAAGACCAATTCGACTTATACTCAAATCTTGAACCCTCAGGGAGACTAGGAAGACAAATTGTAAGTGGATGAGCACTCAAATTAGGTTCCTTTAAGTTTCTCAAGGTCCTTCTTGGCGGATCAACAACTTTGTCTGCCATCTCGTTGTTTGTATCAAACTCAAGCCTCCTTTTCAACCTAAGAGATCTTTAAATCTCAGAATCAGAAAACAAAGGCAATGAATTAGAAGATCTAGTTTGAATCATACAAGGACACAAAAGACTCAAAGTAAAGAGTAATTGAAAGAGATAAAGAAAAGCAAACTCCTTTCTTCTCCTCGGCAACGACGCTAAGAATTTTATGCGGGACGAACATCGTTGACACTTTCGAAAACATGCCTCTTAAGCTCTTCCAAAGCCCATTCAAGGTCAGAATGTAATTCTGCAGAATAAACACTAAAAAGGCGTAGATTCTGAACTCGAATACTTCACAAGCAATATACGAAACTAGACTCAAACAATAGCAAAACCACTACCTAATTGCAATAAGAAATACCTATAATGCCTATATAAAATATGCATTATCACTTTTATTGTGTGATTTACTCTTCCTATACATTTATCATTAAATATTTCCATGGTTATATATTTTCAAGGTCGATTATATACATGTTCATTGTTTGGTAAGTTCAAATGATAGAGACACCCTTTTAGCCACATATTTATCCATGTCTACCTTATGTTATATCTTGATTTGAAGCCAATTTGAGCCTTTAGCCTATTTTATTGATATCTCCACAAAATTATATTATTCCTAGCCTATGATAAGCCTTACCCTTACTCTGGGGGAATTGAGATTTTGAGTGGGTTATGGAATCTATTTTGGAGATTGATGAGAATGAAGCTAAAGTGCAATGTTATGATTTATGGTTTTGAGAAGATGTAATGTTATGTGCTTATTCCCTCATTTTTTATTCATTTGGTCTACATGTATTCAGCTCAAGTAAAAAAAATCCGAAAAAAAGGAAAAAAAGAAGAAGAAAAAGAGCCAAGTTATTTTATTTTTGCATAATGAGGAAGAATTGGATTTATGTTGGCTAGAAGTTACATTGATTGAGTGTTGGAAATTTCATGATATGTGATGATTTGATGAGATGATGATGAGTATGAGTTTATTGAGAGATTTTGAGAGTTGAGATGATGAATGATTTTTGGAGTTTTTATGATGATATCGAGAGATGTTGTGTATTTGTGAGCTTGAGTATTATTGAGTTGGTTTGTGTTATGTTAGGAGTTGTTGGAATATTATTTTCCTGGAATTTATAGCACCACATGACCAAATACAATTCCTTGCCCTTATGTTCCTTTACCAAGTCCCATTACAACCCTGCCAAATGAAATCTTCTATGAAGGTTTTCATTGAGCAAAAGTCCTCTTGATGTCCTTATTTTTGCCTTGATGTATCCGGTGGAGATTTTGTGATATAAATGTCAATATTTGAGTTGATGCTTGTATAGGGAATTGAGGTGAGTGTATGCTTAAAGACTAAACACATGAGAGTGAGAGATACACATTTTATCCTTGGTAAGGTTGGATTTTTGAGCATGAAAACAGCTTGATCCCATATATACATGTTATGACGTTTATATGCCTTTATTATATTTGCACTATTGATGATGTTGCTTTTGATGAGTAAAGTTATGAAAGAATTTCCCGTGGGATGCGTAGATGATGTTTTTATCTTATGGTTGCTTGAGGACAAGCAAGAGTTAACTGTGGGGGATTTGATAATGCATATTTCATATAGACATTATAGGTATTTCTTATTGCAATTAGATAGTGGTTTTGCGTATGTTTGAGTCTAATTTCGTATATTGCTTGTGGAGTATTTGAGTTCGGAATCTACGCCTTTTTAGTGTTTATTCTGCAGAATTACATTTCGACCGTGAAGGAACTTTGGAAGAGCTTAAGAGACATGTTTTAGAGCATATGGAGGCTAATGAGGAAGATAGAGAGGAGCAAGGAAGCACGACATTGGAGATTATTGAAGTCAATCGAGGGAATTCCATCACTGCATAGGCGGCGTCCGTTGCCATTTGCACAGCACCCGTTGTGGGCCGGTTTCCAGCGATTGCGATTTTGGATCCGAAGACCTTATTTCCTATTATTTTATTACTATTTCCGTTAGGGTTTGACCGACTCGTTATGAGTCTATATTAGGTTTTATTCAGTTTATTCGCCGTGTGTGGCTATTGTGTGAGACTATGAATACCATTAGAGAGAGAGAGAGAGAGAGAGAGAATTGACCTATGAGTTGCTAAACTCATAGTTTCGCCTGTGATTCGAATACATGGTTGTTTGGATTGTGAGGATTTGATTCTATTTAGTTATTCATATTCATAGTTATCATCTTGTGCTTATTGATTATATTTGTGTTCCTTTCAATGATTGATCACCATCTTAACTATGAATTCGTTATTGTGTTCTTGATAGCAAATGAAGGTATTGAAGTAGTGATATTTCTTTGTCTTTGTAGTGGATGATTTAAATTGATCTATGTTGTGGATATGTCGATTAGGGCTGATTAGGGTTGTTCCGATTTGTCATAATTACATTGAATCAATATGGCAATTGGTCCAATTACTTGATTCCTTAATCCTATTCTTTAGTGATATTGAATAAGGTGATTGTATCCATGCAGATCTCTCAACTTTAGTCAAGTAGACATGTGTTTATGAATAATTGATAGATCAATCCTAGGACCATGAATTTCAACCATTAATTGTCAGAGAATTATAGGTGAAATATTCTTTCTACTTTGTTATCAATCTACTTTGCAATCATAAAGTTGGTTACTTTTACATCTTGGTTATTTGCTACAAATCATTGCTTTGTCATAAGAGTCTTTGTTAAGAGTTATTGAATAGAAAATTGCTTCTCCCCGTGGGTTCGACTCCGGACTTAATTGCTATACTAGTAGTTGTTTGGTTTATCAAGTGATTGATTGACTAATCTATTTATTTTGTGTTTGAGTTTGGATAATATTACTATTTGGCAAAGGACGAAAGTGCCAACGACGTTCGTCCCGCACCAAGCTTACTCTCCGATTATGGGTTTCTGCCATGGAAACGCTCTCGGATCAAGTACGGTGCTCTGATACCATGTCACAATATGAAATCGAATATGGGTTTGAAATGAATAAGATGATTTATGATGAAGATAACGATTATTTGGGAAAGAGAAAATGCAGAGAGAGATGTCAGAAATGGTGGTGGAAAAGCATTGCTCCTCTCACCATCGTCTGAGCAAGAGAGACGCTCAAAGTTTGTCTCATTCACATTAAGGCAAAATGAATTACATCAATACAATTTATATAATTAAATGATTTGCTTCGTTGGAATGGACAACGAGGGAGGCTTTATGCTAGCGGGACACAAGGTGATTGAGTTCTTTACGGATGTCGAGGTTGCCGAATCGGAGGCAGTTAGGAGGGTGCTGCAGCTCGTGAAGGAAAGAGGTTGGCATCGGATCCATGTGAAGTCTCCACATGGAGACAAATTACTTGGCTCTTGTAACCAAGTTGCAGTAAGGGCATAGTGGCAGGGTACACTTCACAATCTTATAATTAACTCCATTAACACTAGCGAAGTGCTTCGAGTCCATTAATTGGTCACACGTTCGGAGGGAAGGAAATAAGGCTGCCTATACGATAGCGGCCATAAGACCAATTAATTAGTTCAACGTTATTTTTTTCTGTATGCGATCCATTAATCTGACGGCCTTCGATTGATGCCTCCCCTCCGCCGATGATTACACCTGGATGCGCCTCTGACTGCAGTTGCTAGGTAGTCATCAATGGAGACTCCGAACCAACTCAGATATGAGGATGGGGGAGACAACGATGGAGGTAGACAAGGAGAACATCGCGCGGTGTGAGGGCGAGGTTTAATCCGCATCTTCTTCTTCATCCTTCTTTAAGTTCGTCATTGTTGATCGGAGAGACGAAAGGAAGAGCGATGAGCTCGGAGAAGGGAACTGACTAACCGAGACATTGAAGAGACGAAATCAGGTGGGAAGGGTATTTTTATCCTTAAGAAAATAGTATAATTTAACCTAATTTCAATGAATGGATGGACAATTAGTAGAGATGGAAATCAACCCGCTGAGATCCGATCCATCCATCAATCCACCCCGAATATATGGATGAAAATCCGAATAAATGGATAAATAAGTGGATGATGGATTAATGGATGATGGGTCGGATCAGATATGGATGAAGGGGTGTCCAATCCACCACCCGATCCATCACCCGGTCGACTAAAATTGTTTATTATATGAACTTTGATCATATCTTTTACCCAACTTATGTAACTTGATTTGATAGTTTGAGTTTTTATTTTTTGTGTAAGTTACGAATGATGTGTATTTTAAATTTAATATATTCAAATTTTATTTTATTTTATTAAGTTTTATTTCCATTTTGAAAATTATGGTGGACATTTACATGAAATTTCTCACTCATATATTTCACCTGATCCATCCAATCACCCGGGATGATGAATGAATTGGATATGGATACAAGGGTTACTGGATGATATGTGGATCGGGTAAAAGACATTTCTTAACGGATCGGGTGATGGAATAAGTATATCCACCCATAATCCGATCTATTTCCATCCTTAACAATTAGTTAATTGTGGTAGGAAATTGGCCTCACGACCCAACTTTTTTTTATAATTATATTTGCATATTTTTATACCACAACGATAATGATAGACTTGCTGGGTGTTTGGAAAAGATGGTGGGTTGACCGTTGACGTCCGATCAAGGGAAGGTCTGACCAATCGAAACTAATTAAATGTGGTGAAGACGTACTGAAGGGGTAGCAAAGTACCCACACAAGCAAGCACACACAATCGAGAATTAAATTAAGAACGTGATCGGCAATCGCAACAACAGGGACCAATGTAATTAATTTCGATACCGGAACACGTTTTGATTGAAGTCCCCAAACTAACTACTACGTATTAGGCTGTAGGCCTAATTAATTTTTTCTAAATGCAGTAACGACCAACATTGTTTGCTTTCCATCTGCTGAAGCTCCACCTACATTACATTCAACCACACCAGAGCCGGCCTTGGACAAGTGTCAGATGGGCAACTGTACCGGACCTCCGATTTTACGGGAGTCTCATTTTATTAATTTTAGTATATACTCCCTCCGATTTTTAATATAAGGCGTTTGAATTTTGTGCACGTAGTTTAAGGAGCTAAAAACTATATGAAATATTAATTTTTTAATTAATTTTTTTTACATTACAATACTTATTATTAATAAGTATTATAATGTAAAAAATTTGAATTAAAAAAATCAATATTTTATATAGTTTTTAGTTCCTTAAACTACGTGCATCAAAGTCAAATGCCTTCTATTTCCAATCGGAGGGAGTATAATATAACATTGTGTAAAATAACACAAGATCGTATTGGCTTGGTGGTTAAGGACTACTGCAAGCCAGGTACGCTTGTTTCCTGAAGCCAGGATTCGATTCCCAACTTAGGCTTTAATTTTTTTCCCCCTACCAGTTTTACGAGGCCTCATTAACAGAGTGTGTTAAATTTTAATCCAACACAGGTATATTTTTTGTTTTAGATTATAGAAGTAATTATTTAATTCAGGAACCATTTTAGTTTTATTAACTTGGGACTATTTTTAATTAATAACATGATATTATAATGAAAAAAAGTTATAGGGAATTAGAATATATATAAAGAAAAATACTAGGGAACTGTGTATGAAAATAAATGACATAAATTTAAATGTGCAGTATATAAATTATTTTTTAATATTGTACAAATTTTATAAAGAAAAAGATTGATAAACTTAGTACTATTGATTAAAACCTTTTATATACAAATTTTAATAAACATTTTATACTCCCTCCGATTCAAAAAGAATGTCGTTTGACTTTTAAACACGTATTTTAAGGAGCTAAAAACTATATAATATATTAGCTTTTTTTTTTTTTTTTATAATCTAATACTTATTACCAACAAATATTAAGTTGTAAAAAAATAATTTAAAAAAAGTTGATATTTTATATAGTTTTTAGCTCCTTAAAATACGTGTTTAAAAGTCAAACGACATCCTTTTTGGATCGGAGATAGTATGTGATTTTCTAAAAAATCTTATTTTAAGAGACCATCTGTGTTTGTATTATGAATGAGATGTCCAAAAAAACGTCCTCCTTTACATTTATACCACTTCCCAACCTATAATGGCTCAAGCCTAACATATTATTATTATTATTATTATTATTATTATTATTATAAATAAAACAAAAACAGATTACAAGAAATTAGTGGGCAACCGAGATACTATCTGGACAGCCACTCCTTTAGCGATAACAAATCTAAGTCTAGTAAAAATATAAGGTGCAGCACGAGCCCCAGCATCCTGAGACACCGAGAATTTCTGAATCCGCTTCAACAAGGCAACCGCATCTGTATCCAACTCCCCCAATGAAGAGAAGGAGAAGGGTAAGAAACCATACCCAGCCGTCGTGCACAAATCTCGATACTTGACACACTTACGCCGAGCAGCATCAACAACAGCACGACCAGGCATAAAGTCAGAAATTCCAGACTGAGTTAATGGGGAGGATCCCGTCAGATCGACACACACATCCCGCCGCCTATCCCATGAATAAAGGAGCAAATTCGCCGGACGAATGGGCTTATCATGCCCATCAAGTCATCAACCAAACCGATATCAACATCCTTACCGGCAGAAATCCCGGACATGTAGCAGATATCCAATAAGGTGTTGCGAACGAGGTTATGGCGATGTTTGAAGCCCATTGTACCTAGGGTGGCTCATCTGGGTCGACCTGACCCGACCCGAATATTCCGGGTGGGGGTCAACCCGAAGGCCCGGAATTTTTAAAAATGCGACCCGCCACCCGACCCGAACCCGAAATTTGTAATTCCGGGTTTTCCGGGTCGGGTGACGGGTTAACCCGAAAACCCGAGTTTTAAAATTTTGTTAATTGTTACAAAATTAAAATATTTAAAATTAAATAAAAAAGTTTTTCTTTTACTTTTCATTCGCATATTAGTTATTACATATACTCCGTAGTCTCCAACTTAGTTACGTATTACATATAAATATACTATTCTTAGTCTCTCGAAGCTACTGGAAAAAAAAAAAAAAAAAAAGGAAGTCTTACGTATTACATGTAAAAAAAGGAAGTCTTACATATTAGCTACTGTACAAAAAATTAAACCAAAAAAAAAAAAACTACTGTAAAACAAAAGGAAAGAAAAACAAAAAAAAAGCCACTGTAATATGTACATATGACATATATGGCTGTTAGAGCCAGGAAAAAAAACCGGGTCAACGGGTCAGACCCGAGACCTGTCGGGTCAGACCCCGACCCGCCCGTTGACCCGGGATTTCTTAAAATTTGACCCGAGACCCGACCCCTAGAGGTCTCGGATCAACCCCAACCCCGTATTTTCCGGGTCGGGTCGGGTCGGGTTTCCGGTTCGGGTCCATTTTGAGCCACCCTAATTGTACCAACACAAGACACAACATGATCACCATATACATCACCATCAAAGGTCTGAGAACAAGCAGGACAAGGCTTAGACACCGTGAACAATGGAACACCCAAACGATAGCTAAGCACACTACGGTAGGTCCTTCCATTCATAGTTTGGCTCAGGCCAGAAATAGGAACTGCACGCAACCAATCGGAGGAGTGAGCAACCTGGAACCCCGGAATGACCGCTCTTTATTTACCAATTCAAGGAGTGAGCAACCTGCTGAGACTTCCATAATGCCACCTGTCGCAAAGTCAACGAGAAACCAGAGTGCGATGTAGCAGCAACCTTCGCGAAATATATATCTGCCAATTTCTTCATAAGTTTGGGGGCAGCGATTTCACTAGGATCGCGTAGAATATCAGAACTCGTAGTCTCAGTAAAAGCACGACAGGCATCATCAAACGTGTGGGACCAATGTAACGACCCAGAATTATAATTTCTGGGTTACGTTTCAAGGGATAAAACCCCTTGTTCGGATCTTGCAATCCAGGTACGGGTCGAGGTTTCAAACTCATTTTAAGATTTGTAGAAAGAGGGATTTCAAACCCTAAAACCTCGAAGGGCCGTTGGGTACCCTTAACCTGTCCTAAGACTATTCCGCGGAAACCATTTCAAACGGAAGAAAAGCGGAAGTAAAGTACAGATACAAGTGCCACGGCGGGGCCGGGTCAAAACGGAGTCAAAAGTATAAATCCAAAACAATATAATCAGAGTCTGGTGAAGTCTATAACTCCAGCGCGCACTTTCCGCCGAAAAAATGACCCGCGCAATAAGCAAACAGCACCGATAGGATGAACATAAATAATTCCTAAAAAAATTGATTTGGGGCGGGATCAGATCGATGCCCACTTAACTCTGCATCCCAACCATAAGCGCACATATACGCTATACTTAATAAAGATGCTCTAATGTAGTACGAAATTCAAACACACTAGCATGCTCCTAGTTCCTAATAATGTGCAGAATACTATAAAGGGCCCAAGACAATGCCAAGTGACATATCCCTCTCCTACCTCCACCCCTTCCGACAGGCGGAGACTGGCCAGCTCGTGAATGCATTCATTCATAATAGGGCGGCACGCATGCCTAACCCGCTCCACAATAAAGCCCATAGGCATATCATAATATAAGGAAGTACTCGATTGACTCAGGGTACCCGATGAGGCTGGGCTACCCTATGACCCTAGCAAAGACTCTAGGACTATCACAGATAACGGCCGTTCTGTTTACATACGCACAAAGAAATAGAATGCTCAACGATCGATGCAACCTAGCATGGTACTACATGGCATGCTGATCATGAATGCAAGCACCTAGTATATCATGCACCTAAAGCAGGGAATAGCACTATTCAATCTGAGTAAGCTCCGAAGAGACTTACCTGAAGATGCAGAACAGCAGGATAATATAAGCAAGGGCCCAAATGCTAGTCGAAGCAATCCAAAAGCAACACACACCTATCATCAAGCCATTTTCATAAGCTACTGAACCAACGTTCTCACACACACGAACCCGAGTTCTCAACATACTCAAACCAATCGATAGAAAAATCATTTTCCGAAACCTTTTCGACTATCAACCAAACTCATTCTCCCAATTTTCTTGTCAAAACCAACATCATCAACCAAAATCATTTTATTTCCCATCAAACCCATCGATAAATCTTACCAACAATATTTCCAAACTCTTGAATATCAAGTTAAGTAAACTCTTACTCAAAACATTTTCTCAAATCATAATTGGCCAAAATCCATTTATAAACACTAAATCTTTAATCAACTTACAATTTCATACCATTAAAATAATTCCGTCATTTTTATTTCAAAATCTAAAACCCTTTTTCTAAATTTATATATTTAAATCATCATAAAATGTATATATTCCAAATAATACTTAATACATCTAGCAATTAATATACATGTAATATGAGCCCAATATACAACCCCCAAAATCTGAACAAAAGAAGCCCAATCAACCAAAAGAGAAGGCCCAACCCGGATGGAGCCCAGCCCAAACCCAATCTCTCAACCCATCCCTCATTTTAGTGAACCGAACCGAACCGGACAAGAAAAAAAAAGGGACCCGGACCGGGCCATCTTCTTCCCCAACCTGAAGTCGAACAGAGGAGAAGAAGGGGGGGGGGGGGGTCTCGCCGGCGGCCTGGGCTCGCTCCTCCGCTGCTCCCGCTCCCGTCCTCGCTCTCTCGCAGCTCTCGCTACCCGCTCTCCCAACCCCGACTCTCCTCGCCGGACCTCTCTCTCTCGACCTCCTCGGCCTCACCGGAACTCTCGCCGGAAAACTCAAACGCTCCCACCCTCAGCCACTCTCTAGCTCACTGACGCTATTGCCCAACAACTTATGACACGAAAAGAGGCGAAAATGACATACGAGAGAGAAGGAAAGAGGATCGAAGCTCACCGAGGGCGTCGACTCGCCGGAAAACCTCGTCGGTGCGCGATTGAGCTCGTCGGAGGCGGAATCAGTTCGTATCTGGTCCTGGGACGAAGAAGAGGGCTTAAGGCGTCCTCATACGAAGTTTTGTGTCGAGAAACAGAGGATCTGAAATCTCACCGGATGTGTTGGACGGAAAGACAGGGCAAGAAGAGGGAAGGAGCTCGGCGGCTGCTGCTTGGCGGCTCCGGGAGGCTCGGACGTCGGAGGAGACGTGACTGGAGGCGCTCGGGGGTGCTCTAACTTCAGACGAGGAGAAGGATGGAGGTGGGAACGAAGGAATGGAGAGGGAGGTTGGTGTTGCTGCTGCTCGTCGGAAGAGGAGGGGAAATGGAGCTTTGGAGGGCTTGGTTGCTGACGGAAAGGAGATGGGAGGTGGCCTCGGCGATGGTACAACAGGAGAGAGAGGGAGGGTGGTTGCTTCTGAATTTCCAGGCAATTGCAGAGAAAGGGGAAGAGAGGAAAGTGAGGATTGGCTTGGGTTTTGTCTTGTGGTGAGTTGTAAGGGCAAAATCAAAGCTATAAATTAAAGATTGGAGGTGGCTCAGGGCTGAATTCGGATGCACAATTGAGCAAAATTGGTTTATTTGTTTCTCATTTCAAGTTGGAAGAAAACAAAGGGGGAAAGGAGAGTGCAGTGGGTTATTTAGCCTAAATGGGTAAGAGGAAGGTGAGTGTGAAGTTTCCTTGATTTTCAAATCAATACAAGGGAATTAAAATGGTTGGGATTTCAGGATTTGCTCAAGGGAGGAGAGAGGCAAGATTACAAGATGGTCAAAAGAGAATATAAGTGGTCTCGTATAAAATAATGTCCGAATAATAAATCTCAAAACCCGCTCTCTCGATCTTATCCCGTCTCATTTAAAATACTTCTCAATTTTCCAAATCCGAATTTATTTTCCAATTTTCGGTATATAAAAGCAGAATATAACATGTTTTAAATTTCCAATTAATTAATGTCGGAACTTGTTTTAAGAGATTTTAGTTAACCCGATTTAATTTCATATTTAATTTCTTTTTACGAGAATTAAGATTTAAAAATCCGGGCCTTTACATCATCCACCTCTAAAAATAAGTCTCGTCCCCGAGACTAAAACCAAAATAAAGTGGGGGATGAAGTTGAAATTAATGAGTCCAAGGACCATGTCCAAGGATCTTGTAATCATCTCGGTTGCGTCTTCCGAGATTTTCACAACATCCTAGTCACGGTCGTGACATCTCCGATTGGCCTTGACAAATATGCAATAAGCGCCCCTATCACATCCTTGCTTCGACTTTTCGGAAGTACCACAACTCTAAAAGTTCTACAATAGCATCACTAGGTCTTAGCTAGCACCCTATAGGCGCCCCCATAAAATGCAAGTATCCACTTCGTGAAGTATCATAGAGTTGCCCGGGTTTGAAAAGTTTTTTTTTTTTTAAAAGGGATTCTACAATTGAAAAAGATTGGCCTCAAAATCGTTGAAATTCTCGGTAACGTTTATTCTTTAAAATTTCAGGTAATTCCTTTTTGAACCGCTCAAAATCTTCAAATAAGGCGTTTAACTAAGCAACTTTACACCAAAACAAGTAAAATCCTTTCGATCAGAATTTCATCAAAATCCTCCAAAACCAAATCAGTTTTCCGCATAACAATCAATCAAATTCAGAATCTCGGAGGTGGAATCATCCACCTCTAACGGCTAATCCCATATTCTCTCCCTGGTTTCCATAATCAAATCAATCTATCAGTTTCAATTCAAGCAAGCTTCACAAGCCATGAGAAGTGCATAACCAAATAACCAACCAATCTCCAATCAGTACATCATATGACAAGTCTCAAACATATGCATGCCAACACAGTGCCACAAGGTCACATCAAAATCTCTACAGCTTACTATGGATCATATTATGCATTTCACCCACATAACAAAATCATAATAACGTCTCGACATCACACCAGAAGTCATAAAAGTGTCACCTCATCAGAGAGTCAACGAACCAAAACTCATTGTCAAATGTCAACACAACAAAATCATGCCATTAAGATTCAGCAAAAGGGGAGGTCAAGAAGCACATCAATCATCGAATGTCAGCATACTCACCAGACATCATCTTAACTCATCACAATGCCATGTAGCGATCATTTAGTAATCAGACAGACATACACTATTACCTCATATATATACGAGTCATATTCATGCTCTAAGTCATATTCATCATTTAATGTATCAATAATCATACTTGCCAACCATATAATAACACGGCATTATCTCATGTATCATATCACAACACATCCTATCATGCTTCTAAAACAACATAGTAGAGCAGCAATATATCATGATAACATTTGTCACTACCAACTAGATTTTAGTATTGCATAACAACATGTAATATCATTCCCTATCAGATGCATCATGGTTATTATCTAACGTCATGTCAGCAAATATAAATAAATCACATCATCAAGAAAATCCTCACATCATGCCAGTCAAAATAAAACAAAATCCCCACTCGCCCATCTCCACTCTCAAGCCAAGGCTAATCCTCTTCTAGACCGACAACGTCATCTCAGAAAAATTTCCCAAAGAAATCCCAATTCATCCCGATGCGCAAATCTCGCCCTCATTCCACCAACTCTCGCACACACCATCCACCTCTAAGAATCCAAATCCTATCTCTACTCTACACCCGAGTACCCTCTCATACTATATCCTCACTTCTCTTATGGCCATTTCTTACACTTCTCACACTTCCCAAGGTATCACTAGCATAACCTCGAAGCTCATCAATACCACCAACATTGTCTCCCATGGTCCCAGGCTCACCCAGTCTTACTTAAGCCGACATCCCTCTATCGCGAATCACTTCCTAATACCATCAATCATCCCAACCGTCCAAAATTCTTTCCCCACTCTCCAACCACGCTACCAATGACCTCACCACAGGTTTAAGGAAGAAGCAATCATGAAAATATCAAACATAAGGTCTACAACATATCAACTAGCATTTATAAACATAATATCATGGGTTCAACAAGTCTTAGTTACCATCATGCTCAATAATCCTTGCAAACATCATATACGAACATAATGAAGTCAAGCTAACATGTTGCATTATAACCTTATCTGATACAATTCGAGCTTCTTAGTATGTGTAGTTCACATTTAAAGGCAAAGGAATTCAAATCATGCTTAGCAACTTAGAGTAACAACACATCAAGGCATCATGGTACATGAGATCTATAAGTCGTCAAATCATATCATCATAGACAATAGGCAATCAGGCAACGGTCATCATCAAGTCAGGACATCAATACATAAATCTCATCGTTAGGTCAGCGCAATATCGTCGTCAACAAATCCAAAAGGGTTAGCAATTCGAACGAAGGACATTCTAGCTCGCAAGTCATATCGCACTCAGTAACCGCAATCCTCGATATGTGCTTGTTCTGCCGACATCATTGATCCTAAGGCCCGTGGGTTATGGGCCCACGCTTCTGCTGCATCGCTCTATCGTTATCCTACCTTCCATTTTCTTTCCCATGCGGTCGCTCATCCAAGTATCGCAGAGGAGTCTAAGTTAGCAGAGATAGGGGAGTGACATGACAGGGAAGGGGAAACCCAATGTTCACTTCGGAACCAAACATAGACCAATGCTAAAGGACGACAAGACTAGAGACAAGACTTTGACCCGAGAATGACAACGATTGCCCCTATGAAAATCTATGAGGTTACAATTTGTGACAAGTAGCAAGGGTTCGTCTCAATCAATCAACCATATCAACCCACACTAACATGTACCTATCTCGAAGATCAACAACATACATGTACATTTCAAAGACACATTAGAGTTCTACCTTGAGGGGCATGCGAGACAAGCTAACAGCCTATCGATTCATGAAAGCCATAATGCCTAGTAGTCTTAAGCGAGTTATGCGGGATTTACCATACCGAGCAAATATCACGTATATGAGCAATGCACTAGCGGGGTATATATATCAACAATCAAGGTCAATGCATCATGATGAGGTTATCGTAACAATCCGACCTAATGTTATACGAGAACACATAAGAGCAGCATAGTATCTATCACATATAGCAACCATGATCATATAATAAGTCAAGAATGGCATGCAATCAGACGAAGGGTCACATTCGGAAAGCATAGGTCCTACATGATGCTAGCGATGCATGATAAGGCATGGGCATAATCAAGAGTCATTTAAATGAGTTCAACATAATATTCCCGAAATATGTGGCATCGTCAAAAGTAACAAGGAGGAAATCAGGGGCGATATATTATAATAATGCTAGGAATGAAATGTCATAGAGCACATAAATGGTCCAATAGCTATCACATTGTAGAGCAAGTACGACATGGAATCATTTAGCGAGTAATATTGGAAATCATAAATCATACGGGATACTACTAGCACATATCGAATCATGACCACAATCAAGGTAACTCGACTAAATTCATTCTTACATTAATGCGTCATGTATATGCGAAATCATAATATAACGTGGTGTGTGATCATGCGAGGTGTCAAACCATGCGTCTATGCAAGCACGAGAGGATGTCATAGAGCAATAGGGTAACACTACCGAGCGATAACATGTAAGCATGCTAGGATTACCCAATTACGGAGAGCAAGTCAATCATCAAACTCAACATTAATCTAATCAGGGTGAGTAAAACAATCTAAGATGATAGGAAAAGAGAAGGATCACGCTATCAGGGACATAGCTAAGAGGAAATCAAACGTAATGTAGGCAAGATGTAAATTCGCACAAGTTACAATCAAGGGTCCTACATGACACTAATGACGCAATACAACATTTGATACATACATGCGCTTGATTGACTAACACAACGATACAAACGAGACCACATTAACATAGTCCAGCGATACAAGGCGTGGGAGAAATGTAGCAGTGCATAATATAAGCCTACATAACATGGCAATATAAGTAGGATACAGGGGCATGTGTTCCAGTTTAATAATACTAAATGAGACACGCATATATCAAGATATTACTTCGATATCATGGTCACAGATGGAACTACTAATTTAATCAAGGCTAAGGGCAACACTAACTAAAATGCCGAGGAGATCATCTTACGGGGCATTCGTACAAAGAGGAGCTTACCACACTATCATGGACCTGATTCAGGGAAAGCAACATTCATATAGACTCATATCATGCCATTCATGGTTCTAACCAATCAGTAGTACGATCATTACAACAGGTCAATCAGACACGCGTACCCAACCATAATCATGACAGAAAGCGAGATGCAACACGAGACCTAAACAATGTGACTAGCATAGATACAGAATGTTATACAATCACGAATTTACAATAAGTATCATGACAATAACATGTACTAGAAATTACGTATCATATAAGGCATGTTGACATCAAGTTGTAGCACGTGTCAAACAAGGAAATTGCTTCATCAGGGTATCAAAACTTAACGATCACACTATCATGAACCTAGTACAGTAAAATCATGCAGATTCATTTCATGCAGCTCACACTTTCATTCAATCCTACGATCAATAGGCCAAGTAGACATGCTATGACAACATATAATCATGGTAGAAGCCAAAACATAACACAAGACCTAAGCAAGGTAACCAATCATAGATGCAACAACATGAGTAGCTTTTTACCAATGGTCATTCACAGGGTACATGCCAAGGATTACAAAATTATGTCATGCAATTCAGAGAGAGTCACAATTACAACCGTACAGAGATCCCTAAGGGTAACCATTGACTCTTCCCAACCGACTCATCACTCCTCTTTCCCGTGGGACTTTGGTATGACTCTTCATGGCATGAAGACACTAGTTGATTTTAATAAGAATAAAGAAGGACAACCCCATAAACACCTTACTTCTAACTCAAGTGACAACAAGAACTTCCAACACTCACTCAAACAACTTAACATCCAACCATAATTCCCGACACAATGTGTTTACCAACCCAATTCCCCGTGGAAGACACAAGCATCCAAGAAAAAGCTGGATAGACCCGTCAATGGGTTAACAAACATAATGGAAGGGGTTGTTTTACACAAGTTGGGTTTGACAATGTAGAAATAAAGACACTCCCGCTATCTCGTTTGCACAGGTCAGTCAATACACAGCTCATTGTTAGGCACATCAAATCAGATATCTAGCATAACAAGCACTCAACATAGAATCAGTTAATAACACTCATAATGATCTCCTTGTAGTTTCCCAACCCATCTGTAAAGAGCAAGCTAGTATTTTGCCTACCGTTCCCAACTACACCCAATAGGGGTGGTGTAGCGCCTTTACTACCCACTCGTGTCCCCGTTTAGTCGTTTTTCCATATTTTATGATAAGTCAAGTTCATTACTTAGTCCAGTTTCGGTTAGACAGCTTAAGTTCATTTTGCCCTTTTTAAAACACTTCCAAATCCTTTGAAATTCATGGGCGGTTTTCCAAAACATACACTCGACCCTTGTGTACCCGAATTGCACAACCTCAGCTCTGATACCATCTTTGTAACGGCCCAGAATTATAATTTCTGGGTTACGTTTCAAGGGATAAAACCCCTTGTTCGGATCTTGTAATCCAGGTACGGGTCGAGGTTTCAAACTCATTTTAAGATTTGTAGAAAGAGGGATTTCAAACCCTAAAACCTCGAAGGGCCGTTGGGTACCCTTAACCTGTTCTAAGACTATGCCGCGGAAACCATTTCAAACGGAAGTAAAGCGGAAGTAAAGTACAGATACAAGTGCCACGACGGGGCCGGGTCAAAACGGAGTCAAAAGTATAAATCCAAAACAATATAATTAGAGTCTGGTGAAGTCTATAACTCCAGCGCGCACTCTCCGCCGAAAAAATGACCCGCGCAATAAGCAAACAGCACCGATAGGATGAACATAAATAATTCCTAAAAAAATTGATTTGGGGCGGGATCAGATCGATGCCCACTTAACTCTGCATCCCAACCATAAGCGCACATATACGCTATACTTAATAAAGATGCTCTAATGTAGTACGAAATTCAAACACACTAGCATGCTCCTAGTTCCTAATAATGTGCAGAATACTATAAAGGGCCCAAGACAATGCCAAGTGACATATCCCTCTCCTACCTCCACCCCTTCCGACAGGCGGAGACTGGCCAGCTCGTGAATGCATTCATTCATAATAGGGCGGCACGCATGCCTAACCCGCTCCACAATAAAGCCCATAGGCATATCATAATATAAGGAAGTACTCGATTGACTCAGGGTACCCGATGAGGCTGGGCTACCCTATGACCCTAGCAAAGACTCTAGGACTATCACAGATAACGGCCGTTCTGTTTACATACGCACAAAGAAATAGAATGCTCAACGATCGATGCAACCTAGCATGGTACTACATGGCATGCTGATCATGAATGCAAGCACCTAGTATATCATGCACCTAAAGCAGGGAATAGCACTATTCAATCTGAGTAAGCTCCGAAGAGACTTACCTGAAGATGCAGAACAGCAGGATAATATAAGCAAGGGCCCAAATGCTAGTCGAAGCAATCCAAAAGCAACACACACCTATCATCAAGCCATTTTCATAAGCTACTGAACCAACGTTCTCACACACACGAACCCGAGTTCTCAACATACTCAAACCAATCGATAGAAAAATCATTTTCCGAAACCTTTTCGACTATCAACCAAACTCATTCTCCCAATTTTCTTGTCAAAACCAACATCATCAACCAAAATCATTTTATTTCCCATCAAACCCATCGATAAATCTTACCAACAATATTTCCAAACTCTTGAATATCAAGTTAAGTAAACTCTTACTCAAAACATTTTCTCAAATCATAATTGGCCAAAATCCATTTATAAACACTAAATCTTTAATCAACTTACAATTTCATACCATTAAAATAATTCCGTCATTTTTATTTCAAAATCTAAAACCCTTTTTCTAAATTTATATATTTAAATCATCATAAAATGTATATATTCCAAATAATACTTAATACATCTAGCAATTAATATACATGTAATATGAGCCCAATATACAACCCCCAAAATCTGAACAAAAGAAGCCCAATCAACCAAAAGAGAAGGCCCAACCCGGATGGAGCCCAGCCCAAACCCAATCTCTCAACCCATCCCTCATTTTAGTGAACCGAACCGAACCGGACAAGAAAAAAAAAGGGACCCGGACCGGGCCATCTTCTTCCCCAACCTGAAGTCGAACAGAGGAGAAGAAGGGGGGGGGGGGGGGGGGTCTCGCCGGCGGCCTGGGCTCGCTCCTCCGCTGCTCCCGCTCCCGTCCTCGCTCTCTCGCAGCTCTCGCTACCCGCTCTCCCAACCCCGACTCTCCTCGCCGGACCTCTCTCTCTCGACCTCCTCGGCCTCACCGGAACTCTCGCCGGAAAACTCAAACGCTCCCACCCTCAGCCACTCTCTAGCTCACTGACGGTATTGCCCAACAACTTATGACACGAAAAGAGGCGAAATTGACATACGAGAGAGAAGGAAAGAGGATCGAAGCTCACCGAGGGCGTCGACTCGCCGGAAAACCTCGTCGGTGCGCGATTGAGCTCGTCGGAGGCGGAATCAGTTCGTATATGGTCCTGGGACGAAGAAGAGGGCTTAAGGCGTCCTCATACGAAGTTTTGTGTCGAGAAACAGAGGATCTGAAATCTCACCGGATGTGGTCGACGGAAAGACAGGGCAAGAAGAGGGAAGGAGCTCGGCGGCTGCTGCTTGGCGGCTCCGGGAGGCTCGAACGTTGGAGGAGACGTGACTGGAGGCGCTCGGGGGTGCTCTAACTTCAGACGAGGAGAAGGATGGAGGTGGGAACGAAGGAATGGAGAGGGAGGTTGGTGTTGCTGCTGCTCGCCGGAAGAGGAGGGGAAATGGAGCTTTGGAGGGCTTGGTTGCTGACGGAAAGGAGATGGGAGGTGGCCTCGGCGATGGTACAACAGGAGAGAGAGGGAGGGTGGTTGCTTCTGAATTTCCAGGCAATTGCAGAGAAAGGGGAAGAGAGGAAAGTGAGGATTGGCTTGGGTTTTGTCTTGTGGTGAGTTGTAAGGGCAAAATCAAAGCTATAAATTAAAGATTGGAGGTGGCTCAGGGCTGAATTCGGATGCACAATTGAGCAAAATTGGTTTGTTTGTTTCTCATTTCAAGTTGGAAGAAAACAAAGGGGGAAAGGAGAGTGCAGTTGGTTATTTAGCCTAAATGGGTAAGAGGAAGGTGAGTGTGAAGTTTCCTTGATTTTCAAATCCATACAAGGGAATTAAAATGGCTGGGATTTCAGGATTTGCTCAAGGGAGGAGAGAGGCAAGATTACAAGATGGTCAAAAGAGAATATAAGTGGTCTCGTATAAAATAATGTCCGAATAATAAATCTCAAAACCCGCTCTCTCGATCTTATCCCGTCTCATTTAAAATACTTCTCAATTTTCCAAATCCGAATTTATTTTCCAATTTTCGGTATATAAAAGCAGAATATAACATGTTTTAAATTTCCAATTAATTAATGCGGAACTTGTTTTAAGAGATTTTAGTTAACCCGATTTAATTTCATATTTAATTTCTTTTTACGAGAATTAAGATTTAAAAATCCGGGCCTTTACAACCAACATCAATGATAACAGAAGGACGTAAAAGCTTAGCATGCAACTCAACAGACTGCAAACGGGACGCCAAAAAAGCATAATGTAGGACATCCCCAGCAACATACACTCCGAGCCCACCAAAATGAAAAGGGAAGGTGACAAGCCGCCACTGCCAATCTCCAAACCCAGGCCTAGATGCAGTGACAATACGCTCTAAACTAGCACGGAGTGCCACATCAAAGGTGAGTTGGGCCGACCTAAAGACACGCGGGGAACAAGTACGCAACGCAAAGTAAAGCTTAGAAATACCCATACAAGCCCGAAGTAGGGCACGCGCTGACATGCCCACCCAGTACTTTGACACTGCGCGAAGGCAGAGCAATAGAGGGGGTGGGGGGTGGGGGGAACCCAGGCATCCGATTCCTGGGGTCTTCTGTAGGCCAAAAAACCTCGGATGTAACACCAAGGCAAAAAGCAGAGGGCCATCCTCCATAATCAGATCCAAGACCTTCACCACAACCAAAGTGGGGGCCATCCTCCATAATCAGATCCAAGACCTTCCCCACAACCAAAGTGTCCCCAATAACAGTGACATCATCTAAGTACCAAGCCTGCAGACTCAAGTCAAAAGAGTCTCTAATCTTGCACACCAAAGGATGCAACACCAAGGCAAAAAGCAAATGGCCTAAAGGACCTCCTTGTTGAACCCCCCGACAAGACCATAAGCTATACTCCCCATAATAGAGTCGGGCAGGATTGGAGTAGCAAAACTCCACCAATCGGGATAGAACCGGGCAGTGACGTCGGACTTCCTGTAACATGGTCACACGATCAACCATGTTGAAAGCATTCTGTACTAGTTGTTGTTGTTGTTGTTATTATTATTATTATTATTATTATTATTATTATTGAATATCTATATATTATTATTATTATTATTATTATGTTTTGATTTTAGTTTTAAATAATTGTGTCATGTTGCGGGAATTGTACTAGTTTTCCTTAAATATCAACAAAAATAATCAATTTTTTTTTAACATAGTCCTCCTTAAGATATAATTTTTTTTTAAAAAAAAACTACACATAAAATTTATAATTAATGAAATTATGAACCGGGCCTCCAAAATTGATGAGACGGCCCTGAACCACACCCCTAATCTCACGTTACAGCACCCTCAAATGATCGATCCAAGGGATCTCCAATCTCCACCGTCGTTGAGCTTTGACAGCACTGTTTGTTATCTAATCTCCCAATTCTCAAACCCCTAATTACCCTATATAACACAACCTCCGCCTCTATAATCGATCTCATGATTAATTTCCTTGTTGGTGATTCCATTTACACCATTTGTACCACTACGCCTGTTTACAACTCGGGTGACGGACCCAAGCCGTTGCCTGAACGGGGGTTTTCATTGTTGGAGAATTCAGGCGACCGGTATATCGATCCCCATAAGTTCCTCGCTCCAAAAATAGAAGTCGACTCAGACCACGGGTATATAACCCTAAGTTTGTCTCCCCAGTGTGCTATGAGAATTTAAAAAAAATAAAATTGCGTACATTCAAGTGACGGGTATATACCCATAATTTCGCCGCTTCAATGTGATCAGAGGATGTTATAAAATATAAATGTACGTTGAGGCGACAAACGTCCTTCTAAGGTCGTTGCCCCAATTTATTTGAGGCCGTCATAAGATATAGACGTTCGTCGCTTGAAGGTGCCCAGAGAATTATAGTCAAATATGAGTCCTTTCCAGTGACAAGGTTTCAAATAGGTTCGTCGCATGATATTTCCAGTGACTAGGTTTTACAGTATGTTCATCGTCTGAAAATGTTCTTTATTTTTAATTATTGAATCAATTTTTTTTTGGTTAGGTAAAAATTTGAGATCAGACAGACTTGAAACTCGATAGACCGATGAATCGGCAGACGGACTACCCGTCAACATACAACATAAAAGACACGCAAAACACACAGATGAAAGAAACAACCCTAAGAACCTATAAAAGCCATCGACCAGCTGAGAAGTCGAGGGAGATCCAAGGCGAGCCACAAATGCCGAGAACAAGGGTGAAACCTGAGGAAGTGCGGATCACCGACGTTGCCCCCACCTAGACAAGGGATCTTCGAAGACCACGAACACGACCACGATCCTCTCGATCATTCAGGAAGCCCGATATTGCAACCCAACTCGGAACTAAATGCACCGAGGACAAAACAGCGACCTGACGCCAAAAGAGGGAACAAATACAGTTTAGTATCAATGATTTAGTTTACTATGTTCGTCGCCTTTTGATTTTTAAAAATAATTTGAAATACCAGTAACCTCCTATGCACATTCCAGCCCAAACCTCAAACATTCCACACCAAACATCAAACATTAATTCCACACCAAATCTATGCACATTTCACACCAAACTTGTACACATTCCAAACCATTTCAAACTGTGCATAAATATACCAAAACACAATCCAAAACAACCCATATACGCAAGTGCATCAAAATTCAAAAGTTAGTGCAAGTTCGGAAAATATCAGCACACATATACGATACCTTCTACAACTGCGAGGAGTGCTGAGAAGCTGAAGGAGGCGCGTCTGATGACTGAGGCATGTTCTTTTTTCATGCCCATCGACAGAGGCAAGTTTTATGGCATGACAATGATAGGCCATGTTCTATAGAGAGTTGTCTGATTCCCATATGGATTGAATCCGTCGGTTGCAACTACAAGCCTTACATTCTTTACGTCATCAGTAAAATGCAAAAACATTTTGTTGAATCATTTCCATACCTCACCATTTGTTGAGTGTTTCAACCATTTTGAATCTCCCACCCGTTCACCATGCCATCATATTTGCTTCGCCATGTTCAGCTCCATGAACAGTTTGTTCAGTTTAGGCGCCAAGGTAAAGTACCGGAGGACTTTTCGAGGAACCTTGCAACCTATCCTACCCTCTCTAGTATTGCATCTTGGAGTGTTGCACTTGAGACACACTTTGAGCTCTGCGTAATGTTTGTTAAATAGTACACTAGTTTACTCACAAGCGCCGATCAACTCATATAGAAATGTGAGATCCCTAATCACATTTTTCATCTTCTCTCCATCAATTGGATGTTTGTGTCTTTCTAGCAACAAACAAGAAATGTGTATGTACATGGCATTCATGCTCTTGTTTGTCCACTCGAATTTTGACTTAATCTTCATTTCATCTAGGCAGGCATCCAGAATATTCATTGAGCTTTCGGGATACATCGGCGTATGAGATGCATCTACAAGCATCTGATATTTTTGGTAGTCATCATAAAAAAAATCTTTGAATTCAGATTCATCGGCATCCTCGTCAGCATTCGTGTGCCTTATATCCGGTGTGATTAGGAGAAGCGACATGCAAAATGTCCATAACAAGACCATCGTCAGAGAAAGATGCCCCTTCATTAAAAATATGTGTTTGTATAATTCTCCTTTTAACTGGTGCTTCTCCATGTTTGTCCCAAACATTATAAGTAAAGCACATCCCATAACGAGTCAAATGGATGTGCATATAATCTACAACAACCCATGAATTGTTGCAGCATGTTCTACACGGACAAAAGAAATGGGTCTCCTCATTCGCATTGTCTCTGAAAGTCTGCACAAAACTATAAAATTCCTTATTGGTAGTCCTTGTGGGCTTGAGAGAGTGTCATCCAAACTTCTATTGCCCATTGTCATCTTATCAATAACAATCTCAATTTCTATTTCCAATCTTAATCAATATATAAACAATATATCTATTCTCATCGTCTATCTCAATCTAAACCACATTGTTAATAAAAGAAAATGCACATAAACAATCCAGTCTCATCATCTGTCTCAATCTAAACTTTATTCTCAATAAATAAAAAAATGTACATAAACAATCCATTCTCATCATCTATATCAATCTAAATCACATTCTCAAAAAATAAAATCACATAAACAATCCATTCTCATCATCTATCTCAATTTCCACCACAAACTCATTCTAATTACCGACAAAATTTATCTACCATCACATGTATGTATTCAACTAAGTGAACCACAACCAAAACAATAATTTCTCATCATCTATCTCGGTCTAAACCACATTCTCAAATCAAAACCTCATTTTCTTCATCATTCTCAATCCCCGGCCTAACATCATATATATACATAATCAACACAAAAAACGCACATAAACAATCCATTTCCATCAAAAACTCATTGTAAACCACATTCTCAATCAAAACTTCATTCTCATCATCAATTCCAAACACCAACATAATATATACATATATTTAAAAAAATCCATACACAAAGAAAGAAATTTATACATACCTTAATTAGAAAGAGCGGAATAATGTTGATATCCACTTATACATATAAGAAATTTGACAAAAAATAAGGAAAGAGATGAAAAGTTTATATGATGATTTTGGGATGAAAAATGGTGAAGAGGTGAACGTGTGAATGGATGAAGACGTTCGGGCAAGTACAATTGATTAAATCCGATTGTTCAAAAATACACATTCAAGCGATGAACTAAGGTCTATCTCACTCACTTGACTGACAGTAATAAATGCTACAAAACTACCTACACATTCAGGCGACGTACTAAGGTGTATCTCGATCGCATGACTAAATAGTAATAAATACCACAAAAATACCCCACTCTTCAAGCAAAGTACTAAGTTCTATCTCCGTTGCTTAATGACACTATTACATAGGCCAACTGGCTGCAATTCTTTGATATTGTGTTGGGCGATGGATTTAGTAACAGGTTTGTCGCCTCAAGTCACAAAATTAAATAGGCCAATTGGTTGTGCTTCTTTGCACCATTTCACGTGATGAGCTTTCATATAATGTACGTCGCTTGACAAGTTTAGTAAATAACACACATTCAGGCAACAAACTTAGGTTTAAAGGCGGTTGTCTAATTACATAGCGTTAAATATGACAATGTATGTCCTTCTTTTCCCTCACTTAAGTGATGACAATACAAAGAGTGTTCGTGGCTGGAACTGTTCATCTAATGAGTGCATATTCAGGTGACGGATTATTATGTTTCATTCGTCGCCTGAGAAATACTTTTGACAGATAGTTGGGATATTTGTCTTCCATTTTTCGTCGACTATATGTAGTTCGTCACCCGAGTTCCATTCAGGCAACAAACTTTGTAGTTAGTTAGCCGCCCAAATGTGATTTGGGATGTGGTCCAACCCTCTGATATTCAGGTGACCATGGTTATTAGGATCCCGATCCGGATCTTACGATCCTACGATTCTAGGCAAGGTTTTGATCCGGATCGGGCATATAGACTCCTTCGTGCTAGGATCTACCCAAGATCCTATATTCCTATGGGATCGTGTGGGATCAGTATGATCTACCTAGGATCTACCGATCCTAGAAAAAAATATCCGATCCTAGAAAAAATCATATTTGTGTAATTGTGTTTGTTTTGTTTGGATATTGGGCCTTCTAGATACGATGGGCTTTTTTATTTCTTAATTTTATGGCAGCCCGTCTCCTTAGAAATTGAAGGCAGAAGAGTGAATACGTTGATTTGAAACCTTTGTTTCGTTAATCAACTCGACAAATTCACGTCCGAGCACCTGAAATTGTTCATGATGTGGTTAATTGCGATGATGACATTTGAAATTAGAGATGACCTTGGATATTTGGATGTGTGATTTATCTATTGTATGTTTGTCATATTTTAAGACATTATCCTTTTCTGTTTGTCACATTTTGAGATATTATTCTTGACAAATTATGAATGTTAAGTGCTTATTATTGGACTATTTTAGTCACTTAATTTGTTTAATAGAGGAAAAACTTAGTTCTATTTTAAAATTAAGGTATTTGTTTAGGATGATTTGCTTTTATTTTATTTTATTATTGATTTTATTTTTAATTTTTGTCTAGAATCTTACGATTCTACGATCCGATCCTATATCCTTGTTTAGATCCGACACCAGGATCCCGATTCTAAAAACCATGCAGGTGACCAAGTCCTTTTAATCCATCGTTAGAAGTTAACTCAGGCGATCCACTCGTTGCATGCTTTGTCCACCCTACAAAATTTACTACTAGTATTATATAATCTAGTTAATCCTCCTTTGCGAAAACATACCATTTGAAGATTAAAATCATTCTTAAAAAAATGTGCAAGAATAATAAACGATATATTTTACCAAGTACGGTGGTCAGTGGCAGACCCAGAAACAAAATGAAATGTGCAAGAGATGAAATGTGTGTATATTAAGAGGAAACTGAATTAAAAGTGTGGGTTTGAGCCCGGCAATGTCCAAACAATTAACAATCCTTGTAAGAGTTGAAACAAATTAAGGTGATTAGACTTACTTTATAGAGAGCTTTCTTTTGTACATAAAACAAACGACCCTTTAATGCTTAATCATATGTATTCATTCACACCTTAACACCAGACCGGAGCTGCTTTAATACAGTTTCGCGCATACACGTATGATGATCATAGAGTATTTGTGTGCGTGAGAGAGAACAAAAAGAAAGAGAGCGATTGAAATGATGATTTGAATGAATGAGAACTAGTACAACAACTTGGTCTACTTATACAGCTCTCATAACAACCTTCTAACTAACATTTAATGTGCTTAACTAACAACCCCCTCAAGTTAGTAGTTTTGAAGAGATCAACAATTCCTAACTTGCTAAGTAGCTTATTACACTGATCCTGGGCAAGCACTTTGGTAAACACATCTTCTAGTTGCTCTTTGGTTGAAATGTAGCCAAGCACCATTTCTTTCTAGGACCTTATCTCGCACTAGATGGCAATCCCCTTCTATATGTTTTGTACGTTCATGATAGACTGGGTTTTTGGCAATGTGCAATGCAGATTTGTTGTCACAATACAACTTCGATCATAGTTTGATCTTGATGAGCTTGCAAATCAGTTAGCAATTTCAGTAGCCATGTGATCTCACAAAAAACAATGGCCATGACCCTGTATTCAGACTCAGCAGATGACAGAGCAACATATGTCTACTTCTTTGTGCGCCATGAGATCAAGGAATTTCCAAGAAGAACATAAAATCCAGTTAGTGATCTTCTTGTCATAGGGTAGCTCTGCCAACCAACATCACAAAAGGCATAGAGCTTCATGTCTGTTTTCTGAGCTAAGAATATAACTTGCCCTGTTTCTTTCCTCAAGTATCTAAGCACATGTTTAACACTCTTCAGTGCTCATCATTGGGCCTATGCATGAATTGGCTTATCACCTGAACATCATAGCATATATCTGGTCTGGTTATGGTGAGGTAGATAAGTTTTCCCACTAGTTTCTTATAAGACATCACATCCACTTCTTTATACTCTCCTTTGAGAGTAAGCTTGATCTTAGGTTCCAGTGGAGTAGTTTCTGGCTTAGCTCCTATCATTCCTGTCTCCTTTAAGATATCCAAAGTGTATTTCCTTTTGTTCAAGAGCATTCCTTTCTCATTCCTTTCAACTTCGATCCCAAGGAAGTATCTCAAGTCTCCTAAGTCTATCATCACAAATTGCTTATGCAAGTGCTCCTTCTAGCCTTGATTTCAGAGTCACCATCACCTGTTATCAACATATCATCAACGTATACAAGCAGAGATGTGTATGAGGACTTAGTTGATTTGAAGAAGAGGGTCAATTATATGACCAATGGTCTAAATATCATGTATCGAGGTTTTATCGGTTGGAGGTAAAAAGGATATATCGGATCAATATATCGGGATATATCAGATTTATTGGATTGACTAATTTTTAAACATTAATATTTTATTTATACTTTAAATTTTAAAAATACACATGAAAAATTTGTATTTAAATGGTTAAATTACCAAAAAAAAAATGAAAACAACTTAATAATTACTCTCAAATCAGTCCTAAACCCCCAAATACAGTGTATGCAGAAGCTTAATTTGCTCCAAAATTAGTCCCAATTTCAACTGATTTAACATAAATTAGTTACAAATCAACCTAATTTGCTCCTAAATCAATCCTAAAATCAACTAACCAGTCCCTAAATTCAACTAACCACTCCCAAATACAAGTCCGACAGACATTGCATATGCCGAAGTCGAACTGCAGAGGCGGCCGGAGAAGTCAGGGGAGGTCGGAGAAGATCAGGAGAGGCTGGAGAAGAAGCAAGGGTGACCGGAGAAGAAATAAGGTGGCCGCCAACCAGAGAAGAAGCCCGTGAGCAGCCCATGTGCAGCCGAAGAAGAGCCCCCGCACTCATTCGCCTAATCACCTCTCGCAACTTCGCAAGCCCTAGATTTGGGAGTCGATTTCATGAATCTCTCAGTCAGATCTAATTCTCAACAATTTTTTTTTAAAATTTTCCCAAAAATAAACCCAAAAACGACGTAGTACAGTGGAAGCGATAAATCGGTCAACCCGATATTGACCAATATATCGGTCGTTGACCCGATAAATAACGTTGACCGATATTATCCAATCGATATCCCGATATATCCGATATTTAGAACATTGCGTATGACACATCTATTTGAGAAGAAAATGACCAAAGCAACCAATGTCACAAATCAATTTACTGATAGAGAAAAGATTAAACTTGAAATGAGGAACATATAGGGTTTTGGATAGAGTTAAAGTTGAGGTAAGGTTCACACTGCCAGTAAGCTCAATTTTACTGGTGGAACCATCAAGCAGATGAATAGAGGTAGACATGGAAGCGGGGGCGGGTTTGAAAAGATTTTTTTGGCCATAGGTAATGTGGCCCGTAGCCCCACTATCAAGAATCCACAACCCTGTGAAATTAGAGGCACTGCAGCAAATAATAGTACTTGCAAAGTTGATTTCGTCCAACTTATCTTTGTGTTGTTTCATCATGATGATCCATGAGTAGAGCAGTTTCTGTTGATCTGCAGATAGAGGTTGTAGAACTGAAGAATCAGATGATGAAGAGGCACTGTTGGATGAGAAATACATTGAAGACGAACCCTTAGAGTCAGGCACATTCGGTGTTATCCGTGGCTTGAACTTGCTTTTGTAGTGCCACTCAGGATAACCAAACATCTCCTAGCATATATTGACTTTGTGATTTCCACTGAAATGTCTACACTTCTCTTTCATGGACTTCTCTTTAGACCCATTTTGCTTGGACATCAGAGCAGTTAAGTCTAGGGGTGATATTCGAGCCGAATGAGCCGAGCTTGACATGTTCAAGCTTGGCTCGAACGGGAAACGAGCCGAGCCGAGCTTGAGCCCAAAAATTATTCGAGCTTTTTTGGAGCTGAAGCTCGGCTTGCGAGCCCAGGGTGAAACTGGAGCTCGACTTCTTTGAGCTCGAACAAGCTTAACGAACGAGCCTGAGCTCATTTGAGCTTGTCAGTTGGGCTCGTTCAAGCTCGTTTGGCTCGGTTCGTATTTGAAAATCTAAATGAAAATTACAGTAAGATGAACAACAAGAAAAACAAATTTGTATTCACCATATTTCATTGAACAACAAGTTGTACATATTTCATTGAACAATTAATTGTACATATTTCATTGAACAATTAATTGTACATATTTCATCGAACAACAAACTGTACATATTTCATGGAACATCATATTTCATTGAACAACCAACTGTACATATTTCATTGAACAATAAGAAAAAACAGGAATATGAACATTGAACAACATAGCCTAATTTTTCAATCTAGGCAAAATTTGAAATAAAACTTCTACAAATTTCTAACCCTTTTAATCCCGCAGTAAGAAACCAACATTGATGAGGGAAGGAAGGAGTGAACGAGGCTGTAGAAGTGAACGAGGGAAGGAAGGAAGAAGTGAACGAGTCTGAAGCAGTGAATGAGGCTGGCGATTGAACGGGTATCCATTGATGAGGGAAGGAAGGAGTGAACGAGGCCAGAAGAGGGACTATGAAAGAGAAGAGGGAGAAGCGATTGTCAACTGCTCAGCCTGAAGAGGAACAAAGCTTGAAACAGTGAAGACGAAAGAGCAGTTCGGCTTGTCGACGGGGTTGACAATTAAACGAGTAGCCATTGCTGAGTAAGGAAGGAGTGAAATCGACTTGAAAAGAGACTAGGAAAGAGAAGAGGGAGAGGCGGCGCCAACTGCTGAAGCGCTTAAGGCCATTTTTATCAGTTACTATTCATGATACTAAAATTTCTATTTTTTTTATTCATCTCTCTCCGTCACATCAGCATAGCATCCCTGCTTTACTTTTTCAACTTTAACAATAGCATATCTAACATCCCACAACCCATCTTTTTTTAACCAATTCAATTTACGAATATACCCATCTATATATAACAACTATTTACAACATGTTTATAATATTATTATAATACTATATTAGTATTTACTTCCTAAAATGTAATTATAAAATTTTTGTCACTTGTAAAATGAATAAGTAAAAGTATATATGATCCACTTTTGAAATTTCTTTATCCGGAAATGTATTATAATAAGCAATCGGACACCGAACACCCAAGATCCAATTTACCGGGGAAAATTACTATATAATTATATCCAAAGAAATCATTTTTTTTTCAAAATATGTCGAAACATTTTTAAAATTGATGTCTACGTGTAAAGAAAAATGAATCTAGTATTATGGTAATTTTTTTTTAAAAAAAATTACATTTTAAATCGCGAAAATGACATTATATGAATGTAATTAAAATGTGCCAAATTAAATGTCAACCGTTGGTTCGCTTTAATCTCATCCATTCCTCTCCACCGCCAGTGAGATTGTTACACGTGTCCCCCCCCCCCCCCCCTTTGTAGAAGAAATGAATGAAATGAAGGTTGAGGAAATTAGCATCGATGCTAATTTTACATCCTTTAAGCATCCAAACACCCAAATTGTTAGTTTTTTACAAATAAGAATCTTGAATAGTACTGTTAAAAGTGCTCTAAGTGAACGAGTAGTGAGAAGCGCTTCATATCCCTAGGTCCGAGGGTAATATTGTAAATTTCAAGATCGAGCTTCAGGGCTCGGCTCGATTCGAGCCCAAAACAATGTTCAAGCTCGGCTTTTTTTATGTTTTCGAACGAGCCGGGCTCGAGCTTTTTCTAGCCGAGCCCGAGTCGAGCTCGAGCTGTTCGGCTCAGATAACAACCCTAGTTGAGTCCATAGAGCCATTCTTTGAACCAGACATTTTGCTGTTGAGAGAATTTTGAACGAGGAGAGCATGAGTTGTGCTTGCAGATGGAAGGGGAGTGCTGAGCGGAATCTGACATCGGGCAGCAGAGTAATCCTCATTGAGACCCATGAGGATTAACCGTGTTAGTTTGGTCTCTCGATCTTGTTCTTCAACATGGGTTGAATGTTGCATTCACACTTGCCACATGTGCAATGAATCGGAGCAACCAAACCAGAAAATTGATACCAGAGGCCCTTGAGCCGAGTTAAGTACTCAGTAATCGAACTCCCACCTTGATTGCAATCTTGAATGTCTTTCTTTAGAGAAAAGATGAGAGGGTCATTTCGTTGACCATAGCTCTCGTCAAGATCAAGCCACATCTCTCTCGCAGTATCAAATTCATCAATGGTGGCATAAATCTCTTTGGAGACAGTGTTCAATAGCCAAGAACATACTATATCATTACATCGATTCCACATAGCAGCATTTTCTGGTGATTCAATCAAGGTCCCTTCAACGAACCCCAATTTGTTCTTCAATTCACATACATGGCTTTTGTAATAGCCTTCTTCCATCTTCTGTAATCGTCACAAGTTAGCTGAATTGTGGTGAGAATCAACCCGGAGTTCTCAGAGGGATGAAATAGGCAAACCAATGAAATTGAAGCACACTTGTAGAGATCGCACAAGGAAATGAAGAATTGCGGAAAGAAGATAAAAAAAAAAACCTCCATGATCACTGAGCATCTGATACCATGATGATCATAGTATTTGAGAGAGAAACCACAGAAAGAAAGAGAGCAACTGAAATGATGAATTGAATGAATGAGAACGAGTACAACAACTTGGTCTACTTATACAACTCTCATAATTAACAACCTTCTAACTGACATTTAAAGTGCTTAACTAACAACGTACATATGAAATGCTAACCTTGCCTGTTAATTTCGATTAAGTGCATAAACAATTCAAACAAACAAACAAACATTAACCACAGATCATATCGGAGAAGATAAAACTGAATACAAATTAAATAAGAATGAATTGATCACCCTAATAACGCACTTAATTAACTCGATGGATCTTGGTCTAATCCTTGTTAGGAGAGGCCAAAATATGGTTGATCAACTTGTGTAGGTTCGTGCAGCTCTCTCCAATCCCCTCTACAACATTTTTATCGGCAATCGACTTCCATTCCATTGCTCTCCTCTTCATCTCCTTCCCCTTTTCACCACCCATCAACTCCCTCACTTGCGTCTCCACCACCTCCCTCTTCACATTGCTGTCTATCTCCATCCCTATCCCCCAAGTGCTCCAAAGTGCCCAGCAATTCGTCTGCTGTTCTGCGAAGAACGGCCACGAAATCATCGGCACCCCCGCGCACACGCTCTCCATAGTCGAGTTCCACCCGCTGTGCGTCAAGAACCCTCCTATCGCCGGGTGGCTCAAAACCCTCTCCTGGTCACACCAGTTGCACAACATGCTCCTCTCCTTGGTCATCTCGACGAACTCCCCCGGCAGAACCGCGGATTCCCCAGTCACAAGATCCGGCCTTATCACCCACAAGAAGTGCTTCTCGCTGTTGGCTAGCCCCATGGCGAACTCCACCAGCTGGTCGTTGGTCATCACCGTGATGCTCCCGAAGTTTACGTACACGACTGACCCGGGTGTCTTGGTGTCGAGCCACTCGATGCATCCCTCGTCTTCCTTCCAGAGGTTGGATCTGATGGATTTGGTTTTGTCATCGTGGATGCTGTTTATTAGCTTGTGGAGTGGACCAACTGCGAACAACGGAGGGAATTCGGGAGCTAGAGCGGTGAGGAAGTCGTGCTCGAAGGCGTCGAAGGTGTTGAAGATGATGGCGGAGGCCTTCCGGCATCGCGATAGGCTTACTTGCAAGTAGTTGAACATGATGTCGTTAGGGTCCGTGGTTCTGAAGAAGCTTGGTAAGTCCTTTAGACGTATGTCCTTCATTGTTGGGATCCAGTTTACCCGAGTCTCCAGAGCCCCGTTCGTCATGAAACTTTCATCTATATACGAATTTACACATATATCGATCTTAGTAATGGTTTTAAATTAAAAATTTTCCTAATTTTGTACTAAATTATACTGTGTTTAGAGGTGGCAATTCAGTTTTTCAGGTCGGGTTCGGTCATAAGTTAGATCGGGTCATATATTAGTTATACTGTTTCTTCGGTCAGGTTCGTATTGGGTCGAGTATGTTCAGGTCAAATAGATTTTGGGTTGGGTCAAGTCGATTCACATTAAGTTTTATTACAAAATGATGATTATTTTTTGTTTATCTTAATTATTGATTATTAAAATTCATTTATTTAGTATATTATGTCTCATTATATGTCATTCACATTATTTGAATATTTAAAAAATAAGAAAATTAAAGTAATTATAGTGAAGAGTCTGGTTAAGGACGGGTAGGGTATGGGTCGGGTCGAACGAGTTTGTCTATATTCATGTCCATTCGGGTATCGGGTCAAATTGGATCGGGTTCGGATTTGGGTTGTGCATAACACTAGATTTTGGAGTTTCGTTCAGATCTGAATTCGGGTGGATTGGGTCGAGTCAGATTTTACGAGCTCTAACTGTGTTAAAGAAATCAAATCGGAAACAGGATAATCATTTTATGTTAAAAAAAGGAAACACTAGAATGATTAATTTAAAAAAACAATCCTCATCAATGAAAAATCAGTGAATATTTACTAAAAAAAACATTGTGTCAAAATAAATCACAAGTGAATAGATGAATTTATATATGGACGTTAGCTAGGTTAGGTACAAAACCAAAGATATGAATTGATGTTACCTTTGAAGGGCGCGTAGCCCTCACGTTGAAGGCGGTCAAACTGGTCATACCCAAGGAACCCACACGCACTAGCCGTCCAAAACAACACCGTCTTGACACCAATCGCCTCCGCAGCCTTCATAGTGAAGGTGAGCGCCCCGTCACCAAGCACGCAGGTGACAGGGGGCCCACCACCCTTCTCAGCGGCGGCGTTGAGGCCGCAGAGGAGGTCATTGAGGGGGGCTACGCCATGTTTGTCAAGGGAGTCGCAAAGATCGGGGATGCTCTGGGTGGAGTCGGCGTCGGAGGGAGGGAGGCCGTCGGGGATGGAGGCGAAGCGGAAGGACGGATGGTCGTCGAGGGCGTGTGGGCCGCGGGAGCGGAGGAGGCGGGCGTGGTTGTAGTGGGTGAGGACGAAGGTGATGTGGAAGCCGTGGAAGTGGAGGAGCTTGGCGAGCATCATCATGGGGTTGATGTGGCCTTGCGCCGGGAACGGCACGCACACCGCGTGAGGCTTCGCAACGCCTTCCAACGATCCCATTTTTTGTTGATCTCTTTGAGCTAGCTAGCTAGGAACTTGAATACTTGATTATTTGGTTTTGTGGTAGGGGGTGGTGGTGCGATTGTAGATCTCAAAAGCTAGCTCCACTTATATACGAAAATTTAATTATATAGTCAACGAGAGTGCGTAGATCCAATATACGTGGGAATTATATAATTATTTAATATTTTTTGGGCAGAAGATACCAAGTTGAACTAGATAAATATTCAATGCTTTTATGATTTATCCAAGTACATACGTGAATCATGCATAACATGATATTGTATTATTATTTCTAGATCGAAATGATATCAGGCACATGATTAATAAATGGTTCCGTCATTTTCAGCACCCGATGCATCATTGACATTGACGGATCTAGTATTTGAAAGTTAGGTTTGCAAAATAGTACCAATAATGAAGAGATTATACTATTTATAGCGAAAATATAAAAATTTGATTCCATCTTTTTATTGAAAGAATAAACATTATTTAATCATTCGGGTTTCAGATTATTAGACATCCGCTCAAATAAAAAAAATTATTTAAAACCATACTCCGTATAATTTAAAACAATCGTTATTCAAATTTGTTCTAGTGATTTTCTAATACAATAGGCAACCGAACAAAATACTCCCTAATACAATTATGTAAGGAAGTACCACTTTCAAAATTCATACTAACATCACGTTGTCATAGAGTACACTAAAATACAAGTGAAATTTGAGAGTTTATTCATTTAATTATAAAAACTACCGTTCTTCATTAAACAATGTCTATAAATTACTAAACAATTTAGTGAATTTACAACCCTAATTTCACTAATTACCAAACATTGAGAAATAAGAATTTAATAATATATCAAATTAACAGCATATGTTTATTCTATTCACTAATCAGCACCTTTAGTTTGGATAGTTAGACAACATATAGACTGATATAGTATATACTTTTCAAATACTCTATATGTGTGTATGGTTTTGTCTTGATTTCAGATCAGTCCAACATGTTGACTCCATCAATAAATTTTGGTGTGTTTCATAATTTTAGCCCAGCAAAACTAAAATATTTAACCTTGGTCTATATTTTTTTTTGCTGGGTTGCTAACTTTTAGATCCGCATCTTATCGTTGAGTATATTACTAAATTATTCCCAATGTACTTTCCCTAAAAAAAATTCAAAATAATATTTATATTTTACATACTTTGTATTTACATATTTATAATTTTTTTTAATAAAAAATCATATTTTACTTGATATTTATAAATTAAAGATCAATTATATTAGTTTATAATTTTATATATTTTACAAAACATAATTTTTCATAGGGAAATTTACATAAAACCACCCGTACGTTATATACATCTTGTTACACTTAACCACCCGTTAAATCGATTATTACAGAAAACCACCCTTTATAAGTGTTTTGTTTACATTTGACCACCAAAGTTGATGAAACGTTTCTAAACAAAGCAAAAAGACTAAAATGTCCCTTAAAAGCGCCTTTGACTTTGGGTCATATCTTCATCACCATGACACTCTGTAAATTTCTCCATCAATTTGAATGAAGAAACCAAAAGCATAAAAAAACGAATTAAGACAATCACACATCAATCCTTAAAAAAAGCTTCTTTACTTGATATAAGAAAAACCGAGAGTCAAAATATTATTCTCTTTAAAATCTCAGTTCTTAATTTGCAAAACACTATAATCTAAACCCATAAACCACAAATTTAAAGTTAAATAAACTTAATCAAATGCAATAAGAAGTTTTATAAGGTTCGAATTTTGACATAGTACTACCTTCCTCCCACAATTTCAACAACAAGAACGATCGCTCTTGCTATGGGTTGCGAAACACCTTATGGATTTTGGTTTCTTCATTCAAAGTGATGGGGAAACTTACGGAGTGCTGTGGTGATGAAGAGGACCCAAGTCAAAGGGGCTTTTAAGAGGTATTTTAGTCTCTTATATTTTTAAAAACGTTTAATCAACTTGGGTGGTGAGTTGTAAACACAACACTTATAATGGGTGGTTTTCTGTAATAAACAATTTAATGGATGGTTAAGTGTGAAAGCGTATATATAACGGGCGGTATTCTGTAAATTTCCCTTGTTCATAATAAAAGTGTATGAATCATAGGACTGTTATCTGAGCCGAACAATTCAATCTCAGCTCGGGCTCGGGCTCGCATCGAAAAAGGTCAACTCGGGCTCGTTCGTATACACTAAACAAGTCGAGCTTGAAGATTGTTTTGGGCTTGAATTGAGCTCGAGTCGAGCTCGGAAGCTTGATGGGGGAATTTATGAAATTACCTCTAGGGTTGTATTAGGCGCTTTGTCCTTCAATCAGGGTTTCAATCGCCTCTGTTGAAGACCCTCAGTTTAGTCCCTTCTTTCTCCTTCACTTCAGTCCCTCTTTCTCCCTTGACCCAGTCCCTCATTTCTGCGTCGACGAATTGCTATTAGGGGTTTAAATCATCTCTCACCGACGAATCTCCACCTCCCTCGATTAGGGTTTCAATCGCCTCGGCCCGCCCAACGCTTGGTCGGTCACCCTCCTCATCGTCTTATCTTCCAAATCCGGTGTTCCTCATTAGATCCGAGCCTCCCACCATACCACCATATTAGATCTGGTTCATGACTTCCTTCTCCTACCCATATGTGAATATCTCGCCCAAATCCTATTGCTCCGGTCACCCTCCTGCTTTGATACGTTGTCCATGGAGGTCGTGTGATATCATATCTGAATCTCTCACCCAGATCCAGTTGACAAATACTTATCTTCTCTAAGGGAAAAGTGAAGAACATAAAGAAGGCGACTTGGCGCCTGCTTGCCTGCTTCCGCTTCGTTTTCAATTTTCAATCTTGCGACCTGGTGAGTGGCAACAAAGGTTTTGTTCTCCTTTTCAGTTGTCCTTACTCACCATGCCCGAACCCTGCTCTACTGCTCCTCCTTCTTACTCTACTCCCTATTTTGTTATGCTTCCTACTTCAACCAAGAGCTTCATTATGCTAGCCTGCCTCAATCGATGGCTTTGTTGTGTTTTCAATCGTGCTTGTGTGGTTCCTGCTCTTTTTTTTTTATTGCTTCACTTCACTGCTGCTTGCATGGATCTGCTCTCCGACAAAGGTCTTGATTAATCTCGATAGCGGTGGACTCAATTCCTCCTTCCTCTTACAGTTTGCTTACTTCCTCCTCTCCTAATTTGTCATTGCTTCAATTTATCTTCTCACTTGTTTGAACTTGCGATTAGGATTTCATCTAACTAATTCAAGACTTGTGAATTTGGATTTTCAATTATTTTTGTATTCATTCCTCCTCTCATGTGCCATTGTAAGTTTGTAATTGCTTGCTTCGAATCAATTCCTGCTCTCACTTGATTAATTGAATTTTGAAAAATTTGGATTTTCAAGTAATTTTTTTTTTGTAATTGCGCAATGACACTCTAAGTGCATGGGCTTCAATAGCCCTCACGAGCTTGAACGAACTCATATGATGACCTTGAACGAGGCTAAGCTCGTTTGTTTTGCTTGACCGAGTTTATCACATTGAGTTCGAGTTTATATTTGAGCTTGTGAGCCGAGCTCGAGCTCCAAAAAAGCTCGTGTAATTTTTAGGCGCGAGCTCTGCTCGGCTTGTTTTTCATTCGAGCCATGTTTGAACATATCAAGCTCATCTTATTCGGCTCGAATATCACCCCTATTGAATCATAATTATAATTTTTTTTCAAAAAAAAAATCAAAGTAAAATTATATCCAAGGAGATGAAGTGCCTAAAGACAGAATGCTTTTGATGAGGTGAGAGATGTGTTGGTTAGAAACTCGAGAAACAAAAGAGCTAAACAGTTTCCTTCTTTGAGGACACGCTCTAATTCTCGTTTGTTTATGCAATAAGCAAATTGAAGGAGAAGCAAAAGGCACGTATTATGAGGATTGGATTTGGTGCTTTGGTGAACATGCAAAGCACTTCTTTGCCTTTGTGACTTGGGTATTGGCTTGTTGATCATTTTGATGCGAAGAAGTGTTGTTTGCTTATAGCTAATGGTGGAAGGTTGGAGATAAATAATATTCATATTCATATTACTTTGGGGTGGCCTATGGAAAAGAATTTGATACCCCAATAAAAAGGATCCAAGGAGATGTTGAAGTTCTAAAGAAGTAGATAAGCTTTTTGAGTACAACGTGTTGAGATAATGAAAGAATGTGAAGAGATCCAAATAGTCCCACATTGTTAGTATGAACAAAGAAGTCTTAGTATATAACCTAGTGGGTTACTCTTTCTAATGCCAATTGGTTTTAGGATGGAACCCCACTCGGCTTATGTATTAGACTGCGCATGGGCGCACGTACACACACGACCCTCAATCACGAATCCCAACGGACTTCAGTATGGTATCAGAGCGGAAAAGCCAAACTGTCCAAATTCTTTGTTCAAGTGTCAACTAGAGGAAGAAAAAAAAGAGAATGAGATGAGATGGTAGACTGGTTGTCCAAGTGTCAACTAGATGAAGAAAAAAAAGGCCCTACTTGCACTTGCGGGGCGTGTTGAGATAATGAAAGAATGTGAAGAGACTCAAAGAGTCCCACATTAATAGTATGTACAAAGAAGCCTTAATATATAAGCTAGTGGGTTACTCCTCCTAATGTCAATTGGTTTTAGGATGGAACTCCACTCGGATTGTGTGCTAGGCTACTAGCGCCTGGGCGCATGTTCACACACGACCCTCAATCACAAGTCCCAACGAACTTCAGTATGATATCAGAGCGGAAAAATCAAACGGCTTGACTCTCAATCCTGGGCTAGCTAAAGAGAGAATAAGATGCTAGACCCGTTGTCCAAGTGTCAACTAGAGGCGAGAAAAAAATGACCCTAGTTGCACTTGCTGGGGCGTGGTGAGATAATGAAAGAATGAGAAGAGACTCAAAGAGTCACACATTGATAGTATGAACAAAGAAGCCTTGGTATATAAGCTAGTGGGTTACTCCTCCTAATGCTCACTACTAGAATACTGCAATTAGACATCATGTTCATTTAAGTCTGTCAATAAATCAACATATATTAAATTCATCTATTACATCGTTAATTTTTTTTGTGATGTCTAAACTGTTTTACACAGTGGTCAAATATGTGGACAGATGTTAAACTGTTAGTTCAAACACTTAGAAAAAAATTGGAGCCCGGGCTTTCAAATTTTGGAGGTAATGTTAACACTTGGAAAAAAAAAAAGACTTTTTTTGTTTCTTTTTCCAATAACCTTTGTAACACTTAAAAAAATCTGAACCTTTTTTCACCTTTCCTAAAATTTATAACAAAAAATATTTCTATCTTCTTCTCTCTCCCCTCAGATTCAATTAGGTCGAACTCTCGAAGCCCCAACTCAGCTTCTCTCTCTCCAGATCCGAGCGACACACCGAACCCCCAACTCATCTTTTCATCTCTCCAGATCCAAGCTTCAGCCGGTAGCTAGATCCGGTGACCATCGTTCAGTGTGTGCTACCTTCCGCCTCCGGCCATCATCTGTCAAAAGAATCGAGAAAATGGATGGGGGTTGAAACCCTAAATCGCCAACAAGGTATTCGAGATTCCGACCTATAGGGCACAGTTCATTCATTTTCCATCTTCATTATCCTTTGGTTTCTGGTTTATTTTCACATTCAATCATCTCTCACTACTAGATCAGAGATCTCCTCCTCCTCACTTGCCACTCACACCGTCTCTTCATCTCCTCCTCAACGTCATCTCCCTCCATCGATCACTTGACAAGACTCCTTCGCTGTTAGGATTATAGGTAATGTTGTTTTAATGGGTTGAAGGTAAATTCGGTTCTTGTAGATCCTTGCGGATAATAAAGATAATTTGAGTAGACCCAAAAAGGGTAATCTCATGGGTAGACCTCGAAAGGTAATCCCGAGGGAGTAGGCCAAAAAGGCAATCTCCACCGAATTCTTTTAGGCGACCACTAGTACAGATCAGCGCTTTTACGGGACAATATTCTCGTGAGTTTTTAAAAACTCCCGAGAGACCATTCTCGCAAGGGAGTTTTTATAAAAACTCCCGATAAATGTGTGACTTTTCTTTTTTCTTTTTAAATATTAGACTACACTCTCAGGGGTTGTTAATTAACTCCCGTCAAATATAGTACTCTATCGGGATTTATTAAATAAAACAACCGAGAGAAAACAAAACCCTACTTACAGATCTGAAGTTGCTAGGTCGGCGATTCCAGTTTCTCAATCCGATCGATCTCCTCTTAGAGCGAAAACGGACGATTGTGCCGGTTGTGGGATATGGGTCGATCCGTCTCTTTGTCACTGATGAGGGGTTCTTCGTTCGTTCATCCTCTCTCTCTAATCAAGACAATTACTCAATTTCTAACTCTCTAATTGAGGGATATTCGTTTCAGATATGTTTGACATAGGGAGTTTGAGAAGAGCGAGAGGGGTTGCAAAACCAGGGCATCAATTGTTAAACTACTTGCACGCAGTAGATGGCCATGAAAATTCCTCAGATTTGTAGAGGACGTCGATGATCGGTCCGACCTTCTCCCTCTAGTTCGCCCGCTCGCTGTTCATCCCTTGTCCCTTGCTGTTTGCTCTCCAGGTTCGACCTCTCTTTTCCCTGTCATCTATCCCTGCTTGTTTTCCTCACTAAAATTGAATTTAGTTAAGTATTGATTCATGAATCGAACACTTTGAATCAGGTTTGTTTGCTGCAACAGTTCGCGTGGTCTCTAGATTTGTTGGTAAAGGGATGTTTGCCACTTTAGGGTTTCATGCACCCTTTGTATGGTGGTTTTAGGGTCTTCCTCTCTCTCTACTGGTTGCCAAACCAACCAATTCAAATCCTTTCTCACCAGTGGTGCAACGCTCTCCCTCCCTTCTTCTCTAATCATACAAGTCTGTTGAGCGAATCCCTCATTCAAGCTCTGCTAAAACCGGTCTTCATCTAACTTCAAAGGTTATCACTTCTCCTCTCTTTCTACCTCGGCTCCAATAGGTGTTATTGGATAGTGGATCTTGAGAACTTCTTAGTGATTTTGTTGAATTGTGAACTATGAATTTGTGGTGAATTACTGTGGTGTCTAGTAGTGAATTATGGAAATCTTTACGGTCGGAATAAGTTGTTATTGACCTAAGATCTGGTAATAGAATTTTTTGATGCTATAGATTGATCTAATGATTAGGGTACCAAGTGATTAATTTAGACCATATATACAATAATTCTCAATGATGTCTGTATCTAAGTCTTAGATGCTTAGTAATGGAGGCAGTTACCAATGTGAGTATTTGATGATCAATAAGTTTTGTCTTCTTTCAATGGATGTCCTTTAAAAGTACTCCTAGTTGACAACGGGATGTTATTTATCTCTCAAGTAGTGGTTTGTGAAGCAACATTGCTCTTAAATTGTTAGCTGTTTTGATTTCCTTTAATTATGCCTTGTATAAAAAGAAAATAAAGGAAGTTATACATATCCTAGTTTCTTTCTTCATTGTCATTTGATATTGTTAGCTGCATATGGCAAGGAAGGGTTCTCCTTCAAATATTTGAAGGATATCAGTGATCCTTGAAAGTGCTAACAACATCACATATGAGCTATCTTGGGTATAATAGGATTTGTCTATTTGTATGATTTATCATTTTATACCTACCAGCTTTGAGATGGTTGCTTATCATTAACGTATTTGTCATGACTTATAATGCCTCACTTTTAAGAAATTCCCAACTGAACTGCCGCTGATGGATATTCAAATTTTAAGATGGAATACAAGTATCCTTAATTTCCTTAGGTATCATAAGCTACTGTTAATCATCAATTTGAGTGAATCAAGAATGCCATTCAAGATTTATCTACAACGCTTAGTATTGGCAACTCAAATGCAGAGAGTTCAAAGAAGCGGTATTAAGAACTTCTGCTCCCTTTTTTTTTCTCTTGTGTTCCTTGGTATAGGATCTCATTGTATTTTTCTTTGATTGCTGATGAAATGATAGGTCAAGGATTATGATGCTACCTTACATTTGGAACTCGAATCCATGGACAAGTTTGCTCTCCAATGCCTCGCATTCTATCAGGTACTTGTTGATTGCTGCTAGGAATTTGTACTACAAGTCTACAACCAATTATAATAGAATATAGTTCCACAACTTCATTATCAATTTAGATTGCTTTTGTGGACCATGGTGTGCAATTAATCTTTATGTTTTAACATTGCTTAGCTGAGTAACCGGTCTTGTTAGCATCCCCTTAATTTGTTTTATGCTTGGTGTGGAGGACTGATTTAATCTTGGTTATCCTCCAACTAGCTCGATTACAATTTTGGTTCTATTGCTGCATTTTGCAATGTCATTTATGTTTATTTGCAGGTTTTCGAATAAATGAGGATATCTAGGATGTTTTTTGGTTGATGCCTCATGAGACCATAAATGCCTTGTTGTTTTTTGTTTGTTTTTTTTTCCAAGATTTGGGAACTCATTTTAGCATAAATTTGGCAGGTGTGCCTTTGGTGGCCTTATCCAGGTTCTGTATCTGCCTATCTGGTGCAGACTGTACAGTGATTGGTAAGACAACTTTCTTTATCTAGTCATGTTTCCTTTTTTTTTTGTGCTATCATGTAACAGAGAGTTGGTAAAAAAAATTGCAAGAAGTTAATACGTAAATGTATAATGCAAAGGGAGGTAAGCTTGAGATCACATCATTGTTGATATCATTTTCTTGACAGGAAGAGTGCATCGGTGTAGAAAAGCCAGTGTCGGTCTTGGGAGCGTGGCGATGGTTAGAGTGTTGATGAATCATGAATTTTTGGTTAAGTTCTCAACTGGAGGGTTATGTTTGTTAGTGCTTAGAAAACATTTCGATGTAACTACACACTTTTCTTGACAATATAGATAAGCATTTGCTTCAATATATAATAGAGTGAATTATTATAAGGTGTTATCCTTTAATTCTTTTAATTTGATATATTTTGTTATGTCATCTGGTTATTGACATATTCAGTACTCCATCCGTAACAACAAAAGCTTTCTACCCAACTAGGATGGAAAGCACCCGTTTTTTTAAAAACAAATATATTGCCTTTCTCAGGAGTTTTTTTAAAGAACTCTCGATACAGATGAAAGTAAAACGGGTGGTATGCTTTAGCTCTCTCTCGGGAGTTTTTATAAAAACTCCTGACCGAGAATTGATTCTCAGGGGTTTTTATAAAACACCCGAGAGACATCTATCGGCCAAGCGAATAAAAGGAGTTCAAAAACTCCCGTATGCTTTGTTAAAAAAACCCCTGATAAAACTAAGTGTTTAAGCCCCTTAGAAAAGATATATAAAATGGCTTGGATAATGGCAAACGAGTCACTCAAATAAATCGAGTTTTCCTTCAACGTTTATTGCCCCTATATGTCAAAGGGTTGCACTACAATAACGTTGTGGGATAAAACATTTCCTATAAAATAAAAGGGTGGCATCCCATTTCATTATTGCATATATACATACCTGGTTGTGTTTTAAGTGTTTGTTATTCCGATTGAGAGAGATATTGGAAAACTCATGCCTTTCCAAGTGGATGGCAAAGGCCTTTTATAGGCAAAATGGGGTGGAAGTTTTTGGGTGGTTATAGGTAGTTATTGGTGGTTATGGGTAGTTGTGGTGGTTGGGCGGTTACCCCCCAATAACTACCCCCAACCGCCGGCCCAATAAAGGCCCAATAAAAGCCCAATAAGAACCAGTCCAATTAAGGACAAGCTAGCATGACGGACCTAGCATGGTGGAGCTAGGTCACTCATAAAATGTAAAATGTGCATGACATTTATAAAAAGTTGGGTGTAGCTACCATGCAGCTAAAATGACTATGCTAAAGCGTCAACGAAGTTAAAACCTCAGTCAAGCTCAAAATTAGAGTTAGGTCATTTTTGGAGTTCCGAAGCTCGGGTAGCTCTCAAATTTTGCACCAAGGCTTTAGAGCTTAATATCTTCCTTTACAAATCATGAGACGGTAATTTAACTCACTATAAGTGAACAAAACTTGATCATAACCATATTAGATCGAATAGCAAGCATATCCCTATTGCTTACTTTTATGGAAAGCATCCGAACAAGTTCAAGACCAACTTTGTCAATGTTGATATCATCACATGGGTCTTTCCTCATGATTTCCTTTCCCCTTAAAATCCTAGAATTACTTAGGACCGATCACATGGGTCGTGCCTCCCGCACACCCTAAGCCCGAGTGATGCTCTTAGTAATCCTCACACTTAACATTTATGATTTCAGACAAATGGATTGATGACTTTTCACAAATCACCAACATCCGCCTCATCTACCTGGTTTTTGGTTCTCTACACCCCAATCCCTCTCTTGGTGCCCCCCTCGCTTGTGTAACTATTGTCTAAGTTCCCTTCTCTGTCCATCGATTTCACTGCCAGCATCTCTCCTGCAACACCGGTAATTTTCTATGTTCAATTTAGCGTTTGATTTGGCCTTTCTTCTGCGCTAATTTTAGGGTTTTTGACTTCTTTTTTTTTTTTTTTTTTGCAATTTTATGTTGGGATTGCCGGTTGATATGAAGGAGAGGGAGTTGCAGAATATGCTGACGCCGCCAAAGATGCTCGCCAGGTTTTCCCCTTCTCCCTTTCCGCTCCCTGGTTAGATTCGTTAAATGGTTTCCAATTTCTGATTTTGGATGCTAATTTTTTCGTTTATGATTCATATGATAGGATATGGTTTTTGACGCCGAAACGAAGGTTGTATTGCATACTGAGATGGCCAAGAAAAACCTTTTTTTTTTTTATCAAGAGAGGTTAGTTTTTTAGTTTCACTTGTTATTGAGTTGTGTGATTTGGAACTGCTTAGTCTGAAATTTTGATGAGTGTTACGATTAATGTGTAATGTGTGGATTTTAAATGCTTGGTGGGAGGCAATGAATAATTGAGAATATGAAAGAAACTCTAGGACATTAATCTTGCAGCTCTAAATTTGATTGTTCTTTGGTTCTATCATTATCCTTTCTGAAGGATTAAGTAAGGCATTTAGGTCTAGTACCAAGATCTATGATTTGGAGATACCTAGTTGTAATTATGAAACCACTAAAAAAACTATGGGTAAACAATTAAAAAAAATCTCAAGAGATGATAAAATGGATTAAAAGATATTGAATTTGCATACAATTTAGAAATGAATCATCCAGTACATGTTGTACTGATCAAACTCATTGACACGAGTAAATGAGTTTCCTTTGTAGTGCTTACTGTTAAAGTGCAGCAATCAATCTTCTAGCCGTCATACCACTTCGATGGTTCACTCATTTTCAAATCAAATCTCGATGTTTTATTCTAAATATCAATCTTATGCCACTGAAGTGCTAGGTGAAATGAATACATTTCCTTAATCTCAAATAAGCAGATGCTCGGGTTACTTTTTGTAGGTTCTGGTAAAGAAGCTGCTACAGTTTATAGTGAATCAGCTGCTATTTCTGTGCAGAAGCAACAACTTTAGCGAATCACTTCAAAAAACTTTCTCTCTAATCCAGAATTTTCTTTTGACATTTCTGCTACAGTTTATAGTGAATTAGCCGCTGCACGTCTTCTCCCTAATCCAGCAGTTTTATCAAATTGTATTACTACCTAAATTTTCTTTTGACATTTCTACAAAATAAAACATCAACTATGATATTACTAACCTCATGAAAATTGGTTTCAAACTGTCTTAGGTGGTGCAAAACTTGCTTAAATGTCTTGATATCCTTCAATGGAAAGACTACATGTCGGTTCTCGCAACCCCATGCGTCAGAACAGACGTCGGAGGTGCTGCAGGCTGCTCTATGTCGACTAGGGGCTCCTTGACATCGACTAGAGTCTTGTCGACATCGACCAGATTTGGTGCTGTCGAGTTGCTGTGTGGTGCAGACGAGGACTCTCGAAGTTTCTCCTTGACATCGAGTAGACCTTCCTCGACATCGAGTAGGCTTTGGTCGACTTGCTGTTCTTATTTGTTCTGCTGCTTTCTGACCTCTAACTCTTGCAGTTGATGGCCGCTTCTGAGTTTTACAGCAGCGATGTGTCCAGTCTTTCCCTTAGGATTTGGTTCTGAAGATCCAAGGAGCGCACCTGACTGTCTAGGGATTCCTGCTGCTAGATGACCAATCTGTGTATCAACTGATTTTCTCCATATATCAATTTCCCCCAAGCCTAGAGTTGACACCTTGCATCTGAGTATAGACGGAGTTGAAAGATTGCCTAGTTTCTGAGTGGTTCCTCCGTATTTCCTCCAGGACTGTCTATATATCATCCTTTTTCTGGTCCATTTCCGGATGTCCTGGAGCTTTGTAGGGCGGGGGGTTCATAGGGACACCTTGGTTCCATTGTGGTTGCCGAAGCCTTTGGTCCCCCATGTAGCGACTGGGACCCCCTGCGTAAGCTGCCTCCTCATGATGCTCTGCCATCCTGACTTGTTCTGCGTGTGGGCACTCAGGAGTGGTGTGCCTTTGCGATCCGCATTCAATGCAAGGCTGGTTGACAGAGAGATACTTTACTTGCTTGATGAGCTTCTTATTCTGGTCTCTGTAGTATTTCTCCCTTACATCAGGATCAATCTCCTTAGGTGGCTCATAGAGGGGCATGGATGGTGCTGGCCTGGCGTATGGGTTCTCTTCAGAAGTTGCAGTAGACCCATACTTGTTGTCGTAGTTAGTGAGCTTCTCTAGCACACCCCATGCGTCACTTGGTGGCATTGTCAGATACTCATAGCGAGTATAATGGTTGATTATGTCCTTTGTGACTTGATCAAGAGAGTTAAAGAAGATCTCCTGAATGACGTATGGTGGTTGTCCATGAGTAGGGCAAGATCGCAGAAGTTCCTTGTAGCGCTCCCATGCCTTTGCCAGCGGTTCCCTTTGCTTCTGTTTGAAGGCGGTGATTCTCTGGCGGAGATGTGCTGTTTTGGCAGGTGGGAAGAATTTGTTCAGAAACTCTTGCTCTACTTGGGCCCAGGTTGTGAGTGATCTTTCTTTCAGCCCTTCCAGCCATTTCAGTGCAGGCCCAGCGAGAGACCAGCGAAAAGATTTCATCTTGACATATTCCAGAGTTGTACCTTCAGCAAGAGTACGGCACATGTCAGAAAAGTTTGTAATATGTTCAAGAGGACACTCATTAAATCTACCATAAAAGGCATTATTTTTAAGCTCTATAAGAAATTGAGTGCGAATTTCAAAAGAGTTATCAGGGATTAGAATCGCCGATTCAGGCACGACGAGAGTTGGGTGCATGTAGTCCTCTGCCGTGGTTGGATATTGGGCAAGCTCAGCCTGTGCTTGTTCCCTTGCTGCTTTCTCAGCGGCGATAGCAGCATCTTTAGCGGCCAATTCCCTGGTAAGCCTAGCGACCAGCTGTTCCTGTGTCTCCGCAGCTGCCATGGTTCTTTGTAGTTTAGCTCTGATGTGAAAAAGGCGTTCCGGTTCGTCTAAGGCGTCAAACTCAGGTGTTTGACCAGAACGACGCATACACCTGCAAATTAACTCAAAGAAACAGTGAGAACTGACTACCTAAGGCGCGATTGATAGCTTCCCCGGCAACGGCGCCAATTTGTTGTTGCAGGAGGATGTGTCAAGTATGAAATAAATATGAAATATAGTTCAGATTGACTTCCCTGTCTCAGCAAATAAATACAAGACTTCCTCCCGTTGTAGTAAGAGAATAGTCAGGATCGAATCCACGAGGAAGCACGTCAGCAGTTCTTAGGTAGCAACAGATCTCACAGGCAGAATAGCAGAAAGGACAAAAACACAGAAAAGAAACAGAAAATAACAAAAGCAATAAACTAAACGAAGACAGAAAAGACAGAGCAAAGCAGCAAATAAAAGCAAAGCAAAGGGCTACTCGATCTCGACAAACAGTTCTTCGAGATCGACAAGAAACAGCAAAACAGAAACTGAAAATCGACAAGAACAGAAGAAAACTCAACTCGACCTAGACCAGTCCCTACTCGAGATCGACCACGTCTTACTCGAGATCGACAAGGCTTACTCTATGTCGACAAGAATGCAGAAAATATAAATTTGCAGAATTAAACACAGAACTCAGATTTTTGACGGAAATAAACTCAATATGCTAAAAGACTTCCAAAGCCAGGGTTTCAACACCACAACAATAACCATGCAAAGTAACACACAAAGGCACAAAAGATCATGCTTTCCATCAAATAACTTTCGTCATTAACAAATAGGCAAATAGAGGCTTTCGCATAAACCCTAATTGTTACTAACCCTTTTTTTCACATAATTAATCCAAGTTGCATTAAGATTACTTTCGCTTCAAGAACACAAACAAGGATCACCTTCAACTCTCGCAAAAGAATCATGCTCATAGGGATAGAAGATGAATTGCACAAAAGATCTGACCTTTATCGCATCGCCTCACATGGCCACCGTTGGGCTCACCCCAGCCCCAGAAGTGGGTGGACTACTCACGCCTCATTGCAATCGCAGACATTGATTGAAAAGAACTAACTTGCATTAAAACTAAATTCAAAGCCTTTTACAATCCTGACAATCAACTTTCGCAGAATGCCAAAACCCTAAAAACCTTAGAACTCCTAAACTTCCCTACTGGAACTGAATTGTGTGTGAATTGGAATCAATGAAAAACCAGCCCCAAGGGCCTTATTTATAGGCTTCTAGTCCTTGCTAATCAAGGATAGAATCTCCTATCTATATCTAAAATTATATCTAAAAGGATAAAAGATAAATAAATTGCATAATGGAAATAAATCAACTAGGAAAAGATAATTCTAAACTAGGTAAGTCTTCATGATGTTGATAGATTTCCCTCTATGGATAGATGATGATGGAATCGGATAGATCTTCGGCCAGCTCAACTTCCTTCGTGCCCAAGGATTCCCAATTCTACTCGGACGGCACTTCGTCGACGCGTTTCTGGAAACTGGGCTACTCGACCTCGACAAGGGCTCGTCGACCTCGAGTAGGATTCATCGTCGACTGGACTTCCCGGCTAGCTCTGCTCGATGTGGCTCGGTCTTGGCTCCTGACGCTCGTCGACCTCGAGTAGCCTTAGTCGACCTCGAGTAGGCTTGATCCATCGACTAGGTCTCCTCGGGTAGGTGTACTCGACAAGCTCGGACCTGGTCTCTGGGCTTCGTCGATCTCGACAAGGGTTCGTCGAGATCGAGTAGAGTGGTGGTCTCCTCCGGTCGGGCAACTTCTCCTCGGCATGGACTCGGACTGGCGTGGTGGCGCTTGTCGATCTCGACAAGGCTTTGTCGAGATCGAGTAGAGGTGTGCTCGGCTTCTCGTCCTCGGCTTCTCGGTCAGCTTCTCTCCTCGACTCCGGGTGTGGTGTCTGGGCTTCGTCGATCTCGACTAGGGTCTTGTCGAGATCGAGTTGGCTTCCGGAGCTGGGTTGTCTGGTTCTCGACGTTGCTCCTGGTCGACAAGGCTGTGCTCGGACATGCTCGTCGAGATCGAGTAGTCTGGTTCCTCGGCTCAATTCGACTGGTTCCGCTGCTTCTTTGACCTTGGACTCCTGTAGCTGATTTCCGAGCTTTTCCGACCTTCTTTAGAATTGCTGTAAAATGCCTCGAATTCTGCGAATTAAACAGAAACCGGTGTAGATTCCATAATTTGGCAAATAAACATAAACAACATAGATTCTGTACTATCTTAGCCCAAATGAATGAAATGTATGCAAAAATCGATATAAAAGTTACTGTAAAACATGGCAAATTCAGCTCACAACAAAAAGGATCTAGGGTTTATTTAATCAAAACGACGCGTTTCCGCGCTGGCGGCAGATGCGGAGGCCGCCGCATGTATGATGCTGCCGCAGCATCAGAATTCCTTTTGTGTCGTCCCTGGCGACGGCCGCTGCATTGGTCTTTCACGGAAAATCCGTCTTGAATCAGCTCTCGACGTCAACATGAAAGTTGTAGCTCTCTGAAAGAGATTTCCAACGCATGGTCATAATAGTCGATCGGACAATCGAGACCTTCAGAAAGTGCAAAAAAAGTTTAGCATGTCTGGCGACAACCTCTGCAGACTTGTTCTTCGTTTAGGTTCGCTTGTTCTTCTCAGGACCTCTTGAGATCTTCATGTAAGCTTCTTCGATCAACTAGACATTCTCATCCAATGCGTTATCAACTCATGTCTCCTCCTCGGATCCACTATTACCTGAAATAATCAATAAAAGCGTGTAGATTCCGACTCCGACAACATAGAGAACTAATATGCAAATCTTGCTTAATCCATCAATGAAATGCATCTTAACTAAGCTAAATGCAACCTATTATGCCTACCTAAATGCATGCTATCACATATTATTTGGTTAATTTCATGTGATATCTCTTGATGAACTTTGTATATTAAGTTCTTGTTTTGAGATTTCTTTATATTCTGTTTCTATTGCAAGAATCAGGTTGTGTGTCCTTCTTGTATATACAGCTGAGTGTTGTTTGTCTAAAATTTGCTTTTGTCCATCCTTGAACTAGTTACACTTGTTGTAATTGTTACTTGGGTTACGTTCTTGAATATATTTGCGTCTTTGACTGATTCTTGACTTGTTTTTTTATGAGTCTAGAATCCCTGAAGTCGTTGTTTGAATGCATTTATATCTCTGATAAGGACTGATTGTGTCAAGTTGATGTGATGGCAGGAAGTTCTAAGAAGATCTAGCCATTTGATGGCACTACAGATTTTGCAATGTGGAAAATAAAGATGAAAGCAGTGCTGATTAAGGAGAAGTGCTAGAAAACAGTGATTGATGGCTCATTCGGAAATCTTGATAAGGTTATCCGACAAAGTGGTAAAGAAGGTAGTAGGATAGCACACAACAATACTTTATTGATGACTTCTAAACATTGATATGGCTAAACATTTTTGCATCCTGCTGCAGTAACTAATAATCATGGAATCCAATGGAAAAAGCTTTGAGAATTTTAGGACTATTATATTCTTTGTTGAAAGGGATCTTATGTGATTCTCATCTTTCTTTGTTTGAGGTTGAGATGTTTAAATTAGTTCAATTGTGGTGACAGAGATACAATATATGTTGAGTAGATAGAGTGTTGACCTTGTTTTGAGTTTCAGTTGGTGCATTGGTCAATTTGATGTATTTTTAAGGATTCAGATTTGGCTTCGGTTTTGAGTGGATCCCCAGACTGTTTTATTTTCTTTTATACGGATCTTTCGAATGGGGATGTTTGTTCTTGAGTTAGAACTTATTTTGGCATAGAGGAATCTATTCTGCTAACTCTCTCGCCTATCAGTCTTGTACTGCCACTATTTAATTTCCCTGATCCTTTCTATATATTTGTTTGGAAGTGCTTTTTTGTTTTCGGCCCTCTTACTGCGTCTTAATTGGTGCCATCAAGAAGATTTATCTGCACCAGTAATTAAGTTGAGAGAGATTTTTTATGATGCATCATATTTGATCGGTGTGATGCCTTCTCCCTGGTTTATTTAGTTTGGAAAGTATTCATCTTATCACAATACCCTTCTTAAGGTTGAGAAGAAACAACACTAAAAATGTACTTTTGCTTTATCTCGGAGATGGACTATCTAATCCATCTATAACTATAAGCCATATATACTAATTGAATGTGCACTATTTGTGCAGGCACGTCCTCTCACCAGTGCTGATAGCACTGTCCATGGCTGATAAACAGACAACCCATATAATCCAAATGCACCTCCCACCTTCCATCCTTAACGGTAACTTTAAATTATGATAGATACATGCATATTTGATCTAGCACATGCATTATTTATTTTTCATTTTGGCTAGCTTGTATGTAAAGGGAACTTTCGATTGCATATATTAGATCCAATTACATAATCAAGTTTGTGAGTTATGTATGTCAAAGCTTAATTTGCACCATAAAAACCAATGTTTATTTAGTGATATCTAGATTTCAATTGTCCACAAAATAGTATTGGATTCTATAAGTTTAATTTTACCATAGGGCTTGCTGTAAGCATATTTCCAAATTATTGAGTCAAAGACATTGCCAGGAAAAAATGAAAAGTTAAACAACTAAAGGAAAAAAGAAATATTAATATACTGCCATACAAATGTATAATTAATGGAGAAAGCCTTTGGGAAATTATAAAAAAAAAATGCCATTTTTGTATTGATTGAAACAAATCTGTTGAAGTTCAAAGGAAATATTAATTTTAATTCCCTATCATGTAGATATTTTGTGCAAAGTGATTGAAACAAGTCTATTGGAGTAGTTTCAGCATAAATTTGGGACTTGATTGGTCTCAAAAAGCGGAAATGAAGTAGAAACTATATAATGGGTTGTTGTTGGATGCTAAGGGTAGTAAGAGTACCCTTTTATAGCTCTTCAAACCAAATGAAGCTTCTTATGCTGAAATTAGCCACAAATAAGATTAGTTTTTCTTGGTTTACTGAAGCTTGTTGGAACTAAACCCATTTGGTTACTTTCATTGCAGCGCTTAATGAGACACTAGAGACAAAAATCCAGCATTTGAAGCTTACAACTTAAGAGCTCGGAGGAGAAACTACTCCAAACGGTATACCTCAACAATTCACACCTAGCAATCAAATGCTCCCAATGAAACAGTCTTCCTCTTCCCCCTTCAGCATGTACCCGTTGAATCCTATAAGAAGTTTGGGAACTAAGATTATTTGTACTAAAGTTATGATGCTTAATGTATCTTTATTCAAGAATTAGGGTATTAAGCTATGTAAATATAAATTGAAAGATATGACAAAAATGGTTGAGTTCCCACGTGCGAAGCACATGGGGATGCAACTAGTTCTTAGTAAATGGTTTTCAAAATTTCATGAGATGTCATTGCATGTTAACTGCTTAATAGTATTAACTGTCATATGGCTAATGGTTCCAGTTTTGTCACTGCAGGATGAATTCACATGAGGCAGGAGGAGTTTGTCTTCTTAATGATTGATTCTCTTGTTTATGGTAAATTTGTGAACCTCCAATAGCTAAGAAGAGGTGGATACTTAAAATCTTGACGAAACTCTTTCTCTGTGAGGTTGAATCCCAAACAGACAAGGTATATTACATTCCTACAAAATAACAGTTCAAAGTTTCTGAAATTTCGGGTTTCGAATAGAAAATTAGGGTTTTGGTGCATTGATTACCCTACAGGATAAAAAGGGTTGGAGATGGATTTTTGGGAGGTCCAAGAAGCTCAAGCAACTGCCTGAATATTCACCACCTCAATCCACTATCCAAGAAGCCAAGGAGGAACATATGAAATATGCAATCAACATCGGTTGGGCCACTGCAGCGGCTGCAGAGGCGGCCTTGGCGGCTGCCCAGGCAGCTTCTGTGGTAGTCCGCCTCACGGGGATCCCCCAAACACCACATCAGAAGACGAAGAGAATGCAAAATTGGGCTGCCACTAAGATCTAAACTGCCTACAGGGGTTACCTTCTAAGTCCCTTGTTTACATTCTCTTTGCATTTGCGTTTACATTCTCTTTGCATTTGCCATTTCTGATGATGCACAGATGCTTGTTTAGGCTTTAAAGTAATGTTAGTTGGGGTTGCAATAAATTCTAACAAGCCAAAACTTGAAGCTTTGATTTCCATTTACCTAACCATTTAAATGAGCAAAGTTCATAAGCTTCTTTAGTTCCATAAATTCAAGAACTTGGCTTTTTGTTGGTGCTTTCTACGGACTACTGTTCTACAATGTGTTGTATTGTTTCATTTCTGTATTACGTCGATTTTTATGACAACTTTCTCTGCTTTGGAGGAGAAAATTCTTGGGCAATGTACTTTTGCCAAGGTAATTAAGAGAAATATTTCCAACTATTTTGCGTAACGGTTTGGATCTTTTTATCTTAGGATTTTGATGCTTAAATGGACTGTGTTGACCTTGTACTTTTCTTTATTTCTACTAGGCAAAATTGATGAACAACAACTATGAATTATTTACATGAAGCTAGAATTCAGTGGAGAGCAACACCTCCAGTCACGATATTTGACGGTTTCATCAGTTTTTTCTTAGTTTGCATCCTAGGAAATGACATGGTCGGGAAATGTAATTTCTTATCTTGTGTACAGGGTTTAAGAGATGCAAACAGTGTAATTTGATGCTCGAATTCAGTGGGGATTAATAGTAGAGCTAGCACCTAAATCTGATAATATAAACTGATGTATGTTGATAACAATAACATCATTATAAAAATATGAAATGATGTTGAATATTACAAAAAACATCTGTTTTTTATAAATAAATTAATGTTAATAGTAATATATAACAACATTGTTTATATACACAAACTATATTGTGCATTACTTTAAAATAATATAATATCATTTATTATAAATATAAAATTAATATATATCAAAAGAATAATCTAATAATCGATGTCTATACCATATTTATACATCAGTTATGTGTATATTTTATGTCGTAAATTATTTTAAAACCATATAAAATTAAAATTTATATATATGAAATTAATATACAAACAATCAATATTATAAAAAAGATGTCTATTTTACTTTAATACATTGATTTTTTAAAAAATAATGACGTAAATGTCAAATTTTGGCTTGGTATGGAAATCTTCAAAAGATTATAAATGAAAAATAACGAGGGTTTAACAACAAGTGAACATGTTATAAACAAAATTAAGCGGTTAATTTATATATATATTCAAAATAAAATAGATGTTTTAACCAAGAAAAGACATCTGCTTAAAACCGATGTGAAAAATTTTGATCTTTTACTACACGCACATAGAGATCGAAATTTTTTTTGATAGACATCTGTTGACAACAGATGTCTAATTGCAGTTTTCGAGTAGTGGCCAATTGGTTTTAGGATGGAACACCACTTGGCTTATGTGCTAGGCTATACATACTGGTGTGGTGCAGAATGTTGTTACCTTTCTACAACACCAAAAAGAGTAACCCAACCCGACAACTTAACTAGCAACCAAGTAACTAGTATAGTGGCATAGTATGGGGTCGATCCCACAGAGAATATCTTTCTTGTCTATCAAGTTGCTATCAAAGGGAAAAAATATCAAAGGGTAATTCAATAATAAGACAATTGAATACGGCAAAAGTAACAATGGTGAATTGGTGATAATTATGAATGAGATAGTCCCCCCTATAATTCATCAACAATGGTTATATCTTTGATCCTTGACTCTATCCTATCTTTCCTTGTTTGATTCATCTAATGGTGGATTACTACAACCTTAAGCAGTTCAACAATGCCAATAACACAAACAACCAAAGATAGAGGTGCAAATCTCTAATCCTAATCGATGAAATTGATAAAGTAGAATTGTCAATATCCCCCACACACCCAATCAATGCTTTGACGGGATCGATTGGCTAGTTCTGCTACTAATTCAATTAACTTATAAGGGATAATCAAATCTTTAGCAAGAAAGCAAATTCCATCAAGGTGGCCAATCAAGAGGAAATACATGCAATCAATCAATGAAGAACAAAGATATTGAATCAATCAAAATTAGAATAGATAGAAATTAAGTCTCACAAATCACATTGTTGTGAGCCGAATCTGCCATGTTTTACAGTATTTTTTATATCGTTTTCGGCATACATTTCATGCATTTGGGCTAGAATAGTACAGAATCTATGTAGTTTACGCTTATTTGCCAAATTATGGAATCTACACTAGTTTCTATTTAAATTTGCAGAATTCGAGGTAATTTACAGCAGTTCTGAGAAAGGACAAAAAGCTCGGAAGTCAACTACAGAAGTCCAAAGTCAAAGAACGACGGAACCAGGACGAGCCAAGCCGGAGAACAAGTGCTACTCGATATCGAGTATTATTACTCGATATCGACAAAGATGTCCGAGCAGTGCCTGGTCGAGTAGGAGCTGATCGAGGAGCTGAGAGACGAAGCCAACCCGACTCTAGAGCCCTACTCGATATCGACAAAACCATGAAGCCATTCCCGGAGTGGAGGAAGCCACACCTAGTCGAGAAGACGAAGACTGGACATGCCGAGCAACACTTACTCGATATCGAGTAGTTTGCTCGATATTGACAACCCCAACACCACATGTCTGAGCCAGTGTCGGGGAGTAGTTACTCGACCAAAACTAGAAGCCGAAGTCGACAACGATGTTACTCGATATCGAGTAGTTTACTCGATATCGAGGATATCTTTCCTGGGCCGCGTTACGCGGTGAGTTGTCCGACGCGGTTTGGGCTTGCTTGGATCCGAAGTTGTCCGATTCTATCCACATCTATCAAGATCTATCAACACAAGAAGATATTTACCTACGTTAGATATATTCCCTTTTTGGATTTAATTATTTTATTTCATTTATTTATCTTTAAGTAATTAGATAAATAGATATAGATATAGATAGACTTTCTTACCTTGATTATCAAGGGTTGGAAGCATATAAATAAGGCCTTAGGGGCTATGTTTTATTCATTCAATTTCAGAGATACACAATTAGTTACATAGAGAGAGTAGAGGAGAGAGCTTGTGGCGAGAGAAGTTGGAAAGGCGAAAGAGGATTTGGATTCGATTGGTTGTAAGCTTTCTTTGGTTTATTTAATGCAAGTTATTTCCTTTTGTTTATTGATGAGTTTCTTGATAATGAAGAGCGAGTAGCCCACCCACTTCTAGAATCGGGGTGAGCCCGACGGTAGCCATGTAAGGTGATGCGGTAAAGGTACAATCTTTTTATGCAATTCGTCTTCTATCCCTATGAGCATGATTCTTTTGCGAAAGTTGAAGGTGATCCTTGTTTGTGTTATTGAAGCGAAAGTGATCTTAATACAACTTGGGTTAAATATGTGAAAAGGGTTAGTAATAATTAGGGTTTATGTGAAAGCCTCTATATTCCTATTTGTTAATAACAAAAGTTATTTGATGGAAAGCATGATCTTTTATGCCTTTATGTGTTACTTTGCATGGTTATTGTTGTGGTGTTGATACCCTGGCCTTGGAAGTCTTTTAGTTTATTGATTTAATTCATCAAAATCTGCGTTCTGTGTTCGAAAAGTTGCATTTTAAGGTTTCTGTCTTTTGTCGACTTCGAGCAGGTTCTTGTCGATATCGAGTTGATTTACTCGATATCGAGGAGGGTTTTACTCGACATTAGTCTTTTTTGAGTCTTTTTTTCTGTTCGTCGATTTCTGTTTCCGGAGTCGATATAGTTAGTCGATATCAAGTAAACTGTACTCGATATCGAGTAGTTCTGTGCTTTCGTTTTCTTTTCTGCTTTTATTTGTTATTTCTGTCTTGCTTTCTGTCTATTACTTATGTCTGTGAGGTTTACAGCTACCTAAGATCCGCTGACGTGCTTCCTCGTGGATCGATCCAGACTTCCCACTTCTACATCGGGAGGAAGTCTTGTAATCATTTGCAAGGGACGGAATCTGGTTTGCTTTGCTTTATTCATATTTTATTTGCATTCTCGATTTCCTCCTACAACAAATATAACCATGCCTTTGAATTGCAGGCGAAAACAAAAGAGGTTTAGTTCCTCATGGAAGGTTTTACTCTCAATATCTCCATTGGAGTCTTTCTCAATTAGGTCTCTTCTCCTCTAGGTAAAAATCGGCAAAATAGATATATAACTTAAAACCTAATTATTTTCCAAAAGAACGGAATCGCAATTCCGCATCGGCATAGACGGCGGGCGTCGTGGTCTAGGCGGCAGGCGCTGTGACCAACAGAAGTGTTCTTCGTCTTAATCACTTCGGAATCCAAGCTAACTCCTTCATACGCCTCTTATTGCCTTCTTCAATGGTTTTCTCGGGTTCCTAGCTCTCCATACTCAACCTTGGCAAAGCCACAAATGCATCCTTCCAAGCGTGGGAACGTAAATCTGCGAATAAGCACAAAAAGAGTGTAGATTCCAAACTTGCAAGACAAACTACTAATGATGTAAACTACTCGATAAACATGATATAAACTATCCTAAATGCAATAACAACTACCTATAATGCCTATATAAAATATGCATTATCAAACTCCCCCACACTTAAGCTTCGCTAGTCCTCGAGCGATTAATAAAAGCAACCTATACCTACCAACTCATCATTCAAGCAATAGTCTTACAAAAACAAATCAAAACCCAAACTTTTGAAGGAACACATGATCCAGTGAAACAACATCATCGCATGTATCTAATGATCAAATGTCAACTCATGCTCTCATCTGTTTAGGCTTTTAAGGTCAACTCTGAGCTCAATCCAATGTGCAAGTAAACTCACAGAAATTGACAACAACATCACCAAATCTCTATCGAAATGCCATTACTTGCGGAAAAAACAATGGACATAAGAAATTTGCCTCTAGATTTCACTCTTTTTTTTTTTTTTTTTTTTTGGCTTTGTTTTTTTTCTTTTTTTTCTTTGCTTGCTTTCTTTCGGCTTTGGTATATTCCTTACACGAGTCGCAAACATGGGTTCCATGAATGGCGCGCGGCCCCGGTCTATCAATACATCAACTTACTTGAATAAAGTCCACTTGAACATCTTTTGACGCGAGTTGCAAACATAGGTGTCATAATGGAACCCGCTTACTCAATGATCAAGTGTCCTTCCTTAGTGGATAGTTTTTGACACCATTTTGCGTGAATCATACCCATATGTGTCTCAACCATTGCCGCTTTGTTTCACACTAAACACTCAATAAGCAACTAAAGCCAAATATAAACATAAAAAAAAACATAAAATCCGCAAGCAACAAACATGTGAGTCGGTGTTGATGATAGATAATGAAGTCAATATCAAGAGGTAGAAACATAAGAAGAGTAAATCACACATATGAGCAAAAGGAATTATATGATTCCAATAAGGCTAAAAAACAATCTCACAAGGGTCATATTGTGTAGGATTTCAATCATACTCCCATCTCGATCATACATGTTCAAACACATCACCAATCATATTACTCAAGAAAACATTTTTAGAAAAGCAAATAAGGCTAAGAACTTCAACTAAGTCGTAGGGTTTACAAGTACATGCCATCAAAATCTTTGAGTTTTGCTTAAACAAGGTAGTTGTTGGAATAATAACATATTATGCAATGCATGATATTTTTGTGATAATTTGTTTTTCAAATAACAGAACTTAAAACATAAGACACATCTAAAACAATAATGACAGAATCCAAACATAAAGGTAGAAATATCCAAGCATCCAAACACAAGAAATATCCAAACCAAGTACAGACCAAGATAAAACCAGCAAAAGTACAGATAAAACCAACCAAAGTACATAAATGTCTAAACAAACACGAGAAATCATAAAACCCCTCCCCCACACTTATAGATTGCATTTTCCTCAATGCCGAAACACACGATCATGCAGAAATCATGAGCATCGCGAAAGATATGCGACCACCAGAATCCCGCTTCCAGAACTTTCCTAGCCGTCCTCTATGCTCCAAAATGTCCACCGCTTAGGTGTGAATGACAGAATCTCGAGACAAATGTTACCTCATTGTCCGAAAGACATCGACGAACAATTCTATCAGCGTAGTACTACAACAAGAAAGGATCGTCCCAAACATAGTAGCGAGCATCGTGCCGAATTTTGTCCTTCTTAGCTTTCGGGCAATTTGAAGGGAAGATTCCAGACACCAAGTAATTAACAAAATCAGCGAACCAAGGTTGCTTAGTCCGAATACTCATAAGCAATCCTTCGTCGGGAAACTCTCCCAATCTCTCGGGTTGCTCTCCCCCACCATTAGTTCTGTAAATTCTGCTCAGGTGGTCAGCGACCAAATTCTCTGCTCCCTCCTTATCTCTAATTTCCAAGTTGAATTTCGTCAGAAGTAGAATCCATCGAATCAACTAGGCTTTGTGTCTTTCTTTGGTCATCAAATAGAGGAGTGCCGCATGATCACTATAGACCACTACTTTAACACCCAATAAATAAGGACGAAACTTCTCTAAAGCAAACACCACAGCTAACAACTCTTTCTCAGTACTAGTATAATTCTGTTGAGCCGCACTCAACATCATAGAAGCATAATAGATCACATGAGACGCTTTCTCAACTTTTTGTCCCAAAACAGCCCCAACGGCATAATCACTAGCATCACACATCAACCCAAAAGGCAAAATCCAAGTAGGAGCCTAAATAAGAGATGCTGAAGTCAACAACTGATTCCTCAACTCATGAAAAGCACTCTTATAATTATCATCAAACACAAAGGATACATCTTTCTTAAGCAATTCACATAATGGGGGAGGTTATCTTAGAAAAATCTTTAATAAACCTCCGATAAAATCCTACATGACCTAAGAAAGAACAGATCTCACCAAGAATAATCCCTTTTTCATCCATAAAATTACACTTTTCAGAGTTTAAGACCAAATTAGTTTCAACACAACTCTTAAGAACTAGTGACAAATTATGCAGAGAAGAATCAAAATCATCCCCATGCACAGTGAAATCATCCATAAACACTTCGATAAAATGCTCAACATACCAAGAAAATATACCCATCGTGCATCTTTGAAATGTACCAAGCGCATTGCATAATTCAAAAGACATTCTACTATAAGCAAATGTACCAAATGGACATTTAAAAGTAGTTTTCTCCTGGTCCTCATGTGCAATAGGAATTTCAAAATATCTAGAATAACCATCCAAAAAGCAATAATAGGACCACCTGGCAAGGCGCTCAAGCATTTGATCAATGAAAGGTAAAAAAAGTGATCTTTACGTGTCGCAGCATTGAGTTTGCGATAGTCAATGCAAACCCTCCAACCAGTTTGTACCCTCATAGTCATAGGTACCATCTCACGTTCCTGGTTCTCAAAGACCGTGATACCTCTCTTCTTGGGGACCACTTGTGTCGGACTTACCCATAGACTATCAGAAATAGGGTAGATCATACCTGCCTGAAGGAGCTTCAAGACCTCCTTTTTGACGACCACCATCATAGGTGGATTCAACCGTCGCTGAGGTTGTCTTTTCGGCTTCATATCATCTTTCATGAGTATGCGATGCATATACAATGTTGGGCTGATTCCTTTGATATCAGCAATGGTCCATCCCAAGGTAGTGCGATGTTCCCTAAGAACATTCACCAACCTTTGTTCCTCGTCAAAAGTAAGTTTATTAGAAATAATCGGAGGAAGTGTGTCGCGCTCTCCCAAAAATGCATACTTTAAATGATTAGGGAGGGGTTTCAATTCAACTTCAGGCGCCTGAATGACAGATGGAAGAAGTTTTTCACTAGGAGGATCTAATGGGTCAGTTCAATAAGAATGAGACCAATCATCTGAATTGGCATCCAGTGCCACATGCAATTCTTGCAAATTATTAAGCAAAGCATAATCATAAGACAATTCACCCAAAGGGGATTCCAAAACAACCTATAAATGGTCAAAATGATCAATATGCATGATATCCTTAGTGAAAATATCTATAACATCAACCAGATTTAGAGAATATGCAGCAGATTTCCCATCAGGGATCAAATATTCAGCCTTTTTCCCATCAACTTCCAAAGTTAAAGACCCAGAAAAACAATCTATTTTTGCTTTAGCAGTTCTTAAGAAGAGTCTACCTAATATGATAGGTGTCTCGGGTATACTGAGTCCCATATCAATCACATAAAAATCAGCAGGGAAAATCAGATCATCAACCATAATCAAAACATCTCCAACCACTCCCTTAGAGTGAAGTTAAGAGCGATCAACAAGTTGTATAACAACCCTAGTTTCGTTTAGAGGCGTCAATCCCAACTCATCATATAGTTTGAACGATATCACATTAATAGATGCACCAAGATCAACAATGGCAGTTTTGAATTTAACTTCACCAATCATACAAAGAAGAGTAAACATACATGGGTCTCCGCACTTTTCAGGCAATCACTTTTCAAAAATTAATGACAAATTTTCTTGTAATTCCTTACCTTCTTTTTCCCTCTCCCGTTGTGATTTTTTGGTTGTGCAAACTTCCCAAAGAAATTTCGCATAGCGAGGAGCGGATTCAACTAGATTAAGGAGAGGTAGGGCTGTTATCTGAGCCGAATAGCTCGAGCTCGGCTCGGGCTCGACTCGAAAAAGCTCGTGCTCGGCTCGTTCATAGAGGTAAAACAAGCCGAGCTTGAACAGTTTTTTAAGCTCGAACTGAGCCCGAGTCGAGCCCAAAAGCTCGTTATGTCTTAATTTACGAAATTACCCCTAGGGTAATATAAGGATCAGGTATGAGGATTGGGGATTAGGTCTTCGTCTCCGCCGACTCTACATCTCGCTTCGCTTCTCCCTCGTTCTCCTGCTTGGCGTTTCTCCTTCTTTCTCCAGGTTCGTCTTTCTCTCTCTCACCGCGTCTCGCTTCGCTTCTCCCTCTTTCTCCAGGTCCTTCTTCCTCTCTCTCACCGCGTCTCGCTTCACTTATACCTCTTTTTCCAGGTCCATATTCCTCCTCGCAGATCTGAGAAGGGGCCAAGGGTTGCTGGCTTGTCCTTAACCCCACCTGGCTTTTACACAAACAATGCACATATATCTCTCTCTCTCAAGTCTCGATTAGGTATGGAACTTTCACTCTCTCTCTTTCCCCCCAGATCTCTCTCTCGAGTCTCGGCTAAAGAATCTAGCCTCACTCTCGCAGATCTGAGAAGGGCCGCCTAGCATTCCTTCGCCCTCTTCACTGCTTCCATCCAACCGATTCTCAACTTTTCCACAGGAGAAGCTGAATCTCATGTTTTTCAGAGGAGAGGTGGAATCTCAAGTTTGCAGGTTTGTCTCTTTATGCAAAAACTAATCGATATTGTCATTGTTTTGCATAGCTTCATCTGTGCGAGTTATCAAATGGTTTGTGATGTCTGAAATCAATAAATCGCATATGATTTTAACAATACCAAGAAAATGCTGCTATGACGAATTTGAATAAAATGGGAATGAGTACTTTGAGAGATTTCATGGTCATCCTTAATTTCAATATTTAATTTCTGGCTGACAACATTTGGCGCAAATGGAGCAGTTGAACTGTTGAAATCAATATGCTTAACTTGTCTGTGTATTGTAAGAAGCAAATTCATTAATAAAATCATCTTTAATTTCAGGTCTATCAAGGAAACAATCATTTAGAGAAAGAAATACAACTGATGTGTTAGTAAAGTAGGCAACCTGGTCGAATTGATTAGAAAAATATGATTAGTTTTTGTTCCTTAGTAGCCATGAATTGTGTGCTTACTGCAGTTGTCTTTCTCCTTGCATTTTCTCCGATGTTTTGCTTCTCAATGTACAACCAAGGCGGGTATCTGCACCCTCAGCTCTATGATCACTCTTGTCTGCAGCTGAAGCACGTTGTTATACATATGTTTAGTGATGATTCTCTTGATTTCTATGGATTTATTACATGTATTGTATTCACCATTGTTTCCATCACTCTTCTTGAAATTTAGTTGACATAATATAACAAATGAAGATTCAATGAGCTCTAGGTTATGTCATTTAGGGGTGACTAAATAACTGCTTTATAAAATTGAAATTAACTATATATAATAACCAACACAACCAGTACTCCTTATCTTGCTCTCATGTTTTCAGTACTCAGTACTCCTTTGTTGTTGCATCCAACATTTTGTTTGTTGCTTTGGTTACATTTTTTTGTGTGTTTTAGTAGGTAGATAAATTGTACATGTATGCTAATTCTAATTCCATGTGCATATATGCAGGAGCTCATTGTTGAAGCCTAAACTCCCTGGAGTACATTTCCCAAGGATCCTCCTTTCGAGTTATTAGTGTTTTATTACGAATTTATTTGGTTTCATGTATTTTTGAACTGTTGGTTATAACATAAAAAAAATCTGTATTTTAAACATATGTGTTGTACTTTTATTATAACAAAAAGATTATTTTAGTATGTGGTGTTATTAGTATTGCAAAAGTTGCCTTGGTAAACAAACAGCTCAATGAACAGAAACGAGCCTAACGAACAGCTCAAACAAGCCGAACGAACGAGCTCGGACAACGAGCTCAAACGAGCCTAAGCTTGTTCGTTCAGATCGACCGAGCCAATCAAGCCGAGCTCAAGCATGTGTTTGGGCTCGCGAGCCGAGCTTGAGCATAAAAAAAAGCTCGTATAAAATTTAGGCTCGAGCTCGGCTTGGCTCGTTTCACCGTCGAGCAAAGCTTGAACATGTCAAGCTCAGCTCGTATATCACCCCTAAGGAGAGGAATATTTACCTGGCGCTTGGTGAAAGTATCGAATAAATCTTTGTCATTTTCCCACTTACGATCAAGATTCAAGGCATGAGGAAAGGGTGGTATAGGTTTAGAAACCTCAGTAGACCACTCCTCCGCTGATTGTTTCACGGCTGGATCAATTTCAGAAATCGGAGTGCTCGTTGTCGAAGGCGGTGGGCGCCGTGTAAAGGGGCGGCGGGTGCCGTCAGACGATGATTCAAAATCCGAGATCCTTTGAGCCTTGTCACCCATGGCTATCATCCCTTTTGACCCCTCTTCTAAACTTTCATTGGGAAAATTCCAATCTTTAGCTCCAAGAACCATAGACATAGAGTCTCCTCCGAAAAAATACTTTCTCCAATTTCTCAACTTGAGTTCTTGTAGCTCTTAGGACATTTGTCCCATGAGTTCTCCTTGATTTCTTACCATCGTCATTAAATCTTTCAAAGCACTTCCCTTGAGAATTTCAGAGCTTGTACGATGTGATTCTTGAGCTTCTTGTCTCCCTTGAGCATTTGATGTCGCCATTTGAGTAGCCATTTCCATTACAATCTCCGTTAATTTCGCAACTTTCTCCTCGCAGCCCTTCACATGATCATTCAATGCAAATGGATCTCCAAATCCACTAAACCTCTTGTACTGTTGAGTCAAATTAGCTAATCCATCAAAGATTTGCATAGCTTCTTCCGCCGTCTTATCCGGAATATCACCTCCACTAGTATCATTGATGAAAATGCGCTAATGATCAAGCAACCCCTCATAAAGATAGAGAATCAAATCCTCTTCTGGAAATCCATGTTGTGGGCAACTTGCCTTGAGCCATCTAAATCTCTCAAGGTATGCATAGAGGCTCTTGATAGAGCATATTTAGTGTTGTATAATAGATTGCATTTAGCATAGTTTAGGTGTGAATATTGCATATATTTAGCCGCATTTACATTATCACTGGTTGAGTTAGAAGAGGCGGAATCTACATGATTTTATGGTATATTTCAGGTAAAGTAGATTGGAGGTGAAATGAAGTTGAAAAGAGCGAAATCAAGCTAAAGAGATACATAGGAGCTGCTGAAGTAACGGAAGAAGGAGTTCGGAAGAATCTCCAGCCGCCCCGCATGATCTCCAGCCGCCCCACGGCTCGAAGGGCAACGGAGGACTTCGCTGATCGCCGGCCGCCCCGCGGCCCGTGCAGAAACTGAACATCAAGTCTGGATTTTACTTAGGATTTTGGTCTAGTTATTTGGCCGACTTTCTAAAGACTATTTAAGGCTTTTCTAGTTATTATTTTCATTAACCTTATGCACTTTATTCCATTGTTGAGAGCGCCTTTGAGCATGAGCAACTAAACTCTCGAGGTTTTGCCTACAGTTTGGATCTTTGATTGTTGAATTGTGAGTTTCTTAATCTAGTTCTTATTCATATTCCAATGTTTTGACTTCTTTGTGCTTAATTGCTTGAATGTGTTTTATTCTTTCTGGCCTGGCCGACTAATTAGAGTAGATTCATTCAATTGCTAGGGTTTTGTAGATTCCTCGTAGCGAACCTTAACCCAAGTGGCAATCATATCCCTTTAGGACTCGTAGGACTAATTGGATGTGTAGGAAGTTGAATACATGTTGAATATCGACTCGTAGCTTGATATTATGTGTACCTTGGTTAATTCATAATCTTAATGCTATCTTTAGGTTGAATCTTAACCGTGTTAGGGTTATTTAGAGATAAGGGTTGCTAGGACTCGTAGGACTAGTAATTTACATAAGATCTGGATAAGGACATTGATAGGAAAAGACAAGAACTAGAGGCTGAAACGAGGATCGAATTCATCAATCGAAGTGATAAATTGTAGGTGAACCTATTTCTCTCCACTGCATTCTACAATCTATTTACTTTGTTTGTTTGCTTCCGCTTTGATAAAAGGCGGACCGTTTACACACCAAAAACCCCCATATTCTTACTAGCGATTAGAATTGATACTTGAATTGAATAGATTTCCCTGTGGATCGATCTCTTGCTTACACACTATACTAGTTGTGAGTTTGAGTATTCTTTGACAAGAACAAGGACAGGTTTTCCTCTTCTCAAATATTGCGCCGATGTGGATCTGGAGGGCAGACCATCAGGGGAGGATTCAGTTGAGATTGCCCCGTCATCTCCCTTTTGGCCCTACAACAGATGATTTTTACATGGGGGTGAGATGGCAGAGGATTCTGATGATGATGATGAGGAGGAGGATACTACTGATGCTGAGCAGGAAGATGCTGATGATGTTCCCAGAGTTCAGACGGATTTTGGAGGTAGTGGTGCTGGACCTTCTGGCTAAGCTGGAGGTGTTGTTCCAGACTACTACTCGCTGGAGCAGAAGATGGCTGATATGTATCTCCACAAGAACACTATGTGGGAGCATCAGCAGATGATGTCGCGTCGTCAGGACGCCATGTGGGAAAACCAGCAGCGGATGTCCCAGCGCCAGGACATGATGTGGGAGCAACACCAGCAGCTGTACGTGGAGGCCGGCGACATTCGTCGGGATGTCCGTGGCTTGACTTCTCACCTTGAGGATGTCTCTGAGAGCCAGGCAGCGATCCAACGGATGCAAGAGCAGATATGGCAGAGGCAGGAGGACTTCTATCGATACGCCTATCCACAGTTTCAACCTTACCCGCCGCCTCCACCACCTCAGTAGTGAGCATGTCAGTTGTTTCTTTTCTTTTCCCTTTTCTTTTTATTTTGATGTTTTTGTTCTCTTTTCTGCATTGAGGACAATGTCAGAACTAAGTGTGGGGGAGAAGACTTGCATGTCACGTCTGTATTTTGGTTTGCACTGCATTTTAACTTTTAAGTTTGCATGTTTATTTCTATTGGTTGTATGCATATTTAGTTTCTACCATTGTTATTCTTATTCTAAAAACAATGAAAAAATGAAAAAAAAAAGTTTTAGTTCTTGCATTATTAGGAATAGGTCTTATTTCCCCATATGGATACCGTTTGTCCTCCATTTTATCTATTGAGATTTATGCCCCATGATGTGCTTGGATTGTTGAAGCCTTTGATATATGTTTTCTACACTAGTTGGTGGGCATGATTGATTAATGACTGAGCACATAAAATCTTGAATTTTTAGGTGATCTTGAAGTTCTAGACATGACCTGGTAAGCTTATTTTGGCCTATTCAAGACTGCACTTTAATTAGTCCTCTTGCTTGTTGTGTGTACTCTCTTCAATTGCTTCCTCTTTGACTTGCATTTAGATATCTTGTTCAAGGCTGCATATTATGATTTTTCCACATGACTTAAACATGATTGAGGCACCTTTATTAGCCCTATTTGACTCTATTCCCACATTACATATTGTCCTCTACTTGAAGGCAGTTTGAGCCTAATTGCCTATTCTTTTATAGCTCCACAAGATGATTCCATAGCCAATTATAGCCTGACCCCATCCGGGAATTTAGGAATAGTTGGTGAATATATATAGTGTGGATGATGGTTTGTAGTGGTGGATTGTATGTTTGAGGTGTATTTTTAAGATGTTTAATTCTTGCTAGCATATTTATTACTTGGGACCTAAGGAGGATAAAATTCACTTAGGGGCAAAAGTCAAGGAAAATCATTTGAAATAGCATGAAAAAAAAGAACAAATAAAGAACAAAAAAGAATAAAGGAATGAGTTGAGTATGGTTTGTAAAGTTTTATGCTTGAGATTGGTGTTGTTTGGCATTATAGAGATATGGTTTGAGATGTTTATGAGTAGTTTTATGATTTGGTAGCTTTCTTAGTTCCCGGATTATGAGCACCACATGACCAAAATTGTTCCATACCTTATATGTTCTACCTTGGCTCCATTACAACCCAATTGAAAGACCTCATGATTTTTGTTGTGTGTAGAGTCACCAGCGGTGGAGAATTAGAACACTGGTGCAAGACTCTTGTAGCTAAGTTTTTGAAGATCGAGTTTTGAGCGTAAACATTTAAACCTAAACACTTGAGCGAGAGTGAAACACATATCCTTTGTGAGGTCTAGAATGAATATGGCTGCCTGATTTCATTGATTATTCCAATTATGTGCTATGATGTTGTTTAATCTATTGTGTTTACTAGTTTTTCATGCACTTAAAGAATATTGAGGTGTGGATACATGAATTGCTACTCTGTGGGGCTGCATAGTTGAGTTTTCTATTGCTTGAGGACAAGCAAAGGTTCAAGTGTGGGGGAATTTGATAGAGCATATTTAGTGTTGTATAATAGATTGCATTTAGCATAGTTTAGGTGTGAATATTGCATATATTTAGCCGCATTTACATTATCACTGGTTGAGTTAGAAGAGGCGGAATCTACATAATTTTATGGTTTATTTCAGGTAAAGTAGATTAGAGGTGAAATGAAGTTGAAAAGAGCGAAATCAAGCTAAAGAGATACATAGGGGCTACTGAAGTAACGGAAGAAGGAGTTCGGAAGAATCTCCAGCCGCCCCGCAGGATCTCCAGCGGCCCCACGGCTCGAAGGGAAACGGCGGACTTCGCTAATCGTCGGCCGCCCCACGGCCCGTGCAGAAACTGAACATCAAGTCAGGATTTTACTTAGGGCTTTGGTCTAGTTATTTGGACGACTTTCTAAAGACTATTTAAGGCTTTTCTAGTTATTATTTTCATTAACCTTATGCACTTTATTCCATTGTTGAGAGCGCCGTTGAGCATGAGCAACTAAACTCTCGAGGTTTCGCCTACAATTTGGATCTTTGATTGTTGAATTGTGAGTTTCTTAATCTAGTTCTTATTCCTATTCCAATGTTTTGACTTCTTTGTGCTTAATTCCTTGAATGTGTTTTATTCTTTCGAGCCTGGCCGACTAGTTAGAGTAGATTCATTCAATTGCTAGGGTTTTGTATATTCCTCGTAGCGAACCTTAACCCAAGTGGCAATCATATCCCTTTAGGACTCGTAGGACTAATTGGATGTGTAGGAAGTTGAATACATGTTGAATATTGACTCGTAGCTTGATATTATGTGTACCTTGGCTAATTCATAATCTTAATGCTATCTCTAGGTTGAATCTTAACCGTCTTAGGGTTATTTAGAGATAGGGTTGCTAGGACTCGTAGGACTAGTAATTTACATAAGATCTGGACAAGGACATTGGTAGGAAAAGACAAGAACTAGAGGCTGAAACAAGGATCGAATTCATCAATCGAAGTGATAAATTGTAGGTGAACCTATTTCTCTCCACTGCATTCTACAATTTATTTACTTTGTTTGCTTGCTTCCGCTTTCATAAAAGGCGGACCGTTTACACACCAAAAACCCCCATATTCTTACTAGCGATTAGAATTGATACTTGAATTGAATAGATTTCCCTGTGGATCGATCTCTTGCTTACACACTATACTAGTTGTGAGTTTGAGTATTCGTTGGCAAGAACAACGACAGGTTTTTCTCTTGTCAGCTCTCCCCATGGAGTTGTTCTATGCTAGTCAATTGCTTCTTTACTTTGCTCAGACGCGTGGCAGGGAAGTATTTCAGCAGAAAAGCTTTCTTTAAATCCAACCAAGTAGTATTACTTATTGTAGGGAAACAGTGTAGCCAATCAATCGTTGCGTCTTTCAGGGTGAACGGAAACAACCTCAACATGATTTGATCATCAGTAAATCCTTGAGGTCTGAGTCGGTCACAGGCACTAACGAATTCAGTAAGATGCTTATTAGGCTCATTTCCAATCATCCCATGGAAAACTGGAAGAATCAATAAACAATCAGCTTTATATCCCAATTTGGAGCCTTCAGGGAGTTCGGGTAATGTAATCGCAAGGTGTTGCGAATTTAGATCAGGTTCCCTTAAGTTTCTCAATGTCTTCTTGTGAGGGGATTCAACATTTTCAGACATCTTTGCTTAACCTTCAAAAAGACTCAACAAAGATTGATTAGTAACCAAAAAGTGATCGACCAAGGTGAATCACTAAAGATAGCAAATAAGAATAAACAAGGGAAAATTAATTAAAATACCCTCACATTTGGGGATATGGTAAAAAATATATCCTCAACTTTCAAATGTAATAAAAATATCCCGACCTTTGAGGGTGGTGGTAATTAATTACCCTGTGTTTTCTCACGGGTCAAAAATGCTGACAAGACAGCCTACGTGATTTTTTTTTTTTGACAAGACAACATACGTGTAGCCTTTTTTTTACAAATTAGCACTAAAATTGGGTTTTCTTGATCGGTTTTCAGGAAAAAAAATAAAACGATAACAAATTAAACCCGAAAAACGAAATTGATTCAACCAAGCAACTAATTTGGTCAAAATTGCCTCAAATTAACACAACACGACTATTCCTAACACCAAACCGACAACAAAACTAAACCAACAACAACAGCAATGAAGAGGGGAAAAAACCTTAGCCACCCAAATCCGTGAACGAATCAAAGGGGAAGAAGAGACAGCTCAAGATAGTCGACAACAAGGGAGGAAGACTAATATTGAAGAGGCTGGAACCATGAGTTACTTAGAAGACCTGAAAGACAATTCAAGAGGCGACCATGGTCCACAGAAAAATATATGAGGGAGGAAAAGGCGTTGGGTATGAACCCGGTCCAACTCTTTATTTTTTTCCTAAGGACATTGTTCAAGAAAACCCTTGTAAAAAATCCGCGTAGGGTGTCTTGTTAGCATTTTTTTACCCGTGAGAAAACACGGGGTAATATATTACCACCACCCTCAAAGGTCAGGATATTTTTATTACATTTAAAAGTTGAGGATATATTTTTACCATACCCCCAAAGGTGGGGATATTTTAATTAGTTTTCCCAATAAACAAAGGAAATAAAGTAACCTCCTCGGAAACGGTGCCTAAATTTGGTGTGGTGCAGAATGTCGTTACCTTTCTACAACACCAAAAAGAGTAACCCAAACCAACAACTTAACTAGCAACCTAGTAACTTGTATAGTGGAATAGTAAGTGGTCGATCCCACAGAGAGAATACCTTTCTTATCTATCAAGTTGTTATCAAAGGGAAACAATATCAAAGGGTAATTCAATAATAAGGCGATTGAATACGGAAAAAGTAACAATGAGGGGTTTCCTGATTATGTCTTTAATCCTTGACTCTATCATATCTTTTCTTGTTTGATTCATTTAATGGTAGATTACTCTAACCCTCAATAATGTCAATAACATAAACAGCCAAAGATAGAGGTGCAACTCTCTAACCCTAATTGATGCAATTGATAAAGTAGAATTGTCAATATCCCCTACACACCCAATCAATGCTTTGACGGGACCGATTGGCTAGTTCTGCTACTAATTCAATTAACTTATAAGGGATACTCAAATATTTAGCAAGAAATCAAATTCTATCAAGGTGGCCAATCAAGAGGGAATACATGCAATCAATCAATGAAGAACAAATATATTGAATCAATCAAACTTAGAATAGATAGAAATTAAGTCTCACAAATCATATAACCATGCCTTTGAATTGCAGGCAAAAACAAAAGAGGTTTAGTTCCTCATGGAAGGTTTTACTCTCAATATCTCCATTGGAGTCTTTCTCAATTAGGTCTCTTCTCCTCTAGGTAAAAATCGGTGAAATAGATATATAACTTTAAACCAAATTAGTTTTCAAAAGAAAGGAATCGCAATCCCGCATCGGCACAGACGGCGGGCGCCGTGACCAACAGAAGCGTGTTCTTCGTCTTAATCACTTCTGAATCCAAGCTAACTCATTCCTACACCTCTTATTGCCTTCTTCAATGGTTTCATCAGGTTCTTAGCTCTCCATACTCATCCTTGGCAAAGCCATAAATGCATCCTTCCAAGCGTGGGAACGTAAATATGTGAATAAGCACAAAAAGGGCATAGATTCCAAACTTGTAAGACAAACTACTAATGATGTAAACTACTCAATAAACATGATATAAAATATCCTAAATGCATTAACAACTACCTATAAAGCATATATAAAATATGCATTATCACACACGACCCTCAATTACGAGTCCCAACGGAATTCACTACAGTGAAAATACCACTCCATCATCATTTACTAAGAAAATGCTTACTGATGTGGATGTTGGACATCAGTTTTTGTCAAGTTTTATACTACCTCCGTTTGACAAAACTTGTCGTTTATTGTTCACGCATGCTTTTTTAGAATGATAAAAACTATATAAAATATTCATTTTTAAAAGAAAAATTAGCAATTTCGTAGTTATTATTAATAAACAAAAACCTGTTAATTTTTTTTTTAAAATGAATATTTTAATTAATATACTTTTTTTATTCAAATTAATATATTTTTTATCATTCTAAAAAACGTGCGAATAGTAAACGAAAAGTTTTACCGAACGGAGTTAGTAGTTGTTTTCCTTTTTCTACTTCTTGATAGTAATCAAAATGGACAAGTGAATCAGATATTGGTTAAACTTGGATGAAATTGAGGATATGATGAATTTGTGGGGTTTTTTGCTTGAAAATCTTGTTGATGATAAGAGGAGCTGAGAGAAGAACAAGAGTAGACAATTTAGAGGCCCTATGGGTTGTGAGTATCTTTTTATCTAATCGGTCTTGTTTATTCCTTTTTTGTGCTTAGTTGTTTTACATGAATAGGGTGAAATTGTTTTCAAGAACTACATTTAGAAGTCTCCAGATTTGTCCTTGTATTTGTTGTTGCAGGAGGATGGTCAAGTATGAAATAAATATAGAATAAAGATCAGACTGACTTCCCTGTCTCAGCAAATAAATACAAGACTTCCTCCCGTTGTAGTAGAAGGTTGTCAGGATCGAATCCCCGAGGAAGCACGTCAGCAGTTCTTAGGTAGCAACAGATCTCACAAACAAGCAACAGAAAAGACAGAAACAGAGGAACAAAGGAAGAAAGACAAAACAAAGCAGAAAATAAAACAAAGCAATAGGCATACTCGATCTCGACAAGAGGGCACTCGAGATCGACAAAAAACAGCAAAGACAGAAAACAGAAACTGAAAATCGACAACAGAAGACAAGAGCTCAACTCGACCTAGACAAACCGTACTCGAGATCGACAATAGTCCTACTCGATCTCGACAAGCTCTACTCTGTATCGACTGGAAGACAGAAACTTTAAATTGTAAATTTCGAACCCAAAACTCGGATTTCCGATGAAATAAATCAATATAATAAAGAACTTCCAAAGCCAGGGTATCAACGCCACAACGATAACCATGCAAAGTAACATATAAAGGCATAAACGATCATGTTTTCCGTCAAAATAACTTTCGTTATTAACAAATAGGCATATAGAGGCTTTCGCATAAACCCTAATTGTTACTAACAATTTTCACATAATTAACCCAAGTTGCATTAAGATCACTTTCGGTTCAATAACACAAACAAGGATCACCTTCAACTCTCGCAAAAGAATCATGCTCATAGGGATAGAAGATGAATTGCATAACAAGATCTGACCTTTACCGCACCACCTCACATGGCCACCGTCGGGCTCACCCCAGCCCCAGAAGTGGGTGGACTACTCGCTCTTCATTATCAAGAAAGACATCAAATAACAAAAGAGACTAACTTGCATTGAATTTTAAATAAAGAAAGCTTACAACCCACAAGACAAATCCGCTTTCGCCTTTCCACCTTGCTTGCTACAAACTCTCTCTCTCTACTCCTACTTACTTGAATGGAATTGATTGTGTTTCTGAAGGAATGAAAAACTAGCCCCTAGGGCTTTATTTATAGCCTTCTCATCCTTGCTAATCAATGATAGAATCTCCTATCTCTATCTAAAATTATATCTAAAATGCTTAAGGATAAATAAATGCAACAAGGGAATTAAATCTTTAAAGGAAAAGATAAATCTAAACTAGGTAATATGTCTTCATGTTGATAGATCTTCCTTCCATAGATAGACTTGATCAATTTGGATAAAATTTTGGCCTTCTCGACTTCCTTAGTGTCCAAGGATTCCCAACTCTACTCGGACTGCTCACGTCGATGCGTTTCTGGAATCTGGTCTACTCGATCTCGACAAGATCTTGTCGGTCTCGACTAGGATTCATCATCGACTGGACTTCTCGGGTGACTCTGCTCGACAGGCTCGGACCTGGGCTCCTGGCGCTCGTCGATCTCGACTAGGTCTCCTCGTCGACTAGGGGTGTGGTCGAAGACGGCTCTCTGGTGATGTCGAGGACTCCTCCTCGGCATGGACTCGGACAGGTGATGGGTGGCTCGTCGATCTCGACAAGGTCTTATCGAGATCGACTAGGATTGTGATCGGCGTCTTCGTCCTCAGCTTCTCGATCACCTTTTCTTCTCTTCGACTCCGGGTGTGGCGGTGAGGTGTCGTCGATCTCGACTAGCTCTTGTCGAGATCGAGTTGGCTTCCGGAGCTGGGTTGGTCTGGCTCTCGACACTGCTCCTAGTCGACAAGGCATGTGCTCGGACATGTTCGTCGAGATCGAGTAAGGTCCACTCGACATCGAGTAATCTGGGCTCTCAGCTTGATTCGACTGGTTCCGCTGCTTCTTTGACCTTGGACTTCTGTAGTGGTTTTCCGAGCTTTTCCGACCGTCCTTAGAATTGCTGTAAAATGCCTCGAATTCTGCGAATTTAAGCAGAAACTGGTGTAGATTCCATAATTTGGCAAATAAACATAATGTACATAGATTTTGTACTATCTTAGCCCAAATGAATGAAATGTATGCAGAAATCGATACAAACTTAAGTGTAAAACATGGCAGATTCAGCTCACAACAAACACCCCATGCTTAAGCTTGCTTGTCCTCAAGCAATACTTTTAATTGTCATTTAGGGGAAGAAATCAAAACTCTCAACATCTTAGATTCATTTTTATATAACCCTGCAGTCAATTACCATCCTCGAAAAGGTACTAGTGTCATAGATCCATGCATGTGCAAATATATAAAAGCAACATCTACTCACAAAAGGAGGGTTATGCAAAAACAATTTTTATGTGACAAATCATTAATAATCAAGAGGACTTTAATTTAAGCTCATGAAGGAGTAGATTTGGTAAAAGGCTAAAGGTGGGCAATTTGTGGCAATGTGGTGTTTTTGATCCGGGGAAATGGAGTATTTCCAAACTTGAATTTCCACATTCCTTCTTCATACGATTCATCACCTTCCATAATGCTTTTATCCAATAATAATGCTTTTACCTCTCTAACCTCAGCACTGCCTTCTCGCGAGTCGCAAACATGGGTGTCATGAATGGCCCTGGATACTTAGTGCTTTGGACTCCTCACAATGTGTCCCATCGCTCCAAACTATTATCTCAGAGAGCAGGGTCAATCTACCTTTATCTCCTGAGGTGATTGGATTTTCTTTCACTCGTTAAATTTTCCATATATTTCAAACAATTTCCTTCCAAACTCCAATAATGATAATGATGAGGTTAAGGCGGAAACAGTTGGGTATGGAAATTTTCAGGCCATGTGGTGCTAAAATCCGGGAAAAATGATCATTCGAGAACAATCGGAAAAAACACACACTTTCAAAGAATCAAACTCATACCAATCCACCAAACAAACTCCATCATAACAACTTCCAAACTCCATAACTGAGGCTAGGCGTTTAATTTCAGCAGCCAATGAATCATATCTAGCATCCTTATAAGTCGTAGCATCCACTTCATAGATCCCTGCACCCCTTTTTACAGTAGAGAGCGCCCTGGGTTGCGAGTATTTCCCACATCTCTTAGCCGTCTTCTCAATGAACGCCCAAGCATCTTCAGCTCCCATTTCCAAAAATTCTCCTCCAGATGTGGAGTCAATAAGCACTCTAGTGTTGTCACTAACAGCCTTGTAGAAAATCTCCAACAGATTCAGCTTAGATATCCCATGGTGAGGACAGTCAAATAAAAGATCCTTGAATCTTTCCCACGATTCATGGATGTTCTCCCCATCTCCAACCACAAAAGCATTTATCTTCCGCCTCATCTCAGCAGTCTTGGCTGGCGGGAAGAATTGATTCAGGAACTCAGATGACAGTTCCTCCCAAGTGGTGACTGTGCCAGCAGGGATGGTGTTGTACCAATGTCTAGCTTTCCCTGCAAGTGAGAAGGAGAGTGATCGCAATAACAACTCTTCAGGAGCGACACCTTGAACTCTCACTGTATCCATTAATTCTTTGAAGGTGGATATGTGTTGATGAGGGCTCTCAGCAGGAAGCCCATTGAACATATTCTGCCTTATCATATTCAAGAGTGCAGGCTTTAGCTCAAAATTAGCGGGTGTTAAAGCAGGAAGAACAACACCCGGTCGTGGTAGGAACTGAGCTGGATCCATTCGCTCTCCTAGGGTTGCCGGCCCTTGGGGTTGGCCAAGCTGTAATTGTTGATCAGCCAACTGTTGTCGAAGTTCAGCATTTTCTTGATCTCTTTGAGCCATTTGTCGCTCTAGTTCTGCCAATCTGGCGATTGCATCAGCCATTGTAGCTCTTCTTTTGTGGAATGTGCGTTCAGGTTCAGGATCAAAAGGCAATAGATTGGTAGAGTCTTTCTTTTTTTCGCATCCAAATCACTACCTGCGGCCAAAAACAAAAAGAAAAACAAATCAAAGCAACAAAAAGAACTTAGAGAACTAGTCGTCAAAAAGGACGATCGATACTAGCACCGGTCCCCGGCAACGGCGCCAAAAACTTGATAGGCTAAAAGCCTACACCCACAAGTGTATGGGGTTCAGCTGTAGTAATCAAGTGTCGTATCCACAAGGACCGGAGGAATATCGATTGTCAATTTCAAACTAGTTCGACTAAGCCCAAAAGTAACGGACAAATTGAGGGAAAAAGTGTGTGTAAAAATAGCAAACACAGATAAAAGAGATGAGAAATATATGTATGGAAGATATTCTAGGGCTAGGGATTCATCAACGATGCATCGTCAATAGACCATAATATATTCTCGCTTGACTGATTTCTAACTCAAAAGTGAAGGTAGATTGTCTAAGGTAATCGCAAAACTCCTTTCGGAATCGAAGCGAATGTGTCTAAATTGGTTAACGATATCCTTTCAGTTTCGAGCAACCAATTTAGAACCCTTAAGTGCTTAGAATTCTAAATGGAAATCACATCAATTTCGCCTTTCGGTCTCAATTGATATAACGATCATCTAGAATATCTATAACAATCAATAAATCCTCAAGAAGTTCAATTTCACTTTCGATCCACTAAACTTCGAGTTTAATCCTATGGTTCCAATGGATCAAATAGCCTTTTGGCCTAAATTCACCATCTAAATTCCAATTTAGGGTTTTAGTCTTTCGATTTCAAACCCAAAATCAGTTCTAACCAATTCTCATCGATTAGGGCTGGCGCAATAGGATTAAATCACCAAACAACATCAGAAATCAATCAAACGATACTAAGAACGAGTCTATTTCCGCATCGTCGGGATCACCCCGACCCTAGAACAAGAGATCTAGCCACTCATGGAAAAGTACATGTTTGATTCAATCAAATTCGGCAAGACAAGCATAGAACAATAGAGATGAAAATGAAATTTACCGGAATTTGATAGATCGAACGAGTTTTCTTTTCCAAAAATCCTAGTCTCCAAAGTTCACACAAAAAGCTCCCCTACAATGCCCAATTTCGGCCTGAGCTTTCTTCTCAAAACCAAAAACGTACTTCTGGGAAAATTGGAAATAACAAAGGTTTTAATTCATCAAAACCAACAAGGGAAATGTGAAAGGTTGGGCTGATCTGGCACTGTCACGACTCGTGAAGAGTCTGTCACGGGTCGTGACAGCCTGCAGACACCTCAAAGAGATGAGTTTATCTATCACGACTCGTGAAGGCCTCCCACGAGTCGTGACAGCATGCTGAAGCTGAAAATTGCACAGATTCCCTTGTGAAGGCCATCACGCGAGTCATGCTACATCGTCTGAGCTCCTATGAGTGATTCACTTAATATGCTTGCATCTTGTCTCATATTTTTGCTCATCTCTCGGCCCCTTTAGCCCGTCTTTGATGATTTATTTCCACATGGAAGCGCCTCTGATCACCTCCTTATCCTTTAACTCTTGAATCGGCTCCAAAACTGCTCAAAAGTACCTGAAATCACAACAAACTAGCGGTAGACACCGATTCCTCGAAATGGAACACAAAGGGCTAAGAAATAGGTAGAATACTCTAGTAAAATGCCCTAAACTCTACCCAAGAGTGCTCAAAGACAATGCTAGAATAGACGCTATCAGATAATAACAACACAAACACCATATGATAATCTCCATAATGTAACATCATTCTCAACATAATCCCCGGATAAGGTAAAGAATGGCAAATATTTAGTTCATGTGGAGCAATAAATGAAATAAGGCATATTATGGCTTTTGTGATGCATAAGCATAGGTAAGGCTAGGATATAACAATGAGCATTATATGGAAATATAAAGTCCTCCATCATCTTATCATGCAACATGTCAAAAGCAATTTCAAATTTTACCTCCTTTCATGGTTTTCAAGAAAATATGCGCTTCATTGTGACTTCCCTTTACTAGGCAATTTCATGCTATATCTCTAATGAATCTAATTTTGCATCGTCGAGTTCAATATAAGCTTCCATGAAATTATTCAAAAATTTAATGGGGGTCATTTTTTCAAACTTTTGGAAATCATGCATATAAGCACATAAATAAATAATGCATTCCAAAATAGCCATGTAGCAATTCAAAAAAATAAATTCCAAATATGCACAAATAATGTCAAATATAGCAAATATGCATAAAGTAAGCCCTTTCCCCACCCCATACTTAAACATTACAGTGTCCTCAATGGACCTGAAAAGTATGGAAGACATATACCCACTAGACAGGTGTGCAGAACCTCTTAATATTGAATGAAGGAATCGCCTGGGCCGAGTATGAATATGCTTGGTTCTATCCATGGACCTGAAAAGTATGGAAGACATATACCCACAAAAGAAAAAAAAAAGAAAAAACAAAAAAATGTTCAAAGCCAAAAACAAGCAAAAAACAATGTCTCAAAAGTCCTAAAAAGTCTATGTACAAGCTCTAGATTTTATAGTCGCTAGGCCGACTTTTCCATGTATGCTCAAGGTGGCATTTGCAGTGCCCATGTAGCTTGGGATTCAAATAGGACTCCATTCTTGTCCATCAGCTGTAATCCTCCAGAATGGATCTTGTTCACGATGAAAGGTCCCATCCGCTTCTTGTTGAATTTATTAGGGAACCAATGATCCTTTGATTTAGAGACATAGAGCTTGTCTCCAACTTCATATTCCTTAGGCTCATCATTGGATATCCTACATAAGGGCACATACCAAGGCAAACCTCTCCCATGTGTAGATAGATCTTTAATGGAAATAGGAGAAGAAAGATCCATACCTTGGCTTACCTTCGCAGAGACGGAATCGGGGACCACAGTGTTTGGTCGATCTCGACTAGGGCTAGTCGATCTCGACAAGGATGCTGGTTCCGGTGGTGGACTGCTCGAGGATGCAGAAGTCGACGAAGGGCAGGGTTTGTCGACCTCGAGTGGCCTACTCGATCTCGAGTAGGGTTCTCCCTTTGGTGGTTTCAGTGTCGAGGAAGAAGGATCTGGTGGAGCCGGGTGGTGGTCGATCTCGACAAGCCTAGTCGAGATCGAGGAGCCTGGTTCGTTTGGTGGAGTCAGCGTCGAAGAAGGCGAAGTCGAGGTAGGGAAGGGTTTGTCGACCTCGAGTGGCCTACTCGATATTGAGTAGCCTGGCTCTTCAGGGTTGCTGCTCGACGATGCTGGTGCTGGTGGAGGTTTCTGTTTTTGGTCGAGGTCGACTAGGGTCCTCGATATCGAGGAGCCTTGGTCGATCTTGACCCCATACTTGGTTCCTATCAAGGCATCCGAAAAATAATTAATCCACAACGACGTACCTTGGTTTGTGTCGATTGGATTTTCTGCATCCTCCTTTAGGATTGCCATGATCTCCTCCACCTGGGCCTCCATGTCCCTCTTTTCCAGCTCCTCCGGGGTCATATTCCTGACCTTGGGTTCCCTGCAGGTGATGTAGCCAGCTGAGATAGATTTCACCTCTTTCATTGGACATGTATGCCTTTCAGTTTTATTAAAGGAATACTCAATTACCTCATCGCTGATGTTGAAAGTGAGCACTCCTTTCCTTACGCTTATGTTGGCATCCACCGTCGCCAAGAAGGGTCTCCCTAGAATAATTGGACAAGCAGGATCTTCTTGCATATCAACAACTAAAAAATCAGCAGGGACAAAGAATTTACCTACTTGTACTGGCACATTGTCCACCATGCCTGTTGGGATGACCACAGTGTTGTTGGCCATGTAAAGTCTAGCATCCACAGGCTCTAGGGCACCTATCTTAATCTTGGACCAAATAGTTAAAGGCATTATACTCACACTAGCTCCAAGATCACATGAAGCATTAATTTTGTATGGACCAAATCCAATAGTTATAGCAAACTTACCTGGATCCGGCCTCTTCTCCAGTATGTCCAAATGGCTGCATTCCTCTATAATTTCATCCATCGATCGCTTTTTGCTCAAAATCTCCTTCAGGAACTTGACATAGGATGGCATTTCATTGAGAGCTTCTGTGAAGGGGATGGTGACGTTGAGTTTATGAAGCATCTTGATGAAGCGCTGAAATTTCTTCTCTGCTGGGTCTTTTGGAGATTTTGTGGGGAAATGCAGCTTGTTTTTCTGATTTGGAGCCAGAACAGATGTCGGAGGTGCTGCATGCTGTTCTATGTCGACTAGGGGCTCCTCGACATCGACTAGGTCCTTGTCGATCTCGACTAGATTGGGCGTTGTCGAGTTGCTGTTTAGTGCCGACGAAGGTTTCTGAAGTTTCTCCTCGAGATCGACGAGGCCCTCCTCGAGATCGACTATAGTGTTGTCGATGTCGACTTGCTGTTCTTATTTGTTCTGCTGCTTTCTGACCTCTGACTCTTGCAGTTGATGGCCGCTTCTGAGTTTTACAGCAGCGATGTGTCCAGTCTTTCCCTTAGGATTTGGTTCTGAAGATCCAAGGAGCGCACCTGACTGTCTAGGGATTCCTGCTGCTAGATGACCAATCTGTGTATCAACTGATTTTCTCCATATATCAATTTCCCCCAAGCCTAGAGTTGACACCTTGCATCTGAGTATAGACGGAGTTGAAAGATTGCCTAGTTTCTGAGTGGTTCCTCCGTATTTCCTCCAGGACTTTCTGTATATCATCCTTTTTCTGGTCCCTTTCCGGATGTCCTGGAGCTCTATAGGGCGGGGGGTTCCTAGGGACACCTTGGTTCCATTGTGGTTGCTGAAACCTTTGGTCCCCTATGTAGCGATTAGGACCCCCTGCGTAAGCTACCTCCTCATGGTGCTCTGCCATCCTGACTTGCTCTGTGTGTGGGCACTCAGGAGTGGTGTGCCGTTGCGATACGCATTCAATGCATAGCTGGTTGACAGAGAGATACTTTACTTGTTTGAGGAGCTTCTTATTCTGGTGTCTGTAGTACTGCTCCCTTACATCAGGATCAATCTCCTTAGGAGGCTCATAGAGGAGCATGGATGGTGCTGGCCTGGCGTAGGGGTTCTCTTCATAAGTTGCAGTAGACCCATACTTGTTGTCATAGTTGGTGAGCTTCTCTAGCACACCTCATGCGTCACTTGGCGGCATTGTCAGATACTCATAGCGAGTATAATGGTTGATTATGTCCTTAGTGACTTGATCAAGGGAGTTGAAGAAGATCTCCTGAATGACGTAGGGAGGCTGTCCATGAGTAGGGTAAGATCGCAGAAGTTCCTTGTAGCGCTCCCATGCCTTTGCCAGCGGTTCCCCTTGCTTTTGTTTGAAGGCGGTGATTTTCTGGCGGAGATGTGCTGTTTTGGCGGGTGGGAAGAATTTGTTCAGAAACTCTTGCTCTACTTGGGCCCAGGTTGTGAGTGATCTTGCTTTCAGCTCTTCAAGCCATTTCAGCGCAGGCCCAGCGAGAGACCAGCGAAAAGATTTCATCTTGACATATTCCAGGGTTGTACCTTCAACAAGAGTACGTCACATGTCAAAAAAGTTTGTAATATGTTCAAGAGGACACTCATTAAATCTACCACAAAAGGCATTATTTTTAAGCTCTATAAGAAATTGAGTGCGAATTTCAAAAGAGTTATCAGGGATTAGAATCGCCGATTCAGGCACGACGAGAGTTGGGTGCATATAGTCCTCTGCCGTGGTTGGGTATTGGGAAAGCTCAGCCTGTGCTTGTTCCCTTGCTGCTTTCTCAGCGGCGATAGCATCATCTTTAGCGGCCAATTCCCTTGTAAGCCTAGCGATCAGCTTTTCTTGTGTCTCCGCAGCTGCCATGGCTCTTTGTAGTTTAGTTCTGATGTGTAGAAGGCGCTCTGGTTCGTCTAAGCCGTCAAACTCAGGTGGTTGACCAGAACGACGCATACACATGTAAATTAACTCAAAGAAAAAATGAGAACTGACTACCTAAGGTGCGATTGATAGCTTCCCCGGCAACGGCGCCAATTTGTTGTTACAGGAGGATGGTCAAGTATGAAATAAATATAGAATAAAGATCAGACTGACTTCCCTGTCTCAGCAAATAAATACAAGACTTCCTCCCGTTGTAGTAGAAGGTTGTCAGGATCGAATACACGAGGAAGCACGTCAACAGTTCTTAGGTAGCAACATATCTCACAAACAAGCAACAGAAAAGACAGAAACTGAGGAACAAAGGAAGAAAGACAAAACAAAGCAAAAAATAAAACAAAGCAACAGGCATACTCGATCTCGACAAGAGGGCACTCGAGATCGACTAAAAACAGCAAAGACAGAAAACAGAAACTGAAAATCGACAACAGAAGACAAGAGCTCAACTCGACCTAGACAAACCGTACTCGAGATCGACAACAGTCCTACTCGATCTCGACAAGCTCTACTCTGTATCGACTGGAAGACAGAAACTTTAAATTGCAAATTTCGAACCCAAAACTCGGATTTCCGATGAAATAAATCAATATAATAAAGAACTTCCAAAGCCAGGGTATCAACGCCACAACGATAACCATGCAAAGTACCACATAAAGGCATAAAAGATCATGCTTTCCATCAAAATAACTTTCGTTATTAACAAATAGGCATACAGAGGCTTTCGCATAAACCCTAATTGTTACTAACCATTTTCACATAATTAACCCAAGTTGCATTAAGATCACTTTCGGTTCAATAACACAAACAAGGATCACCTTCAACTCTCGCAAAAGAATCATGCTCATAGGGATAGAAGATGAATTGCATAACAAGATCTGACCTTTACCGCACCACCTCACATGGCCACCGTCGGGCTCACCCCAGCCCTAGAAGTGGGTGGACTACTCGCTCTTTATCATCAAGAAAGACATCTAATAACAAAAGAAACTAACTTGCATTGAATTTTAAATAAAGAAAGCTTACAACCCACAAGACAAATCCGTTTTCGCCTTTCCACCTTGCTTGCTACAAACTCTCTCTCTCTACTCGTACTTACTTGAATGGAATTGATTGTGTTTTTGAATGAATGAAAAACTAGCCCCTAGGGTTTTATTTATAGCCTTCTCATCCTTGCTAATCAAGGATAGAATCTCCTATCTCTATCTAAAATTATATCTAAAATGCTTAAGGATAAATAAATGCAACAAGGGAATTAAATCTTTAAAGGAAAAGATAAATCTAAACTAGGTAATATGTCTTCATGTTGATAGATCTTCCTTCCATAGATAGACTTGATCAATTTGGATAAAATCTTGGCCTTCTCGACTTCCTTAGTGTCCAAGGATTCCCAAATCTACCCGGACTGCTCACATCGACGCGCTTCTGGAATCTGGTCTACTCGATCTCGACAAGGCCTTCTCGATCTCGACTAGGATTCATCGTCGACTGGACATCTCGGGTGACTCTGCTCGACATGCTCGGATCTGGGCTCCTGGCGCTCGTCGATCTCGACTAGGTCTCCTCGAGATCGACTAGGGGTTTGGTCGAAGACGGCTCTCTGGTGATGTCGAGGACTCCTCCTCGGCATGGACTCGGACAGGTGCTGGGTGGCTCGTCGATCTCGACAAGGTCTCATCGAGATCGACTAGGATTGTGCTCGGCGTCTTCGTCCCCGGCATCTCGATCAGCTTTTCTTCTCTTCGACTCCGGGTGTGGCACTGAGGTGTCGTCGATCTCGACTAGGTCTTGTCGAGATCGAGTTGGCTTCCGATGCTGGGTTGGTCTGGCTCTCGACACTGCTCCTAGTCGACAAGGCCTGTGCTCGGACATGTTCGTCGAGATCGAGTAAGGTCCACTCGAGATCAAGTAATCTGGGCTCTCAGCTTGATTCGACTGGTTCCGCTGCTTCTTTGACCTTGGACTTCTGTAGTGGTTTTTCGAGCTTTTCCGACCTTCCTTAGAATTGCTGTAAAATGCCTCGAATTCTGCGAATTTAAACAAAAACTGGTGTAGAATCCATAATTTGGCAAATAAACATAATGTACATAGATTCTGTACTATCTTAGCCCAAATGAATGAAATGTATGCAGACATCGATATAAACTTAAGTGTAAAACATGGCAGATTCAGCTCACAACAGTATTCTTTGGTTAGACATCAAAAACTCTGAAACAACACGAGACATATGACATTAAGAGTGGAGGATTATGATGTGGTTTAATCCAAAAAAAAAAAAAAAAAACTCTTCCTACCAACTACAACACTCTTGCGATTGAGGAGCCTAAACCTCCCTTGCATGCTCACAGAGATGATTCAAGCAAGGAAACATCTCTACTTGAGATATTAGTATCTTATTTATATAGCACATTTTCTATTCTAAATAGTATTTAAATAATTTCTTTATAGGAATACATTTACCCTTCCTTTTTGTGTCATATTATAATTCAGGAATGGATTCAATCCTTATCTCAAAAGACTACCAATCTAGCCTCTGCAGTGTTTGAATTTGCATATATATATATATATACTTGGCAAATAACATCCCACTTGAGTTTAAAGACGATGAGAAAGTGAAAACAATGACTGAAGCAAATAAACTCCTTGGTTTGGATGACGTTTCTGGTTAACATGCTTTTGATGCTGCTGCAAGATCAGGGACGGATCTAGAGGTGGACTGGTGTGTGTTGCAGCCCATCTCATTTTACCAATAATATATACTCCCTCCGTTTCTTTTTAAGTGGCTTTTTCAAGTCATGCACGTAGTTTTAGAATAATAAAAACTATATTAAATATTAATATTTTAATAATATTTTTTTTAATAATATTATACTTATCACCAATAAGTATAAGATTATTGAAAAAAATATTTTAAAAAATTATTATTTCATATAATTTTTTACACCTTAAAAAACGTGCATGAATGGTAAAAAGTCAATTAAAAGGAAACGGATGGAGTATAATATAGGTATACTAATAGGAATATTTGCGTAAATATACCACTTTTCTACCACTTTGGCATAAATAGCATTGGAGGGGTAAAAATTGCATGGGGGATGTCACTTGCTATTTTTGCAAATAATGGAACCAAGTTACATCCGGTTCCAGGTAAAAAAAAATTAAAATAAAAAAAATTAAATACTACACCACTTTTGTACTTTGTGAAGTGGATGATGACATATCAATGCGGGATATGTTGAAAGCAATGAAGAAGCGGGCTTGAGAGATGTCCAAATGGGGGGTGATGTAATGTGCATTAAATGCACATCTCTTTTTATATTTGGCGTCAAAAAAAAAGGAGGAATCAATTATTAACCTTTTAAATCCCCTTTTTTCTTCTGCAAAAAAAAAAGGAAGCTTAAGAATCTCAAGGTAAGGGGGGGGAAATTAAGAGGGTCTCCATTGAAGGTGATCGGGAGGAAAATGTGGGGCCAATTACCAGTTACATGCCGGACATCCAAGAAAACGGGACAACAACTGAGTTCTACGTGCCAGAGGAAAAGTAACACGTGCCAACACCATACAGTAGACATTAACAAAAATGGGTAAGCTATCTTGTGGGTTTATTTATGGACATAACTACTTCCCTTTTCTTCATATCCCCATTGAAATTGGTATAATCATTTTATGCTTTTACGATTGCAGGGAAGAAAGAGCTCGTATTTGTTACGATTGTGGCCGACCAATGTACGACCAGTCCGTCTGGGATGTGTTCAAGTTTCTCAACTCGACCATAGGAGAACGAGCGTGGCATTCTCCGTTGTACGTGTCATTGAAAGAAATCGACACCCATGTAGGCCTCCCGTCTGTGCTGATAGACTTGTCTCAAAAAACCAACTCATTCGGAGGTGCAGTCCCTTCTACGTACCTGGGCATCAACGAGCCGATGCACATGGAGAGTACAAAGTTTGGCATACAAAATTCTATGTCTGGCACCGAAAACCGAGATGTTGGCACATAATTTCCAACCTCTGTCATGGACAATTCAGCGCCTGAAACATGCACACCTGCACAACCACGATAACGCATCAACCAAGGAGGGCAGTTGTTGTAGGAGGAAATCGAGAATTGGAATAAAATATAAATTAATGTAAAGCAAACCAGATTCCATCCCTTGCAAATGATTACAAGACTTCCTCCCGATGCAGCAGTGGGAAGTCAGGATCGATCTACGAGGAAGCACGTCAGCGGATCTTAGGTAGCTGTAAATCTCACAGACAGAAAGAAAGAAAGAAAGAAAGACAAAAATAACAAATAAAAGCGGAAAAGAAAACGAAAGAAACAATAGAAGCTACTCGATATCGACTAAAAGGTCCTCGATATCGACTACAGCTGTCGACAACAGAAACTCAAAATCGACAAACAGAAACTAAGACTCAGCAAAAGTAACTCGATCTCGGCAAAGTCTCCTCGATATCGAGTAAACAGTACTCGATATCGACAAAACTTCCTCGGTATCGAAGAAGAACAGAAACTGTAATTGCAACTTTCTCGAACTCAGAACTCAGATTTTGATGAATTATTCAATAAACTAAATACTTCCAAGGCTAGGGAATCAACACCACAACGATAACCATTCAAAATAATACATAAAGGCATAAAATATCATGCTTTCCATCAAATAACTTTCGTTATTAACAAATAGGAATGTAGAGGCTTTCGCATAAACCCTAATTGTTACTAACCCTTTTTCACATAATTAACCCAAGTTGCATTAAGATCACTTTCGCTTCAATAACACAAACAAGGATCACCTTCAACTTTCGCAAAAGAATCATGCTCATAGGGATAGAAGACGAATTGCATAAAAAGATCAAACCTTTACCGCATCACCTCACATGGCCACCGTCGGGCTCACCCCGACCCTAAAAGTGGGTGGACTACTCGCTCTTCATCGCAATCGCAGACATCTTTGATGAAAAAGAACTAACTTGCATTAATAAACTCAGCCAAACTTACAAACTCTTCTTCTTCTCTCTCTACTTGTGTTCTCTCTATGTAACTAATTGTGTGTTGAATTGAATGCTTAGAAATCAGCCCCTAAGGCCTTATTTATAGGCTTCATTCCCTCTCTAATTAGGAAAGAAGATCCTATCTATATCTATATCTACTTACTTAAGATAAAATAATGGAATAAATAATTAAATCTAGAACTATATCTAAAGTAGATAAAATATCTTCTCCCTTGACTTGATAGCTCTTGATAGATGTGGATAGAATTTGGTCTCGAAAATATCACCATCGGCTTCGGGATAGAAACTTAACAAGATAATCGAATAGCTCGGAATCCGCCACTAAGACGTCCTCGATATCGAGTAGGAGTCCTCGATATCGACTAGCGTTTTCTTCGTCTTGTGCTCAGCAACTCCATGTCGGCCAACAGAACACATGTCGACTTGGGTTGTTCTCGATATTGAGTAAAGTTACTCGATATCGACTAACTTCTGCTCGGCTCCCCAGTGCTCAGCTTCGTCGATCTCGGTTCTGGACATGGAAATCGACCAAGTGTTTCCTCGATATCGACTAATTCTTGTCGATATCGACTAACCTGCTCCAGCTCCCAGCTTCTCTTGTCGATTTATGGGGTCTTTACTCGATCTGGGTTACTCGATATCGAGTAAAACAACTCGATATCGACTAAGTCTCTTAGCTTTCTGCTATGTTCTTGAAATGCACTTTCCCTAGTCCTCATTCGTCGGATTGACACATATGACCATGCATTGGAAAGCTCTTTCCGAGGGCTACAACTCTTATGAAGACATCAAAGCTTGACTTAGAACGAAGAATGGTGAAAAATGTTCTTTTCTCCAGCTGCACCATTCTTAGCTTCTCCATGAGTTTCATTTAAGCTCCAAAGTGTGTCCAATTTCTGCGAAATATAACAAAAACTTGTATAGACCTCCATATATTGCAAATAAACATAAACTACACAAATTATGTATTATTCTAACCCAAATGTATGAAATGCATGCAGAAATCGATATAAAAGTAACTATAAAACATGGCGAATTAGGCTCACAACAGCAGTCCCCCACCTTCGCAAGGTACGTCCCAATCACTACTAATTTCACAATGTGCCAGTCCAAAAGTTTTGTTAGCCAGACACTTTGAAATGCATGCCATGTCCCTTGAAATGTGTGCCAACTGTATCCGTTGCACATGTCGTAGGTGTTCTTTGTGGACGGGAGCTTTCTGAATGGAAAGTACAAGGGGACGATGCTATCGGCTACAACCCAAGACGCGTGAAGGTTCGATAATGTAAATCAAAGTAATATAGAAATACTCTAGAAGGGGGGTTGAATAGAGTATGCCGGTTTTTCGCAGATAGTCTCAAGACTTTTGAAGCTCGTGCAAAACCCTTTGAGATGAGACTTAGGGCTTGTTTGGTATCCATTCCCGGGAATCAAAACTGGGAATCGTAATGGATGATTCCCGATTTAAGTGTTTGGTATGATTAAGGGCGTGTTTGACAGTAGATGGAGATTCTGTAGATTAATGAGATTTTTGTAGATGTTAGGAGATGGAGATAAATTTTGTAGATTAATGGGATTTTTGTAGATGGTATGAGATGGAGATTTATTTGGCCAGAAATCTCGTAAAGGTGTTTGGTGGGTAGAAGATTTTGATGTATTTGGAAAGTTGAAAATTACCCATCTACCCCTAAAATGACTATCCCTACCCTGCTCATGCCCTCCCGTGACGTCTTCCTCCAATGCTGCCGGTTGGAGTCCCCTCTGCTTCACCACCCCGTCTTCATCTTCGCCTTTCCTCTTCCTCTCGTGGTCCCCGCGCCGTGGCGTTGCTGCCATGGCTGCTTCTGGAAAGGTCTTCCCCATTTCGTTCCTTTTATCTTTTAAAAGTTCTGAAATTGGTAACGGGAATCCCCGGATCTGCCATGGCTGCTTCTGGAAAGGTCTTCCCCAGATCTGCTTTGCATTTGGTGTAATCGGAAATTGGTAACGGGAATCCATCAGGAAGGGTGAAAACAAGCTGAAAGAGGAGGGATTTGAGGTGGAGATGCAACAGACATCTTCTCCGCCACCCTAGGTGAACAGCAATGGCGGTGGCGCCTTTTGGTTTCTCCAGATCTGAAACACATGGAGAGGGGCAAGAATGTCAAATTTTTCATCTCCTAGAATACCCAAATCTCCAAAATCTTGCCCCTAGTAGATTTCAGATTTCCCCATTTTTCATCTCTCAGAATCCCCTTAATCTCCATCTCCATTGTGCCACCAAACACCACAGCGCGGTCCCCGAGGAGATTTCTGTTTTTTTTTAATCTCCTAATCTACCATAATCTCCTAATCTACGCTTGCCAAACACGCCCTAAATCTTGGAATCGTAATGATTTCCGGGAATCATCCATTCCCAATTTTGTAGCCCATTTCATTCCCATCAAAATGCTAGGTAATCCTCCATTCCCGATTTTGTAGATTAATATTTTTTTTTATTATTATCATCAATACTTTATTATTTAATATATATTATATTATATTTTTATTTTTAATAAAAAAAATATATTTCTATTAATATTATTATTTTTATAAATATTTTATTATTTTATAATAGTTTATAGTATTATTATTAATTATATTATATTTATACTTATATTATTATTATCATCAATATTTTATTCATATATTATATTATTTTTTATTTTTAATAATAATAATAATATATTTCTATTATTATTTTTTATCAGTATTTTATTATATTTATGTTTATATTGTTATTATCAATACTTTATTATTTAATATATATTATATTATATTTTTATTTTTAATAATAATAATAATAGATTATATTATATTATATTTGTAATTATATTATTATTATCATCAATATTTTATTGTTTAATATATATTATATATTTTTTTAATTTTAATAATAATAATAATAATATATTTCTATTTCTACTATTATTTTTATCAGTATTTTATTATATTTATACTTATATTATTATTATCAATACTTTATTATTTAATATATATTATATTATATTTTTATTTTTAATAATAATAATAATAATATATTTTTATTTTTATCAGTATTTTATTATATTTATTCTTATATTATTAATATTACTATTATCAATACTTTATTATTTAATATATATTATATTATATTATATTTTTTAATAACTATAATATATTTCTATTAATGATATTTTTTAATAAATATTTTATATATATTAGTTTTATGTTATTATTATTATTAATTATATTATATTATATTTATACTTATATTATTATTATCAATATTTTATTATTTAATATATATTATATTGTATTTTTATTTTTAATAATAATAATAATATATTTATAATAATTTTATTAATTTTATCACTATTATTATTATTTCAGGAATTGTTCATTCCGACAGCACACCAAACAACTAGCTTTAGTAATGGGTCATTACGATTTTCTGATTCCATTCCGATTCCCATTCCCATTCCGATTTCAGCACTCTTACCAAACAGGGCCTTAATCTTTTCTCTGAAAACCTGAATCACAAAGTTAAACAATCGAACCAAGTGGGGAAATAAGGTAAAGCAGTAAATAAAGGACACAATGAGTTGATTACGAGGTTCGGCACGAACTTGGCCTACATCCCCGCCTAGGGTTCTTCCAGAACCCTAGGATTCAACCGACTTTTATTGATTCACAATACTTAGGATCCTAGTAGCTCCCCGATGTAACGGCCCAGAATTATGATTTGCGGGTTACGTTTCAAGGGATGAAAACCCTTGTTCGGATCTTGCAATCCAGGTACGGGTCGAGGTTTCAAACTCATTTCAAAGGTCAGTAATAAAGAGGGATTTCAAACCCTAAAGTATCGTAGGGCCGTTGGGTACCCTTAACCTGTCCTGGGGACGAACTCGCAAAATTCATTTCACACAGAAGCAAGACGGAAGCAAAATAAGAATACAAGTGCCACGGCAGAGCCGGGTCAAAACGGAGTCAAAAGTATAAATCCAAAACAATATAATCAGAGTCTGGTGAAGTCTATAACTCCAACGCTCACTCTCCGCCGACAAAATGACCCGCGCAATAAGCAACAGCACCGATAGGATGAACATAAATAATTCCTAAAAAAATTGATTTGGAGCGGGATCAGATCGATGCCCACTTAACTCTGCATCCCAACCATAAGCACACATATACGCTATACCTAATAAAGATGCTCTAATGCAGTACGAAATTCAAACACACTAGCATGCTCCTAGTTCATAATAATGTGCAGAAATACTGTAAAGGGCCCAAGACAATGCCAAGTGGCATATCCCTCTCCTACCTCCACCCCTTCCGACAGGCGGAGACTGGCCAGCTCGTGAATGCATTCATTCATAATAGGGCGGCACGCATGCCTAACCCGCTCCACAATAAAGCCCGCAGGCATATCATAATATAAGGAAGTACTCGATTGACTCAGGGTACCCGATGAGGCTGGGCTACCCTATGACCCTAGCAAAGACTCTAGGACTATCACAGATACGGCCGTTCTGTTTACAAACACATAGAGAAATCGAATGCTCAACGATCAATGCAACCTAGCATGGTACTACATGGCATGCTGAACATGAATGCAACACCTAGTATATCATGCACTTAAAGCAGGGAATAGCTCTATTCAATCTGAGTAAGCTCCGAAGAGACTTACATGGCTTTGCAGAACAGCAGAATAAAGGGTACATCACACATAACCCATAGTCACAAGTATCACCTAAATACATATCAGAACACATATATAAGTCTACGTCTAATCACCCAAGCACTCAAAGCATACATCATTCACGAGAATAACAACCATATCACAATCGTCATTCCATCAAGTTCAACCATTCATCTCATTGCCACATTCCGTAAAACCACATCATTCTCACCGTTCCATTCAACCACATTCACATTTCCGCGATAATAAATCCGCATATTTAAATATCTCAACAACTCATCATAATCATAAGGTATAGACATGCGATAACATAAATCTATCATCTCATCATGCCGTTAGTCATTCATTCATTCATGCCATTAGTTCACACAAATCATGCTATTAGTCAACCAATCATATCATCATGCTAGTTACTCATCAACCACATAATTCTCAAGTTAGTCCCGAAAACCGTTTGAAATCCCCAAGTAAAATAGTTAGGAATTCCGACCCTAGGAAAATATTCGCCAAATTTCCTTTTCTAAAATCCAAGTATCATAATATCATATTGTTAATTCACCATGATATAATACCCTTAAATCTCAATGACAATATTTTATATTTTAAATCTTAAGTAATATTATATAATATTTTAAATACCATTTATTAACACTTTCATGAAATATTTCCGAATCCCTTAAAATCCCAACTACTTTTATTTAATAAAATCAGCCCTTTGAAATTGACAAAACCGACCCCTTTATTTTGTAAAATACCAAAACCAAACCCTTATTTTAGATTACACAAAACCGACTCGATTTGTCAAAATGCTCCGTCTGCTTTCATAGAACATGCCCAACTCATTTCCCCTTCTAACAAGATTTCGGCCCACGAAATATTAGGCCCAAATGAAATCCCATTCAATCTCCCATTTACGGTGTTGACAGAATTAAAAGGGAAGGGGGCCCAACTGAGGTGGACGCCAAGGTGGAACAGTGGGGCCCGCGTCTGCTTCCTTCTTCCTTCTCTTCATCAACACAGCTTGCTCCCTGTTCGATGGAAACCAGGGGAACCCCGTCGGCGCTCCTCCTCCGCTCGCCGCTGCTCGCACAACCCCGACTCCCTCTGCTCGGCCTCGTCACCACCCACGTCTCAGCCCACGCTCGCAGCTCTCTCACACCCACGCTCGCTGACCTCGCTCTCGCTCCCGATCCCGATCCCGCCTCTCGATCTCGCCGTTAGCCTCACTCTCGCAAATCTCCCCCCCGGGTTAGTTCAAGATAAGGTTAAACACACAGAAATTGAAGCGAGAGAGGTGGAGGATGGGTTGGAAAGCTCACCGAGGCGCGTTTTCGACTTCGCCGGAGATGGCCATCGAGAATCCTTCTTCGCCGGAGGCGAGACAGCGCGGGCTCGGCCGGGAGTTTAGAACGAAGGCAGGGGAAGGAGGAGAAGAGCTTGGCGTCGACGATGCTGGCTCCGGGCTGCCCAGCTCGGCTTGGAATCCGTCTCAGACGTCGGATCTCAGAGGTGGTGCTTGGAGGTGTTCCTGCACGAACTCGGAGGAGGAAAGAGATGGGGGACGATGGCTGCTGCTGCTCAGGGGACTCCATGGGCGCTCAGAGGTCGGAAAGCAAAGGAAGCGGAGAGGAGGAGGGATTGTCCGGTGGTGGAGCTCACAGCAGTCCTCAAAGGGAGAGGGGTGTTGAAAGTTGAAATGGAAATGAAATGTGGTGTTTGGGGAAGACTGATTTGTGAAGACAGGGTCTTTGTCTCCTTCCTAAAGGCTGATTTCAAAAGAGGAGTAGAGGTGTTGTTTGTTGTGTTTGGGAATGAGTAAAATGACCTGATTTTATGCAGATTGGGTGGGGAAAGGGGCTTTGTTTGTTTTCCAAATAAAAAAAAGGAATCATGGAATAAGAGGATAGGATTTGCCAATTAGGGGAGGATGAGTTGGAATTGGTCAAACAAGAGACAAAGTGTAGAGATTTGATAAGAAATGGGTGATATGAGACGGAACTTGTGGTCTCGAGGTGCGTCTCGAAATTAGTTTCCGACGTTAGCTTCTCAAATCCCGCTCTCTCTCTTTCTCGCGCAATTTGGATTTAAAATCCGAAAATCAAGGTCGTCATTTAGTTTTCAAAATTTTAATTAGGTCGGAAATCCATTTTACGAAATCAAAGTTCGAGCTAGAGAGTTTTTTTTTTTTCTTCCCGCTAAATTACGCTTTAAAATCCGTTTTAAATTCATTTTTAGTTTTTTCGAAAATTAAGATTTTAAAAAAAATCCGAGCCTTTACATCATCCACCTCTAAAAACAAGTCTCGTCCCCGAGACTATAATCAAAACAAGGTCGGGGATGAAGTTTGAAATTGATGAGTCCAAGGACCATGTCTAAGGATCTTGTAATCATCTCGGTTGCGTCTTCCGGGACTCTCACAACATCCTAGTCACAGTCTTGACATCTCCAATTGGCCTTGACAAGTATGCAATAAGCGCCCCTATCACATCCTCGCTTCGAATTTTCGGAGGTACCACAACTCTAAAAGTTCTACAATATTATCACTAGGTCTTAGCAAGCACCCTACAAGCGCCCTCATAAAATGCTTGTATCCACTTCGTGAAGTATCATAGAGTTGCCCGGGTTTGAAAGGTTTCTAAAGAGATTCCACAGTTGAAAATAAAATTTAGCCTCAAAATTCTCGATATCGTTCATTCTTTTACAAATCCAAGTTGGTCTTTTTTCAAAATCGCTCAAAATCTTCAAATCCAACGTCTAATCAAGCAACCTTACATCAAAACAAGTCAAATCCTTTCAAATCAAGATTTCGTCAAAACATTCCAACCACCAGATCAATTTCTCACATACCAAACAATCAAATTCAGAACTTGGGAGGTGGAATCATCCACCTCTAAAGGCTAATCCCATATTCTCTTCCTAGTTTCAATAATCAAATCAATCTATGAATCTCAATTCAAGCAAGTTTCACAAGTCATAAGCAATGCATAATCACATAACCAATCGGTCCTCAACGAGTACATCATATGACAAGTCTCAAACATATGCCAGCACACTGCCACAAGATCACATCAACGTCTCCACATCATACTAAAGGTCATAATATGCACCTATGCCAAAATCATAACACACATCTCGATATCACACCAAGGTCATAACAGGTACATCCCCATCATAAGGCCAACGAATCAAACTCATTGTCAACACATCAACACAACAAGTCATGTTATTAAGATCCCGCGAAAGGGGAGGTCAGGCAGTATCTCAGTCATCGAAGGTCAGCATATTCACCAAACATCGTCTTAACTCATCACAATGTCATATAACAATCATTTAGAAATTTGATATCATTATCTCATATATACAAATCATATATATTCGTCCTCAAAGTCATATTCATCATATAACATACTTACAATCATGCGTAACGATCATATAACATAACATCATGCTTTATCACCTCATAATATAATATCATGTTTTCACATAGCAACATGTCCTTATTCCATGATTCATATATAATATCATAACATGCTTCTAAACGACATAGTAGGATAGCAATGCATCAATATATCATGGTAACACTTGTCACTACCAACTACATTTTAATATTGCATATCAGCATGAAATCCCATATCAGATTCATCATAGTTGCTACATAACATCATGCCAACACATATTAATAATTCACATAAGCAAGAAAATCCTCACATCATACCAGTCAAATTAAAACACAATCCCCACTCGCCCATCTTCCTCTCTCAAGCCAAGACTAACCTCCTTCTAAACTCACCAACCTCAACTCAGTCAAAATTCCCTAAAGAAATCCCAATTCATTCCGATACTCGAATCTCGCCCTCATTCCACCAAACTCTCACACACACCATCCACCTCTAAGAATCCAACTCCTATCTCTAACTCCACACCCGAGTACCCTCTCATACTATACCCTCACTTCTCTTAAGGTCATTTCGTACACTTCTCACACTTCCCAAGATATCACCAGCATCATGCCTTGCAAATACCTAAAGCTCACTCAGTCTTACCTAAGCCAACATCCCTCTCTTCCGACGTATCTCATAACATCCCCGATCATCCTAACCACTCAAGCTCTTTCACCACTCTTCTACCACGCTACCAACGACCTCACCCACAGGTTTAAGGAAGAAGCAATTATGAAAATCATCAACCATATGGTCTACATCACATCAGCTAGCATTTATAACCATAACAACATGGGTTCAACAAGTCTCGATTTACCATCATGCTCAATAATCATTGCAACATCATATATGAACGTAATCAAGTCTAGCTAGCATGTTGCATTATAACCTTATCAGATAAAATTCAGCCTTTCTAGCATATATAGTTCACATTTTACAGGCAAATGAATTCATATCATGCTTAGCAACTTAGAGTATCAACACGTCAAGACTTCATGACACATTAGAACTATAAGGCATCCAATCATATCATCATAGACAACAGGCAATCAGGCAACAGTCATTATCAAGTCAGCACATCAACACGTAAATCTCATTGTCAAGTTAGTGCAATATCGTCACCAACAAATTCAGAAGAATTAGCAATTCGAACAAGGACACCCTCGCTTGCAAGTCATATCGCGCTCAGTAATCGCATCCCCCGATACCTTCTTGTCCCGTCGACATCATCGATCCTGAGGCCCGTGGGTTATGGGCCCACGCTTCCGCCACACTACTCTATCGTTATGCAACTTCCTTTCTCTTCCAAGCAGTTGCTCACCAAATATCGCAGAGTAGTCTGAGTTAGCAGAGGTAGGGGGGTGACAAAGACGGGCAACCCAATGTTCACTTCGGAACCAAACATAGACCAAGGCTAAAGAACGACAAGACTAGAGACAAGACTTTGACCCGAGAACGACAACGATTGCCCCTATGAAAATCTACGAGGTTATAATTTGACGAGCAAAACGAGTTCATCATGGAGCATATCAGTCACATTAATCCACACTAACATGTACCTATCTCAAGGGAAAAGAACATGCGTATTCATTCCAAAAGACACAATCAAGTCCTACACGGATGCATGCGAGATAAACTAGTAGTATGTGATTCCATGGAAACAGATATGCTCAGCAACTTTAAACAGGATTACGCGGGATTTATTGAGCATCACAATTATCACATGTATGAACAATGCACGAGCTTGGTGTATGCATCATACGAGAACATATAATAGCAACATAGTAACTACCTCATCTAACACAATGATCATATAACAGGTCAATCATGGCACGTAATCATATGACGAGATACATTTAGATATCATAGGTCCCACACGATACTAGCGATACATGATGTAATACAAGCATAGTCAAGAGTCATTAAGAGGAGCTCAACATAATATTCACGAAACATGAGGCATCATCAGAATAACAAGGAGGGCATCATTGACGACATTTTATAATCATGTTAAGAGCGAACCATCATAGAGCACATATATAGTACAATAGTCATCACATCATAGAATAAGTGCAACAAATGATCCTTTTAGTTAGTTATATTGGAAATCATAAGCCCTACCAGACACTACTAGCACTTATCGACTCGTGACCACAATCAAGGTAACTCGACTAAATTCATTCCAACATTCATTCGTCATGCATATGCGAAATAATACAACGTGGTGTGTGATCATGCGAGGTGCCAAATCATACATCTATGCCAGCACAAGAGGAATTCATAACGTAATAGGGAAACACTATCAAGTGATAACATGTAAGCATGTTATGATTAACCATTACGAAAGGCAGTCAATCATCGAATTCAACATCAATTATCTTGCATGAGTAAGACATGTTATGGTGATAGAAAGAGGGAAGAACCACACTATCAGGAACCTAGCTCGAGAGAGAATCAGCAACAACATAGACAAGATACAAGTTCGCACAAGTCACAACCGATGACCATACATGATGCTAAAAGCTCAATATGACGTACGATAGATGCATGTAACTACTCATGACGACGGGTAAGAACTCACTCAATTATATTCCACGACATAGAAACATGAGAAGAGTTAAACGATGCATAATACGAGTTTAAGTAATGGGCAATAGGATTAGGATACGGGGCATGAGTGCAGATCGACACATACTGGGATGAAACATGCATTTTTCAAGACTCAATTATACCACATATTCTCCATCCAAAGCACGTTATCATACAACAATATTAACTTGCAAGATCATCAATAATAGTCAATTTAACGAATACAAAATAGATGGGGATGCTACATATTCTCGTCACAAGGAGTAATAAGCATTGACACGTCAACATTAATCATGCTAAGGCGATCATGTACAAGCATTCATACAGGGAGGGTTTGATCACACTACCATAAACCTAATCCAGGAGGAAATAACGATCATGCAAGTTCGTATCATATGTCTCATGCTTCCTATCAACCATACGATCAGTAAGCCAGGTAAACATGCTATAACAACAAATAGTCATGATATAAGGAAGGACACAACACGATACTTGAGGAGGGTAACTAACCACAACATGAGCTTAAACAAATCATGATAGAAAGCAAGGCATAACATGAGCAACTTCTTACAAATGACCATTTACAAGGTACATGCGAGAGATTACAAAATCATGTCATGCAGTTCAAAGAGAGTCACCATTACAACCGGACAGAGATCCCTAAAGACAACCATTGACTTTTCCCAACCGACTCATCACCCCTCTTTCCCGTGGGACTCCGATACGACTCTTCATGGCAAAGAGATATTAGTTGATCATCATAAGAATAAGGAAGGACAGCCCCATAAACACCTTACTTCTGACTCAAAGTGACATCAAGAACTACCTTCCAATACTCACTCAACCCACCTTTATATCCATTCATGTTCCGACACAATGTGTTTACCGACCCGATTTCCCGTGGAAGACAATGACATCCGGGAGAATGACTCGATAGCACCATCAAAGGGTGAACAGACATAGGGGAAGGGCTCGTTCCACACAAGCTGGGTTGACCATACAGAAACAAGGGTACTCCCGCTATCCCGTTTGCACAGATTAGTCAATACACATTTAATAGTCAGGCATACCAATCAGATATCTAGCATAGCAAATACTCAACATAGAATCAGTTAGTGACACTCATAATCATCTCATTGGAAACTTCCAGACCCATCTGTAAAGAACAAGCTAATATTTCGCCTACCCATTTCCAACTACATCCAATAGGGATAGTCTAACGTCTTTCACTACCCACTCGCGTCCCCATTTGGTCGGTCTTCCTCTTTTATTACAAGTCAAGTTCATTACTTAGTCCCATTTAGGTTAGACATCTTAAATTCATTTTGCCCCTTTAAAACACTTTCAAATCATTTTAAATTCATGGGCGGTTTTCCAAAACATACACTCGACCCTTTTGTACCCGAATTGCACAACCTCAGCTCTGATACCATCTTTGTAACGGCCCAGAATTATGATTTCCGGGTTACGTTTCAAGGGATGAAAACCCTTGTTCGGATCTTGCAATCCAGGTACGGGTCGAGGTTTCAAACTCATTTCAAAGGTCAGTAATAAAGAGGGATTTCAAACCCTAAAGTATCGTAGGGCCGTTGGGTACCCTTAACCTGTCCTGGGGACTAACTCGCAAAATTCATTTCACACGGAAGCAAGACGGAAGCAAAATAAGAATACAAGTGCCACGGCAGAGCCGGGTCAAAACGGAGTCAAAAGTATAAATCCAAAACAATATAATCAGAGTCTGGTGAAGTCTATAACTCCAACGCTCACTCTCCGCCGACAAAATGACCCGCGCAATAAGCAACAGCACCGATAGGATGAACATAAATAATTCCTAAAAAAATTGATTTGGAGCGGGATCAGATCGATGCCCACTTAACTCTGCATCCCAACCATAAGCACACATATACGCTATACCTAATAAAGATGCTCTAATGCAGTACGAAATTCAAACACACTAGCATGCTCTTAGTTCATAATAATGTGCAGAAATATTGTAAAGGGCCCAAGACAATGCCAAGTGGCATATCCCTCTCCTACCTCCACCCCTTCCGACAGGCGGAGACTGGCCAGCTCGTGAATGCATTCATTCATAATAGGGCGGCACGCATGCCTAACCCGCTCCACAATAAAGCCCGCAGGCATATCATAATATAAGGAAGTACTCGATTGACTCAGGGTACCCGATGAGGCTGGGTTACCCTATGACCCTAGCAAAGACTCTAGGACTATCACAGATACGGCCGTTCTGTTTACAAACACATAGAGAAATCGAATGCTCAACGATCAATGCAACCTAGCATGGTACTACATGGCATGCTGAACATGAATGCAACACCTAGTATATCATGCACTTAAAGCAGGGAATAGCTCTATTCAATCTGAGTAAGCTCCGAAGAGACTTACCTGGCTTTGCAGAACAGCAGAATAAAGGGTACATCACACATAACCCATAGTCACAAGTATCACCTAAATACATATCAGAACACATATATAAGTCTACGTCTAATCACCCAAGCACTCAAAGCATACATCATTCACGAGAATAACAACCATATCACAATCGTCATTCCATCAAGTTCAACCATTCATCTCATTGCCACATTCCGTAAAACCACATCATTCTCATCGTTCCATTCAACCACATTCACATTTCCGCGATAATAAATCCGCATATTTAAATATCTCAACAACTCATCATAATCATAAGGTATAGACATGCGATAACATAAATCTATCATCTCATCATGCCGTTAGTCATTCATTCATTCATGCCATTAGTTCACACAAATCATGCTATTAGTCAACCAATCATATCATCATGCTAGTTACTCATCAACCACATAATTCTCAAGTTAGTCCCGAAAACCGTTTGAAATCCCCAAGTAAAATAGTTAGGAATTCCGACCCTAGGAAAATATTCGCCAAATTTCCTTTTCTAAAATCCAAGTATCATAATATCATATTGTTAATTCACCATGATATAATACCCTTAAATCTCAATGACAATATTTTATATTTTAAATCTTAAGTAATATTATATAATATTTTAAATACCATTTATTAACACTTTCATGAAATATTTCCGAATCCCTTAAAATCCCAACTACTTTTATTTAATTAAATCAGCCCTTTGAAATTGACAAAACCGACCCCTTTATTTTGTAAAATACCAAAACCGAACCCTTATTTTAGATTACACAAAACCGACTCGATTTGTCAAAATGCTCCGTCTGCTTTCATAGAACATGCCCAACTCATTTCCCCTTCTAACAAGATTTCGGCCCACGAAATATTAGGCCCAAATGAAATCCCATTCAATCTCCCATTTACGGTGTTGACAGAATTAAAAGGGAAGGGGGCCCAACTGAGGTGGACGCCAAGGTGGAACAGTGGGGCCCGCGTCTGCTTCCTTCTTCCTTCTCTTCATCAACACAGCTTGCTCCCTGTTCGATGGAAACCAGGGGAACCCCGTCGGCGCTCCTCCTCCGCTCGCCGCTGCTCGCACAACCCCGACTCCCTCTGCTCGGCCTCGTCACCACCCACGGCTCAGCCCACGCTCGCAGTTCTCTCACACCCACGCTCGCTGACCTCGCTCTCGCTCTCGATCCCGCCTCTCGATCTCGCCGTTAGCCTCACTCTCGCAAATCTCCCCCCCGGGTTAGTTCAAGATAAGGTTAAACACACAGAAATTGAAGCGAGAGAGGTGGAGGATGGGTTGGAAAGCTCACCGAGGCGCGTTTTCGACTTCGCCGGAGATGGCCATCGAGAATCCTTCTTCGCCGGAGGCGAGACAGCGCGGGCTCGGCCGGGAGTTTAGAACGAAGGCAGGGGAAGGAGGAGAAGAGCTTGGCGTCGGCGATGCTGGCTCCGGGCTGCCCAGCTCGGCTTGGAATCCGTCTCAGACGTCGGATCTCAGAGGTGGTGCTTGGAGGTGTTGCTGCACGAACTCGGAGGAGGAAAGAGATGGGGGACGATGGCTGCTGCTGCTCAGGGGACTCCATGGGCGCTCGGAGGTCGGAAAGCAAAGGAAGCGGAGAGGAGGAGGGATTGTCCGGTGGTGGAGCTCACATCAGTCCTCAAAGGGAGAGGGGTGTTGAAAGTTGAAAAGGAAATGAAATGTGGTGTTTGGGGAAGACTGATTTGTGAAGACAGGGTCTTTGTCTCCTTCCTAAAGGCTGATTTCAAAAGAGGAGTAGAGGTGTTGTTTGTTGTGTTTGGGAATGAGTAAAATGACCTGATTTTATGCAGATTGGGTGGGGAAAGGGGCTTTGTTTGTTTTCCAAATAAAAAAAAAGGAATCATGGAATAAGAGGATAGGATTTGCCAATTAGGGGAGGATGAGTTGGAATTGGTCAAACAAGAGACCAAGTGTAGAGATTTGATAAGAAATGGGTAATATGAGACGGAACTTGTGGTCTCGAGGTGCGTCTCGAAATTAGTTTCCGACGTTAGCTTCTCAAATCCCGCTCTCTCTCTTTCTCGCGCAATTTGGATTTAAAATCCGAAAATCAAGGTCGTCATTTAGTTCTCAAAATTTTACTTAGGTCGGAAATCCATTTTACGAAATCAAAGTTCGAGCTAGAGAGTTTTTTTTTTTTTTTTCTTCCCGCTAAATTACGCTTTAAAATCCGTTTTAAATTCATTTTTAGTTTTTTCGAAAATTAAGATTTTAAAAAAAATCCGAGCCTTTACACCCGAGAAGCCTCTCTCCTATACAATTGCAATCTAGTCAACTCACGTTCCCTTGGAGTCCTAGACCAATCTAGAAGAGCCCCACCTCTCTATGCTATCTAGTACAATCCTCTTACACTTAGTTAATCAATCGCCTAGTGTCTACTTCCTGAGTTACAAACTCTCGAGTATAACACTCTTTCGAAATATATCCTATAAGCTCACTGTGTAACTCTCAAATGCTTTGAAATGAAATAACAGACTCTTAAGGACTAGCTGAGAGCACACGAAGAAGACAGATCTTGCTTGAAGGCTTGAGAGTATGAAAGCTTGTGTTCAACAACTGTGTCTTGTCTTCTCTTCTTCCTTTTCTATATAGAGAACAAATCGGCGCCTCTAAAGATGAATCTTTCTCTTCAACGGCTAGGCTTAATCATGGCAATCTTCGAGATCTTCTATTCTTGGAAACTTGGACGCCATGATCTCCCAATTTGAATTCTCTCAATTTTGAACGCTTAAGGAAAGATATAAAATTCAAATAACTTCCTCAAAGGTTAGTGAATATATGATAATAATATGGAAGCATATAATATCATAAAATAATATTCGAGCATATATAATAATATAAAGAACAGGTTTTGTGTTTCATCAACACTGTTGAAGCTTCAAGACCTTTGACACAAACAGACTGTCAAGGCCTTTGAAACTTATTCCGATTTTCATCAAGGGAGTGGATGGGGAAAACGATGCCTCTTGGTAGTTCTTCTTACGGCAGATGCGGTCTTCTTCGTTGTCAGATACAGTCTTCTTCTTCTTCAAAATCGGCAGGTGCTCCGACGATTTTCTCTTGCCCTTCGTCCTTCATCAAACGCAGAAGCAGGGCTTCCCCGACTTTCCTCCCGGCTTCGGCGTCACGGCTTCAACTGGCTTCCTCCCCCGTCACCGGCGTCATCGGCTTCCTCCCGGATATGGCGTCTTCTCCTCACCTTCTGAATATGGCGTCACCGGCTTCCTCACCTCCCGGATATGGCGTCTTCTCCTCCCGCATCACCGGCGTCATCGCTCCCTCCCCTGTGCTCTGAAACCGCTTCAACTGGCTTACCTTCTACCCCCTACTGGCTTACCTTCTACCCCCCTTAACAAACCTGTTATTTTTTGCAATTTGTTAAGGCCATATGCTATTTTTGCAATTTTTCAAGGGGGGGGGGGGGGGGGGGGGGTAGTTTTGCCAATGGATAGGGAAAGTGGTATATTGGATGTTATTATCTCAAACTAATACTCAACTTGTTCCACTAGCAGAGTTGGTAAGGTGTGTAGAGGGGATTAAAGCTGATGCAGGTTTGAATCCGCTTGGTCCCAACCGTGCTTGCTCCTCGTTTTTTTAGGCAAAAATGCATAAAACTGCCCACTATTCAATGTTGTTTGCAAATAATCACCCTTTATTAAAAAATTATCAAATAACCACCCACTATTCATTGTTGTTTGCAAATAACCACCCCTTATTAAAAAATTATCAAATAACCACCCATTAAATATAGGTTGTTTGCAACTAACCACCCATACTCCTTTTCTTGTTAAACCTCACTTAATTTAATATGAAAAGACAATTATACCCCTATTCTTTAAGGTTTCATTTTTAGTAAAAACACAATTATACTTCTCTTTGTTGCTTGATTTTTCAGGTATTACAATTAGACCTATCAAATGCGTCATTCGGGTCGGGTCACTTCGGGTCCCGAGTAAAACGGGTTCCGGGTACATCCAGGTTGTCTCGAACCCGGGTTCGACCGAGTTTCGGGTCATTTTGGATCGATTTTGGGTTTGTCAATTTTTAAATAAATTTTTAATATGGGTTTCGGGACATTTGATTTACCCAATTACTCGGAAAACATTTTTAATAAATTAAAAAATGAAAGATCAAATGTTTTTAAATAAAAAAAATTCCGACCCAGAATTAATCATATATTATTAAAAAGAAAAAATGTGATATTTTATATATTATTACATTTTATTAAAAATTAAGTGAAATAATAAAAATGAAATGTTTTTAATAAGATGTAATAATATATAAAATATCAATTTTAAAAAATATTGTTTAAAATTTTGATATTTATATATTATTACATTTTATTAAAAATTACGAGACATAATAAAAATAAAATATTTTAGATCAGATATAGTACGGAGTATATAATTACAAGCACTATGATTTATGAACAACGTCTTTAATTGTAGAATTTTAAAATTATCCAAAATTATCAAATCATGATTTTTTTAATTTAAAAAAGAAAAAATTGACAAACCCAAAATCGACCCAAAATGACCCGAAACTCGGTCAAAGCCGGGTTCGAACAACCTGGATGTACCCGGAACCCATCTTACTCGGGACTCGAAGTGACCCGATCCGAATGACCCATTTGACAAATCTAATTGTAATACCTGAAAAATCAAGCAACAAAGAGAACTATAATTGTTTTTTTTTTATTAAAAAGGAAACATTAAAAAATAGGGGTATAATTGTCTTTTCATATTAAATTAAGTGAGATTTAACAAGAAAAGGGGTATGGATGGTGAGTTGCAAACAACCTATATTTAATGGGTGATTATTTGACAATTTTTTAATAAGGGGTGGTTATTTGCAAACAACAATGAATAGTGGGTGGTTATTTGACAATTTTTAAATAAGGGGTGGTTATTTGCAAATAATAATAAATAGTGGGTGATTTTATGCATTTTTGCCTTTTTTTTATGGCACTTTGAAAGACGTAAAATTACTCCAAATTAATTATTCAAGATGTAAAATTACTCCAAATTAATCATCCAAGTTGTTTCAAAGACGACCTAAAATTTAAATTTCTCCAAATTAATTATTCAAGATGTAAAATTACTCCAAATTAATCATCCAAGTTTTTTTTTTTGATTAAGTAAAAATTCGGCTGGCAATGCCTAACCGATAGCATCCCGACGGATGAGATCTAAGAGATCTGGATGAGACTCCAGTGCCAACCCGTTAACAAGATGGCCAAGGTGTGCAACCGTGTCAGCCACCCTGTTACCCTCACGGGGCACATGGACATACGCCTTTTGATTTGAGGTGATTTATTATGATCTAGAAATCCCCTTCTATAATAATTCTTTGACAGTTAAGTTCCTTAGCAGCGTTAATTCCTTCTCTAAGAGCGATAACCTCCGCCATAAGAGGAGAGATGGCACCTAGCCCCTTATAGCCTATTAAATTAATCATCCAATTTGTTTCAAAGACGTATGGCACTTTGAAAGACGTAAAATTACTCCAAATTAATTATTCAAGATGTAAAATTACTCCAAATTAATCATCCAAGTTGTTTCTCACTCAAAAATCTATAAGGCGATGAATAATACTGTAGAAGGGGGGTGAATAGAGTATGGACGATTTTCGCAACTAAAGAAATGTAATGCAACTTGTCAAGACCTTGATATAGGCTACCAGGACTTGACAAAGTGAAATCAAATAAGATAACGTAAATGCGGAATATAAAAGATGAACACACGAATTGTTAACGAGGTTCGGCCCGAACTTGGCCTACGTCCCCGCCTAGGGTTATCCAACCCGTAGGATTCAAACACCTCTTATTTCACTTCACTTGAGCCTAGAACTTCCTAGAGAAACTACCATTTCTCTATACAAAGCTTCACCGCTTCTATTCTAGCTCTCAACCTTACAAGTGAAATAAAAGCTCACATTACACACCAAGTGTGTTTGATCGAGTATAAAATACTCTAAGTGTAAGATAAATGACTTGTACAATAAGTGCTAGTGTTTCCCTCAACTCTCAAACAATAAACAACACTTAGGCTTTAGGAGAACGTAAGAGAGAAACTGAGATGACGAATGCTTTAGGATGTTATGATTGCTCGAGTGCTTGCTTAGGTGATAATCGTCATTTTGCCTTCGTCTTTATATAGTCGAATGTCTTCGAGGTTTCCTTGGAGGGAAGGCCGTTAGAAATTCAAAACCTTTCCAAACTATTTGAATTCCTTTCGTTTGTGTGCTTTCCAAGGTTGTTCCTTCAATCTTCTTCATGATCACGCATGATCAAATATGGATCGGTTCTTTCCTCGTATGGCATATGATATCCTTAAGAAATATAGATAATGCATCTAACACACAAAATGGGTTATGGGGGAAACATATGTATAGGTTAAGATCAAATTGAATATCATGGCCCAAAGTGAGGCCCATGATGTAGTTAGGCTCAACCAAGTTGGCCTCGAATAATTTCCTGTAAAAGAACAAGTGAACAGATAAATGCATAATTGTATCCAAACATTTTAGTTTGGGTTTCAAGACCTTGAAACTCAACCTTTTGTCTTTCATCATCCTTTAGATCAGCTGCACTTTAGTTCTCAAGATCTTACAATCAAGGTGGAGTCTTCACTCACCAAAAAAAAATCATCCAAGTTGTTGATGCTCCTATCGTCTTGACTTGAATCTTAATCTTGGCTCCTATAGTATCTATTTTGTGCCTCTTCAATTTTGTCTCATATTCTTCTATAATATCTTTTTTTCATTTTTTTTTTCTCTTAGATAAAAAAACATCTCTAATTTTTAACTCAATAGATATGACACACAAGAAAAATAAAATAAAATTATATGCAAATATAGCCTACCTGGTTTCGTACCTGTGCAAGGTCATATATATAGGTGAAGAGAGAAAATGAGAGCGAAGCCTGAAAGGAGATCCGCCGCCACCGTTCCCCCGGAGCCCTATCAGACACAAGTCGGAGCCGCCCGGACACCGTCGAAAGCCGACCAACTCCCATCCGCTGTAGCCACCACAAAGAGCAACTCCAAGAAGCGAACAAAGAGACAGAAAGAAGTCAGAGAAACCCTTAATCTCAGAAACCCTAACCCGCCTCTCCCACGCCGCCTTCCTCGTCGATTCCTAAACCAAACCAAATCGAAAGTATCAAGAGAAGAAAGAACGAGAGGGCTAGATCTTCTTTTTCTTCTCAGCAGATCTACAATCCTATCTCAAATCAAACGACAAGCCAAATCAAAAGCCAAAAGCCCAGGCAATGTCCTTTCAAACACAACATACAAAACCCGTAAAATTCGAAAAAAAGGGCGAATCAAAGAAGAAATCCTTCAGATCTGTGTGTTGGCTCTCTCAAAATCACCAAATAAGACTTTGGCGGTCGATCGAGGAGGCTTGAAAAAGGAAAATCGAAGTGGTTGGGAGGCCAGTGGGTTTAGTTGGTGGGGGCTGTTGTGGTGTGGAGCTTGGTGGCACTCGCGGTGGTGGCCTGCTCCGGTGGCGCCTTGGGTGGTGCTTGTGGCGTCCGGATTCTTCCTAGTTCGATGGCACTGCTGTAGCGCTCTTCTTCCCAGGTTTCATCTTAACATCCTTTTCCTTCTTTGGTGCGATTGGTCTTCTGAATTAGAGAGTTGTGAAACCTGTTTTAATTTGAAGTGGATGATGATTTTGATCTTTGAAACTAAGAAAGTCAGAGGTTCTATGTTGAATTGTTTATCAAGTACATCTTTGTTACTCTTTCGCTTTGAGGGTTTTAATACACCTAATTTCAGAAAGTCTATTCTCGAACCCATGGTGCAATTTTGGTGGGTTTGTCTTTGTAATAGAATCGATGGTTTAAATTTGCTTGAACAAGAACAGAGAGGCTATGAATCCAAGTTCCTGTCGAATCCTTTGATCTCCTTGAAACGAAGCAAAACAACGAACCCATATGAGACCTCTGAAACCACTATTGAACAACTGAAAATCGAAAAAAAAAGAAAATGCCAACGTCAGGAAAATAAGACGATGGTTTTTGGTTTCTTTCTGGGTAGCCTTGAGACTCAAATTTGGTAAATATTTTTTTCCTCTTACTTCTTGTGAAGCTGAAACTTCCAGACCCTCCCTTTTCTGTTTTTCGTTGAACACATTTACCCTCTATAAAAGGGGAAGAACCACTGATTCATTGAACCATTTGTCTTGGTCATCTATGGAGTCCAAATGTATTGATAGTTGTAATATGCCTAATCTTCTATACTCTTATTTTGAACCTAGGTGGCAAACTTGTTTTGGCTGCCCATATAGTAGATATGTTGTCATGAAGGTACTTGAACAGGAAAGCTATGAACCAAAGCATCTGATGAACCCAATAATCTCCTTGAATAAAAGTAAAGTATTGAACCCATGTGATATCTCCGAAACCACAGATCGACAACTGAAGCACGATAAAGATACCAACCGACTCCCCGCCTCCGACTCCTCTCCTCCCCGGTACTCTGCACTCATGTGTTTGCCGGCGGCAGGTCTTGAGGCCTTGACCATCCACCACGATTCAATAGTAGCTTACAAAGGAAGCTTGACCAAAAAGAGAAAAGAAATAAGGAAAAAGGAAATTATTTTCATTAACTTGCCTTTTTCTCCTTGGGAAATGAGAGACATTAATTGTTTAGTCTGGCTCTTGGCTCCAAGATATGGATTCCTTCGAGCCTTGTGCTGGGGTCACATCTATAGACAAAAGAAAATCGACCTCTTTTTTAGATTACGGGAAATTAAGAATGATGAACAGTCATTGAATAGTAAACACAAAAGGAGAAACCAACTCTATAAAAACAAAAACCGTAAAGATGCTAGGCAAATAAGTGAATATCGAAAAAAGAAAATTATAAATGGAAAAAATTGGAGCAGAAAACCACCTGATTATATGCAACCCCTCTGGAAATGGGACAATAACCCCAAACCAAGAAGAAAAACTAAAGAAAACTTGACAAAAAAATTACTTGAATTACCAACATGAAAATCTGTACGCGGAATTGTTGTGGGATTGGGAAACGAAATCTCTGGACCGAGGTAGAAACACTTTGCAAGATAGAAAATATACAAATTATGGTGCTTATGGAAACAAAAACTAACGTTCAACCCCCGGATCGAGTCTGGAAAAAGGCAGGCTTCGACTCCATTTGTTGGTCTCCGGCCCGAGGGCGCTCGGGTGGTATTTGTCTTTTGTGGAAGGATTTACAGACCTTAACCTTAACAGGAGCTTGGCGTGCGTATTTGTTTATGCACCAGCTCAAGAGAACGAAAAAACCGAATTTTGGAGTATTTTATCGACGCATATTCAAAGCTTAGATTTTCCTGCGATCGTCATGGGCGATCTCAATGAAATCATGGACCCTTCTGAGAAATCGGGGGGTGTTGAGCCGAACCCAAACAGATTTACAAGACTCTTGACTTTCAAGAATCTTTGTAATCTAATGGATATCCCCACATTAGGGAATGGATTCACGTGGAGAAAAAATAGAACCGACATAAACAACATCTATGAAAAACTGGATAGGACACTAGTTCAGGACCCAATTCTACAATGGTTCCCTGACATTGCAACAAGGAACTATGCTTTCTCCTCTTCGGATCATTGCCCAATCTCGATTGAACTCAATTCAACAAGGATGAAAAAGGCAAGACCATTTAAGTTTGAGAAAATGTGGATACATAGGAAAGATTATAGAAGTATTGTTAGACAAGCATGGAGAATGCATTGTACTGGATCTCACATGTTCCAAGTTACAAAAAAGACCCAGCTTCTGGAGACAAAGGGTGAAGACAAACTCTCTACTCTCCAGAATAGCAATTGCCAAGCCTAGCAAACCTCGAACAGTCAAAGACAGATACGACTGATAAACAAGAAGAACAAAATATTACAATACCACAGTGTGTTTTGGAGACAAAGGGTGAAAACAAAACATTTAAAACTATTCGACACAAACACTGCGTACCACCATAAGGTCGCTACAGGACGAAGGAATAGGAAAATGATAAGAGAAATCATTTCCCAAGAAGGCACCGCCGTGATTAGGGAAGAAAACATTAGAAAAGAGATCAAAACAGAGCTTGAAAAAAGATTACAAGAAGAAAGGATTAACTATCGACTTCTAGATGAATATCTTAATTTAATAGACACTGAAATCACCAATGAAGAAAATGAATACCTCACTAGACCGATTACAAATCAGGAAGTTAAAACGGCTTTTTTCTCAATTGGAAAGGACAAATCTCCTGGCCCCGATGGTATGACAGCAGAGTTTTACCAGCGCTATTGGGATATTGTGGGTCCCTCAGTTACGAAAGCCATTAAGGGGTTTTTCCACTCCGATAGGATGTTGAAACAAATAAACCAAACATTTATCTCCCTAATCCCAAAATGTGATAACCCAAGAACAACGAATAACTATAGACCAATTAGCCTTTGTTCGACGATATACAAGGTCATTGCAAAGATTCTAGCTAACAGACTAAAATCAGTGCTAGGAAAAATTATCCATCCGCTACAAGGTGCTTTCATTTCTGATAGATCTATTCAGGATAATGTCCTGATCGCACATGAGATCTTCCATTCTTTTCGTGGGAGGAAAGGCAAAAATGGATGGGTTGCCATTAAGCTTGATATGGAAAAGGCATACGACAGAATGAACTGGAACTTCTTGATCTCTGTATTGACAAAATTCGGATTCTGTAGGAAGTTTTGTAACTGGATTAAAGAGTGCATTGAAACAGTGTCATTCTCAGTCCTAGTAAATGATGAACCAACTGAAACTTTCCGACCCCAAAGGGGACTCAGACAAGGAGATCCTATTTCACCCTATCTCTTCATTATAGGCGCGGAGATTCTTGTGCGAAAACTTCAAAAACAAAGCGACCACTCCTTAAACACCATTGGTTTTAAGTTTTCTAGGAATGGTCCGTCTATTCCCTTTCTCTCCTTCGCAGACGACATTATGATCTTTGCAAAAGCAACCACGGAAGCTTGTCAAGCTATGAAAACTATACTTGATGAATATTGTGAAATATCTGGACAAAAAGTAAATTTTCAAAAGTTAGCATTCCAAACGACAAAAGGAATCACTGATGACCAAAAGATCCGCATTCAGACGTGTCTTCAAATAACCGCCCAAACCACCTTAGAAAAATATCTTGGCTGCCTAATCATCAATGGAAGAGTAAACAAAAACACATTCGAAGAAATTCTGGGAAAATCAAGAAAACAATTAACAAAGTGGAGAGCTAATTAACTAACCCAACAGGGTCGAGCCATTCTCGTGAAATCAAACCTAGAGGCGAAACCAAGTTATATTATGCAAAACTTTATGCTCCCGGCTAGTATCCATAACAACCTTGACAAGATAAACAGATGTTTTTTCTGGAACAAAGATGCTAAACACAAACTTCTTATCGCATGGGAGAAAGTCTGCCGACCAAAGAGAGAGGGGGGCCTAGGACTAAGAAAAACCAAAGACATGAACAAAGCGCTCCAAATGAAGCTACTGTGGAAGATTCTTACGGAACCAACCAATGAATGGGTGAGAGTTGTGAGAGAGAAATATCTTCATAATGAGAATATTTGGAACTACAAAAAGAAAAAAGAATACTTCTTGGCAATGGACGAAATTGATGGAACTAAAAGAGGATTTATGTTCTGCCCTAATCTGGCAGGTTGGAAATGGGAAAACAATTAGATTTTGGAAGGACAAGTGGCTACCTAATACTGTGCTAGGTAGGTTAAGCCTGCTTAGCCAATTGGATGAACAAGAAACGATAGACAAATACATTAAGCCAGACAAAACATGGAATATAGAAAGGTTGAAAGAGGTTCTACCACAAGACATAGTTCAAAAAATTCTTGATGTTCACATTCCTATAAATGATATAGAAGACCAACTGTATTGGATGCCTAGCAGAAACGGTTGGTTTTCTACAACCAGTGCAATTGATCACATCACAAGGAACAACAGATCCAATGCGGACCCATTAGATTGGATTTGGAAAATAGACTGTCCGCCTAAAATCAAAAACTTTCTATGGAAAAATCTCCTCAATGGGACCCCAACAAAAGTTAGACTACAAAACAAAGGTATTCATGTTCCCCTGGAATGCCCGTTCTGTAATTATAACGGGGAAGATGCTACCCATCTATTTACCGAATGTAGCCTTTCGCTATCCTTCATTGGTAGTTTGGATAGACGGATTGAACAAACTATCAGAAACATAGATAAAACGGATAAACGATACAAGGACATTATAACAAACATCTTTGAAAACCTTTCGACAAACCAGAAATCGATCCTTGCTTTTTCTCTCTGGGGTATATGGAGCATGAGAAATAAAACCCTATTCGACAACAACAACACTAGAAACCTAAAAGAATGGATAGAATACATTAAACAATATAGGGTAAATTGGAAGAAAGTTAAGGAACATGAGAGTGGGGATGAGGGAACCACCTCGAAAAAGGATTCCAACCAACCTAGAACAAGGAAAAAGATGAAAACTGTAAAGTGGAAAAGACCTGCCGTCGGGGCGATCAAACTCAACTTTGATGGTGCTGGGAACAATGCTGGTTCCGCTGCTGCAGGCTTCGTTATAAGAGATGATCGGGGGTCTGTGATTTCCTGCGGCGCCCGGTGTCTTGGGGGAGTTTCTGCAGCACAGGCCGAATGTCTCGGCCTTCTGTTCGGTCTCCAGGTGGCGTCAAGGACCGGGTGCACTCGGATTGAGGTGGAGGGTGATTGCCTTCTGTTGGTCAACGTCCTGAAGGGGCTTTGGCGGTGTCCCTGGGAGCTAGAGATGGCGGTCTCGGATATTCTCGGCTTCTGTCGCTCCTTCGCTTATGTCAGCTTCGCTCACACGTTCCGTGAAGGGAATCAGGTTGCTGACAGATTAGCTCACCTAGGATTCGCGTCTTCCTTTGTCGTCGAGAGGGTTCCTGCTGAGATCGATGACCTCGTCCGGATGGACGTCCTTGGACGATGGTTTAACCGCGGTTAACCATCCCCAAATTCTCGCCTTGTAAAGCAGTTCATATATCAAACAAAGTAGTTGATATTACAAAAAGAGTATGCAGAGGACCCATAAGTGCGAATGGACCCTAATACCCCATCGTCAAGGGGCATTGCTAGTGAACGAATAATCTCGGCCACATTAGAAAACCAATTAGATCCATGTCACAGTTCTCGTAAACAAGATATCAGAGTTAAAAGGAAAAACAAAATCACTTGCTCCCTTGTCAGCATGGAGGTCTATCCTATTAAACCTCATTTTTCAGGATAGCTACACAACAAGATGGTGTGAATTGTGAAGGGGAAGGCTTGCCATATAACTCAAACTAGTTTACTACATGCAATTTTGTGCGGTGTATTTACTTAAATTAATACATTTAATATTAAAAAAAATTGTAAGTAAACTTTAACCTCTAAATACCCATCACATCTAAATATTGTTTAGAGCTAATAAAATCTGACCCGACCCGACTCACCCGAACCCGAACCCGACCGAAACCCGAAAATCTAGAGTCATCCAAATCCGAACCCGAGATCGACCCGACCCAAACCTGACCCGACTCGAAACAGACCCGAACACATACAAACCTGACCCGACTATAAACCCGACCCGACTATGAACCCGACCCGACTCTATATTATTATATTTTGATAGAATTAATTATTTATATCTAGATTTGTTAAAAATTAATAATAATAATGGAAAAAAAAAAGCTAATGGGCCAAAAGCTAAAAATGAAATGGGCATTAAAAATGAAATGGGTCAATGATATAGTCAAACAACAAATAAGTCAATTTGCAACTTGCTAGTTAAAATAAGGTTAAATCTTAAATCTACAATTAATTTGATTTAACTATAGCACCGATCAATTGGTTCAAATGTTTTAAAAAGGACGATGTTGCCAAATACCGAATTTCTAATTATGACTTTTTTGAAAATCGGTCGACAACCGATGAGTCAATGACAATGAGTGTATTCAACCGAGTCAAAATTACATATTCAAGTATTCAACCGAGTCAAAATCATTTATTTTAAGTAAATTACATATTTAAGTATTCAACCGAGTCAAAATCAACCTAATTATCCAAACAGATCGAATATGATTTGACCGAAAACTCAAACAAACTATACCCACTTTGATTCGAAACTCAAATGAGACCGACCCGCCTCTTGACCCGAAACCCGAACGAGCCCGGCCCGCTTTGACCCGAACCCGAATGGGCATGACCCGATTTAATTCGAAACCCGACCAATCTAAAATTCATTATGACCGAACCCAACCCGACCAGTACCCGACCTTAAATTTTACCCGAACTGACCCGACCCGAGCAAGCCTGACCCGAACCCGACCCGAACGACCGACTTGCCAGCTCTAATATTGTTAATTATTATATAGTTAACGGTAAAAAGAACTTTAAATATTTGTAATTAGAGAAAAAAATTTATCCCACTGTTAATTAATATTTGTACCCAAATCCATGTATGTAAAAATAATTAGTGGGGCTTGGCTTTGTCCACCGTTTCAGTCTAGATCTGTTAGGTGTTGGTTCGCTTGGTTTCGTTTCTTGTAAGGTGTGTTTGCTTGAGTTTGTACCGTTATGTTTTATTGTATTGTATGTTTCGGTTAGTTAACGGTAAAAAGAACTTTAAATATTTGTAATTAGAGAAAAATATTTATCCCATTGTTAATTAATATTTGTACCCAAATCCATGTATGTAAAAATAATCAGTGGGGCTTGGCTTCGTCCACCGTTTCAGTCTAGATTTGTTAGGTGTTGGTTCGCTTGGTTTCGTTTCTTGTAGGGTGTACGTGTTTGCTTGAGTTTGCACCGTTATGTTTTATTGTATTGTATGTTTCGGTTCCTTAACGGTTTTCCCGTCCGACGGCTTGTCCGGCCCTTGAGTTTCAGATATTTCTGAACTCGAATTCTTGCCTATTCAAAAAAAATTGTATGTAAAAATAATCATAAATTATATATGCAATGTACTGTTATTTAGAGTCGAAATGATTTTTCTTTATTCTTCTTCTCCTTGAATAGTTGAATGCATTTGTCATGTTTGAATGCTTCTGTCATCTTTGAATTATCTTGTGGAACAATGTAAATGAACATGTATTTATATTTGAAAAATGTTTAGTAATTTTATTTATTTATTATGATTTGTTAGGTATAGTTGAGATTTAATTTGTTTATATCTCTTATTATAAATAGTTGAGATTTGTTTTTACGATACATATATATGGATAGAGAACTGTATAATTTCTTTAGATTTTGAAATATAAAAAAATAATTAGTTCTTATTATGGTTAAATTTAGATATTTATCGGATAGATAGATACTTTGTTTCTTTGTTTGCTGATAATAAATCTTTATTTATAACCATATGTATTCTTTTAACTTATCAAATTTGACATAGATAACAATCGATATTCTTTTCACTTTTTAACCATAACAATATTTGACATAGATATCATATTGATCGATTATTATAATAATAAATTTTTTCACAAATTAACCCAATCTAGATATCTATCTAATGAATCAATATTCTTAGCTTTGTTTGTTATTGTATTTTATAAATTCCTAGATAATATATTTTATTAAAATTATCTTTATTTTTCATAAATTAACCCAATCTAGGATATCTGTTTGATAAATCAATATTATCAGTTTCAACGATTTGTTAGGATTTTCTATGTATATTGTTATGTATATTTGTACGGTAGTTGATTTGCTTAAATTTTTAATCAAGTCCCCTTATATATTTTATTAAATCTAGGGTAATCCATAGGAATTAAGTGTGAGATTTTGATAATGTCTTTGTAACCGTCATAGGCTTATAGGAACATGCAACCATGCTCCCATAAACACGATGATAACATGTAAATACTAAATCAGCGGAAGACTTAAACATAAAATGATATTCTAAAATAAAGTTACCCAAAATAAAGGGTCCAAATACAATAACCAAAATAATGAAATAGTAGCAGCCGAAATAAATATACGAAATCTCATAAACTCTTAGAGTTTGTACCTTGACACAAAATCAAATGAAAACAATAAAAAAACAACATACTCCTTTATTCTTCAGCGCCTCAAGACTGTTTACCTAAACCTGCGGATTAGTGGTTGAGGTATAGTATGCAAACTAGGGACCCCAACCGTCCAAATGAGAAAAATAGGGCGGTTAGTGTTTTTACGACTAGCGAATGGTAGAAACTAAAATGTTCAAGACTACGTCTACTATCCATTGACCATAAAAGGGTATTGGTGATTGTAGACTAAAATAGAAATTATGAATTAATATTTATGTGGAACCTAACTCGTTTGATTAGAGTAAAATAAAATAAAAGGATGATCCGAAATGACCTCGTGTTTGAATGGGATGCGGATCTGAAGACCCTAAGGAATCATATTCTAAGTACGAAAAGAATATGATATAACTTCACTGAAAAATGGGTCACCTAATAGTAAATAATGTAAAACACAATAATAATAATAATAACGGAAATTTCGCGAGGTACCCCTAGGGTATTGCAATTTTCGCGAGGTATACAACTCTTTTGCATATTTCGCGTGGTACCCCTGAGGTTTTCAATTTTTTCGCCTCGTGCCCTTCCTCGTTAAACTTAACAGCTCTGTGTGATGCTCCGTTAGTTTTCAATTGAAAAAAGAAAGAACGAACGGGCGGAAAGAAAGAAGCGAGGAGAGAGTGAAGGAGAGAGACCCATGGCTCGCGCCAGAGAGACATCACGAAGGTCGCCCCCAGGTCGGAGAGAGGACGAAGGGCGCTGCTGCTAGAGAGAACGACGCTGCTGCTCGAAGATGGATGCGACAGTGGCCGGGAGTACAGGCCAGCCACCGAACTCCCATGACTGAAAGCGAAGGTACGGGTGACCCATTGCCTCGGTCGGTGACCGGAGGTGGAGAAGAAGTTGTAGAGAGGTTAGAAAATTTTGCCCCTTTACTGAAATTTAGGGTTTAGGTTGAAATTGATGCATTTAGGGTTTGGAAATTGGGGTTTGGAATTAGGGCTTCGACTTGGGGCTTGGAAATGGAATGCAAGTTTTTTTCTAGAATTCTTACAGCTGAAATTTTGCTGGCCAAAACATTATACAGATTATAGGATATTGCTGGCCAAAACATTTATTTTTAATCAATATTTTTATGTGTTTTCAATTAGTCTATTAGCTCAAAGACAGAGCAATGTGTGATTACACATGATGTGGGTTCAACTCCCACATAGACTCCAAATTCAAAGGATGAAAAGTAGCACTTGGCTAAATTTTGTTGAACTTTGTATCTAATATTAACCCTTATAAAAATTAATAAAACTATAAATAGCATGTTTTCCAATAGACTGGGGAGGTAGAATCAACCGTGTTAAAATCCAGGAGAATTGCTAACCTATGGAAAATATCTAAAGATTAAAAATCACACCAATGGAAAATATCTTTGATGTTCTTTGACCAACTTTCAAATAAAGATCCAATAAAGATAACTCTTTATTATATAGATCCCATATTTGAATATCTCATGACAAACTGGTAGTGGTGGTAGAAATTGTACATATTTGCAAGCAGGTGATGATAGGTCATGCCCTCTGAATAACCATAAAACAAGAACAAGCACAAGTTAAAAATATTGCAATTTAAGACTGAGCATGTAATCTGAAATCCACATGACAGTAGGAACAAATGCTCTGCTCCAATTAATTTGAGATTAACCTATGTGGGATTTGAACCTACACCTTTGTGCATTAGCACATCGCTCTACCATTTGAGCTAATAGGCTTAAAATATAAACTAAAGCCTACAAAAACTCATTTTGTGTTTTATGAAATGAAAGTAGATAACAAATACTTCTAGAGTCAATAAAATAAGTACCCAATCTAAAACATGTTTGCAAAAGATAACTTGCATAGCAGATTTAACTATAAGTGCAGTAGCAAAATTATTACATATATGATTTGAGAAAACTTCCAAGGCAAAAAGAACCTTATATAAACCATCAGAGTTTATAATTTTGAGTGACACACCAACAATTCCATGTGATGTAAGTTATTAGCTAATTCATAGGGTTTTATTATTTTGTTTTGCAAATTCAAATTATTCTTTAATTCATGCCTTAAAGGATGTTTTATAATTCGTTCTTTATTAAACTAGATTTGTTTCATTATATTGGATTAGCACTGGAAGTATATCTTCAAGCACAAAAGAACAAGACTAATTACATCTACAACAATCATGGAAAAATATATCTATTTCGCATTTAGGAATCAAAAAAATATATAAATATATTTTTTAAGAAAAAAATGCTTCCACTAATGAGTAAATAAACCTGTGTAGTATGCTTGTGATTGATGTTTTGCATGAATTCTTTAACTCTGGCTGATGCACTAAGGACTAACACCATTAATTAAGCAAGATTTCACAAACACAGACTTGTCCAGATATTTATGTTTCAACAAAAGAAACGAAAAAATAAAAAGTAGTGCTTACAAGAGGAGCATGTTTGGCGTACCGGGGTGGTAGTCTACCACCCCTATACCACGTCATCAAATTAACAAAAAAGTGCTACAGTAATGAACATCATCAGTAAAAAAGAAGACGTAATTAATGTGATGGGAAGCCTGCAATACGTTTACCATGTACTCCGTAATTACCCTTAACCCAACTAATTTAAACCGATAACTTTAATCTTCAAAGTTTAAACCCTTAATTAATTATATTTCCATCCTCCACAATTTAGGGGTGGCCACAAATTCCGCAAATCCTGAACCCGTCCCGGTTCCAGTGGGATTTGAAAAAAAAAAAAATTGTCCTGATTCCGTCCTGTAAAAATTAAAAATTATGAGGAACGGAACGCGGTTGCGGGACGGGATCGGGACGAGGATTCATTATCCTGCAAATCCCGTCCCATCTCGCATATTATTATTATTATTATTATTATTATTATTATTATTATTATTATTATTATTATTATTATTATTATATACACTGAATACTTTATATTATAAATATATACAATTATACACAGTGTATAGCTTGTGTATATATAGTATATACACTGTGTACATACACTTGAATACAATGTATATATACCGTGAGGTGTTTGTCTATAATCTATATATACGTATAGTGTATACATATACAATGTGTCTATATATATGTATACAATGTAGTATATTTTTTATAGTATATGTAATTCATTTATAATGTGTCCAATATTATAAATCTATAATATTGGTCCCGTCCCGCAAAAATTACGCGGGACGGGACGTGGGACGACCCTTATCCCGTCCCGCGCCCACCCCTACTCCAACTAATCTAAATCCCTTAGGTCATGTTTATCGGTAGAGATGACAATTCGGGTTATTTAGTCAGGTTCGGGTCGATCATATTTGGGTCAGGTCACTGATAAGTCAGGTGAACTCGGGTAAAATTTCTGTATCGGGCTTGGTCGGGTCGGGTCCGGTTCGGTCAAAATGAATCTTAGATTGGTCGGGTTTTGGTCTGAATCGGGTTGGACTCATTCGGGTTTTCGGTCAAATTGGGTCAGGCTCGTTCGGGTATCGGGTTAGTATTCGGGCCGTTCTCGTTCAGATTCAAACTTTTAACATTATATTTTTTAACTTTTTATAAATAATTATTTAAACTAAATTAATACTCCCTCCGTTCTAAAATATAAGATTTTTACTATTCACGCACGTTTTCTTAGGATGTTAAAAACTATATAAAATATTAATTTTTTTTAATAATCTCGTACTTATTAGTAAAAAGTATGAGATTATTAAAAAAAATTAATAAAAAAATTAATATTTTATATAGTTTTATCATCATAAGAAAGCGTGCGTAAATAGTAAAAGTCTTATATTTTAGAACGGAGGGAGTATATCCGTATATTTCGCTAGTTTTCGACTAGTAATTACTGTATTACGGAGTATTTATAAAACACTCCCCTTACCGTATTAATCGGGGCAAATCTTCTGCCCCCAAAACCCCGCCCCCAATCCCCGTCCCACAAAATTATTTTACCATTAAATTAATATTAAAAATTTCTTAAACAAATATATTTAGTTTTTACCTACTTATTATAAGATATTTGAAAAAAAAAATCAACTTACAATTTTTTTAAAAAAAATATACAATAAACTCACATCTTTTTAAAACTTTTAAAAAATCTTTCTATCTCTTATGAAGTATTATAATTTTTTTAAGTTGATTTTTTAGGATTCTTTTTTCAAACATGTTATAATAAGTATGTAAAAACTAAATATATTTTTGAAAATTTTTTAACATTAATTTAACAATAAAATAATTTTGTAGAACGGAGATTTGGGACGGGGTTTTAGGACATATAATTTGCACCGCGTATTAATTACCAGTAGAGATACACATTCATATAGAAGACAAGTAATACTCCGTATTAATCACATACTTTGATTTTCCCAACACAAATTGAGCAATGAATGAAAGTAATTACTCTGTAATATAGGAAAAGTTAAAAGTAGAAAGAGGTGGACTACCACCATGGTATACTAAACAATTTCCCTTACAAGATACAACTTTGTTGCCAATTTGTCTGGCTCATGATCTTTTGAATCCTGAATCAATTTGTGGAAAAACTTTGCAGCCTCATACTCAATATTAGGCTGATATGCCATCTTACCGCTACTGTCAAAGAAATATATAGACCAACACTCAAAATGAAGACAAGATTTTGTCATAAAGACTAAAGATCACATATCACTACTAAAGGTACCCTTGCAGCCTCATACTCAATATTAGGCTGAGATGCTTCAAGGCACTTGTACAAGGAGACAGATTCTTGCGGCCTACTTGCCAAAAATCCAGACTTGAAGACTTCGGGCTGCCTTTTATGAACCTGCAACACCTACAATAATTGGAAGTTTTAAAATCACAAATCTCCCAAAATTCCAACCCTAAATTTAACATATCAATCCATTCAATTCCACAAATCCCCCAACTCAAACATATAACCCCTAATTTTCGAAAAATCCCAAATTGAAACACATACTTGTGAGCGTGCCTCCGGTCGACTCCCATTCCTTCGTTCTCTCCTGTGCATTCGTTCCCAACTCTACCTTTGTTTCTTCGTTCTCTCTTTGTTTTCAATTGAAAACTAACGGAAAATCACAGGGTCAGTTAGATTTAACCTAAAAGGGCACGAGGCGAAAAAATTGAAAACCTCAGGGGTACCACACGAAATATGCAAAAGAGTTGTATACCTCGCGAAAATTGCAATACCCCAGGGGTACCTCGCGAAATTTCCGTAGTAGTAGTAGTAGTAGTAGTAGTAGTAGTAGTAGTAGTAGTAGTAGTACTATAGTAGTAGCAGTAGCAGTAGCAGTAGCAGCAGTAGCAGCAGCAGCAGTAGAGCAGCAGGAGTAGCAGCAGCAGTAGAGCAGCAGGAGTAGCAGCAGCAGCAGCAGTAGGAGTGGTAGGAGTGGTAGTAGTAGTAGTAGTAGTAGTAGTAGTAGTAGTAGTAGTAGTAGTAGTAGTAGTAGTAGTACTACTACTACTACTACTATAGTAGTAGGAGCAGCAGTAGCAGCAGCAGCAGCTGCAGCAGCAGCAGTAGCAGCAGCAGCAGCAGCAGCAGCAGCAGCAGCAGTAGAGCAGTAGAGCAGCAGCAGCAGCAGCAGCAGCAGCAGCAGTAGGAGTCGTCGTCGTAGTAGCAGCAGCAGCAGCAGCAGCAGCAGCAGCAGCAGCAGCAGCAGCAGCAGCAGCAGCAGTAGTAGTAGTAGTAGTAGTAGTAGTGGTAGTGGTAGTAGTAGTAGTGGTAGTAGTAGTAGTGGTAGTAGTAGTAGTGGTAGTAGTAGTAGTGGTAGTAGTAGTAGTGGTAGTAGTAGTGGTAGTAGTAGTGGTAGTAGGTAGTAGTAGTAGTAGTAGTAGTAGTAGTAGTAGTAGTAGTAGTAGTAGTAGTAGTAGTAGTAGTAGTAGTAGTAGTAGTAGTAGTAGTAGTAGTAGTAGTAGTAGTAGTAGTAGTAGTAGTAGTAGTAGTAGTAGTAGTAGTAGTAGTAGTAGTAGTAGTAGTAGTAGTAGTAGTAGTAGTAGTAGTAGTAGTAGTAGTAGTAGTAGTAGTAGTAGTAGTAGTAGTAGTAGTAGTAGTAGTAGTAGTAGTAGTAGTAGTAGTAGTAGTAGTAGTAGTAGTAGTAGTAGTAGTAGTAGTAGTAGTAGTAGTAGTAGTAGTAGTAGTAGTAGTAGTAGTAGTAGTAGTAGTAGTAGTAGTAGTAGTAGTAGTAGTAGTAGTAGTAGTAGTAGTAGTAGTAGTAGTAGTAGTAGTAGTAGTAGTAGTAGTAGTAGTAGTAGTAGTAGTAGTAGTAGTAGTAGTAGTAGTAGTAGTAGTAGTAGTAGTAGTAGTAGTAGTAGTAGTAGTAGTACTATAGCAGCAGCAGCAGCAGCAGCAGCGGAGTCGTACTAGTAGTAGTAGGAGTAGTAGCAGCAGCAGTAGCAGCAGCAGTAGCAGCAGCAGTAGCAGCAGCAGTAGCAGCAGCAGTAGCAGCAGCAGTAGCAGCAGCAGTAGCAGCAGCAGCAGCAGTAGCAGCAGCAGTAGCAGCAGCAGTAGCAGTAGCAGTAGCAGTAGCAGTAGCAGTAGCAGTAGCAGTAGCAGTAGCAGTAGCAGTAGCAGTAGCAGTAGCAGTAGCAGTAGCAGTAGCAGTAGCAGTAGCAGTAGCAGTAGCAGTAGTAGTAGTAGTAGTAGTAGTAGTAGTAGTAGTAGTAGTAGTAGGTTGATATCGGTTTGGTTGATGGGCATGATAAGCCTCTTCGTCCGGCGGATTGGCTACTTTATTCTTGGGACAGAGGGCGGGATGTTTGTATCGATCTGACGGGATCCTCCCCTTTGACTCAATCTGGGATGTCTGACTTTGTGCTTGGTCGTGCTGTTGTTGATGCTGCTCGCCGTAAGTGTGCCAAGTATCGAGATTTGTGCACGGCAGCTGGTTATGGTTTCCTACCCTTCTCCTTCTCTTCGTTGGGCGAGTTAGATACGGATGCGGTTGCCTTGCTGAAGCGGATTCAGAAATTCTCCGTATCTCAGGATGTCGGGGCTCGTGTTGCCGCTTATATTTTCACTAGACTCAGTTTTATTATTGCTAAGGGAGTGGGTGCCCAGATAGTATCTCGGCTACCCACTAATTTCTTGTAAATAGTATTTGGTTAATATAATAATAATAATAATAATAATAATAATAATAATAATAATAATAATAATAATAATAATAATAATAATAAAGTGTATAATACGCTTTATTATGTGAGATTAACATACCATACTTAACTAGCATGAAAGAACCAACTAAACAAATCATGTTTTTCACGAAGTTCGGGCATTCAATGTAATTTTCCCAAATTATGGGATCAAATTATAATTACCCGAGTTGACATGCTATGTGAGATTAAGAAGTTAATAAATAGCAAAAAACTGATTTAACTTGCATATTTATCACAAATTCATAGCATGGAGTTTATAAAAGAGATAAAAAAGGTAATAATTGCGAAAAAAGCACGAAATTGCAGAAATGCACTGATTGAACCAAACCACTTGTCTTAATCCGACGAAATGATTATTCGTGGTTGAGGAAAATAATTTGATATTGGACTTGAGATTTTATAGAATTTAAAAAGGGGTTAGATATTTTTCATAAATTACGGAAACTGCCCTATAACTTTTAAAAAGTGAAAACATACCCTTGATTTCTTCCGAAAGTGATCCAAATCTGTACCCAAGGAAATCTCAGGAGCCAAAATGAAGGCCAATTGCTTCAATATAGTAGATTGATTAGTATGAGTCCAAACACCTAATCGAAATACGGTAATTCGCGAGAAACGAAGCGGATCGTACCCAAACGGGACTCGAAAATGTACAAATTTCGAGCCTAAGATCCCTTGGTATGGTATGAATCTGAAAAAAAAATGATTTATAAGAATTAACCGGCCATGGATCGAAAAAGAGAAAAAAAACGTACAAAGATCACGTTTTTCTACTATGCAGGAAAACTGCTCACCAGTCAACTTGGAGGCTTTGGTTAGAGCACCTCAAAGTAGCTTTGAGTAAAAGGGAAGATGGGTTTGATAGAGGGTAGTTCAGGGTTTACTACAAAGTCTAATTCGATGGATTTCAATCACGGTGGTGGTGGTGACGAAGCCGACGTCGATTTGGACGTCTTTCCGGTGAGTTGCTGCGCCGGGGCTTGCACGGTGGCCTCCTGGGTGTTTGAGGAGCCCTGTGGTGGTGGTCGTCGGCCTTGGTTTCACCGGAATCGTGGTCGAGGGTGATCGGAGATAGCGGTGGTTTGTGATTTTTGGCGGATGTTTATGGCTTTGCAGAGAAATGGAGAATGATGGAGAGGGAGTTATGGCTTGTGTTTGAGAGATCTGGGAAGTTTGCAAGGTCCTCTTTGATTTGCCCTAATCGGATCCCCTGATAATAGGGATTTTAAGTTGAAAGATTTGGTTAGAAGATTGATAGCTATCTTGAAGTTAAAGATTGATTTTGTAATATAAAAAAATGCGGCTTTGCTTCGTGAGACTGACTTTGGGACCTTTGGGTTGCTGATTTGCAGATGAGCCAGATTTGGTTAAAAATGAGCTGATCAAATATGTGTATATATTTAAACCCTTTTGCACCAAGCATAGTGGGAGAGAAAAAAAAACGCTCCCAAGCATAAACCCTAAAAACCACTGCCGCTACCCCTTGTTTCCAACCCTTTTGCACCAGATTTGCTCACCACCGATCTAATTCAAGGCCTCAACTCTTCAAATCTCCAAGATACACAAATGATACACAGAAAAGAATTTCACTTAACGTCAAAACGCTCTCTTCCAATGTAAAGGCTCGGATTTTTAAAACGTAATTTATCAAAATATATATATATATATATATATATATATATATATATATATATAATAAAATAAAATAAATTTAATTTAATTACTACTTTCGGATCCAGTATGTTGATTTGAAAATTAGATCGATTTCGCCTTACCCCTCGGGTATTCAAATTTCCGACTCGAAACTACAATTCCGTCATCTTCTCCCATCCTTATCAAATTCCAGCTCATTCCTCTTATTTGGGTAAAATTCTATCTTATATCTCCCCCCTTCTTCTTGATTACACCTATTTTTGACAAACAAACAACTACTACACCCTCTCCCCTCTCCTCTGTTCGATTGCAGCCAAAGAAGAAAAGAGCCACACAGTCCTTTGACCCTTGCTTTGTACACAACACACCAACCCTACTCACTGGTCCTGTTCGATTCCAATTTCAGCCGTTGTTAAGCCCTCTATTGATTTGTCTTCAAAATCCCCAATTTCCCCACACTAACACATCTCACCACTCCATCCTTCATCGTTGGGCCCCTGCCTTCGTCTGCAACACCACCGAGCACCACCGAGAGCGCTCTCCGCGAGCCAAGCACCCCCTCCCTTGTTTTCAGAGCAGCCCAAGCGACTCCACTACCTCCTCTTCCATTTCGGCTGAGCGCAGCTCCCGGGCCACACCAGCACCCCAAGCACGCACCTCGTCCTCTGTTTTGGAAGCCCTCGAGCACCACTAAGAGCTGGCTGATCCCCGTCGGGCGCCACTGAGCCCAGCGCTGCCTTCCACGCCCAGCCGAGCCATTCCTCCTTCTCCTCGTCCCAGTTTCTGATCCAAGCAAGGTAAGCTCGATTCCCCTCCCTTTCACCTCCAAACTAAATAAAGGTCCAACTTTATTCACTTATCTCTCTCCCAAGCCGAAATCGCTTTGGAAAACGGTTTTACTATCGATTGGTTTTAAGTATGTTGAGGACTTGGGTTCGTGTGTATGAATGATGGATCAGTAGCTTATGGAAATGGCTTGATGATAGGTGTGTATTACTTCTGGATTGCTTTTGGACTTGCATTTGGGCCCTTCTTTTGTTATCCTGTTGTTCTGCATCTTCAGGTAAGTTCCCTAGGGGGCTTACTCAGGTTGGACATTCATGCCTGTTGTTGCATTTTATGTTAGGTGTTGCATATGCATAAAAGCATGCCATGTAGTATCATGTTTAGGTTGCACTAATTGATTGAGCATCTGTTTACTTTATGCGTTTGAAACAGAACGGCCGTTATCTGTGATAGTCCTAGAGTCTTTGCTAGGGTCATAGGGTAGCCCAGCCTCATCGGGTACCCTGAGTCAATCGAGTCATGACTTCCTTATATTATGCCTGCGGGCTTTGTTGTGGAGCGGGTTAGGCATGCGTGCCACCCGATTATGAATGAATGCATTCACGAGCTGGCCAGTCTCCACCTATCGGAAGGGGTGGAGGTAGGAGAGGGATATGCCACTTGGCATTGTCTTGGGCCCCTTTACAGTATTTCTGCACATTATTATGAACTAGGAGCATGCTAGTGTGTTTGAATTTCATACTGCATTAGAGCATCTTTATTAGGTATAGCACATACTATGTGGCCTCAGCGAGGACTGCCGGTCCCGCATGATTGGCTCGATCTGACTCCTTTCCCCGTTCTTCTTTTAAAGGTATTCTCTGCAGATTTGAGTGCTCGATGTCTATATGACGGGGTTCCCTATTGGCGAATCGAAGAATCTGGCTAATATCCTAATTTAGAAAAATGGTAATTAAACACTCATGCTTTGGTTTTGACCGGTTCTTCCGTGACACTTGTATCTTTACTCTGTTTTCGCCTTACTTCCGTTTGAAATGGATTCCGCGACATAGTCTTAGGACAGGTCAAGGGTACCCAACGGCCCTTCGATGTTTTTAGGGTTTGAAATCCCCCTTTATTATTGACCTAAAAATTGAATTTGAAACCTCGACCCGTACCTGGATTGCAAGATCCGAACAAGGGGTTTTATCCCTTGAAACGTAACCCGGAAATTATAATTCTGGGCCGTTACAAAGATGGTATCAGAGCTGAGGTTGTGCAATTCGGGTACGCAAGGGTCGAGTGTATGTTTTGGAAAACCGCCCATGAATTTCAAAGGATTTGAAAGGATTTTAAGAAGGGCAAAATGAAATTAAGATTCCTAACCGAAATTGGACTAAATAATGAACTTGACTTGTAATGAAAGAGGAAAACCTACCAAAAAGGGGACGCGAGTGGGTAGTAAAGGCGCTAGACCACCCCTATTGGATGTAGTTGGGAACGGTAGGCAAATATTAGCTTGTTCTTTACAGATGGGCATGGAAGACGCCAAGGAGGTCATTATGAGTGTCACTAACTGATTCTGTGTTGAGTGCTTGATGTGCTAGATATCTGATTGGTATGCCTAACAATTAAATGTGTATTGACTGATCTGTGAAAACGGGATAGTGGGAGTACCCTTGTTTCTGTGTGGTCAAACCCAACTTGTGTGGAACAGCCCCTTCCACTACGTTAAACCCTTGACTGTTCTATCTAGCCTTTTCCTGGATGTCAGTGTCTTCCACGGGAAATTGGGTTGGTAAACAATTGTGTCGGAATCATGTATGGCTATGAATGTTCTCTGAGTGAGTATTAGAAGGTGGTTCTTGATGGCATTTTGAGTCAAAAGTAAGGTGTCATGGGGTTGTCCTTCTTGATTCATATGATGGTCAACCTTTATTTTCTTACCACAAAGAGTCGTACCAAAGTCCCACGGGAAAGAGGGGTGATAAGTAAGCCGGGAAAAGTCAATGGTTGCCCTTAAGGATCTCTGTCCGGTTGTAATGGTGACTCTCTCTGAATTACATGACATGATTTTGTAATCTCCCGCATGTAAATTGCCAATGATCATTAGTAAGAAGTTGCTCATGTTATGTCTTGCCTTCTGTCATGGTTTTATTGTTTAAGCTCATGTTGTGGTTAGTTACCTTGCTCAAGTCTCGCGTTGTGTCTTGCCTTATATCATGACTGTTTGTTGTTATAGCATGTTCACCTGGCTTGTTGACCGTATGATCGATTGCAAGCATGAACCACATGATATGAACCTACGTGATCGTTATCTCCTCTTGAATTAGGTTCATGATAGTGTGATCAATTCCTCTTTGTATGAATGTTGATAGATGATCATCTTAGCATGTTGGATGATGACGTGTCAATGCCTATTATCCCTTTTGAGACAAGAATCAATAGCATGGCCGTTTGTTATGAATACATCAGGTTAATTATTGTTGCTTACTCTGCAATTTATATTGTTGTGTGATACTTGCACTGAATTGGGATTATGTTGGTGTAAATGAGTCTTGGAAAATGCATGTTTCATCCCAGTATGTGTTGGTCCGCACTCTTGCCCCGTATTCTAATCATATTGCCCATTACTTAGACTCGTATTATGCATCATTTAACTCTTCTCATGCTTCTATATCGTGGAATATGATTGAGTGATTTCTTACGCGTCGTCATGATTAGTTGCATGAATGTATCGCACGTTATATTGAGCTTTTAACATCATGAAGGATCCTCGGTTGTGACTTGTGCGAACTTGTATCTTGCCTACGTTGTTGCTGATTTTCTCTTGAGCTAGGTCCCTGATAGTTTGATTCTCCTTTTCCATATCTTCTTAGGTGTTTTACTCATGATTAGACTGATGTTGAACTCGATGAGCGACTTGCTTTTCGTGATGGTTATCTTGGCATGCTTACATGTTACCTCTTGGTAGTGATTCCCTATTACTCTGTTTTATCATCTCGCACTTGCATGAATGTAAGACTTGGCACATCGCATGATCACACACCACGCTATACCATGATTTTGCATACGCATAACACATGAATGTTAGGAGGAATTTGGTCGAATTACCTTGATTGTGCTCGTGTTCGATATATGCCAGTAGTGTCCTGTAGGGCTTATGATTTCCAATATGACTCGCTAAATGATTACATGTTGTACTTGTTCTATAATGTGATAAACTATTGTACATTTATATGTGTCATATGATGGTTCGTTCTTAGCATGATTATAATCTGTTGCCCATGATGTCCTTCTTGTTACTTTTGACGATTCCTTATGTTTCGTGAACATCTTGTTAACCCCTTTTTAATGACTCTTGGTTGTGCTTGTATCACATCATGTGTTGCTAGTATCATGTAGGACATTTGCTTTCTAAACGTATCTCGTCGTATGATTACATGTCATGCTTGACCGATTATATGACCAGTGTGTTAAGATGAGATAGTTACTATGATGCTCTTATATGTTCTCGCGTGATGCTTAATCTGTTTGCTATGATATACCTCGTCATGCTATGTTTGAATTCAATTGTTTATGTGTGTACCATGCTCTTGCATTGTTCATATACATGATATTTGTCATCCTCATTAAATACCGCATAACTTTGAATCTTGCATGATCATTACTGGTTCCGCATACCTTGCTTGAAGTTGCTAGGCATCCTTGCTTCCATGGAATAATAAACTGTTAGCTTATCTCACATGCATCCGTGTAGAATTCGATTATGTGTTTTGTAATGAATATGTATGTCGATCCCCTTGAGATAGGTACATGTTAGTGTGGATTAATGTGACTGATGTGCTCCATGGTGAATTCGTAATTGTTGTCGCGACTGTAACCTAATAGGCTTTCATAAGGGCATCGTTGCTATTCTCGGGTCGAAGCCTTTTCTTTAGTCTTGTCGTTTTAGCATTGGTCCGTGTTTGGTTCCGAAAGGAACATTGGGTTGTCCGCTCTTGTCACTCCCCTGTCTTTGCTAACTTGGATTCATGTGTTATACATTGGGTGAGCGACTACTTGAAAGAGAAAAGAAGTTGCATAGCGATAGAGCAGTGTGGCGAAAGTGTGGGCCCATAACCCACGGGCCTCAGGATCTATAATATCGGCGGGACGAGCACGCATCTAGAATCACGGTTATTGTGTACGATATGACTTGCAAGCGGGATTGTTCTCCGTTCGAATTGCTAACCCTTTTGAATTTGTTGACGACGATATTGCACTGACCTAGCGATGAGATTTATATGTTGATGTGCTGACTTGATAATGACCGTTGCTTGATTGCCTGTTGTCTATGATTTGATGACTTATAGATCTCATGTACCATGATGTCTTGGCGTGTTGCTACTCTAAGTTGCTAAGCATGATTGAATTCCTTTGCCTGTAAAATGTGGACTACATATGTTAAGAAGCATGAATTGTATCAGATAAGTTTATAATGCAACATGTTAGCTTGACTTCATTATGTTCATTTATGATGTTTGCAATGATTATCGAGCATGATGGTAAATTGAGACTTCTTGAACCCATGATATTATGTTTATAAATGCTAGTTCATATGATGTAGACCTTATGTTTGATGATCTTCATAACTGCTTCTTCCTTAAACCTGTGGGTGAGGTCATTTGGTAGCGTGGTTGGAGAGTGATGAAGGAATTTTGGGCGGTTGGGATGATCGATGGTACTAGAAGGTGAGTTGCGAGAGAGGGATGTTGACTTAGGTAACACTGAGTGAACTTTAGGATTGTGGGAGGCAATGTTGGTGGTTCTGATGAGCTTCTAGGTGATGCTTCGGGTAATACGAGGAGTGTAAGGAAGGGCTCGTGAATATTGAGGACATGGTATTAGAGGGTACTTAGGTGTAGAGTTGGAGATATGAGTTGGATTCTTAGAGGTGGATGGTGTGTGTGAGTGTTTGGTGGAATGAGGGCGACATTGAGCATTGGGACGAATTGTGATTTCTTTAGGGAATTTTGTCTAAGTTGATGTTGGTGAGTCTAGAAGAGGATTGGTCTTGGCTTGAGAGTGGAGATGGGCGAGTGGAGATTGCGTTTTATTTTGACTAGTATGATGTGCATATCTTCTTGATTATGTGATTATAAAATGTACTGACACGATGTTAGATAACAATCATGATGAACCTGATATAGACTGATATTACATGTTTTTATGCAAATACTGAAATCTAATTGGTAGTGACTAGTGTTATCATGATATATCGAAGCATTACTACCATGTTATGCGTTTTAGAAGCATGTTACGATGTGTTATATGAATCATGAGATAATGACATGTGCTATGTGAAAACATGATATTATATTATGGGGTGATAAAGCATGATGTTATATTATATGATCGTTAAGCATGATTGTGGGTATGTTATATGATGAATACGACTTTGAGGATGAACATGACTTGTATATATGAGGTAATGATGCGTGATTTCTAAATGATTGCCATTTGGCATTGTGATGAGTCAAGATGACGTTTCGTGAATATGCTGACATTCGATGACTAATATACTGTTTGACTTCCCTTTACGCGGAATAGAATTCGGATAGGTTGATAAGATGTTTAGGTGAGTTATGTGTTCATTAAGAGAAAAACACATGTTATGACTGGTTCTACTGGTGTTGCGATGAGAGATGCGATCGTGAGATTTGACTGGCAGTGGCATACTGACTTCATGACACCTAACCTCTTTGATCTCTTGACATGCGTGCTTGCGTGATAAGTTATGAGAATTCGATGATGCACTTGTGATGCCTTATGTATGATGTAGATATACTTCATGACTCGTGATATGATGTTGGGATTTTGTTATTACTTTTGGCGTGATAATATGATTTATGTTTTGAGAAAACATGCTTTTGGCTGATGATGTTATAAGTTGATAAGTTGATTTACTTATGTGCATATTGAGTTGAGAATGATGAGAAAATAATTTTGGAACCTAGGAAGAGAATATGGGATTAGCCCTTAGAGGTGTATGATTCCACCTCCGTGCTTTTGAATTTGATTGATTGTTATGTGAGAAACTGATTTGGTTTGGTAGGATTTTGACGAAATTTTGATTGAAAGGATTTGACTTGTTTTGGTGTAAAGTTGCTTGGTAAAAAGTCGCATTTGAAGATTGTGAGTGGTTTTGAATAGGATCAGTTTGGATTGTAAAAGAATGAACGTTACCGAGAATTTCAACGATTTTGAGGCTAATCTTTATTTTCAATTGCGGAATCCCTTTAGAAACTTTTCAAACCCGGGCAACTCTATAATACTTCACGAAGTGGATACATGCATTTTATGGGGGCGCCTATAAGGTGTTTGCTAAGACCTAGTGATGCTATTGTAGAACTTTTAGAGTTGTGGTACTTCCGAAAAGTCGAAGCGAGGACGTGATAGGGGCGCTTATCGCATACTTGTCAAGGCCGATTGGAGATGTCATGACCGTGACTAGGATGTTGTGAGAATCCCGGAAGACGCAACCGAGACGATTACAAGATCCTTGGACATGGTCCCTAGACTCATCAATTTCAAACTTCATCCCCTACCTTGTCTTGGTTTTAGTCTCGGTGACAAGACTTGTTTTTAGAGGTGGATGATGTAAAGGCTCGGATTTTTAAAACGTAATTTATCAAAAAAAAATATATATATATATATAAATAATAAAATAAAATAAATTTAATTTAATTATTACTTTCGGATCCAGTATGTTGATTTGAAAATTAGATCGATTTCGCCTTACCCCTCGGGTATTCAAATTTCCGACTCGAAACTACAATTCCGTCATCTTCTCCCCTCCTTATCAAATTCCAGCTCATTCCTCTTATTTGGGTAAAATTGTATCTTATATCTCCCCCCTTCTTCTTGATTACACCTATTTTTGACAAACAAACAACTACTACACCCTCTCCCCTCTCCTCTGTTCGATTGCAGCCAAAGAAGAAAAGAGCCACACAGTCCTTTGACCCTTGCTTTGTACACAACACGCCAACCCTACTCACTGGTCCTGTTCGATTCCAATTTCAGCCGTTGTTAAGCCCTCTATTGATTTGCCTTCAAAATCCCCAATTTCCCCACACTAACACATCTCACCACTCCATCTTTCATCGTTGGGCCCCTGCCTTCGTCTGCAACACCACCGAGCACCACCGAGAGCGCTCTCCGCGAGCCAAGCACCCCCTCCCTTGTTTTCAGAGCAGCCCAAGCGACTCCACTACCTCCTCTTCCATTTCGGTCGAGCGCAGCTCCCGGGCCACACCAGCACCCCAAGCACGCACCTCGTCCTCTGTTTTGGAAGCCCTCGAGCACCACTGAGCGCTGGCTGATCCCCGTCGGGCGCCACTGAGCCCAGCGCTGCCTTCCACGCCCAGCCAAGCCATTCCTCCTTCTCCTCGTCCCAGTTTCTGATCCAAGCAAGGTAAGCTCGATTCCCCTCCCTTTCACCTCCAAACTAAATAAAGGTCCAACTTTATTCACTTATCTCTCTCCCAGGCCGAAATCGCTTTGAAATCGAAGCCCGAAGAAGCCAAATTGAACTCCGATCGAGTTTTCCGGCGGCGCTTTTGAACCCTTGAGTGAGCATCCTTCTGCTTCTCTTTTTCTTGTCGATTTCCATGTCTTTGGGTGTCGGATTTAGCTGCCGGAACAAGCTGTCGCCGGCAAGCTCTCCGTACTCTTTCCTCTTCCCGAATTTTTCGAACAGACCTTTTGGGGAAGATGGGTGAACAGTGAACCCTTGATCCGGTTTTGTTTTAAGGGGATGGGTTTCGGTTCAGATTTTTTTTATATGAAAACCGGGTCGGCTTTTAATGGAGAAGGGTTATGGTCTGGGCCTCTTGGATCCGAATGTTAAGAAAAGAAATTGGGCCATCTTGCTTCCGAATTGAACTGGGCCTATTGCTTTCCTTGGGCCTGATTTGTGATGGATTGTGTTTTGTAAAATGTATCAAAAACAAGACTTAATTTGGGGTATTTTCAATTAATAACTATGTAATCGTTAAATAATTGGAATATTTGTATATTATGTTTTTACGGGGTGTTTAAATATATGATTTAGAAATGGTAAAGTAATTTAGTAATGGTGTTTTATAAATGTGGTTTAATAAAGAGGGATTAATTTCAGAAATGTTTATCAGTGTCTTAAATTAGTTGAAACATTAAACTCAAGCTTTTGAAATAAAATGTAGGAATTATTTCTATAATATGATCTTGAAGGATTGGTTTTAAGGTTTAAATGTTTAATGTCGGGATTCCTTGTTTTGGCTTGATGATGTTGGTTTTGAGAAGGAAATTGGAAGAATGATTTTGGAAAACGGTTTTACTATCGATTCGTTTTAAGTATGTTGAGGACTTGGGTTCGTGTGTATGAATGATGGATCAGTAGCTTATGGAAATGGCTTGATGATAGGTGTGTATTACTTCTGGATTGCTTTTGGACTTGCATTTGGGCCCTTCTTGTGTTATCCTGTTGTTCTGCATCTTCAGGTAAGTTCCCTAGGGGGCTTACTCAGGTTGGACATTCATGCCTGTTATTGCATTTTATGTTAGGTGTTGCATATGCATAAAAGCATGCCATGTAGTATCATGTTTAGGTTGCACTAATTGATTGAGCATCTGTTTACTTTATGCGTTTGAAACAGAACGACCATTATCTGTGATAGTCCTAGAGTCTTTGCTAGGGTCATAGGGTAGCCCAGCCTCATCGGGTACCCTGCGTCAATCGAGTCATGACTTCCTTATATTATGCCTGCGGGCTTTGTTGTGGAGCGGGTTAGGCATGCGTGCCCCCCGATTATGAATGAATGCATTCACGAGCTGGCCAGTCTCCACCTATCGGAAGGGGTGGAGGTAGGAGAGGGATATGCCACTTGGCATTGTCTTGGGCCCCTTTACAGTATTTCTGCACATTATTATGAACTAGGAGCATGCTAGTGTGTTTGAATTTCGTACTGCATTAGAGCATCTTTATTAGGTATAGCACATACTATGTGGCCTCAGCGAGGACTGCCGGTCCCGCATGAGTGGCTCGATCTGACTCCTTTCCCCGTTCTTCTTTTAAAGGTATTCTCTGCAGATTTGAGTGCTCGATGTCTATATGACGGGGTTCCCTGTTGGCGAATCGAAGAATCTGGCTAATATCCTAATTTAGAAAAATGGTAATTAAACACTCATGCTTTGGTTTTGACCGGTTCTTCCGTGACACTTGTATCTTTACTCTGTTTTCGCCTTACTTCCGTTTGAAATGGATTCTGCGACATAGTCTTAGGATAGGCCAAGGGTACCCAATGACCCTTCGATGTTTTTAGGGTTTGAAATCCCCCTTTATTATTGACCTAAAAATTGAATTTGAAACCTCGACCCGTACCTGGATTGCAAGATCCGAACAAGGGGTTTTATCCCTTGAAACGTAACCCGGAAATTATAATTCTGGGTCGTTACATCCAAAGAGAGAAAAAAACCCAAACCCTCAAAACCAAACCCTAGTAGCCCTTACACTCCACCCGCCGCCGCCGCCGATGGATCACCTCTCCGACCGCCGGTGTGGCTGGCCCACTGGCCTTGTTCTCACCTCTACGTTGCGTGCTTGTTTCGCCCTTGACGCCGAACCACCTCCTCTCCTTCGCCGCCATTATCGGCTTCGGTGTGGCCGCTGGCTTCACTTGGCTCCGTCCGCGGCTCCGCCTCCGGTGGCTCAGACCGCCGAAACCTCCCCACACAGGTTATCCCTCCCCTTGCTCCCTTTTCCTCCGACCTGATCTCCTTCTCGACTTCAGCCTCGCCTCCAACCTCTCTATGGGATCTTCTCCCTAACCCTAGCAAAAAAAAAACTCTCTCTGTTGGAAACTCTTTCTCCTGCTTCAGGGAAACCCCAGATCTAAACCCGCCGCCACCACATGTCCGGCTCCTCTTTCCCTCGTGCTCTCCCTCCCTCTTGCCGGAATCCTAGCCAAACCACAAATTTCAGCCAACATAGTACTGAAAACCCCAAACATAACCCGATTGAAGAGCTCCTGCTCCCAATCGAAAGCCCCAAAAAACAATTCCCAAAATCTCTTCTCAAAAATCTCTTGTGTGTGAAAAAACATTCCCCTTCCCTAACCATGCCCCTTCCCTAACCCTCGGCGCCTCCCCGCCGCACCAACCCACACCCTCGTCATCAACCCTTGCCCGGCCTCCCTCCTGGCTGTGGTATGTACAAACCCTTCCCAAAAAAAAAATAACCCGACACAGATACAAACCCAATCCCACAAATCTGTTTTTATTCCCTAATCTACAGATTTGATACCCAGATCTGTTTTTTATCCAAATTGAATACCCAAATCTGATAAACCCACCAAAAACTGGAAACCCCACAAATCCGATAAACCCAACATAGCCATGCGCTTTGATCTACGACCTTGGGTCTAGATCCGACACCAACACCACCTAAAGTGATCTCAACCGCAGTACAGATATCAAGAATCAAGACAAGATCTCAAGACAACAGGGTTGTAATTTTCTAGTTGTTTTAGCTTTTATTTTATGTTGTTGTTTTTTTTTTCTTATGTCCACGTATCACTTGTAAATATACTAGTTATATAACCGCGTGCTTCGCAAGCAGTGACTATTTTGATGTCGTTATGAATTCTGCATTTGTTAAAAATTAAAGTTACAGATATAACTAAAGAAATAAATAGGATAACAATTTTCTCACTCTTGGTAAACAAGCTAATAAATAGCAATATTACAAACCTCAAATTTAGCAACCATGGAAACTGGGACATGGATTTGATTCCAAGTTCAAATACGAAGTTAGCACACATGCCATTTCTAATCCTATTTCTTTTCTAATTGCGTTTTTCTAATGAAAGAAGAGAAAATGTGTGAATGATATAAGTAAACTTTTGAAATGTGTAGTGCCGGACTTATCAGGCCACACACATACTGCAGATAAGTCTCCATTCTCTATCCACATAATCTGGTGACATATTCTTCACTGCATGTGCTGCTTCACCTTCCAACAGATCCTTTTTACATAATAATGTAATTAGTAAAGATAAACACATAAATTAATAATGTCAAACAAACGATGTAATGAACAGGTGTTTTGAAGAATCATTCTACATTTGATTATATTATTGTCCTGCATCTAGCATTGGAGGATTTTAATCACCATCATCACCATCCCCTAGCACAATGGAGATTAATTATAGTCGCAAAGTGAAAAATTAACTCTCCCTAAATTTATTGGCTAAAACAGAGAAGCTGCTAGAAAGAGTCTGATCAGAGAAAAAGGTATGTAGATTTTTTGTACGAAATTTCTTATACCCAAAATTAATAATAAAATGTAAAATATAATATCTTTGATGCAGACCTATGTACAACAATTGGGAACCAGTAGGAGCAAGCTAGCTTAATTAGAGAAAGATTTTCAAAAAGTTCGAGCTCAGGTTCTTCATCCTGTAAATCCTTTATTCTCAAAGCAGAAAAAAAAACTGTTTCCTTTTTCTCATGCCTCTGCACTAATGTTTGTGTGTCCACAACCAAACCTTAATGTAACATCTGTTACACACTTCATGTGCTGTCATACGAAGGAGAGGAAAAAGTATCTGGTTTCGATAAAAAAATTTGTAAGAGGTGCTGTTTTTTTTAGGCATTTGTAGTGACTTAGGGATATTGTAGATATGGATGATGAATATATAAGAATACTTGCAAACTTTGTAAATTTATTTCTTTAAATATTTTTAATTGCTATATAGACACAAATTTGATTTACGAAAACAGAACATAAACAAATCTAATTTCTGAAACACAATATGAAGCTCTGAAAAAAATCTGATTTCAAGAAGAAGAAAAAATAGATTTTAGATTTTTAAAAAATAAGATTTCTAATGCTTATTCTATAGCTCACACAAAATATCATATTTTAGCTTAAGAAGATCAGCCCATGAAACGAAATAATTCAGATGAAATACCATATTTATGAAAAAAAATCAGATCTTGGATTTAAAAAAAAATCATACTGTATTTCATTAAAAAATAAAAATAAAAAGGAGGTTTTAAAGATGTTTTGGGGTTGTTTTCCTGTATTTTCAAAGATATTTTAGAAAATGTTATCTTTACACATTTGCTTTCTAAAATTTATGCTTTGTCTTAATTTCCTTAATATATTTATGCTTTTATATATTTATGCTTTATCTTAATTTCCTTCATATAAATCCCATGTTATGATAGCATGTAAATACATACACAATGAGTAAAATTTAATTTTGCATGATACATTTTAGTCAGAACAGTCACCCCCGAAGCAATGGCTTAATTTAACATGATCAAATGAGAAATGTTTTTCTTCAACTTTTAGAATGTTTAATAATCCCGTGCTAGCTAAACTCACATTTCCATTCAGGAAGAACAAATTGAAATTCATCTGAATGCAAAAAATAAATGGCAAAGCAAAATTCGTTAGTAATCAAACCATCTATGCATAGTCTATAGCTTTTTGCTACCACACTCATTTCTCTAATGCTTTTTTGCAAAAAAATTCTTTGATTTTATCAGGCAGATTTAATTTATAAAAAACTTCAAAATAATTATAAAAAAACGCAGAAAGTTTTCAAATGAAAGGGATTTTCATATTATTTTGTGTTTTGCTTATGTATTGATAGGAGTTTTCATTCATGTTTTCCAATTACTTAAGACATGACATTTTCAAACAAATCGATTTACTTCAAATGATATAAAAGAAAGTAGAACAAAGTGACAAACAATCATGAAAACATATAGCTTACTATCTTTCTACTTCTCCCTGTTCCAAAATCGCCGCCTCTAAAGCGTCCCTATTCTTCCTCCCTGGCTCCCCTCTCTTCCTTTTCGTTTGCTCCATCTTCGATCGTCCTCAAGACGATGCTTACATCAACATGCTGAAGATACAGATGGATTAAGTCAAGAGATCATGCAAGGAACCAATAGAAAGATTAGACGAAAATCTAAGAAAACAAGATTTGCAAATTCAGGATTACGGAGCCCAACCATTCCAAATAAAAAAAATTACTAATGGTTCAATGTGGTTCTCAAGGTCCCAAGATTTAAAATGAGCAATATGTAGGAGAGATTTAATATTTATGAACTTCGTTTCTACCATTATACTTGTTAAGTAGGCTGGGCAATCAGTTCACACTATAGGATCAAGAAAACATAAATCAAACAATCAATGTCTAAATAAAAAGGAAACACAATCCAGTTTTAAAAATGAGCATCCCCAAATCATCCTATCAAAATCGATTCTTTATAGCTTAGTGACCGCTCTAGGGTTGCAAAGCAAGAGAGGGTATTGAAGACTTTGAATCCTAAAGATGGGTTTTGTTTTTGTGTCCACTTATACAAAAATAATAATAAGTGTCATCTTCCAGGAGCAATCTCGAGATTTCAATTTCCATGAAGTTTGATGAAAGTAAACAGATGATTCAATTGCATTCCTTACACATTTTCCAATCAAGTATGGATTTAAAATTTGAAAATGTTCTATAAGAAAATTACTCTTTAGGGTGCTTACTCTTTATGGAGTTTGAAATTCAAGAGGATATATATCTTTAATAACATCTTTGGGTGAGATGATTAATGAAGACAAAAGTTCTACTGAATGGATTTTTTTTCTTAATCACTATGAGAGACTTTGTCCGCTTCCAATTTTTGGGGGAATACTTCCAATAAACTTCATTTAGGTGGATGTAACTTCCCATATTCAACCAAAACGCATAAATCCATGCTAATTTTAGTTCAATTTCTCCTCTATTCATTAGTTTCCTGATGCTAATCTTTTCTTTGCAACCTAATCAAGGAGAGGGGCACATGGAAACGAAAACCATAGGTGCTAAATAATCACCTAAATAATCAAGGTGAGATAAAAATTGGAAGCGAGAACTCTGGATCAAGGGAATATTACCCGAGAGTTGGAATCGTTGTGATTGTCAGAGTCACCATGGCTTCCATTGTGCTGCCTTGGAGATAAACCAGAGTCTTTTCCATTGCTATCGAACTTGTCTTCTTCCGGAGCAGCACCGAATCTGAAACGTGTTGAACTCTGGGGACCGGAATCGGAAGTCAAGAGAGGAAGAGGAAGAGACTACAATTAAAATTGGAGGAGGATTCATAATCGGTGCCTTGTTTTGGACGACAGTGTTGAGGGAGGTTGGATGTCCTTTGAGGATGCGTTTGGCGACGCTGGAAATCGACAACCTCTTCTCCTTCCCGTTGATCCTGATCGATCAATCCTTGAGCTAGGGGTCGAAAATGACCCTTCCGCCGTGCCAGAGAGGTGTATGCTGGGACCCATGGAGGGCTACACCGATTTCTTTTGATGATGAGGCTTTCGGCCTCCGCCATAGACCCCGGCGCGGGTTAGGGTTATCAAGCGGCGAGAAAGAGAGAGACAACCAGGGAGGCGGACGGACGGGAAACACATTGTGGCAATTTCGTAATTGTCAATTAACAGTGTTAAAATTGGGGGCAAAATGGTAATTAAGTCAACTCTGTGGCAAAGTCTCCTTTTTATATATATAGATAGATGTATATCAGTATATATATATATTTTTTTTTTTATTTTTTTTTTTTTGATAAGGAAATAATTCGAGACCGGACAGTCCCGGACCTCGAGAGGCCGACAAAGTCGGCAGACGGCTTGCCGTCTAAACATACAACAAAGCAAAGATACAATAAGGAAACAGAATATAGATACCTAATACAACAAAATAACTACGCAAAAAACCCGGAGAACCCCAGACCCTAAGCGCAAAAGCGGACACTGGAGCGAGAAGAAGGAGACCCGGCATGGAGAAGTGGATAGCGAGCGCATGGGACAGCAACGCTGACACGATGTCTCGCCGCCGGAAAGACGGAAAGCAGTAATCCACGTAGGGCAAAGACGACTCCTGGGGAAGTGTGGATCACACGACGTTCCCTCCACCTAGATGAAGGATCTTCGGAGACCACGAACACCACCAACATGATCACTTCGATCAACCAGGGCCGCAGAACTGCTCCTCAACCGAAACTAACCACGAATCCAACAGACAGAACTCCAGCCAACCCGAGAAAGTGAAGCACGACCGCAAAAGGACGAAGAGCGCAGAAAACTCCGGAAAATATTTACGCAAGTTATAAATTGATTTAATTATAAGTTGTAGTCTTATTTGTTTGTTAGTTTTTTTTTGTTTTTTTTTTTTAAATATAAAAATTTGAGTCGGGCACCTTTGGGCCCAAGGAAATATCTTGGGCCCAAAGACACGGGCCAAAACAGTACCACAACCGGGCCACCCGGGCCTCGAGCACAACCGCAGCAAACCCTAGAAAACTAGAGCCGCCAGGAGGGAGCTCAACTAAGCAGGAAGGCCGATTGGGGCAATTGACCCAGGCCAAGGGCCACCCCTAGCCACCGGAGCCACCAGACACCCCCGGCTAAGTTTGGTGAACAAGACGCCGGAGAGGGGCGAGAATGCAGCCGGAATCAGAAAAGGGGCTGACACCCCGAGCGGCGCCAGAACCAAGCCCGAGCCCAGAAACGTCGGCAACCAAGCGGGGAAGGGGCCGTTGATAAGAAGGGGGAGGATGAGAGGGCAACCAGTGCCACCATCCAACACCGACGAGAAAGGGGCCGAGAAAACCGGAGATGTGCGAAACGGGGGGGACGAAAAGGGAACATCGTTACCGGCCGGGATACACAAGGGTGGCAAGGTGGAGGAGAGAAATACCACCGTAGAGGGGCAAGACGCCACCCCACCACCACCAACGCTTGGATTGAAGATCGAGGACGATGGATTGCAACCGAGTCCATGGATGAGAGACGAAATTGGAGGCTCAATTTGAACAGAGGAGTTGATGAACGGGACACCCGAAACAAGGAGGAGACGGGGTGGCCGAGCAAGGAGTAGAGGATGCGGCCGAAGCCGAGATACATCGCGCCGAAAAGGCGGATTGTTGGCTCCCGGAGGAGGGTTGAGACACCCGGAGAGGGTGGATTGGGGCTTCCGAAGGAGGGTTGAGACTCCCAAAGAGAGTTTTTTCACTTACTGTGGAGGTTGCCAGCCACCAAACGGGAAGTCACTTGGGTCGCCGGAGTGAGCCACCGATGGGTTTTGTACTCTCCATTCTATTTTATATATATATATATAATTAGTTACTCACTAATTTACATATATATTATTTTTGAAAATCATATTTATAATGGTACCGATTTTTTTATTTAAATTCAATCACATTAATTAAATATTGATAATGAGTAAATATTTTATCTATTAAATAAATTATTATTTTTTTACCTCAAACAATATAATTATTCTAAAAAATTACATTAGGTGTTTTATGCGAGCTAATAAAAGTTAAATTCAACTTATTTTCACCAAATTTAATATAAAGAGAATTTATTTATTTATATTCATTAGAACTAAAATATCCAAAAATACTTTGGGGTATTTCAGCATCTCATCATCGGATGATATTTTCATATATCCCATTGATGACGTTTCTTCAAGCGACTCTAATTTTATTACTTCGGTAGTTTCATTCTCCTTCTCAAACGAGCTCCCCAGGTGGACGGAAAAAACCCTCCCCTTATGCCCACCCCCATGTATAGTATCCTCCTCATTAGAGGTGGAAATGGGTCGGGAGATGGGTGGGTGGAGCCATTTTTCCACCCGACCCATCACAAAAATATTTCACCTGACCCATCACCCGTCCGTCTAATGTTTCACCCATCACCCGATCTGTCGGGTTAATCGGGTGGGTCGGGTATGTAATCGGGTGAAGTAAATTTAAAAAAAAATGAGTCATAAGACATACTTAGAAATCGATTATATTCAATAATTTCACAAATCAAATCAATGTGGAAATCTTATCAAATGTATAAAAAGTTTATCGGAAATTTCGCCAGGTACCCCTGAGATATAGCGAAATTCACGAAGTGTACAAAAGTTTTACATATTTCGCGTGGTACCCTTGAGTTTCATGTACATTTCGTTTCGTGCCCTTGGAATGTTAAGTTTCACAGATCTCCGTTAGTTTTGATTAAAAAGAAAAAAGAAAGAGAAAAGACTGAACAACGTAGAGGAGGCGACAGAGGGAGGACACGATATGGCGATATAGATGCGACTGAGAGAGAAAGCGAAGGGCGATACAAGGATCAAGAGATCTCACAACAAAGAGAAAAGGGAAGACCATGCTGTCAAGGTGGAGGGGTGGAGCACAACGTGGTGACGTCGGTGTAGGTTTGTTTTTTTTCCCTCTTCAACTGGTTTTGAGATTTAGGGTTTTTTTTTTCGAATTAGGGATTTGGGGTTGGATTGTAGTTGGAGGATCTTCGAATTGGGGTTTGGAGATTAGATTTAAAGATCAAATTTACATGAATCTCATTCCAGTTGTGTGATGATCTTCGAATTGCAGATTTGAATCTCGTTCCAATTATCGACAAAGTGATAATGAACAATTTGATATCTAAAAAATTGTTCAATGAAATTATATTTAAAAAAATCTCATTCCAGTACTAGACTACTAGTTTAGATTAATTAGAGCAATCATTCTCAAATTGTACATTTATCCTATTACACGAGTTCTAGTTGAGTTGTGAATAAACTCGGGTGGTATCATTTTAAAAAATCAATCACGCATAAACACTCTCAATAAGTAGTTTATATACAGTTTGCTATATTACGTATCAAGTCTTTGGCTTTAATGTGAATTCCATATCTTACTTCCCTTTCTAATGTAATTGAATGTTCACAACTTACTTCTCTTTGGTTATCAGATTGGTTTGTGTTCATATATATATATACCCTGATACCCATACTTATTTCTTGTTGCTTGCCACACTTATCCTTTGTACAAACTCATCCAATAGCACACTGATTTTCCTTTGTACAAATTTCTTGCTATGTTGTGAAGAAAATTAATGGCCTATTAGCTCAATCGGTAGAGCAATGTGCTTAGGCACAAAGATGTGGGTTCGAATCCCACATAGACCACTAATGACAGCATTTCTTGCTATGTTGTGTAGAAAATTCGGCGGATTTTCAGCACTGTACTGTATTTTCAATAGATTTTGAAATATGTAAACAACAAATGACAGCATTTTGCAATTCTATGAAAACAGATTCAGCCCAATTTAAAATCCCTTTGCATTTCTATGACAGCACTTTGCATTTCGCTCTATGCAGATTCAGAAAATGACAATCTGTGATTCATCTGTTCAGATAGACAAGATTCAAACAAACTCGCTAATGCACAGCCTCGGTTCACTCAGCCAATCTGTTAAGCTATGCCATATTCAAACTTTGAGCTTCATAATTCATTCATGCAGTTGAAAACAGATTCAAACTTATTGTATGCGATTGCAAATGCATGTCAAATGAGGGCTGCTGTAATATGCTGTAACAAGGGCTGCTGTAATTTTATGTAATGATGGCTATTGTAATAACTACCCACAACCATAGATAGTATAGGCTATGCGGGATTTGAACCCGCATCTTTGTGCGTAATCACAATGCTCTTCCATTTGAGCTAATAGCCTAAAACCCCTTCAAAATTTTATTTCAATTTATAAACCAAAATATTTCACGCTAATAACAAATTCCAACAACAGCACTGTAAGCAAGGAGCAGATTACCAATTTGCAGTGCTTAAAATTATTTTCTTTATTAGAATAATATTCAAATACTATAAAATACATTTGTATCATAAATAGATCTGAAAAATAACACTAATTGTCATGAAAACAAGAAAAAATACAAAATAGAACAATAGCGGAAGAAAAACCTAAGACACTAGCTAAACATTAAACATAACAACAATCGGGTCACCCCACATAAAACAGACCCTAATTTTGATACATTTTTCACATCATATTTGATTTGTTATTTGTACAGACCCTAATTCTATTTTTCACATCACATTTGATCTGCAGCATGTTTGTTTCAACCAAAAACAGAAGACAAGATAAAACTAAATCTAATTTGATCAATGGAACATGATTTCTTAAAACCAAACATCATACAAAAGGAGTCTTTGAATGACAGCAAACATATCATTTCATTCATTTCTAAAGCTAAAACTAAATCAAATTTGATCAATGTATCGATCTTTAAAGAAACGTGATTTTTAAAAACCAAACATCATGCTAGTTCAACAATAGTTGCAGGCTTGCAGCCTCACTCCTAAGATTCTAATCTCTAACCCTAAATCCGACATTATAATCAACAAAAATAGGGAATTAAATCCTAAATATGAAATTATAATCTCTAACCTTAAATTCAAAATTTTAATCCAATGAAATCCCCAAATCAACTCACGAAATCCCCAAATCCAAATCCCTAAATCCTAAATTTCGAAAAATTGAAACGAAAAATAGGATAAATACCTACTCGTGTGAACCAACATCGCCGACGCCGTTCACCGAGCGCCACTCACACTCGCCGGCATCGATCGGTTTCGGCATCCACTCCTTCCTCCTCAACGTCAAGACTCTTCCCTTGTCCAGTCGTCTCTTGTTCGCTCTCTACTTCGTGCTTTGCTTCTATCGTGTGAGAAAGAGGTAAGCTTTACGTTTTTTTTTCCTTTGAATTCTTTTTTTTTTTATTTAACGGATAAGCTAACAGTGTGGTAACGGAAAGGCACGGGACGAAAATTTTACAAACCTTAAGGGTACCATGCGAAATATGTAAAACTTTTGTACACCTCGTGAATTTCTCTATACCTCAGGGGTACCTGGCGAAATTTCCAAAAGTTTATTCATACATTATATCACTATCCTCGTCTTAAAATGTTAGTATTAATAGTTTAATGTCAAATCAAATGAAATGAATTTTAGTCCGTTGCTAGATTCATAGTTTAAAAAAAATAAAATAATTTGGCTAAATCATGCCTTAACACACTAAATACTAACCAAGTCGTTGAAACGACCGAAATTGCTAACACTCTAATAGTGTATGCAAAACAAATAAAATTTTTAAAAAAATGTGATGTGGGGTTAAATAAAATAAGTTTATATTCTTTTAGATTTTTTTTGCACAAAAAACAATTAGAGAATAGAGAAGCTAGAATTAGAAAAATGAGAAATATGTAGTTATGTCAGGCTATATTTTTTAATATAAACCATGATTTTTTTAAAATAATCGGGTGGGTTAACGGGTGGTTAAGCGGGTCAGGTGATGGGTCGGGTAATGGGTGAAAAATATAGCATCCATCACTCGACCCGTCACCCGTTCCACCCACCCATCAACCATCCATCACCCGGTTGTTTTCGAGTTTTCACCCGTATAATCAATCCGGGTGAGTCGGTCAGCCACGGGTGATTTCCAGCCCTACTCCTCATCACTACTTACACATATTACTTGTTTCCCACGGTCCACGTCAGCCGCTTTACCTTTCATCTCCGGAGCAACGGTTGTCGGTTCTGCCCTACAACTTTTCTGGTTTATCTTGCCAGTTGTGAATTTCTGTGGCATCTGAATTGTTGTATTTGCCATCCAAATGGTTATCCATGTCATACTTCAAATTGAGATCAGGATGCGATGTAGACCCATCGACACCCATATCAAGCCAACCCTCTCTTCCACCACGGCAGTTGTGATGTCTTCGACTGGTGATTTGTTGCATTATGACAAATTCACAATCATCAAGCGACTTCCATTTTGCTTTCCACTTTCTTTGACCGAAGTGTACAAAGAAAAGGGCCATGTACAAGTATGACGGCATGAGGCGGTACGAATCCTCGTCCATTTTGGTTTCCACATTCTTTGACTGAAGCATACAAAGGAAAAGGCCATGTACAAGTATGACGGCATGAGGCGATACGAATCCTCGTATATTCCATAGAGGGTGTCCCTCACCGCCAACTTGCTCAACGGGCTTTCCAGTAGTTGCAAGTAACGCCAAGCTCGGATTTTGATAAGGATTGTATTTGGGCTGGAGTTAATAACGGCTTTCTAGCACCAATGAAACTGCATACCATAGAATCTAGAAGAGGATGGGGAGTAACTATGGTTGTAAATCGAAACTAGAAGCATACTACCCATGTTCATTGCAATATAATATCTGAAGATGGCACGTTTTGCTCTTTGTATGACACAAAATATTCCGTCGTTGTCCCTGATTCTTTTTTTACTGGCTAGTAACTATAATAATGGGTGGTCTCCTTCCAACTCCGACTTTAATGGCGACCCTTCCAATTCATCTATCCCTCCCTCCCTTTTTTTACGCGGGAACTTGAAAATTAAATGGGATCGACTTTCATTAATCAAAATGATGTCACTCTCCCTCTCTCCACTATAACATTTGACCCTTTTTTGTTTTTTTTTTTCCATTCCTCTCACATGTGACTTTTTATTGCTCCATGTTCCCTTTTTTTTAGATTTTTTTTTGAAATATTCATCAAAAAATAAAAATTTACATATAAATTCAAAAATTGAAGCTATTTACACAAATATTCAAAATTTGTCAGGTGTAGCAGAGAAACGTGGTTTCAAACCACCTTTCTCGTGTTAATTGGGTATTTATCGTCGAAGGTGAAGAAGTGATTAAATTTCTTATAAAAATCGCGATTTTAAACCGCGCTCTTACCCTTTTTATCTCTTAATTTTAAAAAACAAACCAAAAAAATAAATGTCGCGTTTTACGCACATATATTTATTTTCTAAGTAAAAAAAAGGGGAGGGGGGAGGAATGAGGAGGTGACGGAGGCACAGGGTTGGTCATCTCCGACATCTCCAAGGCCGAGATTGGCCGTCGCTGGCGCCTCGAACACCCGGACTCAATTGCAATTGGTGGCGGGGTAAGCGAGGTCGGAGGGAGAAGAGTGAGGACAGAGCTCAGATCTGAGCAATTGAACGATCTTCAGGCCATGGGAGGAGAACGAGGAGCGGTGTTCAAGGCCATGGGAGGAGAACGAGGGGCGGAGAGCGTGGACGGAGGTAGGCGAGCGAGGTCGGAGGGAAGGGAGTAAGGATGAAGGTAGGAGAGCAAGGACGGAGGGAGGAGAGCGAGGTCGCAGGGAGAAGAGCGAGGACGGATGGAGGAGAGTGAGGCCGGAGGCTGGAGAGCGAGGACGGTTGGAGGAGACCAAGGTCATACTCGGAGGGAGGAGAAGCCATGGGAGCTCCGATATGAGGACAGAGGAGGTTACGAATGAAACGCGGCTTTAAGCCTCGTTTCATTCCTTTTTTTTTTAATTTAAAAATACAAATTGAAATATCTTTTCTTTATTTTTCCCTCGTGAATGAAACGCGGTTTGAAACCGCGTCTCTCTGCTATATGCCTATATCTGACAAATATTGAATATTTGTGTAAATAGTTTCAATGTTTGAATTTATCCGTAAATTTTTATTTTTAATGAATATTTTAAAAAAAATCTTTTTTTCCATTCCTCTCTCCTATGCAAGTCTTCAAAAGCAGCCATTTATAGCCCCAGTCAGGGTGGCTCACTGGTGGGGGATTAAGGGGGATGTCAGGAGGTCTCGGGTTCGATCCATACCTCCGCCCCTTTACTTGGATTAAAATCCAAGGTTTGTCTTGCTCCTTTCCAGTGGGTCAAGCCAGTTTACCTAGTGTGTGACTCTTGCCGGTTAGGTCACGTTTTCTCGTCATAAAAAAAAACAGCCATTTATTTTTCCTTTTTTTTTGGTATCACCTTTTCCCTGTAGCCGGCAAAACCGGATTGGAAAACATTTGCAAAAATATCTTTTTCCCCCACGTGCAAATTGTGCAATGTCAGTGCTATTTCTGCAAATGGCCCTTTTTTCAGTATATTCATGCAAAATAGCATATTTTATAAGGAGTAGATCCAAAAGATAACCTAAGTCCACACCGAACTAGTATGCAACCAAATCCGGAAATGAATGAATCACGAGAATTATGGATATGAAAACAGATATATCACATAATTGAACCTTTTAGCAAGCAATACAGATGAACTGAGCATGGCGGATACATATACATAATCCCGCTTTTCATGGGAAGCATTACAACTTGAGAATGTGCACAATCAATGAAATGATCCACTCTAACCCATATCAAAGTTCCATTAAAATTTCCAGTTAGCGACAGTAAGATAACAGTCAGTAACTGACCTTTGCTTGGCTGAACACGAACAACTGTATGTATAGCTGTTGAAACATTGAAAACATACCTCGAAAGTTATATACCTGCAGTACCACCTGCATACAACAACAACAACAACAACAACAACTACCCAGTAAATCCCGCAATTAAGCAGGGTCTGGGGGGTCAGTACCACCTGCATACATTAAGCAAAAAAGCTAGGGTTATCATACACACAAACTGACAAGAAAATAGGAAGTTAAGCTAAATTGAAGGTTGAAGGCTTGTATGCATTTAGATGATCTATCATGGGCCCATGGTTATGTGCAAATGTGTATTTTTTAGACATTTTTTAGCTCAATTAGTTGTTTTGGATTTGTGCAAATATAAACATTTGAACATGTGATGTTCAAACTTGAGCATATCATTTCCTACATATGTAAAAACTGCGCATTTTACCAATTGAGCAAATTGCTAAAAAGTGATGTGTATTTTTACACATTTTATGCAAATGTGTACATTTTAACAAAAATCATTGTAGATGGTCTTATGGAAAACCGTTTACCTTGGTCATCTCGGCCCTGAAAGCCGAGTTGCTGACATAATTGTGTATCTACTCTCATCAAGCATGGGTAATGAACTGTTACTATCTTTGCTGCCTGATTCAACAAGGCCAGAATATATCCGCGAAGCTGTATGATGAGATACCGGAGGAACGGGCACAGAACATAGGCCTTGCAGCATTTGCACGACTTTAGTCATGGGTGGTCTCAGGGTCATGTCTTCCTGGATGCACCACAGGGCGACTTTGATTGCACTACGAACCTCATGGTCACACTCGCTGTAATCCAACCTCATGTCAATGATGTCACTGAGCCTGTCTTCTTCCATCATTTTGAAGGCGTAGGAGGGGAAGTAGGATTTCTCTGAAGTCATCCCCGGCTCATAGTTCTTCCTCCCACCAATTATCTCAAGTAAAAGCATGCCATAGCTGTAGACGTCGCTCTTTTCTGATATGAGAAAGCTGGTGATCCATTCGGGTGCAAGGTAGCCCCTCGTACCCCTTAAGGTGGTCATCACAAGGCTCTGCTCCCGGTTCATCAGTTTAGCCAAGCCAAAATCTGAAACCTTAGCGACAAAATGGTCGTCTAGAAGGACATTTTCCGGCTTAATGTCACAGTGGACGATCTTTGCTTCGCAGTCCTCATGAAGATAAGCCAGCCCTTTAGCTGTTCCGAGTGCAATGTTGTACCTTTTCTCCCAATCCAATACGAGATGATCTTCACCGTTGTTGAAGATCCATCTTTCCAAAGATCCATTTTCCATATACTCATAGACAAGAAGCCTGTGAGCTCCTTCCGCACAAAAGCCCTTGAGCTTCACAAGATGAAGATGATGAACGCTTCCGATAATATTAACCTCGGCCCTGAATTCTTTCCTCCCTTGCCCGAATCCCTCGAGTTTCTTGATCGCCAATCTTGTTCCATCCTCCTGAAGTCCCAGGTACACGGATCCAAACCCTCCTTGCCCAAGCTTAACCGAGAAATTCTTTGTCACTGCTTTCAACTCATCGAATCTGTAACGAATGGGCATCCCTGTTATGCCTTTAAAGGAGCTTTCTTCTTCCGAATCATCAGGGTCAGCCTCTGATAATCTCATTCTTCTCCGATGGTACCAGAATCCAGTGCCAACAAGCACCAATATCACGACTAGTGTCACAACAATTATGGGGACAGTAATGGTGGTAATGGAAGCACCTCCTGAACCACCATGACCTCCAACTCCAATGGTAGCAGACTTAATTATGAGTGTATAGCTGGTGGCATTTAGGCCGGGTTGCTGCAAACTTCCAATCTGGTCAAACAGGAAACAATTGTTCGAACTATTGTCAAAGAATAGCGCGCTGCAAGAGCAGTCGTCAAGGCAGGCGCTCTTGCAGCCATCTAGGCTTGTGTTCAGCTGTGGCGGAGTGTATCCAAGGGCAGAGTAGTCAAAGCCTTCACCGATAAGTTGAAGCTCAACAGACACATTAGAGATGTTGCAGACTGGCATAACTGACGGCTTGCAGAAGGGGTAGGAGCTGAGAGCAGGAGGGCAAACGCACCGATCAGAACATACTTGAAAAGGGTCACACGAAAGAGGAATGCTGCATGAACTTTGGGGTATCTTGACTGGCTGACCAAAACTTGCATTGCTCGCAAGATTCGAGAACTTGAGTGTCCCATCAGGACCCAACACAGCGATCCACAGCGGACTCGGATCATACTGATTTGATAAGTTGAACTGCCAAACCAACGAACCAGCGTGGTCATAAAAGTTCCAGGAATTGGCCACAATGGTTGCGAATGAGACATTCCCACCAACCTTTTCAACTGTCTTCCTCGTTTCCTTCGACATGGACCAATATACTTGTGGAGCACTATCATAGACCACGTAAAGAATAGCATCGCCAGACTTGATCTCAAGATAACTCGTCAAGTTTTTCTTCGGGGTGCTCTCAAGTCTAAGTCCTCCGGTGATGTTTTGACCCGATATAAGGGTATCGGTAGGATGATCAAAACTCTGCCATAAAACTGTTCCATTTTCGCCAATCAAAACGAGGTTACCTCCATCCTCTAACTCCATAGCCTTAACTCGGCTTCCTGCAGTATCAGTAGACCACACAGAACTAGTAGAATTCCCTCCCAAGTACACATTTCCATCAGTGCCAAACACAAACTTATCTGAAGAACCAACAGGTAGGTTTCGATTGGCAGTCCATATAACCTTATTACTAGTCAAATACAAGACAACAAGAAGATACAACGAAGAATCCCCATCAGCTGCATCAGCACAGAAGCCAAAACCAAATGCCGAGTTGTTTGACAGGAGAAACACTCCATGTTTATCAGTCCAATCAGCTTGAGATGCTTGGAAACCAGGAGTTAAACGGGTAGACTGATTGGCAGCAAGGGAAGATTCAAAGAGCAAACAAATGGATGTGATCAAAGAGAAGATTCCCCAAGAAATCATGTCACACAATTGGGTTGGATTCACTCAATTTCACAGAAAACAATAACACCTAAATGTTCCCTAGATAAGCAAATCTGACCAAAACCCTAAGCCAAAAACAAAAGAAAAAAAGGGCTGATGCAACAGGGATCCTCTGAATTTGGGCAAATCCCCTATTTGAAATACTCACACAGCAGGTAGATTAAGAACAAACACAATGCAGAATCTTCTTCCAAGAAAAAACTCAAACAAGGGGGCACCTACAGAGAGAGAGCAAAACATGAAATTGGGTATTCACGGCCCAAAATCGGAGAAACCAAGTACCAAAATCGAAACTTGCTGGGAGAAGAAGTGAAATTTGAATGACTGAGAAATTTCAGACAAACCTCATTGGGTTGCAATTGCAAGGGAGAGGAAGGTTCCTATTCACCTGCTGAAGAGTTTGTAGCTCTTTCACTCCAGGATCTCTCGCTCGACTGAGAGAGAGACAGAGAGAGCGCATACCAAGAAAATGGAAATGTTGGAATTGAATACTTCCAGTTCCAGTTGGACTGCGGTCTTATTATATATGCTTTGGTGCAACCACCAACAACTAGCAGTGGAATGGGTCGAATGACAATATTTTTTGCATTTGAAATGAAATTAAACATTGTCCATGTGTGAAACTGGTAAGGTCAGCAACGGCATAAATTATACAAAATCACCTGTGTATTATTGAAATTTGTAAAATTGCCCTTAAACTGGAAAATCGAACAAAAACGTCTTTTTTAAATAAAAAAACCCACAAAACAACCCCTTTTCTTTGACAAATTTTTAAAAAGTTTGTTTGAAAAAACGATATATTTTTGACAAGTTAAAAAATATAAATTTTTAATACTTATTTTAATAATTTCATAGATAATAGTACTTAAATCATATTTTAAAATTTTGATAAAAAAAAAAATAGTTGATATTTTATTAAGTGTTTATTTTATCATTTTTAAAAAGAATTCAAAGCAATAAACATCAAGTTTATAATCACTTTATTCTTTGACAGCTATAAAATGCACCGATTGATTCATTTTTTTGTTTAATATTGTGAAAACCTATGGAGTGAGTGAGGATCTTCTAGCCCCCAAGGTGTATCCAGTATCCCATGGTACACCACAAGATTATTTTTGTTTTGAAACAATATTAAAAAAAAGGGTTTTTTTTTTTTATCATCTGTATTAATGGAATATGATACGAAACAATACAAATTTAACACATAAAAAGTGCTACAGCTATTCTTCAAAGGGCCCATAGTAAATACAACACACAGAAAAAGTAGTAGCTGCACTTTTTAATTTTGATTTGATATGGAGTATATCATTATGTTATTTGAAAAAGCTATTTGGAATGTACATATTGAACATATAAGATGTAAATGATGTAAACTTCATATGTTCAGTACATTGTCTAAAGCCAAGGGTATTTTAGTAAATCTCTGTATAGGATTATAAATACCATTGTCATCACTTTGTACTGACATACATACATAAACGGAAGAAATCAGTTGCAGATTCAACCATCTGCAACAAACTTCCAAAACAGAAATCAAAACCTCCATTAATGAGCTTGATTGGGCTTCAATTTTAGTTTCTTTTCATAGTATCAGAGCTACACGACGATGATCCGACGCTATGCAGCAGCAGAAATCGCAGCAATGGATCCGAGAAATCAGATTCCTGGTGAACTCGGCAACGAAAACAACATGAACGATCCTCTCTGTCTATCAAACTCCGATCACCCTAGCGCACAACTGGTGGCAAACGTGTTCAATGGATCCAATATTCTGAGTTGGAGCCGAGGAGTGCAGATGGCACTTGGCGCCAAATACAAAATTGGATTCATTGATGGGAGTTCGCGAGAGGAAGATGTCATTCCTGGAGATCTACAGCGATGGAAGAGATGCGACTACATGGTCAGGTGCTGGATTATCAACTCCATGGCTCCGAATCTTGCAGAAGGTTTCATGTATGCTGAGTCATCCAGAGATCTTTGGCTCGAGATAATAGAGAGGTACGCACAATCCAACGGCCCTCTCTTGTATCAATTCAGGAAAAATCTCAATAATACTGTTCAAGGTAGTCTCATTGTGACCGACTACTATGGGAAAATCAAGAAGCTTTGGAGTGAGATCCTTAGCTTAGAAGGTGTTCCTAAGTGCACATGTGGAGCAATGGTTGTGTTCTTGTGATATGAAGAAAAAATTTGTTGAAATGGATAATCATAACAAACTACTTCAATTCCTGATGGGATTGAATGACTGTTATGATAGTGCAAAAAATCAGATCCTTGCTACTGAACCTCTGCTGACAATTGATAAGGCATACTATCTCATTCAACAAGTGGCAACTGGTGTTGAGGGAGGTGGAAAAGGTCAGACATCTGAGTCAAGTGCCTTGTCTGTGAACAAGTCAAAGGGGGACAGAAAGAACTCCAAGAAGGATAAGGTTGATAAATCTGATAAGAAATGTAGTCATTGTGGAATGACTGGTCACACAGTTGAAGGATGCTTCAAGATAATTGGTTATCCAGATTGGTTCAAGAATCCAAAGGCAAAGAGTGATTCACACTCAGTTGCTATAGTCACTGAGTGTTTGACGGAGAGACCATTCGTTTTCCCCCATTATGGTTGCCCATCTCTCCGTCTTAGAGACGTGCTTGCACGTCCTTAAGGACCTGCAAGTGGGGTGACAGCCACCCGAGACGAGACGTGCAAGCACGTTTTTATTTTAAAAAAAAAAAGTGCTTGCACGTCCCTGACGACGTGTTGCACGTCCTTAAGGACGTGCAAGCCCGTCTTCTAATAGTGAAGAGGGCGTGCCTCTTCGTCTTCGTCTTCGCTTCGCTTCGCCAAAGAGAGAGAGAGAGAGAGAGAGAGAGAGAGAGAGAGAGAGAGAGAGAGAGAGAGAGAGAGAGAGAGAGATCGCCGGAGTGAGAGAGAGAGGTCTTCGGAGAGAGAGAAAGAGAAAGAGATCGAGACAGAGAGATGGAGCCGGAGAGAGAGGAGGTGGTGGAGCTGGCGGTGTTGGTGGCGTCGGTGGCTGAGGAGGGTGGTGGTGGGGGTGGAGCACTAGGAGAGGGGGTGGCGGTGCAGCAGGTGGCTGGGGGTGGTGGTGGGGCGGCGCCCATGGAGGTTGAGGAGGGTGGTGGTGGTGACGGTGGTGGTGGGGGTGGAGCACTGGGGGAGGGGGTGACGGTGCAGCAGGTGGCCGGGGGTGCAAGTGGGGCGGCGCCCATGGAGGTTGAGGAGGGTGGTGGGGGTGGAGCGCTGGGGAGGGGGTGGCGGTGCAGCAGGTGGCCGAGGGTGGTGGTGGTGGTGGTGATAGCGGCAGAGTGGCGGAGGCGGACCTATTATCGCAGCGGAAGCGACGGACTATGGAGGTTTCGCCAGTCCCGACCCCACCGGTATGTTCTTTGATTTATTTATTTTGTTTGATTTATTTTTATAGTTTTATAATATAGTTTAGATTTTAATATATAATATAATTTGATAGATTATAATTAGTTTAGTATATAGTTTGATAGATACTATATAATTTGATAGATTATATAGTTTTAGTATATAGTTTGAAATATACTATATAGTTTATATATTTTGATAGTTTTAATGGAAAAACAATAAAAACGATTAATATATATTACAAGATATTAAAACATATTACAATATATTAAAATACATTAAAAGACATTAAAATAAATTAAAATAAATATATTAAAATATATTAAACTACATAGAAATAAATTCTAATTGAAAGACAATAAAAACATTAAAATATAATAAATTATAATAAAATACATAAAAAATAAATTTATATTTAAAGTAAATCAAAATATTAAAATATATTAAAAGACCTTAACAGATATTAAAATACATTAAAATATATTAAAAAATATTATAACATATTAAAATACATAAAAATAGTTAACTGGATAAAATAAAAAACCTTAAAAGTAACAGGTTCTCAACATTTCATAATAACAGGGAGGGAGGCTTGTGAGGGGGGACGGTACCCTCCGGCATGTTACGTTCGCCGACTGGGCAGCGGTCAGCCAGATTCCAGAGGAGACAGCCACATTCGACGATCTGATTGCGTCTGCCGAGCGGTACCAGCAGTCGATGGGGACGCCCCCGGCCGACGAGCACAACAGCTTCTGGAAGGGTCTGCCAGGTTGGGATCCTTCTAGCGATGTGATGATGGGGTTGCAACCTTCTTTAGAGCCCGCTAATGTTTTGAGTAGCTGCATTACCGACATAGTCCCTGGGTGATGGGCCAACATGGGTAGACCGCTTACTCGTGCTCCACCCACCATCCCGGAGGCATCTACTTCAGCCGTTCCGGAGACTTCTACTTCAGCTGTGTCGGAGGCTTCTACATCCGGCACTCACGAGGCCGAGCCTTCGATCTCCTTGGCCTCTGCAGATGATGTGATCCCTGACGTTGTTGAGGAGGCTGACAACGGTCAGGAGGGGCAGGCTGAGGGCTAGGGGCCCACAGGTAGAGCCCGAGCCCATCCCTGCACAGGCTGCCGCACCGGATGTGCAGGTCGACCCTTTATTGCCGCCGGGAGCGCTGCTTGTGTCTTACAGGCATCACCGCGCGTATCAGGTGTGGAGAGATCCTACTGTGGAGCTGCCGCTGCTGAAGTTCCGCCACCGGGCGACTCACCTGCAGCCTTTCGAGCGCTACATATTTGAGGGCCCGGGGACCTGGGTGCAGGATCTGCTCCCATCCGACATCCCCCAGTTGAGGTCCCTCCACTAGGAGTGTGTCGACGAGTTTACCTGCATAGCGTTTTTGGAGCATTGGCACCCGGAGACCAGCTCTTTCCACTTTCCATGGGGCGAGATGACCATCACGCTCCACGATGTTGCCTGCCTGATGGGACTTCCGATTGATGGCCAGCCTTGCACGATCCCCACCATCGCGGAGTACTACCAGCTCACCCCGCAGGCTCTGAAGGCATACAGACACGCTGGCGGCCCTCTAGTGACTGGGTTTACTGCCCTGTGGCAGCAGAGACACGGGCCGCTTGTCGACCCCGCCCCTGCCGATTACCCAGAGGCCGCGGCTGATCCTGAGCAGATTCGGCTGCGCACTCATGTGGGAGGGGGGCAGCCCGAGGATGACCCTGCACAGCGTCTGTTTCTGCACAGAGGGTACATGGCCATCGCTCTCGCCGCGACTTTGTTTGTGGACAAGTCGCATAGCCGGATCCCATGGAGGATATTCAGCCTTATTTGGGACATCCCACGTACGGACACCCTTGCATGGGCTGCAGGTGCCCTCGCATGTCTGTACATAGGCCTAGGCGAAGCTACCCGCGCAGGTGCGAAGGGTATAGACAACTGCACGCCGATCCTACAGGTACGAGACCGTTGAATTAGAGTTTTAGTTTACAAATATTTAAATTATATGCTAACGACATACTTTTTTGTGTGAAGGCTTGGATATGGGCGTACTTCCCTCGCTTTCGAGGTGATTTATCCAGCGACCCGGCTAGGAAGGATGACCCTCGCTTCTACGCGAAGTTCATCGGTCTGAAGGCGCCACATGCCCACAGCGCATGAAGGACGACGCGAAGCTGAAGAAGGTCCGGGAGCTGCGGGACGAGGTGGACCGTCTTACCGTCGCTGATGTATGTATTCGAGACTCTATCTATATCACTTATAATTCTTAACTGTGAATTACGTCTGATTTTTTTTAATTATAGGTTGAGTGGATGCCCTTTGGCCGTGATCTGGACTTCGACGGCCAGTACCGTCAGTCCACCTATCGGGGCACCATCACCTTCTGCGGGGAGGAGGAGCCGTATATGCCAGATAGGTGCCTCGGCAGTTCGGACGGGTCCAGGGGATCCCGCAGCCAGTCATCGCGCCGGATCAGGTCTCCCGCGACACCACTCTGAAGAACGCGAGGTACATCGCCGTGTTAGCCCACAACCACAACAAGTGGCAGGATCTGCAGGACGAAGGTCGCTTCTATAGGCTGGCCGAGCACAGGCGCACCAGCGAGGATTGCCAGGCCGGTGTCACTGCAGATTACATGGCTTGGTACGCGTCGCAGAGCCGACCATACGTGTTGCCGACCACGCCACCCCATCCCGACCTGCCGGCGCCCGTCCACCCGATCGGCATGGATCCATGGGTGGACCTCCCTCAGCCTCCCGTCATCCCTCCGGCGTTGTTAGCCCACTTTCATGAGGTCAAGGGCTATTTGAGGACCCTGTCTACCGACCCTCGCATTGATCAGCTATTAGACGAGGTGACGGAGATTTTGGATCAGGTTGTACGCCATCCACCTGGACAGTGATGTACATTTATCTTTATATTATACTTTTATGTTATGGAGTTTGTATCTATCAGTATATTTATATCTCGAGTAGACTTCTCTCATTTCTTCCGAGTCATTTTAAACGTAAACATCAAGAACGAAAACGAAAACGTTAATATGATAAGGTTGCCCGATAACGAAAACGTGAAACCATCCGTAATGGAACCATTGTAAGTTGCTATACATTAGTTTTTTTTTATTTGTGTATGTTGTTTATAATGTTTTCCTGCATATTTTGGTTAGAAACTTCCCTCAGGATTTGTGAAGGAGCACGGAAACAGCTTGTCGAAGTAGATCGACACTCTTGCGACGACCTTGGAGATCCATATCCTCATACTTGATACAACTACCTTAAAGACGTGCTAGGGTTTAGGGTTTGGCTAGGGTTTAGGAAACAGCACTTCATTAAGGACGTGCTGCACGTGGTCAACGACGTGCTTGACCACGTGCTGTTTCATAAACCCTAGCCCTAACCTAGCCAAACCCTAAAACCCTAGCCAAAACCCTAAATCCTAGCACGTCCTTAAGGACATGCTAGGGTTCTGCTTACAATTAACACAACAGTGCTTATTTGAAGCGAAGGAGGACAGCTTGATTCCACACTCCAAAACAAAGTCCGACTTGTTTCGATATATTCTTTTGCCGTTAGAATCGTTATGGACGAGCCGCAAAGCAATCCTCGTCTCCAAGTATCCCAGGTACGGATAGGTTTCGTAGAGTGAATATATTTCGTATTCCTTCCGTTTTGTTCATATTTCCAATAATGTTAATACAGTTTCGAGACTTTACGTCTGAGTTCTCGGACCCAAGGGTTTGGAATGACCGTGACGAAATCGTTACGCATTTCAAGGACTTGGGTCGGAGACACTGCATGATTTTAGTAATCAAGCGGTCTTGGACGGGGGCGTCGAATCGTCCAGGCGGGGTTCTCCTTGCTTGCGAGCAGTTTGGGGAGTACCGACCACGCAGGAGGAAGCTCCGGAGCACGCAGTCGAAGATAAACGGTTGTCCACTCTCTCTACACGGACACGAAGCTCCGCCGGGTCACTAGGTTATGACGGTAACCCACGGTGTTCATAACCACGAGCTTTCCACGAGCTTGAAGGGTCACGACATCGCCAGACAGATGATAGAGGGGGAAAAGAAGATGGCGAGGTGGATGAAGGAAATTGGCACTCCTAAAAAATCCATTGGTTACGGATTGAGGCAGTTGGATGAGACCAGCGTCACGTCAAGAAAGAGCCTTACCAACCCGCTCACCATGATGGTCACCGAAGAAAGAGGTAGTCGGACGATGACCCAGGATACCTTGCACCATCTGCGGGAAAGAGGGTACTACTACGACTTCAGACGACATCCGGATGACGACAACGTCTTGAGCGACATCTTCCTGGCGCATCCCGACGGGATACGCCTTCTCCGAAGGTTCCATTACGTCATCGTAATGGACAGCACGTACAAAACAAATGCGTAAGTTACTTAATTACGATTACATTATTGCACATATAGCCAATTATAAAGTATTTTATATGTAACATATTTACACTTGTAGATATGGGATTCCATTGTGCGAGGTGGTCGGGTTCACACCCTTAGGCAATACTTACTGCATCGCCTATGCCTTCATGTCGCAAGAGAACGAAGACACATACGCCTGGGTGTTGCGACAGCTTCAGATTTTGCTTGGGACGGTTCAGCCTCAAGCTATCATGACTGATCGGGAGCTAGGTCTCTTGGAGGCGCTGAATGTTGTCTTCCCCGACGTCCAGCATCTCCTTTGCTGGTTACACGTGACGAGAAGATGCGAGGAAGCTGCTATGAAGATCACGAAGAATTTAAACCACGCTGGCATCTTTAAGGGCAACTGTTGGGGGCTGTTCGAATCGAGGTCGGAGGAATCATTCAACCGATGCCGTCGGGCGCTACACGCTGCATGACACCCATTCCCAGGTGTGGTGGCGTATTTAGAGTCGGTTTGGCGTCCATACAGCAAGAGCATCGTACGATGCTACGTAGATAATGTTTTCCATCTCGGCACCCGTACGACAAACAGGTACAACCTTACTTCATATCTCCCATTACAATATGATATAACATCGAATATTTAGTGGTATGCACTTCAATGTGTACAGAGTTGAGGGCCAACACAAGGTTCTGAAGGAGGCACTTCACTCATCAACTGGTGACTTCCGCATCGTGATCGATGCAATCCATAGAGTCAACGATTGTCAACTGCATGAGCTACAAACTGCTTTGGAGATCGACCGCTTCAAATGGCCAACAGTGGCGTATAAAGTCAACCTTTTCGATGAGGTAAAGACTTTAATCTCCAAAAAGTGCTTCGATTATCTGTACAAGATGTGGCAGGACGCCGTGAACCAAAAGGTTCCTCCGGTATGCACGAACCGACATTGGAGGGTTTGTTACGGGATCCCTTGTGTCCATGAGATTCAGGCATACGTCAACTCCGGTACTCCGATACCCGTCGAGGACATCCACCCGTTCTAGATGGATTTGTCATGGACTGACCTCGACGACACCTCATTGCCGTATGAGTTGTGATCTTCATACACGACTTCCAACGATGTATGCGAGGATGAGCTGCACCCACCCTCATCAGCAAGCGACCGAAGGAAGGGGAGGCCTCGGGGGTCGAGGAATGCCTGCAGAACCAAACCGTTGTCATACGAGGAGGTAAGGGAAAGGTTTGAGAGAGAAGAATCACGTGCTGCTCGAAATGCTGCTCGGCATCGTCCACAAGCGACCTCAGCTCGACGTGGACGTGATGATGTATTCGGAGGGTTCAACTGGGGTCGAAACAACGTTGATCCCTTCATGCCCAGTCATATTGAGACGGTGAGGGACACTGTTGGAGATGGTCATTGTGGCTATCGTGCTTTGGCGGCTTTGACATCACCGATCGGCGAGACTGCTTTCCCGGAACTCAGAACGTTACTATGCAATCAGTTGGAGGATCACGCCGATCTGTACGCCGGTTGTTATACGGGCGGGTACCCATTCCAGCAGTTCGTCGACTACCAGAGATGGGCGGGAGCTGTGCATGGTGATAGGAGACAGTGGATAGAGCTACCCATTATGGGCTTAGTATTTGCAACGGTATATCAGATTCCTCTCGTCGTCCTAGTTTGGCATCATCCGTTCACATGTCTCCCCATGACCTCGCCGACACATGCTAACAACCCTCAATCAGCAACCCTTGGTTTAGCCTGCATCGGAAACCAAGACCATTTTGCCGCGGTACGACTTCAAACGTCTTTTTTTATTACCTGTTCATGCTTTTCATATATATTTCAATACTCTAACTCTAATTTTCCGTTCTCTTAGATTTGGTTGCGTCCTAACGCTCCTCTTCCGCCGCCTCCGCCAGAATGGGTCGCACATCATCACCCGAGCGTCGAAGGATGGGAAGCTCCGTTTCAAGCTCAGATTGAGAGATTTAGAGCCTTGCGTTTCCGGCCGCCCTTTACTATTTTCCTAGATTTTATTCCACAACTTTATTAAAATTATGAATGTAAACCTTTTTTTCCGTTCCTTGTAACGTTATTCGCATATTATCCGAATGAAAACCTTAACAATTATTGTTTTCTATTTAATTTGACCCTAAATCCTTCAACTCCACTAGCTAAACACTTCAATTTTATCAATTAACATTACAAAACCGTCGGAAAACCTATACCCTAAACCCTAAACGCAACACCCTAACTAGGGTTTGCACGTCCTTAACAACGTGCAAGTATTGCACGTCCTTAAGGACGTGCTTGGACGTTGTTAAGGACGTGCAAGTCTTCGCTAGTGGACGTGCATAGTCCCAGACTTGCACGTCCTTAAGGACGTGCAAATCCTTAATCCGGATTTGCGGTGTATATAGTGACACCCTTAGTTTATGAATTTATTTTAATTTCTTTTATTTTTCATAAATTGAATATTTTTTCTATATAAAGGGATGTAAGAACTTCTTTTGGGAAAAGGTTGAAATTTGAGAAAAAGTGAGCCTTTATTAGCTTCCTGTGATTCAGGTTAAGAATCTCGTTCTTAGGCAAGAGGCCGGGAACAAAACCTTCAGTGAGAGGCTGAAGGAGATTCCTTAGTGAGAGACGACGGACTCAAAGGGTCGGAAACACTCGGAGTGCGAGGCCGAGAGTGTCGAAGATCAAGTGTTGGAGAGAGCTCGGAGTGCGAGGCTGAGAGCGATCTTGCATTACATATCCCTCAACCCCATACACCTACTTTACCACCATTCTAAGGCCTTCCACAGCCCCATCATCAACCTCCATTCACCCCCAAAACGTCACCCCAAATAAGCCCTTCAATCCCTCTCAAACAAGCCCCGTTTGGAATCGCCTCTACATAAGCAACGTCTCGGTAAAACGCGATTTCCCGCTTCATCTGACCTCTGATTGATGAGATCTGCCCCAATCCACGACCGCGACTTCAAGATCTACAAAAGTAGTACTTGCACGTCCCCAGAATCCGAGCCAATCGATGGGAAATCGGAAATATTTGAAGACTGATCTTTTGCCTCAGAAGCTGTCCATAATTTCCCGACTTCTCGGAACTCTCGTTGCCGGTCCTTTTGCTCGAGCCCGGGTCCGAGCACGTCAAGTGGTATCAGAGCAACGACAAGGGTTTCTCAAGCTTTCGAGTCAAAATGTTGAAGAAAACGAGTTGCAAGCCTTTGTCCGAAGAGTACATCCGATGGGATATTGGAGCCTATGATCATGGGTATCTTCGTTGGAGTGACATGGATGGCGCTACATATGATGTAGTTGATCAAGAGCTCCGTAGGAGAAATCAAAGGAGAAGGGCTCGAGAGGATGAGGCTCGGTGTAAGAAGAAGGTTGAACCACCTTGGGAAGCGATCCGCAAGCACACGGAAGATTCAATGCAACAAGTAAAGGAAATTCGAAATCTTGTCAACTCATTGGGGTCGACGACATCGAAGCCCACAACACCATCACCACTCTCTTCAAAGACAACATCCTTTACCGTCATGAGTGAAGCACTTGAGATCAAAGAAGGCAAGTCCAAGGATGTTCCGATTGAGACTGCAAAGGTCATGCCTGAGCTTAAGAAAGATGAGGAAATCATCCAACTTCCTAATGTTGTGATTTCCATGAAGGTGAAAAGGACGCCAACCGAGGTACCTATCTTTCTGAATTCCATGTCAACGAAGTGGTTGGATGCCACCTCATTCATTCTGTCTTGCTTGGCTTTCACAATTCAAGAAGAAGTGGGGATTCAAGATCCGTTCAAGGAAGAAGAAGCGGGTTTGAAGAAGTCGCTCGTTTCCATCACGGATTCGAGGACGAATCCTTTTAAAGGGGAGGAGGATGATGTGATCGTAGTCACCCATAAGCTCGACTCTTTTTTCCTACAAAGGTTTGTCTTCGGAGCTGAACATCAACTTTCATTTCTGAAAACTGTTTGGCGACATGTCGGTGCTTTGGCTCGTTCTGGATGCATAAAAGTCCGATTGAAGCCGATGAGCACTTGTTGGAAAGATATTTTAAGTGGCTACAACTTCATTGAAGGATTCAATCGTCAGATCACCTTGGAAGATGGCCGATATCAGGGATCTTCTCAGGAGTCCGAAATTCTGGAAGCTCATTGGAAATGCAATAAATGAAGATGGAATGAATTCAATAATGTCGAATTAAATGACGGAGCTTTAGGGATTTCCGATCTTCCATCTCTTTGATGGCAAACAAGACCATTCGTTTTCCCCCATTATGGTTGCCCATCTCTCCGTCATAAATCTCGGAAACCCTTTCGTATTATCCGTCATTAGTTTATCAATTTATTTTAATTTCTTTTATTTTTCATAGATTCAATATTTTTTCTATATAAAGGGATGTAAGAACTTCTTTTGGGAAATAGTTGAAATTTGAGAAAAAGTGAGCCTTTTAGCTTCCTGTGATTCGGGTTAAGAATCTCGTTCTTAGGTGAGAGGTCGAAATCAAAGGGTCGGAAACACTCGAAGTGCGAGGCTCGAGTGTGGAAGATCGAGTGTTGGAGAGAGCTCGGAGTGCGAGGGCGAGAGCGATCTTGCATCACATATCCCTGAACCTCATACCCCTACTTTACCACCATTCTAAGGCCTTCCACAGCCCCATCATCAACCTCCATTCACTCCCAAAATGTCACCACAAGCAGCCCTTCAATCCCTCTCAAACAAGCCCCGTTTGGAATCGCCTCTACATAAGCGACGTCTTGGTAAAACGCGATTTTCGGCTTCATCTGACCTCCGATTGACGAGATCTGTCCCAATCCGTGACCGCGACTTCAAGATCTACAAAATTAGTACTTGTACGTCCCCAAAAGCCGAGTCAATCAACGGGAAATTGGAAATCTTTGAAGATTGATCTGTTGCCTCAGAAGCTGTCCACAATTTCCCGACTTCTCGGAACTCTCGTCGCCGGTCCTTTTGCTCGAGCCCGGGTCCGAGCACGTCATATTAGCTTGTGGTCTGACATTACAAGATGTCTTTTACATTCCAGAATTCAAAATCAATCTGCTCTCTATTGGAAAGTTGGTTGATGATACTCATTATGATGTGATTTTTAAGAAATCAAAGTGCCTATTTCAGGACCCTAAGACTGGCAAAGTTTTCTTTAGTGTTGCTAGGCTGGCCAAGAACCTTTTCAAAGCTCAGTTACTTACAGAAGGGATCAGTGGTAATGGAAGAGTTGCAAGAGCAGTTATGGATTCCTCTTGTGCTTCTGTTGATAGAAATAAACATGTACCTAGGAGTTTGCTTCACTCTAGGTTGGGACATGTCTTTTTCAAAAATGCAGCATGTTCATGGTTGTAATTTTGTTGTTGATTCAGTTGATTTTTGTGAGCCATGTGTTTTGGCAAAACATCACTCTCTTCCATTTGATATGAGCAAATCTATTGCTACTGAGAAGTTTGCTTTGATTCACATTGATTTGTAGGGCCCTTACAGAGTTAAATCAATCAATGGTGCTTGTTATTTCATCACCATCTTAGATGATTACAGTAGAGCAGTGTGGACACACTTGGTCACTGATAAGTCAAAGGTTGTTGCAATTGTCACAGATTTATTTTGATGATTGAAACTCAATTTCAGGTGAAGGTTAAAGCCATAAGAACTGATCATGGCACTGAGTTTTTTAAGTGCAATTAGTTTCTTAAGAGTAAGGGCATTATTCACCAGTTTTCTGTGCCATATGTTTCTCAACAAAATGGGAGAGTTGAAAGGAAATATAGGCATTTGTTGGAGACTGCAAGAGCTCTTAGGATTCATGCTTCTTTGCCTATTTGTTTTTGGGGAGAATGTGTCTTAGCTGCTATACATTTAATAAATTTGATGCCATCTTCTGTGTTAAGATGGTCCACTCCTTATGAGAAGCTTTATGAGAAATATCCTGACTACAACTACTTAAGGGTGGTGGGATGCCTTTGTTTTGTGTTAAAGAAAGGGTCTCACACTGATAAGTTTGATTCAAAAGCCAGGAAATGTGTGTTTCTTGGCTATCCATCTGATCATAGAGCTTATAAGGTATATGATCTGAATGACAACAAGGTTCTAATTAGTAGAGATGTCTTGTCTTGTGAAGATTCTTTTCCTTTTGCTAAAGGACAAAGTTCCACACAAGAGCCTTCCTTACACACTCAGACTTTGTCATTGGTTAATCCTGCATTTTCTCCCACTCATGTGGTCCCAACTACAACATCTTTTTCCACATCCAATGTGGTCCATGACAAACCTATACCCTCTTCTTCATCTTTTGACTTTACTCCAAACATACCCACTACTAATAACCCTGTTACCTTTGATTCTAGCTCCACATATGCTATTCCCATCCAAATTCAAACTCTAACTCCCATTCAAAATGATAACCCTATCCCAACTCAAAGTCCTGACAACAAAGACCCACTAGACAAACCCATATCCCTGCCCATCTCAAAGACTTATATTGCCCTACCATTGCTTCATCCATGTCCAGTTCCATTATGGTATCATCCTTGGATAATCAGGCTTTCTACCCACCTGATTATGTTGCATCCCTTGCCAATGTTTTGTCTCTTCATGAGCCATCAACATACAGGCAAGCTAACGGTGATCCTTTGTGGATTGAAGCTATGCAGAAGGAGCTTCAGGCTCTTGAATCTAATAGGACATGGATTCTTACTGAATCGCCTCCTAGTAAGGTGGCAATTGGATGTTGTTGGATGTATAAAATCAAGTTCAGACCTGATGGGACTGTGGAAAGATACAAGGCTCGGTTGGTAGATAAAGGCTACAACCAAATCAAAGGGAAAGACTTCAAGCACACCTTCTCACCAGTGGCTAAGTTCACTACTATCAGGGTGTTGATTGCTTTGGCTACTATGAGAGATTGGTGTGTCCATCAATAAGACACAAACAATGCTTTCCTCCATGATTTTTTAGATGAGGAGGTATGTATGACAACTCCACCAGGTTATGATATTGCCCCTGGTAAAGTTTGCATATTCAAGAGATCCTTGTATGGTCTCAAACAAGCCTCCCAGCAGTGGAACATTGAGTTGTCTAAATTTCTCATATCACAGGGTTATGAGAAATCAATGTTTGATTTTTCTTTATTCATTAAGAAAGTGTCATCTGGAATTGTAGTGATTCTGGTTTATGTTGATGATCTCCTAATAACTGGGGATGATGAGTCTGAAAGTCAGTGCATCAAGGATGCTCTTCACACTGCTTTCACTAGATACTTCCTTGGTTTGGAGGTATCTCATATAGAAAAGGGTACTCTCCTGAATCAACGAAAGTATGTGCTCGACATCTTGAAAGATACATGTATGGAGAATTGTAAATCATCCCCATTCTCTATGCCTCGTAGCCTACGGTTAAGCACTGATATAGGAGAACTGCTTGAAGATCCAGAGAGGTATAGACGTCTTGTTGGCAGATTAATCTACCTCAACACGACCCGACCTGACATTTCCTACTATGTACATCGTCTTAGTCAGTTCATGGGATCTTCCCGTCTTCCTCACTGGCAAGCTGCTATGCATGTTGTTCGATATTTGAAGGGTACCTTCAACATTGGCATGTTGTATCCTACAACTAATCATCTCACCTTGACTGGGTTTTGTGATGCAGATTGAGGAAACTGTATGTTTTCAAGCCGATCTTTATCTGGATTCTTTGTGTTCTTAAGTCATGCGTTGGTCTCATGGAAGATCAAGAAACATCCAACTGTCTCTAAATCCTCTACTGAAGTTGAGTATCGATGTTTGTCTAAAACTTCAGGTGAATTGGTTTGGCTAGATTCGATTTTGAGTAATTTGCACTGTCAAATTCCCAAACCGATTCCTCTCTTTTGTGACAACAAGTCAGCAATCCACATTGCTGAGAATCCCATATCTCATGAACGAACTAAGCATTTGAGGTTGGACTGCCACTATGTCAAGGAGAGGCTTCAGGAAGGCTTCTTAGTGCCTACATTTGTCAATTCACCGAATCAATTGGCGGATTTATTCACCAAGCCTTTAGGAGAGGACAAGCACCGGTTGTTAACTTGCAAGCTTGGACTTGTGGCCACCACTGGTCAAGCTTGAGGAGGGGATATTGAACATATAAGATGTAAATGATGTAAAATTCATACGTTCAGTAAATTGTCTAAAGCCAAGGGTATTTTAGTAAATCACTGTATAGGATTATAAATACCATTGGCATCACTTTGTACAGACATACATACAGAAACGGAAGAAATTAGTTGCAGATTCAACCATCTATAACAAACTTCCAAAACAGAAATCAAAACCTCCATTGATGAGTTTGATCTAGCTTGATTGAGCTTCAATTTTAGTTTCTTTTCAGTACAGCATCTAGGTAGTCTTCGTCTCTTCAATTCCATTAACCAGTAAAATCGAGTTTATTTTATGGTCTGTTATCAGGAAAGAGTTCGGGAAGATGAGCCTTACTCGATAGCATTCTTACGAACGGGGTTTTGAAAACCAAAATTGTTATAAATATCTATTCCCTTGGCAGAACGAAAAAGGTATGCAACCTTATCTGTCTTTCGGTTATCATTAAGGGAATGTAAGAGAAAAATATTCTTCCACGTTGGACAAAATATTTTTAATATCTAATATAATCATTTCATTTTATCATGGATAAATTTAATTTATTTTTAAGGGGTTGATGATGATAATAATCGATCCCCTTCAATATGTATTTTTTTGTAACCTCATTTGTAATATTTTTTGTACACCTTGTTTCTTAGCTAATGTTTCCGTCCTAATCGGAGTTTGTTTGCCAAGTAGGTTTTATCCAATACAAATAGGGTGGATGAACTATCTTTGTTTTGATAGAGTGAATCCATCAAATTTTAATTTAAATGTTCTACGAGATGGTTTTTAGGGTCTATATTGATTGCCTTGTCAAGATGGTTATAGACACTCATTAGCAGTTTTTTTTTACCTTATTAAGCAATATTAATTATCTTATAAAATGTCTTGGAATACCTTAATGTATAAAAGACGTTTTTTATATTAATTCATATGCGGTGATAATCATACTACAATTTTTTTTATAACGATAATCATACTACGATTGGTTTACATATGAATGGAAAATTTGAGTTCATTGAATATTTATCAAAGATATGATCATATTATGTTCCAAAGATAAAGGATAATGATCTTAATAATAAAAGCATGGAATAATATGTTTTCAAACTCAAGAGGCGTATGGTCTATTTAAAAAAATAAAAAATACTCCCTCATTTAATTAAAACTTATCATTTTAAAGATCTACATATTTATTAAGAAAACAAACAAAAATATACTTATACCCTTAATTATTATTATATTTTTTTACTTTCTCAAAAACTACAACTAACAACTATCTAATCATTACAAGGACAATTTCGTAAAGTAAATGACAAAAATACCTAAAATGACAAGTTTTTCTTAACAAGATTTATTTCTTAAAACGACATGTTTTAATTAGGGCTGGCAAATGGTACGAAAATTACCATACCAACCACGTACCAACCACAAACCGACTATGTTGGTAACCACATTTGTGGTAACCAACATGGTGGTAACCATCGTGGTGGTAACCACGTGAAGGTAGTACGGTAATGGTAATGAAATCTAAATACCATGGTTACCACGGTTACCGAGTATATATATATATATATATATATATATATATATATATATAATTTTTTTTTATTTAATGTTTTATTGTTATTACCTTTAAGTTTTAAGTTTTTAATTTATATTTTGTGTTTTGATTTTGACCTAAATTGATCTTTCCTACTTTTTTTCTACTAGAAACAATAGGAACATTTTGAATGTTTTTTTGCGGCATTTCACCCCAACGCCATTGTTTTAATGAACGGAGAGAGTATGTATTATAGATAATAAAAAAAAAAAGGTGGTGCATCTGTTTTTATTTGGCAAAAACAATCTCTTAACTCAATGTTTATACAAAACCCCCTGACAAATGTTGTTTACCATTTTTTTTATTTCGGTTTATCAATTGTGTGGCCGCATAGGATAAACACACCCTATATATAGGAAAATAATTTAAACCCTAAAAAAATTGGTGAACCTTATAATCTATTTTAAAAATGGTTAAAGTGGATGTATCTAGAAAACATGTTTCTCATTTTGGCTTCTTAATATCCTAGTACTTGCCAACTTGGGGGATAGAATAGAAAATTGTTATGAATCGATGGAAAGTAGAGTAGGAGAAAGACAGAGAAAGGTGAGATGTCTGTTCCTTGTATCCATTCTCAAAAGAGTACAAGCCTTATATAGGTAAAAGAGGTAGGGGTTATAGGAGGTGTAAAGGTTGGGAGGTGAACAACCACATATTATTACAACACTCCCCTTGGATGTACACCTCTAACATTACAAATTGTCTCGTTAAAAACCTTGCCTAGAAAAACCCAATGGGACAAATACTAGGACTAAGTGAAAAAGAGTACAGATGTCGTATGATACGCTTTGGTGATACTGCCTCGTTAAAAATCTTGTCAGGAAAACCCAGTGGGACAAAACCTGATCGAAGGGAAATAAGAGTGCATTGCGTATATTCTCCCCCTGAAATCAACATTCTTCTTGCAGCTTTCTCATCCTGACAAGCTCTTTGAACTTCTTGATAATACTGACTTCATGAGTTGCATTGCCGAGTCTGAATAATATCTTCGATGTGTGCAAGCCGAAATGTCTTCATGTATCACACTCGAGTTCGATGCGATAGACTTCCTTGTCTTTGGTGATGTGCTGCTTTCAATGCAAAAATATAAGGTACTTCCGGACCTAGTGGGCTTTTCATTGTTTGATGCGGGGGATCTGATGTATAGATGATGTATAAGTTGCCACATTAAAAACCTTACCTTGGAAAAACCCAGTGGGATAAAAACCAAGATTAAAGAAAAGAGTACAACATTGTGTATAGTACTTCAGGACTCAATACACTATGTCACCACTTACACAATACTTCAACTTTGACTTAATCGTGTAAATATGACGAGGCTTTCATATTGATGCTTCGGGCATTTCAATTTAATCGATCATTTTCACTTATATTCTTTTATTAATGATCAATTTGAGTATACAACTACTATGCCTGTCAATTACGGTTAGATTCGGTTCATCGACAACCAAACATTATATCCACTACAGGTGAATATATTTTCATATAGACTTTTATGCCATCTATCTTTTATATCTTACAACTTCATTTCGCTTATTGCGGTTTTGTATAAACACTCACTTAAAATCAATGATGTTATATTGTCCGATGTTTGGAACTACGGGTCCAATAACATCATGCTTAAAGAATTCATCTTTACATGAAGTGCTTCTTTCTAGCTCTTTACAATCATTTCGACGTCGAAATTCATCATCTGATCGATGATCCTCATATCTTCATAAGCTCTTTCCAATTCCGGAGAATAATATACTAAGAGCATAGTGATCTACTGATCTCACATGCTTCAGACATATTTGAGACTCACTTGATTTTGTTGGTTTTGGAGTTACTTCTGGAACCTCCAAATGAGCTAGCTAGTGCAATATACATGACTTAATCACTTTCTTGGCCTTAGTAAATGCATTTGATGGCTTTCTGCTAAACCATATAATTATCATTTGGTGTACATAAGTGCTGAACTTCTGGTTCACTTTCATTTATCCGCGGATCCCAAATGATATATAGAGAAGTTGCTTTCATGCAATCTCTTTCTTAATATATATAGTCTCATTTCCTCTCCCCCTAAATACCGAGCATTTGATCACCTTTATAAAGCTCGAGGTATTTGATATCATTAGGGACTCAAACCCCATGTATCATTCAACTTCTTTGTGGCCTCATTAGTTAACTGTGGAGGAGGATTCAGAACATATACTCTCTTTTGGAGATACTTTGGGAGAAGTTATTGTGTCAAATTCGAAATGCAAAATTGCATGGGCCCATTTGACTAACGACTCTTCTAGGTCGTTGTGAGCTACTATATGCTCCTTAAACATTCTCTACCTTTTCATATGACCAATGTGTTAAGGCATCTATATTGGAATAACATTGGTCCATATGCCAATGTTTTATGTTCGTATTTGTCTCATTGAACTCAGTCAAGAGACATAAGAGACTTTGCATTTACTCTTTATTATAGACGGTCTTGTTATATTTTTGCCAAGAGGACAAGCCGTACACGTATGGTCACCCTTATTGAGGATCTTCCGGTCCTAGGACCTTCTAGTCCTTTGGTGTGAATTTCAACGATCTTGCAAATCATCGTTTTACTTGAGCGACCAAATGCCACAAAGAATAAGATTTTATCATCAACTAACTTCTGGTTAGTGACATCATAAGTTTCAATGGGATAAATAAGTGTCAAAATGGTAAAACATTCTAACCATTGAACTTTGTTTATGGTGATCCATTTCTTTAATCAGATGTCGTTAACTGGGTATTTTCAGAACTTCTGTTGGTGTCATACTACAAGTATGAAACTAATGACAAACTACGTGTATTCATTAGATACACTTTATCCTTATTCATATTGTTCTTCGGGACATTAGAATTAACCGTACAAAGATGACCTAGTTATAAGCAATGACAATAACATTGGTTGCGCGCTTAACCATTACCTCTTTTACACCTTCTACAGGAGGGGCATGCTTCGGGTCATGCTTAGAGGAGTGTCAGGAAGTGGCCTTGTAAACGGGATCATGCTTTGTGGTTATTTATATTGGTTGTACTTAACCAAATAAAAATAGTTATGAATATGTCATAACCCATATTCCATATACTTCTTCAAGAGTACAAATGTTTAAAATAATATCTTATATACTCTGCTAGAGTTTATAAGAATATGAAATTATAGTCTTCAAGCTCTTATGCAGACTTTGATGAAAACTCACAATCTGCTGGATTGTTTACAAATGGTATCGAGACTTTGAGCTCTTGGCGAGATAAGTGTCGCAATCTACTGGATTGTTTAACCATTGAGTTTAGGAACTTCAAGCCCACAAAATAGGTGTAAAAAACTCACAATATAGTGGATTAATGTGATAATAATAATAATAACAAAACTATTTAAAAGATAATACTAAATAGTAAAGCATATTAAGAAACGTGTATATCAAAAACAATAATCTTAAATAAATAAATAAATAAAATTAATGTCAACTTCGAGTGACAAGACAATTTAACATAGTTCTTCGAGACCATTTTATCACCTACGGCAGGAGATGACATTCTTATATGTAATTTTATCATCTACTTCGGGAGACTAATGAAGAAACAAGGATGATTATAAAATGTTATAATTCATCTACTTCAAAATCCGTTCATCTACTACAGGAGATGTGTCCATTAATTTACTTCGAAATTCGTTTATCTACCTCAGGAGATATGGAAAACAAATATAATTTAAATAAATAAAATAACATGCATATGAATTAACTAAACATAAATAAGAAATATAATTTCATCACTACGGGGATGATTTTCAATCATTCACATATACTTCGGGAGATGGTCCGTTCATCTACTTCGAGAGATGAGATGATTAGTCTGTTAATCTACTTTGGGAGATAGGGTTTTATCGATTGTTCATCACTTCGGGGACGAGATTTAATTTATCGGTTCATCGCTTCGGGGATGAGATTAATCCGGTAATCACTTTTATCATATCATCACTACATGGATGAAATTTAATGGATATAAAGTAATCTATGTATACACATCCTCTTCGGGGGATGAGACTAATTTATTCAATTGATTTAACCACTTTGAGAATTGAAATCACTTATTCGATTGATTCAATCACTTCGGGGATTGAAATTTATTCGATAAATTCAACCACTTTCGGGGCTGATATAATTTATGTTTACACATCATCTTCGGGGATGTGTTTATATACTTCACTTTGGTGTAAACAATGCAACCCTGGAAGTTTAGATCGTTTTCTATAATTTTCTAAAAAGTACAGACGGATCTTTGATTTTAAAGAACTCATGGGTTGGTTTTATAATTAAACCAAATTTAAACCTAATTGATTTGCCTTCCTCGTTTTGATTTCACAGTGGCGGCGTTGGTGTACATGTGGACATCACAGGTAGGATTCCTCTCCCACTGGCAGTCTCGGAGGCGTCGCGTCTCCATCGACTGAATCTGGCCCCGGAGATGTGGTGATGCCGCTGGACCTGAGTTGCGGGTCCCTGTATTCGTCGCCGATGAGCGGGAGGGCCATAGGGGATGCGCCACAACCCTGGAATCGACCGAATCTGTAAATACATAAAACACGCTCGCCGCTGCAACCTCACCGCCGGTGACTCGGACAGACACGTTGACGAACTGCGAGGGAACGAACTTCGGCGGCATGGCGGTTCATCTCCTCCGTGTTGAAATCGCAGGGAGACGGTTATGTAACCCAATCAATGGCTCCCATTCAAATTCGCCGGGTCATCTCCCTCGTAAAGGACAAGACCAACATCGGCATTGCCAAAGCGGCGGGGAACGCCGACAGAGCCCTCGAAGCCCTCATCTTCAGGATGGTGGTGCTCGGGGTCGGCCTTCAAGGATGGATGTGAGTATGTGACATACACGGTGGTGCGCCACACCGATGACGTATGCCACCGCACACCGTGTGCCGCCGATTGCAGGAGCAGATCGCCGGATTGAGCGATCGGTTAGATTCGATCTTCCAGATCAAAAATCAGGTGCAAATCGGGTGGTGATCATCGGAGGCAGATCGGTTTAGGTTGAGATTTTGGGTATTACGAGGGCATAATTTCAACTTAACCTTGATTTGGCCAATGATTTGAAAAAATCATCGGGATTGCCAATGATTTGAAAAAATCACCGGGATTGGGTAGAGACTCGTGCTGATAACGTGTTATGGATCGTTGGAAAGTAGAGTAGGAGAAAGACAGAGAAATGTGAGATGTCAGTTCCTTGTATCCATTCTCAAGAGAATACAAGCCTTATATAGGTAAAAGAGGTAGGGGTTATAGGAGGTGTAAAGGTTGGGAGGTGAACAACCACATATTATTACAACAAAAATCTCTTTTTGTAAATACTCCCTCTGTTCACAAATATAAGGCTCCGTTTGGATAGCATTATTATGATTTATAAACTTTGTTTTTTAGTTTATAATAGTTACTATTTGACAAGGGTGTTTGGAATGTCAAAATTAAATCAAAAATTAAATCAACACGCTGTTCACGCCCTTCGGTATCCCATGAATGCGAAACCCTTCTTGTTCATCATTCTCCCTGAAATCCCTAGAAAACTATGAAATTTTGGGGCTTCCATGCTTATTTGGGTTGCTCCTTCTCACAAATCTCCTCTCCCATCCTTGATTACATCTTCTCTGTCTTACCTTTGGCTTCTGATGGCGTTTGTGGCCTTGTGGGGTGGGCTAATTTGTTTGTGTTTTTCGCTGGCCCTTCAAATCGATTTGGGGGTTTCTTTCCTTGCCCCCTGTCGTTGCTTTGGGATGTGATTTAGAGGGATGCAGTGGTCCTGTTGGAGGAGTTCAGGAGCGATTTTTGGTTCCTCTTCTTCGGTTGGGCTGGGGCGCCCTCTGCGCCGCCGTCTCTCTCCTCTCTTCTCCTACTGCGCAAATCCATTTAGGGCTCGTTTGGAAAGGGTATATAGATATAGGATATAGGCTATGAGTATGAGATATAGATATCAGGCTATGGGTATTGGGTATGGGTATGAGAATGATATCTATATCCCATATCTGCTGTTTGGAAAGGGTATATAGATATCAGACTAAAAACAAAGAGAAAATATAATAAAAATAAACCAAAAACCTAATAACTTTCTAACAGAACCCTAATTCAATTCAAGAGCAACGGTGTCAGTCCAGAGAGATGCATTAGGTTTCGAATCTGGACAGATGCATTTTCGAATCGAAAATCAGCCTGGGCATGGTAGAGCCATCATCACTGTGATCCAAACCTGAATAGCTCTCATCAGTCAGAGGGTTCAGCAAACTCGGATTCGGCTCTATTTTCTCACCGGAACAGCACCCGCCGAGCTCGCAGATCTCCTGCAAGAGCTGCTGCACGGGCCTCATAAAAATCGAACCTTTCAAGATGGAGGTGTAACCGGTGAAGGGGGAGGTGTCGAGAACTGTTGTTCCATGGGGTGACTGGTTGAAGAGAGGGGGAGATTGGTTGAAAGAGATCCATGGAGGGTGACTGGTTGAAAGGCGGTGGAAGGAGGAGGAGAAGAATTTCGCAGTCCGGATGTAGCTCCTATATCCCCCAATTTCTACAGATATCCAAAAGCTAAAAAAAACCTAGAATTAGTATATGGAGATATAGGATTGATATCCATATACCAATTTGGATAAATATACCAAACAAGGGATATAGATATAGAGCTTTCTATACCCATAGCCTATATCTATATACCCCTTCCAAACAAGCCCTTACTCTTTATCGGGCTCTTGGGACGTTGTCGTCGCTGCCCTCAACTGTCGTCGCTGGTGATGGCCGCCGTTTTGTAGATCCAATCTCGCCGTGTTGTAGTTTGTCGGGGAGGACCCATCCTGCTTCCGATACGAATCTCCCCCTCCGAGGGCCTTGGGATGGGTGATTTTCGCCGAAGAAGAATAAGCCTCGCTCGTCGACATCGGAGATTTAGTCGATAGTCAATGTCATTAGAGGAGAGAATATGGCGGCGATTCCGGCGAATGGCGAGGCTAAGGGCTGTTGGTAGGGGAAGATGAACAGCCTAAAATTGATTTAAATCAAATACTGTACATATATTCTACAATAATTATATCATAAATCAACACTTATCACTAAAATAAAACATTTTCAAAAATAAACATTAATGACATTATAAGTTGGACATGCAAACGCAGCCTAAGTCGTTTGTCTTTCTAAAATAATTTTTAAAGAGCTAAAACCTATATAAATTATTAACTTTTTTATTAAAATTTTAAAATAATATTATACTTAATATTAAGAAGTATAGTATTATTTTTTAAAAATAATAAAAAAGTTTATATTTTATATAGTTTTTACCTCATTAAAAAAATGTGTCAGGAAGTCAAACGATTTATATTTGTGAACGGAGGAAGTATAATATACCAGGGCTGATTTGACAATAACCTAAAATAATGTGGTGCCAATTGAACATTCCGGAGCTTATGTGGGCATGTAATGATAAATGCATATATTTGTAAATAAAATAATGACATGGAAAACACTAATCCACCGCCACAAGCTAATATAGTTAGTTTAATGTTATTAAATTGTTGGTCAGAACTAATAAGTTCAAAGTTGTGCAAGTAGTAATTAATTAGTGCAAGCATGTGGAATTAAGAATGTGACACCTCAAAAAGGAACTCTTATCATGGACAATTATTCCTCCACACCAAAACTTTGTGTTGTATATGAATATATAAAAATACACATTAGTAATATAAATATAATTTTTATGATTTTTTTTAGATTAAATAAATATCAAAATATTTTTGTATTGTAGGGAGTGGAGCATAGAGTGAAGTAGGAGATCTCCATTGCAAAACTTTGCATTTTTTGCTTTTAATGTTAAAAAGATGCATAGTTTATACTACCTACTCCATTTATCCATTACACAAATATACTCAAGAAAGTTAATAAATTAATTGAAATATGTGAAATATGAATTAAAGAATTATGAAATAATATAAATATATGTATTCTTACATAGGATTAAAAAGGATTTTGTTTATATAAAAAAAAAGATGATTTCTTTTATTCTTATTAGGAATAGCTTTATTTATCCCTAACAAATGATGTTCAAGTTTTATGTCATGTTTTTATGCTTATTTCAGCTTCTTATTCTATCGTCATATGTATTCTGGGATAGGAATATAGCATTTTGTGTAGTTTATGCTTATTTACAAGAAATAGAGGTATACATAAGTTTTGGTTTAATATTACAGAATTTGGAGCCATTCAGGGACGAAACCAAGAAGAGAGGACAAGAGCTGAAACTTACTCAATTTCGAGTAAGTTACTCGACATCGACTATCACTGAGAGCCGAACCAAGTCGAGAACCGAAGACGAAGAGAACTCGAGCTCGTCTTTACTCGATGTCGACATACTTGCTCGACGTCGACCAAGACCAAAAAGCGCACCCGAGCTCGAGGAAGAGAACCAGATCGAGGAGCTGTGAAGACAAGCTGAGATCGACGAAGTTACTCGAAGTCGACCAAAATTTGTCGATGTCGACCAAAATATTCTTGGGTCGTGAGTCCATTGGGCCAATCCGAAGTCGAGTTGATTGTTTGGGCACGAAAGAAGTCCGAGTCTATCTAGTTTCTATCAAGATATATCCATGGAGAGAAGGATTTATCTACCACATGAAGATATTTAGATATTTTAGATATTTCCCTTTTAGATTAATATTTTAATTAGTTAAGTTTTATCTTTAGAAAGTACATATAGTTTGCTTTCCTTGATTAGCAAGGATTAAGGCTTATAAATAAAGCCCATGGGGCTAGTTTTTATTCATTCAATTCTAGAAGGAGAAGAGAGAGAGAGAGAGAGAGAGAGAGAGAGAGAGAGAGAGAGAGAGAGAGTGGAGGCCGAGAAGAGTTAAGGAGCGAGAGTTAAGGAGCGAGAGCAAATTGGTTTTGATTGGTTGTAAGTTTTATTTAGTTTATTAATGCAAAGTTATTCCCTGTTATTATTGATGTCTTTCCTTGCGATGAAGAGCGAGAAATCCACCTACTTCTGGGGTTGGGGTGAGCCCAACGGTAGCCAAGTGTGTTTGAGGTAAAGATTCAACCTTTGTTATGCTTTAATCATCCACCGCCTTTAATATGTTTATTACCTATTTAATAGAGATCCATGTTAACAACTTGGATTATAAACATAAAATCGGTAGATACAATTAGGGTTTCTTGAAAGAGTTGTCTAATTGTTCGAAAATGCGAAAGCTTGATCCTTCGATGAGATTGCATGATTATTCCTCTTATTCTTGCCTTATGCATGTTTGGTTATCGTTGTTGCAAACCCCGATCTTGGAAGTTCTTTTTCATACATAATTCAATTCGAAATTTGCATTCGTTTAGTTTCTGTTCTCCTCGATTTCGACCAAATCTAGTCGACGTCGACTACTCATTCTCGATCGAGCAAGATCGTTGTTGCTTCTGTCTCTGCAAGCTACTCGAAATCGACCAGGTTCCTCGACTACGACCAGTTTCCTCGACATCGAGCAGCCTTCTCGAGATCGACCAAAAGCAGTGACCTTTGATTGCTCGAATTCAACTGTACCCATGCCCCTGTCGACTAACCTTAGTCGAGGTCGAATACTCTGGAGTCGATCACCATCCATGAGATTCATCTGCTACTTGAGATCTGCTGACCAGTTTCCTCGAGGATCGATCCTGACTTCCTGTTGCTACATCGGGAGGGAGTCTTGAACATTATTTGCTAGGAACTGAATCGGTTTGCTTTATTTTATTCCTATTTTATTTGCAATCTCGATTTCCTCCATCAACAAATTGGCGCCGTTGCTGGGGAAGCAATCATTCGCGCCTTAAGTAGTTAGATCTCATGTTTTTCTTTAAGTTTTGATTTTGCAGTGTATGCGCCGTTCTGGTCACCCACCTGAGTTTGACGCCTTAGACGATCTGGAATGCCTTATACACGTCCACACTAGATTGAAAAGAGCAATGGCGACCGCAAAAACACAAGCACGACTGATAGAAAGGCTTCAAGCGGAGATAACGGCCAACAATGGTGCTCTCACCACTGAGAGAGAACGCACTGCGAAGGAAGCCAAACTAAGGAGGTAGGCAGAAGCTGAGCTTGCCCAATACCCTACCATTGTAGAGGATTACATGAACCCCCAGCCATATAGAGCTCCTGGACATCCAGAAAGGGATTAGCGGAAGGATGATCTACAGATGATCCTCGATGAGATGCGCCGGAATCAAGCAGAAAGCAAGCAAGCCAATAGCGTCATCAACAATTAGCTCCAATACATCAATACAAGATTTGGAGAACTGGACATCTGGAAGAGGAACATTGAGACCCAGATGGGTCAATTCGCGGCACAAATTCCACGACCGACCGGGCAACTCCTTGGGCATACAGAACCAAATCCCAAGGGGAAGACCGGACACGTCGCGACTGTAAAGCTCAGGAGCGGGCACCAACTACGCGAGTTAGAGGTCAAAAAGCAGCAGGACGAAATTGAGAAGTTACTCGACATCGAGCAGAGCCAAGTCGATGTCAACCAGACTACTCTTCATCGAGTAAGGGTACCCGAAGTCGACCAACTCCAAGACGACGAGGAATCTTCTGCGCAGCAACTGAACTCGAAGTCGACTCCTATAGTCGACGTCGAGGAAAATCTAGTTGATGTCGAGGAAAATCCACTCGAAGTCGAGGACTCTGCAGCACCTCCAACATCTGTTCTGGCTTCGAAGCAGAAAAAGACGCTACATTTCCCTTCCAAGACACTAAAAGATCCCACAGCAGGTAGGTTTAAACGATTTGTTAAGATGCTTCAAGAACTGAATGTCTCAATTCTTTTTACAGAAGCTCTTCAAAAGATGCCTGCATATGTGAAGTTCCTCAAGGAGATCCTCAGCAACAAGTGATCAATCACTGAAATCGCCGGAGACTGCAAAAGGATAGACTTCCCTGAGAAGAGACCTGACCCTTGTAAGTTTTCTATTACTGTGGGATTTGGACAATATAGATATGAGGCCTTGTGTAATTTATGAGCAAGTGTGAGCATCATGCCCTTATCAATCTGGCAAAAGGTGAAGATAGGGTCTATAGAGCCTGTGGATGTCAAACTATACATGGCAAACAACACAATGGTCGTTCCTACAGGTATGGTTGACAATGTCCCTGTCCAGGTTGGTAAGTTCTATATTCCCGCTGATTTCCTTGTTATAGATTGTGCGGAAGATCCTACTTGCCCTATTATTCTTGGTAGACCTTTCTTAGCTATTGCAGATGCCAAGATTAGCGTCAGAAAGCGGTTGCTCACCTTCACGATAGGCGACGAAGTCTTATATTTCTCTTTTGGCCCAACAAAGGAGGAAATTCCATGGCTGGAAGTGAAGAGCATCAGCAACCACGAGTGTAAGCAAACAACGGAGGACAGCGCCAAAAAACTGCTCGACATCGGCCAAGTCAACTCGATGTCGACCACCTTCCTCGACTTCGACCAAGCCTACTCGAAGTCGACTTCCTCTGTTGAACAACCGACTTGCCAAGAGTCTAAGTATGGGGTCCCTGTACTCAACGTCGACCAGATCTACTCGACGTCGACCAACCCTAAGCCCGAAGATTTCTGTTTTAGGCACGAAAAGGTAAGTCCAGGTATGATTTCAACCCCTCCTCTGTCCATTAATAAATTTAATAAATATTTAAGGAGAGATAAAGCCCCGTGGCGAGCTAATCTGCGAAGGATGAGAGCTGGAAAGAAGAAGAAGGAATACAAGGGATACTATGCAACCAACAACTTATCAGCTGAGCTTGCATACTACCATCAGAACCTAAATGATCCGGGAGAAGGGCCAGGCACAAGGAGGCCCCACATTGACGGTCCTTGAGCACAAGCGGAGAAGTCGGCCTAGGGACTCTGAAATCTAGAGCATGTACATAAAACTTTTTGATTTTGGGACTTTTAAAATTTTAAGGTTTTGTTTTTGATTTTTGTTTTTGGTTTTGAGTGCTTCATGCGGAAGGTCTTGTCTTTGTGCAACAACTAACAATTCTCAGGCCGAAAAGCTTAAAGGATCGCGAAGAGGGGAGGTGAAGTCTCTGACGGACCAATCGAAATCAACGAAGGCCAAGTCAAGATCGACCAAGAAGAAGATCGAGCAGAACCATTCTACTCGACGTCGAGGAGGCCACTCGAAGTCGACGAACCAAGAAGCTTCCTCGACTTCACCATTCCACTCGACGCTACCAGTTTCCTCAACGTCGACAAATTTCCTCGACGTCGACCAACTCAGTTACTCGACGGCCCCTGTTTTGTCTTCCTCGACGCATTATTCGGTGAGTTCCTTCCTTTACCCTTTTTTTTTATTTTATTTATACAGTGGGAACACTATATATTTTAAGTATGGGGTGGGGAAAAAGCTCATTATCATTATTTTATTCTTGTTTTTGGTTTTACATAGTGAATTTTGAGTGAATTTTTAATTTTTATGCTTAATTGCTAAACTCAAAGTTTGTTTTATGAGACATCTCCCAAAGCTTGTAAATTGTTTAAAGAATTATTGTCATGGAAGTTATAATAGAACTCGACGATGCAAAATTGGATTCATTAGAGATATAACATGAAATTGCCTAGTAAAGGGAAGTCACAATGAAGTGCATATTTTCTTGAAAACCATGAAAGGAGGTAAAATTTGAAATTGCTTTTGACATGTTGCATGATAAGAGGATGGATGACTTTATATTTTCCATATATGCTCATATTGTTATATCCTAGCTTTACCTATGCTTATGCATCACAAAAGCCATATTATGCCTTATTTCATATATTGCTCCACATGTTCTAAATATTTGCCATTTTTTACCTTATTTCCTATCCGGGGATTATGTTGAGAATGATGTTACATTATGGAGATTACTATATGGTTATTGTGTTGTTATTATCATTATTGGAGTTTGGCAGGAAATTGAAAAGATATGGAAAATTTAATGAGTGAAAGAAAATCCGATCACCTCAGGAGATAAACGTAGATCGACCATGCTCGCTGAGATAATAGTTCAGTGAGATGGGACACGCATGTGAGGAGTCCAAAGCACTAAGTATCCGGGGTCATTCATGACACCCATGTTTGCGACTCGCGAGAAGGCAGTGCTGAGGTTAGAGAGGTAAAAGCATATAAGTGAAGAAAAAAAAAGCAAAGAAAGAATGAGTGATGTGGAAATTATCAAAAGGAGAAAGTGCATCAAAGCAAAGTTTGAAGAAATTCTCCCTGGATTTAGCACCACATTGCCCAAAAATTGCCCACCTTTATCCTTTTACCAATCTAATCCTTATTGAGCTTAAATTAAAGTCCTCTTGATTATTGTTGCTTTGTCACTTATGGATTGTTTTTGCATAACCCTCCTTTTGTGAGTAGATGTTGCTTTTTATTCACATGTATGGATTTGTGACATTAGTACCTTTTCGAGGATGGTAATTGATTGCAGTGCTAGGGATATATAAAAATGAATCTATGATGTTGAGAGTTTTGAATTCTTTCCCTGAATGACCATCCAAGTTATTGCTTGGGGACAAGAAAACTTAAATATGGGGTGATTTGATGTCCATGTTTTATGTCATGTTTTTATGCTTATTTCAGCTCCTTATTCTATCGTCATATGTATTCTGGGATGGGAATATAGGAAATTTGTGTAGTTTATGCTTATTTACAAGAAATAGAGGTCTACATAAGTTTTGATTTAATATTACAGAATTTGGAGCCATTCCGAGACGAAACCAAGAAGAGAGGGCAAGAGCTGAAACTTACTCGATTTCGAGTAAGTTACTCAACATCGACTATCACTGAGAGCCGAACCAAGTCGAGAACCAAAGACGAAGAGAACTCGAGCTCGACTTTACTCGATGTCGACATACTTGCTCGACGTTGACCAAGAACAAAAAGCGCACTCGAGCTCGAGGAAGAGAACCGGATCGAGGAGCTGTGAAGACAAGCCGAGATCAACGAAGTTACTCGAAGTCGACCAAAATTTTTCGATGTCGACCAAAATATTCTTGGGCCGTGAGTTCATCGAGCCAATCCGAAGTCGAGTTGATTGTTTGGGCATGAAGGAAGTCTGAGTCTATCTAGTTTCTATCAAGATCTATCCATGGAGAGAAGGATTTATCTACCACATGAAGATATTTAGATATTTTAGATATTTCCCTTTTAGATTAATGTTTTAATTAGTTAAGTTTTATCTTTAGAAAGTAGATATAGTTTGCTTTCCTTTATTAGCAAGGATTAAGGCTTATAAATAAAGCCCATGGGGATAGTTTTTATTCATTCAATTCTAGAAGGAGAAGAGAGGTAGTAAGTGGAGAGAGAGAGAGGGGGGGGGGGGGGGGGGGAGGCCGAGAAGAGTTAAGGAGCGAGAGCAAGTTGGATTTGATCGGTTGTAAGCTTTATTTAGTTTATTAATACAAAGTTATTCCCTTTTATTATTGATGTCTTTCCTTGCGATGAAGAGCGAGTAGTCCACCTACTTCTGGGGTTGGGGTGAGCCCAACGGTAGCCAAGCGTGTTTGAGGTAAAGATTCGACCTTTGTTATGCTTTAATCATCCACTGCCTTTAATATGTTTATTACCTATTTAATAGAGATCCATGTTAACAACTTGGATTATAAACATAAAATCGGTAGATACAATTAGGGTTTCTTGAAAGAGTTCTCTAATTGTTCGAAAAGGCGAAAGCTTGATCCTTTGATGAGATTGCATGATTGTTCCTCTTATTCTTGCCTTATGCATGTTTGGTTATCATTGTTGCAAACCCCGATCTTTGAAGTTCTTTTTCATACATAGTTTAAATTCAAAATTTGCATTCGTTTAGTTTCTGTTCTCCTCGATTTCGACCAAATCTGGTCGACGTTGACTACTCATTCTCGATCGAGCAAGATCGTTGTTGCTTCTGTCTCTGCATGTTACTCGAAATCGACCAGGTTCCTTGACTACGACCAGTTTCCTCGACATCGAGCAACCTTCTCGAGATCGACCAAAAGCAGTGACCTTTGATTGCTCGAATTCGACTGTACCCAGGACCCAAGTCGACTAACCTTAGTCGAGGTCGAGTACTCTGGAGTTGATCACCATCCGTGAGATTCATCTGCTACCTGAGATCCGCTGACCAGCTTCCTCGAGTATCGATCCTGACTTCCTGTTGCTACATTGGGAGGAAGTCTTGAACATTATTTGCTGGGAGCTGAATCGGTTTACTTTATTTTATTCCTATTTTATTTGCAATCTCGATTTCCTCCATCAACAATAAACAAACTTAAATAAACTCCAATATTCATTGAATTTTTTTTTTATAATTTAAACTAAAAAAAAATACGATTGAAGTTTAAAAATATAACTTCCTAATCATTAAAACCACCAATAGATAGTCCAAATGAATAAGGTGAGAAGTTTCAAGTTTGCAATATAATCTTTATTTATTGGAAAAAAAAAATACTTTTATAAGACGAGTGAAATTGTTGAGAATATAAGTTGAGTTGTGGGATAAAGATCACACATTGATTAAAAATTGAATCCAAGCCTTACATATAAGTCGGCGGGCTACCCCACCTAACACCAATTGGTTTTAGGATGGAACCCCTCTCGGCTTGTGTGCTCAGCTTGGTTGCATTGGTGCGCATGATGTGCTTGGGGGTGCGTGCACCCCCCCCCCCCACGTTGTATATGACCCATCGTTATTTAACGTGGGGGCATATAACGTGGGGGGTCCACACGTCCGAGCGCATATGCGCACCCGAGCCGAGCACACAAGACCAGCGGGGTTCCGTTGTAGGATTCTAGAATTGATGTAAAGTCCTCCTTGAGGATTTCTATTCATTGATAAACATATATATAGGTTACAAAGGTATTGAGCTTTTGGGCCCATTATACAATATAAGACCTTTGTAATCTATCAAACCCCCGCAGTCGAAACTGGAGGGGCCCGTACAATGAGACTGGACCGAAAATCAATGAACAACTGCCGAGGTAAACCCTTGGTGAATATATGAGCGTACTGATAGGAGGACGAGACATGTAGAACGCGGACATGTCCAATGGCAACCTTGTCCCGGATGAAGTGGAGATCGAGCTCAATGTGCTTCGTGCGTTGATGCTAGACTGGGTTGTTAGCCAAATAGACGGCAGAGACATTGTCAGTGTAGACCAGAGTGGCCTTCTGAAGAGGGCAACGAAGCTCAAGAAGGAGATTGCGGAGCCAAGCTCACTCGGAGACAATGTTGCCAACTCCTTTGTACTCTGCTTCAGCACTGGAACGAGACACGACAAACTGACGCTTTGCTGACCACGACACAAGGGTGTCGTTGAGGAAGACACAGTAACCAGACGTGGAGCGATGTGTGTTAGGACAACCACCCCAATCCGCATCAATGTAAGCAACAAGGTCAAGCTTAGAGGAAGGAGTGATCGTGGTACCTAGCTCGAGGGTGCCGCTGATGTACCGAATGGTCCGCTTCAAGGCCTGAAAGTGGGGTTCTCTGGGTGCATGCATGAACAAGCAGATCTGCTGAATGACATAACTGATATCAGGCCTGGTGAAGGTAAGATACTGAAGTGCACCAGCGAGGCTCCTGTACAACATCGGATCATCAACCAAAGGACCTGAATGAGCACTGAGCTTGCTAGACGTATCAAAAAGGGTGGTGACAGGATTACAGTTACCCATCTTGGCCCGAGCAACAATCTCAACAGCATACTTACTCTAAGAGAGAAACAGGCCAAACACATGACGCTGAACAGCAACTCCCAAGAAGTAGGACAATTGACCCAGATCAGACATGGCGAACTCCGCACTCAACTGCGAAATAATAGACATCCGAAGAGCATCAGAAGATGCGGTGAGAATGATGTCGTCGACATATAGTAACATGAAGGCCATGTCCGAGCCTCTGCGATAGATGAATAGAGATGTATCCGAACGGCTGCCAACGAAACCCAAGCATAGAAAATGAGAAGCAGAGCGCTGGAACCAAGCTCGCGGAGCCTATTTCAGACCGTATAGAGAGCGCTTCAGGAGACAGACGTGTTTGGGACGATCAGCATCAGCAAACCCCAGCGGTTGAAATATGTAGACTGTCTCATTCAGATGGCCATGCAGAAAAGCGTTCTTGACACCTAGCTGATGGATGGCCCAATTGCGCGACAGAGCTAAACTCAATACCACTCGGATAGTGGCAGGCTTGACTACGGGGCTGAACGTCTCATCACAATCAATACCTACCTGCTGAGAGCGACCGTCGACCACAAGACAGCCTTTGTAGCGCTCCAGTGTCCCATCAGAGCGAAACTTGTGACGGAAGAGCCACATACAGCGGATGACGTTCACCTCATGAGGGCGAGGGACAAGAACCCAAGTACCATTCTTTGTAAGGGCCATGTATTCGTCGAGCATAGCCGCCTGCCAATTTGGGTCGAGGAGGGTTGTTTTGTGAGAGGTGGGAATGGGGGAAAGGGAGGTCGGGGAGGAGGCGGGGGGTTGGGAGTCGGGAAGGACGAAGGCAGGGGGGTTGGGAGGCGGCGGGGAAGGCTGCGGGCGCTTCAAGCCCGCAACGGGTTGATTGGCTACGGCCGCGACATGATGATGCGGCCGCGGCAGCACGTCATGGGAATGGATGGCGGGGAGTATGTAGGGTAATGGACGGCGGGGCGATGTGTGGTGGTTATGGAGATGATCTGACGGGGTCGGAAGACACCGGAGATGCTGCGGGTGTGTGGTCTGGTGGTAGGGGTGGTGGTGGTGGTGGAGGGGGAGAGAAGCAGAAGCATCGGGAGAGCTCTGTGGAAGAAGAAAGTGAGGGAACGAAGACTCTGACTCAAACTGAGACACAGAAGGTGTGGAAGAGGGGAGAGGAGGAGGAGAAAAGGGAAAGCGAGACTCATCAAACGTGACATGACTTGACACAATAAGCTTATGGGTCGTGACATCGAGGCAAAGGTAACCGCGATGATCAGATGGATAGCCTAGGAAGACACATGGAGTGGAGCGCGGGTGAAGATTGTGTGGGGTTGTGGAGGACTGGTTTGGGAAACACAAGCACCCGAAGGTGCGAAGGTGATTATACCTAGGCATGGTGTAATAAAGTGTCTGAGCTGGCGAGCGATGGTGTAGGGTAGTGGATGGAAGAATGTTTAGGAGATAACATGTGGTGGATAAGGCGTGAGGCCAATAGGGAAGAGAATAGATGCGTGGAAGAGAAGAGAGCACATCATGGTGGTAATGGTTCTGATGATTCGTTCAGCCTTGCCATTTTGCTGAGAAGTATAGGGGCAAGACAAGCGATAGGAGATCCCATTTGTGGCAAAGAAAGAGTGAAAGTCTTTGGTGTCAAATTCACAGCCATTGTCACATTGGAAACATTTGATGAATGTGTGAAACTGTGTTTGGATGTAGGCATGGAATTTGGCAAAGACGGAAAACACTTGGGACTTGAAATGCAACAGGAAGACCCATAAGAAATGAGTGTAATCATCAAGAAACAAGAGGTAGTACTTGTGACCCTCCTTGCTAGGCACAGGAGAGGTCCAAATGTCACTATGAATGATATCAAAGGGAGCAAGGGTAGAGGTCAAAGACCGTTGGAACGGCAGTCTGGCGTGTTTGCCTAGTTGGCAGGAAGAGCATAAACCAGAGCGTGGGTCTTTAGTACAGGTGACAAGACTCTAGGAACGGATGACATCGAGAACGGCGGCACTGGGATGGCCCAGGCGTGTATGCCACAGGCTGGACGACGATGCCGAGAGGGCGACGGGGCACGAATGACTGGACGCAGGAGGTGGTGTGATAGGGTAGAGCTCCCTGGTGCTGTTACATCTCATGCGAGTAACCCCCGTAGTAAGATCGTTCACAGAGAAACCATAGGGATCAAACGCAAGGGAAATGTTGTTGTCAATAGTGAACCGACAGACAGAGATAAGGTTTTGGACAATCCTTTGGGGCAATGAGGACATTGTTGAGGTGTAGTGGGTGGGTTGGGGTCTGTAATTTGGTGTGGCCAATTCCCGAAGTAGCAAGACGACCACCATTTCCGACGATAATAGAGTGTGCAGGGCCCTTAAAGGAAATAGATGAGAGGTTACCTGAGGAGTTCGTCATGTGGGAGGTGGCACCAGTGTCCATGTACCAAGAAGAGTCTGAAGATGTCGGCTGCATAGAGGAGTGTAGTCAATGAGGGTTGAATGGCCGGAACATAGCCTTGATCAGGGCCCTTAAAGGCGTGATGCCTATCCGGCTGAACATATCCTTGATCAGACGATGTCAGATAGGCCTGAGGTCGTAGGGTAGGAGAGCCGGAGTGTAGCCAATGAGGGTTGAAGCCAGTCACCGAGGACCATCGAGGGGCGGCGGTCGAAGGAGGAGGGCTGCGAGTCCTCGTATGCCGCGGCCGCTGCAGATGTCGATGCCGCGGCCGCGGCCACAGCAGATGAGGTCGGACATTTTTTTTTCTCGGAAAGAAACGACAGCGAGAGCGAGAGAAGACGCTCGAAAGAGAGAGGTCCAATACCTTTGTAATCTATCATCCATCCTAAAACCAATTGGCAATAAGAGGAGTGACCCACTGACTTATATGCAAGGCTCGGGGTTCCGTGTTTTTCGATGTGGGACAATCATCCACACATCACAACACACACCCTCAAGTGCAACTGCTTGGCCTCGCAATATATGTCAGTTGCACTTGACGTCTTGAGCCTTAAGGCCGACCAACCCACTAGATAGACCGGCCAGGGTCCTGAACCGCACCGCTCTGATACCATGATGAATCCCGATAGGCCATATGACGTGAGGGGTCCACACGTCCGAGTGCATATACGCACCCGAGCCGAGTGGGGTTCCATCCTAAAACCAATTGGTCTTTGGTGGGGTAGCCCACCGGCTTATATGCGATTCCCTCAACACACCCCCTCAAGCGCAATTGTCTGGCCACGCAGTATCTGCCAGTTGCGCTTGACGACATAAGCATTAAGGCCGGCTAGCCAATTAGACCAGGAACTCAAACCACACTGCACCTAGCCAAACCTCGGCTCCGATACCGTGTTAAATCGACGGTGGGTCATCTGACGTTGGGGGGGGGGCACGCACGCCAAGCGCACACGCACCAACCAAACCGAGCACACAAGCCGAGTGGGGTTCCATCCTAAAACCAATTGGTGTTAGGTGGGGTAGCCCGCCGGCTTATATGCAAGGCTTGGATTCAATTTTTAATCAATGTGGGACAATCCCAAATCATATTCTCCACACCCCCCTCAAGTGCAACTGCTTGGTCACGCATTAGTTGCCAGTTGCACTTGACGAATCAATGCCTTAAGGTCGGCCAGCCAATAGACCAGGAATCCAAATCACACCGTACCCCGCCGAACCTCGGCTCTGATACCATGTTAAATCACGATGGGTCACATACGGCGTGAAGGGTCACGCACGTCCAAGTGCAACACACGCACCAATCAAGCCGAACACACAAGCCGAGTAAAGTTTCATACTAAAACCAATTTGTGTTAGGTGGATTAGTCCACCGGCTTATATGCAATTCTCATCAGAAATATAATTAAACGACAAATGAATAAATCTTCCACACTGACTATTAATTACAATTTTCTGAATTACGTACTCTTCGACCAAAAAAATTCCGAATCCCTCCTAAATCCTGACGTGTTTGCTTTGAAAAAATATAAATAAATAATCGATTTTTAATTTTCCATCAAACATATAGGGCCTGTATGGGGGCCATTTCAACAGGTTGAAAATAAAAATTTCAACCGGTTAAAAGCTTAAATGGTGTATGGGGTAAAACTTTTTAGGGGATTTTGGTTTAAATGGGGAGTTATTTTAAAAGCTTGTTTTGGAAGCTTTTTTGTGGTTTTAGTAGTTTATTTGGTTTGAAAGTACCACAATACCCCTAATAACAACCAAATAAACTCCACTTTTTACAAATAAACTGTTTTTCGTCCCATACGGAGTTTATATTTTTTCATAAATTTTTAACTACTTTTACCAACAGTTTATAAATTTTTACCCTGTTTATAATTTTAGTCGGTTTATTAACCCCGTCCCATACGAACCCATAGAATGACTAGGACAACATGACAAATCACAACATCCAACTCTAACGGAATGATGATAATTATATACTTAGTTTAGTGCTATGCATACGGCTGTGCATAATCGGGTATCCGACACGACACGACACGACACGACAAAAAACACGACACGATAAGGGGGAAAGTGCCAACCCGAACACGACACGATAACTACCGGGTATCCGACACGATAACACGACACGGTTTCGTGTCGGATACCCGTATAACACGACACGACACGATAAGGGAAAATTTGGTCATACAGTAAAATCCACCAAATGAAAATTTGGTCATACAGTAAAATTTGGTCATTCTCAATGACAAAGAGAGCTTTGAGTGAGGTCGAGATTTGAACTTTGAAGTGAGCTTTGAGTGATATTTACCAGTGGCCGGATTTGAAGTGAGGTTTGAGTGAGGTCGAGAACGAGGCCGGATCTGAACGAGTGACAACGGCGAGCGAGGACAGGAACCGAGACTCGAGAGGGTGAGGAGAGGAGAGGCGATGGTGATTCGTGGGCTAGCTAGGGCAAGTCGGCGACGACGGCGAGGAAGGCGGCGACTGGTGTGCTTTTGTGAGATCAGAACTGTGAGAATGAAGAAAGGAGAGGCGATGGTGAGCCGTGGGCTGGCTAGGGCTAGCCGGCGAGAGAGAGGGTGAGAAGAGAGGCGGCGACTTTGAGTGCGACTGTGCGTAACCTAACCTAGACAAAGTTCAGCCAGCGTCCCTCTGTAGAAAAAAAAAATTGAAAACGAAAGCAGCTGGGAATGGGATTCGAACCTGGGTCCTCAGGTTTCCCAAGAAACGGAGGTGGAGGCGCTACCAACTGGGCAACCGGTGTTTTGTCTTATCTCAGGACAATTGTAATATTTGTATTATAACCATATATTAATATTTTTTTAAAAAAAAATCTTATCGTGTCGTGTCGGATACCCGATAAGGGGAAAATGTCGATCCGAACACGACACGATTATAGTCGTGTTTTACCGTTTCGTGTCATAATCGTGTCGTATCAATATCGTTTCGTGTTTTTTCGTATCGTGTTGTTGCGGTTTCGTATCGTGTCAACCGTGTCGTATATTTCTACACAGCCCTAGCTATGCAGTCCTCAGATACACCCTTAGATAGAGAAAATTAATAGTGCCTTTGGGGGGGTTTTAAAAATTTACATATACCAACTCCGGGCATTTTCTCCATCGTTTGGACGTCATTCGAATTAGGTGAAAATGGGGAAAATTTTAGAAAACTATATAGTCAATGATATATTGATATCTAATAGTTTTTCTCCAAGTTAAATATGAAATTGTGAAGAAAAAACTAATAAAAAATTAAAATTTTATATAATTCTTATCATCGTAAAAAAGCATGAATATATAATAAATGACTTATTTTTATAGACGGAGTTGATATTATAGGTTGTTTGGATTCCAAATCAATTATGTTTACAAATATAAACACTTTTAAAGTGTTTGATTAACACACTTTATGATGTATTTAAAATAACGTAAGTTTAAAGTAAAATATCTTATAAGTTGTGTTATTTAATTATATTAAGGTTTAAATCCAATTATAAACTTCACACAATTGTCCAAATTTGGTTAACACAATTTATACGGTATTTAATTTTGAATTCAAACTATTTTTAACATATTATAGTGGAATCCAATCCCACCCTATATGTAATTTCTAATCTCTCATTGTGTTAGCTTTTAATACGAGTACTAGTACATTTCTCGCGCCATGACACGATTTTTAAAAATTAAATGTTAATAAGGTCATAAGAGAAGGATATTATATGAAGATTATAAATAAATATAGGTTTATATTAATTTGATATTGTCAATTAAATCCATTGGTTATTTTAAAGATGAAAATCAGTTGCAACGGGGGGGGAGCAAAAAAAGTGATTGGTTGAAAATGAGAGGATTAATGTGGATATAGCACATAGATAAAAAAAAAAAAATCTTCTGTTTTAAGAGGTTATATAGCATTGATTTTTTTAAAGATGAAAATCAATTGTAAAAAAAAAAAAGAAAATGAGTGATTGGTTGAAAATGAGAAGACTAATATGGATATGAAATATAGATAAAAACTCTTCTGTTTTAAGATTTTATATAGAATTTTGAATTAAACCCATTGCTTATTTTAAAGATAAAAATCTATTACAAAAAAAAAAGTAATTGGTTGAAAACGAGAAGATTTAGGTAGATATGATAAATAAACAAAACTCTTCTATTTGAAGAGTTTATTTACAACAACAACAAAAATAAAGAAATTACTATATGTAACATTAATTTTATGTTGGGCCTTTTGAGAGCCCACACAAACACCTATTTTTGGTCCACTTGAAAGACTAAGAAGCATGCACCCAAAAACTAAACACAGTCACTCACTATCTTTGGCCACCAACATCAACACCATGACCGTTGGCCGAATCCTTGCGCTTTCCTTTCTCATATGTCTTCATACACAGAACCATGTTCTTACAAACTTGCTTCACATGATCATAACTGGGTTAATGCGATGACTAAGGAAATAGAAGCTCTGACTACTAATGACACTTGGGACATAGTCTCATTACCTCCTGGCAAAACTCCTGTTAGCTACAAGTGGGTGTTTAAAATCGAACTCCAATCTGATGGCTCCTTGGAGAGGTACAAAGTCCGGCTGGTTGCTAAAGGGTTTACACAACAAGAAGGGATTGATTTTCATGAAATCTTCTCCCCTGTGGTTAAGACTTAAGATGACTACCATCAGAGTACTCATTGTTGTAGCTGCAGCAAAGAAGTGGTTCATCCATCAATTGGATGTTAATAACGCATTTCTCCATGGCGATCTCCATCAAAAAGTTTATATGCACATGCATGAAGGTGTCCCTAACCCTTCTCATCATGTTTGTCGACTTAATTAAGAAGTCTCTTTATAGGTTGAAGCAGGCTTCAAGAGTGGCTTCAGAAGCTTACAACCACCTTACAGTCGCTTCATTATGTGCAGTCTAAGAATGACTATTCAGTCTTCATCAAACACAATGTTGGTTGCATCACCATCCTTGCAGTTTATGTTGATGATATACTAGTCACAGGTTCAGACATGGATGAGATACTTCGGGTTAAAGTTTTCCTTCACTCTTCATTCAACATTAAGGATCTTGGTCGCCTCAATTATTTTTTGGGCATGGAAGTTACTCATCTTGAATCTGGCATTGCCATTTCCCAAGCCAAATTCACCTCTGATTTGCTTCTTGAGGCAGATATTGGTAGTGCTAAACCTGCTGCTACACCTCTTCCTTTACAGTTGAAATTAACTGCCTCAAATGGTGATATCCTTCCTGATCCTACTCCCTACAGGGAACTGGTTGGGAATTTGAATTTCTTAACTAATACTCGGCCTAATCTCGGTTATGCAGTTTAGACATTGAGTCAGTTTATACAGGCTCCTCGTTCACCACATTGGGATGCTCTTCTTCACACTCTTTATTATGTGAAGGGTACTGCTAGCCAGGGTATTCTCCTGAATGGGTGCTCTTCTCCAATCCTCAAGGCATTCTCTAATTCAGACTATGCCCCATGACTCGTCGATCAGTTACAGGTTTCATCATTTTTCTTGGTTCATCTCCCGTTAGTTGGAAGTCCAAGAAACAATTTGTAGTTTCTCGCAGCAACTCCGAGTCAGAATATAGAGCCACGACCAATGCAACTACGGAAATCACTTGGCTCGTTCATTTACTCCAAGAGTTCTCTATTTCTCAGATCAATCCAGTCACTTTATACTATGACAACCGCTCTGCAATCCATATTGCTACAAATCCTGTTTTCCACGAGAGAACTAAGCATATCGAAGTTGATTGCCATTTTACTCGTGATAAGGTAATGGAAGGGCTTCTTAGTTTATCCTTTGTTACATCCTCAGAGCAGCTAGCCGACATCCTCACTAAGGTCATGCCTTCTCATCAACAGAATTATATTCTCTCCAAGCCTGGGACGTACCACCCTCCAACTTGAGGCGAGCTATTGACCATAAGTGATTTGTGTTAGTCAAACCGATTTGTTAGCAAGTTGATTAGTAGTTCATAGTTGTCTTGAGAAAGAAGCAACTCTTGTCATATAAATCTGAGATTATTCAATAAAACAGAGAAAATTCAAATCCATTTACATCTTATTACACAGCTGATATGGAAGTTGTTTATGTGGAGCTTTCCGCTCCTCCTGGCTGGAAGAAATTGGTCTCTCTCTCACTCTCACTCTCACATTTGAACGATTTAATTTGTGCTAATTGAACCTTTCTCTGCAATTTCATTTATGAAATTTGGTTAGTTTTTAGGTTTTAGGTTTTGGGGCCACTTTGCATATGATTCCTTCAACAATCCCTTCCAAAAGCACACTTGGAATAATAATCATTATCAGAGGAAACAGTGCTACCTTTTCTCCTGTCCATCATAATCAAAAAAATTGGTCTGCACATAGTTGTGCACAATCTGTAGCAGCACAAAATTTTGCAACTTGAAACATGAGATGATAAGTAAATAACTTGTGCTTCAAGAGTGAACTTAGATTTTGGATACATGCCATGGGCTTGATTGAACTTGAGATTTTGGGAAGCATTAATTCCAACTCGTTGGGGTGTTTTGGTTGAAATTTGATGCTAATTCTTTGACGGAGCCAATGCTTCTCTTTGATTTTAGTTCGAGCTCGGTTGATTCTCATTCAAAGCTCGGATAGCTTGACGACTATCATTATAGTAGTGCTTTTTTTCCTGGTAGCGTATCTCTACAGCAGTCTCCTATGTTTGGAATGTGTGTGTATGGACTCATGTTATTAATCAGAAGGGTATAAGCCTATGCCTCTTAAGTTTGTACTACTCTTGTTGCTTGCAGTACACCCCGGAAACAGGAAGCACTCCGAGGAAGACAGAGTCACAGAGATCATGTTCATTGCTGCAACAGGAGAGGAGATCAGTACACGGAAGCAGCTGGAGCAATACTTGAAATCACATCCGGTTGGTCCTGCATTGTCAGAGTTCAATTGGGGTATGGGTGAGACCCCAAGAAGGTCATTGAGGATCAGCGAGAAATTAGCAAAATCAGCACCACCGCCATCTGAGAATGAGCCCTCAAAGAAACGTAGCAGAAAACCATCTGCTTCAAAGGCTGGGAAGGATGAGACTGTGGCCGAGAACGCCACAGGCAAAGCTGAAGCAGCTGATAATGAAGGTAAATTAGCAGATAAAATAGAAAGCGAAGAAGCAGATGATAACAACGAGCTCAAACTGAACAACGAAGCTGCCGAGAAAGGCAGTATGGAAAATGGGCCCGACAACAAAGAGGAGACAAACTACGAAATTTTAGCCGTCCCAGTTGATGTAGCTATCAAACAAGCCACCACAAACAGCCCTAGAACCGGTAAAGAATGATGAACCCGAGCAGAAGCATGACTCTTTAGTTGTTGATTTTTACAAAGAAGAGTCTCTTGGAACCTCATCAGAGCAAGCACCAAAAGACCAGCGATATGAAACGGTGCCGTGCCAGCACGCATTGTGACACTAGAGAGCGGTAAGGGTATGCCGCAACACCAAGCACCTATGATGAGCTGCTAAGTTAATGGTATTGCTAGTGTAGCAGTCATGTTTTGTATTCCCTTATTTTGTGTTGATAACCACGGGCTTTTGTAATATAGGACTATCTTACATCCCCATGAAAGTTGTTAGAATTAAGCTTGTAACATATGTAGTTGCACCTGCTATTACATGTTCGGAATTCTCCGTCTTCCCAAATTTGCAGCTTCAAACCTGCTGGAGGCAGCCGTTTTGGCAACATTCCTGCTTTGCATCAGCTCCCTCAAGACCTCCACTCCGTCCCACCGGCTCCCACTGGCAAACATGTTCGACAACAACACGTATGTCGAAGGGTCCTGTTTGCTCAGGCAAAGTGCATTCTCTGCTGCTCTCTTCCCCGTCTCGAAATCTCCATGAGTACAGCAAGCACCAAGCAGAGTCTGCCACACTAAAGGACCCGGCCAAACTGGCATTTTCAAGATCAACTCCTCGGCTTCTCTAACATGCCCGGTTCTGCCAAGGAGATCAGCCATACAGATGTAGTGGTCCTCTCCCGGTTCAACCCCATATACACGCTTCATCTCGGAGAAATGCTTCCTACCCTCCTCAACAAGCCCTCCTTGGCTACAAGCCATCAACACCCCCACAAAGGTAACATAGTTTGGCTCCATATCTTCTGATAACATGTCTTCGAATACCCTTAGAGCTTCTCTTGTTTTGCCATTAATCGCGAAACCCATGACCATGGCTGTCCAAGAAACAATGGAATGGTCCTTCATTCCGGCAAAGACAACCATTGCATCATCCGTGGATCCACACTTCATGTACATGTCAACAAGCGCATTGTCGACAACCAAATAACCATCATCATCATCATCGCAACCGAGCTTGATTCTCAAGCCGTGAGCTTTCCTCCCTTCTCCTAGAGAAGCCAGGCTAGCAGCGGCATTAAGCATTGTCGATAGAACAAACTTGTTAGGCGTTATGATACCCGTCTTCTTCATCTGTCCAATGATCTCAAGTGCTCTTGCTGGTTCGCCACAGTTTAAGCACCCGGATGCCATGGATGTCCAGGATATCACATTCTTGTAACCTATGTCGTCAAAGGCCTTGAACCCGTCTGCTAGATTACCACTCTTCAAGTACAAGTTAACTAAGGAATTCGCCGCACCTGTCTCAGTTCCATGCCCATACTTCACTAGCAGCGCGTGAGCCTGCGTACCCATCTCGATAGAACACAGGTCGGCGAAGCCAGCGAAAGCAGACGAGAAGCTAAATGCATCAGGCTTAACCCCATGACCGATCATCCTTGACCAGAATCCGGGCAGCTTCGAGGGGTCCAGCCTTGAGAATCCATCCAGCATTGTATTCCAGGTGACAGTATCTTTCGCAGGGAGGCACGATTCGAATGCGTGCAATGCCTGTCCAAACTCCCCATTCCTGATCAAGGCAGTCAACAAGGCATTCAAGAGAAATACATTGGACTCGAACCCGAACCGAATGATCAATCCATATAGCTGACAAGCTAGGGAGACACAGGTGGGCAAGAGGGAGGAAGCATGAAGGGCGCCCACGAAGGTGAACTCACTGGGTCTGACACCAGCACGGTGCATCTGGGAGAAATAACACACAGATCGACCCGGAAACCCGTTTTGGGCGAGACCGGTAACGAGGGCAGTCCACGAAACAAAGTTTCTCTGGGGCATTTCGTCGAACAGGTGGAGGGCATCCCCAGGAGCCCCGCATTTTAGATAGGCGGTGAGTAGATGGTTTTGGAGGAAGATTGAAGAGATAAGAAGGGGGTTTCGAAAGAGGTGACCATGAATTGATTTGGCTTGCAGAAGATGAGATGGTCCAACACAAGCTCGAAGGAGATCAGAGTAAGCTACACATAGTGACAGTCTCATATTCCAACTAGTCGACATCAAGGAGATTTGACACTTAAGTTCCAAATTGCGTAAATTGTGGTTTCATTGTTGAAGGTCAACACTCGCTCCGATCCGTCATCCGTGTATGAAGGCAGTGGTGACAAGAGACTGTACACGAGTCAATCTCCTTGAAATTTAGTTTAAACAGAGAATTGGATTCTCTAAAGATACGGCGAATTGGGGTTTGAAATTAATTGACTGTGACTGATCAGATAGCTTTTGTTTTCAGATTGGATATGGATCTTATTGCTGATTATTCCAACACTCTCATTTAATTTTATACTGTTCAACACCAAATGGGTCTCATTAATTCAACCATCTGATTACTGATTGCCTTGGCTTTCCCCAAGTATTTCCACCTCTATATACAGTCAAATTTTGAGCTCCCCTGCAGCTTGCAAAACAGAACACAGTAACTTTTAGTGTTGACTGAGCCTTCATTTCACTAAAACATGACAACCTGTGGCCTTTGCATTCAAATTGAAATTGAACTTGAACCCTTGAAGGTTATAAGAAAAAAAATGGACACAAGTGACAAACAAGACACACCCTACACTAAATTCTCCTCTCTACGTACACAAAGCATTTAAGAAAAGATGGATACACGTATGAGGCTTTAATTGATGTGCACCACCGGCACTGGGTACCTCGCACCAGCTGCTAGCACTCTTTGCTGTTCCATCTGCATTTCCATGTTTTCCATTTATCGATCATCACCATTCATAACTCATCCCATAATCAAAATGTTTGCATATATTTTTCATCGTTTTAACATCTAGCTATATATATCTATGTGCTTGAGCGTTACGATTCAGAAATGACGGGTGCATGTACTAATTCATAGGACTCTATTGACCCTATTCAATCAAATGTTTCTCCTGTACTGTACATATATGCTGCCCCGGAAGACTGAATAGTACATGCATTGATTATCATCCTGTTAATTTGACCAATCTCACTCCCAGGAATATGACTTTTAGTTTTACTTACTAGTATGATTTTACCACATGAATTAGTAGCAAATACTACTCCGTAATAGTTTAGTTCTATTTCTATTTGCTTCAATGCAAGTGAAGAAACGCTACAAAGATGGGCATTATTTTAATTAGTGATGCCTATTAAGCTATTACTACTATGTAAAATATCTTTTTTAAATATTGTCACTAAAAGTTATGCAACTTTGGCATCGATTACTATGCAATTGAAGCATTGTATTTCCTTCATCCTTTAAGCCAAATGTTTGTCATTTTCACACTTTAAAAATTACTGGTATAAACAAAAATACACCTATATCCATAATTATTACTTTTTTTTATTTTTTTAAAAACAACAAATTATAATTAATTAATTATTACCATCACAATTTTATAATTAATCTTTTTATTAATAATATTCACTTTCTAAAATAAGGTAAGATCTATACATCAATTTAACATTTTCTTGAAATGGACAAGTACAGATTTGGTAATGAATGAAGATGTATTTATGCATGAACCACATGAAATCCGTGAAATGCAATAAAATTTGAGTTTCAACCTACGATAAAAAGATCATGCATTATGTATGGTGCGTGTACCGCTCGCAATTTGTAGGACTTACTTGAAAAAACTCATTCAATTTGTTCTTGAGATAACAGTACTCGTGCTCCAGCATCATTAGAGCTCTTAAGCATCTGTTGCATTTTAACCCAAATTATTCAATACAGTAAATATAGAGATGAATTACGGAGTACTTATCAAATTTGAAATTAACAACAATTAAAAATGTCAACAAAAAGGAAAGAAATTAGAGTAATTAATACCCTGGACGATTGAACTGTCCGGAAGCGGCGCGAAACGCAACGCAGACGTCACGAACACGCTTGGCACCGATGCTAGAGCTGCTGCCCATCATCTGGTTCAAATGCACTTCTACTTTGTTGAATTCGGTTACTTCCTCCTCCAATCTACCCCCATACCATTCCAAATTGATGATGAAATTCGAATCAATTATGCATCCACATTCAAACAAAAATCAAATCCAAACTGATCGGTGCGCGATTGATACTTACAATAACGCACGGAGATTCCGGAGTAGTTTCTCGGACTCATGGAAGTAAATGTTCACAACCTCCACAACGAAGTTCGGAGACGTATCGTCCTCCAGCTGTTGCAGTTGCAGGAATTGCTCGTCCAGAACTCCCTGCATTTCCGCGAACCGATCAAAAATCGGAAATTATAAAAAAAAAAAAAAGGAATATCATATCTTGTTTCCGATATTTGAATTTCTATCACCATTACCGATGCGCGCAACTAACCTGGTGGAAGAGGAGAGCGAGCAAGCGGTTCATGTCGGCGCGCAGTTGCTGAGCGGCCAAGCCGAGCATCCACAGAGGAAGAGCCGTCTTGATCGATCTTTGAGCACTTCTCTCGGTTCCTCTTTTGTGCCGATTTCCGTTTTACGATCGATCGGGAAAACGATCAATCGACGGCGACGGTGCTGGAGGAAATGTGCCTCGTTTTGAGCGTTTTGGGAAATCAGGAGAAACGGGAGCGGGAAGAAAGAGCACACAAAGAGGTCGGGGGCCGATGCTGCTATTTAAAGAGGACCTCGGTCAATATTTAAAAAAATAAAATAAAAAAATTGAATAGTGAAATGGTGTTAATAATAATTTAAAATAAGTTTATGAAATTGTCAGTAACTTTGGAGTGGTAAATGCAGCCACTAGTGTCACGCGTTACTCACGTTTCTTGTGGGTGTGGGTGCAGTAACTTACAACCCTCAAACTTTTATGCCTTTTTTTTAATTGCATTTATGGTAAAATGCTTCAGTTTCAAGCAAGTAAATAAATAAGATACCCCACCTTAATGAAGAGTGCAACCTATTTTTGAATATGCATGAATGAAGTATATGTAAGGTTATATATTTACCGCAGTAAGTTATTAAGATCAATAGTATGATTTTGATATAGTGTTGACGTTTTGTTTTCTTTGGTATAATTGGAATATATTTTGGTTTAAGTTGATCCTGACAAAAGTGGGAGGGGTAATATTGGAGAATAATGTGATGGTTCGGTACTTCGGTCTGCACATACAAAACAGATGTAAATTTGTCACTAGGTAGAGCTGCTCAAATCGGAATTTTAGACTGCATCGAGCCAACTAAACCGAACCTAAAAGATTAGGTTTGGTTTTCGGTTCACAATTTCTAAAACAAAAAATTAGGTTCAAAACCTGAATCGAACTGAATATGATCAGGTGTTAGGTTCTGTATTCGTTTTACAATTTCTAAAAATTCGATTTTAGGTTCGATTCGATCCGGTTTTGAATCGATCTACACTGGGTGATGTTGGACCAGTGTGGTAGATGGAGACCTAAGGGCAATTTTATCAGTAGAAATTATGTGGGATGCTTGGGTTTTTAAATGATAAAAAATAATAAATAGTTCAAGCATCTATTGTTTGCGATACGAGCCCAAGCATCAGAGCAATTAAGTATCGCTTCAATTAGTGTTGTGTTAGTCGGCATTTTTTCCAAGAAATTAAATATGGGCTTAAAACGATGTCGTTTAAGATGAAGAAGAATCAAAACACAGCGTTGCACTAGAGCTTGCGTTAGAGCGCCTACAGCCGAGTGGGATGCGTGTCGCTTTGTGAGAGAAGGATAGTGAACGACGACCTTGATTTGAGGATATGGACAGTCCTGATTTAATCAAACGGTTGATTATTTACAATTACAAAATACAATTTTCGACAATGAAAATGTTAAAAAAAAATACCACTATACTAGCTAGATTCATTTCCCTCTACATATAGATATCAATTTCGAATATGTTTAACTATATTTATAAAAAAAATCTTTGAATATAATTATGTATAATAACACTCAAAAAAGTGTTTTTAATTATCTTTCATTAGTAATAATTAAAATTTAAAGAATATATTTTATATTTTTGAAATAAAATATTATAAAATATGTTATAGATGTTAATATAATGTTGATGATTCATATGCAAATAGCCAAATATGGTATAAATGATTGTTTTTAGGGTGTGTTTACTATTACACCTCTTTCTCAAGTTTCACTATAAATATTAGGGGTGGGCACGGGACGGGACGGGACGGGATTGAGCCGGGACGGGACTCGTCCCGCGAAATCTTTACGGGACGGGATCGGAACGGGATTGACACTTTTTTTTCGGGACGGGATGGTGTCTGGACGGGACGGGACGGGCCTTGTCCCGCATATAAAAATAATAAAATATTATATAAATTTGCAAAGTGAAAAATGCTTTCATAATTCATTATTTTGTATAATATGTTGAATACGGAATTCTTCTCAACTATATTATTTAATAATAATAATAATATTATTATGATTATTAATATTATAATACTATTATTAATTCATACAATGATTGTATAATTAATTATAATGTTCAACATATTTGGCTACATTATCTTACTAGATCAGGACGGAAAGGAATTGAGACGAGATTCACCAGATATTGTCTCATTATCGATTGATAGATAGTTAGGAAGAACACCGTATTTAGCGATTTGCCTCTTGTAACTCTAAATGGGTAAAATAATAATAATAATAATAATAATAATAATAATAATAATAATAATAATAATAATCCCACGTTATAATTAAAAATACAATAAAATAATATTACTTATTTTTATTGTTATTATTATAAAATAATTATACTTTACAAGAAAAAAAAATATAATATGATAATATAATAATATAATAATAATAATAATAATAATAATTTTATTATAAATTAATATTATTATGAAATTATATTATAATATTATATAATAATAATATTATTATTATAAATGGAAGATTATGATTATAATTATAATTATAATATTTCCTCAAAATAATAATAATAATATAATAATAATAATAATATATTATTCTATAATATTATAATATTATTATTATTATAAAAAATTATTATTATTATTATTATTATTATTATTTTATTATTATTATTTTTTTTTATTATTATTATAACTTTATTATGATGAAAAAATATTTACATAAAGTTAGTTGGAAGCCTCGTAACAAATTGAGCTCCAACCCCTTTGCGGGACGGGACGGGATTATTATTATTATTATTATTATTATTATTATTATATGCGGGACGGGACGGGATTTGCGGGATCCCACCGGGATCGTCCCGCGTTTCGTCCCGCATAATTTTTACGGGACGGGATTCGCTATTTTGTCCTAAATCCCACCGGGATCGGGACGGGATCGGGATTTGCGGGATTTGTGCCCACCCCTAATAAATATATATGATTAATAACATTGCAAACCACACCTGACCTTTACTTAGCTTCTAATTCCTCATCATCACCATCATGGATCCATCCCAAATGTTTTGGAGACGAATATCTTCGTCGGCCAAATGCAACAGACATCCAATGATATGATTACTAAGCATAAGGGAGTCTAATGAATTTCCAAGGATGTTGGATAGCACTGATTTAATGCATTGGGCATGAAAGAATTGCCCTATTACATAGAAAGATCAATTTGCTCCTAGAGATCATGATCACCCAACCGCCCCAACGATTATACTTGATATTGTTGCATCCCATGGCCTATGGATTTGCCATGCTTTTTTTTTTTATGGAAAATCAACACTTTCATTCAATCTCTAAATCTTTGAAAACAATATTGAACAGTTCAGTGCCCAAATCAAATTCCGAAAAAAAATAAAAGTCGATCGTCCGGGCGAGTTTGGGCTAGATGATGTGTCGCTCGGTTCCCATCTCTCTTGACCAGACTCCATTGACACACTTGGAAGGCCCCCGCAATCAACCTAGCCTTGTGCACTAACCTTCCTGCCACCCCTCTAAAAGACATTGTGCTCTGGAGATGACATGTTTTCTTTGGAGTCCCAAGCAATAATGACATTAATGTTTTTGATCGATATATCCCCTATTTTTCATGAATTTTTGCAAGGTTGAGCCCTCGTCATTAATTTCACTATTGGGAACACGAGTACACCATGGGATATTATCTAACCAATGGGATTTACCTGAAATGGGCTACATTTGTTAAATCACTGAAGTCTCCTCAAGGACAAAAAATGAAGTTATTTGCCCAATATCAGACTTCAATTTGCAAAGATGTGAAAAGAGCATTTAATCCAGTAATGCTCGGAAAGATAATGAGATAATACATCATTTTATACAATATGATTGTGGAAGACGAGCGAGGAGATTATAGCCACCGTGGATATGAGATTCTGCAACTCTATTTGGACATACTCAACGTTATGCGTGAGTATCTACAAGCAAGGAATCAACTACATGATAGTGTTACACACTGCCGACTTAAAGAAGACGTGAAGGAACACATTTGACAAAAATTATGGTCCAATGGTAGAGCAATTGCAAATTAGTGTTTTGTGAATTTCCTATTATTATGTTTGTTAAGTTGGAATTTAAGTTTATGTATTGTTCGTGGTGTAATGTTTTTTTTAAGTAATCAATGTAGTTCGGCTTTTTTTAATAAAATTTAAATATTGGGTTATACGGAGTATATAGGTACCTATTTAGTTTATAAATAATAATCAATTTATGAATATTATTTTTATAATAAAAAAATGATATAATAAGTTAATCTAGAATTGAGATAATTATTCAAGGGGGTATAATTGTAAATTGATTTGGTAGGAAAAGATGAAAATAATTATTACAAAGTGGTATAATTATAAATTAAATTAGTAAGTAAAGATGGGTTTTGAGATCTAGGAATGCTATTGATAAAATAAGAAAAGTAAAAATAGGATGCTAAGATGATGTGGTGAAGATCGAGAGAAGATTAAAAAGTAGTATTCCTATTATCCTATGTGCTCCTTGATAAACATGAGCTAATACGATTTGAATTATCGACATTGTGAGGATTTTTCACTCTTGATCCACACATGTTATGACCATGAATCGAAATCAGTGGAGACGTAACATTCGGCCTGACGATATGTAGTTTTTTTTATGATGAATTGAGCTTGGATTAGATGAGATCAAGCTCACGAAATGCAAGTGAAGAGCTCAATCAAAGAGAATGAAAGAAAGAGAGAAAAACAACTGAATCTTGCATTTCTGTAACAATGAAGTAACTGAGTTTACAACTGAACAGCAGGAGGTATTTAAGCTAGTTTACAAGGTGACGTGGACAACTAGGGACCATAGGATCCTAACTGCTATTTTAACAGCTTGATCATCTCAATTATAGTGTGACAATCTTCAACACTCCTCCTCAAGCTTAGAGTTAGGCAAACTAATTTCTAACTCCAAGCTTGGCTAGTAGTTTTACATGTTGCACTTGGTTCACCACTTTGGTGAAGATATCTGCAGGTTGCTCTTTAGTAACTGATTTCTAACTCCAAACTGATTTCTAACTCTCCTTCACTTGTCAGTTTGCAATGCACATCTAGAGGTGTGGAGAGTGGCTTTGCATTCTCCATTCCAGCTTCCTCTAACAGCTCTAATGCATATTTCCTTTGATTCAACCACATTCCTTCATGGTTTCTATCAACTTCAATTCCCAAAAAGTACTTAGTATTTCCCAAGTCTTTTATCTGGAAATGCATGTGTAGGTGTTCCTTCAGTTTTCCTATCTCCTCCTTACTATTTCCTGTGATGATCATGTCATCAAAATATACAAGTAAAGTTGTAAATGTATTCCCATCTTGTTTAGTGAACAAGGCATGATCAGCTTCAGAGTGAACAAAATTTGCCAGCTTTATCACTTGGGCAAACTTGGTGAACCACTATCTTGGTGCCTGTTTCAGACCATATAGGGACTTGTTCAGCTTACATACCATCTTGGCCTTGTGCTCATCAATCCCACACTCCTCCTGAGTACAAGTAGCACTGTTCTCCTTCTATCTTTGAAGATGTTTAAGTCTGTGATATTCTGGAGGAAGAGCCATGAAAACCTTCTCCTCAAGCTCACCATGGAGGAAGGCATTGGTTACATCCATCTGGATAGTATGCCATCCTTTAGCAGAGGCCACAGCAAGGGGAGTCCGAGCAATCAACAGTCTTGCAACTAGAGCAAATGTCTCTGAGTAGTCCAGTCCTTCCACCTGAGAGAACCCCCTTGCTACCAGTCTTGATTTGTGCCTTTCAAGGAAGCCATCAGCTCTAAACTTGAGCTTGAAGAGCCACTTACATGTAACCACTGATTGGCCAGCAGGCAGTGACATAAGTGTCCAAGTTTCATTCCTTTCAAGGGCACCCAACTCTACTAGCATTGCATCACACCAATCAGGGCTTTTTATGGCTTCATGTATGGAAGAAGGTTCTTTGTGGGACACAACATTGTGTACAAAGGCATGATAAGAGGGAGATAAAGAAGAGTAGCACATAAAAGAGGTAATGGGATATAGAGGAGAAACCTTACTAGAATTAGAACATTGTTGTTGCAGGAGTATGTCGAGTATTGAAATAAATATATAATCAAGTTCAGACTGACTTCCATGTCTCACCAAATAATACAAGACTTCCTCCCGTTGTAGTAAGAGAAAATCAGGATCGAATCCACGAGGAAGCACGTCAGCAGTTCTCAGGTAGCTGTAAATTCTCACAGAAGCAGCAGAAAGACAGAATCGCAGAAACATAAAAGAAAGAAACAAATAACCCGGCAAGGGCAACTAAAACAAAAGCAAAGACAGAAACTAAAGACAGAAAGTAAAGTAAAGCAAAACAGAAGCAAGGCAGCAGACTGGTCGATCTCGACGACAGCAACTCGAGATCGACAAAGACAGTCGACAACAGTAACTTATAAAACGAAAACAAAGCAACTCGATGAAAAACTCTCCTCGACCTCGACAAGAGGTACTCGATCTCGACCAGAAACAGTAAAGGCAGAAACTTCAAATCGACAAGAAAAGCAGAAAAACCAACTCGACTAAGACCAAGCCTACTCGAGATCGACAAGATCTCCTCTATGTCGAGTAACAATGCAGAAAACTGTAAATTGCAGAATTAAAGACAAACGCAGATTTTTGACAGAAATAAACTTCAATATATTAAAAGACTTCCAAGGCCAGGGTTTCGACACCGCAACGATAACCATGCAAAGTAACACATAAAGGCATAAAAAATCATGCTTTCCATCAAATAACTTTCGTCATTAACAAATAGGCATATAGAGGCTTTCGCATAAACCCTAATTGTTACTAACCCTTTTCACATAATTAACCCAAGTTGCATTAAGATCACTTTCGCTTCAATAATACAAACAAGGATCACCTTCAACTCTCGCAAAAGAACCATGCTCATAGGGATAGAAGATGAATTGCACAAAAAGATCTGACCTTTATCGCATCGCCTCACATGGCCACCGTCGGGCTCACCCCAGCCCCAGAAGTGGGTGGACTACTCACGCCTCATCGCAATCGCATACATTGATTGAAAAGAAATAACTTGCATAAAACTATATTCAAAGCCTTTTACAATCCTGGCAATCAACTTTCGCAGAAAGCCAAAACCCTAAAAACCTTAGAACTCCTAAACTTCTCTGTGGAACTAACTAATTGTGTCTTGAATTATGATTAAAACTGAGCCCCCTAGGGCCTTATTTATAGCCTTCATTCCCTAGCTATTCTAGGAAAGAAGATATCTATCTCTATCTAAAATTATATCTAAAAACATAAAAGATAAATAAATGTTTTAAGGAAATAAATCCATAAGGAAAAGATAAAACTAATTATGGTAGGTCTTCATGTTGTTGACAGATCTTGTCTCCTTGGATAGAACTTGATGTATTCGGATAGATCTTCGATGGATTTGGATAGAATCTTCCGTCTTTGCGCCCAAGGAAAGCCAAGTCTAGTCGGACAAGGCTCGTCGAGAAGTTTCTGGACACTGGTCTAGTCGACCTCGACTAGGTCTCGTCGACCTCGAGTAGGGTCTTCGTCGGCTGGACTCCTCGGGTGGCCTCTGCTCGATGTGGCTCGTCATGGCTTCCTGGGCTCTTGTCGACCTCGACCACCCCTAGTCGACTTCGAGTAGGAGGGGCTTGTCGACTGGGTTTGCTCGGGTAGGTCTAGTCGACTAGCTCGGACATGCTCGGACCTAGACTCAAGGTGCTCGTCGACCTCGACCAAGGCTCCTCGAGGTCGAGTTGGGTGGTGCCTCTTCCTTTCCGCTCCCGCGAGTTGCTTCATCCGCTGGCAGCGAGTTGCCTCTTCCGCGGCTGCGAGTGGTCCGCTGCAGCGAGTGGAGTCGCTGGCAGCGAGTCTCGCCTGGTCGTCCTCGGCTTCGTCCTCGGCTTCTCGGGCAGCTCTCCTCGTCGACTCCGGGCATGGCGCTGAGGCTTCGTCGATCTCGACCAGTGCTTGTCGAGATCGAGTAGAGTCCCGGAACTGGGTGGTCTGGCTCTCTCGATCAGGCTCTGTCGACAAGGTTGCTCGGACATGGCTTGTCGAGGTCGAGTAGGTTTGGCTCGTAGACTTGTTTCGCTGCTTTGACCTTGGACTTCTGTAGTGGTTTTCCGAGCTTTTCCGACCTTCTGTAGAATTGCTGTAAAACGCCTCGATTTCTGCAAATCAAACAGAAACTGATGTAGATTCCATAATTTGGCAAATAAACATAAACTACATAGATTCTGTACTGTCTTAACCCAAATGAATGCAATGTATACAGAAATCGATATAAAAGTTACTGTAAAACATGGCAGATTCAGCTTACAACAAACACCCCATACATAAGCTTGCTTGTCCTCAAGCAATACTGTTATTTGTCATTCAGGGGAAGAATTCAAACTCTCAACATCTTAGATTCATTCTTATATGTCCCTGCAATCAATTACCATCCTCGAAAAGGTACTAGTGTCACAGATTCATGCATGTGCAAATATGTAAAACCAACATCTACTCACAAAAGGAGGGTTATACAAAAACAATATAAGTGACAAAGCATTGATAATCAAGAAGACTTTAATTTAAGCTCATGAAGGAGTAGATTGGTAAAAGGCTAAAGGTGGGCAATTTTTGGCAATGTGGTGCTTTTGATCCAGGGAAATGGAGTATTTCCAAATTGAATTTCCACATTCCTTCTTCCATTTGATTCATCATCTTTCATAATGCTTTTCTCAATAATAATGCTTTTACCTCTCTAACCTCAGCACTGCCTTCTCGCGAGTCGCAAACATGGGTGTCATGAATGGCCCCGGATACTTAGTGCTTTGGACTCCTCACAATGTGTCCCATCTCTCCAAACTATTATCTCAGAGAGCAGGGTCAATCCACCTTTATCTCCTGAGGTGATTGGATTTTCTTTCACTCATTAAATTTTCCATATATTTCAAACAATTTCCTTCCAAACTCCAATAATGATAACAACAACACAATCACCATATAACATCTCCATAATGTAACATCATTCTCAACATAATCCCCGGATAAGGTAAAGAATGGCAAATATTTAGATCATGTGGAGCGATATTTGAAATAAGGCATATGATGGCTTTTGTGGTGCATAAGCATAGGTAAGGCTAGGATTTAACAATATGAGCATTATATGGAAATATAAAGTCCTCCATCCTCTTATCATGCAACATGTCAAAAGCAACTTCAAATTTTACCTCCTTTCATGGTTTTCATCAAAATAATGCACTTCATTGTGACTTCCCTTTACTAGGCAATTTCATGCTATATCTCTAATGAATCTAATTTTGCATCGTCGAGTTCAATATAAGCTTCCATGACCTTATTCAAAAAATTTCAATGGGGGTCATTTTTTCTCAAAATTTTGGAAAACATGCATATAAGCACATAAATCAATAATGCATTCCAAAATAGCCATGTAGTAATTCAAAGAAATAAACTCTAAATATGCACAAAAATGTCAAATAAATCAAATATGCATAAAGTAAGCCCTTCCCCCACCCCATACTTAAACATTACAGTGTCCTCACTGTATAAAAACAATGTAAAGGGTAAAGAAAGAAACTCACAAGACATGAGTGCAGAGCCGCAAAATTTCGAATGGAGCACCTCCTAGTTCGAGTATTAATGTAGCTTGGTTCTATCCATTGACCTGAAAAGTAGAAGACATATACCCATAACAGAAACAGCAAAAACCAAAGAAATGTTCAAATCCAAAAACAAAAACAAAGTCTCAAATGTCCTAAAAAGTCTATGTACATGCTCTAGATTTTATAGTCGCTAGGCCGACTTTCCATTAATGCTCATCTGCAGTCCTCCAGAATGGATCTTGTTCACCACGAATGGTCCCATCTGCTTCTTGTTGAATTTGTTAGGAAACCAATGATCCTTTGACTTAGAGACATAGAGCTTGTCTCCAACTTCATACTCCTTAGGCTCATCATTGGAAATCCTGCACAATCGCACATACCAAGGCAGACCTCTCCCATGTATAGATAAATCTTTAATGGAAATAGGAGAAGAAAGATCCATACCTTGACTCACCTTTGCAGAAACGGAATCGGGGACAACGGTGTTTGGTCGATCTCGACTAGGGTTAGTCGATCTCGACAAGTCTGCTGGTCCTGATGGTGGTCTGCTCGAAGATTCAGAAGTCGACGAAGACAGAGTCTGGTCGATCTCGATGAGCCTGGTCGACCTCGAGTAGGGTTCTGCTCCTGGTGTCTGCAGCGTCAAGGAAGGGGCCTTCGAGGAAGACGTGGTCTTGTCGATCTCGACAAGGCTACTCGAGATCGAGTAGCCTTCTCCTCCTGGTGGCTTGCTCGTCGAGGAAGGCGGGGCCGGGCTCTCCGAGTGGTGGTCGATCTCGACAAGGGTGGTCGAGATCGACAAGGGCTCTCCTGGCTCTGGTGGTCCGCTCGAGGAAGCAGGGACTGGTGGCTCCGAGTTGTGGTCGACCTCGACGAGCCTACTCGAGATCGAGTAGGGTGGCTCCTCTGGTTTGCTGCTCGATGAAGCCGGCTCTAGTGGAGTCTCCTTGGTCTGGTCGAGATCGACTAGGGTTCTACTCGATGTCGAGGAGCCCTGGTCGATCTTGACCCCACACTTAGTACCTGTCAAGGCATCCGAAAAATAATCAATCCATAACGACTTACTTTGGTCTGTGTCGATTGTATTCTCTGTGTTCTCCTTAAGGATTGCCATGATCTCCTCCACCTGAGCCTCCATATCCCTCTTTTCTATCTCTTCAGGGGTCATATTTCTGACTTTGGGTTCCCCGCAGGTGATGTAGCCAGCTGAGATAGATTTGACCTCTTCCATTGGACCAGTATGCCTTTCAGTTTTGTTAAAGGAATACTCAATGACCTCATCGCTGATGTTGAAGGTGAGCACTCCTTTCCTTACGCTTATGTTGGCATCAACCGTCGCCAAGAATGGTCTTCCTAAAATAATTGGACAAGCGGGATCTTCTTGCATATCAACTATTAAGAAATCAGCAGGAACGAAGAATTTACCTACTTGTACTGGGACATTTTCCACCATGCCTGTTGGAATGACCACCGTGTTGTTGGCCATGTATAGTCTAGCATCCACAGGCTCCAAGGCACCTATCTTAATCTTGGACCAAATCGTTAAAGGCATAATACTAACACTAGCTCCAAGATCACATAGGGCATTAATTTTGTATGGACCAAATCCAATAGTTATAGCAAACTTACCTGGATCCGGCCTCTTCTCCAATATGTCCAAGTGGCTGCACTCCTCTGTGATTTCAGCCATCGATCGCTTTTTGCTCAGGATCTCCTTCAGGAACTTGACATAGGACGGCATTTCATTGAGAGCTTCTGTGAAGGGGATGGTGACGTTGAGCTTCTGAAGCATCTTGATGAAACGCTGAATTTTTTTCTCCGCTGGATCCTTTAGAGATTTTGTGGGAAAAGGCAGCTTCTTTTTCTGCGTCGGAGCCAGAACAGACATCGGAGTTGCTGCAGATTTCTCTACGTCGACCAGGGGCTCCTCGACATCGACAAGGCCTTTGTCGACATCGACCAGATTGGGCCCAGTCGAGTGGCTGTGTGGTGCAGACGAGGATTCTGGAATTTTCTCCTCGAGGTCGACTAAGGTCTTGTCGAGATCGACCACGGCTTTGTCGAGATTGACTTGCTGTTCCTCGTCGTTCTGCTGGTTCCCGACCTCTGGCTCTTGCAGTTGATGACCGCTTCTAAGTTTTACAGCAGCGACGTGTCCAGTCTTTCCCTTAGGATTTGGTTCTGAAGATCCTGGAAGTGTCCCTGACTGTCTGGGGATTCCGGCTGCCAACTGACCAATCTGTGTATCAATTGATTTCCTCCAGATATCAATTTCCCCAAGCCTAGAGTTGACACCTTGCATCTGAGTATAGACGGAGTTGAAAGATTGCCTAGTTTCTGAGTGGTTTCTCCGTATCTCCTCCAGGACTGTCTGTATATCATCCTTCTTTTGATCCCTTTCTGGATGTCCTAGAGCTCTGTAGGGCGGGGGATTCCTAGGGACACCTTGGTTCCACTGTGGTTGCTGAAACCTTTGGTCCCCCATGTAGCGATTGTGACCCCCTGCGTAAGCTGCATCCTCATGGTGCTCTGCCAGCCTGACTTGCTCTGTGTGTGGGCACTCAGTAGTGGTGTGCCTTTGCGATCCGCATTCTATGCAAGGCTGGTTGACAGAGAGATACTTGATTTGCTTGATGAGCTTCTTATTCTGATCTCTGTAGTATTGCTCCCTAACATCTGGGTCGATTTCCTTTGCTGGCTCATAGAGAGGCATAGATGGTGCTGGCCTGGCGTATGGGTTCTCTTCATAGGTTGCAGTAGACCCATACTTGTTATCGTAGTTGGTGAGCTTCTCTAGTACACCCCAGGCGTCACTTGGTGGCATTGTCAGATACTCGTAGCGAGTATAATTGTTGATTCTGTCCTTAGTGACTTGATCAAGAGAGTAGAAGATCTCCTGAATGATGTAAGGTGGCTGTCCATGAGTAGGGCAAGATCGTAGCAGTTCCTTGTAGCGTTCCCATGCCCTTGCCAGCGGTTCCCCTTTTTGCTGTTTAAAGGCGGTGATTTTCTGGCGGAGATGTGCTGTTTTGGCAGGTGGGAAGAATTTGTTGAGAAACTCTTGCTCTACTTGGGCCCAGGTTGTGAGTGATTTTGCTTTCAGCCCTTCCAGCCATTTCAGTGCAGGCCCAGCGAGAGACCAGCGAAAAGATTTCATCTTGACATATTCCAAGGTTGTACCTTCTGCAAGAGTACGGCACATATCATGAAAATTAGTAATATGTTCAAGAGGACACTCATTAAATCTACCATAAAAGGCATTATTTTTAAGCTCTATAAGAAACTGAGTGCGAATTTCAAAAGAGTTTTCAGGGATAAGAATCGCCGATTCAGGCACGACGAGAGTTGGGTGCATGTAGTCCTCTGCCGTGGTTGGATACTGGGCAAGCTCATCCTGTGCTTGTTCCCTTGGTGCTCTCTCAGCGGCGATAACAGCATCCTTTGCGGCCAATTCCCTGTTAAGCCTAGCGATCAGCTGTTCCTGAGTTTCAGCGGCCGCCATGATCCTTTTGAGTTTGGAGTGGATGTGTAGGTAGCGCTCCGGTTCGTCTAAGCTGTCAAACTCAGGTGTTTGACCAGAACGACGCATACACCTGCAAACTAACTCAAAGAAACAGTGAGAACTGACTACCTAAGGCGCGATTGATTGCTTCCCCGGCAACGGCGCCAATTTATTGTTGCAGGAGTATGTCGAGTATTGAAATACATATAAAATCAAGTTCAGACTGACTTCCCTGTCTCAGCAAATAATACAAGACTTCCTCCCGTTGTAGTAAGAGAAAATCAGGATCGAATCCACGAGGAAGCACGTCAGCAGTTCTCAGGTAGCTGTAAATTCTCACAGAAGCAGCAGAAAGACAGAATCGCAAAAACAGAAAAGAAAGAAACAAATAACCCGGCAAGGGCAACTAAAACAAAAGCAAAGACAGAAACTAAAGACAGAAAGTAAAGTAAAGCAAAACAGAAGCAAGGCAGCAGACTGGTCGATCTCGACGACAGCAACTCGAGATCGACAAAGACAGTCGATAACAGTAACTTAGAAAACGAAAACAAAGCAACTCGATGAAAAACTCTCCTCGACCTCGACAAGAGGTACTCGATCTCGACCAGAAACAGTAAAGGCAGAAACTTCAAATCGACAAGAAAAGCAGAAAAACCAACTCGACTAAGACCAAGCCTACTCGAGATCGACAAGATCTCCTCTATGTCGAGTAACAATGCAGAAAACTGTAAATTGCAGAATTAAAGACAAACGCAGATTTTTGACAGAAATAAACTTCAATATATTAAAAGACTTCCAAGGCCAGGGTTTCGACACCGCAACGATAACCATGCAAAGTAACACATAAAGGCATAAAAAATCATGCTTTCCATCAAGTAGTGCTTGTCGAGATCTCGACCAGTGCTTTCAAATCATGAGGCTTCGTCGATCTCGACCAGTGCTTGTCGAGATCGAGTAGAGTCCCGGAGCTGGGTGGTCTGGCTCTCTCGATCAGGCTCTGTCGACAAGGTTGCTCGGACATGGCTTGTCGAGGTCGAGTAGGTTTGGCTCGTAGACTTGTTTCGCTGCTTTGACCTTGGACTTCTGTAGTGGTTTTCCGAGCTTTTCCGACCTTCTGTAGAATTGCTGTAAAACGCCTCGATTTCTGTAAATCATATAGAAACTGGTGTAGATTCCATAATTTGGCAAATAAACATAAACTACATAGATTCTGTACTGTCTTAACCCAAATGAATGCAATGTATACAGAAATCGATATAAAAGTTACTGTAAAACATGGCAAATTCAGCTTACAACAAACATGCAGTTGGTGTATTCATGGAGGCCATGCTTACATAGTCCTTCATCCATACAAGTGGGTTATGGTTTCGAGAGGAATGCCTTATGGTATTTTCAGTGGGTTCAAGAGCAATAGAGGTTTCAAAATCCACCTGGTCAAAGAGATCCAGATCAGTGATGTATGTATGGATTCAGGTGTGAGAGGTTCATGTAGATGGGTGTCCAACTCTGGAGGAACAACAATTGGTTGTACAGTTTGCTCATTGGACGTGTCAGGATTTGAAATGTAGTCATATGGAAAGTAATGGTCAATAACATCAGATAGGGTAGTGTTTTGCACATGAGCTTTCTGAATTGTGTATTGAGAGTATGGAAAAATATGCTCAAAGAAAATCACATCCCTGCTTACTTGACATTTCCCAAGCTTTACATTGTAGACTTTGTAACCCTTCTGAGCATAGGGGTATCCCATAAATATACACGGATGAGATCGTGGGTGAAACTTCTTTGTGAGAGGTTCAGTAGCAGTAGAGATGTAGCATAGACAGCCAAAGGTTCTGATATGAGAGTAATCAGGTGAGACACCATAGATTACTTCATGAGGAGATTTGTTTTGGAGAAGAGGGTTGGGAAGTTTATTTATGATGTAGGTGGCTGTAAGGATACAGTCACCCCAAAACTGCATGGGTAAATATGATTGAATCATCAAAGACCAAGCAATCTCAAGGATGTACATGTGTTTCCTTTCAACTCTAGCATTTTGTTGTGGAGTGTCCTTGCAGGAACTTTGATGGACAATGCCTTTGTCTTGTAGAAAAGAATTGGCAGAGGCATTGAATAATTCAGTTCCTAGATCACTCATAACAACTTTGACAGTGGCATGGAACTGTGTTTCAACAAGTTTGATGAATGATTGAAGGTGATGGACTGATGGGACACTTCATATTTGTGTTTCATGAGAAATGCCCATACACCTCTACTCTTGTCATCAACAATAGTAAGAAAGTATCTAAAACAATGATAGGTAGAGTGCTCATAAGGGCCCCAAACATCACAATGTAAAACTTGGAAAATGTATTCAACATGTGATTTACTAAAAGCAAATGAGTTTCTTGTCTGTTTGGCCATGGGGCACACAGAACATACATGCTCATGAGAGCTATCTATATCACTATGTATAGCAGAAATGTGTTTAAGCTTGACAAAAGGCGCATGTTCAAGTCTAAGATGCCACAAGGCAGTAGTACTTGGAATGCTTTTATTGTGTCTAGGTAAAAAGATATGAAAGGGATTAAAATCCAAGAGAGTGTGAGCAGCTGCACTGAGTTTGAAGTCTGGGGAAGCTATGTCAGGATCCATGTAATACAACCCTCCATTCTGACTACCAAATGCAATGATCTTCTTCTTTGCTCGGTCCTGGACAAGACAGTTTTCAGGTTGTAATATCACATTACAGTTTAGGTCAATGCAAATTTTTCTTAAAGAGAGTAATCTGTATTTGAAATTGGGAATGCACATGACATTGTGCAAGGTGAGGTTGGCTATGTGTAATGTGCCTTTGTGAGAGATAGAAGAGGTACTTCCATAAGGCAAATGAATAAAGGTATTCTGTAGAGGGGTGAGATTTGTGAATAAAGACACATCATAAGCCATGTGATCAGTTGCACCACTATCCATGATCCACAGTCTAGAGGTTTTAGAGGCATTAAGACAAAGGTTACCTGCTAGGTGAGATGCATGACTAGAAGAGTTTGAATTTCCAAGAAAGGATATGAAATTGGTCACCAGTTGCATATGATCAGGTGAAAGTTGAGCAAATCTTTCACCAGTTGCACCACTTCTGTCTGGAGATGAACCAAGTAATCCCTGAGATGAGGATGTGGAGCTGGTTGCATTCGCTTTGTGCCCCTTCTGATCCCCATATTTCTTGTACTCCTTCTTTTGTTCACCATAAGCACCATACTTCTGATTAGTGTATTTATGTACTTTGCCTAGTTGTGGCTTGTCTTTGCTTTTAGAATGCCACTCAGGGTAGCCTATCAGCTCCCAGCACTTCTCCATTTTGTGATTACCATTACAGTGACCACATCTGTCCTTTCTAGGCTTTGAATCACCAGAGTTATTTGCCATGAGAGCAGTGCTCTCAAATTGTCCAGTTCTGAATGGTTTCCTGCCTAGATCATCCTACAATAATAGAGAATGTGCTGTACTAACATTCGACAATGGCACAATTAGTAAAATCTGACGCCTGCCATTATCATATTTCTCATTCAATCCCATGAGAAATTTCATGAGTTTTGCCTCCCGATCAGCTTCTTCTTGTTGCTTCTGCAAGTCGCATACACAACCTCCACACTTACAGACAATCGGACTGGCAATTGACGCCAATTGCTGCCAGTAACCTTTGAGTTGTCTGAAATATTCAGTCAACTGAGCATTTCCTTGCTCACAATCAGATATCTGTTTCTTAATCTGGTAGATCAATGGTCCATTCTTTTGACCGTAACTCTCTTCCAGATCTTTCCACATTTCAGAGGCAGTCTCATACTCATCGATTGAATTATAGATTTCTTTCGAAACGGTGTTCAAGATCCATGAACAGACAATATCATTACATCTATTCCATTGCATAAGATTCTCCTCAGTTCTAGCAGAAGAGTCGTCAAGGATCCATACCTTGTTTTCACCGAGAGCGCCTTCAACATTGATCTCCTCCATCGTCTGTAATTGTCCCCTGTAAGTTGGATTGTGGAGAGAACTAGGCTTGGATTATCCGACGGATGGATGAACAATGGACTCTGCAAGTCTGCAGCAGTGATTACTTTATTTCGTCGACGTTCTCCAGTTCTCTCTCCAGTTGGAGTCGGAGTCGCCATAGATGCAAGAAACGAAGCTTCGGACACCGGATCAGAGGTTGCGGAAATGAATTGAGCAATCACAGATCACAGATGTGATGGCTCTGATACCTTGATGATGAATTGAGCTTGGATTAGATGAGATCAAGTTCAATTCCACACGAAATGCAAGTGAAGAGCTCAATCAAAGAGAATGAAAGAGAGAGAGAGAGAGAGAGAGAGAGAGAGAGAGAGACAACTGAATCTTGCATTTCTGTAACAATGAACTAACTGAGTTTACAACTGAATCTTGCATTTTTGTAAAATAGTTTTTGTACTATCTAAAAACTAGCTAAAATCAATACAAAAATGGAAGATTCAGTTGTTTCTGTAACAATGAACTATAAGAAATAAAAAGACACCAAAACTCAGTTGTTTTTGTACTATCTAAAAACTAGCTAAAAACTGGTGAAATAAAAATATAAGAAAACTATTTTACAAAAACTTCGCCATAGTACAAAACTTGTACAAAAAATGGTGAAATAGATTTGTTCAACCATTTTTGTAAAATCAATACAAAAATGGAAGATTTTTTACACAAAATTTCGTGTCGAAGTTTCGTGTCGAACTTGTACAAAAATGGTGAAATAGATTTGTTCAACCATTTTTGTAAAATCTTGTATTGATTTTACACGAAATCTATTTAATGACTAAAAACTAGCTAAAATCAATACAAAAATTATTTTTATTTCTTCCATTTTTAACTGAATCTTGTATTTTACACGAAATTAATAAAATTTCGCCATAGTACAAAACTATTTTACAAAAATGCAAGATTCAGTTGTTTCTGTAACAATGAACTAGCTAAAAACTATTTTAGATAGTACAAAAAATGGTGAAATTTTTTAATTTTTGTATTGATTTTAGCTAGTTTTTAGTCATTAAATATAAGAAATAAAAATAATATTTTATTAAAAATTTAAAATTCATAATTTATTTTAAGTTATTAAAAGACACCAATATTATATATGTTGAACAAAATATAATACATACATAAAAAAACATAATACAAATGTAGATAATAGATAACATATTATTATTATGTATATTTAAATATATAATAGATAATAGTTGGTGAAAAGTAAATTAAGAAACTCTAGAAACTCGTATGGATGTGGATGAAAAAGTAAGTTGAATTTTTTAGGGAGAGAGAAAATGATAAAGTGGTATTAAGAAATTCTAGAAACCCGCATTGATGCGGATGGTCTTAATAGGACGGAGTGTGAGTTTAGGATGGGATAGTGGAGGGGGAGGGGAGTGGGGGTGGGCGCAGAGTAAGACACAGGTCGGGGGTGGTGCAGTCACTTTAAGAAGCAGCAGGGCGGCGGTTGCCTCTCTCTTTAACAAATCAACTCTTCCCCCTTCACCATAAAGTTTGTGCTGACTGCTCACACCCCCACCTTTTTTCCCTTCTTCACTTCTTCTATTAATACTCAACTGAACACACCTGACCTCTAATTTCAGAAATCACATAAAATCACCCATAAATTTCAATCTCTTTCAAAAAATCATTCTTTAAACCGTTTTAAGCATAAATACAGTACTAAATAGAGAGTGATGGATGATTTCTCTCAATAACGAAATTCAAGTTAATTTATAGATTCTTTTCTACAATGTACTACGTTTGATCTAGTATTTCCATACTTTTATGAAAATCAAAATACCCTACCTAGTTCATTTATGGATTGTTTGATGTAATTTATTTATCCCATTCCCATAGCTAGAGGATTGAGATTGATGGTGTATTGGTCTGCAAATAAATAAATAAATAAATAAAGGGCCAGATATATAGAAAGGGAAAAGGGGGAGGGCACGTGGCGGAAAAGGGCTGAAGGGGTTGTTCATTTGTCTTTTATGTGTCCGCTCCTTAAGAGAGGGAGAGAGAGCCGGTGACCTTCACCTTTACTGGCATGGGGAAAGGCTGGTGTTTCATGTTGGGATGCCCTTGGCTGTGAGTCTCTCTGTGTGTGATCAGATCAGATCAGAAACAAAGTAGTAAGAGAGAGACACAGCAACAGTAACAGTAATTGTAACAGTAAAGTAAAGTAGTTCAATTCTCAACTGAAGTCTTGTTCTTCTGCTAGCTTCCACCTCCAGCAAACTGCTCTTCTTTCTGACTTTCATTTGCTTGTTTTTTTGCTTATCTTCTCCAATCCATAAATTAAACAGACTAGAGACCTCTAGATTCCAATGGCCCTCCCCTTATTCAACTTATTTATCCTTATCCAATTTAAGGGTGCCATATTGGTGATAAGCTAGCTGTTTTGTTTGGTGATTGCCTCAACATGATGGGATATATATATTTTATCAGTGAAACCCACCATTTGGTGACAACTCAGAGTCACACACAGTGGCCGCCACAGGAGGCGCAGAGTGGCGACCGCCTTCTTCCGACGACGGAAATTCGTACTATTTATAAAAAATAATAAGGTAAATAAAATTTTAAAATAAGTGAAAAAGAACAAAAGAGTTGTCTAGCTTAGTTGGTAAAGAGAGAAAGGGAAGTATAAGAAATGCGCGCAAGAGGTCTTGAGTGTTCAAAACCTTTTTGCACTACTTTTATTTCTACCAAATTTTCTCTATTATAAATGACATATTTAAATCAAATTATATATTTTTCTTTTAATATTTTCATAAGATTATTTATTATATTACACATATATTTTAAAAAATTCTTCTAATTTTTACTCCTCTGAATTTTTTTTACACACACATTTTATTAAATTATTGTATGAATTTTTGTAATAAAATATCATATTTATGGTTTTCTTTTAATATATTTAAAAAAATTCTTTATTATATATATATATATATATCGAGAGAGAAAAAAATCCCAAACAAAAATTTCGCCCCTTGTCCCCTAGCAATTCTTGCGCCCGCCACTGGCCACACAGTAAACCGGTTTGCGCCGACCGGCTCGATCCACTGGTAGGGAACAAGATAAACCTTGGAATTTTACCTAATTAATTAAGAAAAGGGGCGGAGGCAGAGATCGAACCAGGGACCTTCTTATCGGATTTGGATCATCTCCTTATATTTAGTTCCTAATATTTACCTAATGAACCGGTCTCATCCGTCCAAATAAACCAACGGTCAAGATTATATCCATTTTAATTAACCTCAATTAATTAATTAACCCATTTTCTCTTTCTTCAAGCGATTACTCTGAAAGTCTGAAACGTGGATTGTTCCTCTCATCTCTTTTTTTTTTCATCTTCGTGCTTCTAATCACAGATGTAATTTTTCTTCCAAATCCAAAAACAATATAGCGGTTCTTGCACTTTTGATCTACTAATCCTCTTTCTCTTTGTCTCCTCCATTGCCATTTTCAATCTATGGGCACCGCAGCAGTTCGAGGTTTCCGGCGCGAGAGGGGATGGGCTCCTCCGATGGGGAACGAGGCCAAAACCTATAACGACTGGGCGGAACAGCGCGTACAGGTCAGAGGCTACAACGGGTCAGACCCGATTGAGAAGTTTGGGGCATAAGGGGCTACGTTCGAGTTTAATCGCCATGGCTTCTTCTACTTAATCAATGGGAATCAGGACAACTGTGAGGCAGGTCGATCAGAGAATCATCATCCGGGTCATGGTGCAAAATGCATATCACGGCAGTACCCTTGCACCGGTACCTTTCTCAGGGGGGTCCGCCTCAGGCGTTCATGGTGGTGTAGCAGCGACGCAACCACTAGCGTTCGGGCAAGAGTCCTTGCCTCTTAAATTGTGAAATTGATGCATCAATTATTTTACCAAAAGATTTTGGCAACCCCATAAGAACCTAACCCGTTCAACAAAGAGAACGGTGCTGGACGAACGGAGACTGAAAGGGATTGAACGGGTGTTTACTGGTTCTCAAATCAGAAAAAAAACAAGAGGGTTAAAAGGGATCTTAATCGTTGATTTATTTGGATGGATGAGATCGTTTCATTAGGTAAATATTAGGAAATAGATAAAAGGAGAGGATCCCGATCCCTTCTTATCACCCCTTCCTCTACGAGATATCAAATAGTATATCAGCTTGTAGCATCTCTATTGTCCAGGGGCATTTCCAATCCCCCAGTAGAGCTTTTATCACTAGTAAGTTGTCTCCTTCGATCATAAGTGTAGATAGTTGCAACTCATTTGCCCGTAACAAACCCATCCTGAGTCTGAGATTTTTGGCATAAATCACCGAGATATTTGTGCAAACAGATCTGTCAGCAGAGACAACTAAACCAGCAGAGTCACGAATGACAGAACCATAAGAGGAGTTGCCACTCGGGAGTACGTACCGAACCATCAAAATTGAGCTTATAACAATTCGGGGGGGGAGGGGGGGGGGGGGGTTATTTTACTTCCTGGACAGATCCTGAGCCCTGGCTTTCGTAGCACTAACCCTAATAGCCTGGTTGTGCGGACCGCTGTGAATACGATGTTTTGGGATCAACGGTCCAGTCGGATCATCCTCTAAAAGCTTTGATTGTTTCCAACAATGACTAGTAGTGCTGTGAAACAGCAAAAATTCATTGATAGTTACCTTGTTAGTATGATCGAAAATGAGTTGGTTTATAAAGAACCACATGGCCCACCAAACTGAAGCTAAAACGGCAAAAGTGTTGGTCCCAATTGCACATTTTATAGCAGTAAGTGGAAACACATTTCCCATGTTAACAGAAGCAGTGATAAGCCCCGGAATGTGGATACGTAAAGCTTTAAGCAAAGCAGTAGCCATGGGACATCGAAGGAGAAGGTGATCATTCGATTCATTAATTGTATTGCCACAGAAAACACAACCAGTAGGGACAGCCACGTGCAACTTCTGTAATCTAGTTTTAGTTGGGAGAACATCACGGGAGATTTTCCAGAGAAACTGTCGAACCTTAGGGGGCACATCGAGACTCCAGATCCAATCACAATCGAAATCTAGCGACCCGGTGTTTACAGATAGGAAGGAGTTGGCAGAGACGGTTGAGAACCAGCCATTTTTGCTATGGCCCCAGTATAGACGATCCGTGATTGGGTTACTAGGCAAAGTTAAACCCATGATGTGGTTGATATCATCTTGTTTCAGCACATTTTTGTTAATGAGTCAGTTATAAATGTTTTGTTCCACTGGTGGTTGGTGATGAAGTGAGCCACCAAAACACCCTTGAGATTATCCGGGATGGGTCTCAGTGTTTTGGAAGTCAGGGGCTTCTCGAAAGCCCAGTTTTGGGACCAGAAATCAATGGTTTCCCCATTTCCGACCCGCCGTTGTAGAGCTGGGAGGAACTGAGGTCTGATGGACATAAGGCGGGACCATTGCCACGATGTATTACCTTTTTTGTTATAACTGGAAAGGTCGTGCCCTTTAAGGTATTTTTGTGAGATCACTCGAACCCAGATGTTGTCTGGTTCAGAAATTATTTTCCAAAGAAGCTTCATCTGAAGAGCTATATTCATAGACTCCGCCTTATGAATCCCCAAACCACCTTTCATTGTGTCCGAACAGATTTTGTCCCAACTAATCAGCGATGGAGCTTTCGATGTTTTGTTCCAAAAAAAATGTCTATACACTTTGTCAACTTCATGAAGAACATGAGAAGGTAGCAGGAAAGCTTGCATAAGAAAAATCGGTTTGGCACTCAGATTTGCTTTGATAAGCACCTGTCGCCCTTCAGCTGAAAGATTCGAGGCTTTCCATTTTGTGAGTTGGTTTTTGGTCTTGAGAACCACATTAGCGAATGTTTACCTATTGGTCCTACGTTAACGACAGGGCAGCCCAAATATTTGTCAAAATTGTTAGCCTAGGGAATACCAAGTACTGCAATAGTAGACGCTATGGCGGTAGCAGTTGTGTTAGGAGATGGTTGGAACTTGGATTTATGCAGATTCACCTTCTGTCCCGAAATTAGACAGTACCTGTCTAAAATGGCTAGTACAGAAGTACATGCCGATTAGGAGGCTTTGCAGAAAATAAGAATATCATCAGCAAACGCTAGAAAAGGAACCTTGATACCCGGACGACAGAAAGAGATACCCAGGTCCTTACTAACTAGCCCTTTGTTATGCAGTGTACGTGCTAATACCTCAGAGGCTAAGATAAAGAGAAAAGGGGAGAGGGGGTCTCCTTGTCTTAACCCTCTAGTGGGTTGAAATACTGTGGTTGGTTCATCATTAACGAGGACCGAGTAGGATACAGTTGAAACACATTCCTTTATTTTGTTAATAAAGAGGTCATTGAAACCATACTTAGATAAAACTTGGAACAGAAACGACCATTCGATGCGATCGTATGGCTTTTCCATATCTAGCTTAAGAGCAACCATGCCCATTTTGCCTTTCTTCATCTGAAACGAATGCAAAGCTTCATGAGCAATCAGAATATTATCCTGGATAGATCTCCCTTTTGTGAAAGCTCCCTGGAGTAGGTGTATAAGCTTGTCAAAAATGTTGGTTAACCGTGCTTAAATTACTTTAGCTATGATTTTATAGATTGTACAGTATAAACTGATAGGTCTGTAGTGGTTTACTGCAGTCGGGTCATCGTATTTTGGTAGAAGTGTAATGAAAGTATGGTTTGTCTGACGCAGTAACCTCCCACTGGTGAAGAAAGCTTTGACGACTTTTGTTACAGAAGGGCCAACTGTGTCTATAGGCCAGAACTTTTGATAGAAACCAGCTGGGAAGCCGTCAGGGCCTAGAGCCTTATCCGGGCTCATAGAAAATACAACCGCTTTTATCTCATTAGTAACAGGAGCAGAGAGCATGTCGTTATCTGCTTGTGAAACTAAGGATGGGATGACCGCTAGGTCTGGAGACAGATCCGAAGCAGGGGTCGAAGAGGCTCTGAAACGAGTTTTGAAGTCGCAGACAAATTCTTGTTGGATTGTGTGGAAATCAGTTGTGGACTCCCCACCGGGAAGTAGGATAGACTTGATCATTTTCCTTCCTCTTTTTGCAGTAGCGATCTTGTGGAAATAGCCTGAATTGGAGTCATAAGTTTGGTATGTTTAACTTTAGCCCGCTGGCTCCAATAGCGACGATGAAAGTCGAGCATTCGTTCTCTCTTGTTGAGTAATTGTTTTAGAATTTGAACATCCTGATTGTTGTAATTTGAGATAAGAGATGTCTGTAAACTAAGGAGCTTTTGATCCGTTACTAGAATTTGGTTATGAATATTTCGTACTGTATTCTTATGCCAAGTTTTTGAAAGTTTTTTAAGAACTTTTGCCTTCTGAAGCAATTTAAACATCAAAGAACCTTGTGGATTCGCTCTCCGAGCTTGCGAGACTAAGTTTCTGTAATCAGCCCTTGAGGCCCAAGCCAATTCGAATTTAAATGGTCTATTCTTAGGCTGAATGTTGTGACGAAAATCTGTGGAGATCGAAGCATGATCAGATCTAGTAAAGGGATGGATCTGTGTACGCAGTGAGTCAAAAATGGTAAGCATGTCCGTGTGGTGTAGGCGATCATGTTTTTCAAGACAAATGACCACATCTTTCGATTTCCGTTGCCAAGTAAACTGACCCCCGCTAGATGGTACTTCCAGTAGTGATAGTCTGTTCTTTAAATCTAGTAAACGCGTGAAACGCGACGTCAAAGGATAGACTCCTCCAAGTTTATCAGCTGGGGTAGCTATTTCGTTATGGTCTCCCATAATGCAGAAGGGGATAACAAGTGACTGTATATAAAGGGAGATCGTATCCCAGAAGGCTGATTTGTGCCGCTCATCCGGTGGGGCATAGACCACAAGAACAGCAAAACAACGCTTAGTAGCGTAGTACGAGTAGTTAAAGTGAATAAATTGGTGGTGAACCGAAATAAGTTCAATGGATCCTTGTTAGGCAGGGAAATCTTTCCACAGAAGACAGATTCCCCCCGAAAAACCAATTTACGCAGTGTGCTTTCGGAACCACATTTACGCAGTGTGCTAATTTCGGAAGGGACCTTATTAATCTTAGTGTCTAAAAGAGACCTTATCAATCTTAGTTTCTAAAAGAGCTAAAACGTTGATATTATTATTTTGACAGAAAATATCTACATTTGTCCAGAAATTACGGCTCCAGATGCCGAGGGAGTTCCAAGTACAGATATTCATAAAAACCTTTTAAGGCGAACAGATTGTACTAATCTAGGACCGACGTGCTCTGCTTAAAAAACGGAACCATAAGAGAGATGGTTTGATTGAAGTAAATGATTTGTACAAGTTCAGTTGTGATGCGAAAAGACATGTGTGAGGAAGCTTTGGAAGGGATATTTCGAATAGAATATATGTTCATAACAGTAACAATTGTTACTTTAGACATTAAGTAGGGTATTGATTTACCGATCTGGCTTTGTACGCATCTCGTGGTGGGAGCAAGATGGTCCTATGTGGCCCTTAGGGATGAGTTGTTTAAAATGAGGGGGGGGGGGTCCCAGGATCTGTCGACCTGTCAGTGTCTGGCTTGAATAAACGAATTTCATAACCGAGCTTACGACTCGGTTGAATTGTTAAGGAACTCTGAATAAGAGTGGTTCGATCTGGTAAGACCCATTTATAAAGTTTGTTTAATAAGAGGTTGGGTACTCCAAAACAGTTAGAGTAAACCACACAGAACACAAAGGAGAAAGCAACAAACACGTCACAACCTTTTATAATTTTGGGTGGGCATTGTAAGCCAGTTTTTGGATTGGTAAGTAACCGTTGATGGTTGAACATGTCTGGTAAGGACAAAGGACTGAGCATGTCCGGTAAGGACAATACACTTAGCAAAGCAAGCACACTTATAGTCGGATAAACATATTTTAAGCCATACACTAAATAAATAACAAACCAATGGTTAGTTGTAACCATAAAAAGACAACGTTTTTGGTGGTTAAAGATTACAAGAAAAATCAAATGATCCCAGTTCAGAGCATACAAAGGACATGGTTTAATAATACAATTGGACAAGTGAGGATAGGAACATTCATACAAATGTTGTGCCCAGTAAGGCTTATAATTAAATTGATAATGGGAAATAAAGGCTTGTGAGCCATCGAATGCGGTAGCATCATGTTGGTGGTGTGAACAAGAGAAGTCTTCAAACCAAGACATAGAGAGAGCAAGTCTAACGACGCCAAAATGACGCCAAGACTGGAGGAACCGCAAGGATCCACGAAACACAATCCTTCACCAAGGAGATAAACAGCAGCAATCAGGATAAGAAGGCAGGGCGGCATTACACACCGAAGACGAGGGTATATAGTTTAATTTAAGTTTGTATAATAATATAAGTGTTGGTGAGAAGCTGCAGACGACTGAAAGTCGAGTTTGATAGCAACCAACAAGCCTCCGACAGCCACCATGAACTGAAGTGAAACCCTGCAAGAACAGCAAAGGAGACGGCAAACACAGAGGCAAGGACAACCGACCAGGAAACAACACAAGGAGTAAATAAACTGAGTAAAAAACAAAGACATTGGAATGTAAAAGCATAAACTCCAGTAGAGAAGAATAACACCACAAGGTTGAGGCAATGTAGGACCGAAAGCTACAGAAACAAGCAAGTTAAAGTAAACAAACTGAAAACAATGCAGAAGAGTACGGTGGAAAGACCAGTCAAAGGGAAATAGATTGAAAACCAAGGAATAGAAAGGTTGATTATCATAAAACATAATGTTGTGAAAAACCAAAATCGAAAGCGACCGACGGTCAAAAAGATTACAATTGTAAGATAAACTACCCAGCAGTAGACAACCGAAAGAATTCAAAGCCGGCATTAAGGACAAAGAAGAACGATGGATAACGAGCAGGTTTTTGGTCAGAAAATGGAACACAGAAGTAAGAAGAGGGTGATGAATCCCAAACCATTCATGAGACTGATAAATAAAACGGAGAGGCTTGGTAGCAATAGGGTGTAGTGAGTGAAAGTAATAGCATAGGTGTTGAATTAATTAGATGGGAAGAGGGAAGACTTATAGAGTTGAGTCTGCAGTGCGGCACTGAAGACCTGCAAAGGCGACAAAGACAGCGGCAATGCCCAAAACCAAAGCAGAAATTCAAGCTAAAATTAAATAGAACAAGGCTAGCAAACGAAACCACCAGGTTTACAAAGGTATTGGAAACAATTAGACAGCAAGGTTTCTGAACCCATAGACAGCAGGCCAAAAATTGTGGTTGTAGAGCCAGAAAGGGTAAATGATACCTGATTTGAGGAGTTCCTAATGTATAGGTAGATGAGACGGCAAACGCCTAACCTCACAGATCCGTCAGCAAGAAACATCCCACAACTGAGCCGCCGCCTGAACCGCCATTGCCAAGCCCAAACACGACGACAGATCGAGGGCCAAACGCCGCCAAAACCACCGTCCAATAACAGATCTTCACTATGTTTGATTTGATTTGTAGAAGGTTTTTGATTTTTTTCAAACTTTTCAGATTTACGAGAGCGACTATAACTCTTTTGATTCTTGCGCTCTTGGTTGGAGAAGAAGGCTTGGGCTGAGTGAAGGCGGTGGTCAGAGGATCGACGTACGGCGTTTGGGCCGAAGTGCTGGCGGCGGCGGGTAGGGCATTAGGGTTTTGTTTTAGAGTGTTTTCCATTTCATCCTTTCTCAACAAGGCAAGATATTTTGTATCTAATTCATATATTTAGATAATTTCATAGACAAATAACCAGTTTTATCTCGTCGAACGTTCTTTAATTCGATTTTTCTTAATAAAACAATTTTAATATATTTAAAATGTAGCATGAAGAGTAAGGAATTAAAAAAAGCATCAAATGTTACCTTAAAGACCAATTGGACAATATATAATAAGTTGAATTCCCATGGCTCTAAACTTGGTTTTGGTTAATCATTTTATGGATTTGTAATTCAGGACAATAATGCTAATGTTATTAGAGCATCTCTAACAACACCTCTAGAAATTCTCTAAAATGAAGAAACAAATATTAAAATTGCTATAAAAAAAACTATAATCCGACTCTGACTTCAAATCCCATTAGCCTAACTCACTTTCTTACAATTTTTGTTTCTCTTAGTTGTACTAAAAAAAAGCCTAATTAAATAACAAATTTATAGTTTTCTCCAATATATTTAAACAAAAAATTTCTTTTTTATATAACCATATAAAAAATTCTCATTTAATTTTTTTATACTCAAAATGACTATTTAAATTATAAATTTAAGATTTTTTACAATATATTTACACACAAAAAATAATTTTTATACATACATAAAAAAAATTCCAGAATTTTTTTTAACCCTAATTAAAAAAAAAATTCTAAATCTGCCACTATATGTCTGTATGACTGTATCTATATATTTTGCGCACAACAAATGACAAAATTAAACCGTGTAGGACAATGGTAAGTTTAGGAAAAGGGGGCACTAATTAAAATGAAACATATATAAATAATTAAAATTTAATACTCCCTCCGATTCAAAAAGATTGTCGTTTGGCTTTTTAACACGTATTTTAAGGAGCTAAAAACTATATAAAATATCGACTTTTTTTAAATTATTTTTTTACAACTTAATATTTGTTGGTAATAAGTATTAGATTATAAAATAATAATAAAAAAAAGTTAATATATTATATATAGTTTTTAGCTCCTTAAAATACGTGTTAAAAAGTAAAACGACAATTTTTTTGGATCGGAGATAGTACTGTGTAGTTGTTAGTAGGCGTGGCCACGGGTCGGATCCGCCGGGTCGACGGGTTCGACCCGCCAGGTCAAGGGTCAGGGTTGGTCGACCCGAACCCTAACCCGGAAATTCACGGGTTGACGGGTTCGGGTCGACCCGTTGACCCATTGACCCGCCGGGTCGACCCATTGACCCGACGGATTCCCATATTAAAAAAAATGATATGTAAAGACTTTTTCTACATATCACTTTTTATATGCATTTTCATTTTAATATGAAGTGGAGAAAAACATGAGAAATTTTATATCTCTATAAAACTTCTTTCATCCACTACAATATACATGTAGGGATATAAAACTTTTCAAACTTTACTTCATTTTAATATAAGAAATAAGAAATAAAGCTTAAAGTGAAGAGTGAGAGTTAAGGGAAGATGAGGTACCCATATATATACATCCATCCCTTTTCATTGTAACCCTCAACTTTCAATGTGGGACAAGAGCCTTGTCTCACATTGGAAATGAGAGAATATGGGAAGTCTTCTAAAGCTATAAAAAAAGAAGGGGGATAGTGCTTTTGACCCACATTGCATATTGCAAAGTAGTTTATGTTTATATATTATGAATTATTTTAAGAATAATATTATACATAATAATTATTATAAACATAAAGAAAAATAATTTTTTCAAAAAAAAAATTGGGATGGTGGGTTGACCCGCCAGGTTTGATCCGTCGGGTTAGCGAGTTCAAAACCCCTTACCCTAACCCGCAACCTGCCCCGACCCGTTGACCCGGACCTATCGGGTCATTGACCCGCCGGACCACTGACCCGTACGACCCGTCGGGGCACGGGTCGTAACCCGTAGCCACCCCTAGTTGTTAGTATGAAGCTAGCGTGCACAAAACCCTAATGCAAGTAAATGATGGGAGTTTGATTAGTTTACTTAATTAAAGAGTTAAGGTTTTAAAAAAAGCAAGAGCATGTCTTATATATATAATTGTTTACTTAATCCAAAGACTGAAACTCCTTAAGTTGAAAACCATGCTTAGTAATACTTTATGCGCGCGGTATATATTTCCGTGTGGGTTAAAAAGGTTAAATGAATTAATGGGCACAAATGAAGGATTTAATTAATTCATCATGATGATTTAAAAAGTTCAACTACTAGTTGTTTAATGTAGTGAGATTAGGTTAATTAACTTAGTTGTTTAATTAATAATCCCCATCATCATCATGAGTACGGGTTCCAAAATTTGGGGCTCCCGTGCACACTTGGTATAGGCATTATATGTCCACAATGCACTTAGTTCTAGATAATTGCTACCTAATCAAGCTCTTAATCACTTAATTATTTGATTAATTGACTTGGGTTTGCACAAAGGGAAACCCGTGATGATTATATGATGTGTTTCAACGTCATAATCATTTTTTGTCTGATGATGCAAAATGTACAAGTTTAGATATGGTAATCGGTGCACTACGCCAGACAGTCACTGAGGCGACGAACAGGACAAATCCCGTCGCTCCAATGTGTTTCTAGCGACGCAATATATCACCCCGTCGCTTGAGTCTGGTCAACCCACAAGGCAAATGGGGGATAGATCTGAAGCGACGGAGGAAGACTTTGTCCGTCCCTTGAAGACATATCTGGCGACGAACCAAAGTGCTCCCGTCGCCTGAGTATTTGGTTCCGTCGCCTGAATTTGGTCAACCCACAAGTCAAACGTGGATAGCTCTGAAGCGACGGAGGAAGACTTTGTCCGCCCCTTGAGTGATTTGTACCGTTGCCTGATTTTAATGTCGTGACCTACCTCATTGAATGTTGTTAAGGTTACAACAATAACCTTAAACCACACCATTTGTCCGGCCGTCTTCTTGTTCTCCATCTCCTTTATTTTCCCCCATTTTCCATCTTTTCCATTTTCAAATTTCAAATCATTTACATAAGCTAGGTTTGTGAAAATTGAAGAAGACTAACAATATATTTTGAGTTGTGGTAAGATTTGTTATGCTTTTTTTTTTACTTGTAATTTTAAATTGGTAATTTGGAATTTTTGTTGTAGATCTAAACAAGTTATGGGGTGATTGAAGAAGTCACTTGAGTTTGTAGCAAGGTTAGTGTCATTTTTTTTTAATTTTTGTTTTATACATATTTTGTTAAATAGAGGGAAGAATTGTGAAATAATGGTTAGATTTGTAGAAAGGAATTTGTTTGAGATTTTGAACCTTGTGATAGAGACTTGGAAAATGTTGATTGAATTATTTTACAATTACTTTTAGAAATGATATTTTTTGTTATTGAAATTTGGAATGTGTGATGATTTAGGTTAGAATTTGTGGGAAATATAAATTGTTAGTTTGTATTGGATTGGGATTTGTTGTGTTTAAATGAAATGCGTGATGGATTTAATTTGAGATGTGTGACATGTTTAACTTAGATTTCTAATTATATATTTCTAAAATGATATTGAATTTGGAAATGAATTTGTGTGATGGATTTATATTTTTTAAATGATAGTGAATTTAGAAAATGGATCAGAGATGGATGCAGTATCCTCGTACGTCAAATGTATATCTTCATGGGATTACTAGTTTCGTGAACAATGTTGCTGCAAATGCAAATGGGAGGACCTATTTTCTTTGTCCGTGCGACCATTGCCATAACGCTCGACAATCTGTGAACATCCCAACGATGTTGCACCACTTGTCTCATTATGGTATGTGGCCGGATTATACAGTATGGGACAGTCATGGAGAAGATCCAGTGGAGCCGATAGTTTCCTTGCGTAGAACGCAATACATAGAGCAAAGGGCTTCCTCTTCCTCCGGTCATGATCCCACCATGGACATGATCCATGACAGCTTTCCTTATCATGCTGGGTACGAGGCGGGCAATGACCATGATTTTTGTGATATGGTCGATGATGATTACCAAAAATACGAGAGGCTTTTAGCGGAAGCTCAAGCTCCGTTGTATCCTGGTAGTACAAGGACTGTTTTGACTGCTATTTTATGTTCTATGAAGTTGAAGGTGGAAAATCGCTGGTCAGATAAGAGTATGGATGGCCATTGTCGTGAAGTTTGCAACAATCTTAAACCCGGACATAGATTTTCTGCTGATTGGAAAAGCATTCGAAAGGTGTGCAAAGATCTCGGATTGAGCTATGAAAATATTCACGCATGTGAGTATAACTGCGTGTTGTTTTATAAGAGGTATGCAAATGAGGAAGTTTGTCCCATATGTCTGTTGTGAGCTGAATCTGCCATGTTTTACAGTAACTTTTATATCGATTTCTGCATACATTGCATACATTTGGGTTAGAATAATACAGAATCTGTGTAGTTTACACTTATTTGCAATATATGGAGGTCTACACAAGTTTTGGTTATATTTCGCAGAAATCGGACGCACTTTGGAGCTTAAAGGAAACTCATGGAGAAGCTAAAAATGGTGCAGCTGGAGAAAACGCCATTTTTCACCATTCTTCGTTCTGAATCAAGCTTTGATGTCTTCATGAGAGTTGTAGCCCTTGGTCGAGATCGACGAGCCATGTCCGGAGTCGACGAGCTGTGCCGAGCCGAGAAGCCGAGGACGAAGACGCAGGCCACCTCTACTCGAGACAGACGAGGCCTACTCGAGACAGACGAGACCTACTCGAGACAGACGAGGGCTACTCGAGACAGACGAGGGCTACCCGAGACAGACGAGGGCTACTCGATACAGACGAGGGCTACTCGAGACAGACGAGGGCTACTCGAGATCGACTAGCCCGTGGTCGAGATCGAGTAGACCTCCAGAGCCGCGTTACTCGGTTTGACCAATTCTACTCGACTTGGGATTGCTTGGGCTCGAAGATTGCCAATTCTGTCCAGATCTATCAAGTTCTATCCATGGAAGGAAGATCTATCAACATGAAGACATACTACCTAATTTAGATTTATCTTTTCCTTTTTTGATTTAATTCCTTTATGACATTTATTTATCTTTTAGCAAAATAGATATAGATTTAGATATAGATAGATGATTATTTCCTTGATTAGCGGGGTTTGATCACTATAAGTAAAGCCCTAGGGGCTGGTTTTTCATTCATTCAGAAACACAATCAATTTCATTCAGTAAGTAGGGATTCTAAGGTTTTTAGGGTTGTGGCTTTCTGCGAAAGTTGATTGCCAGGATTGTAAAAGGCTTTGAATTTAGTTTTATGCAAGTTTCCTTTTATACATCAATGTCTGTTATTGCGATGAGGCGTGAGTAGTCCACCCACTTCTGGGGCTGGGGTGAGCCCGACGGTGGCCATGTGAGGCGATGCCATAAAGGTCAGATCTTTTTGTGCGATTCATCTTCTATCCCTATGAGCATGATTCTTTTGCGAGAGTTGAAGGTGATCCTTGTTTGTGTTATTGAAGCGAAAGTGATCTTAATGCAACTTGGATTAATTATGTGAAAAGGGTTAGTAACAATTAGGGTTTATGCGAAAGCCTCTATATGCCTATTTGTTAATGACGAAAGTTATTTGATGGAAAGCATGATCTTTTATGCCTTTATGTGTTTCTTTGCATGGTTATCGTTGTGGTGTTGATTCCCTGGCTTTGGAAGTCTTTTAATATATTGAAGTTAATTTCTGTCAAAATCTGAGTTTTGGTTCGAATTCTGCAATTTAAAGTTTCTGTCTTTACTTTTCTTTGTCGAGATCCAGTACCTCTTGTCGAGGTCGAGTAGCCTTTGCTTTTGCTTTACTTTTCGTTTTTGCTTTGCTTTGCTTTTATTTCCTGTTCTTTGCTTTTGTTTTAGTTGCCCTTGCCGGGTTTATTTGTTTCTTTCTGTGTTTCTGTCTTTTCTGCTGCTTCTGTGAGAATTTACAGCTACCTAAGAATTGTTGACGTGCTTCCTCGTGGATTCGATCCTGACTTTTCTCTTACTACAACAGGAGGAAGTCTTGTATTTATTTGCTGAGACAGGGAAGTCAGTCTGATCTTGATTTCATATTTATTTCAATACTCGACATACTCCTGCCTGAAACAACAATGTCATACTTCAAGATGGAAGTCACCTCGTGGTAGTGGCAGACGCAAAATCCCTAGAAAAGTGGTTAAACACTTCCCTTTAACTCCCAGACTCAAACGCTTGTACATGTCTCCGCACATCGCAAAGCAAATGCGATGGCATGGCGAAAGGGTGAGGAATGATGACCGTCTGACACACCCTGCGGATGTGGAGGCATGGGTAGAGTTTGATAGAACGTTTACTCATTTTTCTAGGGATGTGAGGAATGCGCGGCTCGGATTGGCAACTGATGGATTCAATCCATTTGGGAAGCTAGCAACTCTCCATAGCACATGGCCTGTCATTTTGATGCCATATAATTTGCCTCCTTCGATGTGTATGAAAGAGGAATTCAACATGTTGACTTTATTGATCCCAGGTCCTAAGTCACCTGGGAAGTGTTTGAGTGTGTTTATGGAGCCATTGATCGATGAGCTTCTGCAATTATGGCATACTGGAGTGCCCACATTTGATCGATATTCACAGTCTATGTTCACAATGAAAGAAGCAGTTTTATGGACTATTAGTGACTTTCCCGGTTTAGGGATGCTAGCAGGATCAACGACGAAGGGGTACAAAGCATGTCCTCATTGTTTGGATGATATTTCTGCAACATATGAGTGTGGGAGGATGGTATACGAAAGTCACCGTAGATGGCTTGCACGCGACCATCCTTGGCGATCCGCTGGTCGTGCTTTCAATGGGAAGAGCGAATTCAGGTCAAGACCTCGTTCGTTGTCCGGGGAGGAGATCTTATCGAGGATTGATAGGTAGGAACACAAACTCTCCTTCTTCTTTTTTGTGTATGTGTATTTTTATTTACGTATTTTTCTTTCAATCACGACCAGATGCATGTTCCCCACCCTTAGCTTGCATCCACAATTCAAGACTCCATCCAGTTCGAAGAATCGATTATGCTGGACTAACAAGTCCATGTTTACCGTATTGGCCATCTATGAGGGTGAGATATTTCCTTGATGTCATGCACATTGAAAAGAATGTTTTTGACAACATTATTGGGACTACTCTCTCAATTGAAGGAAAGTCCAAAGATAGTGCCCAAGCTCGTCTTGCTTTAAAACGGAGAGGGGTTCGGTCATCACTACATGCAAGGGGGAACGGACAACTTCCTCGTGCGCCATATGTGGTGAGGAAGGAGGATCTTCAAGAGGTTTTCGAATGGTTTGCTGATGTTAAATACCCGTATGGTTATGCTGGGAGTTTGAAACACAAAGTTAAGGTCGAGGAAAAAAGGTTTCAAGGATTGAAGACGCACGATTGCCACGTTATGCTGCAACGCCTTCTTCCAATTGTTATTCGTGCATACTTACCAGATCATGTTGTCAAGCCTTTGATTGCTCTATGTAGATGGTTTCAGAAATTATGTGCAAGAGAGGTGACAAAGGAGGATGTTCGACGAATGGAGGATGAGATAATTGATATTTTGTGCCATCTTGAGATGATTTACCCTCCACACTTTTTTCACGATCATGGTCCATCTTATGGTTCACCTACCCCGACAAGTGTTGGTAACTGGACCTGTCCATTACACATGGATGTATCCAATCGAACGGTATGTATTTTTTTTTTAAAAAAATCACAACTTTATTTCTTACTAAATTAATTGATAAACACCATTTACCAAATTCTTTTCTATCTCAGCCAACTTGGCGCGTACAAAAAATATGTTTCCAACCCTAGGTACCCCGAAGGATCCATAACTGAGCGTTATATTTGTGAAGAGGTGATTACATATTGTAATTTGTACTTGGGTGATGGACAAGGTCTTGACAATACACCCACCCCCTCTCCTGGCATTTATGATATTTCTGTTGTGTCAGAGCTCGTTCGTCCTCAAAGTTATATTCCTCGTGCGAGGTTAACTGACACAGAGATTTCTGAGGCGCACTGGCAAGTTTTGCTTGAATGCAAAGAAGTTTCACATTACTTGGATGAACATGAGAAAGGTTGGCTACAACATTTTGAGGATGCCACTACATATGCACGTAAAATTAATTTTCATCCTTACTTCCTTAAATGGGTAAGTATTTCATGTAATTTCCATCCTTACTGCTTGCCACTTTACATCCTTACTTCATTAATTTCCATCCTTACTTCTTACCACTATAGGTTTCTAGACTGGAAAGAGACGAAGATCCATACTTTAAACAAGAGGTTTTGTCTTTGGCTAGACAACCAGTTTCACATGCGATTTACGCATCTTGTTATGTGAACGGGGTCAAATTCGTCTCGTGGGATAGAGATCAAAACTTGCAGACCCAAAATTGCGGGGTTATGGTAGAGACAGAGAGTGCTATCTACTATGGTATCCTTGAATCAGTGGTAGAAATCATGTACACCAACATGATGCCAGTTGTAGTGTTTAAGTGCAAGTGGTTTGACACTGATCCTGACAACATCGGTATCACGTACAAGTTTGACCACGGGTTGTTGACTATTGATACAAACAACAGTTGGTACGATGATTCCCCATTCTGTCTCGCACGCACAGCAAAGCAAGTGTTTTATGTGGATGACCCGAAGTTGGGTGATGGGTGGAAAGTTGTGAATGTGATGACACATAGAAATGTTTACAATCTCACCACTCTGGAAACACATGCAGATGGAGCTCAACCACAAGAAGAAGCATATCAAGAACTCGGCCCAGTTTATACTGGAGATATTGAACTCAACATCGATCTGCATCCGTTCCAAAATGAATCAGAGAGTGAAGAAGAAGAAGAACAAAACGAGGAAGATGAGGAAGACGAGGAGTACGAAGAATAAGACGATGAAGACGAAGACGAACATGACGAAGGTGAAGTCGAGGAGGAAGATGAAGACGAGGAGTACGATGATCGTGATTGATATTATGAATGTCCTTTTGTAATAATCTAAACACACTTTATTTCTGTTTTATTTCCGATTAGGTTTTCATGTATTGCGTGCCCTGCCTAAGGGGCTTTATGAATTCATATTATGAATGTTTTTTAATGATGCAAAATCTGTTAATTAATCTTAAAAATAGGTATCAAAGTATATAAAAGATTAAATCCATTTAACTTACATTTATTAGTTGAGTTTCTTTAATAATTCTGTATTATAAATTAATCTTTGTAAATAATTACAAAAATGTATCTTTGTAAATATTAATCTTTTTATTGTCATTAATTTGAATTTTTTTTTTATCTCTTTTTATAATTTGTGATTAATTGAACTTTATGTATAATGAAAATTGTATACTAAAATATTTTTTTAGAAATAGTATTAGTATTTTGTTATTTTCATTAATTAGACTTTTTATCTTCTAAATGTGTATTAATACCTCTAAAAAACTAAAGTAAGAGAAAGAAATATTCAGGTGACAGAGATACTAAGTTTGCCGCTTAGATTATTTCAACAATGGCGGGATATTTTCCCACTAAAATTCTCATTTGGCGGGATCTTTTCCCACTTACTTTTTTTTGTGAAAATTTTAAAAAATTTGAAGCGACAGACTTACATCAATGTTGGTGGCTTGAGTGATTTTTTATTAATTTTTTTTATTTTACTTTGAAAAAGCCGGCTAGGGTTAAAGAGTGAAAAACACAAAACAAACCCTTCACTTTCGACAAACCATGTCTCTCTCCTTCCCAGCGCCGCTTCCCAGCCTCTCTCTTCGATCCATCGTCTTCGGCCTCTCTCCTTCCCAGCGCTCCGACCTCCATCGGCTCCGCCCTCCACTGCTCCTTCCCGACCTCTCTCCTTCCCGGCCACTCTCCATCGCCATGCCTCCCAAAAAACAAAAGAGCCTCAAAGCCATGTTGTCGGTTCCGCCCTCCACGGCTCCGCCCTCCACAGCTCCGCCCCAACCCAGCAGGGGTCCGCCTTCACCGCCGGCACCACCATTGGAGTTGGAACCGCCCTCTGCGGCGATTGGCTCCTCCACGCATCCGCCCACAGCCGCCGCTTCTCCACCACCACAAGTCGCCGACCCTCCACCCCAAGCACCAAGTCTGGTGATTACAGTCGGTTCATCCATCGCCACGCCTGAAGACGGACCCTTTTTTAGTATAAGATGCAAGAACAATGGAGGTTATGTTCGAAACTCAAACCCTAATTTCAATCTCCGGACTGTAATGTCTATTCTTTGCGATTATTTTCGGTTTTCTGTTTGAGTGGAAGCAACTAATCTAGTGAATGAAAACCCCCAAAAAATCTGTTGAAAAATTTGATGCGTGAAATGTCAGAGTAGCAATTAAAATTTTGCGATTATTTTCGGTTTTCTGTTTGATTGGAAGCAACTAATCTAGTGGATGAAAACCCCCAAAATCTGTTGAAAAATTTGATGATATATGTAAGAGTGAAATGTCAGAGTAGCAATTAAAATTTTGCGATTATTTTCGATTATTTTCGGTTTTCTGTTTGAGTGGAAGCATATATACACTCTGCAATTAAACCAGTCATGTAGTGATGCTAGGAATAAAATTCCTTTCAGAGCTGTACAAATTAAAAAGGCAAAGAAACTATATGAAGAACCATAGTTATATGCATACGTGATTGGAATCCATGAAGTGTATGGATGATACTTATTATAAGTAATCTTGTCCATCTTGTATAAACTTATTGTTCATTTATGTAAGAGTGAAGTGTTGGAATTTGGCTACAAATATGGTATATTGTATATTAGTTACGTTATAAAAGTTCTGTCAATATTTAATGAGTTGAATCACCCTCTTTCTGATTATTGTGCGCATTGTGTTTGTGATTAGGAGAGAAGCCAGTCAAGTATGGAACTGTTGTGAGTGCAAAGACGAACCACATTAAGAGGGCTTCGGGAAAGATCAAAGTTACTTGGTCGGACTTCACCAACGACCCTACCCACGAGACTTACTCCAAGCTAGTGGGGGACATTGGCGCCATCGTCAAGACCAACGTCCCCACACTTCCTCCAAGCTGGGCTAAGCTTGAAAAGCAGCATCAGGACATTCTGCTATCCTATTTGAAGGTTACCTTCTCAACTATTTTTTGTATATACTTTTCCATAATTTCTTTAGTATACTAGAAACTTAACCATTGTGTTTTGTTTTGTAGAACATGTATCAAATACACCCTGAAGATACACCATTGGATACCTATATCAGGAGTACAACAGACGGTCGGTATCGGGACTGGAAGTATAGGTGTCACAAATTCTTCAAGGTGTATGGGACAGCCTTTTGGCCTTCCGAATTCAAGCACCGTCCGGAGCAGTGGAACTGGCTGGTGCAGCATGAATTCATGCCCGAAGCAAAAAGAGTAATATTTTAAAATTATGTATATGCTTTACAGCTATGTTTTATGTCCTTTGTTATGCTATTTGATTGCTGATTTTTGGGCTTTTTTGGTGCACTTTTGCTATGCTTCTTATTTCTGTCCTTCTGATTTCTATCATCCTTTAAGGTGAAACATCTATATCAAGATCCATAGGTTCAAATATAAAAGACTCATTCATTGTTTAAATGTGTGGTTAATTTGCTATGCATCTGTTTTAACTCTTAGCTCGCCCTCCATTTATAAGAATTTTTTTTATCATTTTAGTTTATCCAGTAAATTTCAGCAGCATTAATTTTTCACCTTGGAAATATTATAGTGTAATATAATCATCAAATAAATGTTAATAAGAAAACACAATCAAGAAGCATGTTGCTAAATTGATGTGAATTAAGAAATGTTAATGTATTGTCATACTAATATGTAATACATGGAGAAAGCTCTTGGGAAATTATAAATAATGCCATTGTGCTTAATGTTTATTGAAATTTCATTGCCCCTTTAATCATAAAAATGTTAAATTAATTTATTATTCCTTTAAGGTCTAACATTATTTCATACAGAACCACTTTTAAGCTGATAAATTCCCCATGACATCTTTTAAACTAGAAAATATCACTGTTTGTGGATTTTATGAAATGTAGGAAAACTCTATAGAGTAACTGATTTTAGATTCACACTAGTTCTGATAAATTCCCCATGACATCAAATTAATTTCATTGCCCCTTTAATCATAAAAATGTTAATTTATTATTCCTTTTAAGGTCTAACATTATTTCATACAGAACCACTTTTAAGCTGATAAATTCCCCAACTTTGCAAAAACTCTTAGTTTGGCATCATACTAATTATCAAATGACCATCACACTAGTTCTGAATTAATTTGATGCATAATTGGAGCGCTTTTTTTTGGGTGATTTTTGTGAGGCCTAAGTTAAATTATAGTGCCATCTGCTATGTATTGCAAAATTTTGACTTGTAAGATGGTGGATTGGAGTGTGTTTGCCCTGCTGGGAACTCTGATTTTACTGGTGGTTTCTTTAATATGAAGTTTTGGCTTATGGGTGGGTGCCTTTTTTGGTGTATTTGCATATTTGTTACCCAGAAGATTGGATATTGCAGATCATCCATAACCTGAAAATATTGAGTATATATATCATCCAATGTACTGATTTTTGTGGAATTTCAAATACAAGAGATGGATGGACTCCATCTAGGAGAAAGACTGCCAGATTCATGGTCTCTTTTTAATTCTTTTGTTTGTGAATATATTTATGCAATGTTAGCATTTTAACATGCTAGATTTCTTGGTGAAGTCTGATGAGATCATCCGACCAAATTTGTCGATTTGAGATGGCATTACTTGCTCGTTTACAAGTATTTTTCCCTACTACTATCCTTGCATCATCTTTTGCAAGTATTTCTTTGTACTGGGTTTATATACTTGTAAATTGTGCCAGATTTTCTGGTGAATGATTTTCTGGAGAGGCTATGCATTTCTGTAATTTTTTCCTCCTTGTGTGATTGATTGGCTGATTTTTTTTATACCTTCTGTTTGTGATTGATTGTTTCTACTTCTTTTGGACAGGGATGGGAAGAGGTGTGAGAAGGCCTCCCAAGAAAAGAGGGGGCTCTTGGAGCATGGAGGGTTCATAAAAAAGGCAAGATCTTGAGGAGAGAGTTCGGAAGGCTGACGAGAGAGCTGATCGGGCTGAGGAGAGACTCAAGAATGCTGAAGAGACGGAAAAGCACGCAATCGAATAAGCCAATGAGACGCAGAAACGTATCGAGGCATTAGAGCAGCTTGTGCGACAGTCCCACTCTTCAACCAACCCATGAGGTAGTTACCTCTTAAACTCATCGTTAGCATGCAAGTTTTTCGGTCATGATAGGTAGTTACCAACTTTTTGGGAGCATTTTCATTGAACATGGTAGGTTTCGGGTAAAAAACAGCCCCTATGTATGTTTATATGTTATGAATTCTCGCAAGTGCTTTAGTATCCCCTTTGGTAAGCCTCAAAGGTATGCAAGTTTTTGGCCATATAAACTTTGTAAGGCTTTGAAATGGTATGCAGGTTTTTGTGCAACAATTGCTAAGTGCAAGTTTTTATAATCTGATATTGTCTTGTGCATTTTGTGGGTTGTGTTTTGGAGGTTGTGAATGTAAAGTGTAGGTTATGTGTTCACACAAGTTGTGTTGTGAATGTAATGATATTAAATTTGAATTAGGTATTGTTATGTAGGCTCTGCTCCATGAATGAGCAGAGTGCGTGTACAGGTGGGAATAATATATAGATTCCATTTTAGGCTTTTAGAAGAAAATCATTCAAGGGACAGAGAAAGGGAACTTTGTTTCGTTGCGTCAGCACAAATCAAAATTTACAAAACTCATCCAAGAGACGAACAAAGAGTTCGTCGCCTGAGAATTTTATAACTGAAGCAACGGAGGAGGCTGTCGCTTGGTCACGAGAGAGAGAGAGCCTTCCCGGAAGGTCAACGTTATGCCCAAGAGACGACAATAGTTTGTCGCTTCGATGTAACTGAAGCGACGAACTTCGTCATTCCGTCGCCCACTGACTGAAGGGACGGCGTCCATGCGACAAACCTTCAGGCGACGGACGTCCGTCTCTTTAATGTTCTAGCGACGGTTTATGCTCTCAGGCGATGACTTTTGTCCGTCTCTTGAGTGTCTGTTTGGCGTAGTGGTGGGGTGGGTTTGAGTTTGGTTTTATAGGTTGTCCATCATTCGGGGTTTTTAGTAATACCCCGCATAATTTCAAATGATTTTTAGTCTTTAAAAAAAAGCGATTAGGCAAACTATCCACAATCGGTAATACAATCTAGAGCATCATTTCGGATAGAACATGTCATTCTAAATCTGTGATAGGGTTGATGATAGTGGTTGTGTGACCCACAAAGGTCAATCTATCCGTGACGCTATTAATTTTCCTAAACACACGACGAATTTGGATTGTCTGAAATCGACTAAGGTCCATTAGGGAATAAAAAATGATCATTTCGATTTTCCAATGACATTTTTAAATCTCTTTAAGTTCATTATTTAATAATGTATAGATTGTCACATTCTATTTCGATATTTTAGATATTAAGTTCTAAAGCTTCGCGAATTCCGTTGCCTTAGTGATAGCATGCATTTAGGTAGGCATAATAGGTTGCATTTAGCTTAGTTAAGATGCATTTCATGGATGGATTAAGCATGATTTGCATATTAGTTCTCTATGTTGTCGGAGTCGGAATCTACACGTTTTTATTGATTATTTCAGGTAATGGTAGATCCGAGGAGAAGACATGAGTTGATAACGCAATTGATGAGAATGTCTAGTTGATCGAAGAAGCTTACATGAAGATCTCAAGAGGTCCTGAGAAGAAGAAGCGAACCTAAACGAAGAACAAGTCTGCAGAAGTTGTCGCCAGACATGCTGAACTTATTTTGCACTTTCTGGAGGCCTCGGTTGTCCGATCGACTATTATGACCATGCGTTGGAAAGCTCTTTCAGAGAGCTACAACTTTCATGTTGACGTCGAGAGCTAATTCGAGACGGAATTTTCGGGAAAAACCAATGCAGCGGCCGCCGCATAGTTTGCTGCGCCCGCCGCCAGGGGCGGTATTCATGCTGCGCCCGCCGCTTATATGTTGCGCCCGCCGCAACTGCCGTCAGCGCGCAGCGTTTCGATTGAAAAACCCTAGATGTCTATTTTGTTTTGGGAGGCCGGCTTTGATGTTTATTAGGCCGACTTTTATGTTATTTTTCATTACCTTTCATTCTATTCTTTCAACCATCAGACAATTAGAGAGAGAGCGATGTTCGCCATGGGCGACTAAACTCTCTTCGTTCTGCCTGCAATTTGAAGCTTTATTTGGATTGATTGTGAGTTTCTGAATCTTGTTCCTTATTTCCTATATTGAACGCTTCAACTTCTTTGTGTTTGATTGCTTATTGTTTTGTTCTATCTTGTTTGGCCAACTAGTTAGATCAATTCAATTGCTAGGGTTTTGTAGATTCCTGGTTGCGAACCTTAACCCAAGTAGCAAACTTGTTCCTTTAGGGCTGGTTGAACTATTTGAATGAGTAGGAAGTTGAATGTGTTGTTAAATCCCTCTTTAGGGACTGCAAATACCTTGGCTAATCTCTGAACTTAAAGCTATCAATTGGGTTAAATCCTTCTTTAGGGATTGTTCGATTGATAAGGGTTGCTAGGACTGGTTGGACTAGTAACTATATTAGGTCGGGACAAGGGCATTCATAGGAAGACTAAAAGGACAAGAGGAAGTTACAATATCAATTCAAACAAATAAAGTGGATAGTTGTAGGTAGAGCGATCTTCTCTAATTTGTTTTGCATTATTTGTTTTTATTTTATTTTGTTTTCTTTTCAATCTCAATCAACCAAAACCCCCCCTTTCTACTAATTGGTAAATACACATTGCTGAGAAATACTTGATTCTCTGTGGGATCGACCTCTTACTTGCTTGCTATACTAGTTTGTAGGTTTGAGTTTTATTTTGATACGGTTTATGCGACTAAAAAACCGCTCATCAAATTGGCGCCGTTGCCGGGGAATCAAGTTTATTTCTTTGTTTTGTGTATTTATTGATTTTTGTGCATATAACTAACCCATTGTGAGCCTATCTTACGGTTCACAACACCCTTGCTACTAACTTTTTCAAGATGTTGAGATTAGCGCAGTTTGAAGGTGAGAACTTTCACCAATACTTCAGAAGATTGCATGAGTATGTTGACGACCTTGGTTCATGGGGTTATCAATTCAGCATCCGGGATATGATTATGTGCATAATTGATGGGATGACTGTTGAGACACGAGCGCTTGCTGAGCACCTGAGTAACGGAGGCCTGAAGCGGTTAGGAGGATTGTCGGGGTTGTGGGATTTTTTCTGTTATATGGATTACCATGTTGCACAAGAAGAATTGCTCACCATGTCTCCTCCGCCAATGGAGAACTCTGTCACATACCTGGAGGATCCATTCCATAGCCTTACACAGAGGTTGCAAGAGCAAGCTGAGACTCCTGAGAGTAGTAAGAACTTGGAGAATCAGTTGAACAAACTCATTCAAATTTTAAGTGCAAAACGTGAGAAGGAAAGGGGCTTAGAAGAAGGAGTTGAAGTCATAACGGAGGGTGAAATTTTTGAGGAGCGGCAACCGTCGCAGGAGGGCGGCGATCACCGTACTGCTACTAATGAGCCCCCATCGACTTCCCTTGATTTTGAGAAACCCACCCCACCACCCCTTGAGTCTTTAAAGGATGAAAGAATGGAAGATCCTATCGAAATCATTACACTTAGTTCATTCCCTCCTATGTGGTTTCAACATGACAATGACATGCCGAATGAGGAGGAATTGGTTGCAGACAACGATAGTTTCTTAGATGATGGAGGATATGGTCTAGTGCTTCCTGGCTTGGAATCTCATGAGTCGACGCATGAGGTTACATGTGATGTGTCTCCTACTCCATCTGCACCATCCATTCTGAGCTCGCCCATTGATGAACCAAGTCTAGAGCCATCCACTGAGGCTCAAGAGATAATAAAGGTAAACTTTTGCAATCTTAAAGGTAATGGTGATTATGTTGATCCTTTTGATTGCTATTTTGAAAAGCCACCAGCGGAACTGTGTTGGTGGTATCATATTCCTTCTGCGGAGAGTCATGCTAGACTCTTTGATAGATTGAAAGGGTTCGTGAGTTCCACATTTTATGCTTTCAATTTATTGTGCTATGATGTGCCTTGTAAGATGTGTGCACAGGAATATGATAGGCTACTGAGGGCCTTGACGATGTCTGAGAGATAAGGCCTTGAGATTGAGAATAAGTCAAGCCAATGACATTAAAGAAAGGCGCTTCTCGGGAGGCAACCCGAGGTAAGTTTTTCTTTCTTTCTTTTTTTTTGTTTTCCTTCACCCTGATTATATTTGATTTACTTTTCTTGTCTTTATTGTTTCATTGAGGACAATGAAAACTTTAAGTGTGGGGGGGAGGAATTCTGTATATATAGATGCATATAGGAAATCATATTTAATTTTTTGCATCATGTTTAAGTTTCTGTAATTTCTGTTTAGTTTAGTTAATTTTTAAATTCTAATATTCGTATTTAAAAAAAAAAATCGAAAAAAACAAAAATAGAGCATGCATTGCATACATATGTGTTATTCAAATACCCATCTTGCTTAGTTTGTCCTCTATTTTAAATTTCAAGCATGATTCATAAAAATCCCATGGAGTTCTGGATGTTTTGATTATTATTCCTATTTGATTTTTGTGGAACATGAGCTAGCAAATATAATTAAGCATGTATGATGGAGCTAAAAGTATGATTGAAGTCCTAAAAACATGACCCTGTGAGAATGTTTGGCCTTATTTGAATTCTTTTGCTCAATTGTGTGAATTACTCGCCTAGTGTTGCTACCTCTTGGTATTGACTGCAGTATCTATTTTTGAAGACCGATGCACATGTTTGTTGCTTGCGGAGTTTATGTTTATATTTTGAGTCTTTTTGTTTAAACTTATGCATATTTAGTGAATAAGGTGGCAATGGTTGATGCACTTAGTAACCGGATCTACGCATGACACCCATGGGTATGATTCGCGCAAAAAGGTGTTGAAAACTATCCACTAGGAAAGAAAGCTTGATCATTGAGTAACCAGGTTCATTCATGACACCCATGTTTGCAACTTGCGTCAAAAGGTGTTCAAGTGGACTTCATATTAGTAGGTTGAGGTGTTGATAGACCGGGGTCATTCATGACACCCATGTTTGCGCTTCGCGTAAGGAAAGCACCAAGAAAAGAAAAAAAAAGAGAAGAAAAGAAAACAAAAGAAAAAAAAATTGTTGTTGCATTTTATTTTCTTTATTGTGTCCCGCAAGTAATGACATTTTGGTAGAGAATTGGTGATATGGTGGTCAATGTCTATGAGCTTGGTGCATGATTGGTTTGAGTTGAGAGTTGTACTTAAAAGCCTAAACACATGAGTGAAGCACATATTTCTGGTGAGGTTGGATGATGTTTACTTCTAAGCTTTGATCAATGGAATACATGTTATGACGTTTGTTTGCTTGGTTTATGTTTTCACCTGCTATGATGTTGCTTTTTGATGAGGTTGAAACTTGAAGGGATTTCCTGTGGGATGCGTTGATTCATGTTCATTCTATCATTGCTTGAGGACAAGCAAAGGTTAAGTGTGGGGGAGTTTGATAGCATGCATTTAGGTAGGCATAATAGGTTGCATTTAGCTTAGTTAAGATGCATTTCATGGATGGATTAAGCATGATTTGCATATTAGTTCTCTATGTTGTCGGAGTCGGAATCTACACGCTTTTATTGATTATTTCAGGTAATGGTAGATCCGAGGAGAAGACATGAGTTGATAACGCATTTGATGAGAATGTCTATTTGATCGAAGAAGCTTACATGAAGATCTCAAGAGGTCCTGAGAAGAAGAAGCGAACCTAAACGAAGAACAAGTCTGCAGAAGTTGTCGCCAGACATGCTGAACCTGTTTTGCACTTTCTGGAGACCTCGGTTGTCCGATCGACTATTATGACCATGCGTTGGAAAGCTCTTTCAGAGAGCTACAACTTTCATGTTGACGTCGAGAGCTAGTTCGAGACGGAATTTTCGGGAAAACCCAATGCAGCGGCCGCCGCATAGTTTGCTGCGCCCGCCGCCAGGGGCGGTATTCATGATGCGCCCGCCGCTTATATGCTGCGCCCGCCGCAACTGCCGTCAGCGCACAACGTTTCGATTGAAAAACCCTAGATGTCTATTTTGTTTTGGGAGGCCGACTTTTATGTTATTTTTCATTACCTTTCATTCTATTCTTTCAACCATCAGACAATTAGAGAGAGAGCGATGTTCGCCATGGGCGACTAAACTCTCTTCGTTCTGCCTGCAATTTGAAGCTTTATTTGGATTGATTGTGAGTTTCTGAATCTTGTTCCTTATTTCCTATATTGAATGCTTCAACTTCTTTGTGCTTGATTGCTTATTGTTTTGTTCTATCTTGTCTGGCCAACTAGTTAGATCAATTCAATTGCTAGGGTTTTGTAGATTCCTGGTTGCGAACCTTAACCCAAGTAGCAAACTTGTTCCTTTAGGGACTGCAAATACTTTGGCTAATCTCTGAACTTAAAGCTATCAATTGGGTTAAATCCTTCTTTAGGGACTGTTCGATTGATAAGGGTTGCTAGGACTGGTTGGACTAGTAACTATATTAGGTCGGGACAAGGGCATTCATAGGAAGACTAAAAGGACAAGAGGAAGTTACAATATCAATTCAAACAAATAAAGTGGATAGGTGTAGGTAGAGCGATCTTCTCTAATTTGTTTTGCATTATTTGTTTTTATTTTATTTTGTTTTCTTTTCAATCTCAATCAACCAAAACCCCCCCTTTCTACTAATTGGTAAATACACATTGCTGAGAAATACTTGATTCTCTGTGGGATCGACCTCTTACTTGCTTGCTATACTAGTTTGTAGGTTTGAGTTTTATTTTGATACGGTTTATGCGACTAAAAAACCGTCCATCACTTAGCTCTAATTGCCGAGCATGGTGGGCTACTTATCCCCTTCATAGAGACCAAATTAGCTTTATGATCTAGAATCACAAACCCAATTGCGAAATTTCCATTGTCTCGTAAGAAACCATCAGAGTTAAGTTTGAAGTTGGTTTGATGTTTATATTCCAAATGAGAATATGTTGTTTGATAAATTTTACTAACATTATTGATTGAACACATTTAATTTTTTTTAAACCATTTGATTGATAAAGTACCAAATACTCTACCAGATGATTGTCATTTTACATATTTTGTTAATGTCGATGGATTGTTTGAGTGTTTTGATAATAAAATGTTCGTCTCTTACATTTGTATCCCATTTGTCCATGATTTGGAAGATTTTATCATCTACTCTTTGGATAATATTTTTTGTGACATTACACTCCATAAACAGATGAAAGAAATCTTCTCTATGGTGGTTCTAGAAATCACTTTGCATGGAGTGTAATTCTATGGAGTGTAATTCTATGTTCTTCTAATTTATTTATTTTTGTTGGTGTTCCTCCTAGTGAGGCTCTCCGTAAGAATTGTTTGATTCTGGGGTGCAATCTAATTTTCAAATCCAATTAAGGTTGGATTTAGAGTATCCTTTTCTTTTATGAAGAAGATTGTTAGATGATTTTGTTGAAAACCATCCGTCTGGATTTGCATGGTCTCCAATATAACCACTGGCGGATCCAGGGGTAGGCTCGTGTGAGCGTGAGCCCACCCCGATCCCGGAAAAAAATACGAAAGGTTAAAAAATAAAAAATAAAAAAAGTATAAATTAATTAGAAATAAAAATGGATTACAAAGTTTACTTTGCCTAGTTGGTAAAGTACAGATGGAAAACTTTTACCTCTTTATTAGAGTCCAAGGTTCAATTCCCACTTTTGACATTTTCTTCACTTATTTTTAACTATCTTTTTACATATAAGTTCAAAGATCTTTTTAAATTGAGAATAATTAATTTCAATTAGTATTGTTTGAATTCTATTTTATTCATTCATTAGGGGTTTCCTTGAATTTTTTTTAACTAATTATAAATTTTATTCACTTTTAATAATATGGATATATAACTCTTTGATTTTTTTTTACATAATTCTTCACAATTAAATTTATTTAAAGTTTTGCAAAACTCATTTCATTATTACTTAATTTTTACCCTAAATCTCGCACACCCCTATATCACGGGCTGGCTCCGCCACTGAATATAACCTATTTGTAATGTTATTTAACAGTGTAGGAATATATGTAATTATGTTGAGTGTGTCCTAATTTAGGTGGTTTACTAGTTCACTAGCTATATTTTCTATGTCCCAATTTTTTTTTTATCATTTGTAATGAAATTGTTAACTTTGATTATTTCATTTATCGAGGTTTTGTTTCTAGCTATTTTGATTGGAGGTGTATCCAAGGATTCTCTTTGGACTGAGTTGTTTGGAGAGTTATTTGTTTCGATTTAGAGTAAATATCAGGGTTGAGGTTGGATCTGGTTTCATTGAGTTGGAAGAGGATGATGGTGGCGGAGTTCTTGGGGTTGAACTCGGATCTGATTTCCTTGATTTGGGATGGGACGAGGGTGGCGGCGTTCTTAGAGTTATAGGTATGCCTCTGATTAGGGTTTTTCTAGGAAAATGATTTAGTCATTTGAGTAGGGTTGTGTCAGGTCTGGTTATTATTTCAACATCCATATTTAAAATTTTACTATGATACATGTATTCTATTTTTGGATTATTTTGAGTTTCAGTTATGACAGGTTTAGATCTTTTTGGGTTTGATCCATTTGAGTTTTAGTCACTTTGGATTATCAAATTACGAGTACGATCCTCGCACCATGACGCGTATTTTTGTTTTTAAAAAATAAAAATAAAATTTTGTAAGTATCAAAATTACTATTATAAAATTAAATAAACTATTACCAGACGTCAACATATATAAAATAAAATAAAAAGATTTGATAGGGCTAAGTAAGTAATATATATATATATATATATATATATATATATATATATATATATATATATATATATATATGAAAAATGTGTAAAAATTACATGTGTTTAAGATTTAAGTAGAATAAATTTATTGGGTGAAAATCCTAAAATAAAGGTGGTTATAACACCTAATAAAAAAAAATGGTCATGGTTTATTAGTTAGATATAGCAAGATTAATTAAAGAAACCTCGACAAATTTCATTAGTTGGATTTTTTTCTAGGTTCAATTGATTGAGAGAAAATCATATAATTGAGGTGATTATTACATCTAAGCAAAACTATTTCTCATTTAATAGTTAGAATAGATAAATCGCATTGGTTAAAAAATGTTTAAAATTTTTATATTTTGAAATTTTATGTAGATTAAGTTGGTTGGGTGAAAATTCAAAAATTAAGGTTATTATAAAGACAAAAATAGTTTCATTATATATAGATTGTTATCTCCCAAAAAAAAAGCATATATTTGGAACTACATATATATATATATATATATATATATATATATAAAAAGTTTTAAATTCATCCCATTGTTTAAAAAATAGCTTGAAATGATACTGTTTAATTAATGTAGAATGAAATAATATTTTATATAGTTAATATTAACTTTATTTAAAAAATAAGTTTTGAATTAATCCCATTGGTTAAACAAATGTAGTATGAAATGATATTGTGTAATTAATATAGAATGGAATAATATTGTATATTTAATATTAACTTTATTAAAAAAATAAGTTTTGAATTAATAAAAAAATAGCTTGAAATGATATTGTGTAATTAATAAAGAATGAAATAATATTGTATATTTAATATTAAATATATTTTTTTAAAAAAAAAGTTTTGAATTAATCTCATTGGTTATAAAAATGTAGTGGGAAATGATATTGTGTAATTAATATGGAATGGAATAATATTGTGTAGTTAATATTAACTTTATTAAAAAAAAAATAAGTTTTGAATTAATATTCTCCACATGTTTCTACCTCTTGGAATTGACGTACTATGTTTTTTTAATCTATTTTCAAGATCGTATATACATATTTGTTGCTTGTGAATTTCAAATGATTGAGGCATATATTTCTTTAGCCACATTATAACCCTATCTACCTTACATATTAATTATCATTTGCTTGAAGCCAATTTGAGTCTTGCCTATGTTTTGATAACTTCACAAATTATATCCTAGCTAGCCAATAGCCTAACCCTATTCGGAAATTAGGAGGAATGGAGTTGGTGAAAAATATTGAATGTTGGGAGTTGATTTGAGTAGAGATGATGTATGTTTGGGTTGTATCATTTGAGCTTCATAGAGATGACTATATACGAGGGGCCTAAGAAGGATAAAATTCAATTAGGAGTAAAAGTATAGTAGCTTGGGACCTAGAGATGATAAAATTCACTTAAGGGGAAGAGTCAATCAGGAAAAAGAAAGAAGAAGAAAAGAAAAGAAAGAATAAGGTCATCATCATCAAAAGAAAAAAATGAAGAGTTATCGAAAAGAGCTTGTTGTATGTATTGGATGGAGTTAATGTCATTGGAATGTTTTCTGAAGTATGAAAGTTTTGGTGTTATCTGGTTGTATATTACTAACCCCTTTTCCTAGATTTTGAGCACAATAGACCATAATATTTCCAATGCCTTATGTTCCTGCCAAATCTCAATTACAACCCTATAAAAAGACCTCGTGATGTTGTTTGCAAGTGATAACTCTCACGGTGGAGATTTTGTTATGTGGTTTTCAATCCCTATATAGCATAGAGCATTTTGGATTGAGTCGAGAGTTGCATTTAAAGCCTAACACATTGAGAGCGAGAGAAACACCTTTTCCCCTGTGAGGTTGGATGGATGTCTACTTATTACTTGATCATTCAAATACATGTTATGACGTTTGTTTTCTTTACTTGTGTTTGCATTTGCTTATGATTTTGCTTTTGATGAGGCGACTGCATGAAGAATTTTGTTTGTAGGATGAATGATTAATGATATGTTCTTTTTTTCTCGATGACTCGCAAATGTTAAGTGTGAGGGAGTTTGATAATGCATATTTTGTGAAGACATTCTTGGTAGTTTTACGGTAGTTTTAGGTTGTATTTCATATGTTTTTTTAATTAATTCGCATTTCTATCATTTTGTGGTCAAATTTCGAAATCTACGTTTTTTATGGTTAAATGTGCAGATTCACGGATCTGGACTCGAAAGATGGTTCAAGAGAGCGATGCTAGAGCCCTAGAGTTGCTGGAACTACTTAGGATGGCTAAAGAGAAGAGAAGACATGTCCAAGAAGGAGCTATAAGGAAGCCGAGACGTGGACTCAAGTGAAGACACAGAAGACAAGCCAGTAGATCCAATTAACATAGGGTCGGGGCCCGCGGACAAGAAGCGACGCCCACCCCTGAGCATACTGATGATCGGCGCCTACCGATGGGAGTCGGCACCCACCGATAGGTGGATAAGGCTAGATCTACGTAATCTTTTGAGAGCTTATCCATTAAGGATTTAATTATTTCCATCTTTTGAGATACGATATTATCCTATTTTGGCAAGCATTTTTAGGGTTTTTGGGCCAACCCAACTCCTATAAATAGGTTAGTTTTCCTGAGTTTTACACAACACATAGAATCCATCATTCATGCACACAGCATTTCAATTCATTTGTCAAACGTTTTGAGGTAAGCCATGAGTCAATCTCTTTGTTAGTTTCGCTTGCATTACAAGACATGGTTGATAGAATGTGAGGGATGATCTAAGTTTCATTCTGCTAAGTTATTTCAATTCTCTTTGTTCCGATAATGCATATGTTATTGATTTGTCTTAATTGGCCACTAAGATAGATTCACATCGCGCTAGGGTTATAGCTTCATTCCGCTATTGCGGGCCTTAATCCATAAGTAGCCAACACGTCTTGTTGGAATGGTTCAGGATTCTTGATGATGTAGGAGGATTGATAGGTAGAGACTGTCAATTTTAGTTGAAGCGATGGTTGGGTTGACAACCAGGTGAGAAGATCAAAGATACACGAGAGATGATGTCAATATGATAGGTGTTTAAGACCTATTGCTACTCCCCCCTTCGCGCTAGAGTAAGAGAGTTAGGTGGCGATCGAATAGGCAGCCTACCTAATTCTATACACTAACCAAACCCTAAAGTAATTAATAGAAACCAACTTAACTAAAGTAAAGCCCAAGGATCAGGAAATTACCATTGTTTCGAATATGAGTGGAACTAAATTTCATACTATTGCTTTCTTACAATCAATCATCATTGCTACTTTTGTTATACCGGTTCCATCATTGTCTGCCTATACCAATGTCATGCTTCGCTCCCTAATTTTTTTTTTCTCGGTGAAATATTTTTTGATGATTAGTTTTATCATTTGTTTTTGTTTTTGTTCGTAATGGTTTGTTCGTTACCGATCTTTTTATCTTCTCTACCTATCAGACCGGTCTAATGCGTAGAATTCCTTCCCGTTTCAGAAAAGGGAAAAAAAAAAACTAAATTCATACATTGTATCATCATATGCATTCATTGAAAAACAAGAACTGTCAAAATTTTGTCCAAATCCTGCATTGATTTTAGTTAATATTCCGAAAGAAAGAGGGCCCAACAAACAAAGACAAAACAGTCCGAAGCCACAAAAGGCGCTGATATTCAGATATTTTGCCATATTGAATCGTTGATTTTGCAAAGTTTTTGTTGTCTTGCGTGATTTTCCAATGAATAAAAAGCACTTAGAAAGATATTTATCAATACTGTTGTGTGGTTGTGTGATCCTCATTGACCCTTAAAAACCTTATCTTCTTCCTATTCTCCTATCTATTTATATTTGATTGAACTATCTTTGCTCACTCAACCCCCAAAATTTCTCCTTTGTATATATCAGCTTCAATCAAGGGGCTTTAATGGCAGCAACAGCTTCAACAATGCTAGCAGTTTCGGCTCGCACTCCAGGGCGGTCCACATCTAACACCGGTCCTAGTCCATCCGGTATGTGTGAGCCTATATCAATTTTGTATTGATTCAATACTTATATTTGTTTGGAGTTTGTTATGGATATGAGTCAGACTAGATTGTTTTCCTTTTATCCTAGACATTTTTCGGCAATTTTCCTATTGAACACCGGTTCTCGATGATACTGAATTGTGCATCATCTTATTGTTAGATCCTTTATGATCTGATGTATGAAATCTTGTTGAGAGTATTAGGATTTTTTAGGTGATAGGTTCATATAGGAAGAAATTGATTGCTGATATAAACAAGTGGAATTGCACTTTCAGGCAGCATTTTCTCTGTTGTTCCTCTAAGAGAACATCTTCCCAAGATGAGTAGAGTTTCTAGATTTGTGGGGAGTCAAGTTAGAGCTGCTGCTACCATTGAGACAGCTCCTGCCGAAGAGATCAAAGAGTATGTCATTGCCAACTCCAGCTCTCTGATCAGTATTTCAGTTTGATTGGCAATCACCATATTGTGATTCTTCAAGACTGTTTTGGATGAAATCTTTTTGAATTTGAACTGGGTTTTGAGTCTGGATACTGTCTTTGTGGGTGATCTCAAGTTAGTTATAATGCGGTTATGATCAGGTATTCATTGCCTACATGGGCCCAGTTTGAGCTGGGAACAGCTCCAGTGTATTGGAAGACAATGAATGGCCTTCCTCCTACTGCTGTATGTGCCCTTGAATCATCTAGTTGAGTTCCATTGTCTAATATATGAGCCTTTGCTGACCGACATTTGCGTATTTGGTAGGGTGAAAATTTAAGGATTTTCTACAATCCGGGTGCCAACAAAATCGTCCCTGACGAAGAATTCGGGATTGCTTTCAATGGTAATCAACTTCATGCCACTCCAAAACAATCGATTGATGCGTGTTTAGATGATGACAAACTACGAGTTTGTGTTTTGATCATTTTTCTTTCTTGAATCCGAAACCATGAACCTTGATATTCATAGGCGGATTCAATCAGCCGATCATGTGTGGTGGCGAGCCAAGGGCGATGCAACTAAGAACACGAGGTGTGGCCTGTCCACCATTCTACAGTATCCAGATCTGTGTTCCTAAACATGGTCAGTTTCCATTTCATTTCACCTCTTTATCAATTCCCTTCCTTTTTTTTTTTGAACTGTTCTAAGACAGTTTTAGGTGAGCTTCTATATCATTGATTTGATGGTGGTTGCTGAAATTTGCAGCTCTCAACTTGATCTTCTCCTTCACAAATGGAACTGATTGGGATGGACCATACAGGCTCCAATTTCAAGTCCCCAGGGCTTGGAGAAACAAACCACCTATCTTCTTCAATGAGGTAAGCCAATCTAAGATGTAAATTCATGAATGAATGCCAAGTTATATGTATTGTAGGTCTTATGATGTCGCGTCTTATGCCTCAAAATGCAGGGGCTTGCTAATGAGTTGAGCAAGGATGGCGCGTGTGAACGAGCAATCTTCCCAGATGCGAACATTATCATCACAAGATGCGCTATGATCGGGAACTTGACTGTTGAAGGAGTAAGTTTGGACAGATTATTATCAACTTCACACTGAAAAGGCTTTAAACCCCTCCTGAGTGCTAACCTATTGGACATTGTGGTATTGAAGGGTGATCGCTGCAATCTGGATTTGGTGGTCGGATGCACTGACCCGAGCTCGCATCGCTTCAACCCGCTGGCCAACGTGGACGATGGTACGTGCCCGATAGATTCAGATATCGAGGATGATGATTGATGAGTGATTTGTAATGAAGCAGCTTATCCCATCTTATACAGAATGTAAATACAAATGGTCTCAGTTATACTTGCTGCAAGAAGTGCCCAACATATATCGATTGTAAACTTAAATCTTATCTTCGTTTTAAATCGGAACATTTTAGTACTCTAGTTATTTATTACACTTCAAACTAATAGATGGAGTGAAGCTGCTTCAATATACTTCAAAGGTCCAACTTAGAACAGGATTAAATTTAAAGAATAAAATTTTGTGTTGTAAGAAAATACATTAAAACAAAAGGTACATCTCAGAAACCAAACTGGAATCACCTTAAAAGAAATAAAAATCAGACTCTACCTTTCCCTTCGAAATGAGTTCGAGCTCGAAGGAGGAGGAACTGGCTACAAATACCCTTCATACTTCTCATCAATGAAGCATGAACCCTTGACAATGCAACCGAAGAATCGAATTCCAAGTACTTGCAGGCGAGTGATAATCAAAATGCTATTATCTGTACTTCATTGGAGTCATGGCGTTGAATGTTGTTAGTAACCATTTTTGTCGTCTTCTCTCACGATTGTATTTCCTTCATCGTGCACACCAGAAAGGCTTCGCTTGGTTTCAACATAAATCCCAGCCAGAAAGTCGAACAGAATCCCAGCACCTACACCCACAGCCAGGTCGATAGTGTAGTGCCCCCTGGTACCCAGAAGCCTTACAACTTGCAAGAAATTGAGCACGTCAAACACCCAAGCGAGCTCCTTCCTCTGCATACGCCTCATGTCAAGGGACGCGATCACAGAGCCAGCAACATGACCAGAGAAGAACAGAAAGAAAGAGACATTCCCAACAGGAAAGTCGGCCCCTGAGCCCAAAAAATCCTGGTAAGATATTGAAACACCAACCGAGATCAATCTACCGAGTAGATTACTTCAAGAAGCCAAATAAATCACATTGTAGTTTCAGCCACTCGCCCAATTTCATCTACTTTTTCACATGACAAGAAACACATGGTGACAGTCAACCATGTGGAATTACAACTTACAATCTACGACAGTAAGACGTCTAAGACTGTTAAGATATAGAACCAGTAAGCTAGGCAATAGCAGCGACTACCGAGCAATTTTATTCTCATCACTAAGCAGAGTTTCAGAAAAAAAAAAAAAAAAAAGTATATGGACGAACCCATGCTCATTTTGATCTGCAAATAATAAGAACAGAAAATGATAATGATTAAATCCCTTAAGCAACAACTGCATCTACGAACGCGGTGCCTTAGTGGGGCTTCATTACTTGTATTCATAAATATATATGAGTTGGGTCCTATTTCTTTTAAAAAACAAGCAAACATTTATGATTTATGCACAATGGGACTACCTAGCGCAAATGAGGCCGTTTATTTAGGTAGAGGCTCACAAAACATTTATTATAACACAGCACATAAAAGATTACAGCAAGCAACCATCTTTGAACGCATTTATAAAATTGGACAATGGAGATTTACCCAATTGAAAATGACCTTCCAGAAAATTAAATTAATCCCAACATATGGTATATTCTTCACAACTTCAGTGTGTTGTTGGTTGGAGGTTGGCAATCAGCTACCAACTTTGCCCATATTTACTGCTATTACACAATTGCAGAATCAATATATGTGAATCAGGTGATACCACCACGTTTTCTAATATGTCCCTCTCATACATCTATTATGTACCATACCAAAGGTAACTTAATGGGTTCAATTCCCACCAGTATTTCGCAATATGAACATGTGGTGTACCTATGAACGCGGAAGATATGAATTTCTTTAGGCAGTGGGTTTGGGGAATTAGGAATTGGGTTAGATCTGATACCCTAAATGAGGGTTTTGTTGACTCCCTTGGTTTGGGTGGAGTTATATGCTACCCAGTGCGACAGAGGATTGTATCCTTTAGTTTTGGTTCAGATTCAAACCCGCCTTATACGGATGCCATTATAAAGTATCAATTCATAAAAGTATGTAATGAAATCGGTCAACCTATTTTGGAAAAATGTCACCATCAAGGGAGAAAGCCGAACCTGAGGCAAAGGAAGCTGAGTGGAATAACCCAGAATCCCTCTGCAAGTGAACATGAACAAGGCAGCAAGCCCAGGCCTTAACCTTCCTTCAACCAAAAATGTCCACAATATGTATGTTGATTGCATTGCCACAAACACCTATTCAATCAATATCAAATATATTACATCAATCTTTATCAGTGACCATCACATAAACAATACAGAAATACAATTTATTCTATGACAAGCTATAGGATAAAGAGTAATAAATCAGAATCTCAAAAGCTTGAAAGTAGACGAATCTAATCACTGGCAAGCAACATTTTTTTTTTTTTAAAAAAAAAACAATCTTTTCATTCTTCAATCAATTAGGGGGAAAATTGGCAATTGGATAACCCTAGATTAGAAGAGGGAAATGGAACAAACCCTTGGTTGACCAGTAATTAACATGAATGAAAAAATGAGGGATTTTGAAAATCATTACCGTGTTGAGGCCGGCGAGGGCGGTGTTGAGCGCCGGGCGGGCAGCGAGGAGGCGATTGAGCCATAGCGTGGCGACGAACCCCAGATCGAAGGGCGGGGCGGAGGCGGGAACCATCCGGAGAGTGTACTCCACGCCCATGAAGAACAGCAGCGAGGCGGCAAACACGCAGGGGACGGGGTGGAGCTTCGCGGCGCCAACCACATCGCCAACCCCCCACCGGAGAAAAGCTGCCGATTCGAGGGGCGCCGGATAAAACCCTAGAACACCGGGGGCGTGTTGCTGCTTCCTCTTGGCCGACATTGGTTCGAATTGGGCTTCGTGGTTGGGGGTGGGATTAGAAGAGCGACGGCGATGGACGGGGGTGTTGGTGAGAGAGGCGGAGGTGGAAGACGGCGGCATTGTAGGAAGATGACATTGGAGGGAGAGCGGGGAGGATGAACAGAGGGAGTTTATTTAAGGTGGGTTTGAATGGAAGGGGAGGTGGGGCCGGCGGAGATCACGAGGAGGATGAGGTTTTGTTGGGGAGGGAAGATTAAAGATTGTGAAGGCGAGTGGTTGTGGGGAGAGATTTGTGAAAGAGAAAAGCCAGGTAACCCCTCGTCCAGTCGTCCTCTCCTTAACCTTAATGCAGATGGAATGGAGAGGAAGAAAGGGGGAAATGGTGGGGCCCTGACCCTGCTGTGCTGGTGGGCCTTCAAAAACTGAAACCATGCCTATTTTTCTTTTTTTTTAATCTATATCTAATATTTTTTTTATCTTTTCCAGTTCAAGTAGGCTAAGTCTACTCTACATCTGGATCGGGTTACTGTAGGCCCATTAAGGGGTTGACCCTCCCACTCACAAGTGTCTCCATGTTTCCACGGGGATTCGAACTTCGAACCTCGAGACATGGGATGTAGCCCCATAACCACTACACCAACTTGTGATTGATTCTATATCTAATATCTAATATAATCTAATATAATACTAAAACACTTGCAATTTGGGACACGTGGCGGCCATACATTTAAAGTTAAAAATTTAAGAAAAATCCCCAATTGCTTCTTCAAGGATTTAAAAATCTTCTCCTATTTATAAGGTTTACATTTATTTTTAATTTTTTTGCAGAACTGCATCTCTGCATTGCACCTGAACCCAGTTGATCAAGATGGATACTAAAAGTGAATGAATGCGGCATCTAAAACACAAAATTATCGATAGCTAATCAAAAGTTTGCCGATAATTTCACTCCAAGCTCAAACCAACAAAGTGATCGTGTTTAAGCTAAAAATGACCCTGGACAAACTTATTAGTTTCAACCTTTCCTCCTCATCTTGCGATTTCTGAATTTCTTTCTTAATCTTTTCGTCCTTATCCCACAACTCCTGAATATGTTTCTTAATCTTTTCCTCCTTATCCTGGAACTTCTGAATCTCTTTCTCTATCTCCTTCTGCAAATTCAGATTTTGTTATCACCGTAGGTGAATTACTCATCGGAATGGAGAATCAAATATTCCTTTCCTTCTACACACGCTAACATTCTGAATTGAGTCATAAGAAATGTAAACTTGATAAGATGAATCACCAAAATAAAGCAAAACAACAAAGCCAACTCGGATCTCTCTCCATCTCCTTCTGCAAATTCAGAATTTGTTACTGATGTAGGTGAATACTCATCTGAATGGGGAATCAAATGTTCCTCTCCTTCTGCACGCGAACATTCTGAATTGACTCATAAGAAATTTAAACTTGATAAGATGAATCACCAAAATAAAGCAAAACAACCAAGCAAACTCGGATATGCAAAGATGAATCTCCTATATGCAACCATAAATAATAAATAATAAATAAAAGTTCAAATAATTTTGTTAAACCAAAATATTACACATTTATCCTCTAAAATTTCTCTTATTTAAGATATGCTAAGATTTTGTTTAACCAAAAGATTACACAATTTCGTATCTGATGAGGTCCCTGAATTTCTCTTATTTAATATATATCCCCATATTCAGAATCGACTTTATATATATATTCAGAATCGATTATCCTCTAAATTTTTGTTTAAACCATTTGAATTATGAAACACTTATCTCTTTCTTAACTAAAGGAACGCATATCTAGCTAACTAAAACCATTTTAATTAAAATAATTATAATTTTCGGATCTGTAGAGATTTTTAAATCATTTACAAATCATTCGTTGTAACTTTTTTTTAATTCCATCCGTTATTATTCAATTAACCAATTAACCAATCTTTATCTCTTTTATTTAACCAAAAGATTACACATTTATCCTAATTTCATATCTGCGGAGATTTTTTAACCAATTACAAACGAGTCTGTTATCGTTTTTACTCTCATTCACCCTAACCTAATTAACTAGCAACACCACTCTATATATAATTAGAATCGAATATAATAGATAACTCACTTCTCCTCCTTCCTCCTCCAGCATATCCTATCTATTTCTCCCTCTCTATCAACCATCTATCTTTTATGTTTTATTTTTCGAATACTACTAATGTTTAAACCTTAAACATTGCAGACTTTTGATCATCTATTCTTCTTTCCTATTTTAAATAGGCAACAATGAAGAATGTCACATACGTCGACGAGCTTAATCCAACAAACATCAAATGCAATATTCGAGTTCGAGTTGTGTGCATGTTCGACAACATCAATTTTCACAAATGACAAGAGTTGATTTCAAAGGACCTAATCTGTGTCGATGAAAAGGTGTTTGTCCTTCATAATTTCTTCATTTTATATCCTCATAGCGTACGTATTAAATTTACTCTATTTATTCTTTATTATGCTCCCCAAACTGCTTTTATTCATTCTTACTTTCATGTCCCCTTTCAATTGCAAATAAAACCCTCCAAACAGAAAGTAGTTCAAAGCCCTATCAAGCAATCAATAGTTTTAGTTTGTGGCTTTACCTTAATTCCGGAATAAGGTGTTAGTGTAATACCCAAGAATCGGCTTCAACAAGAATTGCCTTCGACACCTGAAGAGTTCAACGTAATCGGATATAACATGGGTTAGGTTCGACTAAATTAATTGCAGGAACACTTGAATTGTTCAACACAGGGTATGAATCTTTCGAAAAGGTGAAGAAAAAAAACAAAACAATCGTTACCTTCGTCCAAACCTCGCCGATCCAGAATGTCAATGCTCGATTTCGTCTCTCTTTCATGTTTTGGCTCGAAATTGAGGAGGGATCTTTTTCAAATCGAAATCAATGAGGTTTAATTGCAAAGATATGGTCGAATCTCTGGATTGTATGTAACATTTGAGGGACAGAGCATGGACATCGAATTTAGGGTTTTTAGAGGAAGAAGATGTCTGGAATTGGGGCTTGGGAAAAAGGAGTTGACTCTCTTTGACTCTTCAAATCGACATACTGGAAGTGTCGATCTCAACTCGAAATTCAGGGAGATCTCTTTGAGCTTTTCCGATCGAAATTGAACCCAACAAGAAGATGAATGAATTGCAAAGATTGGGATAAAGGAGGCGGGGGTATCCGAGTAAAGGCGGGGTTTTCGTAGATAGACTTGTTTCTCTCTTTTCTTTATTTCTTTTATTTTATTTGCAAAACCGGGTTCATTTAAACAAAATAAACAATTACGGAGTAGTAATTTCACCTAAAAAAACAATTGGGTTTACATACGTATGTAGATATCTTAACTCCTACCCAAAAAAAAATATCTTAACCAAAAAAAATAAATTAAACTATGTATATTTATATTGCATTGATTTGTATATTTTCTTTAAATTGAATTGTATATTGGAGTGCTCTGTTGGTCCGGAATTATTTAATCAACTATATACCATCGATCGGGATTTGAAAAGACAATTCATTATCATATTCACCTTATTTCTCAATATTGCCAATAATTATAATTTCTTTTATTTTACTTTGAGAACGTGCATTATTTACTTTTGTATTTAACTTTTGTTGTGTGTAGGGGAGATAATATTATCAGCTTTAGCCGATGTGATGAAGTTACATGTAAATCCGATTTTTTCGAAAGTAACGCATATCGAAGAAGGTCATTCCTTATTTCACTTATTAGTTGTATCGATCTATTATTACTTAATGTACCTAGATTAATATGAACTATATTTATTTTGTAGGTTTCTTAGACATTGGTACCTTGAATTGGTAAATTAAGAGCTGCCATATCCGGGGTTCGAACTGGGGACCTTTGGGTACTACCCGCAAGTCATTTCCAGTGAGCCATTCCGGAATGGTTTTCTTACACATTGGTACCGCCAACACCGGCCAAAACTGCGCAACGACACCTTGAATTCTCCAACATTATGGATTAATAAAATTGTTGCAATCTATATAACGTCTTTTAATTATTGATCGAATATGTGAATCGAGTTAGCGGAACCAGTTTATTAGATTTATCGTTTGGATTTGATTTATTTATATGATTATTTGGATGTTTGGATTTAATAGTATTTCGCTATAGACTTTTCATATTATCATAATATTATACTAATATATATAGAATTTAGATAAATTGTGATAATATCTTATAAAATATATAATATTTTTTACAAATCCTGTGTGTTATGCACGGGTCAAGAAGTTGTTTCCGCTGCCATGTGGCGCCCTCACATTTAAAATGCCATGTGTCGATTAGATACTTAGGCCATATCTCCAAATACTTAAATCATTCAAATGTAATGATTAAAATAATATCAAATGCTTAAACTTTTCATATACTTAACCAAACTCCTACTTTATGTTTGTTGTAAATTGTGTATATTTGAATTCAGTTGATGGTTATAGACTTTGTTTTGATTCATTCATGCATATATTTTCTTCTCATATATTACCATTTATTTTCCGAAATTATTGATTTCGTGTATTTTTTAATGCAACATGGTGATGACGAAGAATGGTTAATTTTCATAACCGGCAATGCTCTAAAAAGAAAATTAACATATATACTCTACAAGATTAGAGCATGTATGCTTCAAAAATGAAAATTGAAGATTATTAGTATGATAAGAGTATGTATGTTTCCTTCAACCTAAAATAATTTAAAATTTCATATTTAAATGAAATATTAAATGGTTATTGTTGATTTTAGGCAAATAAATATCCATGCTTTAGCCTAATATATAAATATCCATGTTTTGGTTATTGTCATATGTTTTATGACACTAAGCTAAATATCCATGCTTTAGCCTAATATATAATAATAAAGCTTATATTTAGACATTACAAATCATATAACATGCTCAGATAAAACTAATAAAAAGATAATACTTGATAGAGTTTTTAACTTCTTAAAACATGTCAAAAAATAAAATGGTCTACATTTTGAGAAAATGATTTTTTTTACTTTTAAGTTTATTAATATAATATATCTTTTTTTAATGTGCTATTCATCCTAAAGTTTTGAAAATTCCATTCACCGGCGTTTGTGGAATGTGTAGTCCAACTACCAAATTAATTGGTTCTACCTTCCCACCCATTAGCTCAACAAATGTGTATTTAATACTCAAAGTAATCAATCTGCTTACTAAAAAACTTAGAAGGCTAAAAAAAACTCATTCTCAAACTGCAATGGTGACTCTAAACTTTTGTACTACCTCTGTCTTAAAATATCGGTCGTTTTATTTGTTAGCACGTTTTTTAAGGAGCTAAAAACTTTATAAAATATTAACTTTTTTATTAGTTTTGAAAAATAATACTATACACCCTCTATTCAATTTTATTTATCGTTTACTATTTACCCAAGTTTTCTTAGGAGGATAAAAACTATATAAAATATTAAAATTTTAATTATTTTATTAATAATCTCATACTTTTTAGTAATAAGTATGGTATTATTAAAAATATTATTAAAAAAATATTTTATACATTTTTATCATTTTAAAAAACGTGCATGAATAGTAAAAAGACAAATAAAAGTGAATGGAGAGAGTACTTATTATTAGTAAGCATAATATTATTTTTTAAAACCAATAAAAATATAATATTTTACTGAGTTTTTAGCTTCTTAAAAACATGCAAAAAAATAAACCGACCTATATTTTGAGGCGGATGAAGCATTTTTTTTACTTTTAAGTTTATTACAAGAATATTTATTCTCCGACATTTTTACGTGCTCTCTATCCAAAAGTTCTTAAAACTTCATTCACCTAGGGTTTGTGTATTATATTTTATAGAACATATTATCATAATGTAAATGCATTATGATAATATGTTCTATAAAATATAATATATTTTACAAATCCCGTGCGTAACGCACGGGTACTACGCTAGTTATAATACTAAAGGAGAAGTCGCCTACGACATGTGGCGCCTTCTCCTTTAAAGTAGGATTTGTTAGTTATTTTTTTTATAGATTTTTTAATTAGTAGGATTTGTTAGCTTTTTTTTATTTAAGATTAATAATAAAAAATAATTAGATTTAAAAATTAAATTACTAATTAACCTAATTGATATGCCATATCTAAAATAACTAACTAACCAAAACGTAATATTATTGTTTGCATGATGATATACGCAAATCCATAATCTAGAAACTTACGCATATCTTATTATTTCCATTATAATACTAAAGGAGAAGTCGCCTACGATATGTAACAGCTTCTCCTTTAAAGTAGAATTTGTTAGTTATTTTTTTTATATTTTTTAATTAGTAGGATTTGTTAGCTTTTTTATTTATTTAAGATTAATAATAAAAAAGAATTAGATTTAAAAATTAAATTACTAATTAACCTAATTGATATGCCATATCTAAAATAACTAACTAACCAAAACATAATCTTATTGTTTCCATGATGATATATGCAAATCCAGAATCTAGAAACTTACGCAGATCTTATCACTTTTTTTTAATCACCAATCTTATCACTTTGTAATGTAATCTCTTACTGGATCTATTGCATTCTTATCACTAAAATATTTTTAAAAAAAAATAGATTAGTCCATTCCAAGTTTCAGATTGTTATTAATCAGTTTAGTCAATTTTTATTTTTATTTACAATTGTTTATTAATTCAAAGTAGATATCTAAAATCAATGATCTCCGATTTGGTTAAAATTTTGAATTTTGAAATCAGTTTTTGTTTTTCCAATTCTTTAGATCAACTAATCTAATTTGGTTACAATTTTGAATTTTGAAATTTTTTTTTTTTAAAAAAAAGTATTCACATCGCCAAAATCGTAGTACTACACTACTACTGTTATAAATACTACCCTAACTCTTCCTGATTCAATTGTTCACATTTTTACAGAGTATATTCATTTGTTTTTGTTCTGCTGTGTTGCTTTTATATCTTAATCTAACATAATCATATTTGCAGATGCGGGTTATTGATTCTACCCTAATTTACTTGATTTTAATCCCACCCCAACTTCCCTCTCTTATTGTCCTTCTCAGTTTATCCGATTAATTACGATTCCATTGATTCTACTTGGAATTATGTCCAGTTGTGCTTAACTACTCGGAAAATTGATGTGAAATCGATCGACTTTGTGTTGCTACGTGGAATCCTTAGTCAAGATGTACGAGAAATCATTCAACGTAACACTAAATACTTCCAATTCGATTTGATTTGAAGTTATCTAATTAATCTTTTGGTTTCATCTTATAAATATAGGGGCATGCTAATGCAGATTTCATTTATTTTATTTATGGTTTTAGTTAGCTGCATTCGTTCAAACATACTCTGTATATTCTCATGGTTATATAATTAAATTTATGGAAGATTTTGCTAATTAATCTTTTGAACCACTTTTTAATCAATAAATTTTAGATTTTCAATTATAATTTAGTCATGGTTATATAATTAAATTTATGGAAGATTTTGCTAAACAAATCACTTAAGATATGATTTGTTTGTTAGTTTAGATATTCACTAGATAAGATCAAATAAAATCATATTTTTCTCAAAAAATCAAATTTGATTACATTATAACATGCCATTTGTTCAAGAAAATATTTGATTCTATTTTTTTGTTATATTTTTTATTCCACAAATTACTATAGAATATTTCGGTTTTAGTTTTAATTTCTATTTTTTTAGATAAATAACTCAAAATTGATTCATTCATTTAATTTTGAACCATATGTATGTTAATTAAAAGATAAAACCAAATCTCATAGGTTCTATTGTTTAGGTAATGTATCTTTAATTATTTTTATTTATTTCTTCTTCCTATCAGTTTGGTAGAGAAAATACATCTGTGACTCTTTTTTATACGGATGTTTTAATTTCCACCACATGCTATATACAAGAATTCAAATCCCTATTCATTTTTGTATGCAAGATTATTATCTCCATATGTATGTTGGATGGTTACAAGTAATGCTTACAAGTTTTGGTATCGATGAAGAAATGATAAATGAAATTATATAAACATGTATTTTTAAAAAAGATCCGTGCAATGCACGGGGTACTAAGCTAGTGTTAACAAAAGGACGTGACCTAACTCACAAGAGTAATCCGTCAGTTCAATCGGTTTGCATCGACCGACTAAACTAAATGATACTGGTAATAAATGATACTGGTAATAAGCAAGTTGTACCTGATTATTTTGTAATTAGCCATTAATCTTATTTTTGTTAGGTAACTCCAGTTAATAAAGTCATTTAGATATTTTGGTACACTCTCCAAAATTGTCTAGAAAGTTTTAATTGCAGTTATAAAAAAAAGTGATAATAATTAGAGATATATGTATTTTGTTTGTATTTTTAAAAAATTATTTAATGTATGGATTATATTATACTAACTTTTTTTTATCAAGGTAATAATTCAAAACCTCAGATAACACTTTTGTCTAGAAATTTGAGAGGCCGAATAAAAATTGTTTAATGGATGGTTTGTATGTTCCATGATACAAGGATCACAATGAGATGTCTACATGTTTGATTAATATCACCGATTGATTATTGAGTGTGAATGGGAGGTTAATATTGCTAATGTTCGAAGAAAGACAAATAAAGGTGCGGATAGCGTAAATTGGCCGCTGAATGTAGTTTATTTGCCCAATTTATTAATACCACTAGTCCCAAGTATGGATTAAAACAGGCAATGGATTAGAGAAATTAATTCAATATAAGAAACAACATCATCTTTATTTTATTTGATGGGGAAAAAAATCAACCCAAAGTTTAAAGATTGATGACAATTGGTGGGATTCAACAAGCATATTTAAAACATTGTCATTTAGCCGTTTGGGTAGGTTGGCAGCCAATTCCCATCCTAACTAGCAAAGTGTTTGAAATGTCAAAATCAGACAGCTTGAATTGTGGCCTTTTCTCACACATTCATGTCATCCTAAGTCTAAACCATTGGCTCGTGGCGATGGGTACATCAGCACCACCCAACTTTACACAAGTCTATATATCCTATCCAGTATCACCACAACTCACATCCTCCTAGTATTTTTCTTACACATGAAACTTCAAACAGGATAAACAAGATTTGCATTTTGTGCAATGCAATGAGGTACCAGGAATTTGTAATGGCATTATCCAAAATCTGAAGCAATGTTAACATAGTCATCTCATGTTAAAATTACAAACCCGAAACCCTCCCATCGGGAATTCGCAGGCCAGCTGCTGCTGTTGAAAGTTGAAACTATGCATATAAAAATGACCTATTAAACTTTATGTTAAAAGCTTCTCTCAAGGCAACAACACACTAACACTAGGCAAAAGCACCTAACTAGCCCCACTACTAGTCTTACATGTTACAACTCTCCTCTCCTCCTATGGCCGTTCCTTTCTTCCCTTTAAGCCACAATATATACGGGCGGGAGCTTTAAGGTTTCTAATCCTTTGAATTCCGAGCAACTGCCCCTTCTTCCCTCATCCTGTGATTCAAGATTCGGATGCTACAACAACTACCCAACTCCCTGAGAATGCATATTCACATACTTTTACCTATCAACTGCCACACTGGCATCTGGCACCTCATCAGTTTACCTGGATGGTTGGTCTGAAGCAGCTGTGGCTGAGCTCATGCTCGGACCAGTTCCGTTTTCTGGTGGAGGAGCTGTGCCCCATTTGCCCTCAGCGCCCTCCAGTGGCTCGATGACATGGACGCTTCCATCAGTCAGCCCCAAAGCGAACTGAGCAGGATCGGATGGGTGGGATGCAATAACATTTGGATGATTTCTGGGGCTGTTGAGAACGGTATATCAGTTGGTTAGATCAGAAGAAGCGAAAGATATAGTGTGACACTGTCGCCGAACAAGATGCATACCTGGCGCTTGGCTGCAAATAGGCAGCTGAATGAACAAGACACCTTGGAGTTAGTGTTGCAGCCGTCAGAACACCCAGTGTTCCGTCCTCAAAGCAGACGTAAATTGTCTGGCTATCACATGAAAATGTAGCGTCTGTGATCGCACCAATTGGCTGAGGAGGATACCACTGCAATCAAAATAAGAACTTCGGTTAGCAGTAATACTTGGGTACAGACATGACGTTCATGATCCATCTCACATTGCACATAGAGTTTCGATGACACAAGTAGAAGATTAATGATTCACATAAAGTCGTAAACATTCCGGACCAACCTGTTTTACAGCCTCCAGCTTTGGTGCTTCATAAATGGCAACCTGGGACTCATGGACAACAAGTACATGAATCTGATCTTGGTGAAACTGAACGCGAGTATGAGCTTGAGGATTTGATGCTCGCCCACTTGGTATCTGCAAGAATTTACTTGCCTGCTTTTCCCACCCATCGGTGCTCCAAACACATAACTGCACAAAAATATGCACACTCAAATATCAACAAGAACAGGAAGTAAAGTATTATTCTGCAAATACACAGTGGGAAAAAAACTAAGGGACAAATGATACTGTAAGCATAACCAATTATCTGCTAGACTAGTACATAATTTCAATTTTACAACTGGTAAATAGCAGTTACTGTATATAATAATTGAAAGAGCATAAATGCTCGAATAATACCATTTCTAAACTGTTTCGGTTAACAGAAATATTAGTTTCCAATATAAAAGTGGTTAATCGCAGATCTACCCAAAATGTTCCACAAAGCAAATGTATTTACTGTGATCTCAACACTATACCTGAGAATCAGCACCAGAAGAAACCAGAACATTCAGAGCATTTGAAAAGGCAAGACCAGTGACTTTCTTCTGATGACCTTTTAGTTTGCTTTTGACCTGTCAGAATGTAAAGCCAATGTCAACATCTTCTTGACCAAGAAATCAAGGGATGTATGTGTATGTTTAGTTGTTTACACAGATTCAATATGAAACTCAAATAGTTCAGGACCTCATCAACACGGACATTGTAGATCTGAATTGTAGAATCATTCATTCCTATGGCTATAACATTATTGTCCTGTGGATGGAAGGCCAGAGATGTTGCAGCGGGAGGCGGAGACATGAATGTTGTCATGGTCTATTCAAGTAAAAACAGATCACAAATGACGTGTCAGAACTTCACTACATGCTATATTAAAAACCAAACAGAATTTGAATATGGTGTCCTTAAGCAAAGGAAAGGCCTACCTTGAAAGTCATCATATTGAATAAGGAAATTCTGCCTCCTGATGCGGACATTATGTAGGAGTCATTCTTTGAAAGAGCAAAGCATGGGACTGCATCTTCTAGATTTCCCTCACCAAGCTCATTAGTCATTAATATTCCACTAGCAGGTTGCCATAGTTGGGGAGGCACATTCGTTGTCGCCTGCATGAGAAAAATTTAGTAACGAGAATCCAATTTAGAAAAGATTGAAGTGGCTCTGATATAGCAGATGACTACCTTTCCTGACATCCGATCATTCCTTTGCCATTTCCATAGTTTGTGGACAGCGTTACCAGCTAAGGCCAGCAAGGCACCACCAGAGTTTGTGTAGATTAACCTTGTTATCTAAATAAGACAAGGGACCTAAGTTCATCAAAAATTGTCCAAAGACGATAGCAGCATATTTCAAACCCATATCCTGCATCTCAACCCCCAAAAAAGGGTAATTATGATAGCAGCACGTACCCTTACAGCCAGTGTTTGATCAGGAAGCCGTAGAGAACGAAGTTGAGAGGGCTCGTTAATCTCAGCCAGCTTCCAAATTCTAGATTTCTCCAGATCATCAGACCTGGGCTTCACATCTACCAAAATTCGACTGTCTCCATTCTGCAAGAACATGTGAGAATCAAATCAATAGCCAGAAACAACTAAAGAGAAGAAAATGTCTAGCAAAGTCAAATCAATCAAAGACCAGCATCACTTTACAAAAAATCATTGAATTTAAGCATAAAGGATGTCATCAAAATTATTTCAATTCAAAGCCTAACAACATACATGTCCAACCATTCCCGTCACTTGTACACTTCTTTCGGGGAAACCTGCACTTGTCCCAGTTCCCGGACTATTAGGTCCCAGATTTGCAACTAGAGGACCCTGCAAAGTTTACAAACCGTCAATCCATGTAACTCTATGATGTTATTTGCCGAATGAACTCCTAAAGGTTGTAACTTGCCTTCATTGCTAAACGGGAAGCATCAAGAGCACGATTTTCAAGTGACCGCATCAATCGAACTCCATCAGCGTTTGCAAGTACTTTAATCCCATTATCACTAGTTGAAACAGCAAGCAGGAATCCTTCCTTGTTAAATCGAAGGCATGGAGAAGCCTGAAAAGTCATCAGAGAAAGATTAACATATTGAAACATCATCTACCATAGTAGCCCCTTTTAAATGATAAAATCAGCAAGCATCATTACCGGCAAACCACCATCGGCATCTATGGTTGTCAAGAGATTAACGTTGTCCATATCCCAGATCTTGATAAGAAATTCATCTCCAGCAGCCAAGAATCTATTCTTTGTTGTATCAAACTGCACAACACCCACAGACCTCTTTCCAAAACCACTATATGTCCGCTTGACGGCACCTTCAGTCTCATTCCACTCAACAAGGAAGGATTCTCCTTCTTTGTTGGTGCCACAAGAGAACAACCTAATAATAGGATTCAATAGTTTGGAAATCAACTATTGTCGGACTTTTCATGAATTTGAAAAAATATGGAATACAATGTAGGTCGCATACCTAGCCCCATCAGCTGTGTAGGCCATGGTAGTGCAAGAATGACCTGGAGCATCATAGTCTACTCTTGAGCCCGCACTGTCATATAGCCATGCCTTAATTTTTCCATCAGTGGCTGTAGAAAAGATGAACTGATACAAAAGAGGCACAAAAAGAAGGCAACATTATCATGTTAGAAAACTCAAAGAGCTCAGAGAAAGTCTCCAAAGTTACTGCCACCTAAACAACATAGGGTACTGATCTTTGGTATTGTTAAAATTTAAAAACAAAAATTCCAAACAAGCAATGTAATTCTACAAATCATTGGATATATATAAGAACATTTTCAACTGTGAAACACATACCATTAAACAATCTAGGGTTAAATAAATGTATATTAGATTTATGTCGGAAATGTATTGTTGGGTGGTTAAATAAGATAATGGTTTACATCAAAGGGAAAAAATCGCACATATGTACAATGTTAAATAAGGGGAAAACGGATAGTAGACAACATTCCAGTCAAATCTTAACAAAATTATACCAATTTACTTCTTATTACCCTAACACAAAAAGAAGCATCAGTTGCAAAAGAAAAATGCATGAGCTTAAAAGAAATGTTTATTGTGTTTTCTAGTTAATGTTCATCCAAATAAAGGAATATGCCTTATTAGAGGAGCATAGCACATAATGTGAACGAAAAGGAATAGGACAGCAATCTGTACATGAAAGATATTACTGAAAACACTTGCATAGAGACTTAATTTTGATTTTTGGTTTAAGAGATTCAAGTTGGTAAGCATAGACACCAACAAACAGTAAGTCATCAATGCTATTCAATTACAACAGAAAAGCTTTAAAGGTTGCCAACAAGAGCAAAAGATACCTGAATTGCTTCTTTATGATGTGGGCACACAGAATAAACTGGAGCTTCATGACCCTCAAATGCAAATAATTTGCCACCAGTCAGAGCATCCCATACCTGTAAGATTTAAGGATTTAAATGTGAAAAGCAAAAAGGGAAAGCACCATAATTAATACTAGGTATGTTGTCACGATGTAATGATGCATAATTCTATATCATTGAACACAATTTACACAACAAACCTTGATATTCTTGTCTTCACCACATGTCACAATGCAGAGTTGTTTGTTTGGGTATGCAAAAGCTAAGTCACTAACATTACCAATATGTGCATCAATCTAGAATAATCAACCAAAAGATGAAACCATTTCAGTGACAACTTTTACTGCATACAACTCCATAGATTTTCCTGGTGTATATCAGAATATTTTATAATAATAAGAACAAACCTCGGTAATATTTCGTAGATCGTCACCCAAATGATAGGAATAGACTTGCACAATATGCTTGGAGTAAGCAACACCTGTGTCAAAACAAAACATAATTACTTGGTCATTAACATCTTACTTGAAAGCATAAACACATGCAATCAAAAAAGGAAAAGCAATACCGGTGTCAAATCTCAAAGAAAGGAATGAAATGTCCTCTATATAGACTGACCTTTCCAGATTTCAGAACTTCGACAATATCAGCAAAAGATTGACAAAGATTCATGGGCAGGAGCAGGAAAACGTACCAATTAATGCTCCATCAGGACTCCACCTAACACGGTTTACTGAAGCAGTGTACTCGTTTTGCAAAGAAGCCTGACAAAAGGGGGAAAAATGAGCAGGATCAACTACAAAAAGGTCAAAGTACCTACAAGCATTAAGCAACAGATGACCCACAATTCAAAACATCATAGGAGCTCTTACCTGTAAAGCCACAGAACGGGCACCAACATCCCAAACTTTAAAATTCCTAGTGACAAGCTTTGACTTGCTACTGACTTCCCAAATGGTAATATCACCAATATTTGTCCCCACTGCAAAGGAATCCCCAGAATTGTAGAAGCAGATTAGCATAAATAAATACCGAAAGGATATATTGAAGATGGACATCCATTTAGGCTAGTAAAAAGGCCCAGAAAGAACTTCAACGGGATGAAACTAACCAAGTAGCAGCGATTGTTGTTGGGGATGGAAGTCCATGCTCTTGACAGCAGAACCCTGATTTAAATTAGAAATAACATTCTTGGGAAGATCATCAGAAGAGGAGTACAGATGATGAGCATGGCTTTGACCAGGAAATGCTATCGGCATGATGTTCACAGGCACACTATTTCCCTGGAAGAAACAAAACAAATAGCTGTTTATTATTAACTGCAGGTCTACATTTTGGCTGTCATTCATATACAAAAAATAATCAGCCCATGACAGAATACTATATGCAGAGCTAAATATTTAACAGTGAATTATGTGAACATAACCGCCAGAAAATCAAAATGTGGGGAGCAAATGAAACATACCCAAGAAACGCATTGACAGCATATGCAATCACAATTATTAAAAGTAGTTACAGAAATGTGAGATCAATGACGTAGAATATTTGAAGATTTTATAGAAAAGCATGCAATAATTATAAGAAATAGTAAATGCCATATACAGAGCAAAAAAATACCTCCTCCGGAATACCGAAATGCCTTGTTCTCTTCATCATATATTCAGACTCCGCTATTTGATAGTCCATTGCTGGAGCATTGGTTGGAGGAGTCCTTGGTCGCTTTAGCATTGATGCTGAAAGTAAACATAACAGGCAATCTATAGTCTGAAGCATTTAAACAGTTCAATAAACTGAACAAAAACGTGAAAAATGTGGCTGCATTTGTCACATATAAGCGTCAGGATCTTTATAACTATGCTTTAACAACTCATGTGTCACAGATTTGTGTATACACTGCCTCACCTGATGCCAAGAAGGCTAGAACATAAACCTCTTGTATACCAGCTCAGGAGCCAGCAATATAGAGCATAGAGAGTCATATACACATATTTTTAAACAAGGAGGTGACCAGCTATTTAAAAGGAGTACTTAAACTAATCAATGTATAAACTGCAACAATAAAGCGCAACTCCCACTGTGAAAAGCATTATGCATCTATGTACCATTTCTTGTCTTTAATTTTAATTTAAACAAATAAATGGATACAAAATATAGAAATAACTATTTTGCAGAAAAGCACCTGCGTTGCTGGGAGCTCCGGCAACCATTCCAACAGGACCAGCTGAAACTGCCTGATGTGGCACAGCCGCTGGGTTGGCCATCCATCCAGCCAAAGATGCAGTAAAAGGAGCAGGTCCAGGTTGGAAAGGCTGAAATACATAAAAGAAGGTTTAAGTTCAAAATGAAAATCATCCCTTGGTTTGTTCTGAGTAGCTACTAACTTACACCATGGGCTCCCAAAGGTGGAAATCCTCCAACTTTCGGCATCGAACCCACCAAAGAATTTGTGACAGGGGATGGTGCACGAGCTCCATTAGGTTGAGCACAAGTGTGGTCTACAAAAAGGGTCTTAATATCAGGATTAGGCCTGGGGCTCTTGCAGAGTTGATGCTGCCAGTTCAAACTGTACATGACAAAAAAAAATGTCCAAATTTGTTCATCAGCACAAAGGAGTTCAGTCAGACAGGAGGTTCATCATAAGAAAAAGGGAAATAATCAATATTCTTCACCTCTGATTGATTAATGTCCTTAAACGTGAATTCTTAAAGCTTGGAAACTGGAGCTTGTCTCGAAATAGAGGATTCGCTTCAATAAGCTTTTTAAGTTCCACGAGCATTATAGCCCTAGCAGATTTAGTATCCCCATACTTGGATAACTGTTCATTTTCCCTGAAAGCGAAAATTGGTTGTCATATACAAGACACCTCCAGATCAAAACTATCAAATGATAACTTTCAAAGTAAACATGGCAGAGCTCTTCACACTCTTTTTTGGATCATTGGTTGCAAAGCAGTAATAATCTTATACATTTGTGCAGCAAATTAATTTAACCAACAGAACTATCTTTATCTGAGTTGATCATCAACACCTTGGAAGCCGGTGAGGTGTGTAGCATCACACTTTAGCGCAGAAGATGAATGTGGTGAGATTGAAGCATCAAGCACCGTAATACATAAACATTTTCTACATTAGTATATAGTTGCAAGTTGCAACCAAACTCACATTGGAGCAAAGAAAATTTCAAGATTTGAAATTTATTACAGAAAAAGCAGCCAAATACTAAGGTAAATACCTGAAATTGGTCAGAGTGAGAAGTAATGTTATCTCCTTGAAGAGGTCTTCGTTGAATGTCGAGAAAACCTTCAGATCCTTCACTAGAATATCAACAGCTTTAGCAGGTTCACCTCTGCAGTGGGACAATCATAAGTGTTTATTTCACGACCAGAACTAATACAATCCAAACCAAACGTGATTACAACAACAGCAACAACAAATCCAATAATTAAAATTGGTACTTAGGGTTTGTTTGGCATGCACCCCATTATTCATCATTCATTCTCATTATTTCTTATCAGCCCCTTGGTAGACATTATCATACCTCATTCTACAACATCAGCAACCTCATTCTACTACATTACCGGCTCCTTGTAAGCAATAAAATACATTTTACAAACTGAATTGTAATTCACCTGTCCAGTGCTTCCAGATACTTCTGCTTCCTGATCTCAAAGAAAATCTTCATTGAATAGCGGTTGTCATCCACCTTTGTAAAGCCAGATAAGTACTTCTCAACATCATCCCACTCCCCGTTCGTCACAGCTTCCTCGAAATACCTCATGTTGAAGAAAAATCCCGATTCCTTCTCCAACCTTGTCAGAGAAACAGGGTGAAGTAACCACAAATAAAATTAGTTCTCCAAACAACAAAAGGGGAACTAAGATCCCCAAACTTGAGACAGAACAAAACCCCCGAAAAAAACACAGGGAAAACAACTTGTATAAGCTTACCTGTGAACAGTTTCCTTGAATTTCTCCTCATCTAAGAACTGGAGTATCAAAAACACGAGCTCCCTACTCAGCGACGACATCCCTGCAAAGTGCAAACGCACCTCCCTCCTCCAAATCAGCCGTTCTCACGAGATCCGTCCAACGCGCACTTGCCCCACACAACCTCCAAAAAACACACCAAAATTCCAAACGAAATCCGATTCGGTCAAGCAGAAACTAGGGTTTTTGGGCACCGCAACGACTAATCAAAGCAGCTGTACACCACAACACCACCAATTTCCCAAAATGAATCGAAGCGAACGAAAATCAAACACTCAAAAACAGAAAGCAGAGACCGAACATCAAACAGACAACAACGAAAATGGCGAATTTCCGTACCTCATCATCTTCGGCGATTGACTGACAGGAGAGAGGGAGAGGGAGAGGGAAGCGGGTGGGAAGAGGCTGCTTTATACTCCCCACAATCTTTACCCTTTCAATTTCCCACTTTCCTTTTTCTTCTATTTAAAAAGAAAAAGGAGTAATTTCTTGTCTAATAATTTTCCGTGCAAGAGAGAGAAAGAGGGGAATAATTAAAGCAACCCGCCCTCATCCACACGCGCCATATCAGAGCGTACCCCCACGCGATGTATTAACGTATGAACGTGGAATGCACGCGAATACCTTCTCGCGTAGGGAGTGCTACCGAGGCTTGGAGGTGGACTAGGGTTATCTGCTTCGGCAGAGGCCCTGATAAGCGGACTGGGTTATAAGATGATAAGTAAGTCTGGTTATATAAGTGAAAATGACGTAGGCGTGTTCATTAAATAAAGAAACCCGGAAAAGTCTTTTTCCAGCTTTTTCTTTTTATTTTTTTGTTTACAGGGGGAGTCCGTATTGGGAGTCCCAATCTCCAAATGAACGTGCCATCCACGCGCTACCATCTCCTTCCCCTTTCCCCAAATCAAAAACCAAAAGAAACCCTAAAAATTTCTCCCTGCTTCATTGCTTTCGATCGATCAAATCCCTTGTTGTTCTGGCTCAATCCTCCTACTAGCTTCCCTCGAAACAAAGCTCTTCGGTACTGGATTTGGATCTCCATCTCAATCAACAATCAGATTTTTCAAAAAAAAAATCCTCTCTTCCTCGGCAAAAAGCTTCTAATCTTCTAGACCCTTTAGCCCTGATCCGGGCTTTTATTTCACCTCCCCTCATCCGGGCTCGTGCGCAGGTTCTGGCTGTTGTTTGGAGTCCGGTCTCTTCCGGTTTTGCCATTGCCTTGGTGCTCTGTCGTTATCCTCCAGCTTCGATTTATATCCCTTCTCTTAATCTTAACTTCCTCAATATTCATCTCAACTCTCTTCTTATGATTAATTATTGTATATGCCTTATTTACACACAATTTTATACTCACACAAGCACTGTATTTTGGAAAAATCGACTTCACATCCCTCTATTTTTACAGCTTACTGCGTTCAACATGAACTTGAGACCTTTGTGTCATACTCCTCTGTCAGCAAATCAACCTTCTATAACATTTTGTCAATTTACAAATTGACCTTATGCATCTCTTTACTAAGTACTGTATCTTTTATGGTATCACTCTACTGAAACAGCAAGCAAATACCCTCACCCAGGACCGAAGAACTAGCATGTTTGCATATTTAGCTTTGTGCATTATATTTGCCTATCAAACAAATCAACTCCTAAACACCAACTTTTCCTATAACATTCTCTATCTCTGCGGCCCATATGCGCTTAGATTATATGCTGCATTGTTCAATCTTAATCTGCTGCATAACTCAAATCAAACCGAATGCATAACTACTGATGTGCATTGTCCAGACCTACTTTGACTCCTGTCTATCATGTCTTTGGCCTTTTGTCTTTACTAGAACGACCATCTATATCTACTCTTATTAACTATTATCATCAACTGATGAATTCTTTGCAATATCTATCATATTTGCTGATTTTAACCACTCTTAGCAATTAGCATCATAAACTTTACATGTACCATACCCATCTATGTTTCCATCACACCTAGAAGGCACTTGTGCTATATATATTGCCGTTTGAATGCTTTAATTTTAGCCTGCTTATCAGTGCTTACGCCCCTCTTTAGTTCACGCTATAGTTCACTTTACATGTCTTACACCTTTACCGGGCTCTTGTTGCCTATTACACACCACACTTCTATTAAGAAAATAATATATTATTATTATTAGGATTTAATTAGATTTATTATTTTATATTATTTAGGAATCAGTCAAATGTGGTTAGAGTAAATCTCTCCACATCTCTCCCCACCTTCTCCATCATCGGTCCATTGTACGCTCTATATATTCCCTTCTACTAATGAATAGAATGTGTGTTCATTTACACCAATACTTAACAACTTCATTACCTTAGTAGCATTTGCTCATATACACTCACTCAACAATGGCATTTACAAGTTACTCATGATTGATTTATAAACTTATCTTCTTAACATTCATATTGTGATTGCAGGTCCCTTCACTTTAACCTCTCTCTCTTGTGCAAGTGAGGACGTCTACAGCCCTCATTACCACTCGGCTACAATGATCTTAAGACTGTCTTTTCTATTTACAACAAACATTCCCATCTCTTTTACCTTGATGTACCATTATAGCACTACTGAGCAAATATACCACTATACCTTACTAATAGACTGTTATCGTCTTCAAAATAACTTGATCTGCATTATAACCGGTTACATTTCGATTTTGTCTTACTTTATTTGGACGTTATATATATGTACAATACAACTACTATATAATCTACACAATTCACACTCATTCAGAAGGAAAACACCAGGCATTCAAACTCATCCTCTAAACCATAACATCCAACATCTCCACCCAATCTTTGGCCATACCAGGGAAACAATTGAAGATGGTGAAGACGGTCTAGGCGGCGCAGGTGCTCAGATTTCCTTACATCACAATTACGACAATCCCCCCTCCGCCTCCATCGCCATATTCGCCACTGCGTTCGGTTGCCGTAGAAAGGTCGTATCTTTCTGGAATCCTCCTTCGCCTCCCCCGATGGATGAATGTGAACAAATAGCGTTCCCCTGTTTGATGTGCAGATTGCAGAGCAACCCCTGTTTTCTCCCTTTTGTTCATTTTCTTCATTCCAATTAATCGTTGCTTTAATTTACAATTAGATGGAAAATAAATTAATTTTCTTTTCCTTTTCTTTCAAATTCTGATATGAATTGGGCTTCTAATGTTCTTATCCTACGAGAGATTAATAGACGGTCTTGTTGTTTGCACATCGGAATTTCGCAATCCGCACGGAGCCGATCTCCAAATCCGATAAGGGGTGTCTGCCTACTTGGGAATTCGGCATCGCCAGAGGAGCCGACTTGATCCAACGGTGATCTCCCGCTCAGTGAAGGGCTAAGGACCAGTGCAAGGTTGCCGACTCAAGAACTCGACATCGGCACCGTGCGAATGGCGAAAAAATGGCCGGGTGAATACCTTAATGGAGGAGCAAATGGGGGTGTAGTGGATAGTCATAGTGGGTGTTTGATTAAGGGAATAAATGTCTTTTCACTTTGTTTTATAAAAAACCTATCGGCCAAAATACCAAATTGGTATTTAAAACTGGCAATGTTGGACAAATTGGTATTTAAAAAAACTCCGGCGCCAAATTGGTATTTAAAAGTGCACCGATGGACAAATTGGTATTTTTTTGTAGCCGGAAATTCGGTTTGGCTGGTTTTCATGCACCAAACCCTTTTTTTTATTTAGTTTGACCGGTTTTCAACCCTTTGTTAATTTAATTTGGCCGGTTTTCATGCACTGAACCCTTTTTATTTATTTATTTCACACATATAACTCCCCTAATTCAACAATATAACCGCACATATATAAAAATCCCGAAATGGTTAGTGACAAATCCCGAAAGGGTCTTGATTATCTCCCGAAAGAGATTGCAGGTGCGCTCCTTGCGAAGGTGGTTCTCGACGGTGTTTCTAGTTGTTCTTGGCGGTCCTAATTTGAGTTGAAGCTCTTGCGTCCGGTGTCGGGTCTGGCTGGGGTCGTGACGGTGGTAAATCCACAGTGGATTTACCATCATTAAACACTGATGGTAAATCCACTATTCAATTTTATATGTGCGGTTATATTGTTGAACTAGGAGAGTTATATGGGTGAATAAATAAATAAAAAGGGTTCAGTGCATGAAAACCGACTAAATTAAATTAAAAAAAGGGTTGAAAACCGGCAAAACTAAATAAAAAAAGGGTTTGGTGCATGAAAACCGGCCAAACCGAATTTCCGGCTACAAAAAAATACCAATTTGTCCATCGGTGCACTTTTAAATACCAATTTGGCGCCGGAGTTTTTTTAAATACCAATTTGTCCAACATTGCCAGTTTTAAATACCAATTTGGTATTTTGGCCAAAACCTATCTTCATTCAACCAAACACTCAGAGGATGAGGCACTAAAAGATCATAATGTTCAACTGTACCATAGACAGAACCCTTCGACAAGAGGGCAAATGACACCCCTTCTGAATTATATCAAGACCCTACAAGCAGATACAAAAGAATTGATCGCTATTAAATGGTGGTCCATTTGGTGGTTCAGAAACCAAGTCTTATTTCAAAACAAGAAAATCTCAGCACCTATGGATATAAGTCAATTTGTTACTCAGCAAAAACAAATATGGGCAAAAACTAAAATCTACGATATAGAGGAGTATGAGTCACACCCAAAAAGAGTCAAAACTAGAACCAACAAACGGAGAAAAGCAAAACATGAAAACTGGGTCAAACCCAGGAGAGGGACGCTAAAAATGAATGTGGATGGGTCAACACCAGCGTCGGGCCCATCTTCAGTAGGCTTGATCTTAAGGGACCATGCCGGCTCCCCACTGGTCGTACACCAACAATTGGTTGGTTGCCAGTCACCAATTGCAACAGAAGCAAGGGCAGTACTTATTGGGCTCAAAACGGCCATCTCACAAAATATACAGAACTGTGTGATTGAGAGTGATTGCCTCCCCGTGGTTAATGCAATCAATAAAATTTGGAAACCACCATGGCAGATAGAAACAATCATCTCAGACATCCAATCCCTCCTTGTTTTGCGAGCAGGGATTGAAATACACCACATTGGGCGCAATAGGAATAAAGTGGCTGACAAGGTTGCTCACCTTGGCCTCGGTCTTCCTGCCAACCACATAAGAAACCATCCAGATCTGCGTGATCTCATCCGTAAGGATGCTCTCGGTTCGCCAGGCTAGCCCTGACCTACTGAATTTTTACTTAATCAAAAAAAAAAACACTCAGAGGATTATTTTCCACAAATAATCTTCACTCCATCCACCGCCAAAAAGTATCTGTGTCTCCTCCACCCCAAAAAGTATCTCCCACCCCTAAACAAATTTCGCTCGCAAATACGCCCTTATGTTTATGTGCATAGTCTAAGTGGTGGAGAGTTAGGACACTAATTCGAGCTTATGATAGATGAGTTTTCAATATTTGAGCTTGAGTGGAATATTTAACCTTAAGCACAAGAGTGAAAGCATTCCACAAAAATATGTCCTATGTGAGGTCTTGAAATTGATGTCTTGACTTGTCTCTCGTGTATGATTTGTTTATTCATGGTTTTGAACTCAATGTCTAGATCTAAATGAGCAAACGCATTGCTTGGATAGAAATCGAGATCTTTCTTGTGAAATCTTTACACTTGTTCTTGCTTGAGGACAAGCAAGGTTTAAGACTGAGGTGATTTGATCAAATCAATTTTAGTCATATTTTAGGGTTGCATTTGCATATTAGTTTATATTATTTTTATGCATATTTGATATATTTTATGCTTTATTTATTTTAATTTCCACTTTTGGAGTTTACACTATTTCATGTACTTTTGAGCAAATTCGGAAATAATTGATGATATATTTTGAATTGAGAAAGTGGCGTTCGGTAAAGAGCCAAGTTGATCGAGATGGACTTCACGCCGCATTTGTAATTGGGTCGTGGCAATGATATGGAGGGCTAAACTTTGGGCCATTAATTGAGTTCACAAAGAAAGGATATATAAATGGGTAAATGTAGAAAACCACCCTTTAAATAGGGCATATTGCCCAAAACCACCCCTTAAAATGAAAATTGCCCAAAACCACCCTTTAAAATATTTTTTCTTGCCAAACACCACCCCTACTTCAATCCAATCACGGTCCTTTTTTTTATTATTATTTTCTTTCTATATTTAAACATGAAAAAAAAAACGGATTTTTCGCCTGGTAACCCTGAGGTCTTACATATTTCGCGTGGTACCCGACTTTTTTACATATTTCGCCAAATAACCCTGAGGTTTTGTTTTTTTTCGCCAAATAACCCTGAGGTTTTGTTTTTTTCGCCAAATAACCTTGTATCCCAAATTATCCTAAATTAACGTTTTTTTTTGTTTTTTTTTATAATTCGTTTATTAAATAACATTTAAAAAAATAAAAAAATAAAACTACCTACTTGGTGATTTTGGAAGATTGACCATGGAAAAGAACGAGTACAAATCGGAAAAATAAACAAATCCAGATTTGTACTGTACTCTTGGGTGGTGTTTGTTTTAGTTGTAGTTCTTGTTGCACTTGTTAGACTTAGTTGGTGATTTTAGCTTATGTATTGATTGTATCAAATACGCCCACTTGCATCATTAGATACTTAACAGAAGCAATGATTTCTCAACATCTTAAAGCAATAAGAAATCAACCATCCGCTGCAAAATGGGCTAATGCCAGACAATATTTAGTAGGAAATCTACACAACCAAGTCAAAAGAGGGCAATCCAAATCAGCCTTAACACAAGAAAGACACAACCAAGTCAAAAGAAAGCAATCCAAATCTCAACTTTAACATAAGAAAGGCACCCATGATACGAACAACTATTGACTTTCTGGATTCCACGGGGCTGAGCACATCACATCTTGGAGTTGTTCTTCATTGGTTGTTTTCTTCTTCTCTTTCTTCCTTCGCCTCCACTCAACTTGAATTCCTTGCTCCTTCATTTCTCTTGCCGTTAGCCCACCCTTACATGTCTTCTTGTTATGACCGAATGCCTAAAATAGCGATATAAAAAACAATACCATTATTTTCACATCTTGTAATGTGAAATAACGAAAATAAACAAATAAAAAATTATGTGTAATTGATTGAAGTTATTACCTTGCATTGTGAACATTGAACAACACGAGATCTCTTTGATGGCGGCTCTTGACCCTCTTGTCTCTTTCTAACTCGTGAAGGTCTTCCTACTCTCCTTTTCATTGTTGGTGGACTGATTCTTGGAAGATCAAAGGTAGGCCATTGTTCTTCATCCGGCACAGGTCTATAATTCGTCAAGTATGTTCTCTTATACAACCGGACTGAATACCAATCTGAAACATAATGCTCAGGATGCCCTCTCAGCTCGCGTATAGCCCTGACTGCATGTCGACAAGGGATGCCACTAATTTGCCATTCACCACATGCACAAGTTCGAGCTTCAACATTGACAGCTAAGGATGATTGTTCTAACATATAGTTAGCACTATCAGATACATCCACATCGTGCACATCAACATTAGGTAAATCATCACAAGGCACCTGAGCATCATGAACATCAACTTCAACTTGTACACCAACTGTTCTACTAAGATCGCTAGAAATAGGTTGAGCGACTAATGATTGAGAAGTATTTCCAACTTTTGGAACATACATCCCTCTTCGTCTTGCAGTTGTGGTGGGAACTTTATGACTAGAGGATGGTCGGCTACCATGACTTGAACTTAGAGGTATCGAGTTTCCCTTCTTTGATTCAAGCAAACCCCGTGCCAACTCTAAATTCTTATATGAGGAATCAGCAGATCCAACAGACAAATCAATCAACTTCTTCTCGGGGAAACAACGAAACATGTTTACAACATCGATGTCATTTTCAAGCTGAAAACTTTGAGCTTTATATGTATACCATAGGGTTGGATGGTCGGGAAGGAGCATCCCGGTTTTCTCAGCCTCCCCCAACAATTCAACTAATAAGTCTAGAATGTTTCCCTCACTCGGATCATCAATCTCTATCTCCACATACTCTCTATGAATATACCGAATTTTCAACAATATCTTCCCTTCCATTCTATAATTTGAAAGAAACTATAATCAGTTTTAAACATGTTAAAATCCTACTATGCACCAACGAAATCAAGACCCAACACCCACAATTTCAAATACATAAACCCTAAAATTATCAAACCCTAAGATTTGGGGATTTCACATACGTACCTGTCGGGACGCCGCCCCTCCACCACTGCTGCCTCACCGCCGGCGTGACGCCGCCCCTCCGACCGGCCACCGGCGTGCGGATCTCCCCTCCGGCGTGCGCCTCTGTCTCCGCTCTCCCCCACTGATGTCGGTCTTCGCTCTCGCGCCTATCGTCTCTCGTCTCCACTGTCAGAAGAATAAAACGTGTATTGTTTTTACTTTTAATTACTAGGTAGTTTTAATTTTTTTTTAAAATATTATTTCACAAAGGATTTATTAAGAAAACCGGAAAAAAAAGTGAATTTTGGAGACAAGGTTATTTGGCGAAAAAAAAACAAAACCTCAGGGTTATTTGGCAAAATATGTAAAAAAGTCGGGTACCACGCGAAATATGTAAGACCTCAGGGTTACCAGGCGAAAAATCCGAAAAAAAAAATACAGTGTTAAAAAAAATTAAATAGTACAATGAAGAAAACCCCTAAAATCGAAGAACTCCGCCACCAACGCAGCCACCCAGACCTCGGTCACCGTCAACCGAGCCACCCATATCTCGTCCACCACCAACGCAACCACCCGAAAAACCAAAAGCTTCTTCCGTCGTCGGACCTCATACGAAAACCCCCCAAAATCCAGATCTAAATTCAAGATCAAAACACCTAAACCAAATCAATATCCAGATTTAACCTTCACAAATCTAAAAAGCTCGCCCAGACCCTTCAAACACAACCTTCAGACCCCAAAAATTAAGAAAGAAAGGGCGAATTGAAAGGGGAAAGCAAGCGATCGTCCCGACTCGGATATTTGGCAAGGGGGGGAAGAGAACGACTGGATCTGAGAACGGCTAGATCTGAGAAAGCACACATCTTCAGCGTTTGACTTGAACAAATTTCTTGTTTTACCATGGTTGCGGCATCGGATCTGAGCTTGACTTGTATCAACGGTGCTCGATTCGAATTGATTGTTTGCATCAATTTGGTGGTGTTGTCGGATCTTGAGATTGGATAATGAATTCATGGTTGCTTGAGGAGTTAGGCGGCAGATCTTTAGTTCTAGGGTTTTTCTTTTGTCTCACTTGGAAAAAACTCAATTCCAAATAAAAAGACAAGGTGGTTGTTTTTTCTAATTTTTTTAATCCTAAAATAGTAGTAATATTAATAAGGCGAAACTAATTAAAATAACCCGACCTTTAAGGGTGTGTTAAAAATATATCTCAACCTTTCAAATGTAAGATAAATATCATGACCTTTAAGGATATGTAAGATAAATATATCAACCTTTATAAGTGATGTTCAAATAATATATAAAATAATTCTCTACCAAAAAAAAAACTAACATGCCATACATATGTGGCAAATTAAATTAATAAAAAAATAAATTTTAAAAAAATATATAAAAAATTAATAGAAGGGTTTAAGAAAGCAAGTTTTTTCATTTATTATTTCAAAAAAAAAATCAAGACACTTTATTAATATTTCAATTTTCCATATGATTCTTCTTTGTTCAATTGTTCCATTTTTTTTTACATAATTTATTTACTAAAATTCTAACCATTCTTCTTTCTATTTTAAATTTTCATCAAAAATGCGAAATTAGTTAAATGGTCCATTATACGAATATGGGTGTTATCCCTCAAATATAAAAATAATTTAAATAAAATATTAAACACTTGTAAATATATCATTTTATATATATATATATATATATATATTTATATTTTATTAATTTATTTCTTTCCCTTGATAAAAAAAAAGAAATATTTTAATAAAACAAGGTTTTTAATATAGAGTTATAAGAAAATAGTGTGTATAAAATATAGAAGATGAAAGATATGTAAAACTATAATTTTTTTATATTTATTTTTTAAATTTCATTTTATTAATTTTTTTTTTTGACATATATGCATGTCCTGTTAGCTTTTTTTTTTTGTACAAATTTTTTTGAGATATTATTTTAACATTAACTATAAAGGTCGAGATATTTATATTACATTTGAAAGGTTGACATATATTTTTAACACCCCTTTAAAGGTCGGGATATTTATCTTACACTTTGAAAGGTTGGGATATATTTTTAACACGCCCTTAAAGGTCGGGTTATTTTAATTAGTTTCGCCTATTAATAAAAGAGCAGGGGTATAATAGTAATTACAAGAGGGAGTGGCTTCGGCCGCTTTTGTTCTTAGATTAGGTTTAGTTTAGGGTTTAGTTTTGAATCTATTTTTCTTCCGTCAAGATAAAAGAGATTTAATCCAGTGTGATTAAAGATTTAAGTTTTAATCAAGTTTTGACTTTTGGATTATTTACAAGATTAAGGATAAATCTTCCTACCCTTTCTCTTCTAATTTAGTTCATGATTATTGTGATTGATTTAATTGCTTTTATCATATAACCGGTCAAAGGTGATGGATTGTTAGGTTTAATATGTGGTAGAGTATTGATTTGTTTAAGGGGCATTTTGCAAAATATATAGCCACGAAATAGGACATAATTTGTGAAATGTCCACGTTTTGGGATAATTTTGTGAAATATCCACAATATATACCCTAATTTTAATCCTAATTAACACAACCCCCAAATCCTGATTTTGGACGAGACGACAGAGGAGGAACAGGAGGAGCATCGCTAGCCTCTCGCCATCTCTCGATCTCAGATCTTCCTCCACCGCCGATTCCGATCGATCTCTCTTTCTTCAATTGGCCGTTCAGTTTACAGGACACCGATTCCGATTTCGATGATTTTGTGTTCAATCGGTGCCATGGCAGATCTAGCAAGGCCGAGATCTATGGCGAAATCGTCGCCTTCTCCCTCTTCAGTTGCAGATTCCGAGCTTCAATTGGAGCGACTATGACCTCCAATCGGAGCTCATCCGACGCGAGTTCTTCGGATTCCGACTCCTCTCTCAGATCCCACGCCGAAGATCTATGGTGACAGGAGATCTATGGCTAAATCGAGCGAGATCGAGCGGGTTTCCAATGTATATTGTCTGGTGGCAGCAGATCGAGCGAGATCGAGCACATCTACGCCTCTTTCAGGTCTGAAATCGAGCGAGATCGACAACAGATCTGCACCGGAAGCAGTGGCGGTTTCAGATCTGGAGAGAGGCGGTCGGAGCGAAGGAGCGAGGTCGACCGACCGGAGCGAGGGAGCGAGGCGACGGCGCGAGCGAGCGAGCGATCCAGCCGGAGCGAGGTCGAGGGAGCGGGCGGAGCTAGATCTCCTCCGGGGCTGCATGCGGCGTGCCTTTACTGTTCGTCGATTGTGAAAGGTTGAAGATGAAATTTTGGTTAAATTACAAAACTGACCCCACAAATATGGGAATTACAAAAAATATCCATATTTTATTAAAAAAATCACCCTATAAATATGGAAAAAAAAGCGGGAAAAAATTACATTTTGCACAATAAAATGTTATATGTGCACAACATACGATTATATTTGCATATCGTATTCTTATATTTGCATGACAAAATGTAAAAACAAAAAAACAAAAAAAAAACTAGACTTGGGTCATATTTGCACAACTTACGGTTATATTTCCACATCGTACTCTTATATTTGCACGACAAAATGTAAAAAATATATATAAAAAAAAAACTAGACTTGGGTCATATTTGCATAACATATAGTTGAGCAAACATAACATATAATTGAGCAAAAATAAGATAATGTTGAGCAAAATTTCACCAATTCCCCATGTTGTGCAATTATTGTATATTGATGAGCAAAAATAAGATCATGTGGTGCAAAAAGAAGAGCATGCTGAGCAATAATTTATTGGGAAAGTATGAAATTATATATTGAGATAAAATAAGATCATGTTGAGAATAAATTCACAAGTCTCGATTGTTGTGCAAAAATAACATATAGTTGAGCAAAAATAAGATGACGTTGAGCAAAATTTCACCAATCCCCCCATGTTGTGCAATTATTGTCTATTGATGAGCAAAAATAAGATTATGTTGTGCAATAAACTATTAAAAAAATATAAAATTATATTTACAAAAATTATTGTCATGTTGAGACACAATTTCACAAGTCTCAAATGTTGTGCAAAAGTAAAGTATTGATGAGCAAAAATAAGAGCATGTTGTGCAATAATTTATTGAGAAAGTATGAAATTATATTGAGAGAAAATAAAATCATGTTGAGAACAAATTCACAAGTCTCGATTGTTGTGCAACAATACCATATTGTTTAGCAAAAATAAGATGATGTTGTGCAATAATTTATTGAGAAAGTATGAAATTATATTGAGAGAAATAAAATCATGTTGAGCACAATTTCACAAGTCTCGATTGTTGTGCAAAAAATAACCTATTGTTGAGCAAAAATAAGATGATGTTAAGCAAAATTTCACCAATCCCCCATGTTGTGCAATTTTACTCTATTGATGAGCAAAAATAAGACCGTGTTGTGCAATAATCTATTAAAAAAGTATAAAATTATATTTACAAAAAATAAGATTATGTGGAGACGCAATTTCACAAGTCTCGATTATTGTGCAAATATAACCGTAAATTGCACATTTAAGTTCTAAATCGCACATTCAAACTAAAATTACGCTTTTTGAAATTTAATATTGGTGTGCAAATATAAGTTTACATTGTGCAAATATAATATTGTGTTGTACCAACATTGCCGACACCGAGAAAAAATAAATTTAATTTTTTTTCTGATCATTTTTCACGTATTCCGGATCAACTATAAACCTTAAATTGTGGTGTTTAGTACTCATTTAACCAACGAATTCTTGCACATTTTAATCTAATTTGTGCACTTTATAATATTATTCTTGCGCCTTTTATTCTAATTTGTGAACTTTTTTATTCTATTTGTGTCAGCACTTTTAAAAAAAAAAAAAATTTCACGTCAGCACTTTTTTTTAAAGTTTTTTTTTCTTTTTTTTTTCCAGCACGTAACAAATTTGAAAATTTGCACAATTGTATTTTATAATTGCACAACTGTACTTTAAAGTTGCACAAATAGACTTTAAAATACAACAAAATTTTCAGTATTTACAAACTATCAACTATCAAGACAGACATAGAAACAACAACTATATTCACATTCTAAATTATTTACACACTAGCATTCTAACTTGCTCATTGTTGACTTAGAATACATAGTTGTGGGTAGTTTTTTTAATTATCATATTTATAGGGTAATTTTTGTAATTTAACAACAATTATCATCTTCAACCTTTTCTCTCCGGAGAGCTCCCTCGCGCCGCCTCGCTCACGCTGCCTCGCTCGCGCCGCCTTGCTCGCGCCGCCTCGCTCAGATCTGGACATCGCTCGCTCGACCTCGGCTCAGATCTGAGATTCGGCCTCGCTCGACCTTGCTCGCTTCACCAATTCAAGATCTCGAGGAGATCTCGAGGAGATCTCGATCTCCCGGCGCTCGCGCGAACTCCGACGACAAAAGGAGGAGCGGCGGCGGCGGCGACAAGGAGGAGAGGAGGAAGATGGACGGATCGAGTCGCAATCGACGAGCAATGGAGAGCATATCGCAGGGACGAAGACGAGAGCAGTCGCAATCGACGAGCAATGGAGAGCAATGAAGAGCAGTCGCAATCGACGAGTAATGGAGAGCACTGAAGTCTGAAGAGCAGTCACAATCGACGAGGAATGGACATCAATTGATTTGCCGAATCAAAGTCGAAATATTGAATTCAGATCTGGATGGAGGAGAACTGGTGGATTCAATCGGAGGGAGGGAGAAAAATGAGCGGCTTCGATCTGGACAAGTGATGCAGGGAGAACGATGAGTACGTTGTGCAAATTCAGATCGAATGGAGGGAGAACTATAAGGAAGACGAAGATGGATGCGGCGGGGGGAGGGAGACGAAGATTTGGATCTGGAACCTCCTTCTCTTTAATTAGGGTTATATAGTGGACATTTGGCTCATTTGTCAAAAAACTAGGACATTTTGCAAAATCATCCAAATAAAGTGCTTATTTTGCAAAAAATTTCTTTGTTTAATAGCCTGATGAATAGCATGACAAGCTTAATAGCTTCGAATCAAGGTTATGTTTAATAGCCCCGAACCAAAGTAAATTTAATAGCTTTGTCTTTGAGGTGAACTCATTAGCTTTTGATCCAAAGTGAATTTAATAGCTTTGTCTTTGAGGTGAACTCATTAGCTTTTGATCCAAAGTGAATAGCTTTGACACGCTTAATAGCTTTTCATCGAAAGTGAACACAATAGCCTTGGATTGAGAGTGAATTTACTAGCTTTGGTTTGAGAGTGAATAACATCGGTTTACTAGCTAATAGTCTAAAGTGAATGACGATAGTTTAATAGCTTTTGGATGAATATGAACAACCGGGTGAATTCGATACTCGATACGATGTTAACCTAATATTCAGATCCTTAGATGTCTTTTATCTCTATTTCATATATTTTATATTTGTTTGTGTCGTTGGTTAGTTTTTGTTATATATTTTTCCTCAGCTTTCTCTTATTGGTTCTTAATTACCGGTTTAGCTTAATTAGATTAATTGATATTGAGCTTTAGGTCCTCTAGGAAGAAAGATAATTTTATTACTTGATACTACAATCGATCCCGTATACTTGCAGGTAGATTTTTAGTCTATCAAAGAGATGGAGGTTTGAAGAAGAGGGTATCTATTGCTGAGTTTGGAGGCGCGTGCGAGATTAGCAATAGCCCCCGCGTGTACTATAAGCCCCAAAAGTGTTTTTTTTTTCCTAGCTAGCATATATGATATAGGGAGTGATTCCCTTGTGCACACCTCTTATAGTGTATCTAATGCACAAATACTAGCCATAGATCTGGATAGATTGAATGGCCTAGATTACGCTATGTGTGATTCTTTAAAAAAAATAAAGAATAAATAAAAAGGCAACCTACAACCGCAAGAAAGAAGTGGGGCGTGTGCAACCCAAAATTTCATTAAAACCCTAGAAGACTAAAAGTCTGCCTCATTCAACGTCAAAGTGGTTTCAATCGTACTTCGGAAGGTTCGAAAACCTCCTCCCATCCACATCGCCACTCACCCAACCCCAGAGGTCGTCCACCCAGCGTCGCCTATTCCGGTGCACCGGCGTCGATTGCGGCGGCTGGCGGTGTGTAGCAGTAGCGCAGGCGAGCGGAGGCGCTTCTCGATTGTGTCGGCCTCTCTCCTCCGTTCAGTGAAACCGGGAATTCATCCACAGAAATTGACTCCGGCGGCCTCTCTCTTTCATGTGACCCTAAATCCGACGGGGATACCGATTTCGAAATAGGTAAGCCACAAAATTTCTTGGTTTTGAAGTGATGAAGTTGTGAGGCTATAATACTGAAATTACAGAGGAGAAGCAAGGTTAGAGGTGGGCTTGGCCGGCTCCTGGACAAGCTATGGCAACTAGCGGAAAACTTCGAGATGGTAAGTTTGAGCAAGGTGCGGCGACAAGGTAACAATGCGGCACACTTCATGGCAAAGATCAGATCTGTAGAGAAATTTGTTTGAAGTTTCCCTTCACAAATTCCTTCTAGTTTGAATGATGTAGGGGTGGGCGCGGGATGGGACCGGGACGGGATTTACTATTTTTTTCTTCGTCCCACACGGGCCTTGTCTCTCACGGGACGGGCCTTGTCCCTCAAATAAAAAAGATTATAAAAAGTTAAAAAATTTCTGTATATTCTATAACACACATACACATAATATACGTGTATATATACACACATTCATGCAGGAGCACTAGCAGTACTTTGATTAATGCAATAGCATTAGTTTTTCTTTGGTGGAATGCATATAGCATTAGTGTGTATATATACGAAAGCATATACACACTGTATGTGTATGTAATATATCTATATAGACTATATATATATATATGTTACAGTATGTATAAGCTAATGCATTATTATTATTATTATTATTATTATTATTATTATTATTATTATTATTATTATTATTATTATTATTATTATTATTATAATTATTATTATTATTAGTATTAGTATTAGTATTATTACTACTACTACTACTATTATATATGGGGGACGGGACGGGATTTGCGGGATTGAGGCAGGTCGTCCCGCGTCCCGTCCCGCATAATTTTTGCGGGACGGGACCGGGACGGGATTCACTTTTTTTTTTTCCAAATCCCACCGGGATCGGGACGGGACCGGGATTTGCGGGATTTGTGCCCACCCCTATGGTTGATTTTGAAATACCCCAAAGTATTTTTGGGGATTTCGTTTTAAGAAAATATATATTTTTATAAAAGTTCTTTTATTTTGAACTTAATAAGGATTTTTGAAAATTAAATGTATATAAAGTTCGTAACTATTTTGACGCATTTCATTTTATTCATTTGAGTGAAATTTAATAAATAAGTCATTTATTTTAAGTTATATTATTTTAAAACAAGTGCATATTTTTCTTCAAATAAAGAGGTGTAATTTATTTTAGTTTCCGTAAAATATAAGTAATAGGAGGTTTTAGGAAAAATATTGTATATAAAATAAAATGTATTTCAGTAAATGTTTTGTTAGTTCATTATTTAAATTGTGTGGGTTTTTAATAAAAATTTATTCGGATATATCTATATATGCATATATTATGAACAAGTAAGGGCTAAACCGGATTTTCTTTGAGTTGGGTGAGCCGAACCGGATTTTTAAAAAAAAAAGTTGAACCGGGTGGGCTAAACCCTTCTTCTTCCTCTCCTACATTCAGCTTACTGTTACACGCGGTTGAAATGGGTGATTTTTAACCTCCCTCAAATCTCGCCCGAAGCTCAACGATTTTGTTTCTAGAACGTTCTTAATCCGATGCTAATGAGATTTATGCAACAAATCTGAAGATTCGGGATCGAATTGAAACCGAACGAGCTTATCCCCAATTTCGAAAATCACCCCAATCCGCTCCATTCAGGCCGAATCTCACCAAATTGAGGATCGGGATAGTGTTAAGAGTGATTATCTAAGCAATTCATGGATTTATTTTAATCAAATCCGTCCCCAAATCCTTCTCCTATAAATACCCCTTTCGGGATCACTTTCGAAGCACACCATCACCACTCCTCTCCATCTCCGAGCTCTCAACCCATTCCATGGCATTCTAAACGCCTCTAGCAACGTTTCCCCTCACAAAGTTTTCAGAAAATCATCCCGAATCCAAAACCCCCAATTTCGAATCCCCTCATCGGAGCCACTCGGTAGCCCTCGTCCGCCGCTGCCGGAGCCACCAGCCGCCACCAGGAGGAGCACCCAGTCGCTACGAGTCTGTTTCCGTGAGCCTTGTGCGTCGCCGTGAGCCGTGCCACCGCCAGTGCCTCGCCGAAGTGTCGCCGGTAAATACCTGTTGGAGTGCTGTGTCGGGCTGTGTATTGGAGAAGGGTAATCGCATAAAACCTCCCATAATTCCGATTTTCGCAAAATATGCCCTTGTTCAGTTTTCTAAAATTCCAGATTCTAACCCGTATTTTTATGTGGGCATAAATTGCTTCCAATCTAGGCTACCCTTGCGCGCATCCGAAGGAATTAGAGCCCGACCAACCGTTTAAGTCAACGCTTGCAACTTAAAATCGAGGCAAGTGACCTTCCGAGCCTTTATGCTCACTTGTGCCTTTCGTGTCTACAATTGTTTCTTTCCGTTGGAATGCTTGCCAAATAAATTTAAATAAGTTGCAATTCATCCGCTTTGTGTGATTTATTTATCCGTTAGCTTGAATTTGGCAAGTATAATTGGGTAATGTTATTATTCGACGTCTATATAAAATAATGACATAGATACCCACATTTTTATTAAAGCATGATTTATTTTGTTCTTTCATGCTAATCGGTTAAGAAAGGGATATGTTTCTTTTATGTATCCATTCTGATTATTTCGATGTGATCACCTACGTTGTTTTAAATAAGTAGTAACAATGTGAGGATTGTTTGTTGTGAGTGAAACTCAATTGAATCATAAATCCAAATCAATCAAAGTAAAACGTTTCAATCAACGAAAAGCAATGTGAAATTGTAAAGTGAAGTGTTGGTAAAGTCAGGTCGGGGCCGTTACTCCTCGGTCTTAAGGTTTCATTAAACTACACTTCCATGCGAGGTGTTACACAACCAATGGTTGTAGGTCGCTATCTACTATAGACAGAGTGGGACCGGTAGTAGTCCATAAAAAGATAAAAGACGTAAAATGCATATCATGTGTATAAGTGAGTGAAGATTAATGTATAAGTAACGAACATGGTTTGAACTAGGTATTGGGGGACACAAGATCAACCCTTAATCGACTGTCTCAGCCCGCGGTTTAAAACTCTCCGAAAGAGTCTGTTGTGAGCCTAATCTGCCATGTTTTACAGTAACTTTTATATCGATTTATGTATACATTTCATGCATTTGGGTTAGAATAATACAGAATCTGTGTAGTTTACACTTATTTGCAATATATGGAGGTCTACACAAGTTTTTGTTATAATTCGCAGAAATCGGACGCACTTTGGAGCTTAAAGGAAACTCATGGAGAAGCTAAGAATGGTGCAGCTGGAGAAAAGGCCATTTTTCACTATTCTTCATTCTGAATCAAGCTTTGATGTCTTCATGAGAGTTGTAGCCCTCGGAAAGAGCTTTCCAACGCATGGTCATATGCATCAATCCGACGAACGAGGACTCGGGAAAGTGCGTTTTAAGAACAGAGCAGAAAGCTGGGAAAACTCTACTCGAGATCGACTAGCATCTACTCGAGATCGACCAACTTTGTCGACCAACTTTGTCGAGCAGAGCTGATCGAGGACATCAGAGACAACCCGACTCCCGGAATCCTACTCGACCTCGAGTAGCCTTGGTCGAGATCGAGGAGCCATGTCCGGAGTCGACGAGCTGTGCCAAGCCGAGAAGCCGAGGACGAAGACGCAGACCACAACCCTACTCGAGGTCGACCAGGGGTGGTCGAGGTCGACTAGACCCGTGAGCTAGAGTCCAAGCCTGTCGAGCAGAGAAGCCAGCCAAGCCAAGTCGACCAGGATTCCTACTTGAGGTCGACAAGAGTCTTGTCGAGGTCGACGAGCCCAGGAAGCCATTACGAGCCACATCGAGCACCAGACGACGAATCCTACTCGAGGTCGACCAAGTCTTGTCGAGGTCGACTAGAGCAGTGCCCAGAAACGCGTCGTCGATGACCTGTCCGAGTAGACTTGGCTTTCCTTGGTCGCGAAGGTGGAAGATTCTATCCCGATTACATCAAGTTCTATCCAAAGAGACAAGATCTATCAAGATGAAGACATGTTTCCTTATTTAGTTTTATCCTTTCCTTTTGGATTTAATTCCATTAAACAATTTATTTATCTTTTAGCAATTTAGATAGAAATTTAGATATAGATAGATATCTTCTTGCCTAGATTAGCTAGGGAATGAAGCCTATAAATAAAGCCCATGGGGCTCAGTTTTCATTGATTCCAATTCAATTTCAGAGACACAAGTAGAGTAGTTTAGGAGTTCTAAGGTTTTTAGGGTTTTGGCTTTCTGCGAAAGTTGATTGCCAGGATTGTAAAGGCTTTTGAATTTAGTTTTAATGCAAGTTTCTTTTTATACATCAATGTCTGCAATTGCAATGAGGCGTGAGTAGTCCACCCACTTCTGGGGCTGGGGTGAGCCCGACGGTGGCCATGTGAGGCGATGCGATAAAGGTCAGATCTTTTGTGCGATTCATCTTCTTTCCCTATGAGCATGATTCTTTTGCGAGAGTTGAAGGTGATCCTTGTTTGTATTATTGAAGCGAAAGTGATCTTAATGCAACTTGGATTAATTATGTGAAAAAGGGTTAGTAACAATTAGGGTTTATGCGAAAGCCTCTATATGCCTATTTGTTAATAACAAAAGTTATTTGATGGAAAGCATGATCTTTTGTGCTTTTATGTGTTGTTTTGCATGGTTATCGTTGTGGTGTTGATACCCTGGCCTTGGAGGTCTTTTAGTATATTGAGTTTATTTCTGTCGAAAATCTGCGTTTGTCTTTAATTCTGCAATTTTAAGTTTTTCTGCATTCTTGTCGAGATAGACGAAAGCGTGGTCGAGATCGAGTACACTTGTCTTCGTCGAGTTGTGTTGTTTTCGTTTTTTGAGTTTCTGTAGTCGACTATCTTTGTCGATCTAGAGGACAGTTACTCGACTTCGAGTAGCTTCTGTGTCCTCGATTTACTTTCTGTTTCGCTTTGTCTTTGCTTTATTTCTTGCTTTTGTTTTTACCCTTGCCGGGTTTATTTGTTTCTGTCTTTCTGCTCTGCTTCTGTGAGATCTGTTGCTACCTGAGAACTGCTGACGTGCTTCCTCGTGGATTCGATCCTGACTATTCTCTTACTACAACGGGAGGAAGTCTTGTAATTATTTGCTGAGACAGGGGAGTCGTTCTAAACCATATTCTATTTTATACTTGACTTACTCCTGCAACAACAAATTGGCGCCGTTGCCGGGGAAGCTATCAATCGCGCCTTAGGTAGTCAGTTCTCACTGTTTCTTTGAGTTACTTCGCAGGTGTATGCGCCGTTCTGGTCAACTACCTGAGTTTGACACCTTAAGATGATCCGGAACGCATCCTACACATCCATTCTAAACTGAAAAGAGCCATGGAGGCCGCAGAAACACAGGAGCAGCTGATACAGAGGCTTACAAAGGAACTGGCCGCAAAAGATGCTGCTCTCGCCGCTGAGAGAGCAGAAAAGGAACAAGCACAAGCTAAGCTTGCGTTGCTTAGACGGGAATACCCATTCTATGAACCCGTTGATACCCAGGTATGTCCCTCCACGATCTCAATTCCAACTTTGCTACCTATCTTTGAAAAACCATTTGAAGGATCCCAAAAAGAAGAAGAGCCACCAACGAAGAAGTCGGACGTCGTTGCCCATGATGTTTCAAAGTCGCTTTTTCCTTATGAGGTGAAGGCTATCCCCGATGATTTTGAGCAACCGATGTTCGTATTCAAGTATGGGGTCCTCGCAAAGTGGCATGAAGCTCCACAAGATAAGGTGGAAGCATCTCTTCCAACTCCATCGGTTTGCTGTAGTGGAGATGTGCAAACAAATCAACCAATAAAGCGGAAGAGATATGATGATGAGGTATGCAAATTTCCTTTATATATTCCTTTATGCATGCCAGCTGGAGCACATGAAGATGGATGGGTGAAGCCATGGAGCATTCACTCGGGGAGATTCAAGCTTCTTCATACGATGCCCCCGGATGACATCCCACGCTTCCCACCACCGGAGGAACCACCAGATCCACCTATACCTCCGGAAAAAGATGAGCCAGGCTAATACTAAATGGAGAAAGTCGGCCTAGCGACTATAAAATCTAGAGCTTGTAAATAGACATTTATTTTTGGGACTTTTGGCCATTGTTGCTTTTGTTTGTTTTTGGTTTGGAACTTTAAGTTTTTCTATTGTGGGTATATGTCTTCCATACTTTTCAGGTCCATGGATAGAACCAAGCTACATTCATGCTCGGCCCAAGAGGTGCTTCCATTCGACATTTTGAGGCCCTGCACACCTGTCTTGTGAGTTTCTTTCTTTACCCTTGTTTTTATACAGTGAGGACACTGTAATGTTTAAGTATGGGGTAGGGGAAGGGCTTACTTCATGCATATTGATCATATTTGACATTACTTGTGCATTATTTCCTTTGAATTGCTACATGACTATTTTGGAATGCATTATTGATTTAGGTGCTTATATGCATGATTTCCAAAAATTTGAGAAAAATGACCCCCATTTGAAATTTTTTTGATAATGTCATGGAAGCTTATATTGAACTCGACGATGCAAAATTGGATTCATTAGAGATATATCATGAAATTGCCTAGTAAAGGGAAGTCACAATGAAGTGCATTATTTCTTGAAAACCATGAAAGGAGGTAAAATTTGAAGTTGCTTTTGACATATTGCATGATAAGATGATGGAGGACTTTATATTTCCATATAATGCTCATATTGTTTAATTCCTAGCCTTACCTATGCTTATGCATCACAAAAGCCATAATATGCCTTATTTCATTTATTGCTCTACATGTTCTAAATAATTGCCATTCTTTACCTTATCCGGGGATTATGTTGAGAATGATGTTACATTATGGAGATGTCATATGGTGTTTTGTGATTATTACCATTATTTGGAGTTTGGAAGGAAATTGTTGAAATGTATGAAAAATTTAATGAGTGAAAGAAAATCCAATCACCTCAGGAGATAAAGGTAGATTGACCCTGCTCTCTGAGATAATAGTTTGGAGAGATGGGACACATTGTGAGGAGTCCAAAGCACTAAGTATCCGGGGCCATTCATGACACCCATGTTTTGCGACTCGCGAGAAGGCAGTGCTAAGGTTAGAGAGGTAAAAGCATTATTATTGAAAAAAGCACTATGAAAGGTGATGAATTGTATGGGAGAAGGAATGTGGAATGAAACTCAAGTTTGGAAGTGATCCATTTCCCCGGATCAAAAGCACCACATTGCCAAAAATTGCCCACCTTTTTAGCCTTTTACCAATCTACTCCTTCATGAGCTTAAATTAAAGTCTTCTTGATTATCAATGCTTTGTCACGTATGAATTGTTTTATGAGTCTCCTTTTATGAGTATATGTTGCTTTTGTATAATTGCACATGCATGAATCTGTGACACTAGTACCTTTTCGAGGATGGTAATTGATTGCAGGGTTATATGGCAATGAATCTAATATGTTGAGAGTTTGAGTTTCTTCCCCTGAATGACAAATAAAGGTATTGCTTGAGGACAAGCAAGCTTAAGTATGGGGTGTTTGTTGTGAGCCTAATCTGCCATGTTTTACAGTAACTTTTATATCGATTTATGTATACATTTCATGCATTTGGGTTAGAATAATACAGAATCTGTGTAGTTTACACTTATTTGCAATATATGGAGGTCTACACAAGTTTTTGTTATAATTCGCAGAAATCGGACGCACTTTGGAGCTTAAAGGAAACTCATGGAGAAGCTAAGAATGGTGCAGCTGGAGAAAAGGCCATTTTTCACTATTCTTCATTCTGAATCAAGCTTTGATGTCTTCATGAGAGTTGTAGCCCTCGGAAAGAGCTTTCCAACGCATGGTCATATGCATCAATCCGACGAACGAGGACTCGGGAAAGTGTGTTTTAAGAACAGAGTAGAAAGCTGGGAAAACTCTACTCGAGATCGACTAGCATCTACTCGAGATCGACCAACTTTGTCGACCAACTTTGTCGAGCAGAGCTGATCGAGGACATCAGAGACAACCCGACTCCCGGAATCCTACTCGACCTCGAGTAGCCTTGGTCGAGATCGAGGAGCCATGTACGGAGTCGACGAGCTGTGCCAAGCCGAGAAGCCGAGGACGAAGACGCAGACCACAACCCTACTCGAGGTCGACCAGGGGTGGTCGAGGTCGACTAGACCCGTGAGCTAGAGTCCAAGCCTGTCGAGCAGAGAAGCCAGCCAAGCCAAGTCGACCAGGATTCCTACTCGAGGTCGACAAGAGTCTTGTCGAGGTCGACGAGCCCAGGAAGCCATTACGAGCCACATCGAGCACCAGACGACGAATCCTACTCGAGGTCGACCAAGTCTTGTCGAGGTCGACTAGAGCAGTGCCCAGAAATGCGTCGTCGATGACCTGTCCGAGTAGACTTGGCTTTCCTTGGTCGCGAAGGTGGAAGATTCTATCCCGATTACATCAAGTTCTATCCAAAGAGACAAGATCTATCAAGATGAAGACATGTTTCCTTATTTAGTTTTATCCTTTCCTTTTGGATTTAATTCCATTAAACAATTTATTTATCTTTTAGCAATTTAGATAGAAATTTAGATATAGATAGATATCTTCTTTCCTAGATTAGCTAGGGAATGAAGCCTATAAATAAAGCCCATGGGGCTCAGTTTTCATTGATTCCAATTCAATTTCAGAGACACAAGTAGAGTAGTTTAGGAGTTCTAAGGTTTTTAGGGTTTTGGCTTACAGCGAAAGTTGATTGCCAAGATTGTAAAAGGCTTTGAATTTAGTTTTTAATGCAAGTTATTTCTTTTCAATCGATGATGTCTGCAATTGCGATGAGGTGTGAGTAGTCCACCCACTTCTGGGGCTGGGGTGAGCCCGACGGTGGCCATGTGAGGCGATGCGATAAAGGTCAGATCTTTTTGTGCGATTCATCTTCTATCCCTATGAGCATGATTCTTTTGCAAGAGTTGAAGGTGATCCTTGTTTGTGTTATTGAAGCGAAAGTGATCTTAATGCAACTTGGATTAATTATGTGAAAAAGGGTTAGTAACAATTAGGGTTTATGCGAGAGCCTCTATATGCCTATTTGTTAATAACGAAAGTTATTTGATGGAAAGCATGATCTTTTGTGCTTTTATGTGTTGTTTTGCATGGTTATCGTTGTGGTGTTGATACCCTGGCCTTGGAGGTCTTTTAGTATATTGAGTTTATTTCTGTCGAAAATCTGCGTTTGTCTTTAATTCTGCAATTTTAAGTTTTTCTGCATTCTTGTCGAGATAGACGAAAGCGTGGTCGAGATCGAGTACACTTGTCTTCGTCGAGTTGTGTTGTTTTCGTTTTTTGAGTTTCTGTAGTCGACTATCTTTGTCGATCTAGAGGACAGTTACTCGACTTCGAGTAGCTTCTGTGTCCTCGATTTACTTTCTGTTTCGCTTTGTCTTTGCTTTATTTCTTGCTTTTGTTTTTACCCTTGCCGGGTTTATTTGTTTCTGTCTTTCTGCTCTGCTTCTGTGAGATCTGTTGCTACTTGAGAACTGCTGACGTGCTTCCTCGTGTATTCGATCCTGACTATTCTCTTACTACAACGGGAGGAAGTCTTGTAATTATTTGCTGAGACATGGGAGTCGTTCTAAACCATATTCTATTTTATACTTGACTTACTCCTGCAACAACAGAGTCCTGCCCTCTGGGTCGATTTTGGGCCACATCGAGTACCTTTTGAACCAATACTTAGTTTAGACATTATAATAAAAACGTATTAATAATGTAATGGGTAGTAATCATGAATCGTTTCAAGCTATGTCATATTCCATCCTTAATCGGAATATGATTCCTAATACATCTTTTGTTACTCAATCCTTTTGGATTATCCGTGTCATAGGAGGGTCGGGTTACAAATAAGCCAATTCACTTCAAATATTCAAATCTCATTTGGATTTAAATTCTTACCGTTTCATGGTCACTTGAATCCAAAGTTGTCTCTGCTTTCGTGCCGTCACTTGCTAGTTCTCGCGAACTAACCGCCCTTTGTTTGGATGGCTGGTTTCCACATGTTTAGATAAAGCACTACAAGGTCGAAGGTTGGAAATGTGAGTCGGAATCGTCTTCAAATATTTTAGTATTTTACCGTTGTTTTAATTCAAGAGTTTAAATATTATCTTGTATTTGCTATCAAGACAAATTGTAACAATGTTGTGTATACTTAGTACTTGTTGCATTTAAAGTCTTCCGCGATTTAATTGTATTTCATTTAAGTATTTAATATTATCATCTTGTTTATGGGAGCATGGTTGCATGTCCCTATAAGCCTAAGGTGGTTACAAAGACATTAAAGTCCGCGTAATTACTGGCGCTGTGACATTCTCTTAGGTTATAAAAGGGGGTGTTACAGATTTAAATTAATCTAAGGGGTGAGTTATCCAATCAAAAAAATTATTCGATGAAATGGATGTAATTATTGGCATAATGTTAAAGCATAATAACATTATTCATAGAAATTAGAAGTAATTTTTTTTTATGATTTGGGGTTTCTGAAATATGAAACATTATTCGGTGAATTTTGAAGGGTTATTCGGTGAAATATGAAATATTATTCGAAAAAATACATTATTCAGTAGCATGTGACAAATTATTCAGTGAAATTATTCAGTAGCATGTGACAAATTATTTGGTGAAATTGGTAAATTTTCATCTAAATTGGATGGAAAAAATATAAAATAACATTATTCGGTAAAACGTGAAGTATTATTCGGTTGAATTGACAAATTTTAAAAACATAGAAATCCGGTAGAACGTGAAGTATTATTGGGTCCCACTCCTTCAACCAATTCGTCCCCTCCCACGATTCAACACAAATTTCTTTCTTTTTAACTACTGAGCGGGTCCCACATCCTAGAGTTCACGTGGTGCACGCGCCGCTAGAGTAACACTTATTTTCAGTGGGTCCCATGTATAAATTATCTAAAAAAAGGAAAAAAGTCTTTTAATCTCAGCCATCCACTTACCTAAATCAATGGCCAAAAAATGTGCACAAAGTACACCCTAAGGGGTGTGTACAATATACCCATTCTCATATGATATATATATGAAAATTTTCATCTATAAAAATATATCATCATTATTTGTAAAACACATATATTTTATTTTTATTATTATTATTATTATTATTATTATTATTATTATTATATATTATTAAAGTTTTTACACGAAATTAGATCAGAGCCGGCTAACAAGCTGAGCTCCGCATCTATTTTGAATACTAAACACAATCATAGTCAAAGTGTGACAAAAATTCCTACTATATCCAGGAACCCCCTTAGCGACTCCACACATCTGCTTGAGAAGTCTCATAGCATCATCCTCTAAGTCACCAATAGTGGAAAAGAAAAACGGTAGAAAGTGATAACATTTGGCCCTGCAAACATCCTCGTACTTCTTTCTTTTGTTATCAGCAGCCACTCTTGTCGCTTTACCGGGAATGAAACTTGACACACCAGCCGAACTGAAGATAAAAGTTCATGTAATGTCCACACAAGTGTCTTTGTCCTGGAACCAGTTGTAGAACAGAATATCGGCTGGTCGAAGCTCCCCTCCCTTGTCATCTACCATACCAGTAGATGCCTCTTTACAAATAGAGATTCCAGCTTTCAAGCACTCATCGTACAAAGCATCACGCACCACATTATGTCGATGCTTAACACCAATATCAGCAGCACAAGCAAGTGCGTGATCTCCCCACACGTCCAAAATACCTTTCTCACAAGCAGGACACTTAGAACCCTCACTAAACAACTCAATTCTCATATGGTATTTAATAATTGAACGAAATGTAGCGAGATTCATAACCTGGCCAAGACTGGGAATAAGAGCAACCTTCAACCATTGTTGGGCCACATGGAGCTTCAGATTCGCAATAAGAGCTTCTTCCCTCCCAATAAGAGCAAAGTCCACCTTGAGGTGCTTGTTCACATTTTTGTAGTAGCGGTTAATACACACGTGTCCAAGACATCCTTATCGATAGCACTAACCCAATTGAAGACCGCTAATTCGAAAGAGGTCCCATCACCAGTCACTCCAGCACTCTTCAAAATACGATCTTGCAAACCGCGGGACTGGATCCTCGAAGCACGAAAAGCATAATGCAGCGTGTCTGCAGCGGTGTAGACCCCAAGACCACCATAATATAGGGGCAGAGTAACAGACGCCACTGTAAAGGGACAAAGCCTGATCCTCCAAGCGTAACTATCTATTCCACCGATAACCTCAAAGAATCATCAAAAACACGATGAGCATCTATAAAACATGGGGGTGGGGTTGTCCGCATCGCAAAGTGCAAACGAGAGACTCCTGAGCAGGCTTGCAGGAGCAATAACTCACATTGAGGATCTTCCAATTTCTTGATGACTTCCATCAGAGCATTAGTTTTCAAAACTCTCCTCATCATCACTTCGTTACAGAAGGAAACATCCAAGCTAAACTCCCCCCACCGGGCGTGAATTATGTTGGGGGAACAACCCGACTTCCCTACAACGTGGGTCCTCTCTCAGTCGGAATATTTCTGTTTTATCAACATTGAGGTGAAGTCCTAGGGTCGGGCCATCCTTCTGAACTATGGCAAGTGCCTTGCTAACCATCAAAGTGTCTCCAATCAGTGTCCCATCATCAAGGTACCAAGCATTAAGTTTCAGCTTGCAACTATCCTTAACCTTACGAATCAACGGGTGCAGTGTAAGCGAGAAAAGTAGAGGCCCAAGAGGGTCACCCTGTTGAACTCCCTGACACGAATATAGGACTTAATCACCATAATATAAGCAAGCGGGACGTGCATAGCAAAATCCGACCCAATGGGATATGAAAGGGCACATATGACGAACCTCTTTAATCATAGCACTACGATAAACGAGATTAAAGACATTTTTGAAATCAAACAGAAGCATAGACATGCTACTATCATACCCTTGGGCTTCTACTAATATGTTGACCGCATGCAGAACCGCTTCTCCGCCTCCTGAAACACTCACTCCAAATTGCATATCCTCCAAATACGACCCAAGGGTTTTACCAACCGAAGAAGCAACCACTTTGGACACCAAGCGCCTCCAAATCGACCCGATAGCTATGGGTCGAACCCCTCCACCCGGCTTAAGGAGAGGCGTGAGAGGAGCACTCGCGACAAATTCACTCAAGGAGGCAGGACAACAACCACTAAGAAATAAGTTAATCACACTCGTAATAGAGTCAACTACCTCCTCCATGATGACCACTTCCGCACCAGATACACAAGCGACCCCAAGACGATTGAAACAACAACCAAATTGAAGCACCTAAACAACCCCGAGGTTAAGATGCCACCGAGAAGAAGAAACCAAACCTAAAGAAGGAGATACACCGCCCCAGAGATAGCGACAGTGGCTGAGATACACCGATCAAAGACGGAGATGATAACCTGTTGATCTCTGAAGTCACTGAACCATGCATTCGCTAACCCCCGAAATCGTTGAACGCACACCACATACAAAGGAAGAAGCCCTCGCACCCTCGCCCAACCGAGATTGGGCTCCGGCCTCAGAGGCACTTGCTTCGGCCTCAGGAGTGCCTGCTCCGGCCACCAAGAACCACTGGAGGAACGGCCTGCCTGATCGCCTCCGGTTATTATTATTATTATTATTATTATTATTATTATTATTATTATTATTATTATTATTATTATTATTATTATTATTATTATTATTATTATTATTATTATTATTATTATTATTATTATTATTATTATTATTATTATTATTATTATTATTATTATTATTATTATTATTATAGTAAAAACAAATTACACATAGTTGGTTGGAAGCCTCGTAACAAATTGGGCTCCAACACCTTTTTTAATAGTAAAACCAACTCTATGAAAGATAAAATCGCCCTTAACAGACCCACTATCATGACTATTCGTAAACAACTGAACCCGCTTTAGGAAACCGATAGCATCACCCCCCAACTCCCCAAAGGTGGAGAACGCAAATGCCATGAAGCAGCAGGGGCGGCCCCAGGGTGGAGCGCACGTACGCGGCCGCCCCACCTTTCGACCTACGAGCCCAGGAGCTTAAAGGAAAAAAATTTATTTATATATATGATTTTATTATAATAAGTAAAATTAGAATGGAAATTGAATCAATTAATTCACTTAGCTCGATTGGTAAATGGGAAGGAATGAGGATTAAATGATACAAGAGGTCTTGGGTTCAATTCCCTACACCCTTTCATTTATTGTTTCAATTTTGTATCTTGCTTTTGTTATCCTTTTCTTTATTTCAATTTTTTTTTCTTCTTATCTTCATTTTGCCTTTGATCGTAAATAATAATTATAGTGAATTTAGACATATTACCTCTTCTATCTTATTAATTATGATGATGGTAAATAATTTATTTATGTTAAAAAAATCAATTATATCCTTTTATTTAGCATATCTTGAATGTTTTTTTTTTGAGGGAATTAAAGGAAGTAACCCCCGCCCCGGTTTGGTTTGCTAGGGTAACCCACGAACCGTTTGCAATTGCAAGGGTTAGACCCCCCCTCAAAAAAATGGCAAGGTAGCCGGTTGGGAAAGGGGTGTGGAAACCGGTTGTTGGGAGTCATAAAAGAAGGGAGAGTGTGGGAGGGAGGAGGAGAGAGAGGGCAGTTTTAAAAACCTGTCACATCTTCCAACTGTGTAAAACAGAGAGAGAGAGAGGAGGGAGGGGAGAAGGCACGAAACCGCCATTTTTTAAACGAAAACGAGAGAGGAGAAGAAGAAGGCAAAGGAAGAAGACGAACCTGGGAGTGCGGAGTAGAAGACAGCGCCGGATTTCAAGCCAGTAAACCCGACGTGTAGAAGACGACCGTGTGGGCGTTTAGAAGAGAGAGACCGACCGATTTGAAGTAAGTAAACCCTAACCCTACCGATTTTGTACTGATTGCAGAAATTGAAAGGATGAGGGACCATTTGAAGAACCTAATTTGTTTGCCATGGTTTGCAATTGGATGAAATAACGGGTGGAATATCCGCCCTGTCATGTGGGATGTAACATGCATCTAGTCTGAAAACAATGGGTGGAAATGTGGGAACGGGGGTGTTCGAGTTGGGGAGAGAATGGAAGTACCATTGTGGTGATGATATGGTAAAGGCCTTGAAGGAGCAAGCAAATTAGGGGAAATCGATACATGTATTGTGTGAATATTTGGGAAATTGGTGAAATTGGGGAAAATGTGGGAATTGGGGAAATTGGTGAGATTGGGGAAATAGGATAGATAGAGGGAAATCGGGGAACCTAATTGTGGTTTAAAAAATTTCAGGAACAAGTTATTGAATGTAAATGCTGTTACATTGTAAACTGTCATGTTTTTAATATGTAGTTGCCATGTTAAATAGGTTTGCTGTCATGTTTAATTGCAAAATTGCGCGGCTTATATTTTGTGGAAGCTATAAAATGGTTATAATGCTCAAGTGATAATTATAAGCTAAGATATGGTGAGGCTAGAAAGTTACTGTCATTTGTGATAAGTGCAGGAAAGATATTGTGTCTGTCATGTGAAAATGGTCACTTGACATGTTAAAATTGTCACATGACATGTTATATGAACTTAACGTCATGTGCATTGTGACTTGTGTGATGAAAATATGTAAATGTTTGAAGAATGCTAAAGTATTGCTCCCCAACCTGCTGGGTATCAAACTACAACATGAGTGATTCAGGAGAAAGAATGGTAACGGAGACACCGACAACATGCGAGGTATGGTTTGGCTAGTGTCGATCAAGGGTAGAGTGTTTTACAGATGAGTCGGTCTAACATTCCACCCCACTGTGCAGGCGATATATGCTGTCCCCGAGGATAAGCATTTTAAGTGTAGGTGCAACCAATATGCCAGGTGATGCCGTGCAATTATCGATGACTCCTGGTGACATTGAGGATAACATGAAGGTTCCATTTGATGGCCCTGTCACTCGTGCAAGGGCCAAGAAGATTCAAAATGCAACTAAGGCCTTTCTTGTCCGTCACCATGGAACTTTAGAGCAAGGGTTCAGGCCACCCTGGATCACTTGGCTCAAGGTGACACCATCAACACCGGAAGTGAGCTTGCGTCCACACTCAGAGCTCATGAAGACTCGTCAGCATCCCCCGTGACTCACCATGACTCGGCATCTCCATGGAGGCACTCGGCCGAGTGGATCAAGGGAATGTCAAGTGGAAGTGTAGGGCTTGGCCGAGCTGTCCATTTGTGGGCCAAGTTACATTAGTTATTTACTTAATTAATTTGTTATTTTATGCAATTAGTTAAATAAGGTGGAAATTAATTATATCTCTTCTAGATATATTACTTAGCCACCAAGATATTAAATATCTATCTTTTTAGGTTTTATTTATCTTAAAGTTATTTCATTTATCTTTAGATAGAATTAATCTATCCAAACCCCTTTCCTTTGCAAGGAAGGATTGGTTAGATCTCTCATAAGTTTACTATAAATTCATGTTATGCACTTTGATTTAATCAGATTGAATTAGAATTGAAGAAACCCTTTATGGATTAAGGGTTCTTCGATTATCAATCCCAAAGCTATTGTGTTCTATGTTTTTATTATCAAACCACACCAACACCTTGGTTCCATCGGCAAACCCTAGCCAAACACAACCCTAAATTCAGAACCCGTCGCAAAGAGAGGAGCACAGCCCTTGGCGTCAGCCGCAGGCAACGCCGCTTCCAGCGAGCGCGAACACCCGCCTCCTCGCTCTCGCTCTCGCGTGTCCGAGCCCCCAGGCGCCCTCTCGCGAGCTCCTTCGCTGCCAGCGAGCGCTTCCTCACCCGCGCTTCCACCCGCACACCCTGAGGACCCTCGGTCCTGTGTGCCGAAGACCAGCGCCAGGCGTTCCCGACTTCCGTGCACCCCAGTCCCTCGCTCTCTCTCTTTCTGTCGCTATTTCCCAGTTCCAGTTGCTGAATTTTCTAAGTATAGAATCTGTCGCTAAATCAGAATTCTAATCACTTGTTTAATTTGTTCCGAATCAGGAGATATCAAAGAGCATTGCAAGATCGAAGCAAATATACGGCGTGATTCTTGATCTGCAGCCCACAGGCGAAAGATCGGGTATCCCAAACGTATCAAGTGGTATCAGATTTCAGGTTAATGCAAGTTCTTTACTCTCTTGATTTCTATTTGAGTGATTTATTTTTCGTGCCTTATTTTTTCACCATAGTCGCTGCATAAAAGTTGAATCTTTATTATTCACCCATCAAAATTTGCACTTTATTTTTGTTATTCTTTGTTTGGATCTATAATTTGGAAGATATTGAGTTGTTGACTGCAAGTTGTGATCTTTTATTCCTACTTGCTACATATCATGCCTATGACTGTGATTCTTGGATTAAAAGCATTATATAAACTTGCACCACTAAAGAACCCTATTTTTTTTTCCAGTTTCTAGCCTATTTTTCCCTATTTTCTTTATTTTTGCTTACTATTAGATCATCGTAGCTTATTATTTTTATTTTTTCTTGCTCTTAAATTTTCGGTTGCTACCTCCATATTACAGCAGCTTGTTCATCATAAAAAAAAAAAAAACAGAAAAGCCGAGCCTAAATTTAAAAAAAAAAAAAAAAGCATTCCTTCATTACATTGTTGAGTTAGTAACTCTTCCTTGTTAGTTCTTTGATTGCTACATGTTAGATGATCTAAACGGTTTTAAGCATTACAAAAGAACCCTGCTTGTGTGATTTTGTGCTGTGCCGACACTGGAGCCTTGGCCACACCCCTCTTTCTCTGAACCGTGTTGCAACCGTCGGATAATAGTTGACGGAGTGTGTGCACTTGATTGCCCTTGTGATTGCTATTTTCGATACTTACACATTCATATTATTCAAGCATCACATTGTACATCTTATTCTATACACATTCAGCCGCTTGTTTATACTTGCTATCCTTGATATCCGACTTGTGGTTGATTTAAATTGCAATTTGATTATTACTTGCTGTCTTCAATATTTCAAAATTCTATGTCCAGGGGAATTACTTGAATATTGTGCCTTGTTTCCTCGCTCTTTGATTTCTAAAAACGTGAATCACTCTTAGAAATCACTAGAGCTTGCATTACTTGGTTTCTGGTCTTTGCTTCGGTTACTTGTTGCTCTTCTGATATTGTAGGAACATGGAAGCCGAAGGAACTACCCCTACCCCCCTATCCCTATTTCTGATGAGGCCTTAGACCATATTATTCAGGCCGCTACTAAAGCTGCTAGGGACGAACATAGAAAAGAACTCGAAGCTGCTAAGAAAGAGCATAGGAAGGAGCTCGAAGCTGCTGAGGCGCGTTGGAACAAGCGCTTCAATGATCAACTAGTCCAACAGTCTAACCTGGTCAGTACTCGGTCTATAAACGGTATTTTGCGACACTTGGAGGAAAGGAAACAACAGGAGGCTTCTAGCTCTACACCACAATATGGTATGCCGCCCCCACACCTCCAGTCAACCCCACTCCACGGTCAGGTAACGTACCCCCTACAGGTAATACTTCTTATGTTGTTAAACCCCCTCCTTCTGGTCAATTATATATACCGCTTAAGTCTGCTCCTCCTAATCCTTTCACTGGAGAAAATGACAACGACCATCTAGACGGCTTCAATGGCAACCAAGATCGTTGTGAGTATACACCGCCACATCATCAACAACAAGGGAGGTTTTATCAGCGTCAACAGCCCCCGCCGCATGGCCGTGCTAACTGGGATGACAGCCGCAGTAATAATGATCTCTATGAGCACCCACATTTGGAGGATGCTTACCATGAGATAAATCCTAACTTTGATGATTTACCCCCTCCTAATTTTGGTCATCCTAGATTTGATAATGCTCAAGCTATAAAGAGACGAGATGTTAAGCTTAAATTAGAAACCTTTGATGGTAACACTGATCCTGAAGCTTACCTTGTTTGGGAAAATCATACTGACTATATGCTTGAACATTTACGCTATGAGGAAACGGAGAAGTTGGAAGTTGTTATATTGCATTTAGTAGGTAAAGCTCGCATCTGGTGGTTCCGCACTCGTGAGATGCGCCCTCGTCAAGACAAGCAACCTGTTGAAACATGGCCACAACTTCGCTATCTCCTAAAGAAGAGACATGTGCCTGAGGAATATACAGAGTCCATGAGAATGCAACTGGCAACCTGCCGCCAAGGAACTCGCTCCCCTAATGACTACAGGGATGAGCTGGAACGACTCTCCCATCAGGCTAATGTTTATCTTACTGAACGTGCTTTGTGTACTCAATTTCTTGCTGGTCTTAATATTTCTATTAAAAATCCTTTATCTATCCATTCCATTAGAGATATTAACACTTTAACTCATAAAGCACAGCTTCTGTATGAACAACAGCAGCAACAACTACGGCAGCAGAGGAGCCGATTTGACCAGACCTCTCAAGGTCGCAGGTTTGTTCCTTTTAACCCTTCTAATCAATCTAAACCTTCTACTTCTAACCCTTCTATGCAACAAAAGGGAGTTTCCAACTCACCTCAACAGGGTTATCAGGTTGAAACTAGAAGAGTTGCTGCACCATCTACAGATCGTAACAAAGATATCCGCTGCTTCACTTGTGGTGGGTCTGGGCATGTCTCTCGCAATTGCCCCCAAAAAAGGAAGGTTCTTCTCAATGATTTGGGAGACCATTATTACGAGGAGAAGACTGCTGAGGACCTTGCAGTTTCGAGTGAAGTGGAGGAGGACCAGTCGACTGAGCCTATTGAGGAGATCGATACGTCACAGTACGACAACGTGCTTTGCATTATCAATCGACGGGTCCTACACATTCAGGAATCTCCCATGGCTGATCAAAGGGAGAACATATTCCACACAAGATGCTTGGTTCGTGAAGCTACCTTAACCCTTATCATCGACGGTGGGAGTTGCTGCAATCTCATCAGTGAAAAGGTAGTAAATTTCCTCCATTTACCTACTACTCCTAGAGCTACTCACTATGGTTTAAATGGCATTACTGATGATGGTTCTGATATATTGGTCACCAAACAATGTTTAGTTTCCCTTTCAATTGGAACATATCATGATAAAATATTATGTGATGTTGCTCGCATGGATTGTAGCCATATATTGTTAGGGCGTCCTTGGTTATATGATCGTAATGTCCTTCATGATGGTCGTGCAAATACATATGCTTTCACCTATGACGGGAGGAGAGTTACTCTCCTACCCCTTTCGCCACAAATTATTCTGAAGGACCAGGTTCGCAAGCAGCAACAAAGGAACGCCGACAGAGAAGCTCAAAGGGAGCTCAGTTGAGCAAGCCGCACCCGCGCCCGTGGCCCCAGCAGCAGTGCCCACCGCCGCCCCTGCAGCCCCCTTGCCGCCTTCTCCTCCCCATTCGACGTCATCTAAGCCCTCCTCTGCATCACTTAAGGGCTCTGTGGAACGTCGATCGTTGGTCTCTCACCCTCAGCAAGGGACCATCACCTGGAATGCTCATCGACCTTATACTCTTCTGGTCATGAAACAGGTATTACTTATTGTTGAATTGAGTCATATTCCTGCACCTATTGCTGCTCTTTTGCAGGATTATTTGGATGTGCTTCCAGCTGAACTACCCCAAGGCTTGCCTCCTATTAGAGGTATTGAGCACCAGATTGACTTTGTGCCTGGAGCAGCCTTGCCTAATCGCGCTGCTTATAGAGCTAGTCCTGAGGAAACAAAGGGGCTGCAACGACAAGTCACAGAATTGATGGACAAGGGCTTTGTTCGAGAAAGCCTCTCTTCTTGTGTCGTGCCTGTCATTTTGGTTCCAAAGAAGGATGGCTCCTAGCGCATGTGTGTTGATTGTCGCGCGATCAACCAAATAACGGTTAAGTATCGCCACCCTATTCCTCATTTAGATGATATGCTTGATGAACTTCATGGTGCTGCTATTTTCTCTAAAATTGACCTTAGAAGTGGATATCATCAAATTAGGATGAAACAAGGTGATGAATGGAAAACGGCTTTTAAACTAAGTATGGCTTATATGAATGGTTAGTAATGCCTTTTGGATTAACTAATGCACCTTCTACATTTATGAGGCTTATGAACCATGTGCTTAGAAGACACTTAGGTAAATTTGTCGTTGTCTATTTTGACGATATCTTAATCTGCAGTAAGAATATGCATGATCATTTAAGTCACTTAAAATGGGTTTTTGATTGTCTAAGGAAAGAGAAATTATATGCCAATTTAAAGAAGTGTTCTTTTGCATCCGAGTCTACCATTTTTCTTGGTTTTGTAGTGACTGCATCTCGATTAAAGGTGGATGAGGAGAAGATTCGTGCTATTCAGGAGTGGGCTAGGCCGACTACACCCACCCATGTCCGCTCATTTTTTGGGCCTTGCTGGCTTCTATCGACGTTTTGTCAAGGACTTCAGCCTGATTGCCGCCCCCTACATGAGCTGACAAAGAAAGATGTGACATTTCGCTGGTCTGACTCACATCAAAAGACTTTCGACGCCCTCAAGGACCGCCTAACACACGCCCCAGTGCTGCAGTTACTTGACTTTGCTCAACCTTTTGAGCTCGAGTGTGACGCTTCTGGCACTGGCATTGGAGGGGCCCTGCTTCAGAACAAGCGTCCCATCGCCTACTTCAGCGAAAAGTTGGGCACCGCTGAGCTCAACTATTCTACCTACGACAAGGAGCTATTTGCACTGGTTCGCTGCTTACAGACTTGGCAACATTATCTCTGGCCTAAGGAGTTTGTGATTCATTCGGATCATGAAGCTCTAAAGTATCTCAAAGGACAAGCAGTGCTCAGCAGGCGACTTGCTCGATGGATGGAGTTTATAGAGACCTTTTCCTATGTGGTTCACCACAAAAAGGGAAAGGATAATGTGGTAGCTGACGCGCTATCACGCAGGTATGTCCTCTTAAACCATATGGATGCACATGTTTTGGGTTTTGCTTTGATAAAGGAACTTTATGCTTCTGATAGTTTCTTTAAAACTATTTATGCTCAATGTGTGTCCAAAGGTGAAGTTGATTCATTTTTTGTTGATAATGGGTATTTGTTTAAGATGGGCAAGCTTTGTATCCCATCTTCTTCTATTCACATATTATTAACCCAAGAAATTCATGAATCTAGGAGACATGGGGGTTTCGAAAAAACCTTAGCTGGACTAAAGGAACACTACTTTTGGCCTAAAATGTCTAATTATGTGCTGAGATTTGTCAAAAGCTGTGTTACATGTGCTAAAGCCAAATCGAAATCCAATGCTAATGGTCTATACCAACCTTTACCTATTGCTAATGCACCCTGGGAAGATGTTTCTATGGATTTTATTGTAGGACTGCCTAGAACTTCTAAGGGTCATGATTCCATATTTGTTGTTGTAGACAGATTTTCCAAAATGGCTCATTTTATTCCATGTCATAAAACTGATGATGCTATTCATGTTGCTCATTTATTCTTCAAAGATGTTGTTCGCTTACATGGATTGCCATTGTCTATAGTTTCTGACCGTGATCCTAAATTCTTAAGCTCTTTTTGGAAAACTCTATGGTCTAAATTGGGTACAAAATTGCTATTTTCTACTTCTTGTCACCCACAAACTGATGGCCAAACTGAGGTCACAAATAGAACTCTTGGGGCTCTCCTTAGAGTCATGCTGCGAACTAACCTCCGGAGGTGGGAAGACTGCCTACCATTTGTCGAATTTGCCTATAACAGGTCTAGGCACTCTGCAACAAAGATGACCCCCTTCGAAGTGGTATATGGCCGAAATCCACTTACTCCTGTGGATATGCTACCTCGGCCATACAAGGAAAAGGAGAGCGTGGATGCAGCTAAGCAAGTGGACTTCATCAAAAGCTTGCATGAGCGTACCAAGGCGCAGCTGGAGAGGAAGACTGCGCAATACAAGGCCGCGAAGGACAAGCATCGCAAGGATGTGCAGTTCAACGTTGGTGATCTGGTCTGGCTGCATCTCAAGAAGGAAAGGTTTCCGCAACAACGGAAATCTAAGCTGGACCCCAGGGGAGATGGACCATTCAGAGTGGTTCAGAAGATGGGTTCTAATGCATACAAGCTGGAGCTTCCTGCCGATAAGTACAACGTCCATTCTACATTCAACGTCGCCGATCTATCCTTGTTCGTGCCTAACGATGACTCTGACGACGATTTGAGGACAAATCGAAGTCAAGTGGAGGAGAATGGTGCCGTGCAATTATCGATGACTCCTGGTGACATTGAGGACAACATGAAGGTTCCATTTGATGGCCCTGTCACTCGTGTAAGGTCCAAGAAGATTCAAAATGCAACTAAGGCCTTTCTTGTCCGTCACCATGGAACTTTAGAGCAAGGGTTCAGGCCACCCTGGATCACTTGGCTCAAGGTGACACCATCAGCACCGGAAGTGAGCTTGCGTCCACACTCAGAGCTCATGAAGACTCGTCAGCATCCCCCGTGACTCACCATGACTCGGCATCTCCATGGAGGCACTCGGCCGAGTGGATCAAGGGAATGTCGAGTGGAAGTGTAGGGCTTGGCCGAGTTGTCCATTTGTGGGCCAAGTTACATTAGTTATTTACTTAATTAATTTGTTATTTTATGCAATTAGTTAAATAAGGTGAAAATTAATTATATCTCTTCTAGATATATTACTTAGCCACCAAGATATTAAATATCTATCTTCTTAGGTTTTATTTATCTTAAAGTTATTTCATTTATCTTTAGATAGAATTAATCTATCCAAACCCCTTTCCTTTGCAAGGAAGGATTGGTTAGATCTCTCATAAGTTTACTATAAATTCATGTTATGCACTTTGATTTAATCAGATTGAATTAGAATTGAAGAAACCCTTTATGGATTAAGGGTTCTTCGATTATCAATCCCAAAGCTACTGTGTTCTATGTTTTTATTATCAAACCACACCAACACCTTGGTTCCATCGGCAAACCCTAGCCAAACACAACCCTAAATTCAGAACCCGTCGCAAAGAGAGGAGCACAGCCCTTGGCGTCAGCCGCAGGCAACGCCGCTTCCAGCGAGCGCGGACACCCGCCTCCTCGCTCTCGCTCTCGCGTGTCCGAGCCCCCAGGCGCCCTCTCGCGAGCTCCTTCGCTGCCAGCGAGCGCTTCCTCACCCGCGCTTCCACCCGCACACCCTGAGGACCCTCGGTCCTGTGTGCCGAAGACCAGCGCCAGGCGTTCCCGACTTCCGTGCACCCCAGTCCCTCGCTCTCTCTCTTTCTGTCGCTATTTCCCAGTTCCAGTTGCTGAATTTTCCAAGTATAGAATCTGTCGCTAAATCAGAATTCTAATCACTTGTTTAATTTGTTCCGAATCAGGAGATATCAAAGAGCATTGCAAGATCGAAGCAAATATACGGCGTGGTTCTTGATCTGCAGCCCACAGGCGAAAGATCGGGTATCCCAAACGTATCACCAGGCCCAATGTCCTTGCAAAGCTAGACGAGTACCTGAGCCCGTCAGACTGGAAGCGTCTTTGTGAAAGCCAGTTTGGCGGCATTGCGAGGCTCGGGGCCAAAGTTGAGTTCTCAGCCTAGCTAGTCCATTACGTCCTGCAGTGGCAGCTGCGGTCGAAAAAGGAAAAAGAAACGTGGTACATGATCAAGGGGTCCATAGTCCGGTTCTCCATCGCGGAGTTCGCGCTAGTGATCGGACTGAAGTGCTCGGCAAACGTGGGGCAGACCGTGGACACTGCGGCGGACAAGGCAGCCTGCTTAGAGTTTTTAGCGGCGGAAAAGATGAGGATGGAGGTCTTCGAGAGGGATTACATGGTGGCGATGAAGTCAGAGCGTTCGGCCGCAAGGCGCTTTAAGTTCGCGCTCATATTGTTGGTGGAGGCGGTGCTGTTTGCGAAGGAACCCCGCAACTTTATTCACGGGTGGGTTGTAAACATGGTGTCTGACACTAAGGCGTTCTTGCGTTACCCGTGGGGGCGACTGTGCTACGAACGAACCCACGATTTCCTCTACCGGTGTGTTGAGTGCAAGCTCCAGCACGGGGTCAACAGCTCTCGGCCGTCGTACTTGTTAGCCGGCTTCCCCCTTGCATTCCAGGTATGGACATAAATCTCACATGACAAATAGTGATTTAAACTAGACACTGACTCCTGATAACTAGACACGATTAAATGCAAATTAAAGTGTCGACATGTCATCACCTGGTTTGTTTTGTTTGTTTGTAGTTGTGGGTGTACGAGGATCTGCGGCCAGTTGCAACACAATTTGCTGACACCAGCACAAGCACAAGCACAACCTACCCTCGGTGCCTGAGATATAAGTCGAAAGACCACAATATGATGTACGATACTCTTGTCTCCCTCATCCAGCAGTCGAAGGAAGAGTTGGGCATGTTCGACGAGGTGGACGCTGTTCGGACAGTCCTTCTCCCGGATGCCGAGGAGGTCACGAAGGGGGTTATCCTTGGCGCCATGTACGCGACAGAGAAGCCGGATGAGTTCTTCGACGACTCGTGGTGGAGTATAAAGCCAAACATGCGCCGAACACGACGGAAGCATCTGGGTCAGGCACGCAGGGTGAGGGAAGTACGACGGCTGCCCAAGTGGATGTGTCAAAGATTTTGTCTAAGATGGATGATCTGGGGACGACCTTATTGGCAACATTTAACGAGAGGATGGAAAGGATTGAGGCAGCGATGCAGGAGCTGAGAAGGGAGGTGAGGGGGAAGAAGCGAGGTGAGGACGAGGTGACACACTCGCAGGACAGGCATGGAACTTACGGTTAAGAAACCGAAGATGTTGAGTTGCAATCAAAGGAGGTAAGATGTTCAATTTGTAATGTCAGTATCCTTAACCGTCATGTATAATAATATAGGCGTCATGTATAACAATATAGGTGTCATGGTAACATACATTTCCCATAATTGCATAGGCTGAGGAAACTGTTAAGGAAATGGGCCAGAAATCGGGTACTGATGCAGGTGAAGATGAGACCACCAAGACAACTTCTGAGGTAAGTACCCTAACTGAAACCGTGATGTAAATTTTGTGAATGACGGTCACACTAACTCATAATCTGTAGGAGATGGGTAAGAGTAAGGGACCAGTTGATGGGGAGACCGAAATGGAGAAGGATGCTGATCCACAAGAACCCCCCAAAGAAACACCCACCACAAGGTTTGTCATCCCTGTCGTTCTGCGATGTGACTGTTGATAATGGTGTCAACGTTAAGTTCCTTCACATATTTGCGCAGGGTGATGAAGTGTTGAAGGACAAGTGTGAGACTGATAGCACAGGGCTAACTGAAATGGTAGGGGCTGCCGGGCTTGAGGCAGTAGCAGCCAATACCAAAGTCACAACCGCTGAGGTAAGCCATCTGCCGCCCAGTGTCATGTAAAGATTGTTAGTCGTCATGTCAAAAATATGTTGTTGTCATGTAGGAGGACCGGGCTAATGAGGATGAGGTGTTAGCTGAGGGGTCTAAGACTGTGGCCAAAGGGCCTGGGGACAAGTCAACCATCCCCGAGGCAGAAGCACCCACGACAAAGACAACCCCTGAGGTAGGTCGTGTTAATGATAATGTCATGTCAAAAACACATATGTGTCATGTTATTTTAACTATGTGTCATGTAATAAACCATAGGAGGCACAGGATGAGGCCGTACTTCCCCTTCAGCGTAAGGGCGGAAGGGTGAAGGGGATCCCTCAGAACAAGCAATTGTAAGTCGTCGTAGTCCATCTTCCGATTTATAGTGTAAATGGTGCGCATTAGGTTTGACACATACTTTTTGCGACGCAGAGGAGACTCCGGACCCTACGCTCTCCGTTTCATGCAGATGCTCGCATCAGGCGACCGCGCATTCAAAGGGGTGGACGACGCCTTTATCGATGCTTACCGCCTAGTCCTATGTGTCGCCATCTACCACGGTGCCTTCCGTCCCAGCCCCGATCCTCAGTAGTCATTGGCTCCGTCCTCTTTTTACAAGAACATTGTTTTTTGTACTGTTGTCTGGAAATGTTGTTGGTGGTTTGAACAGTTGTGCTTTCGTAGGATTTAATTTGGTTGACTTTGGTATCGACGGTATGTCGTTTTGGGAAACCTAGGGCTCAGGTTTTAAAACTATGATGTCTTGTTGTTTTTGAAACTATGTACGTTGTACGATGGTTGACAGTTATATATGCACGTCGTCTACATTTTCATTGAAAATGCACAATTAAAACATGTCATGTCCAAAATATCACCTGCCAAGTTTATATAACTGCATGTCATGTACAAAATGAAATAGCTGCACCCATGCCCAACAAGCCTTAATAACAAAACACGGGCGACGTTCATACTTCAATGTAAAAGGGGGAGCGATAACGTTTCCGAATAAGTGAGCCCTGATTACAAAATGCGTGAAATACCCACTGGCATGTCTTACCCATAATATGTCATGTCAAAATAGATATCCGTCATGTCGAACCCAGTAGTTGTCATGCCAACATATGTACCCGTCATGCCAAAATACCACCTTTTTCTTCACTATGTGTGGCGCCTTTTCGGGAACTTCCTTTCCCACTGAGACGGGTACCTAGATGTCTTCAGCCTCCCAGGGCGTACCTTGATAAGTGGGGGGAGGCAAGTCTCTTTGGCGATTGCCTCGAGCACCCTCCAATTCTCTTGCGACGGGATTGGGTAGATCACGTCCTTGTAGCACGCACGCCACGCGTCGACCTTGTACAAGTCGTTGACGAGCGAGTACACATCCATCCCGTGCAATTGGGATGCTGCCATTGCGTGCGTGCATGGGTACTGGTCGACGTTGAAGCGTCTATAGCTGCATAAACGTCCTGTTAGGTTTACAAGCCAGGTGGAGGTTCCCTTGCGTACCTCGTACTCATGTGCACTCAACTGTCTGACGACCATGGAAAGGGACTGCACGAAGTTTGCTTTGATGACGTTACCAACCCAGTCGCTCACGACTTTCCCCTGCTCGCCGCTTGTCTTCCTATGTTTGACGAACCACGTGCCGACGGTCTCAAGGATGGCATCTACAAGGGTTGTTAGCGGCAAATCTCTAGGATATTTGAACACCGAGTTCAAGCACTCGGAGTTATTAGTGGTTGTGATGTTGTACCTATTCCCAGTGTAGAAAGCCCTTGCCCAGTTGCTGAACCCGGCCTCCTTCAGATATTGGCCCGCTCCGGGAACCCGTGCACAGAACTCCGCATACAACACCTGGAACTCATCGTACGTGTAAGCTTTACACATCGTCATGAACTCGTCTTGCAAGCCCCCGCACTTGAACCGGAAACGGACGTTTTGAAATAAGTGATATGTGCATATGCCATGCTTCGCGAAGATGTAGCTATCCCGTATGCCCTTCAGGATGCTCATGTGGCGGTCAGATACCCACACCAGATCAGTCGTGTCTTCAACGACACGCAACATCTGCCTGAAGAAGAACCCCCAAGACCTATCATTCTCGCCGTCAACCATGGCGGAGCCTACGGGGTAAATGTGGTGGTTAGCGTCTTGTGCAGTAGCAAATAGCAAGCACCCTCGAAATTTCCCCTTCAAGAAGCTCCCGTCCACCGATATAACCTGGAGAATAAACATCTTGATGAGTTAGAGGTGTCATGTCTAGTCAAACATACGTCATGTGATATTCGTATGGGCATCATGTTGCTAGTAATTAAGCGTCATGTTCAATTTAAGTAAGGACTGACCTTCTGTAGGTGGGGGATAGCCCTCCGCCACGCTCCAAGACTCACAAACGCATACTTGAATCGCCCCTCTGCGTCGCATTCTATCCTCGTGTACGTCCCAGGGTTGGCATGCTCTAGCATGTACATGTACGAGTACATGCTCCGATAGCTTTCCTCGTCCGTTCCGTACACTTTGTCCCTCGCACTCAACCGGGCTCGACGCGCCTTCCAGTAGCTGCATGTGACCCCCAGCTGCGACTTCATCAGCCTTCGCACTTGATCGGGATCGAGGGGCTTCTTCGACCGTCCGAAACTGAACATGCCCATTAACACACATGTGTCCAGTTAAGTTAGTTGTGTGTCCAGTTAAGATAGTTGTGTGTCCAGTGACTATATTTGTGTGTCCAGTTACAATAGTTGTGTGTCCAGTTAAGAAAGTTGTGTCCAGTGACTAAAGTTGTGTGTCCAGTGAATGTAGTTGTATGTCCAGTTACTAGTGTTGTGTGTCCAGTATGTATATCTATATGTCCAGTGGAATTTAGGCAAGAGTCCAGTTAAGTTTTACGTATTGGGTCACATACCTTTCGACAATGCGCCGCCCCAGCTGCGTGTATGATGCACTGCGTTTTTGGCCGACCGCCTCATTCAGCGAGCACGTGTACTCGTCCACAAGCTTTCGGATCTTCCATAACCCCGTTCCCTTGTAAGTCGAAGCCCGACATGACCACTTGCACTTGGGAGCAGCGCACCCTACAACATACAAGGTCTTCGTTGACTTCTTCACCTTCGTCATGAAGCAGCGAGTCAGACCCGCCCACGCTACGAGTTCCTGCACATCCTCCTTCCTCCGAAACGTTTGTCCCTCCCGGAGCTTAATACCACACTGGTTGGTATCCAATGGGTTCCCCGCCACCATTGGTTCACTTTCAACAGGCTTCGGAGAAGTGGTCGACTTCCATTTTCGTCTTTCGTATGCTTCCTCGACTTCCCTCACCGCTCGCTCCGCCTCATAATCCCATGACCAAGACTTCGTCGGACCAGAACTACCGTGTTCAGCTTTAACCACTTTTGGGATTGCATCATCCTCGTCGGAGGAGCTACCAAGGTCAATGGCTCCATCTTCCATGTCACTGCTGACATATATGACCTGCTTCCCTTTATTAACTGCGTCGGCTTTCTTTTTCCTCTTCGCAAACTCCAACTCCAACTCCTCACTTATCCCTAACTGGTCAGAAGTCTCTGTTAACTGGACGGCTGTTTGTGTTAACTGGACATCCGATGATTCCAACTGGACATCCGTTTGGTTTACCTCGACAATTTTTTCTCCCAAATCTTCGTCTTCTCCGTCAAGCCCCACGGGGAGATCTGTATTTGGGTGATCTTCTTGGGTCACGGGCGGACCAGTTAACAGCACAACAACATCCTCCAAGCCTGCAGGAGACAAACCACCACCGTCTGAGTCATCCGTTGTCGATCCTTGTGCTTCGGGCACGTCTCCACCAACCTTGCGTCGCATGGAGACATTGAGGTCGACAGACCAATTTCGTTCTCTAGACAGCCCGTTTACAAACTTGTAGGCCTCCAAGTCTTCGTCATCCCCGATAGCAAACGGCCTGGACCCTTCCTTCTTTGGCTTTACATATGTGAGCTCCACATCATTCCTCCTCCCATCGACATTAAACTTTTCCATCACCTGTTTCTTCAGCTTTACATAGTCAATCCTTTCGTCCACCACCATGGCTTTCTGGCTCCTTGTTCCCGTGAAGACCCAAGTGCCGCCTTCACACGCCCACCATCCTTCAAACAATACAGTGATACAAACTGATGATTTTTCCCCTGTTGCATTTCATAGGGAGACAGAAATTAATTTGTATCGACAGTATTTACATATGAACAAAAATTACCAAACATAGAGAGAACACTTACCCATTTTATGTCCGATCAGAGGACTGTCCAGTAAATTCCAACACGTGTCCAGTGGGTACGATTTAACCGTCCAGTGAAAAGTGGCTTCGTACAAGTAAACCGTTAACTGAACCCAGGCCCACTTGCTTCTTCTTCAATGGATTCTCTCTCTTTCTTCAGATTTTGTGAATAAAAGTGACGCCCACAATTTCTCTCATCTCTTTATATAGACCACACATCATTTGACACCTACCCTCTTTCTTCTAATCAAACGTCGGCCATTCCCCTTCTTCAAGTTCCATTTCCCCTGCAATTCATTAATGGGAGCTAATGATTTCCCTCAGACATTCTTCAAAGCTTATATACCCTCTCCCTCCTCCCTCCCTTTTCCCTTTATTTTTTGGCGCCATCCCTGGGCGGGAACAATTGCCTCCCTCCAATTTACTGTACCTAGCTGCTCCATCTCTCTCCCTCTCTCTACCTGTCTTTCCAATATTGATCAGGATTTTCACCCTCTCTCTCACACACAGACTCTCTCTCTCTGTCTTTTCCTCGCTTTTCCGTCTCTCTCTCTCTCTCTCCCGCTCTCCCTATCTCAATTGTCCAGCTGTCATACTCATACTGTCCAGTCCCCCCCCCCCCCCACTTACCTGCTACCGGTTGAGCCAAAAATCCGGATATCCGGATTTTAGCAAATTTTTTCCAGATGGGATTATGTGTGCAAGGGTTTAACCGAAATGGGTTATTTTAGCAAATTTGCCTTTTTTTTTGCCTAAAAGACTCAATTATAGGATGATGACATTTCAAATTATTTTTCTCGACTTTAGTAATATATAAGATTTCATAAATATTTTATACTTTTAAAAAAATACAACATTCAAAATTTCAACATCCTATTAAACAAATTAAATTTACTTAAAATTAATTAGAACCCATAAAATAGGCAAATTAAAAAATTATAATGAAAAGAGACTTATAATTAATTGAAACGTTTGTAGAAAAAAGATAATTTATATTGTATGATGATCTATAATATTTATACTATATCATATGACATAAATATAAACTTTTTATTGTAAAAAATCTCTACAATGAACTTTATAGTCGGAAATATTTTAAAGTTATGAGAACTAATTTAGTTTGTAAGAATTCGAATACTCTTACATACATAATAATATTAATTTGTATAGGAATCCAAGTGCCAAGAATGACTATAAGATGATAGGCCTCATTTTAATAATTGTATAGGGCCTTCAAAATTGATTGAATGCTTATCTAAATCTTAAGTCTGTAATTTCGTCTGTAATTTCGCCCCACCTTTCAGAGATTCCTGCGGCCGCCATTGTGAAGCAGTATCCCTTGGCCACACAAATATCTGCATACTTTCTCTCATTCCTTTCCGTTATTATTATTATTATTATTATTATTATTATTATTATTATTATTATTATTATTATTATTATTATTATTATTATTATTATACTCAAAGAAAAGTTTACAAGAAGTTAGCAGACAACCGAGAAACAAGTTGCGCACCAACCCCTTTAGCAATGGAAAAACAAACTCTGGTAAAAATATGAGCAGCTAGACGAGAACTAGAATCTAAAGCTAAAGAGAAAGAGCGGATCCATCCAAACAGCGCAACAACATCCCCATCCAACTCACCAAAAGAGGAGAAAGAGAAAGGCATAAACCCATAACCAGCACAAAGAGCACACATCCCGATATTTGGTGCACTTACGTCGCGCAGCGTCGAGTACACACCGTCCAGGAGTGAATGAAGCCAAGCAAGTCTGAGTGATGGGGGAAGAACCAGTGATATCAACACACACATCCCGACCCCGATCCCAAGAGTAAAGTAGAATGTCAACGGGCCTAAGGGGTCCACCAAGAATGTCAACAACACCAATGTCCACCTCCTTCCCAGAGGAGATCCCAGCACGGAAGCAAATGTCGAAGAGGGTGTCACGAACAAGATTATGCCGGTGTTTGATCCCAACGGAACTCGAACACGACACTGCATGATCCCAAAAAATATCAGCCTCAAAAACCCGGCCACATGCAGAACAGGGAAGACCAGACCGAAATAAAGGGATACCCAAACGATTGCAGAGCACAGACCTGTAAGTCCTGCCATTCATGGTCTGACCGAGCCTCGGAATAGGAACGGCTCTGAGCCAATCAGACGAATGGGACCCATGTTGAGACCTCCACAACACCACCTACCTCGGGGTCAATGAAAAAGCCGACTCTAGGGGTGGGCACAAATCCCGCAAATCCCGTCCCGTCCCGCATCCCGTCCCGATCCCGTCCCGATCCCGGTGGGATTTAGAAAAAAAAAATCTCAATCCCGTCCCGATCCCGTCCCGCAAAAATTACGCGGGACGGGACGCGGGACGGAGAGTTCGTATCCCGCAAATCCCGTCCCGTCCCGCATATATATATAAAATTATACTCCGTATATATTTAATTAAAATTAATAAAAATATATAAGAATATATTTATATTATACCTTAATATTTATTTAAACTCAAAATTTAAAAATTAAAATAAAAACATACTGTATAAAAATATGTTTTAACCTATGTTTTTTAAGCTACTACCTACTGTTAGTTTTTAAGCTTCTACCTACTGTTTTAATCAAAGCTAGATGTATATAATCAAGCTACTTGCTACTGTTTTTTTTTATTTTGTTGTTTTTTTTTTTTTTGACGCAAGATAAAGATTAGGTCGGGTCGGCCGCAGCAGAGGCCCTTCCTAGCGCATCCTTCCGGACGAGAACATGCAGTTCTGGATCATCCTCACAGCTGACGTCGGCAGGGGCTGCATGGGCACTACGAGCAAGATAGTCGGCCACAGCATTAGATTCCCTGAAAATATGACGAATAGCAACATAAGTAAAGGGCGAGATATCAGACAGAATATCAGCTTGTAGCATCTCGATTGTCCAGGGACATTTCCAATCCCCAAGTAAAGCCTTAATAACCAGTAAGTTATCTCCTTCGATCAAAAGGTTTGAAATCTTCATCTCCTTAGCGCGTAACATACCCATTTTGAGCCCAAGATTTTCAGCATATACCACTGATATGTTGGTACAAACAGACCGACTGAGAGCGACAACCTCACCAGCCGAGTCACGGATAACGTAACCGTACGAAGCTGAAACACCCGGGATAACCGATCCATCAAAGTTAAGCTTATAGCAATTTATAGGTGGTTTATCCCACTTCTCAGACCGACGCTGAGATCTGATTGGAGCACCACCGTTCGAATGAACCGGCTGGTGGAGACTGCTAGTCATACGCCGACCAGAAGTCACCGAACTAGTAGGATCGTCGTCCAAAACCTTAGATTGTGTCCATCAATGGGTACTGGTGTTGTAGAACGTTAGAATTTCGTTTATGGTTACCGTAGTTGTGTGATTAAAGGCAATTTGGTTCCTAAAAAACCACAAGGCCCACCAAGCTGAAGCTAAATCAGCAAACTTTGTGGTTCCAAGAGCTCGTTTGATCTCCTGAAGTGGGAAGACCGAGCCTATTCCGACGTTTGCAGTTATATATCCCGGAAGACGAATGCGTAAAGCTTTGAGCAAGTCATTAGCCATGGGGCAGTGAATAAATAGGTGGTCAGCCGATTCATTAGTATTACCGCAATAAACACAGCCAGAGGGCACTGCGACATGTGATTTTTGTAATCTAAGTTTAGTTGGAAGCCCATCCCGAGAGATTTTCCAAAGGAAGTGACGAACTTTAGGTGGCACATCCAGACTCCAGATCCAACCGCAATCGAAATCTGGCATCCCGGCATGTTCCAATAAGAAGGAGTTAGTGGAACAGGTTGAAAACCAGCCATTCTTGCTAGGGCCCCAATATAGACGGTCCGTTATTGGATTGTTAGGCAAGGTTAAACTCATGATATGGTCGATGTCTTTGGATTTCAGAACATTTGTCAAAGAGGCGGTTAATAAAGGCCTATTCCACTGACGTTCATTGTTGATGAAGTGAGCCACCCTAACACCACTGAGTGCGTCAGGAATAGGACCGATCTTTTTGGAATCCAACGGTTTTTTAAATGCCCAGTTATGGGACCAGAAATCAATGGTTTCCCCATTTCCAACCCTCCACTGAAGTGCAGGGAGAAACTGAGGTCTGATAGACATAAGGCGGGACCATTGCCACGAGGAGTTACCCTTTTTACTATAACTGAATAGATCGTGCCCTTTGAGGTATTTCTGTGAGATTACACGAACCCATATGTTGTTTGGTTCAGACATAATTTTCTAAAGGAGCTTCATCTGGAGTGCTACATTCATGGACTCAGCTTTATGGATCCCCAGACCCCCTTTCATTGTGTCCGAGCAAATTTTGTCCCAGCTGATAAGTGGGGGTGCTTTAGAGTTTTTATTCCAAAAAAATTGTCTGTATACTTTGTCTAGCTCATGAAGGATATGCGAAGGTAACAGAAAGGCTTGCATAAGAAAAATTGGTTTGGCACTGAGATTTGCTTTGATAAGCACTCGACGCCCTTCAGCAGAAAGGTTTGAGGCTTTCCATTTGGTAAGTTGTTGTTTTGTCTTTAGAACCACATCAACGAATGTGTCCCGATTGGTCTTACCGTTTACAATAGGGCAACCCAAATATTTGTCGAAATTGTTTGCCTGGGGAATACCAAGCACTGCAATAGTAGTCGTAATGGCAGTTGAAGTCGTATTAGGAGATGCTTGGAAGCTTGACTTGTGAAGATTAACTTTTTGGCCAGAAATCAGACAGTATCTGTCTAAGATGGATAGCACAGAAGTGCATGCCGATTGTGATGCTTTACAGAAAACGAGGATATCATCAGCAAACGCTAAGAAAGGAATTTTGATACCCGGTCGACCGAAAGTGATACCCAGATCCTTGTTTACTAGTCCTTGGTTATGCAATGTACGAGCTAGTACCTCAGAAGCTAAAATAAAGAGAAAAGGGGAGAGGGGGTCTCCTTGTCTTAAACCTCTAGTCGGTTGGAATACTGTGGTCGGTTCATCATTAACGAGGACCGAGTAGGATACAGTTGAAACACATTCCTTTATACGACTGATAAAAGGGTCGTCAAACCCAAACTTTGATAATACTTGGAATAGAAAAGGCCATTCGATGCGGTCGTATGCCTTCTCCATATCTAATTTGAGAGCAACCATACACGTTTTTCCTTTCTTTAGCCGAAATGAATGCAAGGCTTCATGAGCAATGAGGATATTGTCCTGAATTGATCTCCCTTTAGTAAAGGCTCCCTGTAGGGGGTGTATGAGTTTGTCAAAGATTTTGGTTAATCTTGCTGAAATCACTTTTGCTATAATTTTATAAATCGTAGAACATAAACTGATGGGTCTGTAGTGATTAACCGCAGTCGGATCATCACATTTCGGTAGTAGAGTAATGAATGTGTGGTTTGTCTGCCTCAGAAGCCTGCCGCTGGTGAAGAAAGCCTTGACCGCTTTAATTACAGAAGGGCCTACCGTAGGCCAGAACTTTTGATAGAAACCGGCTGGGAAACCGTCAGGACCCGGGGCCTTATCCGGGCTCATTGAAAACACGACCGCTTTGATTTCGTTGTTGGTGACAGGAGCCGAGAGCATTTCATTGTCTGCTTGGGAAACCAAGGACGGGATAACCGCTAGGTCTGGTGTCATATCAAGACCATTGGTCGTAGAAGCCCTGAAGCGAGATTTGAAATCTCGAACAAATTCTTGTTGGATTATATGAAAATCTGTCGTGGATTCCCCGTTAGAAAGCAGAATAGATTTGATTATTTTCCTGCCTCTTTTAGCAGTTGCAATCTGATAATGCATATTTTAGATAGGCATTATAGATATAATTAGTTTAGTTAGGTTGCATTTCGTGCTTGCTTTGTTGTTAAATTGCATCTTGTGTTTATTTTAGAAGAGTTCGGATTCTGCGCAATTTTGTGTTTATCTCGCAGATTGAATCGGAACACATTTGGGAGATGCAATATCTCGAAGAGGAACACAAGATACATGGGAAGGAACAAGGAAGAAGAAGCAAGACGAGAAGAGAAACCGCGAAGAAAGCAAAGGCCACGGCAACACTACATGACGCGGGCGCGCCAGAAGAGACGCGGGCGCGCCAGATTTGCCGCGGCCGCGCCAGAACCCGCCGCAGCGGGAAGTGAAGAAGTGATGTGCGGCGGGCGCCGCAACTCTTGCGGCGGCCGCCGCAGCTACAGTCAGCGCGTATGCGCCGTTTTGGAAAAAACCCTAGTTTTCTATTTTACTTTTGGAGGCCGCCTTGGGATGTTTATTAGGACACTTTTATGTTATTTTTGAGGACCTTGGATTCTACTCATACAACCATTAGACTTTTGAGAGATTTTGAGCCATGTCTTCCATGAGGAACTAAACTCATCAATTCTGCCTGCAATTTGAAGCTTTATTCGGATTGATTGTGAGTTTCTAATTCTCGCTCCTGGTTTCCTATTTGTGAATGCTTCAACTTCTTTGTGCTTGATCGCTTATTGTTTTGTTCTATCTTGACTGATCAATTTGGTAGAATCAATTCAATCGCTAGGGTTTTGTAGATTCCTGGTTGCGAACCTTAACCCAAGTAACAAACTTATTCCTTTAGGGCTGGTTGAACTAATTGAATGAGTAGGAAGTTGGATGTGTTGTTAAATCCTTTTTTAGGGACTGCAAATACCTTGGCTAATCTCTGGACTTAAAGCTATCAATTGGGTTAAATCCTTCTTTAGGGACTGTTCGATTGATAAGGGTTGCTAGGACTGGTTGGACTAGTAGCTATATTAGGTCGGGACAAGGGCATTCATAGGAAACATAATAGGACGAGAAGAAGTTACAATGATCGCTTCAATCCAATAAAGTGGAAAATTGTAGGTGGAATTGCCTCTCATAATTGTCTAAACCAACCTCAATTACTTTGCTTTGTTTAATCCGCTTTGATAAAAGGCGGATCTTTCACACTCAAAACCCCCTCTTTGGTTACTTAATCGGCATTGAAATCACGCTTGAGTTTATAATTTTCCATGTGGGATCGACCTCTTGCTTATTACTGTACTAGTTTTAGGTTTGAGTTTTCTTTGGCGGGAGCAACGACAGGTTTTCCCTCCGTCAAATTTGGCGCCGTTGCCGGGGAACTTTTATTAAATTCTTGTGTGTTTTTAGTGTTGATTTTGGTGTGGACCGTCCTATAAGGTCCATACCTTTGCTACTAATCCTTCTTTGTAGAAAGCATTGCAGAGATGGCGAACCTCACTCTAAAGGAGCTTTCTGCTCCTGATCTGGCACAGCAACCCCTGGCAATCCAATTCCCTGCGCTAGCAGAAGGAGTCAACTTCGAGCTTAAGTCAGGGGTAGTTCATCTTCTACCCAAATTCCATGGGTTGAGTGGGGAGGATCCCCACAAGCATCTGTCTGAATTCCATAGGGTGGTTGTTGGGATGAAACCAGCGAATGTAACTGAAGAGCAGATCAAGCTGAGAGCATTTCCCTTCACTCTGAAGGATGATGCAAACGAATGGTTCTTCTATCTACCACCCGACTCTATTGCTACTTGGGCCGAGATGAAAAGAGTCTTCCTAGAGATATACTTCCCTGCAACAAAGCTAAATGCTTTGAAAAGGTCTATCAGCAGCATTGAGCAGTACGCGACAGAGTCCATTCATGAGTATTTTGAGCGTTTCAAGAAACTCTGCGCTAGCTGCCCATGCCATGGGTACGCTCAAAAGGATCTGGTTCTCTTTCTATTTAATGGGTTAACTGATATAGAGCGGAAATCAGTGAATTCTGCTTGTGGAGGTAACATGCTGAACAAGACACCTACCGCAGCTTGGGAGGTGTTTAAGGAGCTATCTGAGGGCTCCAGACAGTTCAATAAGCATCCTCGCGCTGGGGGTGTACTCGCTGTTGATGCTAATGTGGCTGCACTTCAGACTGATATGGCAGAGGTAAAGGAGATGATGAAACAAATGGTTATTGATAGGACTCCTAAACAACTGAAGGCATGTGGTCTCTGCAGTCAATACACTCATCCCATGGACATGTGCCCGCTTCTACAAGATCCTAATGTTGAATTGAATGCCATTGGGAATTTCGCTCAACAAAGGCCTATGCAAGGCAATTATGGAAATCCTGGGTATTTCAACAACAACAATTACAATAGGGGCTACCAGCAAGGCTATGGGAACTATCAACCCCCTTTCCATCAGCAAGGGGGGCAACAGGAAAGGCCTCAACAACAATATGAACCTCGACAGGGAGGTCAGCAGCAATCAAATGGGGACAATGAGGACCCATTGCAGAAACTATCACGATTGGTCATGAGGAATGACAAACAACAGTCAGAGCGGATGGCGAATCTAGAGAAGCAGCAATCCGATCGGATGACAAATCTTGAGAATCAAATGAGTCAGCTCATTCAAATCTTAAGTGCCAAAGAGGCAAAAAGTTCAGGTAAGCTTCCGTCACAAACCATTGAGAATCCGACAAGGGAGAATGTCAGTGCAATAACGCTTAGGAGTGGCAAGGAACTGATTGCCACAACTCAAAAGGACGATGAGGAGATAATGGACGAAGAAATAGAAATAATTGAAGACGAAAACGGCCGAACAGCCGTGCGGCGCCCGCGGCACCCCTTGCGGCGGCCGCCGCAGCACCCTGCAGTGCCCGCCGCCAGAGAAGGCTTTCTAGCCGCGCCCGCCGCAGGTGAAACTCAGCGCGGCCGCGCCCCCTCCAGCGCGCCCGCGTCAGGCAGCTTGGCCGCCGAGTCGTCTCCTGGTGCGATTTCTTCCTCTCCTCTTTTCGTTTCTCCTCCCTCTCCTTCGTCTTCTTCTACTCCTTCTTCTCCCTCACCTATGGAGATTCCAAAGCCCATTCCGCCTTTTCCGGAAGCCTTGAAAGACACACGAACATATGAGAATGACAATGAGATCTTCGAGACATTCGGCAAGTGTGCGGTAAATATTCCTTTACTTAGCTTAATTAAGAGCATTCCTAGATATGCTAAATTTTTGAAGGAATTGTGCACCATCAAGAGGAAGCAGAGACTAAAAAAGAAGGAAAAGGTAAGCTTGAATGAAAATGTTTCTGCTATGTTGCAAAGGAAATTACCTGGAAAATGCGGAGATCCAGGTATGTTTACGATTCCATGTGCGATTGGGAATACTAGATTCAAACAAGCCATGTTAGATCTAGGAGCCTCAATTAATGTTATTTCTTATAACATGTACCTGTCTTTGGGTTTGGGTCCTCTGACTGAGACTGGGGTTACAGTGCAACTTGCTGATCGATCACAAATCAGACCAAGAGGCGTTGTTGAAGATGTTTTAGTTATGGTGGATGATTTGTTTTTCCCTGTTGATTTCTTTGTTTTAGATATGGAGCAGGGAACCCCTGAAACACCCATTATACTGGGAAGGCCATTCCTGAAAACTGCGAAAACGAAAATTGATTGTTGTGAGGGTCTACTGACTATGGAGTTTGATGGGAAAAAGATAGAATTCTCTCTCTTTAATCATGCTAAGCTTTCTTCTGACAACTCTTTAGATATGCCTATTACTGACAATACTTATCACAACAATAATTTTCGTACGTTGTTAGAGACGCCTAAGGAAAATAGTTTATGGAAATTTGAGCCTCCTAACAAATTAAAACCTTTTGTGATTCCAGGACAACCCCCAGGCATAGCTCATGGAGAGGAGCTAAGGGTAATGGCTGAATGTTGGAACAAAAAGCTACACCTTTCAAGGGTGCCCGCATTGGTCAATGAGATAACCGGTGTTGGTGACCCTGGTGGAGGAACATAGGCCAATCAAGGGCCATCACGTCGAGCCAACGACTTGAAACAAAGGCGCTTCTCGGGAGGCAACCCGAGGTAAGTTTTTCTTTCTTTTTCCTTTTTCTTTTCCTTCACCCTGAGTATATGAGATTCACTTTTGTTGTCTTTAATGTTTCATTGAGGACAATGAAAACTTCAAGTGTGGGGGAGAGGAGTTTTATTCATATAGTGCATGTAGTTAGATCATTTTTAATTTTCTGCACCATGTTTAAGTTTATTTAAGTTGTTGATTAGTTTTATTGTTGTTTAGTTTTTATTTATTTTAATTTTCGTCATTAAAAAAAAAATCGAAAATATTAAAAAAATAGAGCATGCATTGCATATATGTGTTATTCAAATACCCATCTTGCTTAGTTTGTCCTCTATTTTAAATTTCAAGCATGAGTCATAAAAATCCCATGGAGTTCTGGATGTTTTGATTATTATTTCTATTTGATTTTTGTGGAACATGAGCTAGCAAATATAATTGAGCATGTATGATTGAGCTAAAGTACGATTGAAGTCCTAAAAACATGACCTTGTGAGGATGTTTGGCCTTATTTGAATTCTTTTGCTCAATTGTGTGAATTACTCGCCTAGTGTTGCTACCTCTTGATATTGACTGCAGTATCTATTTTTAAAGACCGATGCACGTGTTTGATTGCTTGCGGAGTTTATGTTTATATTTTGAGTCTTTTTATTTCATTTTATGCATACTTAGTGAATAAGGTGGCAATGGTTGATGCACTGAGTAACCGGATCTACGCATGACACCCATGGGTATGATTCGCGCAAAAAGGTGTTGAAAACTATCCACTAGGAAAGAAGCTTGATCATTGAGTAACCAGGTTCATTCATAACACCCATGTTTGCAACTTGCGTCAAAAGATATTCAAGTGAATTTCATATTAGTAGTTGAGGTGTTGATAGACCGGGGCCATTCATGACACCCATGTTTGCGTTTCGCGTAAGGAAAGCACCAAGAAAAAAAAAAGAAAAAAAAACCAAAGAAAAAAAAGTGTCACATTTTATTTAGTTTTCTTTATTGTGTCCCGCAAGTAATGACATTTCGGTAGATATTTAGTGATATGGTGGTCAATGTCTATGAGCTTAGTGCATGATTGGTTTGAGTTGAGAGTTGTACCTAAAAGCCTAAACACATGAGTGAAACACATAATTCTGGTGAGGTTGGATGATGTCTACTTCTAAGCTTTGATCACCTGAATACATGCTATGACATTTGTTTGCTTGGCTTATGTTTTCACCTGCTATGATGTTGTTTTTGGTAAGGTTGAAACTTGAAGGGATTTCCTGTGGGATGCATTGATTCATGTTCATTCTATAATTGCTTGAGGACAAGCAAAGGTTAAGTGTGGGGGATTTGATAATGCATATTTTAGATAGGCATTATAGATATAATTAGTTTAGTTAGGTTGCATTTCGTGCTTGCTTTGTTGTTAAATTGCATCTTGTGTTTATTTTAGAAGAGTTCGGATTCTGCGCAATTTTGTGTTTATCTCACAGATTGAATCGGAACACATTTGGGAGATGCAATATCTCGAAGAGGAACACAAGATACATAGGAAGGAACAAGGAAGAAGAAGCAAGACGAGAAGAGAAACCGCGAAGAAAGCAAAGGCCACGACAACACTACATGACGCGGGCGCGCCAGAAGAGACGCGGGCGCGCCAGATTTGCCGCGGCCGCGCCAGAACCCGCCGCAACGGGAAGTGAAGAAGTGATGTGCGGCGGGCGCCGCAACTCTTGCGGCGGCCGCCGCAGCTACAGTCAGCGCGTATGCGCCGTTTTGGAAAAAACCCTAGTTTTCTATTTTACTTTTGGAGGCCGCCTTGGGATGTTTATTAGGCCACTTTTATGTTATTTTTGAGGACCTTGGATTCTACTCATACAACCATTAGACTTTTGAGAGATTTTGAGCCATGTCTTCCATGAGGAACTAAACTCATCAATTCTGCCTGCAATTTGAAGCTTTATTCGGATTGATTGTGAGTTTCTAATTCTCGCTCCTGGTTTCCTATTTGTGAATGCTTCAACTTCTTTGTGCTTGATCGCTTATTGTTTTGTTCTATCTTGACTGATCAACTTGGTAGAATCAATTCAATCGCTAGGGTTTTGTAGATTCCTGGTTGCGAACCTTAACCCAAGTAGCAAACTTATTCCTTTAGGGCTGGTTGAACTAATTGAATGAGTAGGAAGTTGGATGTGTTGTTAAATCCTTTTTTAGGGACTGCAAATACCTTGGCTAATCTCTGGACTTAAAGCTATCAATTGGGTTAAATCCTTCTTTAGGGACTGTTCGATTGATAAGGGTTGCTAGGACCGGTTGGACTAGTAGCTATATTAGGTCGGGACAAGGGCATTCATAGGAAACATAATAGGACGAGAAGAAGTTACAATGATCGCTTCAATCCAATAAAGTGGAAAATTGTAGGTGGAATTGCCTCTCATAATTGTCTAAACCAACCTCAATTACTTTGCTTTGTTTAATCCGCTTTGATAAAAGGCGGATCTTTCACACTCAAAACCCCCTCTTTGGTTACTTAATCGGCATTGAAATCACGCTTGAGTTTATAATTTTCCCTGTGGGATCGACCTCTTGCTTATTACTGTACTAGTTTTAGGTTTGAGTTTTCTTTGGCGGGAGCAACGACAGGTTTTCCCTCCGTCACAATCTTATGGAAATAGCCGGAGTTGGAATCATTCAGTTTGGCATGTTTTACTTTGGCCCTCTGGCTCCAGTAGCGACGGTGAAAGTCTAGCATTCGTTCTCTCTTATTGAGTAATTGTTTAAGTAGTTGAATATCTTTGTTATTATAGTTTGCAATAAGCGATGTCTGTAAGAGTAAAAGCTTCTGGTCCGTGACTTGTATTTGGTTGTGAATGTTGCGAACAGTATTCTTGTGCCATGTCTTGGAAAGTTTTTTAAGCACTTTTGCCTTTTGAACTAGTTTAAACATAAAGGAGCCTTGTGGGTCAGTTCGCCAAGCTTGCGAAACCAGGTTTCTGTAATCTGCTCTGGAGGCCCAAGCCATCTCAAACTTGAACGGTCTATTTTTTGGCTGAATGTTATGACGAAAGTCGGTAGAAATCGGAGCATGATCAGATCTAGTAAAAGGATGAATCTGGGTGCGAAGTGAGTCAAAAATGGTTAACATGTCCGTGTGGATTAGCAAACGATCAAGCTTTTCTAGGCAAATGACCTCATCATTCACCTTGCGTTGCCAAGTAAACTGACCACCGTACGATGGTACTTCTAGAAGTGAGAGTTTATTCTTTAAATCGTGTAAACGCAAGAAACGTGCTTGTGAGGGATAGACACCGCCTAATTTATCCGCTGGTGTAGCTATTTCGTTTAGATCCCCCATAATACAGAAGGGAATAAGAAGTGACTGTGTATAAAGGGAGATAGTTTCCCAGAAGGCTGATTTGCGACGATCGTCCGGTGGTGCATAGACCACTAAGACAGCAAAGCACCGCTTTGTAACGTAGTCCGAATAATTGAAGTGAATGAATCGATGCTGAACCGAGATCAGTTCGATGGAGCCTTGGGAGGGCGGAATATCTTTCCAAAGAAGGCAAATACCACCAGAAAAACCTATTGCTGGATCAAAAGCAACATTAGTGAATCCGCATTTACGCATAACGCTTTCGGTCGGAACCTTGTTTGTCTTAGTTTCTAAAAGCGCCAGAACATTGATATTATTATTTTGACAGAAAATATCTATATTTGTCCAGAAGTTTCGGCTCCGGATACCTCGGGAATTCCAAGAACTTATATTCATAAAAACCTTTTTTGGCGATATGTTTGTACTAATTTGTAGTCGTCGGTGTCCGACTTCAGGAAATGAACTTTACAAGATAAAATTCGAGTAAGAGGAGTGTCTAGTAGGAGTGCATTTGTCATTAGAAGTGGCTGATGATGAATTATGATCCATTGTTGGTTTGGTAAATAGCTCTTTGTGAAAGAGGTTTGGTCTTGTTTGACCCGTAAATATAAATTAGTGCAAACAAGGGTGGGGACCCCAAGAGAGTTAGAATTATACAAACTTGATATAGTTAGTGTGAGGAGACAATCATAAGGTATTACAAAACATGGGATAACCAAAACATCCAGTACCCAACAAAAGCTGAGATTACAACGGTAGATGAGTGGAAAGAGCCTAATAAAATGGTCACAGACCGAGCATGACAAACTTAATAGATCATTGGTACTGAAGACCAACAGCAGCCAGACAGGAAACTTAAGCCGAGAGAGCCAGCCTAACGAGCCTGCAGACTGTAACAACGATGCCCAGGTAGGGCAGCAGCCAGCAAACTCCACACCAAGGGCGCAGTAGAAGGCCAACATAGTATACCAAGTGTGAAGACTTGCTTTAATTAATTGGAGTCTACCCCCTTTAAGGTAAAGCTTTTGCTCATGATTCCATAGATCGGTTTGGGATGAATGATAATTGAATTGATCATGAAACCGAATGATGAAGTAGTAAACACAATTAGGTTTAGTCAAGTAAACCATTTGTTCATAAGTACAAATCAGATGACAGTGAATATAAACGAAGAGTGTATAATATTGGTAGTTCTTAACGGTAATGGTGTGAAATGCCCTGTGAGGGTTAAGAGATTTAAGGTAAAACCTTTGTGCACAAAGCCAAAGATAGCTTTGTGAGAAATCAAAAAGGTATTGATAATTTAGTATATAATGAGCATCATACCGAAAGATCATGAAGTAAGCACAACTAGCTTTTGGCAAGTAATACTTGTGTTTATCGGAACCATACAGAGGAACAAGAATATAAGCATTGTGTATGTGATATTGATAGTTCTTAATTATATGAGTGTGAAATGCCCTGTAAGGGTTATGAGATCCAATAGGATCATCGTACGGGGCTTGTGAGCCTTTATTTGTTAAGCTAGCTGGTCGGAAAACTAAAAACCAAACACCAATCCAAGCTAAACAGCTCACCCCAGGAGCCACGTAGAAGCTCAAAAAGCACCACCCAAAGCAGTTGCTGAAGAAAATCCGAAACCGAGAACACCTGAACAACAAGCCACAAAGGCGACCCACCTGCACACCAAAAAGAGCAAGAAACAGAGGGAGCAGCAGCTAGAAACAGAGGTAAGGCTCCAAATCAGTTCACAACCCTTTAGAAAAGAAATACTCGGTAGAGTAATTTCTGAATGAACAAAACACATGACAATAGCGAGTGGAGTATACACCAAGACAATATGAGATCCGAGAAGGAAACACAAATTAAAAAAAGCGAAGGGGGAATGAACCCACATCAGCTGTGCGGTAGAATAAGTAAGACAAACTTGCTTAGAAAGAGTAATTGCAAGCTTCTGAGCAAACCAAAACAAGTTAACAATGCAGAGTAACCTATGAGTGATAATCGGACTAACCGAACACAAGACTAAGATACCTCTAAGGACTGTGAGTCCCTTTTCCATAAACCAATTTATTTTGTTGTTGTAATGAGATTATTATGACTTTATTTCTATTGTTATTTTTTGATTGTGTTTTAATCTTTTTTTACGAGGGATAAATCCCGTCCCGTCTCGATCCCGTCCCGTCCCGCGAGGGACAAGACCCTGTGGGATTTGAAAAAAAATAATCCGATCCCGTCCCGTAAAAAATACGCAGGACGGGACGCGGGATTACCCCAATCCCGTCCCGTCCCGTCCCATGCCCACCCCTAGCTGACTCAGAAGAAGCCACAATCCATGCGAAGTACACATCTGCCAATTTCTTCATTAGTTTGGGGACAGGGAACTCGATAGAATCACGACTGAAGTCAGAACCGGTAAGACTATTGAAGTCACACAGTGCAGCGTCGAAAGAGGGCCCCTCACCCGAGGACAGCCCAGCAAGTGATCAATGATGATTATTGCAATATTAGATTTTAATAATCGATCACCAACATTAACTGATGGTGAATGATATTAATACAATACCAATACTTAATAAAATTCTAAATTAAATATTATTGTTTGTGATTATTATTATCTATAATAAAAAAAAAATATAATGATAAATAATTAAATTTATTTATTTTATGAGATAAATTAGACTCTTAGAGTATTTTATTACTTCCTTTGTTCGCCAAAACATATTATTTACTATTTGTACATGTTTTTTTAGGTTGATAAAATCTATATTATAAAATATCAACCTTTTATTAATGTTTTTTTAATAATTTAATGCTTATTAGTTCATCATTTAATTTTTTTTTATCGGAGTATAATGTTTTATAATAATATGATATAATAATTAATTTATCATTTGAATTTAAAATTACACCGTACACAACATGAGAAGTATACTAGTCTAAAATAAAATGGATTAAATTAAACCCATCTAGCCCCTTGGGTAGGGCTATGCATTTTTCGGTATAGACCTGAAAAATCTTAACATTTAGGCATTTAGCATATTGAAATTAAAGAAGATATTTTATGCATACTTCGGGGTAATTGAAAATGCCATTATCTTGAATTCTCATTTGACCCTACTCAAATTTAGTAGATCAATTGACTCATTTGGGTCATTCTCAACATACTAGATGATTTCCTTTGATGCAAGTTCTTATTTACGATGATATTTGGTTGACTTTTTTTTTTTTTTTTAACAGAAAAATTATTAAGAGAACTTGTACTTTATGAGCATAAGAAAGTTGAGCAATAAGAGATTCATAAGTCAAATGATTGTAGATTTTCCCAAATTATTGAAAATGACTTGCGGGTAGTATTCAAAGGTTTCCGTTCAAACCTCTATTTACCGATTCTAGAAAAAAAATAGAGTTACGTATGTTTGCAAAATTCCCTATTATTGAATGTCTTAGACCAACCAGAAACTACCCACCGGGCTCCAATTCCTGATTATTGGGCTTCATCAGCCCATAGGCAAAACCAGGATTTCTAGCCCAATACCTAGTTAATCCATTTTCGCAATCTTTTTAGGTGAATCAAACAACTCTCCAACCCAATTCCAACTTTTCTATTCCTCAATAATTAATCTAATCCCTAGGAACAAGTCTTAACATTGTTAATTCTGACCCCCAAAAAAAAAAGTCTTAACATTGTTAATCCGAGTTTGGTTTGAACTCATGAGAATTGAGAACTAGCTAGGAAGTAAGATGAGACAAAAATCATCCATTTGATAACAAGAGTTGGAAATAGCTAGGTTACTTATTAGTCTTGTCCCATTCACAAGAGATGGTAATTAGTGTTTAAGATAAATCTTAGTAAATACTATGAAATTGAGAGTATGAGATGATATCTCTACTTTTTACATCCACATCAGTAAATATAAAACAGTCATGAGTTAGGAATGAATGTATTATATTTAAGCATGGAAATGAGTTTGCAAATCTTGTCACTTTTCTTCTTTAAATTAATTAACCGGGAATTATATTTATACTTTTCTTTGTTGGCCCTCAAATCATGGTTGTTGTATTTTGTACTTTATACAACCATGCGAAATCAAAATCATACCAACCATGCAAAAAAAAATAAAAAATACCAATCTAATGTGTACCATTTGAAATATCATGAAAAAAAAAATATTATGATCACATTATTATATGTATAGTAGTGGTAAATAATTTGGGAATGCTAGTATATGGTTTCAATTCAATCATCCAATCATCCAATCAAAAGGAAGCAGGAAAAATTAAATAAGGATATAGGTGGCATATTAAGGGTTGGATTAGGACAGATTTGACTTTATATGTCATTATCATCTTCAAATTAATGTTTGGTGGGACAAAGTATCTTTTAGAAACATTTAACGGTTAAAAAAAAAGAATTAGATTTTAAAATGTTTAAATAAATAAGATTTTTTTTTTATTAGGAAATAATTCGAGAGTCGGGCATACCTGACAACTCGAGAGGCCGACGAAGTCGGCAGACGGTTTCACCGTCTATACATATATAAAAAGGCGCAACAACTACAAAGTGGGAGGCGTAATCCCGGACGAGCAAGCGAGCCAAACCCATACACGCTGGAGACAACGTAGACCAAAATCCAGTGCCAAGCATCCCCAGGCGGCGACACCGTTGGCCAGCGGTAAATCAGGAGCCAGTCCTGTGGGCAGTGAAGACGATCCTCCAAGGAATAGCCTGACACGGAGTCGCCACGATACACACCACCACGACCCCAGCCAACCACACCGGTTATCAGAGCTCCAGCACGGAAGAGGACCGCCAACGGCGCCAAGCAACAGGGATCATAACCCAGAACCACTCATGAAGATGCGCACCATTATTCCCATTCACACGAATGAGAATTTATTTAAACCCTAACGGGATTTTCAAGCCCTTACGGGATTTATGCCCTTTCGGGAAGATTCCAACCCTTTCGGGTAATTTTTTTTTTTTTTTTTTTTTTCCCCACCCCAAACCTTGGGCCCCAAGGACCCGAAGCTTGGGCCCCAAGGACCCGAAACTTGGGCCCCAAGGACCAAGGAGGAGCGGGATGGTTTCAGCCATGGAAGCCCAGGCGAATGGCGGCGACGACGGCCATCGCAGAGCGACGAGAGCCGAGGAGGCGTCGGTGGACTCGAGACCTAGACGGACATATCTCGTAACGGTGAGGCGGCGGCGGATTGAAGGGTTTGGCAAGGGGAAGAGATCCGAAACGAAATCCAAACCACCAAAGATAGATGGTGGTGGAGAGGAGCCGAGGTTTAGGCCGGACGGCAAGGGTAGTGGTGGTGGTGGACGGCGAGAATGGTGGTGTTGGTGAAAACGGGAGTGAAAGACGGATGAAATCAACACGTATGGATGAAGGTCGAGGTGGTGGGGATGGTGTTTGGATTTGGGGATTTAGTAGTGGTGGTGTTTGGATTAGAGGATAGGTGATGAAGGCGGTGGTGGGTGGGTGGTGATGGTGGTGTTTGGATTTGGGGGTTAGGGTTTTTAGAGAGAGAGGCTATCACCCTCTCCCACACTAAACGTTTGCTTTCGTTTAAATAAATAAGATGATAAGGCTAATAGGAGATGATTTTATTAGAGTGAGCTTTAGATAAGATTTCAAAACGGCTATTGTCAAGACAATTTTAAGTAATTTCACGCATATTCTTTCCATTTTTTTTAAACAAATTGCAAAAAGGTCCAAAATTCTCATATACGAATCGAAGCGAATGGAAAAAAAACTAAATCTTTCGAATGAATTATTGTGCTTGAAACTAGCTAAAATCGGTGAAATTTATCAATGAATGAATTGATCGACACTCACTTTCGTATGTCGATCATTTTGGATGATTATCGAATGACATTCAACGGTTATTTGTGGTTGTCATTTGAAAAATATGTCGAATCCCGGAGAGGACAAGTTAAATAAGGGACCTCAGCAAAAGTTGTTGAGGGTATAAAGGAGGCTTGACAAAAGTTATTGAGGGTATGAAGGAACCTCGACAAAAAGTGTCGAGTGTACACATGAGGCTCGGAGACATTAGCCAAGCATAAACCACCACCTCGCTAAATCTACACGAACCCTATGCTTGACAGTAAACCATGAAAAAACGTCAAAGTAACCAACCCCAATAACAACAAAACGAGTCATTTCTTTCGTTTTCGTTACAATTGCTACTCATAATTCAACTCAAACAACACCCAAATCAACAACAATCAAACAAAACACACAAACAACAACCAATTTTATCAATTTCAATTCTAATTTCAAACCTTAAAACACACAATTTCTTTTAAAAAATCAATCAAAACCTTTGTAAATAAAGTTTCTTACCTTAAATTTGATAGATATGTTGAGATCCCTACCAAATCTACCACAATGAACAAGGTATGATTGATTTTGCTCTACAGTTTGTGGCTCATCCAAGTGAAACGACGTATGAGCGTTAGTTTTTAATTCTCTTCTCGGGTATTTGTTTTTTATAAAATAGGAGTTAAAAAAAGGTTAAACCAACAAACTTTTTTAGTGTTTATTTGAATCGAAATTACCATAATACCCCTAATAACAATTAAATAAACTCTACTTTTTACAAATAAACTTTTTTTTATCCCATACAATATTTATATTATTCCATAAATTTTCAACTTTTATTTTACACAATTTTTTAACGGAAATTTCGCGAGGTACCCCTGAGCTATTGCAATTTTCGCGAGGTATACAACTCTTTTGCATATTTCGCGTGGTACCCCTGTGGTTTTTAAGTTTTTCACCTCGTACCCTTTCCGGTTAATTCTAACAGATATTTTGACTCTCCGTTAGGTTACAATTATTAAAAAAAAAAAGAAAAAGAAAGAAAGGAGAGAGCAAGAACGCATGTTCTCGAAAGCTGTCCTGCTCTTCTTTCTTGGATCCTCCTTCGATCGGGGCCTCGGATCCCCTCTTCACACGCCCCTCCGTCGTCTCGCAGTTGTTGGCTTGTAATGTTTGTCTCTATATCCTACCGCCTCCCGGTGTCTCATCCATGGGTCTGTCATCGAGACTACCCGCCTTGCTTTGGTGCTGGTGTTTGTCTTCTGTCAGGCTCGGCTGCCCATCACTCTTGTAACAAATTTATGGGCAAAAAGCTCTTTTTATTTGGGGCTTTTGTAGATCCAAGGTCTAGGATCTCCATTCCACTACCGATCTAGTCTGATTCGAACGATTGGCCTCCGATTCTCCTTCTCTAACAAACCTCCATGGCCTAGGCGGTGTTTCCTTCATCGATTAACCATCCATGGCTCATCCCTCTCAATTGAATCTTCCCTTGGTATATCAGGGGTTTCGCATCTTCGCCGCCCTCGGCCTCTCCGTTGGCTCCTTCCACTGGCCACCGGCGTCAATCGCCTGTTCCGCGGGCTGCCGGCTGCCATCGGCCTCTCCTTTCGCTGTCTCGCTCGGGCGATGGTCTGGCCTGTGCGCCTCCTCCCTTCCCCTTCGTCTTCCATCTCTCCTTCCTCTCCCTAGTCCCTCTCTCCTCCGGTGCCTTTCCTCCGGCCTGTTGGTGGTTGTCGGGGAAGTCGTTTCACCCTCTTTCCTCTCGCTTTCTTTCTTTCCGTCTAACTTTCTTTTCTTTTTCCTCTTTTAATTAAAAAGTAACGGAGCTTCTATTAAGTTCTGTTAAGTTTAACCTACAAGGGCGCGACGCGAAATGAACCAAAACCTTAGGGGTACCACGCGAAATATGCAAAAGAGTTGTATACCTCGCGAAAATTGCAATACACAGGGGTACCTCGCGAAATTTCCGATTTTTTAATTTCAACTCCTGTGAAATTTTAATCACTTTTGAACTCTACCCCATATGGGCCGACAGTTGCAGCTCCGCAGGCTCATCCCTCATCCAAGGATTCAAATATATGCCTACTCCGTATCCTATTTTGGGTGTTTCCGTGGATTCAAAAATTGAAATTGAAAGTTGAAACCCGCAAGACGAACTCAAGAAGACAACCAATACCCTCTCCCTTTCTCTCTGTCTTTGTCTCTCTCTCTCCCTCCAATTCATACTTGGGTTGGTTGCACTGTTGCAGACGACACCCCAATATCCCCACTCCTTTCTCTCTCTCTCTCTCTAGGCTTTAGCAGAAGTAAAACCGACTATTCGCCCCAAAAGGAGCTTTTCAGCTATGGGCGGCGAAGGAGTTGCGTCAAGCACAAGGGTTTTTGTTTCTCTTTCCAACCAGTAAAGCACAAGACAGAGGAGAAGAAAAAGAAAAGAGTGAGTGTGAGAGAGAGAGAAATTAGTTGGGAAACTGTGTGACTGTTTTTCTGTGTTTCGTGGATTTCAGTGTTGCGTTTCACAGTCTCCGGTAGAGAAGCTTCGGATCATCTCTCTAGCTCCTTTTTTAATCAGGAATTGCTGCTTATTGCTTGCTGCTGGACTCCCAGGAAGGAAGACGGTGATTATGGCGTTTGGCTCGATAATTTGTTGCGGCAAGCGCTCCGATCGGTACTATCTTCTCTCCAATTGAAACCCCTTTTTACATGTCCGTAATAAATTCAATTATCTGAGGTGGAATTTTTGTTGATTGTGAGTTTCTTTGAACCCTAAATTTCATGAATTGGGATTCCATCCTTCCGAAATTGCTCTGCTTTGCTGCTTTCCTCCCAAATCCGATTCCTGTATGTTTTTAAACCGTGTTCTTAGTTGACAAGGTCTGATTATAACAATTATTAATTACCTCATGCCATGAAATGTGGAAGTTCAAACTTGCTGATTGCTTAGTAAGGAAATAACCTTAACAGTATCTGAAGATTCTGAACATCAGATATTCTGTAGCTAGTTTTCAAGATCTTGTATTTGTTAAGTGTTTTTGATACACAGAGAATGACAGAAGTCGGGAACCAGCCCTTTTTCTCTTTCTGTATAATTTGGGACTGAAATTAAGCAACTTGATTGAAGTCTCACTTTTTTTATTGGTGATGATTCGTGAGGAGCAAAGTGGTTTATTTTCTAGATTGATTGTATATCTGGAAGTTAACTTGCATTACGATATTCATTTAAAAGAGGTGCATGACAATTATGCAGGAAAAGCAAAGGAAAGAAGGAGCTAACATGGAGGAAGTTTTCGCTGAAGGAATTGCATTCAGCTACGAACAATTTTAATTATGATAACAAACTCGGGGAAGGAGCATTTGGAAGTGTTTACTGGGGTCAACTTTGGGATGGATCACAGGTAGTGAAAGATCATTTCCCTCCTTTTTTTAACCCTATGATCTGAAGTACACTCGGCATTTTTCCTTCTTTGTATATATGGATCAGTGATTCCATTGAAAACAGAGGTTTAGGAACTAAGAAACTGTGAATTTTCTTAGTTTGACAATAAGGATTCTTACATGTTTGACTTAAATTGATCACATAGTTGTGTGCATGCCTTTGCACTCATTAGTCATTGGTAAATTTGTTCGTTCCACTTCCATCCGCATATTCCATTAATCTTCCGTTATACAGTATGTCTATTGGTTTCTGTCTCTTGTCCAATACTCCCTCTGATCTAAAATAGATGATTGTTTATAGGATAAATTTTGATCAATATTACTCTCTGTCTTAACCAAAACATGTCGTTTACTATTCACGCTTTCTTAGAACTTTAGAAGGATAAAAACTATATTAAATACAGTATCAATTTTTTTATTTTTTATATAAATTCATACTTTTTAGTGATAAGTATGAAATTATATATACACACTTCAACAGTTCAACGGAGGGAGTAGATTTTTTTTGGATTTTCTAGATAAATGGTTGTAATACTTTGTCCTATTCAAAGGTTGTAATACTTTGTATTGATTTTGTTGACTTTTTAAAATCTTTTGATTGGTTAATGTGTAGTGGGTATTAAAAGGTTAAAATTTATGAAAAAGTAGAATGATATGTTTATATAGAAGTGATGTATTTTCTTAAAACTCACCATTTGCTAAAAAAATCATTTATTTGGAGTACTTTGTAACACGAAGGTTGCATTTGCAGATTGCAGTTAAACGGTTGAAGGTCTGGAATGACACAGACGAAACAGAATTTTCCGCTGAGATTGAGAAATTGGGACAAGTTCGCCATAAGAATTTACTCACTTTGCGCGGATACTGCTCTGAAGGCCAAGAACGTCTCATTGTTTACGATTACATGCCAAACTTGAGCTTATGGTCTCATCTTCATGGGCAGAGCTCGACCGAATGCCTCCTTGATTGGACCCGGAGAATGAACATTGCCATCGGATCTGCTGAGGGTATCTCGTAAGTATTATTCAGACTACCTAAATTGTCCTGTTCTACCTAATTATGCAGATCCATTAACACACTTGTGATTTATGTGATCTATAGACATCTCCACACTCGAGCCAACCCCCATATCGTACATAGGGACATCAAAGGTAGCAATGTATTGCTTGACTCAGATTTCCAGGCGAAGGTCGCTGATTTTGGGTTCGCCAAGTTCACCCCTGATGGCACCACACAGGTAACCACCAACGCCAAAGGCGCACTTGGCTACCTTGCACCCGAGTACGCAACACTAGAGAAGGAGAAAGAAAGTATTGACGTGTACAGTTTCGGGATCCTTTTGCTTGAACTTGCCAGTGGCAGACGGCCCATCGAGAAGTCAGAGCTATCTGCGCAACATATTGCCGAATGGGCCTTTCCATTGGCCCACAAGAAGAAGTTTGACGAACTTGCAGACGCGAAATTGAATGGCAAGTATGTGGAAGCCGAGATGAGAAGGGTGACCATTGTTGGAGTTATTTGTACACACAGAGAGCCCGAGAAGAGGCCGGTGATGTCTGAGGTGGTAGCCTTACTGAAGGGAGAAGCAAAAGAGAAACTGGCTGAACTGGAAAATGAAGTGTTCAGAGAGGAAATTGTTGGGCATGGTGATGAGATAACCAAAGAGGAAGACACGTATGAGACCATCTCGGAGGAGAAAGGATCGAAATCTGAAGTCGAAACTGTTGATTCGGGTTCCGGAGATACACACTGTAGATCAAGCTCGTCCTAGTGATGCATGTTTCATAAGATAGGATTGTGATTTCGCAATTTTTCTGGGCTCTTCTTGCAGGCTTAAGACTTGAAAAAAGGATGAATGGCTCGTCCTTGAAGTCTGAAGACTGAAAGATCAGAAGATTCAGCTTGCAGAGAGACTTTATGAGCTTCTGCCTTGACAGAAACTCAGCGTTTTGAATGCTAATGTACAATATCAGCTGCGTTTTGATTTTGGTTTTTTCACATTTGCCATGTGTGCTTGCTCCATCTGTAGTATTCCAAGTAGGAAGTAGGGAGTCATGTGACTCATGTATACACCTCAATTTGTGTGTGGATTGTAATTTGTAAAAATGTTGGTTTTAATTTATGGTTCTAGAAGATTTAAAAAAAAAAAAAAATGGTGTTGTTAACCGCACTACAAAAAATTTGGTAGGGCACCCAAAAAAATAATACACTTCAGTGTTTTAAAAACGGAAGTTGTGCTATATTAATTATTTGTTTGTTTTTATTTTTTGGAAAATATAATATAAAACTTTCGTGTTTAAAAAACAAAAGGTCAAATCAACTTTATACCTCCCGTTTTTAAAACACGAGAGAATAAAACTACTTTTTGCCTTCCGTTTTTAAAAACTGAAAGGACAAATTTACTTTTTGCCTTCCGTTTTTAAAAATCGAAAGGACAAACTACTTTTTGCCTTCCGTGTTTGAAATACGGAAGTTCAAAATAGTTTGCTTTCCGTGTTTGAAATACGGAAGTTCAAAATAGTTTGCCTTCCGTGTTTAGAAAACGTATGGGTATGATTTTATTTTATTTTTTTCGGTCAAAAAGGGGTATGAATATGACGAATATGCTCGATAACGGGTATTTTGCCCTAGTTGCGCCGAACTCCATAGAAGAATGTCAAACCACGCATCCAATGGTAACGAATGATAACGAAGGAGTCAACAATAATATTCAGGTATTTATGAACTTTTATAGTAGAATTTAATGATAACATTGATTCAATTCGTGAAATTTGATTATTTTCAACTCTATTTCAATTGTTTTCAGTTTGATAGAATGAACATTGTTGGATTTGATTATTCGCCTTGTTTTGCGAATAATTATTACTGGAGGGATAAAAAATCGATGTTAGAATGGGCTCGGCAGATTGCTTTTGTGAACAACTTTGTTCTCACAATTGTAAAATCTTGGAATAGCTCGGCAACCCGATACGGCTCAGTATATCTTGGATGTGAAAAATATGGAGAAAATAGAAATCGTAAGAAGAAAATTAGAGGTGTTGATGTACTAGTAATAGTCCCACGGGATGGAAGGTCTACAAAAAATAATTGTCTATTTTTGTTGTATGGTTTGGAAGCCGAAAGAAATGTATGGCGGCTGAAAGTGGAGTGTGGTATGCATAACCATAAACTGCCTCCTAGACTGCAAGGTCATCAAATGGTGGGACGATTGACGAATGAGGAGATACAACTAGTGAAAGATTTGACATTTGGAGGGGTAAAGCCAATTCCCCTTCTTGCGACATTGAAAAATACTTTCAACGAGAATTTGAGCACGAGACAACAAATTTATAATGCAAGGGCGAGAATCAAGAAGAATGAGATGCAAAATATGACCCCAATGCAACACCTCCACAATATGCTCGCGTATCGAAAATTCACTTTCAGTCACAGGCTTCGTCCCGATGGGTCTTTGCAAGACTTAGCATTTGCTCATAAGGATTCACTAGAGTTGTGGAAGAAATTCTCATTCGTCATGATTATGGACGCAACCTATAAGACCAACATGTAAGCTTAACATAATTTTGGTTGAGTTTGTTCGGATCAATATATATGTTATTGTAAAGTATCACAAATCATTATCAAAATGTAATTAGTTGAATTTTATGGATTTTATTATATTTTAGTTATTATTTATTTTATATTATTATTTGATTTTTTTTAATTATATTAACAAATTTTCATTAAAAAAATCAAATATTTATAAAACATTATATTAAAGGATATCAAAATGTAACTTATGCAATAAATTTGGTTATTTACTCTTTATTGGATAAATAAATGAAAAAATATTAAACAGTATGTAAAGAAGAGTACTTACTCTTATATGATATACTAAAATATAATTTATTAACAAAACGCGGAAGGGCGTGGGTAACCGTTATAATTTATTTATTAAAGTTATGTGTGTTTCTATTTTTTTTTAAAATAAGTTAAAATCAAACTCGTTTGTCTTTTCAAAATACTTTTAAAATTGTACTCCCGTATTTAGAAAACGAGAGTTATAAAATAGTTGTACTCCCGTGTTTAAAAAATGGGAGGTGTAATTAAAATTGTACTTCCGTTTTTTAAATACGAGAGTACAACTCAGTTTTATAACTCCCGTGTTTTAAAAACGGAAGGCAAAACTAAAATTTGTACTGTCGTTTTTCAAACACGGAAATACAACTTATATTTTGAACTCCCGTGTTTTAAAAACGGAAGGCATAAATTAACTTTCCATTTACCCTTCCGTTTTCAAGGCAAGGAAGTACAAAGCCTTTTTGAGTGCCCACCCCAAATATTTTGTGGTGGAATTAGAGGACGCGAAAAAAAAATTATGGTTTCTAAGCGCCACCTCATTTAGTGGCGCTGTTATTCAGAGGAATAAAAACTACTCCCTCCGTTCGGCAAAACTTGTCGTTTACTATTCATGCACGTTTTTTTAGAACGATAAAAACTATATAAAATATTCATTTTTTTATAATTTTTTTTAACAAGTTTGTACTTATTAATAATAACTACGAAGTTGTTAAAAAAATTATTAAAAAGACTAGATATTTTATATAGTTTTTATCTCCTAAAAAAGCGTACATGAATAGTAAAGTGTCAAGTTTTTTCGAACGGAGGTAGTATAGATTACTTTTACTTTTCCTTCTTATAAAAGAAAAGAAGAAGCTAGTGGAACAGAAAATTAAGCCGTAGGCAAATCGAATAGTAAATCCATGTAAAGCAAGGATAGATCTCAACTAGAAGATTGATGAGAGCTCGAAGCAGAGCATACCAGATCCTAGGCACTAGTTTGGAAACGAAGAAAAGCCCTGACGAAGGGGACTGAATCGACTGATAATAATCGAAATTGAGATTCTAAGATAAAATTAGACATGGAAAAAAAGAAACGAATGTTGGATGGTGATAAAACTAGACATGGAAAAAACATACGACCGTGTTGATTGAGACTTCTCCTTTCAAATCCTGGCGAAATTCGACTTCCACCCAACCTTTATAGAATGGATAAGAGAATGTGTAGAAACAGTCTCATTTTCAATTTTGGTTAACAATGGCCCTACAGAATTATTTAAACCAACTAGGGGTCTTTGTCAAGGTGACCCATTATTGCCATTTTTATTCATACTGGGAGCGGAAATCCCAGAGAGGCTCCCAAAAACAACTCGATTATCCCAGAGAAGTGTTTCTGTCCCAATCCCCTGTAAATTATGTAACCACCATTTTGAAGATGAAACACATTTTTTTATTGAATGTTGTTTCGCAAATCATCCAGCTCTGCAAATACAGGCAATCCAACACATCATACCCAGTCTACTAAACAACACAAGAGATATTAAAGTAATCATGAGCACATTAGGTGATAAACTCAAGCCCACGGAAAAAGAAGCTCCAGCGCTCAAATGGTGGGTCATTTGGTTTTACAAAAATCAGATTACCTTCCGAGATGACCATATTCCATCAAATAGGGAAATACAGTTTTTCATAAATACGCTTTACGAGAATTGGAGAAAAGCATATAAACAAGAGGAGGACACGTGAATAGAAAATATAAAAAACAAGCCAGGCCAAAAAACTAAAGAAACAACAAAAACTAAATGGAGAAAACCGGAACGATGAGTCATGAAACTAAATTTCGATGGTTCATCTAAAATTTGGATGGAAGCACCACGGGGTACATAATCTGGGAATAGGAGGGAAACCCCATTTTATTGGGGCACAAACATATAGGTAAATAATATCATCTTATGGCGGAAGCCCTTGCCCTGAGAGAAGGAGTAATTAAAGCCAGAGAACTTCATATCCGAAAAATCGTAGTTGAAGGAGATTCACAAATCATCATCAACCATCTAGCACGGAAAGGAAAATGTCTTTGGGAGATTGAATTGACTATGAGAGATATCAAAACACTCGTTCAGTGCTTTCATGGAGTATCCTTCTTGCATGCCCCTCGCATTGGGAATAACCGCTCTTTGCGGGGGCATGCACTTGAAACATATCTAGGTATGTTAGATCTCATCCGGCAGGATGCGATCGGCTAGGTTTTGGCCAGCCGAATTTTTGCCTTATCAAAAAAAAAATTGAAGGAGACGGATTCAGAAAACAAATACCGAACCGGGTTCACATGAACCTAAAGCATGAAATAGAAAGTTGTAAGCAACAAAAGGGCCGAAGCCCAATATCATATGAGAAAGGCCTGAGCCAAAATAAAACATCAAAACATAAACAGATTTTTGCCTGGTACCCTTAGTATAAGTAAATTCGCGAGGTGTACGAAAGTTTGCTATATTTTGTCAAATATCTTTGAGGTTTCTATTTTTTCGCAAAACGCCCCTTGTTTTTTTTAATGAAAAAATGTTATAACATAGCTAAGTAAAAAAAAAAGAAAGAAAGGAAATACCTGTAAAGAATCCATTGAAAATTTGAAAGAAAGAAAGGAAAGGCTTGACCTTAGACGCCATCGACACGAGAGGGAATGGAGTAGAGGAGTTGGAGGAGATGTTCTCAAAGCTTAACCCCATGGCTAATGAGATTATTCCTTCTTATTTGTCAAGCCCTAGCCATGGCTTCGAGAATGAATTCTTCGTGAACGGGTTCGGGATGAATCAGATGATGAGATTGGGGATGTGAGGTGTTAATTTGAGCGGTTTTAGACGTGTAACTTGAAATTTTTATCACCTTTATTTCCTAATCTTTTATTTTGGGTATAATCAGTGGTAGAGCCAGAAACATTTCGAGGGGGGGGGGGGGCACAATTGTACATATGATATAGTTTTGGATTAAATTGGCCTAAAGAATTATATATAATACGATAATAAATTATATTATTTTAAGATAAAATGTCATTAATTTATGATAAAACGCTATCATTTTTTTTTTCGCACCTAAAAAAAAGAAATATAAATATATAAATGAAATATCCGGAATTTGTTTTAACTAAGTAAGTGTAGGAAACGCAAATAAACATTAAGTGAAGATTATGGTTGTTATATGAGCTGAATAGCTAGAGCTTGGCTCGAGTTTTGCTCAATAAAAGCTCGACTCGAGCATCATTTACAAAATGAGCTTATTATGAGCACATTTTTATGCTCGATTCAAAGCTCGGCTCGTCAAATACCACGAATTTCATAAAATTTACATTTTTTTTAAAGTTACTATGTCATGAGCAAGGAAGGTTGCATAATACTTGGAAAAAAACTCAGCTCAAGCTCGTTTATTTACTAAACAAGCCGAGTATGAACTTGAGTTCAAATATAGGTTCGACTCGAGCTCGAATCGTTTCTAAACGAACTAAATATAATCAAGCAATACTAGACTTGTTTGACTCGAATAACCACCATAACCAATATATAACTTGTTACACTCATAATATAAAATAACGCATAACTAGATATAAAAAATTTAAACTTGCGTAACTTCTTATCTAATTGTCGAAATGATTAGTATAACCTCTCATTTCGAAGCTCTCGAGATGAATTATAATATGTGAATGTCAATTTAAGTAAAATATAAAAGCATTATAGTCTATTGAAACAAAATTAAAGTGATTAATATATCTTTAATTTTTTAAACATTCATAACTTTTTACTCAGATGTCAGATTAGGGTGTATTATATATTAAAACGAAGCTATCGACAAGGAGAATACATCTTGGTAGTCCGTCGTATGAGAGGAGGGGTATGTGACCCCCCAGGACCCCCTAACTCCGCCCCTGGGTATAATTTTGATGTTGGGTTCTTGCTTTGATTGGATTGGGATTTGTAGAATAATGTAAAAGGAGGAACAACAGTGGTAGGTCTATCATGGCCCAAAGGGAGGAGGTAGTTCATAGGCTTGTGTTTGTTTATGATATTGATGATGATGTAAATAAACCCTAAATTTGCTTTCTCCATTTGGCTTTATATGTGTTTTTATCATCGTTGAGTGACTTATTTGAAGAGCTAATTATGTTATGTGTGTTCTTATTATGTGTTAAAGGTTGACTGAAGAGCAGCTAGCAACTCTGTTTATCATCTGTGGGCAGGTAAATTAATTTCTTCTTTGTTGCTTTAAGTGGGTTGATGATCTATCTTACGATTGGTTAAGCGACTATCCATTGAAACGATTATGGTTTCCTGTATGTGAAGGTTGTCGACTGTCGAATTTGTGGCAATCCAAATTTTGTACTCCAGTTCGCTTTCGTTGAGTTTACTGATGAGGGTATGTGGTTGCCTATCTGGATCATCTTGATCTTTTGAGGGTTTGTTAGAAATTTGGATTATCTTATTGTAATTGTGTGTTTTCGGTTATGCTTGTCTAGCAGAGAGTGCACAAGTTGCTTTGACTCTATTTGGATTATCATATTGTATGCATATCCTCTTTTTCCTTGCCTAACTTACAATTATTTGTGATGAACTGATGATAGGTTAAATTTATGCTTGGTAAATTTAAGCTTGGTATTTTCTGTTTATAACCTTTTATATACTTTGAATTTTTCGCCTATTGGCTCAATCGGTAGAGCATTGTGCTTAGACACAAGATGTGGGTTCGAATCCTGCATAGGCCACACATGCATATTACAAATTGTAGCAAGCTAGCAAGGCCATCGTATTGTTGTTTTACTTTATGTTTGGAATTTGAGATTGCCTATGTTGTTATAAGACTCAATCAAATTTAGGGTGATTTATAGATTGAATATAGTGTGTTTGGATTTACCTATGTTGTGTTGTCTTTTTAGTCTAATTTATAATACCTAATATTATGTTTGCCTTTTTAGATAGATTATGTGGGATTCGAACCCACATAGACCGCTGTTCAAAATTTAGAATTCAGAAGCTGTAAACAGAATTCATGACAACAACCATTTTTGTAAGAGGATGTTGTAAGCAGAATTCTTAAGATGTTGTGTTTCATGACAACAACCATGTTCTTATTTTACACATTTTGTAATAAAAATGGCAGCTACCATTTCTAAAGATGATGTGTTTTCAAAAACAGAATTCATGAAAACTTACAACTTCAAAAACACAAAATTCATGATGGCTTCAAAAACAGATTAAAAAATAGCAGTTGTAAACATAGAATTTTGTTACTTTGCATTAAAAATATGCATTTTGTCATATTCTTGTAAAAAATATGCATCCTTCCAAAAAAAAAATTGCGTTCTTATTTAAATTATGAATCCACATATCCAACAAGTATATTTGATGTATTATGATGGCACACTAAAAAATCTACATGTGGTTACTTTTTTGTCAAAATATTTGCCACTAAAAAATCTACATTTTGTCAATTTATTGTAAAAAAAAATCTGCATTCTTCTAAAAAAATCAGCATTCTTCTCTAAATGATGAATCCATATATCTAGCAAGTATATTTGATGTACTATGATTCCATACTAAAAAATCTGCATTTTCGATCACTTTACTGTAAAATATCTGCATTCTACTAAAAACATGGATTAGCACTTGGTTACTTCTTTAAGCACACCAAACGAAAGCAATATTTGTAGCCTATGTGGGATTTGAACCCATATCGAAGTGTACAATACATTGCTCTACATATATTTAAGCTAATAAGATAATATAATAAAACACAATGTGTGTGTCACCAACCGAAAATTACTCAAAGAAAAGCGGTAGAACATTGTACAACTAGAATAATTTGAGTTACATGGCTCATTTAATAGTTATTTTTGCGATAAATTTCTACATTTTCATCAAAATTAAGCTACCTACATTAGTCAATGGTTAACTGAAAATTAATCTATGGGCTCACTCATTAGAACACAAAAGAGCTTTATATAAATAAAAATAGCATCAGTAAATCCTTAGAATCAGATTAGACAAGTGTAAGAACAATACCACCAACCATGACAAATACAGTCGAGGGGCAATTATTCTGCACAAGTGATCAGAGGGAATCCCTGATAGAGCAATATGGTATTCCCAATCTTTGAAATCCCTAAATCCAAACATAAAAGCCCCAAATCTTGAGATTTTGATTTATCGCAAGCCCCAATCCCTCAAATCCCAAAATCCAAACACCATTCCATATCCAAATCTTAAAACCTAAATTTTGGGATTTTTAAAACGAAAAATTGAACGCATACCTGTTCATCAAACCCCTAGTTGTTGAAGTCGCCCACCTCGCAATACCCATCGAGATTCCAGAGAAACCCCAAACCCTTGAAAGGATCCCTGGAGCAGAGTCTCCGTCTCAACTAAGCCATTGATTTTTACCTCTTCACTGAAGCAACGATCAAGCCAACAAAGCCATCAAGCAGAAGTCTTCTCCTTCTCTCTCTCCGCTGAAGCATATGGAGTCATGAAGGTTTTTTTTTTCTTTTATTTTTTTAACAAAATTATTAAGGCCCCGTTTGGTATCGATATCAGTATATCGGATATCGGATATCAGATATCACCCCTTGATATCTGATATCGGTGTTTGGTACGGGAGTATATCGATATCAAGTGATATACTAGATATCAGGTTTAGGGTATCACAAGCCCATTTTGATATACCCATATTTTGGGCGGTATAGGTTGGATATCAGTATATCACCGTCCTTACTCCTCTCTTTTGTTGCTCCCTAGTGTTCGCTCTCGCTCTTGCCTCTTCTGGTTACTCCCTTTCGCTCTTGTTCAGGTACGCTCCTCTTTCTCTTCTTCTCTTCTGGTGTTCTTCCCTTCTCTTTCTTTCCTCGTCACTACATGTGAGTCGATTTGGAAATATAGGGTAGGGCTGTACTAGCACATAACCACGTGATCAACACAAGACCACTACCATATGTATTTGAATTACCATGAGCTGTCAAATGGTATGCATTCTAGAAGCCTCATGCTTGGAGGCTACTCCTCCTTAGGAGATTAGGACACTTGTCACTAGATCCTTGCAAAGGACAAATTCATAGTCTCTATATAATCTTCATGTACAATGTAATGGAGGTAAGAAACAATGAAATGAATACAATATTCTACATACATTTAAGCATGGTATCACGAGCAGGTTATGGCCCACGCCTCTATCTGGGAATTCCCCACCATCTCTGCAATTTTTTTTCCCTCCAATGGAGCCTCCTCCACAGCAAATTACCTCCTCTACTCTACCCTCCCAATCCATCCCTACCTTCAATAGCCTAAACACCATCAAATTAACAACCGGAAATTTTCCAATTTGGAAAAAGCAACTCACTTCTTACCTCAAAGCCAATCGTCTCTATTCTTTTGTTGATGGCTCACAATCTAATCATTTGGTATGATATTAATGATCTCTTTAATTTCGTTTCTCAATCATCACTGAAATGGTAGGATAGATGTAATCATATGGTATGATATTAATGTTCTATATGTAGGAAAAGTAATATTGTTTGATAATAAATTAGATGTAACCTTTTTGTTTAATTGTTAGGAGTCGAAGCTGGAGCTCAGGAGAGGCAAGCGTGATAGGAAGCAACCAACATCCTTAGGGGATTGCGTGGTGGCTCAACCATCTAAGCGGGATCGAAAGGGTGCAAAGGCAACATGTCCAAGCAATGATGCAGCTTAGGTGGAGATGGTCACAGATGCATAGAGAGACGAGTTCTTGGCGTGGTTGGAGAAGTTCCCCGGGCAGGTGAAGGGCCCTGATGAGACCCGATTGGGAAAAGAGTTCTTCAACGTCCTCATATCACCCGGCGTATGGACATCAACCGATGTACGAAGATATTCCACCAAGCACGTGTTTCCTTCTTCACATATGTCATGAGATTCACACTAATGGGAATTTGGAACTTATCCCATAACGCAACACATCCAGCATGCCCTGGTTCTCGTACGCAAGGCCTTGGACGCCAGGGAGGGTGACAAGAAGTCGGGTGTGGTCGTGCTGGACCCTTACTGGCAGGAGCAAGTGACCAAACAATGGGAAGCGTGTGGTGGGGATGCAGGGTGCATCACCAAAGTACTTGCGTCGTATAATTACAAGGGGAAGCATTGGATTGGGCTCGTCATCGAGCTCCTCAAGTGGACAGTCTTCGTGCTGGATTGCGACTGGTACCAGATCAAGGACAAGGACCTACAGAACTACCTCAAGCTCGTTGCCAAGCTCATCCCGACAGTCATGCAGTTCAACGTGGAGCTTCGTGCTAGGCATACCCTCAATGTCCCGAATCCTTTCCCAATATCCCGCACTGTCAACATCCCCTCCAAATGAAAAATCGTAAGTCTTCAATTTATTGTTTGCTTCAATGATATTATATGTAAGATGCAATGAAACCAATGGTAAGATATAATGAAACCAATGGTAGGATAATAGGATGATAATGGTAAGATGTATTGAAACTCATGGTATAATCCTTTCTCATGAAGGGGGGGGGGGGGGGGGGGACTGTGGAGCATACGTTATCAGGACGTTGCAGCTGGTGGCCGAGGGCGTTGAAACCTTCAAGACCGTGAACGACACATTTATTGCGCCCTACCACCAGTACTTGGGACCCTCCATATAACGTAACACTTTGTAGGCCTCTACCCAACCTGTCTCAGTGGTTTATGCATTATGTTTGTGGTGACATTATGAACTGCTTATGATGTTGGTTTCTGATTTCGTGGACTGACTTGTTGTTTGGAAACTTATGTTGTTGCTTTGTTATGTTGTTGGTTTGGAAACTTATCTGGTTTGGAAACTTATGTTGTTGGTTGTAATGTCTTTTAATTTGTTAACGGTTTTAATGTGTTGTGATTGGAATGGTTTGAACTAGTATTTATGCTAGTCTTCAATTTTGCCTTCTTACACCCGCAATGGCAAATGCAACGGGGTATATGTTATGGTTTGGGTCTTGGACAGTCGCAAACATCAAGTATCCACGATACTTCCACTTTAAGAAACTTCCATCCACCGAGAATACCTGCCAATGTCAAACACTCATAATAGGTAGAATGTAATTTCACTATTGGTAGGATCAGAGTACACAGTTGGTAATATGTTTAATAGAATGATATATTCCACCAATTGGTAAGAGAAAATGGGCAATTCGGTAGGATAATCAAGTGGCGAGGTCTTACCTGTCTCAGGTGTGGGATGGTTGTTGATAGAGTATATTTTAGTCCTGTTTTTAGCGTGGAATTGCATATTAGTTTAGATCATTCTTACATATTTTATAGCTTAATTTATATTATTTGCTTTTCGGAGTCTACACTAGTGTTTTTATATATTTCAGGTATTTACGGGCTGGATCGTATGGATTTGAAGATTGCTCGCAATATATGGGATCATGGTAGGAATTGGAAGCAAGATGGGCTAGCTATATATTGGACTGGTGAATACCGTATTCAGGTATTTACGGGCTGGATCGTATGGATTTGAAGATTGCTCGTAATATATGGGATCATGGTAGAAATTGGAAGCAAGATGCGCTAGCTATATATTGGACTGGTGAATACCGTATTCAGAGAGGAGGTGCGGCTCCAAGGCGTGTGTGCTCGATCACTACGTATTAGATAGAGCTCCTCGCTAGTTTACTGTTTCATTAGATTAAATTAGATAATATTAATTAGATACATATATATTATATTTAAATTAGGATAGATAGATACTACGTATTAGATAGAGGAGGGTTTAGCATATTCTTACTATATATACAATTTATACGGCAATACAACGGGGGAGGCCGAATGTGAACTAACAGTGATACGGCCGAGACCAGTTTGCCTCCTCTTTAACCTAATTGTGTTTTGTCTTATTTTTTATGGAGACCTAAACTCTCCCGTTTCATCTACAATTTGAAGCTTTGTTTAGATTGATTGTGAGTTTCTGAATCTTGTTTCTTATTTCCTATATTGAATGTTTCGACTTCTTTTTTCTTGAATGTTTGATTGTTTTATTCTGTCTTGTCTGATCAACTTGGTAGAATCAATTCAATTGCTAGGGTTTTGTAGATTCCTGGTTGTGAACCTTAACCTAAGTAGCAAACTTGTTTCTTTAGGGCTGGTTGAACTAATTGAATGAGTAGGAAGTTGAATGTGTTGTTAAATCCCTCTTTAGGGACTGCAAATACCTTGGTTAATCTCTGAACTTAAAGCTATCAATTGGGTTAAATCCTTCTTTAGGGACTGTTCGATTGATAAGGGTTTCTAGGACTGGTTGGACTAGTAACTATATTAGGTCGGGACAAGGGCATTCATAGGAAGACTAAAAGGGCAAGAGGAAGTTACAATATCAATTCAACCAAATAAAGTGGATAGTTGTAGGTAGAACGATTTTTTCTAAATTGCATTAATTTGTTTATAGTTTATTTTATTTTCTTTATTATTTTCACCACCCAAAAACCCCCCTTTTCCTATTAATTGGTAAATAAACATAACTTGGAAATACTTGATTCTCTATGGGATCGACTCGTGCTTACCACACTACATTAGTTAGGTAGGTTCGAAATTATTTTGATACGGTTAACGCGACTAAAAACCGATCACCAGTTGTCCTCCAAACCCCCAAGCTAACGAACGTATACTTGAATTGCCGGTTATGATCATGTAATAATGTGGTTTTGGTCCCGAGGTTTGCTTGTTCAAGGATGTAAAGGTATGAGGCCATACAATCGTAGCTCTCTTCGTAGGTCTCATACAAGTCATCCCTTACGGATCCCTTCGCCTTGCGTGCCTTCCAGTAGCTGCAGTCCACACCCAATCGAGACTTCATCAACGTCATGATCTAACGCGGAATCAGCTCCTTTCCTGATCGATCGAACCTGCGAAGATGCGATCAACGGGTTACTTGTGTATCCACCAAGACATAGTACATACACGGAGAACAAGACGGCGGTTAAGGAACTTACTCGGACACGAAACTCTGCCCCATCAGGTTGTAATTGGCGTTCCGCTTGTAGTTGCTCATGACACTTACCTTGCAAGTGTGTTCGTCCATGATCTTACGAATCATCCACTTCTTAGTTCGCCGATACGTTGAAGCCCGACAATACCATGAGCAATTCGGTTCGGGGCATACAACCATGTACGTTGTTGTTTTCCCACTGCGTCACTCTGTCATACCATTACGTTGTAATCCATCCTACCAACTGCTTCAGTTTGTCCTACCATTACGTTGTAATCCATCCTACCAATACCAGATTGTATACCACTCCCAGCTGCAAGCCCCCTACCTCCCACTCACGCTCTCATTTACAGTCCTACAACAGTCTCCCTCCCCCGCTACACATGTATCACACAGGCAGGGCCCTCCAGTGTCACTGCTAAGGTCATCTAATATCCTTTTCTCCTCGATCGATCGCCGCACCTTCTCATCCGCCCCACCGCCTCCATCAAGACCATCATCCAAGTCTTTCTGTGTGGTGGGAGGCCCGGTTAGGAGTATTTCCCCTAGGGTGGGAGACGAGAGGTCGTTATCCCCTTCGGAGTCTTCCGACCGATGTCCATTGGAGGGAGTGGATACGCTTGTCGTTTTCACCCGTAAGGTGATGTGCAGTGCGATTGGCCAAGCTCGTGCACCGGATTCAGTGTTGTAGAACTTGTAGGCTTCTAGGTCATCGTTATCCCGGACCCGAATCGGAGTAGCCCGCCCCATCGAAGGAGGGAGGTAGGTGAGCTCAATGTCGTATAAGACCATGTCCACATCGAATTTGGAAACTATCTTCTCCTGCAGTACGTGCCTCTCCCTTGAACACCAAACTCCCACTCCCGGGATCCCACCAACCACCGAATACGACATTCAGACATACCTTATCACTTGGGGTACACCACGGGAACAAAGGATCAGCCTGGGGGATAGTTCTGATATAAGAAAAAGGAACAACTACAAAGGAAATGTACAAGATAACTTACCCATCGCTGCTAGTGCTACCAATAAACTTCTTGCACTTTTCCAGGCATGGAAAGACAGTTGAACACTATTGGCGGGCAAAAAATTTATTATTGGTAGGATGGGTACTGTATCGTTTCCTCTGATGCACGTGTGACTTTTCCCTCATCCTTTCCGCTTCTATCCTACTCTGCCTCACTTTTTGCAGGGCATGTTTTGGTGTTTCAGATCCTCCTCTCAAGTTTATATATGTGCTTGGGGAACACCCATTAGTTCAATAATTGCATTTTCCTCACATAATTGCTCCCCCCTTCCCCCCAATGAGGAACCCCGTTTTGGCGCCAAAACTACACCGACAGTCCGCCAAATCATATACAATGAATCCCCTCCAAATTCTCTCCAAAATCTCTACGGGTATAGAAGGACAGGTTTAGCCAATTGGTAAGACAAATTTCTTCTATTGGTAAGAAGGGAAGTGTCCAGTTTCCTTAAAAGAACGGGATGATTTTGCCCTAACATTTCCACTCGTCTCCTATATTGCTTCTCTTTTTGCAGAGCATTTAATGAGGATTGACACCCATCAATCAACCTTGTATATGTGTTGATTTTCATCCTTAACTCCAATCATTTCATTTTCCCCTTATAAATGCTCCATCTTTTTCCATCTTAAGAACCCCTTTTTGGCGCCATTTCACCTGTTCATGTCAGTGATTCCCCCCTCCATATCTCTCTCTCCCACAGGAGCGGAGCTGGGCTGGCCGAAAAAAAAAAACAAAAAAATATTTTTTTTACATATATTTAAGGTAATATAACATTTTAAGTGATATTTGAAGTAGAATTGCTATCTAGCTCAATTGGTAAAGGGGAGGAAAGAGAATTAAATGGTCTTGGCTTCAAATCTCAAACTCTTCACTTTTTATTTGTTTTATTATATCATTATTCCACACAATTATTTAGGGATTTATTTGTATATTTTTAGTTTCTCTAAACTATTTCAATTAAAAAATGTCATGTCATATTTAAATTTAATGTTTTCCTTCAATATTGTTTTAAAACTAATTCTTCTTGATTTTTTTCCTATATTTTTTTTTGTTTTTTCAACTATTTCACTAAAAATATCATAAATATATCACAATTTTAGTATTTATTCAATATTTTTTGTAAAAATCTTCTTAATAGGTATAAAAAAAATTACGAATTTTTTTTAGCACTTCCTGGATTTTATCCTGGCTCCGCCACTACTCTCCCACATGCATGCTATAGTGCCGACCCTTCCCCCTTCACCTGCTACTTTCCCATCCGGTTACCCCAAATATTTGCTAAACTATATAACATCCTACCCTTAGCCAATTTCTCATGGCATAGTCTACTTTTGCAAAGTTTTTTTTTTTGGCCTAAATAAAAACCATTGCGAGTGAATATATATAATGCATGTAATTGCTTTGTTGTGTTATTTTTGCTAAAAAGATCGCCCTAAATCTCTTGTTAGACCAATTGTGAGTAGAAGCTTAAGTATTTATTGAATTTTAATGACATGTAAATAGTCTAATTAATTTTTTAAAATATTAAATTTAAGTTATATTTATATGGTTTGAGATAGTTTTTATAATTAAGTCAATTATGAGTTTAGATAACCACAATTAAGTGTAACATTTTTTTTATATAAGAATTGGTGATCTTTTAAAATAAAAATTATTTTGGAGATATTTTGTAATTAATTTGAATTTAAAGGCAACTTAAGGGCTATTTTTTTTATAATTAATTTGAATTTGAATGTAGTTTGAGGCTATTTTCTACAATCAAGTAAATATTTGAGGTTATTTTCTGCATTTTTTATAGATTCGGCTAATAAGAGCAACAACCCTAAAGTTGGGCTATTTTTTTTCAATTTCCCCTTTTTTCTTTTATTTTTGGTAATTTTTACTATAAAAAAAGAGAAATTTTGGTGAAATATCACCTTTTGCTAATTCAATTAGGTTATTAGCATTCTAAGAAAATAAATTGGCCGCAATAACACCTTATGAAATAAAATTAGCCTCCTAACCCTCCTACCCTGTTCTCTCTCTCACGCTCTTCTTCTTCCTGCTCGCACCTTCGAATGTCGCCGTCTCCACCTTACTCCTCCTCTGTCGCTCACCTCTCTCGCTCACTACTCCTTCCTTTCCATCGTCAATTTCTCAGATCCAAATTAGGGGGGCCTCAATTTCTCATCATCGAAGGCAGCACTCTTCTTCCGCCGTCGCCGCCTCTGGCTGAGCCGATCTGCGGCGCTGTCGCGCGCCTTCGCCGCCTCGTGTTTTCTATATCTGTTCAGATCTTGACTCCCATGGTTTTCGCCTTCCTTTCTCTCCTCAGATCTATGAAATCGGTGTAGCAGAGACGGTGATCGGAGAATCGCAATCCCTTGCCTCTCAGAGGTCTTCGATACTTCCAATCGCCGGAGATGTTGCTGCTACAGTGACGGAGGAAAAGATGCTTGCTTTGACGGCGGCAACAACACCACACTCACACGCCCTCTGCCACTCTTTTAGAGCCTCAAATCCCAAACTATCTCCTCCCACATTCCCCTTCCGGCCAAGGAATCAGTTGAGCCTTGCAATTTCAACCCCAACTAAACGCCGTATTTGTAAAGCCCCCTCCTTGATCACCATGGCTCTAAAACCATGCCAGTTTCATCTCTCTTCTATTACTCCCAATCGAACAAAAATCGGTCATTGAATTCGGTATTTTTGTGTTCGATTTTGCATCTGGGTTTACGCATCTGGCTATTGTGGGTTATCGCTTATTAGTATGAGGTTTTGATATTGGGGGTTTGTTTGGCGCTTTGGAATCAAATTAGGGTTTTATACTTCACCACCCGATTTCAATTTTGAATTGTCTGATGCAACTGTAGGCTAAGATTTTTATGAATTGAGTGAGTCTTGAGGAATCAAATACTATTACTTTAACATTTGTAAACTTGTTTGTGATTGATTGATTGATTCTGTTGCTTATGAACTAGATGTGGCTTGCCTATTTAGTTGTCTATGGTTGAAGGCGGTTGAGATGTGGCTTATTATGATTAGCTGGGTTCGTTCCCTGGGATTCTCAAGTTAATTAGGAGTGTAGATTCAAGTTCACGGTCTCCTAAAATGACTAGTAAAATGATTTGAGTGAAAACTTACCTTTTGGGTTGCTTAATGATGGAATGGTTTTGTTGCTTTCACTAGTTCCTTGTATGTATAGACTGAAGGGGGTTAAGATTGTGTTTGAGCATTTGAAAAAATATGGCCTCACGGTAAAAAAAATTATCATCAAAAAATTAATATAAAAAAAGGGTCTCCCTATATACACCGCAAATCCGCGTTTAGCGCTGCTAATGAAACGTCGAATGTGACGTTTTAGCAACGTTGGATTTAACGTTTTAGCAACGTCGGATCTAACGTTGTAATACGTGAAGTGAAGGATCGGATCGGGCCGAACCGGGCTAACAACGTCGGATTCGACGTTGGTAGGGTAAAAAATAAAATTTCCCAGCCACACACGCACTCACCAAAAAAAAAAAAAAAAAAAAAAAAAACAACGTCCAAAAGGACGTTGCAAATAAAAAAAAATTTGTTTTTTTTAAATACTCCCTCCGTTCAACAAAACTTGACGTTTTACTATTCATGCACGCTTTTTTAGGAGCTAAAAACTATATAAAATATTGAATTTTTAAATGATTTTTTTTAACAATTTCGTAGTTATTATTAATAAGTACAAACTTGTTAAAAAATTTTTTTAAAAAAATGAATATTTTATATAGTTTTTATCATTCTAAAAAAGCGTGCGTGAATAGTAAACGACAAGTTTTGTTGAACGGAGGGAGTATCTTATATTAGGCCCGATCTGACCCGTATTATAGCAACGTTCAATTTGACGTTGTAAAACGTCAAATTCAACGTTGTTATAAAATCCGATAAGTGAAATTAGCAACGTCAGATTGGACGTTGTAGCAACGTCAGATTGGACGTTGTAGCAACGTCTAATCCAACGTTCCTACAACGTTGGATCCAACGAAGTATTTGCGGTGTATATAGGAAACGCGTAAAAAAAGTGTCATCAATAGTCAACGGTAAAAAAAAATGGCATCAATTGTCAATGTGACATCACAGTAAACAAAAAAATGTCATCAAGATTTGAAAAAAGTGGCATTAAAAAAATGTCATCAATCTATTTTATTAGAAAAGTAGCATCAAAACGAAAATAAAATATAATAAAAAATGGCGTCAAAACGACAAAAAGGGCATCACGAAAAATGGCACCACTATAAAAAAAAATTAAAAAAAATCCTAAAGAGCCGGTCAACGGTCAACCTTAATAGTCAATTTGGGAAGGGTGCTAGGTTAGTTAATTAATATTGTTTTGGTGCTAGTTAGCTAATTAGATATTCATAAGGGGCTAGTTGCCAAAATAACACATCAAAAAAAGAAAAAAAAGAAAAGAAGATATAAAAATTAAAAAAGGTCATCCAGGTAGAGGGGAGAAAACCTAATTGACCCTCTCAACCTCAATCCTCTTGATCTCGAGCAATCGACAACCCTCAATCGTCTAATTCCTGTCTAATTCTTCACACAACCTCTAGGGTTTTCAATTCCAAGCATTGAAGATGGTGTTGGCAGAGTTGGGTGGGAGCATTACCCGTGCTCTCCAGCAGATGAGCAATGCTACAATTATCGACGAGAAAGTGCTCAACGATTGTCTCAATGAGATCACTCGTGCGCTTTTGCAATCCGATGTTCAATTCAAGCTTGTTCGCGATATGCAGACCAATATCAAGAAGATCGTCAATCTTGACGATCTTGCCGCAGGTCACAATAAGCGTAAAATCATTCAACAGGTTTGTGTTTTTCCGATTCAAAATTATTGGGGCCTCGTTGTTGATTTATGGGAAGGTATGGGACTGGATGTATTATAAACGGAGATAGGAGTTGAGAATTGGTGATGAGAATGTAACTTTTTTTGGGGTTTTGTGGATAAGTTTTGGTCATGCTGTGCTTGTTATATTTGATTTTGACGGATTTCGCTAATTTGGAAGTGATAAATAACAGAATTTGTAATCTATTATTTGTGTGGTTAGCTTAGCGCATCATATAAACTCTGATGAATATGGTTGACAGGAGGTGTGATGAGAAAATAATAAATTGTTTATTACGGAGAAGCTGCAAAGTTGGGTTAATCTGATAGTTTTAATCTATGTTTCTTAGGATCAACCTTTGCTTTGAGTTAACATACCCGTCTAAAAGGACGTATACTCGTGGCATTTCATAATTGCCATAAAGCTTTTGACCAGTAGATTGTTGGAACCACGATTTGTGCTTTCTTATAGGCTGTGTTTAATGAGCTATGCAAAATTCTGGATGCGGGGAAGCCTGCTTTTACACCAAAGAAAGGGAAACCAAGTTTAGTCATGTTTGTTGGTCTACAAGGTATGGGTTTGTCGAAGCAAATTTATTCTCCAATATGTCTGTCAAAGTAAATGTCATCATTAGAGGGAATGTTCAAATGTTAATGACAATGTTTGTCACACTTGTAGGTTCTGGAAAAACCACAACTTGCACAAAGTATGCTTATTATCATCAAAAGAAGGGTTGGAGACCAGCCTTGGTGTGTGCAGATACGTTTAGAGCTGGTGCTTTTGATCAGTTGAAGCAGAATGCAACTAAAGCTAAGATTCCATTCTATGGCAGGTACACTTTAGCATTGTTGCATGTATAGTGATTAAATTGAATCTGGTTTAAAAGGTAACTAAAACAACAATAGCTTAGCTATTAGACAAATTCGCTTTCATATGTGGCATGCATGAGTTACACCCAACCTTTATAGTGCAAATTTTGTAGTTTTCAAATGTTTCAGTGTTGATGTAAAAACTGATATAGTAGATTGCCATGTTTCAAGAAAGGAAAGTTGGAAATGTGCTGGCATTGTAGTCATCTGTTCCTTCGAGCTCTGATTCATGAAGCTAAAATTTTCTTAAAGACAGCTTTGTATGTCCTGTCAAGCATGTTTTGGAGTTGCAGGCAAAATTGCTGGTTCTCCAGAGTTCGACTATTTTTTTTGGTTTATCTTGCTTTTTGTTTTTTTTAGGGTGACTGCATCTTATTTTATTATTCCTGTTATAGTTTGGTCTATCCTGCTCTTTATCTATTGCTCAGAAGCTTTCGTTTAATAACGGAAGCATTGAATAGCATAATAGAAGCTTCTAATCTTAAGTTTAAAGCATAAATCTGTTGTCAAACATCGTGAATATTATAGATGTTTACGCCCATACTGCAATATTCTGATATTTTTCTTTATTCGTCAGCTACACCGAGTCCGATCCTGTCAAGATTGCTGAGGAAGGTGTAGAGAGGTTCAAGAAGGAAAACTGCGACCTTATAATTGTTGATACTAGTGGTCGCCACAAGCAAGAAGCTGCATTGTTTGAGGAAATGCGACAAGTTGCAGAGGCAACGGTAATATTTTCTAGCATACATCTGTAATTTTTATTCCAAGGTCTTTCTTTTCTTTTCTTTTTTTTCCTGGGTAATTACAATGCACTTAATGTGTTTCAGAAACCAGATCTCGTTATATTTGTCATGGATAGTAGCATTGGACAAGCAGCATTTGATCAAGCGCAGGCTTTTAAACAAAGTGTTGCTGTTGGGGCTGTAATTATTACTAAAATGGATGGGCATGCCAAGGGAGGTGGTGCTCTTAGTGCGTGAGTACTCAAACTTTAAGAACTTGTTAGTTGGATATTTTGTTCCAGTTACAACTCATGTTATTTAAGTTGAAAAATTATGATGTGACGGTAGGAAGGAGGACCTTTCTTGGCTTGAGTCAAATGGATGAATAGTGAGAGTGGTTCTGAAGTGCGAGTATGATGTGGGACCATTTCAAAATCGAGTGGTTTCCAGTGATATTATCTCTTTGCTAAAGAATAAAACATGATATAAAACAGTAATTGATTAGCTTCCATATTTACAAAATTTTTGCCTAGCACTTTTTGATAGAGGTGAATGATATTAAAAGGATTTATCAGTTAGTTACTGTCCATCGTCTATTACCATATACAGTGTGGCAGCAACAAAGAGTCCAATAATTTTTATTGGAACTGGAGAGCACATGGATGAATTTGAAGTTTTTGATGTGAAGCCTTTTGTGAGTCGTCTTTTAGGTAAGTATATCTTTGGATATGTCTTTCTTTTTTTTTTTTTTTTCCGCCTAATCTTTTGTAACTTCAGAATAATGACATTTACTTTCTTGTTTCAACTCAAACTAGGCATGGGTGACTGGTCGGGGTTCATGGATAAAATTCAGGAAGTTGTACCAATGGATCAACAACCTGAGCTTCTACAAAAGCTTTCTGAAGGAAATTTTACACTCAGAATTATGTATGAGCAATTCCAGAACATCCTTAAAATGGGTCCTATTGGCCAGGTTTGATGTCTTTTTCTCATTTTCCATGAACAATTGTAGCAATGTAACAATTATAATGTGTTGATGTTCTCTTGATTATTTTGATATTTCTCCATTCTTTTATAATCTTATGTAAGGATACACATTAATTTGGCTTGCTGGGTGTTTATGCTAACTTAGGCATTGGACAGATTTGTAGTTTAGATGGACCATAAATGTATAAATTGCTGAACACTTGCAATAGAAACCATAACCATTTATAAAAGGGCTGTTAACATCAGATGCAGTCTACGAATGTTTTTATGCCTGTTTTCATGTAGTTTTATACTGTGCATGTGTGGTTTTGATGCTTCATATGAACCTGTGTTCGCTTTATGGAAAATATGCATTTGGTTGGAAATTGTTTGCAGATTTTCCAAATGTTGCCTGGATTTAGCAAGGAGTTAATGCCACCAGGTCAAGAAAAAGAAAGCCAGGCAAAAATTAAGCGCTATATGACCATGATGGACTCTATGACAAATGAAGGTTTGCCATTCATCTTCAAATCTTGACAGAATCGAGACTTTCATAATCTGCTATTCAGCTGAACTGGGTCTCTTCTCTGCAGACTAACTAACCCTTTTTTGTTTGTTTCTATAATCACCCATCCTCAGAGCTGGACAGTTCCAATCCGAAACTATTCATTGAGTCACGGCTGATGAGGATCGCTCGTGGATCAGGCCGTCCTCTTCTGGAAGTAATGGCCATGCTGGAGGAGTACAAGCGCCTCGCAAAGATATGGAGCAAGATGAAGGGGCTTAAGATCCCGAAGAGTGGAGAAATGAGTGCCTTGTCCCGAAACATGAACGCACAGCACATGGGCAAGGTCCTTCCGCCGCAGATGCTTAAGCAGATTGGTGGCATGAGCGGTTTGCAGTCACTGATGAAGCAAATGGGTTCGGCAAAAGACATGATGGGCATGTTTGGAGGAGGTGGCCCAGGAGGTGGCGGTAAGTAAGTCATCCCTTTGAAAGGGAACGAGTCGATAGTTCTTTTGAAGGTTACATTTACTGGCGATCCAAGTACTCAAGTGTTAAAAGGAAAGCTGATGTTTTAACAAATACACATTGAGTTTCTTTCTCTCGTTTGTATTTTGTTGATTACAGCTTCTATTTAGATGAGGATATAAGATAGTTCATGTGAAATACATTTCTTGCAGTAAATTGTGAAATGTTTAGTTTTTGAAATCAAGGTATTCAATATCACCCTAGGCCTATGTGATTGACCTCTTTCTGATTTCATTATCGCATTATCGGGTAGTATCCTTTAATCGGGTGTTTTGGTGCTCTCGAACATTCTTGGGAGTTGCTGTTGGAGGTGGTGTCACTCGTGTTCCTGATGGAACATTCATCAAAGCTTATTACTATATGACTTCGGTTGCAGTGTCTGTTGGGTGCTAAAGCTTGAACTCTGTGCAGTCTTTCATGGTTTGTGGATTGTGGGTAGTCTCTTTCATGGTTGGGTTTTGACAGACTGGTCATTCATTGTCAGACTAATGACATTAGTCTGATGTGGTGGCTGATATGGTCGCAAATTGTATTTTGGTCGATATTTCTGGTTTAGTTAAACGATTCCACTCATAACTTGACCTCTACATAAACACAAAGATTGCATACTATCAAATACATTTCCCATATCTTACAAAACTTCAGTGATTTCCTCTCAGTGCTAGCTAGTTGAAGGCTGTAAAGCTTGGTTTAAGCTGAAAAGTTCAAATGGCAACATTAAAATTTACATTAATACCTTCTCTAGAGTTTCACGCAAGGCTAAATGAGGCTAATCAATGCACGGTTTCCATAATAATCGTTGGTCGACTCGAATGGTTGTTATGATACAAAATGAGGTCAATAGTTCAGAACCAGGAGATGAGCACTGGGTATTTAGTATTTAGTTACCTTGAAGGTCTTATCTGTAAGCAGAGGGGTACATCCATGTAATGGATCTTACATGCCCCAGCCTTGTGAGATTAGTTGAGCCCACAAAGTGGACTTGATACTCACAAGAAAGAGAAAAAAAACCCAAATGTCTGCATCTTTGTATAGAGTAAAAGCTGTACAGAGCATCGTGTTCGGCCAGGGTTATCTTTCGAGAAACTTGCTCAAGGCTGTTATCCTGAAAGCCCCGTCGTCCTCTTTAACATTGTTTTCAGGCTTATCCTGTGCGTTGAGTGCGCAACGGATAACAGAGTTCATCTGCTTTCTCAGCCTGGCATTGTCGATGAAGATATCAGTGAGCATTTTTCTCAGCTCGTCATCTGTTTTCCCAGAGTTGTCAGAGTTGGTACCAGTACTTGATTCTGCTACTCGAGCATTTTCAACGTCCTGGGCGAGGAGCTGTGCCTGCACAAATAATTAGCAAAGGCAAATGTTACAATATCATCCCTAGACAAGAGAACAGGATGACAGAAATTAGTCCTTCCATCAGTTCCATGTCCAGTTTTTAGAATAGCTTCTCTTGAAGTTTAAACGGTAGGGCTCAAATAGTTTGGACTAAAGTTGGTACCTGGTAGGTTTATTTGAAGTTTTTAATCATTCAGCTTGCACAAAAGCTGTTATTTTGCAACATTTTTATTGCATTTTGTAGAGCATCTTAGCACTTGGAATCTCTTGGGGCTTATTGACTAGCACAAAAACGTGAGCTTACCTAAAGTTCATGATCCATGTTTCCTAGACCGTGGTAGAGTGCACATGTTCTCATAATTCAGAACAAGTAATTATACAGAAAATTACCTCTGCAAGGAGGAGACCGATACGATTATCAGATGTGACCAGGAGATCTACAGCATCAGATGGCGTAGAAGCATCCATGATCAATTTATCTTCCTCTTCAACAAGGAAATTGACACTGCATTCCTGAAGACGATTACGAAGAATTTCACATTCATGCAAAAGCTTTGAATTGGCACTACTTGCTTGTGCCCTTCTCTGCTTTTCCTTCTTAAGTATCCTCTATAAAAAAAAAAGGCATGCAAATGATTATTACTTAGAGATTGATCTTATATGAAACACATATGTACATCACAAGAAAACCAAACACCTAAATAAAAAATCTAAAACAATACAGGAGAGGATAGATGGAAACTGCCCAATCATTCCAAGAATATAAAGAACAGGGAAGATTTAACTGAATCCAAAATGCATTACGTCATTCAGTGATACTAGAACCAGTCATGTTCGATCGAGATTCGTTGACATTAGAATATTAGATAGCTTTACCTCGATATCTAACTTTTCTTTCATTAGACGGCTAAGCTCTTGCTTCAGTTCTGATTGAGAAGTCCGAAGAGATTTAACTTCTTTGACAAGAACTTTCACATCCGTTTTGGACTTGAGCTCTGATTGCTCATGTTGTTTTTGCAAATCGTCAAACTGCTCTCTAGCAGCATCTAATGCCTGCAACAACATCTCATTCTCCTGGATGACAGATGCCTTACTTGACTCTACTGCAGCCTTGTCATCCTGGACATCAAGTAGTCACAGAAAGGGGTCAGGATCAAAAACTCCATGTTGCAGAAACTAAAAGGAAACAAATGTCTCAGAACATTTCAAACCTGTTCTGCCTTCAACTTCAATTCCAATTCCAGACATGTTTTCCGCAGTTCCTCAATGTCCCACTGCATTTGATTAAATCTTTCTTTTTCTGATGAAACAGCTTGTTGTAGGTTATCCTTGCTATTCTCCTTGGTAGTTTCAAGTTCCGCTTCCAAATCCTTGACCTGCAAAACAGGGGCAGGGGAGAGCATTACTCAAGTTGTAATTTTCATGAATTTGAAAAAAAAAAGAAAGAAGAAAAAAAGGCTACAAACTACAGAGAGTAACCATAGCACATGCATGATGCAAGCTTGTGAGGAAGCTCTCGAACTGTGGGGAAGGTGGGTAGAATGCTCAAACAGTCAAAACAATATTGGAAAGAAAAGAAGATACCTTAGTACTGAGGTATTGTCGTACAGCAAGCTCCTGATTCAGTCTAGCCACGAGATCCTCCATGTCTGTTTTTGCAGTGGCCAACCTTTGTTCCATGTTTGAGAGTACTCTATTAAATTTGCGGCGTGCTTCTAGTGGAAGAGCAACCACTAAATCACTAGGCAACAACAAACTTGAGTTAATATCCACGGTCATTGGTGATTCTGAGCCTTCACGAATGTTAAATAAACCATCAACATGCGTGCTTGTGGCCTCCAAGGCAGAAATCTCAGTAGCTTTTGTGGAACTTGCATCACTTCCAGCACTCTCCGTTGACAACCTCCGGATGTGTGTAGCCACTTTGTTACTTTCCACTTCAGATATATCATCCTTACCATCCTCATCACAACCCACAATTTCCGAGGTACTTTGATAGGTCTTGTCCTTTCCTCTGCTACTATTACTATCTCCTCTGTTGAGCATATGGTCCCTAGAAAGTTTCTGAATGGTTTCTAGAAACTCTCTCATAGAAAAGTTGTCATTTTTATTGATATTTCTATTCACTGGTTCTATTGTACTACCGACCTCAATGTTGGGCACTGAATTCCCCCGACTAAGTGCAGAAACACTATATAAATCATGCCTTGGTGTCCCAATTTCAGATATTTCATAGGTATCATCTCCATACTCAGAAGCAACTGATGAGCCGGCATGGAGGGAGATGTCTAAGCTGGATGCATACCTATAAGCTGAAGCCACACCACTGGAAGATGTATCATGGAATGCTGACATAACCCCAAAAACAATAGAGCATCAGAACATACAACTAAATGCAAATTGGACAGTATTCTTATTTTATCCCAGTTATATAGACACCAAAAGGCATAATTAGAAAGAGGAAAGAAATCAAAATGGAGAAGAGAAGACACATACAAGACCTGGCTGCCACTTCTAGCTCTAAAAAGTTGGCCACAGCAGCACTTCTTGAAATGTCAATGTCCGAAAGTAACTTCTCAAACCAATCCTCCAACGCACACCTTCTCTGTATGATGCAAACAAGAAATGCTTTGCATGAATATTGAAAACTCTGAATTTCTTTCAGAGGGAAGTGCAAGTTGAAAGAAAAAAAAATGTATATAGGCGTATTTCCAACCAAGCATTGCATAACCAAGCTTTTCTTATATCCTATAAATTTCTAACTTGGAAAGAAAATGTCCTAAAAGTTGGAAAAAACAGCTAAGTTTTCTCCCAGATGAAGTACCCCATCCTTGGAGCAAGTCATCTCACCAAAAGTACTGAATGTTTCTCGGACTTTATATGTATATAGGCGTAGAATCACCTATTAGGTTATTACAAACATTTATAAAACATGGAATCAACAAGGAAAGTGATGATTACCTCATCCAAAAATATCCTGCTTTTATTTCGCAAAAGCTTTCTAGGAGGAGTTGGCGGTAAACTTTTCTCTGGAAACAACTTCTGGAGCTGCAAAATAATGGTAGTGACAAGAACAAGATAGGACATCTTTAATCTCAAAGTCTGTATTCATATCGCAATACTATTACTAAACCTACATGAAAAAAGAGACATGAACAGCACACAATGTTTAGAACTGAAATCATACATTAGTTATAACATAACAGGAACTTACTTCAGAAAAGAGCTTTACGAAATCACTATATCTACGTAGAATTCCATGGATGGTTGTTATTGCTTGTGGTGACTGCACACCAACTTGAACCCTGTAAAACTGAGCTCTATGAAAGTTAAATATGAAATAAAAAATGACAAAAGCTGGCTTAGTATCGAAAAGTTATAATTATAGTTCAACTACATTGTAAGTAAAATGCCAGCAAATATTCTACTATGAAGTTCAAAAATTGAATTATTCAAAAATAAATAATGATAGTGTTATAATATATTAATCTTTATCAATATCAGCTGTTCTCAAAATGATGTGTGTGAGCAACTCTTTCTTATATATTGATCTCTATATCTTAAAAATGGTATTTTTAACCCAACACATTAGCAAGAGACAACAAATTTGAATCGATTAAGGAGTTCTTGCTACTGATGAAGTTATGCTGTGCTATATGCCTATATTCATTTAAATGAGTTGAAGCTATACTTTCAGACTTTCAGTACCTATGCAGAACTTCAAATTAATTTTTAGGCATTCAAGATTTCTATTTTTAGGTAAACTGGGTTTGTAGTTTTATACAATAAAACTAGATGCTTGATTCAAATCTTGACCAACACACCAAAATTACTGTTATATCCTTTGCTCTCTAGGCATAACCCAGGCCACATCATTGACATCTTAATTGTGAGAAGTATATCATCTCTTGGCTATTCATTGTAGAGTAAACAAATAACCACATAAAACTGAATAGATAACCTAGAAAGTACTATCATAAAGATCGAAAAACAACTTAAAATGCTATGAAATTCTTTACAAGGAGCACCTACGTTTGATTGAACAATATGAAATTGCAAAATGAAAATGGATATTCAGATGTGTAGCACATGTATGTAGAATTGGGCTCAAGTAAGCAAATAACGAATAAATGAAGTATACCACAACAGGAGCTGATCCACTTGAACTGGGTAAGATAGTGTAAGAAGGAACAGTGACACAATAACTCCATCCAGTGCGGGGATCATGAGGCCAGACAGAACCACGTCCATCCTACATGAATATAACCTGTAAGTCTGAAAACCTTGGAGATAAAGCAGTATATTCTCAGATCAACAATGCCATATCTTCATTTCTACCCACTGGGAGAAGCGAAGTTAAAGTTTCCCACGGGTGATCAGAAGGTCAATAATGAGCAGTGCAAGTGCGCAACTACACCACAATAAACTGCCTAAGTCCTCATTGCTTCACACTTGATGTAAATTAATACAATTGAAGCATGAAATGCTCAATGGTTTCTCACTTTGCTCTGATGAAACCAGATCCTTGTATACCACTGCCAGCATTTAAGGTCACCAAAACCTTACTTGAACATAATCAATAGCAATATAAGCTTTATATCATCTCAATTCAAGGTTTCTATATACCGTCTCTTAAATTCCCGAATGATACTCTCTACAAAATCAGCATGTGGTATAACCAAATCTATCAACCAGTTGCCCCAATTCAATCAATCAAATAATCTCAAATAGAGCATGAAAATCCAAAAATCGCACACGAAGAGAAGAGAGCAGTACCAATTTGCGAGGGGCGGGACTCCATTCCATCCCCAAGGGCAAAGGAGAGCCACCATCATGGCGGTGTCTGGGAGGATTACTACTCCGCGCATCGCCGGCCATCCGATCAGCATCAGACGTCGATGGCGCCGACTCCAACATCAAATCCGAGGAATTCCGGGCTACAGTCTCGGCGAACAGATCGGAGAAGCTCACCCCTAAGAAAGAGTGATCGTTCCCATAAAAATTCATCGCAAAAGAGACCCCTCCTCCTCCCTCGCTCCCTCTGGCTACAAATTGCGCTCAATAGCGAAGCTTGTTGGGATTTGGAAGGCTTAATTCGAGCTCAGATTGAGACCTGAGGGATGAGATTGGGGTTGAAAGTTGAAAGCAAGGAGGATGGAAGTGGCAGCAACTATGTTTCGTATGGGTTTGGATTCGAAGAGTAAAACGGTGCAATCTGATCGTCGAAAAGTCCACGTTGCGGGTTCGGTTGGATCGTGAACGACTTAGGCATTTGGCGCACACTATACGACAATGGCCTTCTCTTTAGGGTTCGTTTGGATTCCTTTTTTTTTTATCCTTCCCAGTTCAAGTGGGCTTAGCCTCGTTTTTTCATTTCAATATAAATACTTATTCAGTAATTGTCTGCTTAAAATAAAGTAAATTTAAAATAAATTATTTTATAAAGTATTAAATTTAAAATAAATTAAGCCGGAGGTTTTTGATAGAGAAGGATGGGTTATGAAGGGCTATCCTTGAAGAGAAATATGTGGGGAAGGCGTTGGGGAGAAAATCAGGGGCTTTTGTTGTTTAGAAGGGGATGAGACAGGGGTTGGGTGATGTCATGAGACCGGGCCTCAGATGGAACTTGCGGAATGGGGAAAGCATCAACTTCTGGTTCGATTGTTGGGTGTCTTCTGAACCGCTCTATTACCAATTTCTTGGTATCGAGAGGGATTGCCCAGATTGGAGTGTTGTGGACCTTTGGGATGGCGTGGATGGGTGGAAGTGGGGGCTATTCAGCCACCTTCTGCCCGCCAGCAGCGAGGGGGGAAGATCTTCGCCCTCGCTGCTGGCGGAATTTTGAGGAATGAGGAAGCGGAATGGGTTGGCGGTTTTGCCATGAACATTGGGGCTTGCTCTGTGTTAATGGCGGAAGGGAAGGCCGTCCGATTTCAGACTCACCAACGACTTCAAATTCGGGATCGGATCCGTCAGATTATTGTATGAGAGGTCAATTGTAGCAATTTCCAGCCAATTGCAACCCAACTTCGGCCAATTGTGGTAGCGGTGGATCTAGTGAGTGAACCTGTCGACCTGGTTATGGCAAGCGATGGCGTTGTGGTGGTGGTGGTAACGAGGGAGGAGATGTGGTGGATTTGGCGATAGAGAAGAGCGAAGAACGTGTGGTGGCGGAGGGGAAGGTGACAAATCAATGGAGGTTGAATTGAAGATGGAGCAGCAGTCAGTGAAGAATCACGGGCAGGGGAGAAATGGAGGGAGAGTGACAGTGAGATTGGGTAGAAGATAGGGAGAAAGATGTGTGCCTGTGAAAACCTTGAAAAAATGAAGGATAACAAATGACTCCATCTGGTTGACTTCTCAAACACTTTCATTTCTTTTTTTTTTGATCCTTTCCAGTTCAGTACATCTGGATCGGGTTACTGTAGGCCCCCCATTTAAGGGGTTTTTCATTTCTTTGATGAGTCAGACCAAACATTATTTTGTGAGGTGAGCACTATCATTGTGTTTGATGGGCTATTTTTAAGCCAACCAAACGAGCCCTTATTCTTCTTTCATTTGGAGCTGCCGTCACTTGGGCTCATCATGTTATACTCGCGGGAAAGGAAAAACGAGGAGTTTACGCCATAGTAAGACTAATGCATAAAAACTAGAAAAAAAAACGGTTGGGATCACCTATTACCCACTATGCAACCCTCTCCGTTACATCATTTTTATTGGCCCACCTATAAATCATTTATCTAATTAAATTTCAAAAAAAAAAAACTTATTTCCTAAATAAAAAATAAAAAATTGCCCTTCTTGTAGCACCAGAATGCTTCTTCTTGGTCAATTCATCTCCAATCTTCATGTTTATGTTTAAGAATCACCCAAAAGTGCAGAAACCCTAAAATTTCTATGAACTCTTCCTGCACCTTCTCCATCGCCGCGAAAACAGCCACCTTCGTTGTCAATTCATCGAAATTAGCCCAGTCGTCGTCCAATTTCACATGAGCAATCACATCTGAACCCTAACCCCAACCGATCGAACCCCAATTGCTATCTCCTTCATATCCAAATTCAACACATCTGCTATAGATTCGAAAACGCTTCCGATATTTACATTCTCAAATTCATTCATGGTATTTCATAATTGGATATTTACTTTCGAAAGTTGATTCTGATTTGCTCCACTGCCACCCATCATCACTTTGTTCTAATTAATTCAGTGGATTAGCCAAAGTTGTCGTGAGTTGTTCCAGGCGAAAGAAAGAGGGACTTTGTTGGTGTTGAATCGGCGCCGCCGAAGTCCATGTTGAAATGAAGGATTGACAGCCATTCATACTAATTAATTAAGCAAGTTCCTTGAATTGGAGGCCAATTCAGCATACCTACGGTTCACTTCGGTTACGTATTTGGCATCGAATCCGAGAAATACAAGTGCAAGTTCGGTCCATCCCTTGACCTGATGATTCGGATCGAGTCATCACATATCACCTTTCTCCATGACCTTATCAATTGCAATGGTGTGCCTGCGAAGAAGAAGGCTCGACCTCGACGAAGCTTGACAACAACAAAGCGTTTGATAAGATCCAAATTTAAGTCAGACATACATAGTGAGACCTTTTTTTCAATCACATACAATGAACGAGATATGCTAATTTACAAGAAAGAATTTGACCTAACGTAGAAAGAGGATGAAGTAGAAAGGCAATTTTTATTTTTAATTTAGGAAATAAGTTTTATATATTAATTGAACCCAATAATTTTTTAAAAGTTTAATTAGATAAATTATTTATAGGTGGACCAATAAAAATCAGGTAACGGGGAGAGTTACATGGTAGGTAATAGGTGATCCGAACCGGAAAAAAAAAATACTTTTATAAAAATGAATCTTTTCATTTTAAGGTTGCTTAATGTGTGCGCTCATCAATTCATCATTTCATCAAAAAAAAAAATCCTTCAAAGGAACTCTTATCACCTATACAATGATGCCAATTTCATTTGACCCTCTTTATTTTTACGAATTTCGTGCTATTTGTCTCAAGTACTTTATTAAATTCAAACGATATCATACATTGTAACAAGTGGCAAGTGTTTATCTTCATTCTTCCAAAGGTTCAACAGAGCACTAATGGTTTCAAGGAAGTTGACAGAAGGATAGAACCGAAAGAGATGTTGATTCATTCATCATGATGCAGAAACTAGGTTTCGAGATGCCAAACATGCCCTTACATGATGACCCTATTTTGGAAGCAATCGATGAGATACATTTAACATCTAAAGTAGCCAGAAAAAGTGTATTGGCCTAGCTTTACCACATTCTTAAATGCTACTGTAATAAAACACATTTTTAACACCAAGTTACAAACTAGATTCACACAAGAAGCGAAATCATAGCACCTAAACCCGGAAAATCCCCCGGGTTAAACCCCATTGCTGGAGATGTTGCTCGAGTTCAAGGGTGGAACCACCAAAGGAATTTCATATCGATGAACACAAACCAAGCTCTACGCCAATGTGGGTTGATAGCAAGGACAGCAACAAACGCTAGCAATATAGTGATACAAGACATACCGAAGCTCCATAGGAACACTGTCATGTCGAATCCTTCATCTCCTTCTTCGGCTTCTCTATCAGTTGAAGTGCTCTCTGTAGGCGCTGTTTCTTTGATCCTACAGCTCCTAGGCAATTGAGACCCGCATAGCAAAGGATTTCCTCTGTAATTGGCTTCCCCAAAGCCTCCAAATTGCGCCGTCTCTGGCACTTCCCCGCTCAGATTGTTGTAAGACACATTGAAGATCCCCAGGAAAGTAAGATCAACTAGCTCCAAAGGGATTTTTCCGCTCAAGTTGTTGCTAGAAAGGTCTAAGCTCTCAATGCTCTTGAGCTTAGAGAAACTGCTCGGTATCGATCCAGATAAGTGGTTGTGCGACAAGTTGAGAGCATGGATCATCCCCAACTCTCCGAGTTCAGTGGGGATGCTTCCGGTTAGTCTATTACATGACAAATCTAAACCAGACATGATAGACAGAATGCTTCCCTTGTAAGAAGCATATCTACTCTTCACAATGAAATCTGCTTCCTCCGGTCTTCGATCCAGCTGAAGATCAACCTCTGGCAAATAGGATATAAAGCTGTTCCAAATGGTAGTCGGATCCGTAAGATTCGGACCATCTCCACTTACTTCTCTTGTCCCAAATGACAAATTTCCAAAGCAAGAGGGAATAGCACCCGAGAGATTGTTATTCGACAAGCTAATGATGTTTACTTGATCCAACTCGCATAGCTGAATGGGCAGTTCACCGCCTAGTTGATTACCGTCTAGAAGAAGTATAACGAGTAGGAAACCGAGCTCGTTAATCCATGTAGGAATACCTCCTGAAAGCCGATTGTTTCGCAAATCAAGTGTCCTCAAAGATGAGCTGTTTGCTAATCCCATTGGAATCGCTCCAGTTAGACGATTTCCATTCATATGCAAGAATGTCAAGTCCTGTAGATTGTCGCACGAAGGTATTTGCCCATCAAACATGTTTTCCGAGAGGTCTAAAGAGAAAAGCACACCAAGGTTGCAGAGAGTGCTTGGTATGCTTCCATGAAACCGATTACTCCTTAACGACAACGAAGTCATCCTATTAAGGCTATCAATCCAGCTCGGAAACTCCCCTGTTGCTACATTATTAGACAAGTCAAGGTACTCCAAGGATACGGATGCTTTCAGCGACTCGTTGATTGTCCCAACGAAGTTGTTGTTATCTAGATATAACACATCCAACAGTGTCAAGTTCATGTAGCTTGGAATAATTTCTCCTTGGAGGTAGTTGTTGGATAGCATTATATACCTTAGGAGAGTGCACTCGGAATATAACTGTCTTGGTACCGTTCCAGAGAGCTTATTGTCCGACAAATCCAAGGCCTCTAACTGTGTCATGTTGCCTATTGAAGAAGGAATTTGCCCACTGAAAGAGTTCGCTGATATGCTGAAAACCTGGAGTGACGACAGCACAATACCGACATTTTGAGGGATATATCCATTGATTTTGTTGCTTGAGATGTCCAGATGAAGTAGAGGGAGAGTGATATGCTCCGGTAGCTGAAGACTCCCGGTTAGCGAATTATTCCTAAGATTTAAGTACTCGAGGTTGGAGTTATTCTGCAACAACCATGCTGGAAATGATCCGACCAAGCCGTTGCTAGAAAGGTCAATGTACTTTAGGCTGGATTGGTTGAAGAGAAACTTCGGGAATGTTTGCGCTGGATCAATCAAGTTGCAATGACCTAACCCAAGAGAAATCAGCTTGATGCTGGATAGACGTAGCGAATCTTGACCAATTTCTACTTGTAGTGCATTGTTTGAGAGAGAAAGAACTTGTAGCCGCGAGTGGTTCATCAAGTAGCTTAGAGACAATCTTCCTCGAAAAGAGTTGCCCGAGATAGATAAGTCCTGTAAGGATGGAAGGTTGATAAACTGTGGAAAAGTTCCGGTGCAACGATTACCCGAAAGGTCAAGAACTTGTAGGGATGTCAAGTTCCAGAAACACTGTGGAATGGGAACACTGACATGACTCCCATCAAGTGTCAGCTGTTGAAGTTTTCTTAATTTGCATAGGCCTGTTGTATAACATGTTAGAATATAGAAACTTCAGCATACAAAATAACATGTTGGGATTGGGAATGGATCAAAATGGTTTTAATTTGAATTGAAATGGTTTAGTCATTAGTGTTACCTTCAGGCTCAGTGAGATCATAAAAACTGTTGTTACTCAATTTCAACACTTGCAACTCCGTCATGTTAGCAAGTGCTGTAATTAAGAAATTAAGGATAATGAGGATTTACATATACACAAGTGATACATATACAAGGACAAAAATGTGAGCAACTAATAGAAAAGTAAAGGGTACATCAATTACGTTTTACCTTGACCTTGCAATGGTGCAAATAGAGAGTTGCCACTTAAATCAAGCACCTGCAGCTGCTTCAATTGTGGCATATCTGAAATAAAATAAGACAAATAATGAAAAGGAGTTCAACATCTTATTGGGTGAGTCATGAGTGTACCATATGGTATGGGTGTTATGTGATTCCGCGTAACTCGAATTCGATTCGTACTCGCTCGATAAAAATAAAACGTGTTTTTTTATAATTACAAAATATTTTTTTTTTAAAAGAACACGTTTTTTTCTCAAATTGGGAAAGAAACTGAGTTTTTTTTTGTTTATTATTTTTCGCCCCCAATCTAGTTTCAAATTTGAGATTTTGTGAGTAAAACGCGGTTTAAGACTGTTTTTCTATACATGTGACAAAAATGAATATTTTTTAAATAGTGTGAAAGAGTGAATATTTCATTATATATATTTCCTTTTTTTTTTATGAATATTTTGAAAAATAAATAAATCAAGAATAAAGTTATAAAGATACATGCCTTGCAATAGAAAGTCAGAGCCAAGGTTGTCATTCAAAAACAACTTCTTAAGCTTTGTGAGTGATCCCACCAAACTTGCAACGTTTGGCAACAGCAGCAAATTATGTCCCAGGTTTAACCTCTCTATCTTTCTCAAATTTGATGATTTGTTCCCTGCAAAAATGAATTATATACCTTCATGAAAATGTAAAATAAAATAAAATAGCCATGAAAATGTAAACGGATATGATACATACCTTCATATCCTAGCAACCCTAGGATGTAATTGGAAGATAAGTCGAGGCTTATCAATTCTCTAAAAGGTTGAAATAATGTAAGATTTATAGCATTATAAGTCTTCCATTCGGGGCTCATAAGCTCATTGAGGGTGAGTTCGGTCACATGCTCCAGTTGTGCATTGCAAGCGACTCGATTCCATGAGCAACAGTCAGCCTCACCATGGCCATCCCATGAACGTAGCTCACGAGATAGATACTCTCGATTTGTCGAAGATGAGGTTGACATCAAGTATGCCTTGAGTTGGAGCAAACCCACCTTCTCTAACTCCGTACAACATGTTGATGTATAAGCCTTTAAAACAACTGAAACTATGAATACCCAAACTGAGTATTTTGTGACAAAATAGGGTTTCATCGGAATGTCCAGCAATAAATCAAAGGTATCATGTAAACTTGTAATTCGATCCTTCTATTTAAAGAGCTAATATCCTCTTCTTTTTTTTCCAATTTATAAAAAATAAAAATGTAATTTGTCAACTCTGGGATTCAAAGCGTTGAATTGAATTTATTATTTCCTTTGAATCTTGCAACAAGTGGTGTGGAGATATCACTGATTAATTAAGACACCGGATAAAATCATTCGCTTTGAATTTTGCTCAATTAAGTTCGATTATTAGCTTGACTTTTGGTTTTAACGTACACTATTTGGTCGTATTGTATTGTTTTGACATTTGCAATGGAAAATTGAAGTTCTAGCATCGTCTTCAATTATTGGAAACCTCTTATCTGTTATCTATATAATTGATAGATTATATAGGTCTCCTATTGTAGAGTGAGTTAAAAGTCCATTAAGGTTCAATACCTTTGTAACACACACACACACATATATATATATATATATCTCGGGGTTGGTTCCGGTGTACTCAACCCTTAACGTGTATCATGTACTCAGAAATTATTCATCTATTTGTTCATAATTATTCATCTATTTTCACGTAATTATTCATCTGTAAAAAATGTAAATTTTATTCTACTGAATAATCGCCCAATACCACTGCATAATTTCATTCTACCGAATAATCTCTCAATACCATCGAATAATCAGAAGTTACTTTTAATCTCATCCGTTGATCTTCTTAATTCAATGGCCCAGATTTGTGTACATGATACACGTTAAGGGCTGAGTACATATGATCCATACTCTCTCTCTATCTATCTATCTATCTATATATATATATATATGTTATATCAATAAATGGAAACCATCAAGGAGGACATTACACTCAATCTCATGATCTCACATGGTTTCACAGCCTAAGATCCAAAGACCCTAAATTTCTTTTTCTCTAACCCTAGCCCTAGCCGCCACCTCTCTCTCTCCTCGCCGCCACCCACCTCGGCCACCTTTCTCTCTCTCTCCTCGCCGCCACCCTCCCCACCCGCCTCGGCCACCCCCTCGCCGTCGGCCTCCCCGTCTCCTTACCGCCGACCCATCACTCCTCTCTCTCTCTATCATTCTCGTCACAATGACCACCGAACCCACCGCCACCAAATCACCCTTCCATTCCGCCCCAACCATCTCCAATATCAAAAATTGCATCCCCATCATTCTTGATCATGAATCCAGTACCTACACCATGTGGTCGCACCTCTTCACGACCCATGTTAAGGCTCATAAAGTCCTCCACCACATTGACTCCTCCGCCAAACGCCCTGAAAGCGAAGACGACGATCTCTTCGCTCAACTTGACACCATTGTCCTTCAATGGATCTTCAACACCATCTCAAAAGATCTATTGACCACCATACTCGACCCTAAAGACTCCGCCTTGAATGCTTGGAAGAAACTTCAGGATATCTTTCAAGACAACAAGTCCACCCGTGCTGTCTATCTCGAGCACGAATTCTCAAGTTGCAAGCTTTCTTCTTTTCCGTCGATATCTGCCTACTGTCAGCACATCAAGACCCTGGCTGATCAGCTCGACGCCGTCGACTGCAAACCCAACGCCACCCGTCTCGTCCTCCAGGTACTCTCGGGCCTCCCTTCCGAATACAATGCTGCTGCAACTCATATACAGCAGACGGAACCTCTCCATACGTTCGAGAAGACCCGGTCTCAACTGATCCTGGAGGAGACTCGCCTTCAATGTCAGACAATGTTAACCGACGCCGCCAAATACAAGACGGCGTTGGTCTCATCCAGTGACATCATCGAGCAGCTTGCTCTCCAGCCCGGCCGCAGCAATGGCCGCAACAATGGCCGCCCGCAGCAGTATGATCCACGCCACCCCTCTTGGTACCCCAACCCTGGCTACCCTCCTTGGATGCCCTATGGCTACCTTAGTGCGTCGTTTCGTGGACCAGCCCCGTATCCCAACCGTCAGTCATCAGGCATACCCGACTGATGTGCACAATGCCTTCTCCTCAATGCAACTGACACCCCCTGACGCCGCTTGGTACATGGACACTGGCGCTACCTCTCATATGACGAACTCCTCAGGTACTCTCTCATCTCTTTCTTTTAAGGGTCCTCCTCATTCTATTATCGTCGGCAACGATGGTCGCCTTGCTACTTCGGGCATTGGCCACACCACACTACCAACCCCTACCAACCCTTTGCACCTCAACAACGTCCTTGTTGCCCCCAAACTTGTCAAAAATCTTATCTCTGTCCGTCGGTTCACCACTGACAATAATGTTTCTCTTGTGTTTGATCCGTTTGGTTTCTCTGTGAAGGATCTTACTACCGGGGGGGGGGGGGGGGGGGGGGGTACTCACCTGAGATGTAATAGCTCCGGGGAGCTCTATCCTGTGTCGTCGCCCTTACCATCCAGCCCGTCAAGTCCAGTCGCCCTCTCGGCATCATCATCCAGTCTTTGGCATGCACGCCTTGGTCATCCCAGTCCTGCAGTTTTAGATTTACTTCGTTCTAAAAGTCTTGTCCAATGTAATAAAGAGCATCGCTTTAGTTTATGTTCGTCTTGTCAGTTAGGCAAGCATGCAGACTTCCTTTTCAGCGATCTTTAAATACTACATTTGCACCTTTTGATATTATTCATAGTGATATTTGGACATCTCTTGTGCCTAGCAAGGAGGGTCATAAGTATTACCTCTTGTTTCTGGATGATTATATACATTTCTTATGGATTTTCCCTTTGCACTTTAAATCTCAAGTGTTCCCTATCTTTGCCAAATTCCACGCTTACATCAAAACACAGTTTCACACCTCTGTCAAGTGTTTCCAATGCGACAATGGCCGCGAATTTAACAACAAAGATTTTCACACTTTCTTTACTACCAATGGGATCTCCTATCGCTTGTCCTGCCCCTACACCTCTCAACAAAATGGCAAGGCCGAACGAATAATCCGAACCATTACCAATATGATGCGCACTCTCCTCTTCCACGCATCCATTCCCCTCCTTTATTGGCCTTACGTCTTGGCCAACACATGCTACCTCCTCGACATTCTCCCTTCCACCACCCTCAACCATCGCTCTCCGTTTCAGGCACTGTATTGTACTTTGCACATATATGATCACCTTCGTACCTTTGGTTGCTTGTGCTTCCCTAATTAGTCATCCACCGCCCCCCACAAGCTTCACCCACGCTCCACCCCTTGTGTCCTTCTTGGCTACCCGTCTGATCATCGCGGTTACATTTGCCTCGATATCAAGACTCACAAGATCATTCTCTCTCGTCATGTAACCTTTGATGAGTCGCGATTTCCCTTCGCGTCTCCCACACCCCCTGTGTCGTCGTCAAAGTCTGAGTCATCATTCCCTCACTTCATTCTTCCCCAGAGCTCTCCCGGTGCTCCTGCGTCTCCCCCTCCCCCACCACCCTCTACAACCAGACCACACACCCGCAGCATCTCCGGTGTCTTCAGACCCCGTCAGATCGTCTCCATCACCACCGCCCATCACCCCGCTATCCACCTCCCATCACCTCGCCAAACAACCTCACCTCACCTACGTGCGGCGGCCGCAGCAGGGCATGCTGCGCCCGCCGCCCATCGAAATGCTGCGCTCGCAGCCTCACAACCCTCCCTAGCGGCGGCGCCGCATGTCCTGCGGCACCCGCTGCAACCCTCGCCGCATTTGACCCCCTTGCCCGCAGCTCTGCTACGCCCGCCGCCTCTTCCCCTTGCTTAGCCCCTCTTGCCCCCGTCCTTCCCGACTCCCATTCACCCTCTGCCCCCACCCAGACCTCCCTCTCCCCAGTTCCCACCTCCCACAAAACAGCCCTCCTCGACCCGAATTGGCAGGCGGCTATGCTCGACGAATACAGGGCCCTTACGAAGAATGGTACTTGGGTTCTTGTTCCTCGCCCTCCTGAGGCGAATGTCATTCGCTGTATGTGACTCTTTCGTCACAAGTTTTGCTCTGATGGGACGTTGGAGCGCTACAAGGCCCGTCTTGTTGTGAACGGTAGATCTCAGCAGGCAGGTATTGATTGTGATGAGACCTTCAGCCCTGTGGTCAAGCCTGCCACTATCCGAGTGGTCCTGAGTCTGGCTCTGTCGCTCAACTGGGCCATCCATCAGTTGGATGTCAAGAACGCCTTTCTGCATGGTCATCTGAACGAGACAGTTTACATGTTTCAGCCGCCGGGGTTTGCTGATGCTGACCGTCCAAAGCATGTCTGTCTCCTCAAGCGCTCTCTATATGGTCTGAAACAGGCTCTGCGGACGTGGTTCCAGCGTTTTGCCTCTCATATGCTCCGTTTGGGTTTCACTGGCAGCCGTTCGGATACGTCGCTGTTTATCTATCGCAGAGGCTCAGACTTGGCATTCCTGCTGCTATATGTCGACGACATCATTATCATCGCCTCTTCTGATTCTCTTCGGACGTCCATAATTTCGCAGTTGAGTGCGAAATTCGCCATGTCTGATCTGGGTCAGCTGTCTTACTTCTTGGGAGTTGCTGTTCAGCGGCATGCGTCTGGTCTGTTTCTGTCGCAGAGTAAGTATGCTGCTGAGATTGTTGCTCGGGCTAAGATGGTCAATTATAATCCCGTCGCGACCCCAGTCGATACATCCAACAACCTCAATGCTCATTCTGGTCCTTTGGTTGCCGATCCGACATTGTACAGGAGCCTTGTCGGTGCTCTTCAGTATCTCACTTTCACCAGGCCTGATATCAGTTACGCTGTTCAACAGATCTGCTTGTTCATGCATGCCCCTCGGGAACCTCACTTTCAGGCTTTGAAGCGGATCATTCGGTACATCAGCGGCACCCTCGAGCTCGACACCACCATCACTCCTTCCTCTAAGCTTGATCTTGTGGCTTACACTGATGCGGATTGGGGTGGTTGTCCAGACACACGTCGCTCCACGTCTGGTTACTGTGTCTTCCTCAATGACACTCTTGTGTCTTGGTCAGCAAAGCGTCAGTCCGTCGTGTCTCGCTCCATCGTTGAAGCCGAATACAGGGGTGTTGCCAACGTTGTCTCCGAGTGCTCTTGGCTCCGCAATCTCCTGCTTGAGCTACGATGCCCCTTGCATAAGGCCACTCTGGTCTACACTGACAACGTCTCCGCCGTCTACCTGGCTAGCAACTCAGTCCAGCATCAACGCACGAAGCACATTGAGCTTGATCTCCACTTCGTCAGGGACAAGGTTGCCATTGGACATGTCCGCGTTCTACATGTCCCGTCCTCTTATCAGTACGCTGATATATTCACCAAGGGTTTACTTAGACAGTTGTTCATTGATTTTCGTTCCAGTCTCACTGTACGGACCCCTCCCATTTCGACTGCGGGGGTTTGATAGATTACATAGGTCTCCTATTGTATAGTGGGCTAAAAGCCCGTTAAGGCCTAATACCTTTGTAGCCTATATATATTATATCAATGAATGGAAACCCTCAAGGAGGACATTACAATCAATCTCATGATCTCACAATAATACTTCGTATCTTAATTCAATTTTTTTTTTGATGTGTCAACACCTCCTTACTTATAGAGTTTTATACAATTTTCTATAATATGAAACTTTTCTATAATATTTGATTATATATATATATATATATAGGATAGATCATATGTATTCAGCTCTTAATGTGTATCATGTGAACAAATTAGAGCCATTGATTTAAAGAAAATAAATGGTCAGGATTGTGCCACGTATTAGATGGATTTTGTAAAAAAAAATTTGGGAAAACGAAGCCCAATCCAAATATGTGGAGCGCGTTGAGCGCATGGCGTGTGAAGAAATAAAACCCTAGGATTTCACCACCTCTTTTAATCGCCGTCTTCCCAGTGGATACCGAAGGTGAGTCGTGTGCACAGGCTGACGGACGAAATCAGTGGGAGGGCAGCGAAGGCCGACGATTCAGCCGGTGGGAGGGCGGAACATCAACACTATGGGAGGCGGCGAGAGGTGAAGGCGGGTGAAAAGGCGGATATGTGAGGCGCGGCGAAGGCGGATGGCAAATGCGGACGAAGGTGCGGTGAAGGTGGGTGGCAAAGGCGGACGACATTCGAAGGCGGATCCGACGAGTGTCCTGTCCTCAATCGCCATCACCCTTCTCCGGTAAGCCTCTCTCTGTCTCGAAGGAGGACGGCATTCGAAGACGGTTCATCTCTCTCTCTCCCCCCTTCTTTTCAGATTCGCAGAAGGCGCTACTGAGATTTACATATGTTGGATCCGACGAGTCTCCTGTCCTCAATCGCCATCGCCCTTCTCCGGTAAGATTCTTTCTGTCTCGAAGGCGAGCGACATTCGAAGGCGGTTCTTCTCTCTCTCTCCCCCTTCTTCTTTCAGATTCGCGGAAGGCGCTACTGAGATTTACATATGTTCTTGCCGGTTCCTGTTCTCTTCTTCTTTGATTTATCGCTGTTTTAATTCGATCTCGTTCTAATTAACCTAATCTTCACAACTCGGTAATTTGAGCGTTTTTTTTGTTCTCAATTTTGTTTTCTGTTATCGACGTGGTTTGATTTTCCCTTTCTTTTGACATTATATGAACGCCATTGATTATTTTGAGAGCAAAGACATTGTAACGAAGGTTGTATGAGATTACTCAAATTAGGGGATGGATATGTTAGTAGTCCAGTTAGTATTTAGGAGAAAATCTAAATTATTCATATCTATTGATCGATTCTATACTTCCTGAGATGGGTTTTTGCGGTTATATGAATGAAAAATGTCTCGATACCATCAAATAATCAGGTGGTACCATCGAATAATCAAGCGATACCATCGAATAATCAAACGATACCATCGAATAATTTTTGGTAAATAGTTTATGGCGTTTTCAGGTTGCTAGCCGATTAGAATAATTCATCGATACTATTGCATAATCCATTAATACGATCGAATAATCCAGTGATATTATCGAATTATTCGAAGAAAAAAATAACCACCCATCATGTGGCAAGTGGATACGATCGCATAATCCGTCTATACGATCACAAAATCCGTCGATACGATCGAATAATCCAGATATAACATCGAATAATTTCAAGAGAGTGCATCACACACGCTCCCAATTCAACAAGTGGACTAGAAAAAAACGTGGGTCCCACTGATTTTTAATAAAAAAAAGCTAAAATTTCCTTTTAATCTCATCCATCCATTTTATCTAATCAACGGCCCAGATGTGTTCACATGATACACAATAAGCCTTGAGTACCCCTGAACCATCCTATATATATATATAATTATATTAAGTACTTCTGCAGACTTGGGTCGTGTTTGGCAGGTGTGGGAGGGGTGGATGGGGTGTGTTGGGGTGGGGATGCGTTTTCGATTTCCGAGACTCGGTGTTTGGCAACGGGGTGTATGAGGTGCGAATTAGGGGGTTGGGACGGGATGGATAGGGAGATTTCTCCACCTCGTTGGAGGGAGGTGGGAGGGGATGGGGAGGGGAAACGCCCCGATTTGCCTTTCTCTCCTCCATAAATACACCCTTCATCCGACCATTCGTCTTCAGTCTTCTCTTGCATGCCACAAAAATTGGAAGAAGAAGAGAAGCGACGATCGAGGGGATTGTAGAACCAGTAGTGCTCCATCTTCATCAAGCTTCCAATTCCAGGTACGTCCAACCCCGATTAGCATCTGTGTGGATGATTTCGGTTTGGATTTTAGGGTTTTAATCGAATTTGAGTTTGTTTGGAATGAAATCTGAGTTGTTATTAGGGTTTTCGACATAGACAATAAGATTTCATGTGGAATGAGTTGCTTTAGCTTTTCAATTAGGGTTTAGGGTTTCTAGGTCACTCCTATTTCTGTTAGCCTTCACTCAAAAGAACGAAACCACTCCCATCCATAACCTCATGAAGTAATAGATAAACAATGACAGAGTTCGGTTACACATTATTCTAAAAATCCCTTCGTATATTCCAATGGATTTCCAAGGTTTTGAGTTACATCTGCATTGAAGCATCTTTACTGTGATAACCTTTCATTTGATTGATCAATTTTGATTTGGCCAATGTCTTGCTTGGGTGCTTTGTCATTGTTGAATATATACATGCTATCACATTCAGATTTCAGGTTGATAAACCCTATCTATGTGGTGAAATATAGTAGTGATGTGGTTGCACATTAGCATCATTTTTGTATTTCTGATTGTTGCATACTTTACAGTTCAATTTTGGTATTGTTGTCTTCCCTTTGGGCTAATTTTCTTCAAGGTTCCCACCCATTATGCAGATTTCCCTCCTTGTCAATACAATTGATACATGTCTATGTTAGCAGTTATATTACACAACCCATTTGGTTGTGCTGTTTGTGGTTAGTAAAGTTCCATTCCCACCATCCCTGTTTACAAAATTTTTTTGCCCCTTTTTATATAAATTTGTGAAAACTTAAATTCATGGATATGAGTTTGTTATCAGATTTCCTGATCAGTAGCCACAATTTCATCTTGACAATTGTACTTCTCTAATTTTCAACCAAATGGCATCTTATAAATGTCCCTTGCAGGACTGGCTAATTCTTATAAATTGACCAGTGACACTTGTACTTCTCATTTGCAACTAAATGGTTTGTTTCAAATTTGGTCCCCCTTGTGAACTCATGTAACAGGGAACAAAACATATATCCAAGCAAATGGCATGAGAGAAATTACACAACTATAACGGAATATCTACCTCTTTAATTGGCATTTGTTTATCTAAGGTGTTGCAACCCTATTTGTTTCCGACTTGAGCTTCATTAATTGATATGGATAATTTATATCAAGTTGAAGTTAGATGCATTTCCCCTTCACATGGTGTTCACACAAAGCACACATAGGGCCTTCTGTTTGTCTTAGTTGTTCATGCCATCTTGCATAAGTTGCTTTGGCAGTTAACTTGGAAACTACCTTGGCCTTTCATGCTGTTTGCTGATCATAAGCTGCTGTTGTTGCTCGCTTTTTTAACCCTTAAGCAGTTGCCTTGCAAGTTTTTTAGTACATCTGCATTGATATGCATCTCTAATGTCATCACCTTTCATTTCAATTGATGAATGCCAGTTTGGCAAGGTATTGCTTGGGTTCTTTTTCATACTTGAATGTAAACATGATATGACATTGAGATTTCAGGTTGATGAGACCAATCTATGTGGTGATAAATGGTAGTCATTTTGGCTGCACATTAGCATAATTTATTCCTATCTCATTGCTGTTAGCTGAAGGTGAGGTGTTTGGTTAGGTATTTTATTATAGACAAACTTTGGATAAGACTAAGCCAGAAACCACTACCTACCTCTGTCATTGCCATTTTTGCTGCTAAGATTTTGCACCCTATTTAAGTTACATGCTTGCCCAATACAATGTGTTGAAACAAATCAGTTATATGCCCTTCTTTTTGTCTTATTTGATCATGTCATCTTGCATAATTTCATTTGGCAGTTAACTGTTGGGAACTAGGTTGGCCTGTCAATCTATGTGCCGATCATAAGCTGTTGTTGACCTTGCTTTAAGCAAATGGCTTTCCCACCTATTATGTTGTTTTTTATGGGTTTCCCTACGCTTACCTCCAATACATTCCCCATTGTTGGCCACCCAGTCATATGTCATCTTACACCTTAAGTTGTTCACTAAACTTGTGTAGTTGTTGTTTTCTCGTTATTCCCTAAGCTTAAGTTCAATTGCATACAAACTGTCAGATTTCATATTAGGTGAATAGGTTATTACAAATCAGTTATTATCTCAGCAGCTTGTTGTCATTGTCATTTTCTCTGCACCTTCTTGTCATTGTCATCTTGGGTCGATCCTGACATTGATTTAGCTTATATTAAAATCTCTTTCACTTGTTTTGTGACATATAATCTGACTCTCCCATTCATCTTTTTCATTTATGTTTAGTTGTCTCCATTTCACTTGTAACTGCATTCTTAGTTCGATTCTATTTGACAACATGGTTAAATATTTTATTAGAATTCTATTTGTTGTTGCTCTGCTTCTACATGTGCCATCACAGAAAATATGTCTTCCATTCATCTCCTTGCTTGATCAACATTATTCATGTCTTTCAATGAAAATTTTCCTGTTTATCTTGTTCCATCTCACGTTTCATTTCCCTTGTACTGGTAGGAATAATGTGTCCATACACCGACAACGACGTTGACACGGACTCCGACAGTGACTGCAACTACCAGAGCGGTGATCCGAGGAAGTACTTCTGGCTGAGGACTGGCTATGACTACGGGAACAGTAACCGGGACCATGCAGAGGAGGAGGAGGATGACGCTGAGTCAGACAGGAGGGACTCTGAGGCCGTGGCTGAGGACAATGCTCTCTGGGACTACGCCGCCTCAGAGCTCACTGAGCTTCGCGATCGAGTGCAGTCGCTGCTGACCCGGGATGCTGCTAGGGAGGAAGCTATGGCCGCAATGAACACTCAGCTGCAGGCCGCCAACACACAGCTCCAGGCCACCACTACTCAGCTGCAGGCCACCCAGTCCAAGTTGCAAGCTACCGGGGAACACAACGTGGACCTTGCCAACAGGTTGGTGGCGAGCGAGGCTAGCAGCGACCACCTGGTGCAGCGGGTTGCCGACCTCTGCTCCTTGCTCTGTGGCCAGTGGGTGGAGCACGCTAGCGAGCGGCTCCTCACCCGACAACTCACCCGCTGGAACAAGATGCTGGGGTGGATTCTGGTGCTCATGATGGGTGTGATGGTGCGTCTGGTTACTAGGGCTTAGGACCTCCGAAGCCATTGCCATAAACTGATGTGATGACAAACTTTTGTGGGTTTTTGACATGGACAAACTCTATATGTGGTGGTTGGCCCCCATTTTGTGCAGTTCAGGGCCTCAGTTGTAGGTAGAAACAATGTCTCACCCACACTCGGCCAGTTGTTGTTTTTTGAAACACCGAGTGTTGTTGCACCCTTAAGAATGGTGCAAGTATGATCGGATAGGGTATTTATAGGTCAATGACCCTCCTATATTAATGCATGTCGCTTACATTTCCACTTGTTGTTATGCATTTCAACGACGTTCTTCCATTGTCACATTACATGCAATTATCCATGACAAAATGTTAAATTATGGCTTCTATGATTGCTTCCCTATGAATCCTGCAAGTAGTGGAGAGTGCCCAAACATTACCCACAATGCGTGATCGAGGACAAAAGATACATTTCCACTTGTTATGCATTTCAACGTTGTTCTTCCATTGCCACATTACATTCATTTATCCATGACAAAATGTTAACTTATCCGGCTGCTTGCTTCCCTATGAATCTTGCAAGTAGTGGAGATTGCCCCAACATTACCGACAATCGTCTTAAGGACAAAATGTTAATTCCCTTACATAAACAAGGTCCTTGTCATGACCCAACCATTCAACCACCAAAAGTACACAAGTCGTGTTGAACCCTACCAACAACGAGTAGCCCCTTGGCACTGGCTGAGGATGAGTGCCAACCTACCCTTATAGGCGACCGCCACGGTCGTTCCATATCTGCTGAGCAATATCGTCCCTCAGAGCTCTGATTTGTGCATTTGTACCCGACGCCGCATCCTTAGGGAAAAACGGTTCGTCGTCCTCGTGGCCAACCTTCTATCTCGCGTCGTATGAATCTTCGTCACCATCCCCGTTAGACGGGATGTCATTTCCCGTAGGCTCTGTGAACCTGGGATCGTCTTCTTCATCGGAGTCCGATGGATCGTGCGTATCCCGAACGAAATTGTGAAGGGCGAAACATGCAATAATGATGGAAATTTGCTTACGTATCGGATACTTGGAAAGCTGATGGAGGATCCTCCACTTGGCCTTCAATATCCCAAATGACCTGTCTACCGCGCCGCGGAGGGAAGAGTGCGCCTTGTTGAAGGCTTCTTTCTCGTTTTTTGTTAGGTTGCCACGAATGTCGAGTGGTGGTACTTCGTCGTTGAGAAAGGGATCATGTACCCATTTCGGAACGGGTATCCCTTGTCGCAGAGGTAGTACCTACCTGATGGTGGATGGGGGAACCGAAGAGCTATCGTCTTCAATGCGTGATCGGACACACGAGCATCGTGTGCGCTTCCCTCCCATCCGACGGATATGAAGGTAAATCGTAGCTCGAAGTCACAGACGACCATCACATTGTATGTTGTTGTGCCCTTCCTGCATTGGAACCATATCTGGTCCTCTCTCGGTATTTGTGCTTCAATATGCATCCCGTCAATAGTGCCAATTGCACCCTTGAAGTACGGCCAGTATCGGTTGTCCTTCCTGATCTGATTCGATACTTTGGCAAAATGAGGATCTCGAGGCCGGATCAAGTCCCCCGCCAGTCCGCGGTACCCGTTAGATGGCCTCCCACACATGGCTTCTAGCACTTCTGAAATGGACTCCGAGATCGTGTACGTCGAATGAAAGAAACGCTCGTAGGAGTTCCGCTGACTGGACCCCCACGCCATGGTGTTGACGAAGATGGCCACCTTCTCCATGACAGAAAGTTGGTCAGAACCCCGAAGCCCATACTGTTGCTCCAACATCCCGCACAGGTGGATGAAGGCACCCTTTTCCATTCGGAATGCGTTTACGCTCCTAGATTGGAAACGATGGGTGAGGATCTGGTCCACCCAGCGTGCACCGGTGTAGTCTCCTATAAACTGCGGTACCTTATGCAACAAGGTTCATAAATAACGCAAAATCAAAGGGGCCGACTATCTGCTGACAAATCCCCAAATCAATTCAATAATTCATCACCCAATTGAAAGGAAGTAAGGAATAAAGGGGATACCCGAGATTCGTCAAATAAACGACAAAGGGGGGAAATTAGATCAACATACCCAATCTGAACTGATGGGTGCACTCCCCGCTCTTTCCATTGTTGAGAGTCAGAGTTCCTTTGGCATGCCTCAAACTTCCCGAGCGCTGAATTCAGTTATCCCCATCGTCAATTGCTCTCCAGAAGCCCTAAAATTATAGATCCTATAAAAAAAATCAGTCAAACCTGAAAATTGAACATCCAATTAAAGGTAGCAAAAAAGGAATTCAAAGTTTGAGGCATAAAACACCTACAAATTAAGCTAAAGAAATCAAATCTCACAATTATGGTAAAAAGAAAACTAATTGAAAACTGAACTGAAAGATGGAGAATCACAACGACAGCCGACCTGACAATTGACAATCGACCTTCTGAGCCCTAGCCCCCGACCGTTCGGAGCAATCAATCACGACGTCCTTGCAGGTCGCAACCAGCCATAGTTCCCCCAAACAGACGTTCAATTCGACTTGGAAGATCCCCTCTCCGGCCGCCAAGCCAAGTCAGCCCTAACCTCCTTAACAAGCTCGACATCGAGGTACGACTGTCCGTGGGGACCGGGCACAGGCACCAGGCCAGGCTAGATGGAGAACAGACGGAGATGGCGTAGACGATGAAGAGAGAACATAGGCGGTCGGAGAAGGAGACCAGAGGCGGTAGGGTGAGTCGAGAGAAGGGGAGGGTATAGGAATTAATTGAAATTACTGAAACATCCCCTAAACAAAAAAAATCAATATTGTTAAATGCAAACTCTGAGGGGTAAGGTGATAAATTAGAGAAAGTAATATGGGCCTTCCATAATATTTTAAAATTGCAATCCAACGACCCACGTTTCACCTCAGAATTTCCTGCCTTTACGTAAAGTGTTTTGAGCTTCAGATTGATTTTCGGCCGTTGATAACTTTAGCCTCTGCCGTCACTTTTATATGAGTATAGATATGTGTGTGCGCGCTTACATACATGATAGTATGATACATATCCCATAACTTTGCCATAGGCAAAGATATTTTTAGTCAATTTTTTTCAATTAATTAAATACTCCATTTTTTAATCAATGATTTTGAATTCAAAACATTGAATTAATATTAATATTAAAATTAATATATAATTTAACTGAAAAGTAATTTTGGTGAGGGTGATATCTTGACATTAATTATATATTTTTTCTTTAATATATTCTAGATTTTCTAACCAACGTGTTTAATTCAAAATATTAAATTAATACGTACATACAGAATGTGTGTGTGAAACTTTATATACTATATTAAATCATAAGAACATCACATGTTATATATTGTCTCATTCATCTAAGCGATTTCGTAAAAATGTAATTAGTTAAATCTTTTAAATATTGTTAGACTGATATTATTATTTTTTCTTTTTGTTGAGATCATTTTAAACGATAACCATTTTTATGAAGTGTTATCACCACTTTTTTTTTTTATGTAACGCGGGGTTCTGAGGTTGTCGACTAATCCCTCACTGGTCCGAGCCATAGCCTACAAAGGACACGAACCGGTAAGCCAGACGGCAAGCCACCAGGAAGGCTCACCCAAACCAATGACGGCTTGAGCACCCATTAATTACATAAATATGTAAAAAATGGGATTTGAATCCTTGAACTTTGCAAGGGTTACCTCTCCCTTGCAAGAAGAGGTAACTCCGGTAAATGTTACCTCTCCCTTGCAACCACTAATAATCACATTACTTATAAGTTTTTCAATCAATCAAATTATAATTTTATAATCTTATCCTAATTTTTTATCTATATTTAATTTTATTTAATTTTATATTATTAATTTTATATATTATTATAATTTTATTTAAAAAACTGTGCAATTGTGCGGAGACTGTACTGGCTCACTTTTAAAACAACATAATAATGAAAGAATTTTCACACATTCATATGAAAATTACTGGATGTTATCGTTAAGGAAAAATCAAACCATTTTAAGATTTCTCAAAAGCATTTGACATCAGAATATCAAATTTATTTATGTGATTAGAAAAACAACTAAGCAGATAAAAACTAAAAAAACTAATTTAACCATCACAGGTTACACTGAGTACCATAAAATTAAACACTAGAAAAAAAATTCAAGAAAAGTACAGAAAATTCTCAAATTAAACAACCCAGAAAGAAAGGGTAAAATGCTCCAAGTTCAAGGGTGCAACCACCAGAGGAATTTCACATCAAGAAATGCAAACCAAGCTCTCCTCCAGTATGGGTTGATTGTAAGAACAATGGTGAAGGCCAACAAGATAGTGATAGATGACATATCGAAGCTCCAAAGAAATACGTACCTCCATGTCAAACCATTCATCATCTCCTTCAACCGAAGTGTTCCCGGTAGTCTCCGATTCACCTCTATTACAACTTCTAGGTAGCCGAGACCCGCAAAGGAGGGGATTTCCTCGATAGTTTCTTTCATCGAAGGTTCCAAACTGCCCCGATTTTGGCACTTCCCCACTTAGATTGTTGTAAGATACATTGAAGGTCCCTAGGAATGTGAGATCGACCAGTTCAGAAGGGATTGCTCCACGCAAGTTGTTGCTTGAAAGGTCTAAGCTCTCGATGCTCTGGAGCTTGGAGAAACTTATTGGTATTGAACCAGATAATTGGTTGTAGGACAAGTTTAGAGCTTGGATCTTTCCCAACTCCCCCAATTCAGGAGGGACAGCGAACACCGAATAATCACCCATTAGTAAAACACTCACTGATGAAGTGTATAAAGTCTCCAATGCTGGTGCTCCAAAAGACAAATTCCTAAAGCAAGCAGGAATCGAACCCGAGATATCATTATTTGACAAGTTAATGATGTTACCATACTTCAAGGAGCATAGTTGTTTAGGCAGTTCTCCACCTAGCTGATTACCTCCTATTAATAGAATAACCAATTTTGATAGCTGATCAATCCACTTGGGAATACCTCCTGAAAGACGATTGTCGCTTAGATCAAGTGTTACCAATGATGACAACCTTGCCAATCCCACTGGAATTGCTCCAGTAAGATGATTTCCATGCATATGCAAGAACTTCAGTTGTAGAAGCCTATTGCAAGAAGGTATTACCCCCCAGTGAACCTATTCTTTGAGAGGTCCAAAAATTCAAGTGACTCGAGTTTGCAAAGCTGACTTGGTATGTCTCCATGAAATTCGTTCCCTGCTAATGACATTGATTTCATCCCTTCAAGGTCACCAATCCAGCTTGGAAGTTCACCTGTTGCATTGTTGTTGGATATATCGAAGAGTTGCAACTGTTTAGAGATACGCAATGATCCTTGTATGGGCCCACCAAAGTAGTTGTTATCTAAAAATAACACCTCCACTAATGACAAGTTCATGTAGCTGGGAATGATTCCTCCTTGAAGATAGTTGTTTGATAGCAATAAAAACCATAAACTGGTGCAGTTAGAAAACAACTTCCTTGGCACTTCCCCAACAAGGTGGTTGTTCGATAAATCCAGAGCTTCTAATTGAGTCATATTGCCAACCAAAGAAGGGATATTCCCTTTGAATGAATTATAGGACATGTTCAAAAATTGGACCGAAGATAACACCTTCCCAATATCCTCAGGTATCTCCCCTGTGAGCTTGTTGCTCGAAACATCCAAAAATAACAGTTTTGATTGATTTCCATCCTTGGTGAGCCTAAGACTTCCTGCTACAGAATTATTCCTCAACTTCAAATGCACAAGATTGGGATTATTCTGTAGCAACATTTCCGGAAATAATCCAACTAACCCGTTACTAGAAAGATCAAGACGCTCAAGGCTAGAATGGTTTGAGAGGAACTTTGGGAAGGTGTTAGAATGACCGGTTAAGCTACACCGACTTAATTGAAGGTCAAAAAGATTAGAGGGAAGTGAACATACTGAATCTCCAATTTCTACTTGCAGTTTGTTGTTGGAGATCGAGATCCAAACTGCCTAATAGCCTTGAATGGTTCATCAGGTAACATAAAGAGACTCTCCCCTGAAAATTGTTGTTAGAGATATCCAAGTACTGAAGAAGTGGGAGGTTGATGAGTGATGGTACCTCCCCACTAAAGCTATTGGTCGATAGGTCAAGACTTTGAAGAAGTGGGAGGTTGATGAATGATGGTAACTCCCCACTAAAACTATTGAACGATAGGTCAAGATCTTGAAGAGATGTCGAGTTCCATAAGCAATTTGGAATGCTACCACTTAATGCATAATTTGTATTAAGTCTTAGTTCTTCGAGGTCCCTTAATTTACAAATCCCTGAAAGATTATTGAATTTCATCCATCAAAAGATGTCATCCTCAAGAATGTATTATTAGAATATGTGCAAATTAATATGCCATCCTCAAGAATATATATATAATAGGGGCGCGCTTCGGGAAAACCCAAAATTACGGTAAAAACCGTAAAGACCAGTTTTTTTTATCCCGGTTATCCAGCTTTTTAGACCAGTTATGAATAAAACCGACCTATAAAGTCACAACTTTTTATCTCGGTTCTATTTTATAAAGTCGAAGTTTGATTTTAAAATGGGAGTTTTTAGCACGATTTTTAGACTGAACCGAGCTATATCGTAATTTTAAAAATGAGGTTTTTAGCACAGGTTTTAAATGAATCGAGCTATAAAGTAGTCTTCACAATTTTTACCACAATTTGAGGTTTTCACCGGAGTCAATCCGTGTGTATTGGTATATATATATATAACGCACACATGTCTTACCTTCAACGTACTGTGCTAGGCGGCTAGCTATCTCTTACCTTCACCTACTATAGATCCATACAGATTATTGTTGCTCAATTGAAGCACCTCCAACTTGTTCAAATGTGATAGCTCTGTGGCCAATAAATTTATGAATTAAAAATAAAATAAAAATAAAGCAGCTACATGCCTTTGTTGAATTCCAAACTGAATTGAAGGAGTTGCTTCAATCAAAACATTTAAAGGACATACCTCCAATTTCTACCAAGCCAATGATGCCATTTTCAGATAAATCAAGGGTTATGAGTTCTCCAAAAGCTTGAAACAAACTAAAATTTAGAGCGGTACTAGTCTTCACAAGAGCATAACCGGTGACATATCTCATGTCAAGGCCGGTAACATGGTGCATACAATTGTTACAAGTAACTCTGTTCCAATGACAACAATCTCCGTCGCCACTACTATTCCATGAAAGTAGCTCCTCAGATAGATGGTCTGAGGGGGCAAGTGACATCAAATAAGACTTGAGTTGAAGCAAAGCCGCCTTCTCTTCTCGTGCTCAAAACAACTAGTTGATGGCCAGGCCTGTAAGGATATGATTGAAAATATGAGGAGCCAAAGTGCAGGATATTTGGTGATGAAAGAAGCCTCCATATGTATGTACTGGGGGAAGAATGTAGCTCCACAAGGTCTTTGAGAGGATTGTGAAAATATTTGTGGTCAAACTGGATTATATATTACGAGTACTTTTGAAGAGATTATAGGTCAATGCCATTAATGACCTGCCCAGCTTGAAATTTGGGTACAGACTACAAATTGAATTACAAACTGTTGGGTTTAAAATTAGATATATAGTAAAAGGTTTTACAGACTGAAAAGTCTACCTTTACTATACAATCAACATGTAAATTTTACACTTCTGTAATGACCAAATGTAATATTTTAATAGCAGAGGTTGTTAAATACACCAGTAATTTTTAATGGATATACCGTTAATCTGTGCTACCTCTTATGGAACAAAGTCCGCAATATGATACGGATTTCCCCGGGTGTCGTGCTTAACAAACCCGCAGTCCGCAAATGTTGCGCCCTGCATTGGAGATTTATTTTTTTATTTTTTTTAAAAAAGCGCAAACACGAAGTATTTTAAATAAAAGGTCATGTGGACCTTGTTTAAAGTTGGAAAAAAAAAACAAGTTAATGATTTGGACCTTGTTTAAAGATAGTCAAAGAAAACTATTTGCCCATCACCAACTCTTGAAAATGATTTGGATTTTACATTCTGTCATATTCTAAGTTGATCAAGAGTCAAGACTGAGAGTGAAATGCAATTTAGTTTTATCATCTCTCCCTCACTCTTTCTCTCATTTTTTCCCAATAAAGTAGTGAAGAACATGAATCACACCTTTGTTATCAGTAAAAAAAAAGGTTTTTTTTTGTTTTTTTTACAATAGGAAACATTAGGAAAGTTTTGCTAAAAACGCAAGACACTTCCTCGATCATCCTCCTGAATGATGTTACAAAAATCCCTATTAAAAGTGAGAATGGACAAATTACAATTTCCCCTACTTTTAGCGATATAATTTACTACCTTATTTGCTTCTATATCACTTCTCCGATACTAGTTGCCTTCGAAGACCTATTGGTTGTAGCTCTTCTAGAAAGTTGTTTAGTATGTATATATATATATATATATATAGATAGATAGATAGATAGATAGATAGATAGATAGATAGATAGAGAGAGAGAGAGAATAGATCAATTGTGTGCACACTCCTTAGACCATCAGCAACAGAGAGTCACACGAATCAAAACTCATTTCAGCCACATCAGCAACTATTCATGCCACGTCAGCTTTCCACTAACTTTTCAGTTTTTTACATTTTTCATCCACAACAATGAGTCATGCGAATCAAAGCTCACTTTACACTTTTTTATATTTATTAACCTAAATGTTGATTTATTTTACTTAAATTTTTTTGTTAATGATATTATTAATATTAATATTAATACGTATAATTAAAATAAAAAGGCACACAATTAAAATTAGAAATATTTTATTAAATTGATAAACTAAAAAAACACGAAAACAAAAAAATAAGGCTAACTATATGTAACCTAATACTATTTTTATGTTTAATTATATGTGTGTATGTGTGTTTTCATGTTCAGGGTGTAGTGGGTATTGTTATTTAATGTTTAAATTTATGTATTTTTATGGTGTAAGTTTTTTTTTTTTTGAGCACAAGTGTAAGTTTATATTGATTTAAGTTAATGTTGTTTATGTGGCTATAAATCTTTTTTTTTTATCAAATAACTATAAATCTTTAACATATAGTAAACTTAGCGAATTTTTTTTTCCAAACATATGCAAAATGAGTGATATTGGGTAAAGAAAAATAAATCGTATTCAAAAATATTTTTTTTTTAAAAAAATAATAATTTATTTAACAAATAAATAGGAATTTTAATTTAATTAAAACCCCGTACCATGTGTCGTTATACCATTGGCTATCAAAAAAAAGAAAAAATAAATAAATACGGATGAACCGCATCAAGTATTGGCGTCCCCCCTCAATTTTTGCTGCAAATCAAAACACTCTCTCTCCTCTTTCTCAAATTTTCGGCTGAGCTGGACTTCCTTTTGATCCCCACGGATCAGCGTTGCTCATGGTCTAAGGGTGTACTTTGTGCACAATTATAATCCATTGATTGAAATGGAACGAAGGGATGGGATGTTGCCACATGTCCTCGTCAATTTTTTTTTAAAATGTTGATAATTAATTTAAATCTCAATAAAGAGAGCGTGTAACGCGTGTTGGGCGGGGAAAATAAAATCCTAAATCCCAAATCGTTTCCTACGGGCGAAGAATCCAGGCGAGGCGGAGAGGAGACGATTCGACAGGAAGGGAAGGCGGAGGCGAGCCTAGGCTGGTCGGAATCGAGTCCAGATGCCCGGTGGTGGCGATGGAGGACGATGAAGGCGAGGCTGGCGGGGCGGACGATGGAGGCGGTCAATGGCGTCGTTGGTATCCTCATCGCCGTCCCCACCATCGTCGCACTGCTCTCGTCCAACCGGCGACCTTCGATCGGGACACAGCCTGAGATTGAGCCTTAGATTAGAGGGAGCAGATTCGGAGAGGATTAGCAATGGGGTCGAGAGGCGATGGGTCGTTTGGTGGAATATAACTGCAAACACAACCAACAGAGTTAATTGACAATGTTAACTCACTGTTCATTCACAAGTTGGTGCTTTTATAATATCATAGATAAAAGTTTATAAATCACATATTATGATACACACCTTAGAATTAGAAGTCTCTCTATACTAGATCTGCCAAACGGGTCGGATTTAGTTCGGGTCCATTATGGGTTAGGTCATTTCGAGTTATGGGTCATGAAATGCTCAACCCATGCCCATATTTAACAGGTTCGGGTCGACCCAATGGGTCAAGAACATTACTCATCCTGAATTTTTTAAATGTCATTTATTATTTATACACGTTATTTAAGAATGATAAAATATAAAAAAAATATCATTTTTTTAATTATTTGTTATAATATCATTTTTTTAGTTTGAATTAATATATTAATATAAATTGATGTTTTATATAATTTTTATCATCCTTCAACTAAAACTTATTTGGAAGATACTTGTTGAACCTAACAACCCGTGGGTTACACTCAATACCCAAAAATATCTAAAACATTAGCATCTTCTACGATACAAGCGAAAAGATGACTCCTCCTGGCAATGGACCAAAATAATGAAACTATTACGAATATTCAAGGATGGGCTCTCCTAGCATATTGGTGATAGAAACACCATAAAATTTGGGACCGATAACTGGATCAACACAAGCCCTCTGTATTCCCAAGCTATAAAACCGAAAGGTAGTGATGTTAACCTCAAAGTGTCAAACTTTATCACTCCATATAAAAATTGGGACGTGCTGCTCCTTCAGAATCATCGTCAGCAACTGCTTCATCTAGATCTGATCTCAACAATTATCAAAACCCCCATTCCGACCTCCGTCACCCAGGATCGGCTTTACTGGAGCTGGAGCAATTGTTGGTTTTCTACTAGTTCTGCTATCAAGCTAATTCATCACCACAAACATCATGAACATTTGAATCTCAATTGGATTTGGAAACTTAACATCCTACCAAAAATTAAATTTTTGTTTGGTGTATCTCCAAAGATGGTATTCCCCTGCTCCTAAACTGGCCCTACATGGATGTAGATTTGCGCCTGATTGCCCCGCTTGTAACTCTCATTTTGAAAATCTCAACCACATGCTTCTAGGCTGCCCAACCTCAAAAGCAACAATACAACTGCTAAGTCCTAGAATATCCCATGCCCTAAATAAGTACACCTACAATGACAACCTTATTCACATTGTTAAATTATATCCGCAAGGATTTTCTCCAAACGGACTTCACTTTACTCGCCACAACCTGGTGGAGCTTATGGTTCTTCCGCAATCAAGCACTCCACACCAACGTTAAAGCAGATCTATAGTCGCATACATTAAGGGACATATTTTCCTTTGGAATCTAAGCCTTGACTCCGACCCCATCATCATCAAGTCCCCCCCCCCCCCAAATAAAAAACACCATTCAGAAAAAACAACGTCTTCAAGGCTAAATGGACTAAACCTCCGATCACACATTTCAAATTAAGCTTTGACGTCGCTCTTTCAAGTAGCAATATGTTGGGACCTACGGTTTCTTCATTTGAGACCACTTAGGTAAAACTATATTCTCCAAAGCTGGAACTTTGCCTATCCCATTGTATTCGGTTATGAGACCTTTGCTTTATGGCGAGGCCTCTTACGAGCTTCTGACCTAAATATAATCCATCTCCGACTGCCTTTCCGTTCTTCGACACTTTTCTTTTGTGCACATTATACGCACATCTTTTATGAGGCTAATAGAGCTACAGATAATTAATTACTTGACTCATATTGACTACTCCTACTCTAGCTCTTTAATGCCCCATGATCAGGAGTCCTGATTATGGGGCATTAAAGATTGTTTGAATGTTCAAGCCTAAGGTTGTACCTATATACACCGTTGACACCTTCAGTCCTGCTTATTTGTTGAATGACACTAAAAATGCTACTATATTGTTTTGCGGATTAGAAAACCAACATCACCAACGGTAATATAAATAGACCCGAGCAAACGTGGGCACGGGCCGGGTTTGGGACGAGTTTTACCCCAAATATTATCTCGGTATTCCGGGCATGTGCAGGTCGGGCTTAGCTCGTTTCGCGGGTTGAATGTATTGTCTAAGCCCATCTAGTATTGCGGGCACGGGTTACCCATAGGTATCCATAAAATCTAAACTGTCTATGTACTTCGACAACAACAAAAATGTTGTATGCTATCTACTTCAATCGAAAAAAAAATATTTGCTGGGATAATGAACAAGCTGCTTAATGTTATCTACTTAGAAAAAAAATTTTTTGTTGAATTTTAATTAATACTATATTAATGTTGTCTACTTAGAACAAAAAAAAATTGGTTGAATTTTAATTAATACTATATTAGTTATTATAAGTATTGATTATAAGGACAGAAAAAAGGGGTTGGTGATGCAACAAAAAAAAAGGGGGGTTAGTAATTTTTTTTTAAGAAAATTATTATAAGTATTGATTATAAGAGGAAAAAAGGGGGCATTGGTGATGCAACAAGAAAGGGTGTGCTTTAAAAAAACAGAAAAATAAAATAAAGGGGACAAGGGGCTAGCGTTTTTGAAAAAGAACAGGGCATCCTTTTTCCGGAAGAATGTTTCCTTGGAGATTCGTCTTCACTGCCCACATGTGACTCCTGATGTGCCGCTGGCCTACGGTGCTTCTTCGGGGTAGTGCTTGGCTTCGTCCTTCGTCTACGTCTTCATCTTGTTTCGGTTTAGTTGTTTTTAGTTTTGTTGTTGTAGAGTTCTCGTTTGTATTTTGCACCAACCTTGTACTTTTTATGTTTGCTTAGATGGTTATCCGTCTGCCGACTTGTCAGCCATCGAGGTTCAGGTATGTCTGACCTCGAATTTTTTTCTAATAAAAAGAAAAAAAAGAAAAAGAACAGGGCAAACAAATGGAAAAAAGCGGGAGAGATTCGAACCTAGCATGCCACACTCCCCCATTAAACTCCCCCATGTCCTATATATTACTAAATTACTAAATTATGATTTTATTCTACTTCACTTTTATATATTACTAAATTAATATATATACTCACTCCGTCCAACAATACATGGACTTTTAGATATAAATTTTTGTCCAACAATAGATGGTCTTTTAGGTTTTCTAGGTAAAAAGTTGTAATGATTTGTATTGGTTTGTGTGTTGTTGACTTTTTAAAATAATTTGATTGGTTAAAATGTGTAGTGGGTGTTTTATTAAAACTTGTGCAAAATGCTAAAAGACAATGTATTTTTGGACGGAGGGAGTATGTAAAAATATACATATACCCTTATTTTGGCCGGTGGGGGTAGGGTGGCTCATCCGGGCTGACCCAACCCGACTCGAACATTCCGGGTGGGGGTCAACCCGAAGGTCTGAAATTTTAAAAAATGCGACCCGCCATCCGACCTGAACCCGAGATTTGTAATCCCGGGTTTTTCGGGTCGGGTGACGGGATCACCCGAAAACCCGAATTTTAAAATTCTGATATATTTTATGGTTTTCAAAGGCGTAACACATATACATTTATAATATTTTTTATATTTTATTATTTTCCTTATATATACTATACAGTATATATATATATATAATATCCAGTATATAAGTGGACATATATGTGTTGTATGCACACTTTATACATATCAACATATATACAAAGTATACATCAATACAAGGTATATACACTATATACAGTGGCGGCCGCAGGAATTGCTGGAGGGGGGGGCGGAATTTTTTTTCGGAGAATTTTTTTTTTCTCGGTATATATAATAAAGAAATTTTTTAAAAATATATATGAAAGAAAACTATAAATATGGTATATTTAAACAAAAACCATAAATTATGGTATATAAATATGATATTTTATTACAAAAATTTATACAATAATTTAATAATTAATATATATGTGTATACTTGATTAAGATTTTTTTAATATTGAAATAAAATTATAATTTTTTTAAAGAATTTTTCATTGGTAAATGAAAAAAATTTGATAGGATTTGAAAAGTATTGTAGGAATAAAAAATAGTGCAAAAAAGGGAATGAAATGCGATTTGAACCCATGACTTCTCGGGAACCCAAATTTCCTTCCCTTCTTTTACCAACTAGGCTAAACAAGTTTTGTGTTCTATTTCACATTTTCATAGTAATACTACGGAGTAAATTTAAATTGAAAAAAAATAATTTATTTATTTTTGCTCTAGAGGGGGGCGCCCGTCCCCACCCCCCCCCCTCGGCCGCCCCTGACTATTACACACATACGGTATACAGTACACTGTATACATATTAACATATATACAAAGTATACATGGTATATACACTATATACATGGTGTATACAATATACATATACCATATGTATATTTATATAAAAAAAATTTAAAAAAAAATCCGGGTCAACGGGTCAAACCCTGAGACCCGTCGGGTCTGACCCTGACCCGCCCGTTGACCCGGAATTTCTTAAAATTCGACCCGAGGCCCGACCCGTAGGGGTCTCGGGTCAACCCCGACTCGTAGGGATCTCAGGTCAACCCCGACCCCATGTTTTCCGGGTCGGGTTCGGGCGGGGTTTCCGGGTCGGGTTCATTTTGAGCCACCCTAGACGGGGGCTTCAGCCACCCCGAGCCCCCCACATATCCGCCACTGATCAGGACTTCCTTGATCTTGTCTTTCGGGACGCCCTCTTGGTTAACTGCCTCTTGGCAATTCACCAAATTCTTCTCGGTTAAAAAAAAAATTCTATATTTTTTAAAAACTCAAAATGGAGAATTTATTGGGTTGCTATTTTTCTCCGTGCTTGTATAGTTGTCCCCATCTTTTTTGGGTTAGGCTTGTTTGTTCGGCTGGGATTGTTTGTTTTCCACTTCTTGTATTGCATCGTTTTTATTTTATGTTGTATGTTTGACGGTTCGCCGTCTGCCGACTCTGTCGACCTCTTGAGGAGCCAGGTTTGTCTGGTCCTCGAATGATTACATAATAAAAAAAAAGGGTATATTTGATTACTAGGAATAAATGGCTCACTTTGAATCGTCCAATAAGTTAGAGATCGATCAATTACCAATTCAAGACACCGGATAAAATCGTCCACTTTGAATCATATCTTTCCACAACATATATTAGCTTTCATATATAATATAGTTTTTTTAATATATATATATATATATATATATATATATATATATATATATATATATATATATATATATATATATATATATATATATATGTAACGGCCCGGGATTATGATTCCCGGGTTACGTTTCGAGGGATGAAACCCCTCGTTAGGATCTTGCGCCCCCAGTACAGGTTGAAGGTTTCCAAACCTACTTTAATGTTTTCAAGGGGGATTTCATACCCAAAATCGAAGGGATCGTTGGAATCCCCGGGGAAGTCCCCTGTACCGGTCGTAAGTCTAAGCGTGGAAATCAGGAATCATGCGACTAGCGAAAACAAGTGTAATACAAGAGGGTGCCACGACAGAGCCGGGTCAAAACGGAGTCTAAAGTGTAAATCCAAAAATATAATCAGAGTCAGGTGAAGTCGATAACTCCAGCGCTCACTCTCCGCCGACAAAATAACCCGCGCAATAAGCAAACAGCACCGATAGGATGAACATAAATAATACCTAAAAAAATTGATATGGGGCGGGATCAGATCGATGCCCACTTTAGCTCTGCATCCCAACCATAAGCACACATATACGCTATACCTAATAAAGATGCTTCTAGATGCATGGCGGAATATTAACACACTAACATGCTCCTAAGATCAAGTGCATAATAATAATAAGGCCTTAGCACAGAATACCAAGTGGTATATCCCTCTCCTACCTCCACCCCTTCCGATAGGTGGAGACTCGCCAGCTCGTGAATGCATTCATTCATAATAGGGCGGCACGCATGCCTAACCCACTCCACAATAAATCCCGCAGACATATCATAATATAAGGAAGTTCATGACTCGATTGACTCAGGGTACCCGATGAGGCTGGGCTACCCTATGACCCTAGCAATGACTCTAGTTACTTCACAGATAACGGTCGTTCTGTTTACATACACATAGAGAAATAGAATGCTCAACGATCAATGCAACCTAGCATGGTACTACATGGCATGCTGATCATGAATGCAACACCTAGTATATCATGCACCTATAGCAGGGAATATCTCTATTCAATCTGAGTAAGCTCCGAAGAGACTTACCTGGCTATGCAGAACAGCATAATAGAACATCCGGCATACATCATTCATAATCACAAAGTATCACCTAGGTACACATCAGAACATATATGTATAAGTCTACGTCTAATCATCCAAGCACTCAAGCATATCATTCAACGGGAATAGCAACCATATCGCAATCATCATGCCGTCAAGTTCAACCACTCATCATATTGCCACATTCCGTAAACCACATCATTCTCACCATTTCATTCAGCCACATTCATTTTTCCGCAATAATACTCATATATATCCGCATGATCATATATCTCCAAAGTTCATCATATTAATCATAGCTCATAAGGCATAAGTCAACGATACGAAATTCTAACATCTCATTATGCCGTTAGTCATTCCTTCATGCCATTAATCCACACAAATCATGCTATTAGTCAATCAAATATATCAACATGCTAGTTAGTCATCGATCACACAATTCCCAAGTTATACCCGAAACCACTTCAAAATGCGAATCAACCAGTTAGAAATTCCGATCTTTTGAAAATGCTCGTCAAATTACTTTTCGATTTAATCCGAAAATACCCTTTTTGATGTCCAAGTTTCATAATATTAACTTTGTTTCAAATCCCCCAATAATATTATATTTCTAAATCCTATAAAATCTCAACAGTTTTTTTTTTATTTAATAAAAACAGCCTCTTATTTTATAAAAGTTATAAATCGACCCCTTTATTTTGTTAATTAGCAAAACCGCCCTTATAATGGTGAAATGCCAAACCGAGCCTCACTTGTTTAAAACCTCTCAAAACCGAACCCGTTTCATAAGCATAGACCCAAATCATTTGTCTTTGTTTTGAAAAGAAATTAGGCCCAAAAACTTTGATTTTTGTCAAACCATCTGGCCCACAAAACAGGCCCAATTAACCATTTCCATTTCTCAATTGTGAAAACCGGAAGCAATGCTTTAAAAAAAGAAGTGGGCTCCAGGGTGAGGTGGCAGTGATGTGGCAAGGGGAGGCCCACACCAAGCTGAAGAAGGGAAAGGGGTCCACTGTTCATCTTCTTCTTCTTGAAGATGTGCAGCGCTCGAACTCAGCGAGAGGAGGAGGGAGCTCGGCCGGTGACAGCATTGCTCCGACCACCCGATCCGCACCCAGTGAAAACGAAAGGGACACGGAAGCAACCAAGGAAGAGGAAGAGAGGAAGAAGCTCACCGAGGCGCGGTTTCGTCTCGCCGGAAAGTTCGAATCAGGTCGCCGGAAGGTTTCGTCGGAGGTGCCAATCGCTTCCCAGACCTAGATCGAGGGCGATTCGATGAGAAAGGGGAAGCTTTTGCTCGATTGAAGGTGAAAGAGAGGGAGAACGAGACTTACCGACGCAAGAACGGGAGAACAGGGGAAGGAGAAGAAAGGGGGCTGCGCTTGCTCGGCGATGGTTGTCCTGGCGGCTGCTGAGGCCGGCGCCTCGGGTGGAAGGAAGGAGACCGAGGGAGGGGTGGTGCGTGCACTGGGCTCCTCGGCACGGCAAAACAGGGGAAGCGAGTGGGAGGTGGAGCTGCGGCTTCAGGGGTGGTTGAAGAGGGTGGCCGACGGCGACTGGTGGCGGTCCTGGTGGTGATGCAGTGGCTACCGAGGAGCAGAGGCAAAACAAGGAGGTGTCGGGGGCTTTGGGCAGTACACGACACATGGAAAGAATGGGGGGTTAGAGAGGCTTAGGGAGTGTTTGGCCTTTGGGTTTGTGTGGGTGTAGAAAATAGGTCAAACAAATCTGATTTTGAAGAGGGTATAACAGCTGTCTCGGCCAATCAAAATAGAGGGCAGTAGGGTGTTGTTTGTTTGCTATGGAGGAAGAATCAAAGAAGGAAGTGAGAGGATAAGATTTGCCAAAAGAGGAGGGGGGTGAGTTGGAATTGGTCCAATATGGGGGCCAAGTGTAGAGATTGCATAAAAATTGGTGATATGAGACGGAAATTGCGGTCCCGAGTCGGAAATTTGAATACCCGAGGTGAAAGACGGAATCGATCTAATAATTAATTTTTTATTTTATTTTATTATTATCGTTTATTTTACTTTCGAAATCTAAAAGCGGAAATAAAATCCGATTTAATGAGTTTTTCCTTTAAATTCCAAATTTAAATTCATTTTAAATTTCTTTTCTCCGAGACATTAGGATTTAAAAAAAAATCCGAGCCTTTAAAATATATATATATATGTAGGGTTTACTTCAACATATAATAGCTTTCATATATAATATAGCTTTTTCGAGTGTCTCTGGTGTCGTCGTTTCACTATGTCAAGTTCATCAGTAGGTACGCGCAATGATTCGTTGTTATTCGCTTCTATTTAAGTTGTCCTGTTTGTTAGGGTTTCTATTTACTTCGAACTTGTGCGTTTTTATGTTTTGCCCTTATATTCGGCGATTTTTCGCCTCATTGCTTTTATTTGTGTAATTGTTCTGTTCCTTTTCTTATTCAAGCTGTTTCGTTTTGTTATTCCTGTGATTTATGTGTTTTTTGTTATCATACTTTTTGTTTTATAATCGTTTATGATCATAAGTGTTTGCTATTCTTAATATTCATTGTGTATTTGTGTTTATACTTTATTTGTTGTTCGGTTTATGTTTGTTTTTGGTGTTCATTTATTCTTCTTTGTAGATTTTATATATTTATTGCTAATTAGGCTCAATTTACTTGTCGTTAGTATTTGTTGTCTGTTTATATTTTTTTATTCCTTATAGGGAAAAGAACAAGGTCCAAGGTTGGTGGTGAAGCTCTAGCTGTTGTTGCTTATCGTTCAAAACGTATTAAGAAATCTCGACCCCCTCGCTCTGTTCCTAAAGCTATTGATCTGGCACGTGATTCTCCTGGGTTTTCTGTATCCGATGGGGAAGGGGTGTCACCTGATGTTGAATCAGAAGATAATGTTCCTCTAATACGTAAATCAAGGGAAGTTGATAATAGTGAAGGTTGTTTATCCAAAAATGCTTCCGTAGGCCCTAGTACTGAATTTTTGTCTACTAATCCTCAGCATAATGTGACTGATGATGTCCATGTAACAGCTGATGTTCCTGTTGAGAATGAAGGGCAACCATCTGTTGGAGAAAATTTGCAATCTGAAGGGACTAATGTTCAATTAGTAGCCTCTGATGTGCCCCTCCAAACCACAAATGTCCCCCAAGATGTTGGGGCTGGTGCTATTTTAGTTAAGAAGCCAAGAGTTAGAAGGGCTAATCAATACCCATCTTTGAAAACAAGGTCAAATCCTCGTGCGTTTGTCTGTGCATTGAGTAGATTTAATGATAAACAAAAGGAGTGTATCAAGCGGATAGGTTTTGGTTCTTTGTTGGATTTGGAAATTCAGTATCTTCCTCTGTGTCTTTGTCATTGGTTGGTCGAGCAGTTTGATGCCAATCGATGTTGCTTGGTATTAGCTGATGGTAGTAGGTTAGATATTACTGAGCTTGATGTCGATATTACATTAGGCTTGCCTATGGGCAAGAATTTGATATGTAGGAAAACTTCTAAAGAGAAGTCAGATGTTCTTACGAAGTGGAAGAGTTTGTTTTCTGCTGGTGATTCCATTAATCCTTCTGTTCTTATTGATCATATGGTTGCTGATGCCGATGTCGGTGATAAATTTTTCATCAACTTTGCTGTGTTATTTGATTCATTGTTTGTGGATAGTATCCAAAATGGCAATGTTAATCACAATTTGGTTAAAGTCTTATCTGGGACTGAGGACTTCAAAGAATTGAATTGGTGTGCTTTTGTTCTTGAAAGCTTAGTGGATTCCAAAAAAATTTGGGAGAAGAACAAAACCACTCAGTTTATAGGTCCTATTCTCTTCCTCATTGTGAGTATTTGTTTTTCCTTTTTTCACCTTCTCATTTTCATTCAATACTTTTATGTTTTGTTATTATATCATCATCTCTTGTGTTTATTATAATTTGGTTTCTTATGTGTTTGTTGTTGTTGTTTGGTTGTGTTTGTTAGCTGTTTTATATTGATAGGGTGAAGTTATTCTCAAGTACTTCGTCGAGGAGAGTAACTCGGTCTTTCCCTGTTTTGATGGGGTTGACATCACCTATGCTTCGTCAGCGCGAAGACGATGATCTTTCCAGTGGAGGCTTTGGACGTGGCAGAATTGAGGAACGTCAATCTGTTCCTGTATATAACCCTAAATCTCCATGTGCTGCCCCTTCAGCTGCTCCTAGTGAAAATCCACAAGTTTCTGGAAAAAAAATCATCTCCTATTGATGTTTCTGCTATTCTTTATTTTAAGTATATTTTTTTATAATATTAATGGTGTTTTGTTTGATTTTGGTTATCTTTGTTTGTGTGTGTGTTTGTGTGTTTTCTTCCCCTTGTAGAATTTTATTCAATCCTTTGCTCAAAAAACTGCTGCTCTTGCTAGTTCCATTTCTAAGTTTGTTGCTTTGGCTGATAAAATTCCTCCTGAATTTAAAGAGAATGAAATGGTTAAAACCCTCAGTAATGCTGCAAAGAAGCCGATGGGCTTGGAGTTTGAGGGTGATAAGGCTGCTTCACCTCCCATAGACCATTCTAATATTGGCAACCCCCCTGCTTCTGAGTGGATTTCATCCCAAGATCCTTTATGGTCAGATCCTGTGTTTTTGGATGCTCTTACACAAATTGAGTTAGCTTACATTAATAAATGTAAGATGAAATCGTCTGGTCAGACTGATCAACCTTTTTGTTCAGTTGGTAATGTATCCGGGGGTGGGCTTGGTGGTGTTTGTTTTGAGAGTGAATGTGATGCTGGAAAGAAGGGTGATTCTGCAGTCTTTAAGGGTAAGGGGACTATGCCTATGAATCTTCCCGTTGAGCCATCGTTTGATATATTTGGTTCTGATCCTGCTTTCCCATCTCAAAAAAAATCTTCTGAAGAAGCAATTGCCAAAGATTTTAACAAGTCTGATAAGTCTGCACAAAAAGGGTTTTGTCTCTGCACCCAAGTCCAATGCTGATGCACAAAAAGATATTAGAGATGCACCGTCTGTTGTCGTGGGTGTCCCTGGTATTCCTTCCTCTGTTGTCAATATTGCCAAAGAATATTCTGGTGGAGATGCTGCTTCTTCTTTAGGTATATCAACATCAAGTGACATTCAGTTTGCAACCCCTAAAGTGTATAAAAAGAAGCAAAAATCTCCTGTTGTCATGCCTTTACGTAGGTATATATATATATATATATAATTGATTTTCTCTTTAAAATTTGCTGAATTTAAAAGAGGAAATTTGCTAAAATAGCCCTTTTGAAAAACCTGATTAAATAACTAGACCCCTTAATTTTTTTTTGCCCGCTATAGACCCCTTGAAAATTTAGTAGGTCTATGCCCCCGTTCTCACCTCCTCTCTCTCAATGTACGCTGTTTGCAATGGACGCTCCTCCTCCCCAAGAGCCACCAAATCTACCCACCGTCCTCCACCCCTCCTTCACGGACCACAACCTCCCCCACCGGCCATCGCCTCCAGTACGGCATCAACCGGCCATCTTCCGCATCCTCTGCCCAGCCTCTAAGATCGGCTCCATCGTAGGGAAGGGCGCACCATTTGCTCCTGCCTCCGCCCCCAAATTTGTCGATTCTGAAGGCGCTGACAGAGACGATACACCGTCTTCGGCAAACAGGTGTTGTTGTGGGCGTTGATGATGCGCCGTCTCCATTTTCTACAACGAGTTCAAGTTTATGGTCACTCGAATCCACTCGACATATCATCGTGATTCTGTAGGGTTTCAGCACGGCTCTCCTGGCATTTTTTCTGATCCTCCGAGTCCATCTCTAGGTTTCGATTTCTGATTTAGGTTTCTTGCTTTCGAGCAAATGATTGTTTCTTCATTTCTTATTTTGTAAAAAATTGGGGATTTTGTAGTGGTGTTGGATAGATTCATTGATTCCACTCATTTACATTTGTTCAACTTAGATTTGTTCAATTTAGGTTTTCAATTTATTGCGTAGAGGCTCGGTGACGAGTTTAGGGTTTTCAATTGATAGTGCTCCGAATTATGCAGGTTGCTGGCCTGGAGAATGCACTGTAAAAGCCGAACGAAGACACGGAAACGAATATTGGTGATGATGATGATATTGACAAAAATGCAGTGGTACCAAAATCCAAGAGTGATGGCCGCGATGAGAAACTGGACGTTAATGATGTTCCTATGGAAGAAAATCAGGTATTCTGACTTCAATAGATATCTTCATCTTGCTTTTAGAAACCTCTTTGAATTCTGAATGCAACAGACTACTTAATTTTGTATGCATCAAGACTCTCTCAATTTGGCTTTTTCTTAGCAACTGAATCCTTGTTTGTCACTGCTTGATAAGAATGTGGAGGCTGATTTTGCTGTTGTATTCTCCAGATTTCATCATCCATCTAAGAGTTCCTTGTACAAGTTTATATAGATACAAAAACCTAGAATGCAACAATCCTACGGTGCCACTTGTCATGATCTTAAGGACTAGTTACATAGAGAATTCTATACAATATTTATATGCAAAAGATACAGGAAACATAATCTGTCATCCCCCCTCGATCCGAACTTGAACAAGAGAAAGTTTGGAGCGCAGTGTTGTAAACCGAGGAGCAGCTAGGGGCTTTGTCAATGCATCAGCAATTTGATCTTTTGTAGAGAGGAAGGCAACTTGCAACGTTTTGTTGCCTACACGCTCACGGACGAAGTGAAAATCAAGTGCAATGTGCTTGCTGCGGCTGTGAAAGACTGGATTTGTGGCAAGATAAGTCGCCCCTAGATTGTCACACCATAGAGTAGGGGACATTGGTAGAAATACGCGCAGTTCAGCAAGTAACAATTGCAGCCAGATGAGCTCACAAGCAGCAGTGGCAAGGGAGCGGTATTCCGCCTCTGTGGACGAGCGGGATACGGTGGCTTGTTTCTTTGAGGACCAAGAGATGAGGGAGCCACCGAGATAAACACAATACGCAGCAGTGGAGCGTCGATCAGTAGGGTCGGTAGCCCAATCGGAGTCGGAGAAGCCAGATAAAGTGAGCGCTGAAGAAGAGGACAGATGCAGGGACAGGGCATGAGTGCCTCGGAGATACCGGAGGAGGCGCTTCGTGGCTTGCCAATGAGCAAGGGTGGGACAATGCATGAATTGGCATAGCTTGTTTACCACGAATGCAATATCAGGGCGCGTAAAAGCTAAGTATTGGAGGCTCCCGATCACACTACGATACAAAGAAACGTCCTCGAATGGTGGAGAGTTAGAGTGAAGATCATGGTTTATAGCCATGGGTGTACTTACGGGTTTGCAGGTTCCCATATTAAGTTTATTTAGAAGATCAAGAATGTATTTTGATTGGGACAAAAGGAAGCCTGATGTGTTTCTGGTGACTTCAATCCCTAAGAAATAGTGGAGGGAGCCAAGATCCTTGACAGGGAAAGAAGTAGAGAGGGCAGAGATGAATCGATGTGCAAGGTCATCAGAGGAAGCAATGATCAATATATCATCGACGTAAACAAGCACATATGCAATGTGAGATGCAGACTTGAAGAGGAACAAGGAAGAATCAGCTCGAGAGGGTGAAAAGCCAAGTTGAATGAGAGAAGAACTAAGCTTAGAGAACCAAGCACGTGGGGCTTGTTTAAGACCATAGAGAGACTTACGAAGGCGACAAACATGTTGTGGGAACTGAGGATGGAGAAAGCCAGGAGGTTGCCGGATGAAGACAGCTTCATCAAGATCGCCATGTAGAAAGGCGTTCTGAATGTCCAATTGTCGCACGGACCAATGTGATCTGGCCGCTAGAGTGAGGAGCAAGCGGATGGTAGCAGGTTTAACGACTGGGCTGAAAGTCTCATTGAAATCGAGACCTTGCATCTGATGGTAGCCTTTGGCTACTAAGCGGGCTTTCCGACGCTCAATAGACCCATCGGCATGTCTCTTCGTCTTGAATACCCATTTGACGCCGAGTATATTGGTAGAGGGAGATGGGGGAACTAAATCCCATGTGTTTGTGGCTAGGAGTGCCTGGAATTCGGCAGCCATGGCTTGACGCCATTCAGGGTGTTTGTGGGCTTCTGTGAAAGAAGATGGTTCATCGGGAATTGAGGAGATGATGGTGGAATGTGTTTGGGGATTATGAGGCCAGGGGATGGTGCCATCTGTGCGAGTGAGCGGCTTAGAGATGTTGGCACGAGCGCGGGTTATCATGGGGTGATGAGGCGCCATTGTTTGGGAGTTGGAGGCGGCTTCAGGGGGTGCTAATGAACTGGGGATTGGAGAAGTGGGTGCTGAAGAATTAATATCAGGTGAGCTTGGTGTTGGGCTCCCTGGAGCTGGGCCTATTGAGGGAAATGGGCCCAAGATGGGTAATTGCAAAGTTGGTGATGGAGGTGTCGGATGGCTGGTACGAGGACTTTGTGTGGCAAATGGGAAATTTTCTTCATGAAAAACAACATCTCTAGATATATAAATGCGAGAGGTTTCCAAGTCTTTGCAAATATACCCTTTATGATGAGTACTGTATCCGAGGAAAACACATGGTTTGGAACGATATGCCAATTTGTGGGTGTTATATGGACGAAGATTGGGAAAGCATAGACAACCGAATACCTTGAGGAATGCATAATCCAGAGACTTTTTCATGAGGAGATCGTATGGTGTGTCAAACGAAATGATGGGTGAGGGGAGTCGATTGATGAGATAAGTGGCTGACTCAAAAGCAAAATCCCAATATGTGAGGGGCATGGAGGAGTGAGCAAGAAGAGCGAGACCCGTATCGACAATATGTCGATGTCGATTCTCAATGCTCCCATTTTGTTGATGTGAGTGGGGACACGTAATGCGATGGTTAATGCCAAGTTTAAGGAAAAGTGGGATAAGAGGCTTGAATTCAGAGCCGCCATCGGTTTGGAGAGATTTAATTTTGGAGTCAAAGTAGTTGGAAACAAAGTTGATAAAGGCAGTAACCACCATAGTAACTTGACATTTACTGGAAAGTGGAAAGAACCACAAGAACTTTGAATAATCATCCAAAATAGATACATAATATTTGTTGCCTCTAGTTGAAAGATGATGGGCAGGGCCCCAAACATCAGCAAAAAGGAGTTCAAAAGGGGTACTAGACCGTGAGGGAGAGGCAGGGTGTGGTAGGTTATGGGCCTTGGCCCGTTGGCAAGGTTCACAAAAGAACTTGGTAGGGTAATTAGAAGGTAATGACAGCTGAAGACGTTGTAGAAGCTTCTTGGTAGTAGCAGCAGATGGGTGTCCAAAACGATGGTGCCAAGAGATGACATCAGAGGTGGTGGTGCTGAGAGCTTGCGGCGGCGGCGGCGGATTGATCACATTGGTAAGGACATAGAGACCCTTCTCAACGGGACCTTGAAGAAGAGTCTTGCCGGTTCCCTGTTGCTTGATGACAAAACAAGTTGGGTGAAATTCAAAGAAAACACCATTATCTTCACAAAATTTGCGGACGGAAATGAGATTTTTGGAAAGGGCAGGAGTATGAAGAAGATTTTGAAGACGAAATTTATGAATGGAGGTAAAGAAGAGGGATGAACCGTAGTGATGGATGGGGAGTCCAGAACCGTCGCCAATCAGAACTTCTTCAGTCCCAGTGTAGGGGAGCGCGCCATTGGTGAATCGAGACAGATCCGGAGTGAAGTGGTGAGATGCTGCTGTGTCAAGATGCCAAGTAGTATTGGTGGTGTTCGCTTGGAACCGAGCCGGGGGTTGTTGTTGGAAGGCTTGATTAAAGCGATTCCAACAAGCTAGAGCTTCATGGCCTTTCTTGGAGCAAATTTGGCAAGTGGGTCGGTTGTCCGGCTCACCACTGAAGTTGAAGTTGTGGCCTCCACGAGAGGAACCACGTCCACCTCCTCTGTACCCGCCTCTATAGGCTCCTCTTCTACCCCTGTGAGGGTCATAACCACGGCCTCCACGAGTGGAGGTGTGGCCCTGGCGATAAGTAAAGTCTGCAGAGGGATTTTCTGTGGTCGATTTTTGTGGAATGGAGGTGTGGTTAGAGAGGACAGTGTTTTGGAGAAGGTTGTTGGTGTTGGCAGTAAGACGGGTTTCATGGTTGAGGAGATGTGAAAGAACAGTGCTAGGGGTAGGGGTATTTGGCTGAGTGGAAAGAGAAGTAACAACCGATTCGTAATCTTGACCAAGCCCAGCAAGCAAATAGACAAGAAACTCTTGATCAGAAACGGACTGACCTGCTGCAATGAGAGAAGATACCAAGGCTTTGGCTTTGTCATAGTAAGTGGTAATGGAGTCACCACCTTTCTTCAAGGAAACAAGTTGTAAACGGGTCTGAACAATGTTTGCTGTGGAGTGGGCTGCGAAAGTGTCACTGAGGTGGTCCCAAATTTCGCGAGAAGTCGAGCAATCGAGCACCTGAGTAAGAATGGGAGGTGTAAGGGAGGATGTGAGAATGGACATAACCGTTTGGTCCTTCTTGAGCCAAGCAGAGTACTCTGGAGCTGTTGGTAATGGTGGAGGAAGGGAGCCATCAACAAGACCGAACAAGTCATGAGATAAGAGGTAAGGGGTAATTTGTTTTCGCCAAAGGGGGTAATTTTCAGAGGAAAGTTTCAATATATGTGAAAATGAAGGAAATGGAGATGAAGAAGAAGAGGGTAGAGTCAGATCCATCTAGGGATTCAAAAGGGGAGCTGTAGAAAAAAGAGGAAGAAAAGGGGATCGTTTTTAGGCTCTGGATACCATGCTTGATAAGAATGTGGAGGCTGATTTTGCTGTTGTATTCTCCAGATTTCATCATCCATCTAAGAGTTCCTTGTACAAGTTTATATAGATACAAAAACCTAGAATGCAACAATCCTACGGTGCCACTTGTCATGATCTTAAGGACTAGTTACATAGAGAATTCTATACAATATTTATATGCAAAAGATACAGGAAACATAATCTGTCAGTCACTACACTTGTCATCTAGGAGTTTAATGTCTCAAAAGTGCTATAGTGCAATGGCTAATTCATTGAGCTATGGTTCTTTTGCTTTTAGGCAGTTGACATTTTATAACCTATGAGTTGTTTTAGAAACACCTGATTCATGATTTTCGAGAAGATTACATTCATTTGCCCAGTCCAGATCTTGCTGATTTAGGATCTACCCATTTGATGGATTTAGGGTTTTTATTTTGGGTGAAAATGTCAAAATTGATGACAATTTCTCTTGTGCATACTTGAATCCATTTTTTTTTATTAGAATTTATCTATATTCATACTTGAGAATTGCATCTTGTTCATACTTGGTCACTGTCACTGTGTTTCCATAGCCAAAAAAAATTGCCAGAGACTATCTTTGTTAGTTATTTTTTGTTGACGATAAACTTCTGTTTGATCAATACACATACCAATTTCTTAGCATTCATTTGATAGTCAAAACATGCTTTCATCATTGTGGCTTGTTGGCATGATTTGTATCTGTTTTTGAAACATCCAAGAATAAGATTCATGTTGATCTTAATTGATTTTTGGAAGTGGATTTATATGGTGTCCTTTTGATGCATACATCTTCAATTTTATGATCTTACCTTTAGATTACTTGATTAATGATCTGATCTTTTGGTCACGGTTGAAGCAGCATTACACAAATACTGATCTTTTGGTCACTGATCTTACCTTTAGATTCAAGATGATGCCATCTTTGATCCGTTTTCAATCGAGTGTCCTATTGACCTGTCTGGCATGATAGGTATTCGGATCAATCACGAAGCCTTTGATTGGCGCGTTGTTGGGGCACAGTGGGCCATTTCATTCAGATGTCACCGACTGCACGCAGTAATTGATGAAGCTCATGGTTCCTTGTACTTTTAGGTGGACTGCACGCAGCAATGGTGGGATCTTTGTACCCGACTCCTATAGCCACTCCGACATTCCTTTCCCCTCATTTTGTTGTTGTAGCTTTCTGTGAAGGAGTTTTGAAGTATGCGACTGCGTGGGAGGCACTAAGAGACGACCTTGTAGCACACCAAGAGTTATTCATTGGTTGCTGTTCTTCACTTGGTCTTTTCCTGGCTGATGAATTTCAATTAATTTCCGATGGGTTTTGAATGTTGTTTGCGGTGGGTTATTGGAGGGTGAGACAATTAGCGGACTCATTTAGTGGGTTGGTCATGAGCTGTATTTTGATTGGGTGGGCTTACAAATATGTTTCTGATGGTTTATTTGCTTTTGGGTTCTTAGTATATTACATATATTTATATAATGCTTATACTTTTTGGCAGTGTCATGTAGCTCGAGAGCTGATAAAATTTGCTATGGAATTTTTTTTTTGAGTTGATGACATTTTATAATAGATGTTTTTACGTATACACCAAATATTAATGTCAGAGTTTCAAATACCTTGTATTTTTATACGTATAATAAGATGACTCTATTTTGATTCCAAGTTTTAAGCTCTTATAGTCCTATGTCATCAATTATACAAAGATGTCTTCAGAAACGAGTGATATCAATGAAGTGTAATAACTAATGTCATTAATGAATAATAACCATCAATAAAAAGATGTCATCAATGAAGTGTCATTACATTTTATGCTCCTATTTAACCAATTCTATTAAACTAATAAAACCATTTCATCAATGAATAAAAGTTATCAATAAAATATGTCATCAATCAAGTTTAATCACATTTTACGCTCTTGTGTCATATATCAATGAATAAAAATGTAATAAACATGTCACCACAAGTGATTGCATCAATGAAGTGTAACCACAAACGTGTTATCAGCGAATAAAGGTAGAATCGATGAAAATATATTGATATACAATTAATTAAATTAAAAAATGGCATCAAACGATTTGATTAAAAAAACGGCATCAAATAATTACATTAGAAAACTGGCATCAAAACACTACTTTGAAAAAGTTACATCACGGTAAAAAAATATCATCAACAAAATTGACATAAAAAGTGTCATCAGTAGTCTACAGTAAAAAAAAATGGCATCAAAGGAAAAAATGTCATCAAAATACTACTTTGAAAAAATATCAACAAAAATATGGCATCACGTTAAAAAAATATCATCAAAAAATTGACATTAAAAAAAGTGGCATCAGTCGGCACCAGTAAAAAAATTGCATCAATGGTCAACGTGACATTACAGTAAACAAAAAATGTCATCAAGGTTTAAAAAAAGTGGCATTAAAAAAGTGTTATCCAATCATTTCATTAGAAAAATGGCATCAAAGTAAAAATAAAATATAATAAAATTTTTGCAACAAAACGATAAAAAAACCAAATTGGTTGGTCAACGGTCAACGGTCAACGGTCAACCCGTTGACCATTGACTACTATTGTGGTGAGCTCTGCCCAGTTCCAAACTAATTAAATTACCTTGGGAGCTAGCTACTTAATTGAACATTCAAAATAGGCCACCTACCAAAATCATCCCATTTAAAATTGAAATTACAGCAGCGCGCTTTTAATTAATTATATTGACTTTTCCGAAATGTAACTTATCAATGCCGGAATACCATTGTCGGCATTAAGGCGTTGAAAAAAAAAATTGCAAGGTTAATTAATTATGGTCATTTTAGGGTTGATTGAGAGTTATTATTGAACAATGTTTGAAGTGTTCAATTACTACGCGTGGAATTAATGGATATATATCAAGTTAAGGCTCTATAAATCAACAGGAAAAGGAATAATGAGCACATGATCTAACCACAAAATCAAACAAACCATTAGCTGCTATTGCTAGCATCTTCAAAATAATCAATGGAGTCTTGTTTTACACCCAAATATTCAGCATTTTGGTTACTCATGATTTGTATATTTGTACAGCCATGGGCATCAACAAGCTGTTTGGAGCACGAGAAGGCGGCTTTACTTTAGCTCAAGGCGTATTTTATATCAAACGCTGCCTTATCGTATCTTTCAAAGGTACATGTGAGAAGCTAATTAAGTTCCTGGGATAGTACCGGTGATGGAAATTGTTGTCTTTGCCACAGAATTATGTGCAACAATTCTACGCGACATGTGACTCACCTTCACCTACACGGCCTTATGACCCTTAGCCCTATTGTCATGAATGTTAGCTTATTTGAAGCTTTTGGAGAGTTGATCAGCCTCGACTTATCTCAAAATGACATCCAACGCTTCGCAGGGGATGGATGTATAGGTATGTATATATCATTTGACATATGCGTGACTTTATATATATGTTGATACACATATATACATATATTATATATGTTCAGATGCAGATATACTTGTCATTTTGTCAATTCTCAAATCACTACTAAAAAACTGTCAAATAGCAACGGCTTTTAGCCACAAGCTTTTGTTGCTGCGTAACTTGTTGCTATTAGCCACAAACTCGGCCACGAATTAATCAAGTCGTTACTAAACCTGCGTCGAAGATAACCCGTTGTTGCTAAGTTCGTGGCTAATATCGCGCGGGTGGACGACGTTGCTGGATTCGTGGCTACTAGCTACGAAATATATGCTCGACGCTATGGTCATGGCTGCCTAGCTATGGAATAAAGCACGTGACATAGTCACGTGAATAAATAGCAACGAAATTAGCCACGACTCATATGTTCATGGCAAATTCAAGCCACAAGAAACATAGGATGTTGCGGGGGCCAACGCTATTTTGCATCGTAATTTATGTGATGCTACATTCGTGGCTACTAGGGACAGATCTAGCCACGACATGTGTTTTCATTGCAAAAGAAGGGGCGGGAGAATATACAGCCACGTAAAATATCCATGGCTGAATCCGGGGATAAGGAACAATAGAATGGGGTTGGTTTCCACTGATCGTTCATGTTATTGATATAGCCACATCACATGTTTCCTTTTATTTGCCTTAAGGGAGACGCCGCGTTTGATTTCCTAGTTTGTGCCTTTGCAAGTGAGAATCAAGGGTTTTAGATGTGCGATTCATCTAAGTTGGTACTACTATGTGAGATTTTAGAATGATTGCGACAGCACAATGGATTCAACGGTTCCGTGGTGGTTGAGGGCATTGGTATTAATCAAATAAACTATCAGGACTGTGATATGTAGAGTCTGGGGGCTTGATGCGAGAATAAAGCACCTTGCATTGGAGTTGCAAGAGAATCTGAGTAAGGTGTTATCAAGTGCAGAAAAGATTTAATCTGGGTGGTTGTGTTTCAAAGCTTACATTAGGAATTTGGTTTTCCTTTTCTGCTGTGCCAGTGATTATCTTCTAAAATTTTGAATATTTTCTGTGGACTTGTAATCAATACAGGCAAGGAAGCTTGAAGCTCAGTTGGATGAGCAGATGCACTCGTATCGCAAACTGGTTGCCACAAAAGTTGATGCTTCTGATAGCGATCTTGAGTCTGGAATAGATCATTTACTGAAGCATGGGTTTCTTCGGGAGGATCAGAAATGGTTTCACATACGTTGACCCGACACCAAGAGATCCTTCAAGATCTAACTCAGGTATTGTAACCTCTTAATCAACTTTTGAACACTTAAGATAGTGCACATGCTTTCTTCTCTAAACAGATTCTGGAGTCTGAACAACTTAAGTTATTTCATTCGTAGTTATGCAAACTTCTCTTTAGCTTTTAGTTGGAGATATCAAATGGCTGGCTGGTATCCAGCTACCATTCCATTCATCTAATCTTGATTTACCCTGTTATTTTGAAATTAAGCATTAGGCATTGAATCCTATGGTCATTTAATCCTATAGCGATCTTTGAAGATCCCTTTTGCCTTCTCTTTTTTAGATATATGACAAGTGTTGGGTGATAGATTACATAGGTTTCATATTGTATAGTGGGCTAAAAGCCCGTTAAGGCCCAATACCTGTGTAACCTATATATATGTTATATCAATGAATGGAAACCCTCGAGGAGGATTTTACATCAATTCCGCTATTCTACATGGTATCAGAGCGGTTAGCCTAACGGCCCGTATCGCGATCCTGATCTGGGTTACCCAGTTGTCCAAGTCTCAACTAGATGGTCATTTCTAGTTAGACTTGCGGGGGGTGTTAGAGATGTGAATGAAACCAAAGTGTCCCACATCGGAAAGTTGAACATATCAAGCCCTAGTATATGAGTCGGTGGGCTAATCCTTCTATTGCCAATTGGTTTTAGAATGGAACCCCATTCGGCTTGTGTGCTAGGCTAGTAGCGCATGTGCGCCCATGCACACGACCCCCAGTCATCGGTCCGAGTCGGACTTTGACATGGTATCACAGCCTTTTCTTCCTAACGGAACCCTAAATTGATCCTCCCTCTTCCTCCGACCTTCCTCCTCACCGCCGCCTCTCCGGCCCCTGCTCTCGACAACACCTCGCACAGCGACACCGCCGCCTTCTCCCTCTCCAAGGCCACCGTCGCCGGATCCGCCATCCTCGGATCCCCTGCACCGCCACCCTTCCCCCTCCCTCTCTCAGCCAGCGTCGTCCCCAACGCGCCCGCGGCAGCTTCAGCTCGCCCGCGCCGTCCCCAACGCGCCCGCGCCAGGCCACCCTCCCGCGTCGTCCCCATGCACCCATACTCTACCTCTCGACATGCCGGCCCTCACGCCTGTCTGACATCGCCTGATCCAGGCTATGTTCCGCCAGCTCTTCATCACGCCTTCTCCTCTACGCAGCAGACATCTTCAGATTCTTCTTGGTACATGGACACTGGTGCCACCTCTCACATGACGAACTCCTCAGGTAACCTCTCCTCTATTTCTTTTAAGGGCCCTGCCCCCTCTATTATCGTCGGAAATGGTGGTCGTCTTGCTACTTCGGGTATTGGCCACGCCAATTTACAGACCCCAACCCACCCACTACACCTCAACAATGTCCTTATTGCCCCGAAGATTGTCAAAAACCTTATCTCTGTCCGTCAGTTCACTACTGACAACAACGTTTCCCTTACGTTTGATCCCTATGGTTTCTCTGTGAACGATCTTACTACGGGGGTTACTCGCATGAGATGTAACAGCACCGGGGAGCTCTACCCTGTCACACCACCTCCTGCGTCCCGTCAATCGTGTCCGGTCGCCCTCTCGGCATCGTCGTCCAGCCTCTGGCATGCACGCCTGGGCCATCCCAGCGCTGCCGTTCTAGATGTCCTCCGTTCCCAGAACCTTGTCACATGTACTAAAGACCCACGCTCTGGTTTATGCTCTTCCTGCCAACTAGGCAAACATGCCAGACTGCCGTTTCAACGGTCTTTGACCTCTACCCTTGCTCCATTTGATATCATTCACATCGACATTTGGACCTCTCCCGTGCCTAGCAAGGAGGGTCACAAGTACTACCTCTTGTTTCTGGATGATTACACTCATTACTTATGGGTCTTCCCGTTGCATTTCAAGTCCCAAGTGTTTCCTATTTTTGCCAGATTCCATACCTACATCAAAACACAATTCCACATGTCCATCAAATGTTTCCAGTGTGACAATGGTCGTGAATTTGACAACAGAGACTTTCACTCCTTCTTTGCCGCAAATGGGATCTCATATCGCTTGTCTTGCCCCTATACTTCTCAGCAGAATGGCAAGGCAGAAAGAATCATCAGAACCATTACCAACATGATGCGCTCTCTCCTCTTCCACGCATCTATTCCCCTTCCCTATTGGCCTCATGCCTTATCCACCACATGTTATCTCCTAAACATTCTCCCTTCCACTACCCTACAAAATCGCTCGCCGGCTCAGACTCTTTATTACGCCGAGCCTAGGTATAATCACCTTCGTACCTTTGGTTGCTTATGCTTCCCTAATCAGTCATCCACTGCCCCCCACAAGCTTCACCCTCGTTCCACCCCTTGTGTCTTTCTCGGCTACCCGTCTGATCATCGCGGTTACATTTGCCTCGATATCAAGAGTCACAAGATCATTCTCTCTCGTCATGTCACCTTTGATGAGTCGCGATTTCCCTTCGCGTCTCCCACACCCCCTGTGTCGTCCACAGAGTCTGAGTCGCCTTTCCCTCACTTCATTCTTCCCTAGAGCTCTCCCGGTGCTCCTGCGTCTCCCCCTCCCCCACCTCCCCCGCCACCATCCATCACCAGACCTCACACCCGCAGCGTCTCCGGTGTCTTTAGGCCCCGACATATCGTCTCCATGACCGCCGACCATCACCCCGCTATACACCCCACCTCCCCTCCACCTACATCAGCGCCTCCCCTACGCGCGGCGCCCGCCGCAACCCACTTTGCAGCACCCGCGCCCCTGACGGCGCTCAGTACACGGCTCCAGGTTGGCGCGCCCGCGCCCCATGCTGGCGCGCCCGCGCCCCATGCTGGCGCGCCCGCGTCCTTCGCCTCTCCTGCCCCCATCGTTCCCGACTCCCTTTCACCCTCTGCCTCCGCCCAGACCTCCCTCTCCCCCGTTCCCACCTCCCACAAAACAGCCCTCCTAGACCCGAATTGGCAGGCGGCTATGCTCGACGAATACAGGGCCCTTACGAAGAATGGTACTTGGGTTCTTGTGCCTCGCCCTCCTGAGGCGAACGTCATTCGTTGTATGTGGCTCTTCCGTCACAAGTTCCGCTCTGATGGGACATTGGAGCGCTACAAGGCCCGTCTGGTGGTTAACGGTAGATCTCAACAGGCAGGCATTGATTGTGATGAGACCTTCAGCCCTGTGGTCAAGCCTGCCACTATCCGAGTGGTCCTGAGTCTGGCGCTGTCGCGCAACTGGGGCATCCATCAGCTGGATGTCAAGAACGCCTTCCTGCATGGTCATCTGAATGAGACGGTTTACATGTTTCAGCCTCCGGGGTTTGCTGATGCTGAGCGTCCAAAGCATGTCTGTCTCCTCAAGCGCTCTCTGTATGGTCTGAAACAGGCCCCACGGGCATGGTTTCAGCGGTTTGCCTCTCATCTGCTTCGCTTGGGTTTCACTGGCAGCCGATCGGATACGTCTCTGTTTATCTATCGCAGAGGCTTGGACTTGGCTTTCCTGCTGCTCTATGTCGACGACATCATTCTCACCGCCTCTTCTGATGCTCTTCGAACGTCCATCATCTCGAGGTTGAGTGCGGAATTCGCCATGTCTGATCTGGGTCCGTTGTCTTACTTCTTGGGAGTTGCTGTTCAGCGGCATGCGTCTGGTCTCTTTCTCTCACAGAGTAAGTATGTTGCTGAGATTGTTGCTCGGGCTAAGATGGTCAACTGTAATCCCGTCGCCACCCCAGTCGATACATCCAACAAGCTCAGTGCTAATTCTGGTCCTCTAGTTGACGATCCGACATTATATAGGAGCCTCGCTGGTGCTCTTCAGTATCTCACTTTCACCAGGCCTGATATCAGTTATGCCGTTCAGCAGATCTGCTTGTTCATGCATGCCCCTAGGGAACCTCACTTTCAGGCTTTGAAGTGTATCATTCGGTACATCAACGGCACACTTGAGCTCGGCACTACCATCACTCCTTCCTCTAAGCTTGACCTTGTGGCTTACACGGATGCGGATTGGGGTGGTTGTCCGGACACCCGTCGCTCCACGTCTGGTTACTGTGTCTTCCTCAATGACACTCTTGTGTCCTGGTCAGCTAAGCGTCAGTCTGTCGTGTCTCGCTCCAGCGCTGAGGCCGAGTACAGGGGCGTTGCCAACGTTGTCTCCGAGTGCTCTTGGCTCCGCAATCTCCTGCTTGAGCTACGTTGCCCCTTGCAGAAGGCCACTCTGGTCTACACTGATAACGTCTCCGCCGTCTACTTGGCTAGCAACCCCGTCCAGCATCAACGCACGAAGCACATTGAGCTTGATCTCCACTTCGTCAGGGACAAGGTTGCCATTGGACATGTCCGCGTTCTACATGTCCCGTCCTCCTATCAGTACGCTGATATATTCACCAAGGGTTTACCTAGACAATTGTTCATTGATTTTCGTTCCAGTCTCACTGTACGGACACCTCCCGTTTCGACTGCGGGGGTTTGATAGATTACATAGGTTTCATATTGTATAGTGGGTTAAAAGCCCGTTAAGGCCCAATACCTGTGTAACCTATATATATGTTATATCAATGAATGGAAACCCTCGAGGAGGATTTTACATCAATTCCGCTATTCTACATTGGGTGCTTTTAAACTTTCCTGTTGTGTAAATCACATTCAGATTTTCTTTTAATCACTGTTTAGATGAGACTACCATTGGAGTCGTTGACTCTATTATAGGGATTTGGTGATAGAGCCATTGGAGCATCTGCAATATCAGTTTGACTTGGCAAAAGACTTCAATGTGCCTTCATAATCTCAAATGCACTTTGGCTTCTGAATGTGAATCTGCCTTGCTATGCAGACTTATGGGTCATCACCATTGCAAAATTGTCTTTTAGTTGACGCTATTAAAATGTAGAATGGAGTTGGCAAAAACTAGACAGTAAAAAAAATATTCATGCAGCGAATGCTGAATAGCCGAAAAAGGTGTCATTCTAGAAGTCTAGAATGGAACCTCTTACATCTGTTTTTCTGTTGTTGATTGACTTGAAAATGTTGCTGTAAGTGAAACATAATTTTTCTAAACATGATTGAAGCGCAGGAGTTTTATAGGCTCCGTTCAAGCCTAAGAGCTAAGCAAGAACACGCCTCACTGTTGGAGGACTTTCGAGAGTTTGATAGAAGCAGACTAGACTTGGAAGAGGGTGGTAATTCCGAAGAGCAAACACTTCTAAAAGAGCGTGCTTCTATTAACAGGAACATGGGGCATGTAAGTAATTAATACTATGGTTTATGATTTCTGGTGATTGCCTCACTCTTGTTACCATTGCTAGTGATTAAGCCCCATCCTATTATAGAAAGATTACGGAAAATGGTCTAGTCAAAGCTGTTACCAATACTTTATGTGCTACTTTAGCGATGAACATGTCAGAATGGCAATGTATTTAAACATCTTAGTGTTGTCCAAATCACTTATTGGTATAAAATTTGATATGTTAATTATGTTTCTTTATTACAGATGGATACCGTCATTTCTCAAGCACACTCTACACTTGGTGCACTTGTTCTTCAGCGTTCAACATTTGGGGGCATAAATTCAAAGATCAGCAATATCAGCAGCCGGCTGCCAACGGTAATGCCTTCTATTGATTTTCCTATCCATATCTTGGATCAGATTTCATTGATAGCTGCTTGAAATAGATGCCACACCATGTTTGTAGTTGTTATCGCATGGAATGTGAGTTAACTTTATGAGCAAGATGGCTGCATGAAGTTCAATATAAAAACACTAAAATAATTCATCTTTCCTTAACTCCTCTCCTTTGAAGGCAGCTATTGCAATATGAACTTATCGACTGAACTCTCTCCCTTGATTTGGCTCATATGTGCAGGTGAATAATATTCTCACATCAATAAAGAGAAAAAAGTCAAAGGACACCATTATCCTTTCTCTTGTTGCATCCATCTGCACATTCCTGATTCTCATTTACTGGTTGACCAAGTAGGGATTTACTTCCTCCATCTTCGCGTCTTTGAAGATTCAGTGATCTCTGATATCAACTTTGGTGAACATCCAGATGGTAACCAAAAGTAGATAAACCAAGCCTTGCAGGATTTCTGGCAAAAGATTGGTAAGTTGGTGGCTGAGAAACCCAACTATGTCGCCACAGACATATGGTCAACTCCCCCTCTATTCATTTTTCTTTGGTTTTGACATTGTGGATGTAGTGAGCCTCTCTCCCCGACTCCTTGCGTGTGTGCAAAATTGGGATATTATATCGTTTTATGTTTACCAAATATAGGAAAAGGTAATTTCTTCCACGATTTTTTGGTCAGTCTCTGTGGAATGAATGATGTTTGTAGCTTAAATAATGAAAGTAATGTTTGCTACATGTGTCCAGCTTGGGATGCCTTTGAAACGCTAGTAGTTATAATTGAAGCACTGTCGGTAAGTAATTTTTCTTTAATTCCATGTATTTTGATAGTTATATCAGTAGTTCTATATGCTCTTGTAATTTTTGGATGTTTTGGCCGAGGATTTAAACTTTATTTTTTGTTTAGTTTGCCCAACGAATGGAATCAACTGGTAAATAACTCTGTGCAGCCAAAGGATCATTTTAGGTCTTCTGCATCATAATTAAACTGGTTGTATGTGATTCAATAAACGAGCTTTGACACACACACACACACTACCTGAAGCCGGAAGGCACTTTCAATTTTGAGGATACATTGCATTTTTGGTGATATGATTCAACAAGGTGTTGCTTGTAATGTGTCCAAGATTGGCTGGGGCACTAACCGCCTAACGTATAGATGTAAAATGGATGATTTATATGCTTCAGAAATCATGTCATATGTTGGGTGATATGGTATAATGTTATAATGACCCTGTGCTTGATCTGATCAAATATTGTATCACGTGCCCCTCTTCATTCATGTTATAATGACTCCAATTACAGAGTCCGGGTTCCTGATCAAGACTAGAACATTGCATCACCTTCATAAGGTGATGTTTGTATAGTTCTCCTCAAATTAAAAGAAGAAACCAAATACTCCACAAAGTAGCTGGTAAGTTGAACAATTTGTGGAAACCTGTGTCTAGAGTTGTAGAGGTTCTAGCATAGAACAACCACTTGAGAGGGGCAATCCTTATTAACGCTTGTAGTGTACTGAATTTCGGAACATGAGATTTAATTGTGGTTACTGCGATTTACCCTTTTTGGCCAAGCAAAGCGAAAAAGGAAAAGAACCCTACTGTAAATGTTAAAGATGATGAGTGACGCCGTGATGGGAATGTAGCAAAGATGCAAATGATTATCTTTCAAAGATAGATAATGATCACTACATATAGGTTTGCTTTAATTTATGCATAAACTCAATTTTTGTACTAAATGTATATCTAATCTAAATTAATCATTAGAGGCAGCCACTGTTCTTAATCTGGTTTCTTAAACCCCTTATCAATTTTTCTTATCAATTTTTTTAATCTGTTATATCATTAAAAAAAAAAACCAATTTACTTGACTGAATATAAGTAACTAATAAATGTTGAATAAGATCTTATAATAACTAATAATTTCTTATTAGAATACTATAAGGGTATGTTTTGAGGAAAACTTATATATAAGTAACTAATAAATGTGGAATAAAACCTTATATTAAGTAATAAATTCTTATTAGAATACTATAAGGTTATGTTTTGAGGAAAACTCACATAAGTAACTAATAGGTGTTGAATAAAATCTTATATTAACTAATAGATACTTATTAGAATTCTATAAGGGTATGTTTTGAAGAAAACGCATATAAGTAACTAATAAATGTTGAATAAGATCTTATAATAACTAATAATTTCTTATTAGAATACTATAAGGGTATGTTTTGAGGAAAACTCATATAAGTAACTTATAAATGTTGAATAAGATCTTATAATAACTAATAAGTTCTTATTATAATACTATAAAGTATGTTTTGAAGAAAACTTATATAAGTAGTAATAAATGTGGAATAAAACCTTATATTAGGTAATAAATTCTTATTAGAATACTACAAGGTTATGTTTTGAGGAAAACTCACATAAGTAACTAATAGGTGTTGAATAAAATCTTATATTAACTAATAAGTTCTTATTAGAATATTGTACGAGTATGTTTTGAGGAAAACTCATATAAGTAACTAATAAATGTGAAATAAAACCTTATATTAAGTAATAAATTCTTATTAGAATACTACAAGGTTATGTTTTGAGGAAAACTCATATAAGTAACGAATAAGTGTTGAATAAAACTTTATATTGAGTAATAAATTCTTATTAGAATACTATAAGGGTATGTTTTGAGGAAAACGCATATAAGTAGCTATTAAGTGTTGAATAAGATCTTATAATAACTAATAATACTATAAGGGTATGTTTTGAGGAAAAGTCATATAAGTAGCTAATAAGTGTTGAATAAAACCTTATAAGGGTATGTTTTGAGAAAAATTCATATAAGTAACTTATAAATGTTGAATAAGATCCTATAATAACTAATAATTTCTTATTAGAATACTATAAAGTATGTTTTGAGGAAAACTCATATAAGTAACTTATAAATGTTGAATAAGATCTTATAATAACTAATAAATTCTTGTTAGAATACTATAAAGTATGTTTTGAGGGAAACTTATAGAAGTAACTGATAAATGTGGAATAAAACCCTATATTAAGTAATAAATACTGATTAGAATACTATAAGGTTATGTTTTGAGGAAAACTCACATAAGTAACTAATAGGTGTTGAATAAAATCTTATATTAACTAATAAATTCTTATTATAATTCTATAAGGGTATGTTGAACCCGGGTTTGACCCGGTTTCTGATCAAATCGGGTCGATTTCATTTTTGTCAATTTTTTCTTTTTTAAATTAAAAAAATCATTATTTGTATTGTGTAATATTACACAATACAAATAAATATAAAAGTTGATTTGAAAATGAAAGATCAAGTGATTGTAATTATAAAATATAATAAATTGGAATCTCCATAAAATAAAATTTAATCATATATAATTATAAATCAATCGGGTCACCGGGTCTAAACCCAGATGACCCAAAAAATTACCGAGTTTTCGGGTCGAAAAAAATTTCTGTGTCAAAATTTCTAGGGCCTCAACCCAAAAATTTTCGGACTTACAGATCGGGTCGTATTTTGACAGGTCTAGTCAAAGTCATATATATTTAAAAACGGAGGGAGCATTTAAAAATGACAATGTTACTAATTACCAGATTTTTTTTAATTTTTGATTTTGTTATGTTAAAATTTAGATTCCACCCAACTTTTATAAATTGGATCAAGGAATGCATCACATCTGTCTCGTTTTATGTATTAGTGAATAATGGACCTACTGATATCTTCACCCCCACAAGAGGCTTACGACAGGGTGATCCCTTATCACCGTTCCTGTTTATCCTCGGTGCAGAAGTCTTGGCCCGTAAACTTGCCAAGGAGGCACTGGCCCCTGACAAATTGCTTGGGTTCAGGTTTGGCCACTCTGGCCCATGTATCCCATTCCTTGCGTTTGCAGATGACATACTCATTTTCCTAAAAGGGAGCAATGAGGCTTGCATCAAAGTTAAAACCATTCTAGATGACTACTGCCAAATCTCTGGGCCGAAAGTGAACTACCACAAATTAACTTTCCAAGCCTCACCCGGCGTCACCCGCTCAAGAACGGTCGAGCTCGGCCAAGTGCTTGGCATCAACCACTCTCACTCGGTAGAAAAATACCTGGGTTGTCCCATTATCAACGGAAGAGTCAATAACGATACATTTAAGGAAGTTGTCACGAAAACCAAAGACCAACTGTGTAAATGGAGGGCGGACTCATTATCTCAACAGGGACGAGCCACACTCATAGGATCAAACCTATCTGCAAAACCATTATACATAATGCAAAACTTTATGCTACCGGCTGCAATGCATAGTGAGCTAGACACGATTAACAGAAGTTTCTTCTGGAACAAGGATGCGCAACACAGACCATTAATTGGATGGGACAAAATTTGTAAATCAAAGAAAGCAGGGGGCTTGGGTATTAGAAAAGCTAAAGAAATGAATGAGGCTTTACAACTAAAACTACTATGGAAAATCTTAGCCGAACCAAACAGCACATGGGTCCAGGTAATCACATACAAATATCTAAAGGGAACATATATACTTAAGTATGTGAAAGCTGGGAATATGTCCTGGAAATGGGCCAAATTAACAAGCCTGCTACAAAAGTTCAAAACCGGAATCATCTGGGCCATTGGAAATGGAAAATCGGTGAAATTTTGGACTGACAATTGGGTATCTGAAAAACCTTTGAAGGATAGACTGGAATGCCCGACACAAATTGATAGCAATGAAACGGTTAACGAATATATTATAAATGGAAAATGGTGGGTGGAGAAACTCCGCAGGGTGCTTCCGAGTGTGTTGGTGGATGACATTCTCTCGGTCCAGCTACCTGTTACCCCATTAGAGGACATGCTCTACTGGTGGCCTGACAAACACGGGTGGTTTACTACCTCTTCTGCCTACAAACTTATCATGAATGAGCTGGCAAACGAACACAGAGATTACGAATGGATATGGAAACTTAATCTACCACCTAAAATAAAGCACTTTTTTATGTATAGCAATTGGCTAGGCCGGCCAATTGCTAAACTGAAAGCGTCGATCTTGCTTAGCTCCTTGAATTTCTCTTGACGATTCGACATAAATTAAGTAACTAAAACAATTGCCTAACTTAAGAATTCAAGCAACTAAAGTTACGGCAAATATAAACTCAATTAAATAGAAACTAAACAAAAGCGGCAACAAGGGAAAGCAACGAAGCGAGGACGCGATGGCTCGCGGGAACCGGTTTCGGGCGCGCTGGTGCAGGAGCTTGGCTCCTCAAGGCGCTGGATGCGAGCGACGTCGTCGAAGCCGAGGCGAGAGCGAAGGAGCCAGGCGCGCTTGCTGGAAGAGAGAGCGAGCACGAAGGTACCGGGACGCCGCGCAGGAATCGACGCCGCTTACTGGGAGCGAGCGAGGCCAGTGCTGAAGCCGATGCGAGAGCGAGGGCGCTCCGGGCCGCTAGGCGCCGAGCACCAAGGAGCCGATGTCGAGGACACCAAGCGCTCTCCTTTCTTCCCTGGTTGTACGATCTTGACCAGTTTGAAGTTTGTGTTTGTGTCGGTGAAGATGAAGGACGAAGGTGATGATGTTTGACTTGATTGTAGTGCCGAGAGATTTAGAACGCAAGACCTTTGGGATTGATAATCGAGAACCCTTTAATCCATAAAGGGGTTTCTCAATTCTATTCAATCTGATTAAATTCAAAGGGTGTAACATGAATTTATAGTAAAGTTCTAAGAGATCTAACAAATCCTTCCTTGCAAAGGAAAGGGGTTTGGATAGATTAATTCTATCTAAGATAAATGAAATAACTTAAAGATAAATAAATCCTAAGAATATAGAAATATAATAACTTGGTGGTAAAATAATATATCTAGAAGAGATATAATTAAATTCCACCTTTATTTATCTAATTGCATGAAATAACAAATTAATAAAATAATTAACGTCGTTTCTTTAACGACTCCCAAGGTGGAGCCTTCTTCTTTCGCTTGAGGATGACATCATTCTCCTCCATTTGAAATCGACTCGTCCTCGAGTCGTCGCCTGGATCAAGATCGTTGTTTGACCCACAGAAGGCCAACTTGACCCGCATCATTCTCCCCCTCTTATCTTCGATTCGTCCCCGAATCGAGTCGATGATGATCAGCGAGGAAGGAGCAACAACCTTCGAAGAAGATGATGGAGGAACGGGTGGCATAGGTGCCAGGAGAATTCGAGGTATAGGAACCCCAAAAACAACACCTTCATGCGCGATCGTTGAACGGACTTGATCTTCAATAAGAATAGGATCAATGACCACACAAATCTCAGCAGCTGGAACTTCATGAACATGTCCAAGAGGTACAATCGCTAACTCTTGAGACACGTCATCAAGTACCTCATCCTCGTCAACGGAATCAACATGCTCCACCTCCTGCACAACACTGCAGTCGACTTTAAGTACAGATTCGGAGGTCTTCCCGGAGAAGTCTGACAGCATGTGACCCACCGTTGGAAAGCTCGTCGAGTCAGCTTCGCAAAAAAACTGAGTTGACTCAATTCCGATGTCGGAGTCAACGGGAAATTGCAAAACAAAATCATCGCGCTGAGCTGTTTTCTAGGCAACGAATTTGTCCACGATTTCTTCAGCCTTTCGAAGAGCTTCTTCCTTCTCCCATCTTTGGCGATCCTCTTCTTCTCTTTGGCGACGCTGATATGACGCATACCAAACATCCCAATCGACAATGTCAGATCTTCCACTTCGAAATTCCTTTTCTTTATATTGGCGCAACCATTGATTGTACCCTCGTTGGCGTTCTAGCTGAAGTTGTTCCCTAGCACGTCGTTGTTCTTCCTCTTGACGTTGAAGCCAAAGTTGGCGTCTTTTGACTTCGCGTTGACGCTCTAGGGTTTGTTGTTGTAGCCAAGCTCTCCGACGTAACTCTTGTTGGCGTCATTGTTCTTTGGCACGTTCCAAAGCAAAAAATCCATCCAATGGATCGGGATCATCTTCCCAATCTCCCCATATCTCCCAAGCCATCAAATCAAAACATTAATAACATCAACTCAAAAAAACAAAGAGCGTAGCATAACCTGTCTCTGAGTACCAATTGATGTATAGCAATTGGCTAGGCCGGCCAATTGCTAAACTGAAAGCGTCGATCTTGCTTAGCTCCTTGAATTTCTCTTGACGATTCGACACAAATTAACTAACTAAAACAATTGCCTAACTTAAGAATTCAAGCAACTAAAGTTACGGAAAATATAAACTCAATTAAATAGAAACTAAACAAAAGCGGCAACAAGGGAAAGCAACGAAGCGAGGACGCGATGGCTCGCGGGAACCGGTTTCGGGCGCGCTGGTGCAGGAGCTTGGCTCCTCAAGGCGCTGGATGCGAGCGACGTCGTCGAAGCCGAGGTGAGAGCGAAGGAGCCAGGCGCGCTTGCTGGAAGAGAGAGCGAGCACGAAGGTACCGGGACGCCGCGCAGGAACCGACGCCGCTTACTGGGAGCGAGCGAGGCCAGTGCTGAAGCCGATGCGAGAGCGAGGGCGCTCCGGGCCGCTAGGCGCCGAGCACCAAGGAGCCGATGCCGAGGACACCAAGCGCTCTCCTTTCTTCCCTGGTTGTACGATCTTGACCAGTTTGAAGTTTGTGTTTGTGTCGGTGAAGATGAAGGACGAAGGTGATGATGTTTGACTTGATTGTAGTGCCGAGAGATTTAGAACACAAGACTTTGGGATTGATAATCGAGAACCCTTTAATCCATAAAGGGGTTTCTCAATTCTATTCAATCTGATTAAATTCAAAGGGTGTAACATGAATTTATAGTAAAGTTCTAAGAGATCTAACAAATCCTTCCTTGTAAAGGAAAGGGGTTTGGATAGATTAATTCTATCTAAGATAAATGAAATAACTTAAAGATAAATAAATCCTAAGAAGATAGAAATATAATAACTTGGTGGTAAAGTAATATATCTAGAAGAGATATATATAAATTCCACCTTTATTTATCTAATTGCATGAAATAACAAATTAATAAAATAATTAACGTCGTTTCTTTAACGACTCCCAATGTGGAGCCTTCTTCTTTCGCTTGAGGACGACATCACTTTTTGTGGAACATATCTCGGTCGGGCTTACCAACTAAGGCCAGACTCGCCTCACGTGGGGTCTCGGTGCCCTCGACGTGCGATCGGTGCGTCGGTTGTATGGAGGATGATACCCATATTCTAACAGAATGTTTCCCTGAGCTGACCAGGAATCACCTAAGTAAAACAGAGCAACAAAAGCTTCAACAAACTATAGCTAGAACCAGGGATACAGGTGAATTGATGAAGTGGTTACGCAACCTACCAAATACAAAAATACAAAAATACAAGCCATTGCCACTAGGTGGTGGGGTATATGGTACTTCCGAAATGGGGTAACGTTCAGAAACTAAAAATCACCCACATCAAACAGTATTGACGCATTTTCCATAAAACAAATGGAGAACTGGAACCGGGCATGCCAATTTGAGGATGACGATCACACTATCCAACACGTAAGATATCCCGTACAAACTAAAAACTATAAACAAACTGACAGAAGGAAACACGATAAATGGAAAAGGCCACCATGCGGAACATATAAAATCAATTTCGATGGGTCAGCACTACATAATGGGGCAAGCTCCGCTGGAATGATCATCAGAGATTGGAACGCAAAACCCATCCAAATGTAATACTTAAAACTAGGGCGCTCATCACCCTTACAAGCTGAAGCCGCAGCTTTTAGGCTAGGGGTGGTGGAGGCCAGAAAATTAAATATCCAGAACATTATCTTTGAAGGCGACTCCAAAATCATTATTGACTACATGAGAGGCAAAACCCGATGCCCGTGGGAAGTAGAAATGACCTTGTCCGACATCCAATCCATCATTCGAAATGTGAGGAAAGTTTCCTTTTCTCATACTCCCCGCGCAGGCAACAGAGTGGCGGATAAGGTTGCACACCTTTATCACTCTGCCTATAGGATCCAACTAACAACTAACAAAGATCTTCAGAATCTCATCCGTATGGATGCTCTTGGGTAGTTTCCTACCCAAATTCGTACCTAATAAAAAAAAAATAGCCTCATACTAATTTAGGCGGCAATGTAAAAGCAAACGCTATTTTGCTCAAAAAAAAGCAAACGCTATACTTCCCCCCTTACATAATTTAGACGGCAATGTAAATTTTTGATTACTTTTTAAGCGGCAATCTAAAATTTTGACCCGGCCCACTTTGTAAGTTGTATCCTTCTCAAACCTAACCTCTCAGCGCTTGTCCTCCTCTGTAGAACACTTTCACTCCTATGTAGAACACTCCACATATCCACCCTCTCAATTGCTCTCAGTGCTTCTGGCCTCCCTCTCGCCTCCATCTCAATGGCTGGCTCCTGAAGAGGAGATCCACCATCCTCCATCTCAGCAGCTATTCTCACCTACCTCTCGCCTCTCACCACTCCACAGATCCACTCTCCTCTCTACAAAACCCTCTCGCTTCTCCGATTCTCGCCTCCCTCTGAGTTGTTGGTTTATGAAGACCAGATCCAATCTCCTCCCTCTCAGCGACTGTTATCACTTTCCTCTCCCATCTCAGTAGATCCACTCCCCTCTCTCCACAGTGGCTGGTTTGCTCTCCTATTTCACTATGGTAAGCAATCTCATCTCTTTCTCATATTCATCTATTGTCTTCTCTTGCATTTCTGCGATTTTGTTGATGCTCATGTGAAATTTTATCTTTGGTTTGCGACATGTCGTTTGCAGCCTTCCTTTACCTCTTGTATTGCCGTGATTCTATTGATGCTCATGTGAAAGCACCGTGCCTCGCATTTCTTTGTCTATTGAGTAAGTAGTACCATGATTGAATGAACAAATTATATTTTTCCTCATTTCCCACCCTTCCTTCTCTTCTATCAATTCTGTTTGTTACTTGTGCCTTCAGAGATTGAAATACCCCCATGGATGCGTTTCAAGCTCAGCGTCTTTAGTTTTGCAGTGACTAGTGCCGAGAACCGGCCAAGGTAATCATAGATGCTTAGCTTATATGATCCCTTCCATGGTACATTTTTGTAACAGTTTGTTTGTTTGACAAGTTTGTATGCTCATTCTGATTGTAGAATTGGGAACTTGGTGTCCCTATTTTGGTATGTGAGATTGCACGCCAAGTGTTTGATATATTGCCTAAGAGAACGCATAGGTTTAGTAATAATGAATAAAAAAATTTACACGTGGACTCTTCTTATGCCGCATTGCTTTTGCTTGCACTCTCATGGATTTCATATTGTTTGTTTACATCATGTTTATGCATTGGTTGAGTTCTTTTGCTATTTTGAAAAGCCTCTCTTAATTGACATAAGATCCATCGATGGATGACCTAATAGTGTTTAGACATAAGATAATTTTAACCTTGTTGTAAATTGAAACCAAACTTGTAAAGTATCAACAATTAGGATTATTCTTTCTCTTTTGGTTAAGTGTACTTTTGCCTCTTTAAAGAAACTAAAACCTTGTAAATTGAGTTAATGTTAAGTCGTAAACTGAATTAATAGTTTAATACATGTTTCAATGTTTAATGAAACTTAAACCTTGTGAATGTGTCAAACTTTAGCTGATGTTGTTTGTTGAATATGTGTAACCTTGTTGATTTTTACTTATCATGGTTGATTTTAAATTAATGTGCAAGGTTTGATGGATCACGTCCTGCGTATGGACCAGTGACTTCGATTTTAAAGCATGAACTGGCTGGTTTCGGGGAACAAGTCATGTTGTGATGACTTCTAGCTTGAAGCATGAACTGAACGCCTTTGGGGAACAAGTCATGCATGAGACTAGTAAGCGTAACGATGAATGGCAGGAAAAGCTTATCGCCACCATGATGCAGTTTTATCAAGGCAAAAGTCCTCGTAAGAGTCCCCGCACCAACAAGTAACTTTCATGCAGCTTATATATACATTAGTACCATGCATTTTCTGTTTCCTACCTTATCTGCTTGACCTGGACTTTTCTAATATGCTGGACTACATTAGGACAATGCATTTTAATTTTTGATCTGCTGTGCTATGGCCAACTACTTCATGTTTTGTATGTATGTTTGGAGTTGTTTGGACTGGTTGGGATGCAAACTATGGCATCTTCTTTTGTATGTGCAGACAGTTATGTAATTTTGTGTAGGTGATTTGCAATGCACTACTAATGCAACAATGATGTAATATATATTTCTATGCTTTATTTATATTACCAACGAATTTACTAACAAACACAACCACAACTATTGGATGACATACGATGACTACCATATTGCCACGAAACAACCAATAACATCAGCCACGACTCTCTGTATTAGCTACATATTCATTTGCCAATGCAATTAGCAACGAATATTGCCACGTTGATGTCCACCCGGTAGTAATGATATCAGCCACGAATTCTGCCTCAAAGTCAGCAACTACCAACATAGCAACGACTTTACGCATGGAACCGGCCACAAATTAGGGAACACTAAATCACCGACTGCTATAAACTTAGCAACGACATTGGCAATATACTTATCCACGACATAGGCCACCACAAATGTTTGCCCCTAGAGTTGTCGCTACAGCCACGACCGTCCACTTCTCCAACTTGCCATGAACTTGGCTACGATAAATGTGGTCGTGGCCTTGGTCGTTGCAATAGCCACGACTAGTGATTCTGACGACCAGCCACGGAATTCCCAACGACGACTATATTCGTGGTTGTTTTCATGGCTATTGGCCATTGCTATCAGCTTCGAGGTGAATTGCTACGGTCGTACTGTTCGTGGCTGAGTTCAAGGCTATTCGGTTTAGCCACGGAAGTTCGTCGCTATTTCCATGGCTATATGTCGTTGCTATTTGACAGTTTTTTAGTAGTGAATATTTCACTACTTGTATACCAAGACTTATTTGTTCATATTTTCAATGAGATACTCTTTGATCTCTTCACATCTCTCAACATGACCTGCAAATGTTTTTTAGCTAGCTGGCCAGAATCGAGAGTCGAGTCGCTTGGCTTTACTCTAATTTCATACTGAAGTTCATTGGGACTGATAATCAGCGAGACGCTAATTAATAGCCTAGCACATACATTTCATCCTAAAACCAATTAATCATAGGAGTAGTCCACTAACTTATATACTAAGACTTGTTTGTTCATATTTTTAATGTCAGATTCTGTTTTTTCTCTTCACATCTCCCCTTACTAAAACATGTTGGCTCCTTAATTACCTTTTCATCTTTTTGTTTTTTTTTTAAAAAAAAAAATCAGAGCTAGAATATTTGAAGAAGCTAAAGGTGCTGGATTTGAGTTTCAACAATATAAGTGGATCTCTACCAGCTGAAGGTAATTAGAGAAACAATGTTTGATGAATTGGGAAAAATATATAGCAAGTCCATGCTGAAATTAATGTTTGATGAATCTTTCAGGTTTATGCAAGTTAAGGGACCTTAAAACAATGCACCTAATGCAATGCTTCCTACTTCCTAAATCAGTACATGTGGAATTAGATAGGGTTAACATGAGTTTTCTATGGAACAAAGGACCGTCACACAAACCGCTTATAAGCTGGTTTGAAATCTGTAAAACAAAGGAAAATGGGGGGTTGGGCCTCCGAAAATATGAAGACATGAATCAAGCATTACAAGTTTTACAACTGAAGCTACTTTGGAAAATCCTTGCGGAACCTTGTAACCCATGGGTTTCCATAATAAATGAAAAATACCTAAAAGGACAAAGCGCACTAAATTACCACAGAAAAAGCGGCGCATCTTGGCAATGGACACAATTAACCAAACTACTACCATTATTAAAGGAAGGAATCAAATGGTCAATTGGCAGTGGTGATTCCATCAATTTCTGGGCGGATCACTGGTTCGGAGACACCCCCCTAATTAACACAATATATGACACCCAACAAATAGACATAAACACTAAAATCCAACACTTTTTGATAGACACTAAGACTTGGGATGCAGGGAAGCTACGGGATGAAACTAAAGACATTATACCCAATGAAATAATTGATTCAATCCTCACAATTCCGATACCCAAGTACATCCATATAGACAGGCTGTACTGGAAATGGAGCCGTAATGGATGGTTCTCTACTAGCTCAGCTATTGATATGTTCGATGCTGGGAAACAACATCACAAATCTGATATGAGCTGGATCTGGCACATGGGCGCACCATCTAAAGTTAAGACGTTTATTTGGAAAATCACCAAAAACGGAGTGCCCACCTCGGCTAGACTTGCTTCTCGTGGGTTTGTCATTCCGACTACTTGCCCACAATGTGATTCTCACGATGAAGACCTTACTCACCTTCTATGGTCCTGCCCGATTTCACAAAATGTTGTCACTTGGATGGACCCATCTCAATTTCTTGCTATAAACACAAGCTTTGCACAAGGAACTTAACTTAACGACATCCTACAGCAAATCAGAAACAAAATAGGAATGGATCATTTCACTAAGCTCGCTTTTACTTGGTGGAGCATATGGTACTTTCGGAACAAAACACTTTTCGATAACGTCAATCCAAACCAAAGAATTATTTTATCCTTCGCAAAAGAACAAATGTTCATGTGGAAATCGACAAAAAATCTAGAGGAAGGTACGGAAGCCCAATGCACACCGAAACAACAACCAGCAACAAGATCCGATCCACAAAGGAAAAAGGCTAAATGGGTCCCGCCGAAACCCGAAAATCACAAGTTAAATTTCGATGGTGCTTTGGGATCAGCTGGACATGGTTCCTACGGGTTTGTCATCAGAAACTATAAAGGAGAACCAATATACTATGGAGCTGAGCCTTCCCCCTTCACCTCCGTCTCAGGCACTAAGGGTTTAGGGCTTTGGAAGGGCTTGCAGGCATCCCGTAACCTAAACATAACAAGACTAGAGATCGAAGGAGATAATCTTACGATAATTAACAATCTTAAGGGTGTTGGACAGCCAACAGGTGACTCTGATATGATTGTCTCAGACAGTCTAGTCACGCTTGGCTTCTTCGGTTTCATAGAGATTCGTCATGTCTATCGGGAAGCTAACTGTGTTGCGGACCTTTTATCGCACCTAAACGTTGACTTCCATAGCCATCTGGCTCATGAGGACTCTAAGCTTCGTGATTTCATCCTCTCGGATGCTCTTGGCTCCTAGGTTTATCTTTTCAGCCAAATTCTTTTCGTTTCAAAAAAAAAAAAAAAAAAAAAAAAAGGGACCTTACAGAGTTGATACTTTATAGCAATTTGTTGAGTGGTAGGCTTCCAAACTGTCTATGGAACATGACCTCTCTTCGAGTTCTCGATCTGTCGGATAATAGCAAGTCCCGTCACATATAATTAATTAAAGATCCTTAGAGTACCAGAAGTACATATATATAATTGTAAAAATGGTGACACTGCATTAGGTCTTGAAGTACCGTACAATGTTGTACTCTTTTCCCTAATCTTGGTTTTTATCGCATTGGGTTTTTCCAAGTTAAGGTTTTTAACGAGTCAACTTAAGCACCATTTAATACATTAGATCCCCAGATCAACCATTAAAGGCACATTATGTCCTGAATTAAGTACCTTATAATTGTGTATCAAAAGCAGTTTAACACCAATACATGTAAGTCAGGCACGTCAAAGTTAATCAAGAAGACATTCCATCTTATGCACATCAAAGACAATGTTGAGATTCGACCATAAGCTCATGAAGACGACGACATTAAGAAGAATGAGAAGACTTCGAGAATGATGTTGAATTTAGGGGGAGCATATACGTACACACTACACTCTTTTTCCCTTCGACCAGGTTTTGTCCCACTGGGTTTTCCTGACAAGGTTTTTAACGACCCAGTACAACAAGAGCGTATGTGGAAGACACTCTTTTTCCCTAAGCTATGGTTTTGTCCCATTGGGTTTTCCTAGCTAGGTTTTTAACGAGGCAGCTGGAGGAACGAGGAATGTACATCCAAGGGTGAGTGTTATAATATTATTATTATTATGTAGATGTACAAAATATACACTTTACTTATATAGAGTTTTGTCTATAAATAGATTGACTATTGCTTAGAGCCTAAAGAGTTTATCTCTATATATTACTAGTGTAAGGCCCGTGCCTAAGGCACGGGTATGAAATATTTTGAATGTATAAATACGCGTGTCTAAGGCACGGGTAGTTGCATATTTTATTAAATTTTTTATGTTACAATCTAATAATAGTACAAGTAATTTTGGGAGTGTAATGATAGAGATATATTTAAAAAAAAATACACAAAAGAATTTAATATTAATGTAATGGTGAATGGAGTAGTGATCACTACAGTGTAACACATATGTATCATGGTTGACATGGGGGGGGGGGGGGGGAATCTAGCAATTTTTTTTAGCGTTAAAATTAATATGATCTATTACAATATTCCTTATAACATGAAGGAATAGAGACAAAGAAGAACTTGAAAGAATGAATCCGGAGGACGCCATTGCGCAAGGCAATGAGTAGCCTTGTTGCTTTGCCTTTGAAAGTACCTCCAAATGCATTCTTCAAACCCCTCAACAACGTGTTGATCTCTCAAATCAAGTTTTTGAAGAAGCCAAATGGAGCCTCGCTCCTCTCGAGCTTGGATATCAACGCAAGATAGTCACTTTCGCACAAAAGCTTCCTAATACCTCGGCTCAAACATTCACTGAAATGCCATAGTAATTCTTCTAATTCAGGTAGAAACTTGATGAAGTTAGCATCAGATGGCGACTATGTGATGCTGGCAAATATGTATGCACATGCCCAAATGTGGGAAGATGCAGCTATGTTGAGGGCGAAAATGCCTTCTAAGGGCTTGAAACAGGTCTTTGCTTCCAGGATTTTCATTCCAAGGAGTTAATAGTTGAAGCATGATCCACAACCCTAAGCTACTGAAGCAATGCAGCTTCTACAACACTTACCATTGCAACGGATATGATGAACCTAACCCAGTTTTCGCAACCTCAGGCTTACAGTTTGTACGTCCATTTGAATTAAAGGCAATTGAGCTTAAAGGGGGAAGTGCAGCCAGTGCTTTTGGTGTAACCTTGTAAGAGGCAATCCACAAGAATTTAGGTAGAAAGTTATAATCACATTCAGTTCGACCAAACTGAGCTTATTGATTTAAGAGCAAGTCTATGACAATCTGGGTATTTAATTTGTTATGAGCATGTCCACAAGCTTTTAGCTATAAAGTTACAATCACAAGCTTTTATTGATTAGTGGTTACATGACAATCACACCCTGAATGCTTATTTTAAACTTTCTAGCTAAAAAAATAGCAACATATCTTACATAAGTTATATAACAGCAAACGGTACATGCAGAAGTAGCTAAAAGCTTGTGCAATAAAAGCTTTTAGCTAGAAAGTTACATGGGGAGAATGATTTTAGAAAGGAAAGTGTTGCCAACAACATTCAGTTCGACCAAGTCCATCAATAGAGTTGCCATGAGGATATATTCTACAACATTCTCAAATCAATTTAGTTCAACCTCCTAAATTCAAAAACATTCCTATAACCACTAATAAATAAATAGACAAGGAAAAATCAACAAAACGAAAACAAACCGGGTCAATATCATATTGAATCAACACTGATACATCGCCATAAATAAATTAGATTAAGGTTAGAGGGGCGGACCGGGAGGTCAAAGGCTCAAAGAAGCCAACTCGTGCTATCGGGCAGAACTACAAGTGAATATCTATGCTTGAAACGCAATGTCAAACTGTCTCCCATCAGAAATAATAGCACTTATAGTTAGATATTATATGCACACTTCAGTTGCTTTAGAAAAATTAAGGGCAACACCATTTACAGAAATCAAAAAGAAAACATTACTTTATGGAGGTGGATGCAAGGAGATTGAGTTAAAGCTAAAAAAAGGAATAGGACTTGCCACAATTTATTCCATATCAAACATTTTTAAATGAAGAATAATCTAAAATAAATCTAAAAATTCAAGCAAATGTGGGGAGGTTGAAGCTTACTTGGAAGGAAGCATCAATTGAAACCATAAATCCCTTGCCATTAAACCATAAACCAAAACCCCTGCAAGCCCTCGAAGCTTCCACACAATCTCCCTTGATCCTTGGCTCTGTCTTATCTGAAGCAACTGAGGGTCCTGTGCCACACTGGTGAGGCCCAATCTTTAAACAACCTAAATTATCATGATCTTTGATTTCTTCATCTTTGATAGTTTTGGCTAATTTGATTGGGACAGGTAGTCATATCAGAAAATCATAGGAAGGATTGGTTAATGGTTGACACTCACACGGGTTACTGAAGTACTTGACCCATTCAGAAGGTGCCAGCAAGGTAGGGATTGCAGCTTGATACTCATTGCCAACTCGAGGAAACAGCTTTGGTTCAACAAATATATCACTTGAATCACGAGAATCAGCGTGAACAAACTGTTCGATAAATGTTTCCTCCAAATCTATGTCAGGGCGATCCTCCTTCTCAACATCCATCTACAAAAAACAAAATACAATGAAATGAACTTCATGGATAAAGGGTAATAACAACACATGCATAGTGATGCACACAAGGACGGTCATCTTAGGCAGAACTATCCCTATATAACACAATTCACTGTGCAGTTTACACAACTTAATCAAGCCAGACAAAATACAGTTGTATACATCCAATATATGCGCTGTCTTGACCACGTTGTTTCTCAAGGGGTGCAATTAGCCCATCTGTTACATCAAAAGATAAATTTTGCATTTATTATTGAGTATGTAGCTGCCCATACATTGAAGAAGATGCTTAATATATATTAACTTTTTTAACCTACATACCAAGATCAAGATCAATGTTGTCATCAACTTTCACATAGAATTCTGCATCCCAAATCTGAACTGCAGTGCTAAAAAAGAACTTTGTTTTCTTGGGTAGCTCTTCCTCAACTTCCTCGTGGCCCTCCTAAAATCATGACAACACAAGCTCATCGCCAACTCATAATAAAATCAAATCAAGCTTTAGACCTAAAGAAATTCATGAACATCCCTCACTATTCTCAAACTTCACATAAGTGTACACAACTGCAATGAATAAACCCATAAACATTGACATAATCTTCAGATGACTGAAAAACCTCAAAATTCTAGAAGTATGGCACGGGCAAGCATAAAATCATGGCAAGTGGTGAAACTTACCGATTGCCTCCTTTATCATGTTTGCCTAGCTGTTGCAGAACATCAAGTTCAATCATAGCAGCCTCACGGTATTTCCTGATGCCCCGCGCAATTTTTGTGGCTACCATCTCCCTCTTTTCACGGTCCCAACATTCTGGAACCTTGCCTACAAATAAACCTTGTCACCTTGCTATCTCTTCGGTACAATTGCAATGTTGTGCATTGACTGATTTTTTAAAAGTTTCCCCTGAAATTCCAAGAAAAATTATCATGTATGATCAATGAGGAATTGAGGAAAGAAAGTGAACACAAGGACACCATAATGAGAAGCATGGCTCTCATTGGTTCCATCTTGCTCATCAGTGGTTGTTCCCTTTGCGGGTGAGCGGGAGGCTGATGAAGCGTCAAATGCCTGCTGCAAAGAGTTCATTGTAGGAACCTTGTCTGCGCTCATGTTGACCTTGATTCTGATTGGAAAACCAGAAACATCATTAGACAAATAATGAGGCTGATATCAGAAGAGACATATAATTGGAAACAATAGCAATATGCGTTTTACATGTTGTGGATGTTCACATATTCATCAGTTTCATCCAGAATTTCCTCCTACAAACATTAAATATTGGAAACATGGAATTGACATTAGACAAATAATGAGGTTGATATCAGCAGAGACTTACGATTGGACTCGACTCATTTACCTTTACAAGTTCTTCAATAACATCCTCCATGCTGATCACGCCAACTACCACTTGATGAGGTGGATATTCATGAATTGGAGAGTTCTAAATGTCCAAGTTACAGAAAGAACAGCCCCTATGTCGTTTTTTGAAAGGAGGAACTACAACCGCATGACCTTTACATGCCTGTTGACTTTCATCTGTCTTTGTTGAAGCTTTATGATCATCTAATACAGATGCGGCAGTTCTGTTTACCCCACGTTGTACTGAAACATAGTAGGTTAACGGGTAAGGTAAACCTTGGACATAAACTCTTCATATGGAAGATAAACCAATACAATCGAGCAGCAGTAGTAGCAAGCAAAGGCAAAGAATTGTTGTTTCAGCTTGAACAAAGTAAATGTTATGTGCAAAATTTAGGACGAACATCTTAAAATTATGAGAAAGCATAGATGTAGACATGTTCATTTGTTTAAGATTGTGGAAGTGTCTTTTATCACTTTCACACTCAAGCTTCCGACAAAACTTGAAAAGAGCTCACCATCTCTAAGTTCTTTAAGCCTTTCTCTGAAATTCATTCAGAGTATCATAGAGAGGTATGTTTCAGAAACCCTGATATTCAAGAAAGGTGAGGTCATAGGAGCAGATGTCCATTAAGGCAAGAAGGTTAGACTTAGCTAAAAGTAGCATGACAATAGAAGAAGGATTATCAGAAAAATAAGAATGACAAATGTAACATAAGCATCAATGGCATAATGACCACGAATTTGTGTCTCAAGGGAAGATTTGACAAGTTCACAAAAGAAATTCCACGACCAGAACAGTTAATCTATTACAATCACCCTAAAACGACAATCCTAAAACGGATAGCAAGAGCATCAAAATTCCAGAAGAAAAAAGTCTTAAGGTGCATCATAACCATGGACCAGAACCAAAGTGGGGGCATCCTCCTTAGTATCAAGAGTAATAATTTAATGAACTTTGGCTCATTGCAACAACAACCTAACTATCAAGAGAATTTTTGACATAAGAGACATTCAGTTGAAGAAATTCACACTCCCTGAAGTGGTGCACAGTTTGCACATAAGAGTAATCAAACCACTAAAATAATTACCACATGTACAGACAAAGATATACAGTAGGATCATACCTGGTCCCTTTCAGCCAACTTGGTCCGATCCTGTTTAGTAATTAGCTCTCTAGTTTCCTGATATGGCAAGTTGATACGGTAATTTAAATCACCTAACCATATTATTTCCTGTAAGGGAATTTCAGATCAATAATTGGAGATAGGCTTCAAAGTCTTTAAAAAGGAAAGGGATGCAACCTATATAATTGAACTGAGAATGCTGATTTCCTTCAATAAATTTCAGAGACAGAGAAGCATAAGAGCTACTTTATCTTCGTAATGAAATAGAAAGACACCAAAAATGCTATTCATAATCAAACTGCATAAAATCTATATTTACATTACATGTCAGGGAATTAAGCATATCACATTTCATTTCAATAAAAAAGGAAAAAGAGGTCGAATACCTCTGCATACAGTGGTGAGTAATATCCACAAATTCAGCAGCTGCACCAAGCAAATAACTCTCTAAATACCTCTGCATGACAACAAAGAGGTCGACCACCCGTAGGTGAATCCACATGACAAGAAAGTAATTCACAAAAAAGGATTTACAAATCCAGCAAGGCCATGAGCTGGTAGGTTTGTTTGCAGTAGCTGCATTAGTGTCTTAGAGACATCCATCGTACGTAGACTTATGACATGCACCTGCAAATGTAAAGGCAGAAAGCATTTTCTCTATTGCCTATTTGTTTAAAATTGGGTATTAGTAAGAAACGAATCTGTTCAAATGGCACACCGTCGATAGGAGGCCCTGGGTTCTTTGTTCATAGTGTGACAGTTGAACAGAAATAGTTCAAATGAAGATACTCTGTAGTTTGAGTTTCAACGAAACTTACTCTTACCACAAAGCATGAATGAGATTCATCATCTACACCCGATCATGATGCCCAAATGAATCATGATATGTATCTACTTGAGAACCGTGGTAATAACTCTGAATATCATCTACAGACATCAGACAACTGTTCGTCCCAACAAAAATTACAATAACTTAAGAAACATACATCACTATTATAGATTTCATACTAAAGGTATATAAAAAGGGTCCAAATAAATCTTTTGCTACAGAACTGAGCTAGCTAGCTAATATAATTTCCTAAATAACAAAGAGACTACTGCAAAGAAGTAATCAAGCCTCCAAATAAATATTTACTGAATATTAAGTTAATGACACATGCCAAGAGAACATTGAGATTGAAGATCACAGTTAGGATGCACCCTCTTAAATGGACTGCAAACTTATTTTCTTTTTTCTTTTTTTTTAATGAAAAAGTAAACTATTATTAAGAAAAGACTATTACTAAAAGAAATGTCTTAATTAAGAAACTACAATAGAAAATGCTTTATATGGTCAAAAAGTGACCTGAAACTCCAATAGATATGAAATGCTTTATTATATTCTTAAAACTGAAAATAAAAGCAAGCACAATATAATATGCTTACTTGTACTCTTTCAGGTAGAAGGAACAATGACAGCAGCAGGCACACAAGTTATATCCTCACTCCAGCGACAAATGCCCCACAGTTAAAGGCACCCATGTCCTTTGGTATATATAAACCTAGCAAAAGATCGATATCTCAGCTCCAAACACACGCATTCACATCAACATGAAACAAAATTGTGGACTACATAAACTAATGATGCATTTACTTATTGACAAGCTCCTTTTCACTTATCATGTACTCATCTTCATGTTCACTGACCTTCTCCAGTGAGTCTGCAATCTGAAAAGACATACATGAGCAAGTAAATTATTCTAGACAATTCTTTAGCAAGATAGTTCTCTTAAGCATTTCCACCATACGAACCAGTCAACTCAAACAATGTAGACATCAACTTGATATACATAGATAAAATATAATTGAATTGCCAAAGCAAAATATGATTGGGAGATTGTATATGTTGCCCAAATTTGAACAGCAGGATTTTATACTTTACCCTCTCTCTATGGAAAAGAAGTTCTAGGACTCGAGCACCAACTGCATAACCTGCATCCTCCAAACTGTGCAACATTCGTCAAAGAAAATTTGAGAAAAAATTATATGAACAACATATAATGTAACTATATTATATGTTGACTGATTGCTGCCCTCAAAAGTCAATCAATAGACCTATCCAAAATGCAACTGCCACAACTTAATAAAAATTCAGTGAGACACCCTTTATTTTGATCCTTTTTGTATTGCTTTTTTGGCCAATTTCATCTACCAGAGATGAGGGCAAAACAATTTGAAAGGCAACCCTTAATATGATAAAAGATCATTAGATAGGACAAAAAATTCAAACTGAATCTGTTGGAAAATCAGTTCTTCATCTATTGAAATTACTCTATCAAACCAATGTGCTGGAAGGCAAACACTTGGAAGGCATTAAAACAAACACGTGAAAGGCAAACCAATTTGAAAAATTAGCTCTCAGTGACATTTAAAGTTAAACAAACACTTGGAAGATAAAAATAATTAAATAATTAAAATCCAAGCAAATGGTAGAACAAATTAAAACCCAAGAAAATGGAAGAACAAATTAAAATCCAAGCTGCTGGCCGTTCAACTGCCCCCAAGGCCCTTAAACGCCTATGCCAAGCACGCCCTCAATATTCTTACTTCTTAACTGCCAACCAGCAAAGAATTGTTCTAGCAAAGAATTGTTCTATCAAGTTCAGCACCCAAACGGCCAAACCTTACTGTTAAGTAGAAAGAAGTTTCATATCGTACTAACTGGTTTCACAGATGCCCCACAAATTGCAACAACTTTACCCAAAGATTTCGCCCTGACTGGTATATTTCCTTAGATTGAGCCTCTTGTCCGTCAAGCCCTCTAACAGAGTCTAATCCAGCGCCTAAACCCAAAATTAAAATCCCAAACCTTAGAACCGTGATTTTGAAATTGAAATCGACAATAGATGCGCTTGAATTACCTGATTTGGTCATACCAATACCGCTGTCAAGCCCTCGAACCGATTTGTCATCCTCCTGTGCATCGAGCTTGCTCTTGTCCGGCAAGGCCTCCAACCGAATCTTATACAGCGCCTAACCCAAAACGAAAAATTGTAACTGAGAGAAAGAGAGCGAGAGCGGTTGCCCTGGACTGAGAGAGTGGGAGAGCATTTACCCTACGATTCATCGTTCATGGCGGAGGAGACGCCGAAGACAACGACGCACTTCTTCAACTTCCCCTTCTCTGCGAGATTCTTTGCGAGATCGTCCCCCAGCCTCCGCCATTGCAGCTCCGCAACCGCTCCTCCGTTTGCGTCATCTAGGGAACCGTTTCCAGAGAAGAGGCGGTGCTTGAGAGAGAGAACGCAGGGGCCGAAGCATACATCGGAGCTACAATCCAAGCCGAGATTGAGAGAAGGGGTCTGGGAAACGACGAACTTAAAACGATGTTGTACCCTTCGGCATCTCCTCTGGTACAAAAGACTACAGATCCGAAAACAATAGAGAGGTAAAATAAACCCGAAGGAGTTGGGTGGTTGAGACTATGGAGGAAGAAGTGGAGAACGTGGGAGACAGTTCTATTTGCCACATCTTCGCCACAGTGCCATATAGGTATGAGATGGAGAGATAATTGAGGAACGTTATTTCTGGTTTTGTCATCTGGAAAGCTGCTCTCTGGTGAAGCCACGTAGGAGAAGATTGCTTCTACTTTTAGGTTTGTATAGATAGGGGACTTTACAAAATTATCCATAAAAATTGGCTAAATTAGAGGAGTATCCATATATTTGAAAATTTTACAAAAGTGTCCATCCCCCTTGCCCCCCTTTGCCCCCCTCCCTGGACCATTGACCGGTCGACCAAGTCTTTCAGTTTTTTTTTTTTTTTCATTTTTTTTTTTAAAAAAAAAAAAAAATTCATGTTAGCACTTTCAGATATGCAACTATAACCCGATGTTATGCAAATAGAATATTATGATATGCAAATATAATACTATGTTATGCAAGCTTAAAAAACCTTATGAGAAGAATATGCAAATCCATATGTATTTTAAAATTGCATTAATATATCTTATTTTCACATAATCACATCGCTCTACCATTTATTGACATAAGAGGCTTTAAAATTGCATTAATGTCAAACCCGATGTTGCTAACACCGACATTTCTGACAGCGTTGACACTGACATTGTTGACATTGCTGGCACTGCTGACACTGTCACCACTAACATTGCGAACACCACCAACATTTTTCGTATTAGCGTTTACGTTAATGTCGGCTGACGCTGATATCGGAGATGTTGACGCTGCCGACGCTGACATCGGAGATGTCGGCTGACGCTGACATCGGAGATGTTGACGCTGCTGACGCTGACATCAGAGATGTCGGTTGACGTCGACATCGATGTTGCGAACACTGTTGACGCCGACGTCGAATATGCTTTTTTTTTTGTGCCAACGCTTCTTTTTTTCGTGTAAGCACTAGTATTGTTGACACTGCTGACACTGTCACCATTAACATTGCAAACACCACTAACATCTCCGATGTCGGCTGACGCCGACATCGGAGATGCTGACGCTGCTGCCATTAATACTGATTAGTATAAAAGAAAGAACAATTGTGCTACTATTATGTAGTACCTATGCAAACCTCGGATGCTGCTGACAAGTATTAGTTGAGTTCAATCTAAGGTGTTGGTTGAATGACTTCTAATGTAAAATGCAGTGAGATGTTGTGTTAGTAGCTTGTAATGATTATGCACAACCAAAATCTAATTTTGATGTCAGAATGAATTGAATTACTGTAAAAATCTATTACACTGTTGACGTTTGATATAATAAAGTAAAGTTTGTGCCTTCGGCACAAATTTAGATTGAAATTTACGAAGTTACTACTCTTTGTATTGAAACTAAAAAGAAATTAATAGTGATCAGTATAAAAGAAATACCAGTTGTGCTACTATTATGTAGTACATATGCAAACCTCGGATGCTGCTGACAAGTAATAGTTGAGCTCAATATAAGGTGTTGGTTGATTGACTTCTAATGTAAAATGCAGTGAGATGTTGTGTTAGTAGCTTGTAATGATTATGTACAACCAAAATCTGATTTTGATTTCAGAATGAATTGAATTACTTTAAAAATCTGTTACACTGCTGACGTTTTATATAATGAAGTAAAATTTGTGCCTTCGACACAAATTTAGATTGAAATTTGTGAAGTTACAACTCTTTGTATTGAAACTAAAAATAAATTACTAGTGATAAGGCTAAAAGAAAGAACAGTTGTGCTACTACTAATTAATACTTATCCAAAAATCTGGTGCTGTTGACAAGTGATAGTTGAGCTCGGTCTAATGTGTTGGTTGAATGGCTTCTAATGCTGAAATTTAGTGAGATATTGTGTTACTAGCTTTTAATGATTATGGACACAGCCAAACTCTGATTTTTGATTTTAGAATGAATTGAATTAATGTAAAAATCTGTTATAGTGCTGACATTTGATGTAATTAAGTAAAATTTGTGCATTCGGAACAAATTTAGATTGAAATTTATGAAGTTACTACTCTTTGTACTGAAACTAAAAAGAAATTTATAGTGATCAGTAAAAAAGAAATATCAGCTGTGCTACTATTATGTAGTACCTATGCAAACCTCGGATGCTGATGACAAGTATTAGTTGAGCTCAATATAAAATGTTGGTTGAATGACTTTTAATGTAAAATGCAGTAAGATGTTGTGTTAGTAGCTTGTAATGATTATGTACAACCAAAATCTGATTTTGATTTCAGAATGAATTGAATTACTTTAAAAATCTGTTACACTGCTGACGTTTTATATAATGAACTTCTAATGTAAAATACAGTAAGATGTTGTGTTAGTAGCTTGTAATGATTATGTACAACCAAAATCTGATTTTGATTTCAGAATGAATTGAATTACTTTAAAAATCTGTTACAATGCTGGCGTTTTATATAATGAAGTAAAATTTGTGCCTTCGGCACAAATTTAGATTGAAATTTGTGAAGTTACAACTCTTTGTATTGAAACTAAAAATAAATTAGTAGTGATAAGTCTAAAAGAAAGAATAGTTGTGCTACTACTAATTAATACTTATGCAAAAATCTGGTGCTGTTGACAAGTGATTGTTGAGCTCGGTCTAATGTGTTGGTTGAATGGCTTCTAATGCTAAAATGCAGTGAGATATTGTGTTACTAGCTTGTAGTGATTATGCACAACAAAAATCTGATTTTTAATTTTAGAATGAATTGAATTATTGTAAAAATCTGTGACAGTGCTGACATTTGATGTAATTAAGTAAAATTTGTGCCTTCGGCACAAAATTTAAAAAAAATTGCATAGCTGAACAATTAGTATAATTGTATAATACGAAGGCCTCAGCTGATGGCAACATAAAATGAAAGACTTACGTGTAGGAGAGATCTTCTTGTAGCTGTTTGCAGCATCCACATAAGCGCTTACAGCCTCATGCTTGCTACCAGTCTAAAATTTCCGAGCTATTAGCAGATAGAAATCAGGAGTTTGATATCAAGTGGAAAACAAATTATAGAAATCAGGAGCTTGCTACCAGTCTAAAATTTCCACACACAAAAGAAGTTTAAAGAGTGGAAAACAAAAAATACAAGACAGAAATCAAGAGTGCTTAACTCGAATATCTCACAGCAGATAGTTAACTCTTTGACAGTTAAAGGATAGAAAAGCACATGCATCAGAATCTTTATTCATGCCAAAACCTCACATGCCAAAACTCATCAATCAATTGCAGAAAGAAGAAAGCCGCTGACATACTTGCTCTAGTTCCAAGCAGCTTGCAAAGCAACTACATATATAAGATTATTGATATCTAATACCTAGATTTTAATTTTTAGTAAATAAAAATAAGTTGGGGAAATACAAATTGATGTTGTGAAAATGTATGATTATAATATGCAAATATAAATTGATGTTGTGCAAATGTAAAAGTATAATATGCAATTATAAATTGATGATATGCAAATATAAGATTAAAATATGCAAATATAAAGTAGGTATTACATCTATTAAGGAGGGCGGTTTCCCAACTACTTTGTATTTGCAGAGCACCAGATACATCCCTCCCACCCCTCTAATAATCACCTTTTTTTACTATATTTGGTTTTCCCTAATTTTTGTCTTTTTAAAAAAAAAAATACAAAGACAACAATTGTTGAGTAAAATTGATAACCATGAATAGTTATGCTACTAAACAATGTGTGTCTCTTGTGATGAATTGAATTAATATAACAATCTGTCACACTGCTAAAATTTGGCTTAAAAAAATAGAATTTGTGCCAAAAGCACGAATGTAGATTCAAAATAATAAAGTTATTTCTCTTGGCAACCAATCTTCAAAAGAAATTAAAAGAGATAAATCAGAAATAAGCCAAATGTCAGCACTTATGCAAAACTTTGATGCTGCTGACATATATAGACTGCACTACACCTAAGGTATTATATTTGTGAATTTTAATGCTAAAATGCACTGAGATGGTATGAGGATTTTCTACTCCTAAATGTTTGCAACAATGAATAAGAAACAAAACAGTCATTCTAGTGTATATGTGCAAAATAATGCAAGTTCGGATCTAAATATGCAGCTTCTTTTACAAACCAAATTCAGATCTAAAAATGTCGGCATTGAATATGTCAGCAACTTCTTTTACATCTTTTCAATTAAAAACCAAATTCAGATCTAAATATGTAGACTTCAAATTCGAGCAAAGGCCTATATTCAAATCCCTAAATTCAGATTCGAGCAAATTGCAAGTCCATCAACTTCAGATTCGAGCAAATCCCTAAATTCAGATCTAAATATGCAGATTCGAGCACAAAAGGCGAACATGTCAGCACAAAAAGAGAACATGTCAGCACAATTAAAGACCATGTCAGCATATAAGAGAGTGACAAATGCCTCAGGTGAAATGATGAAAAAAAAGAAGAAGCTGTAAAACATATAAAAACACATATTGGCTCCATATCACTTAAGATTGAACACTGAGAGACGACTCAATATCAAAGGAATAGGATATGTACATTCTGCTGACAGTAGAATCATTATCAGACTCAATACAGAAGTTATTTCTTCAATGTTAGCTCTAGTATGACAGATCAATAGCTCAATAGATAATAAAGTCACATTCGACAGCTTGATAGAGTAAGTTCAAGCAGTAACGCAGCAGCGCAACTATAAGTTAATGATGGCTGAATAGGGCACCACTGTTTCAAAGTCTTGAAGATGAAAGAAAGACTGCGTAAATAAATACCTCTGTTTTGGAATCTATTCCGTATATGCAGAATACATTTTTCAGCGGTGGTCGCTCCCAAGCTGTCAGAGGATTGAGAACTGGATCTTCGTGATATGACCTGAAGCAATTTTAGTTCTATTGCCGGTCAACATTTATTCAACTTTCCCATTACAAATTTTTTTGAGTGTTTTGAACCTACTCTGACACAAAATATGCTTTCTGGATAATCAAATGCTGAAATTCGGAAAAGAACCATCAACACTAAGGGAGATGGAACCCCAAAGACTAACAACATATAGAAGGAAAGAAACAGGAAGTCAAAATATGTAAGAGATTGACACTGAGTAAAAAATGTTTTATTCTAGTTTTAATGGACCAGAGAATACGAGAGGAAAGCTTTAGGTGGTCACTGAAATACGAGATGAAATGAAGAAGTTATTCAGATAATACTTACTTTTCTAGATGGTACAGGACTCTTTGTCCATCTGGACCATAATCTTTTATTGCTTTGAAGAAAGTCCCATCAAATACCTCACGAGCAGAAAATGATAACTGGGTTGGTACTCCACATTCCGTAGCAGATCTGTTAGCCTCTATTAGCCCAGTAACGGATGGATAGGCATCACTAATACCTGTGTATAATTAAAACAAAGGCATGAATGATTATACGATATGAGATGCATAACCCAAAGGGAAAAAAATACCAAGATGATTCTAGGAACTGCTACCAGTTATAGAAGGAATTTCAATATTAACTAAGTTCGTAGGCCATCCAGAGAAGTTGGACTTAAACTCTTCCTCTTGACATTGATGTACATATCGAACGTCCTCCCTCTTCTCAGAATAATGCTTCCAATATTGGTTGTCAGCCTTGCAATACCTTGAAAATGGCATCATCCATAGTGAAGATCCAAATGAATTGAACATTAACCGAGCTGTTCCCTGGTTGCCAGATCAGATTATAAGCATGTCATTTTCTTCTCCCCCAACCCCAATGTATGAAGAATTTCTTCTTAATCTGTGTTTCCCTTTACATTTCCGTGCAATTAAAATGAAACAAAATAAGCAAATGACAATAAACCTATACTTGTTAGCAATCTAGCATATCAGCCAAAGCTCCTTTAGGCAATTAGATAAGGTATATTATTTCCTTCTTTCTCTCAATTGCACCGGTAATGGATGCTCATACAGGTGGAATGTGGATACAATGGTTAGCCTAACGAGAGAAATACTGGAAAGTCGTGACTTTCGATAGATCTCATGATAAATGAAGTCTCTCATTAACTGACAATCATTTTGAGAATTCATAGAGCAAGAGGACAAGAGAAAAACATCTGAAACTGGAAGACCAAAGGTAGTTCCAGAAAGTGTTGCCCGGATAGTCTCAGGTGCACCCAGTAAAGGCGCTCCTGAAATTCATGAACAGTAAATATATTATACATTGCTTCAATAATCCATAACAGATTGTCCTCAAAGAGGGATTCCTTTCTCTTAAATCATAATCATACCAACTGCAAAATAGGCATGAATGTATTTATCAAGCCACTGGATATAATGTTTTGGAGCAATCTCAAGCTTCAACCATTCCAAAAAGTAACGAAAAATATTATTTCCAAGTGAATGAGCAAACACAATAGAAGGGCCACCACGGAGCTTATGAGCAGTTTCAAAATATTATTGAACCTAGGGTGATGTGAGTATACACATCTAAAATATGTATAGGGTGATGTGCAACTAACTTAAATTAATTTTGTACAAATGTAAAATTATGATATGCAGCTACATTTTACTGATATGCAACCCCATATGACTGATATGCAAAATTAAGATTATTATATGCATAAGTTGATGCTGATGACATATAGAGACTTAGCTAAATCTAACATATTAAGTTACTGATTTTTAATGCTTAAATGCAAGGTGATGTCCTAAAAGATTGTAATGATGATACACATCAAAAGTTTCCTTTCCCACCTTTAAATGGATTGAATTAATATAACAATATGCTACTCTGCTGACATGTGATATATATAACGACTCCACCACATCTAAGGTAGAGGTATGGATCCATGTTACAGTTTGGGACAAACATGGCAAAGCCCCGGTGGAGCCGACTTTCTCCTTTGCCAGAACGCAATATTTGGAGCAAGGGGCTTCAAGTTCTTCTAGCGTTGATCCGGTGATGAACATTCTTCATGACAACTTCCCGTATCATGCCGGATACAGGGCATGTGATGGTTCAGTTCGTTTTGAGGACGTGGTGGACGACGATTATGAAAAATATGAGAGGCTGTTAGTGGAAGCTCGAACTCCGTTGTTTGACGGATGTAAGGAAACTATTTTGAGTGTTGTTTTGAGGGGAATGAAGCTAAAGGCAAAACATGGGATGTCTGATAAGTGTGTGGATGACAATTGTGCGTGGATCAATGACATGCTTCCGCAAGGTCACAACTTCCCTCCGGATTGGAAAAGGGTTCGCAAGGTGTGCAAGGATATCGGATTGAGTTATGTGGATATTCATGCTTGTCAGTACAATTGTGTGTTGTTTTATAAGAGGTATTCGAATCTGGAAGTGTGTCCCATATGCCATACTTCAAGATGGAAGACATAGGTAGGTGATGATGGATGCAAGGTCGCTAGGAAAGTGGTTAAGTACTTTCCTTTGACTCCTAGGCTGAAACGCTTGTTCATGTACAAAGATGTTGCAAAGAAAATGTGGTGGCATGCCTCACGGGTGATAGATGATGGTTGTTTGAAACATCCGGCCGACGGGGAAGCCTGGCAAGAATTTGATAGATTGTACCCTCATTTCTCTCATGACGCGAGGAATGTGCGGCTTGGTCTAGCAACCGATGGATTCAATCCATTTGGGAATATGACAACTTCACACAGTACATGGCCTGTCATTTTACTTCCATATAATTTACCGCCATCGATGTGCATGAAGAAGGAGTTCAACATGTTGACATTGCTGATCCCAGGTCCAAAGTCACCTAGGAAGTGTCTAAGTGTTTTCCTGGAGCCATTGATCGACGAGTTGCTTCAATTATGGCACACTGGAGTCTGTACGGTTGATCGTTACTCGCAATCAACTTTCACAATGAAAGCAGCTGTGTTGTGGACTATTAGTGACTTTCCTGGTTTAGGGATGCTAGCAGGGTCAGCCACTAAGGGTTATAAAGCATGCCCTAACTGTTTGGATGATATCTCATCAACATTCGAATGTGGAAGAATGGTCTATGATGGTCACCGTAGATGGCTTCCGTTAAACCATCCTTGGCGGACAGCAGGTCATGCTTTTAATGGGCAATCTGAGCTATGGTCAAGGCCGCTTGACGTTGATGGGGAGGAACTCCTACGACGAATTGATAGGTACAAAATTCTTTTTATCATTCTTTATATCATTTCCATAAAAACATCAGTGCTTTAAATCATTCTTTCTGCTGTTACTATCATTTATTTATATCATTTCTATCGTTTGTTTTATATCAGCTGCACGTACCCCACCCTCAGTTCGCATGAGCAGTTCAAGGCTCCGTACAGTTCGCATGGGGAAGACGTCGAGGACGAAGAATGAAGCAAAACATATGATCAAGGCCGAGATTTCTAAATTTCATTTTAAATGAAGATGTTAGAATTTTCTAATTTTTGTTTGATATCGAGATATGAGAGGCCGTTTCTTACCAAGATACATTGGTTTTAGTTTTATATCGTATATTCATTCTATTTTTATAGATAATCGGTTAAACCAAATACTAGAATTTCATTTTTAAATATATAAGTGGTATAAAAACTAGAACAAATGTTACAAATATGAAAGATATGAATTTATATTTATACGAGTTCATATTTTTTCAATACCTAATGTTATGTTTAAAAAAGTTATATTTTTTTTATATAACATTTATAAAAGTTATTATCAACACCTAGAAAGTTACAAACATATAAATATCATATACACATAGATAAATAAATTTATGTATATATACGGCGGGATAAATTGATGTATATACACAAAATGTTTTTCATTTAGGCGGGATTTTTCCCCCCATTATTTTCACTGTACATTTTGAGACGTGTCTTTCGGATGCCCACTCATTTCCAATTTCTCAAGACAACTCGATCTTCCACTCACCACACACCCAAACCTCTTCTGTTTCTCCATCTCTCTCTCTCCGCCGACGCCTCTTCAAACCCTCACAACCAAATACTGTCTCTCTCCGGCCTCCCTCATTTCCGATTTCTGTCTCTCCGCCGAATCCTCTTCAAACCCTCACCACCACTCAGCCCGGCCTCCATCACGCCACCAAAAAAAGGGAAGAAGATCCACATTCGCCCAAGGGTTACTCAACCACCGCCGAGCCCGACCACCACTCCACAACCGGACACCGCTCCACAACCGGACACCGCTCCACAACCAAACACCGCTCCACAACCGGCCACCAGTCCTCGGAGGTCAACTCGAGCTCGGGTGCCAACTCAACCCGCGTCACCACCTTCTCCGAGGCCAACTCAACCCGCATCACCACCTTCTCCAAGGCCAACTCAACCCGCGCCACCACCACCTCCGAGGCCAACTCAGCCCGCGCCACCACCACCTCCGAGGCCAACTCAACCCGCGCCACCACCTCCTCCGAGGCCAACTCAGCCTGCGTCACCACCTCTTCGGAGGAGCCCTCGGAAGCCACAAGGTCCTCGGAAGCCACCACCCCCGAAGAGACGACTGGTACGGGTCGGCTCTTCCTCGACCGGTACCACCCAACAGACGCCTCCCCCTCTTTCAGTGGCTGTAGCGGAAGATGAGACCATCCCCCCTCTGGACTCTTCTCCGTCTGTGGGTGGCGCACGAGCTGGGTCAACCACCCCTCCAGCATCGTCTCACTCAGTTAGTGCCTCACGGGTAACGTCGACCACCCCTCCACCCCCTCCTCTGTCCGTCGGTGGAGAAGAGGCTGAAGCTGAGGAAGAACCCCTGCAGGAAGTCTATATACCAATCAGAGGTTGGTTTTTTTATAATTTTAGAGGATTTAGGGTTATTTGATTCTCCAATTTTTATAGGGTTTATCGTTGTTTGATGATTTCAGACAGATTTTATGATTTAGGGTTTATCTATGTTTTATGGTTTTCTGATTCCCCAAATTTTAGGCTTTGTATGAGTCTTTGCTTATCTAATCGTTGTCTTCATCATTTGTATGGAAAGGAAGAACTGTGGTGAGTAGCAAGACTATGCAGATAGTGAGGGTCACTGGAAAGATAAAAATTTCGTGGTCGGAGTTCCATGGAAACCCCGAGCTCAACCAATACAGTTTGCTGATAAGGGATATAGGGACTGCTGTGAAGACACATGTGCCAATGCTGGCCTCCTCCTTCGAGCAGCTTGAGAAGAAGCACAAGGATACGCTTGCCGCTTACCTGGATGTAAGCAAGTGTTCTCTTCCCTTGTACTGGATTGTATAATGTGTCTAATTTGCAAGTTGTTGTCAATAAATTGTATAATGTGCCTATTTTGTCTATTGGTTTACAAGTTGTTGTTAGTTTTAGGAGATTCGTAGTAGCTTTTAGTTTTGTATAATGTGTATTGTATTTGCTGGATTGTATAATGTGTTATATATTTGCTCATTAATTTTCTTAAATTTCTGTTCTTCATTGTGAGATTGATCTTGAATGTTTCTCTCCACTGTCGATTCATTAAGTTCACTTGCATTCTCATACTTAGTTGTTCTGTGTTCATATTAGCTTTGAGTTTCATATTTGCTGTTAGTTAGTTGTCAATTTCTTAGGAGTTCAATACCTTTTGCTTTCTTCATTTGCATTCTCACTGAATGGTAGTTAGTTGTTCACATGCATTCTCATACTTAGTTATTATGTGTTCACTTTGCTGATAATGAATGATAGTTGTTCACTCAATGATAGTTAGCTGTGTATAATGTGTTATGTATAATGTGTTATGAGATTGGTATTTGGTGAATTTTGCTGGATTGTATAATGTGTTATGGATTGTATAATGTTGTTATATATTTGCTCTTTAATTTTCTTAATTTTCTGTTCTTCATTGTGAGATCAATCTTACTTTTAGGAGATTCATAGTAGCTTTTAGTTTTTTATTTGCTTTTAGGAGTTTAACTTGCATTCTCATGGTCTGATAATGATATGATAATTTCATTTTCACTGAATGCAATAACCTTTTATGTGTTCTGAATGCAAAACCGCCGCCTTCGGGCACCCATGCTTCGTTCACCATAAAACTGCCTACGGGCACCCTAAAACCGCATTCGGGCAACCCAAACAAGGCTTCGGCCACCCTCTAATCGCCTACGGGTAACCCACCCTTTGCTTTGGCCACCACAAAACCGCCTTCAGGCCATGCTATCACCTACGGGCATCCTCGGTACCATACAAGTTCTCATAACGCCAGAGTCCACCGTTGCAGATCTGATCGCGGCAGCGGTGAAGCAGTACGGCGAGCAGTGGAGGTCAAATCCGAAGCCTTAAAAGTCCATCTTCGTTTAGCCTTGAAAGTCTTGTTAGAGAGGAGAAGCTGGTGAAACTGGGATCAAGAAACTTCTTCCTCTTCAATAGGAAATCCATTGAAGCTGCGATGGATGGATGCTTCACCGGCTTGTCAGAAAATAGTGGCCATTACAATCGGTTACAACAAAAAAAAAAGTTTTATTTATTATTTATCCAATTTCCAGCTTCTATTTTCACTCCGCTTCAATTGTGGGGGAATATTAGAATATAATAGAATAAATCAATTAAGATATTAGGAGATTAGTTAGGTAGATTTGATTTGTTCTTATCTCTTCAGGATTCTCGTAAGCCTATATATAGGCCTTTATCATATTAATCAAAGTGTGGGTTTCTCCACCAATCTCTACACTAACTTGATTTAGTCTGTTGTTTGAATATGGGGATTATCAGTTGAGATTTGTTTGTTCTTGTTCTTCTGCTTACTGCAGCTTGACAAACTGAAACGTACTCCTGAATCACAGCATATCGCTGGTGGTTTGGTGGGAGATGCTAGCTCGCCCGACGGTGTGAACGGCCCGATCGAATGGCAGAGGCGTTCATCTCCTAAGAGCATGTCCAACATATTCTCCATCTTGATTATTTAGAGAATATTGGGATGGTTTTAGGTCCAACAACTTCCTCATTAGAGCAAGAAGTTAAATATTCTGAATATTTTGTGAACCAATTCCAACAACTTCTCCATTATGGAGTTTACCCCGAAATATATAGAGTTTTCTTCAAATTTACAGAATTATCTCCATATTTTTCTCTCAATTCCCTATTTTGGAAAATGTAATGGGTAAGCTGTTGGACCTAAAACCATCCCAATATTCCCCAAAAAATCAAGATGGAGAATCTGTTGGGCATGCTCTTACATTCTCCAATATAGGGAATTGAGAGAAAATATGGAGATCATTCCCTAAATTTGGAGAAAACTCTATATATTTTGGGGGTAAACTCCATAATGGAAAAGATGTTGGAATTGGGTCACAAAATATTCAGAATATTTAACTGTTAATTGCATATTTTGGAGATTGTTTTAAGGAAGTTGTTGGACATCCTCTAATATTCTAATGGAGTATGATTTTGTCCCCAATTTTTTTAAAACTTCACATTAAAGTTGTAACAGGAAAAGACCAAAGCTCATGGTTTTGCATTTTTCAATTTTCAGCTAAAAACCATGAGAGTAGCAGGCAAAATTCAAATACTCCATCTGGAAAACCTTTTTTTTATTAGGTAAAGATTTGGATAGAGGACTATCAAGCGCATCTTTGCGGATGAGATCTTGTAAATCTTTGTTAGCCATTATATGTACCACATAGACAGAGTGACAAATGTGTGCAACCTTATCAGCCATTCTGTGGCCAACGCGAGGGATATGAGAAAAGAATACATTTCTCATATCTCGTAGGATGACTTGTATGTCAGACAGGCTCATTTCTACATCCCAAGGGCATCTTTTACCATGTTTGAAATAGTCAATTATGATTTTTGAATCGCCTTCATTGACCATGCTTTGTAAAGCTTATCTTTTAAACCCATTCCTCTGTAATTTTTTTTTTTGAAAAAGTAAATAGATAGATGTGGTGAGTTACCAATATACGAAAGAATAAGACCATGAAGACTTTTGCGTTGTTTCCTATAGTCTCGCTTTAGGGTGATTTAGGGCAATAGGTTGGTCTTGCTTCCTCAAGCCGCGGTGCCGGCCTCCAGAGCTTGCTTAATTTTCGGGGATTGGCAAAGCGCAAAGGTAACTCAAAGGGATATCCGATTGGACTGGATTTCGACAAAAAGGTAACATTAGAGCAAGAACTTCAAGCGACTTTGTTTCAATCGGGTGGGAGAAGGATTCCAGATCCAGATCTAGAAAATGGTGGTGCGGCCAACGGTGGCTCCTCCTCCGGTTAAGTGAACCTGGGTTCGTCTGACAAGGACTCGGAGTTTGGGCTTGGGGGTTCGTATAAGGTTGGGTCTCCTCCGCTGGTCGGGTCTGGGGAGAAATCGTCGTCCTTTCCTGACTGCCCTCCGTTCCCGGGTTCCGATGGGCCGGTCGTCGACCCTAATCCGTTCTCGGTGACTGGTCAGGCCCGGAATAGTGGGGGGCTTTTCATTGGTTCCTGGGTGTGGTGCTTGCTCCTTCGCGCAAGTTGCTAGAGGATCCTGTAGGGGGGCGACTGCCGAGCGTCTTAACCACATACCTCATGTAGATGGAGATTGTATTCAATACAAGGAAGAAGATGTTGCTGAATCAAAAGAAGCTTGGGCCTCTCCTCGGAGTAGTCATGGTACCAGTGCTGTCAGGAAATGCTATATCGGGCTATTTTGCTCGCAACTGGAAGGTTCGAAAGCCTAAGGTGTTCATCAAACCCTCTGGCTTATTGGTGATTTGGTTTGACACTGCTGCGGATATCAATTGGGTCCTTGAGCACGGAACCTGGTCGATCGGCTCGTCCCCGCTCCTTCTTAAGCAATGGATCCCTGGTTCCACAATGGACTGGAGATTCTTCGAATCCGTGCCGATCTGGGTAAGAATTCCCAATATTACCCCTACGTTGTACTCGAATTCAATGCTGAGTATGACAGGCAGTGGGATTTGTTCTTCTCTTTGTGTGGATGAATATACAACGACAACTAAGATGATATCTTTTGCTCGATTGCTATTCGAAGTTAATGTAGCACAAACAAGAAGGAAATATGTGAAATTGGTGAGCAAGAAGTGAGTTGAATGTGCAGTTGTGCACTGAAAATTATTTTCGAATGGCTCCCTTGGAGCTGTTCGTTTTGTAATTGCTTTGGACATGTTGATAGCTCATGCCCAGGCAAGAAATTGGTGGATAAATCTGTTCCTAATGATGTGAAAAATGGTGTTGTTGGTGTGGATAAGTCTCCGTCGTCTACTATTGTGGTGACCAAGGAGGATGGTGACCATCCTTATTGATGGTTCGATAATGTATAACAATGTAATACTACGTATAGAAATACTCTAGAAGGGGGGGTTGAATAGAGTATGCCGGATTTTCGCAGATAATCTCAAGACTTTTGAAGCTCTTGCAAAACCCTTTGAGATTAGACGTAATTCTTTTTGGCAAACCTGAATCACAACAGAGTTATACAATTCGAAACAAGTGCGACAATATGGTAAAGCAGTAATAAAGGACGCAATGAATTGTTTAAGAGGTTCGGCACGAACTTAGCCTACGTCCCCGCCTAGGGTTCTGCCACAACCCTAGGCTTCAACCGGCTTTTATTGATTCACAAGACTTAGGATCCTAATAGCTCACCGAGAAGCCTCTCTCCTATACAATTGCAATCTAGTCAACTCACGTTCCCTTGGAGTCCTAGACCAATCTAGAAGAGTCCCACCTCTCTCAGCTATCTAGTACAATCCTCTTACACTTAGTGAATCAATCGCCTAGTTTCCACTTCCTGAGTTACAAACTCTTGAGTATAACACTCACTCGAAATATATCCTATAAGCTCACTGTGTAACTCTCAAATGCTTTGAAACAAAATAAACGACTCTTAAGAACTAGCAGAGAGCACACGAAGAAGACAGATTAGACTTGAAGGCTTGAGTGTATGAAAGTTTGTGTTTAACGACTGTGTTGCTGTCTCCCTTTCATCCTTTTCTTTACAATAAACAAATCGGCGCCATCCCAATATTCCCCAAAAAATCAAGATGGAGAATCTGTTGGCATGCTCTTACATTCTCCAATATAGGGAATGGAGAGAAAATATGGAGATCATTCCCTAAATTTGGAGAAAACTCTATATATTTTGGGGGAAACTCCATAATGGAGAAGTTGTTGGAATTGGGTCACAAAATATTCAGAATATTTAACTTCTAATTGCCTAATTTGGAGATTGTTTTAAGGAAGTTGTTGGGCATCCTCTAATATTCTAATGGAGTATGATTTTCTCCCCAAAATTTTTAAAACTTCACATTAAAGTTGTAACCGGAAAAGACCAAAGCTCATGGTTTTGCATTTTTCAATTTTCAGCTCAAAACCATGAGAGTAGCTGCCGGAAAATCCCAAAATTCAAATACTCCATTTGTAAAACTTATTTTTTTTATTAGGTAAAGATTTGGATAGATGACTATCCAAGCGCATATGAGAAAAATGTTTGCGGATGAGATCTTGTAGATCTTTGTTAGCAGTTATATGTACCACATAGGCAGAATGACAAATGTGTGCAACCTTATCAGCCACTCTATTGCCATCGCGGGGTATATGAGAAAAAATACTTTTCTCATATCTCGTAGGATGACTTGTATGTCAGACAGGCTCATTTCTACATCCCAAGGGCATCTTTTACCATGTTTGAAATAGTCAATTATGATTTTTGAATCGCCTTCAATGACCATGCTTTGTAAAACTTATCTTTAAAACCCAACCCTTTGTAATTTTTTTTTTTGAAAATGTAAATAGATAGATGTGGTGAGTTACCAGTATACAAAAGAATAAGACCATGAAGACTTTTGCGATGTTTCCTATAGTCTCGCTTTAGGGCGATTTAGGGCAATAGGTTGGTCTCGCTTCCCGAGGCGGCGGTGCCAGCCTCCGGAGCTTGTATAGTTTTCGGGGAATGGCAAAGTGCAAAGGTAAGTCAAAGGGATCTCCGATTGGACTGGATTTCGACAAAAAGGTAACATTAGAGCAAGAACTTCATGCGACTTTGTTTCAATCGGGTGGGAGAAGGATTCCCGATCCAGATCTAGAAAATGGTGGTGCGGCCAACGGTGGCTCCTCCTCCGGTTAGGTGAACCTGGGTTCGTCTAACAAAGACTCGGAGTTTGGGCTTGGGGGTTCGGATAAGATTGGGTCTCCTCCGCTGGTCGGGTCTGGGGAGAAATCATCGTCCTTTCCTGACTGCCCTCCGTTCCCAGCTTCCGATGGGCCGATGGTCGACCCTAATCCGTCCATGGTGACTGGTCAGGCCCGAAATAGTGGGGTCTTTTCATCGGTTCCAGGGAGTGGTGATTTCTCCTTCGCGCAAGTGGCTAGAGGATCTAGTAGGGGGCGACTTCCGAGCGTCTTAACCACACACCTCATGTAGATGGAGAATGTATTCAATACAAGGAAGAAGATGTTGCTGAATCAGAAGAAGCTTGGGCTGCTACTCTCCTCGGAGTAGTCATGGGACCGGTGCTGTCAGGAAGTGCATATCGGGCTAATTTGCTCGCAACTGGAAAGTTTGAAAGCCTAAGGTGTTCATCAAACCCTCTGGCTTATTGGTGATTTTGTTTGACTCCGCTGCGGATATCAATTGGGTCCTTGAGCACGGAACCTGGTCGATCGGCTCGTCCCCGCTCCTTCTTAAGCAATGGATGCCTGGTGCCACAATGGACTGGAGATTCTTCGAATCCTTGCCGATCTGGGTAAGAATTCCCGATATTCTCCCTACGTTCTACTCGAATTCAATGTTGAGTATGACAGGCAGTGGGATTGGTTCTCCTCTTTGTGTGGATGAATATACAGTGACAACTGAGATGCTATCTTTTGCTCGAATCCTATTCGAAGTTAATGTAGCACAAACAAGAAGGAAATATGTGAAATTGGTGAGTGAGAAGGGAGTTGAATGTGCAGTTGTGCATTGAAACTTATTTTCGAATGGTTCCCTTGGAGCTGTTCGTTTTGTAATTGCTTTGGACATGTTGATAGGTCGTGCCCAGGCAAGAAATTGGTGGATAAATCTGTTCCTGATGATGTGAAAAATGGTGTTGTTGGTGCGGATAAGTCTCCGTCGTTGACTATTGTGGTGACCAAGAAGGATGGTGACCATCCTTATGGTTGCCCCTAATCTGCTAAGGTGGCTGCAGTGTCAATAGGTGTATAAACTGATAATCCTTTCTCGCCGGAGAATGAAAATGTTACAGCGTGTACAACACAGGAGGGTGGGGATGCTCATATCTCGACTTCTACAGTCACCACTTCAATCGGCATACAAACCGAGCTGTGTTGTGTAGGTGAATTCGAGGCTGAGAGAAACAAGGAGGGTAAAGAACATGGTGAGATACCGACAGCTTGTGCAAAGGAAACGGATAAGGCAGATGACGTACTAAAGGCGGATCCTGAATCCTCAAAGGTTTGTGCAGTGATCGTTGCCATTGCATGGGCGAAGGAATTAGGCTTGTCTGCGATAAAAGGCGGTCGTATGAGGATAAGTAGATATAACAAAAGTCTCCGAAACGTTGGCAGGAAGTAAGGGGCATAAAGAAGGACATCTATCCTTTACAAGGGACCTCGAATCGTCTCCCCGGAGATATTCGTGTCTCTTTGACAATGGATGAACTATACAACGTTCTATCCTCTATTAAGGATCCTTTGTTGGGCGATAAGGTGACATAGTACTTTGCCCACCTCGATAAATGAGGATGAAGAGGAGGGGAAAACCGATGAGGACTCGTATCATCCTGGTTGATTGGATACTTCTGCTCGGAAGTGCTGATCCTGGTTGATTGGATACTTCTGCTCGGAAGTGCTGATGCTGTTTTGAATAAAGTTCTGATGTCTTCATGAAAGTTGTAGCCCTCAAGAATGGTTTTCCAATGCATATTTATATGCATCAATCGGACGCACGAAGACTCAGGAAAGTGCGTTTCAAGATGGAGCAGAATGCTGAAAGCACACATAGCTAGTCGACGTCGACCCAACTGGTCGATGTCGAGTAATTTTTGGTCGACTTGCATCCCAGAAGTCGAGATCGAGCACCATACGAGCACAAGACCAGATGTCGAGCACAATCCTAGTCGACGTCTAGTACTGCCCAGTGACGTATCCAAGTCGAAATCGAGCGACGATTCGGATAAGATGTTACTTACAAGCAAAGGCACGAGAATATCTATCATTATGGAAGGATTTATCCAGATTAGTAATTCCCAATTTTACCTAAGAGGATTTTTATTTGTTTTATTTATTTATTTATCAAGCATTTTGATAGAGCATATTTAGCGTTGCATAATAGATTGCATTTAGCATTATTTAGGTGTGAATATTGCATTTATTTAGTTGAATTTGCATTATCACTTGTTGAGTTAGAAGAGGCGGAATCTACATGAGTTTATTGTTTATTTCAGGTAAAGTAGATTGGAGGTGAAATGATATTGAAAAGAGTGGAAACGAGTTACAGAAGGACTTAGGAGCTGCTGGAGACGAAGAGGAGGGAGCTCGGAAGAATCGCAGGCCGCCCCGTAGCATCTCTGGCCGCCCCGCGGCTCGAAGGAGAAACGCAGGATTTCGCTGATCGCTGGCCGCCCTGCGGCCTGGCCTGGCCGCCCCGCGGCCCGTGCAGTAGCTGAACTTCGGAAACAGATTCTACTTAGGGTTTTTATTAAACTATTTTGGGCCGAATTTCTCTAGACTATTTAAGGTTTTTTTAGTTATTTCGTTCATTCACCTTATGCACTTTACACCATTGTTGAGAGCGCCGTTGAGCATGAGCAACTAAACTCTCAAGGTTTCGCCTACGATTTGGATCTTTGATTGTTGAATTGTGAGTTTCTTAATCTAGTTCTTATTCCTATTGCAATGTTTTGACTTCCTTGTGCTTAATTGCTTGAATGTGTTTTATTCTCGCTGGCCTGGCCGACTAGTTAGAGTAGATTCATTCAATTGATAGGGTTTTGTAGATTCCTCGTAGCGAACCTTAACCCAAGTGGCAATCATATCCCTTTAGGACTCGTAGGACTAATTGGATGTGTAGGAAGTTGAATACATGTTGAATATCGACTCGTAGCTTGATATTATGTGTACCTTGGTTAATTCATAATCTTAATGCTATCTCTAGGTTGAATCTTAACCGTGTTAGGGTTATTTAGAGATAAGGGTTGCTAGGACTCGTAGGACTAGTAATTTACATAAGATCTGGACAAGGACATTGATAGGAAAAGACAAGAACTAGAGGCTGAAACAAGGATCGAATTCATCAATCGAAGTGATAAATTGTAGGTGAACCTATTTCCTTCCACTGCATTCTAAAATCACTTTACATTGTTTGCTTGCTTCCGCTTTGACAAAAGGCGGATCTTTTACACACCAAAAACCCCCATATTCCCTACTAGCGATTAGAATCACACTTGAATTGAATAGATTTCCCTGTGGATCGATCTCTTGCTTACACACTATACTAGTTGTGAGTTTGATTATTCTTTGGCAAGGACAACGACAGGTTTTCCTCTTGTCAAATTTGGCGCCGTTGCCGGGGACTTCTGATTGAATTCTTGTGTTGTTTTAATTGTTAATTATTGTGTGGACCCCTTATATGGTCCACACTCGTGCTAATAACTCATCTCTATTGTCTTTAGATTCGGAGATTGAGAGGACTCTCTCTAGATTGAGGCGAGAAGCTCGTGATCACTTTCGCGAGTTACCTTTCGATCAAGGAGAAGAAGAGAGTATAGAGATGGCTGGTAATGAGGAGAATAGAACGCTGAAGGAGCTCACAACACCAGACTTAGCCCAACAACCATTGGCTATCGTGTTTCCTGAACTTGCTGATGGCAACAATTTTGAGCTAAAGTCTGGGGTGGTTCATCTCTTACCCAAATTCCATGGGTTGAGTGGTGAGGACCCACACAAGCACTTAACTGAGTTCCATACTGTCGTGGTAGGAATGAAACCAGGCAACGTCACGGAGGAGCAAATCAAGTTGAGGGCATTCCCCTTTTCGCTTAAGGACGATGCTAATGAGTGGTTCTACTACTTGCCACCAGGTAGTGCACCAACATGGATTCAATTGAAGCGTCTCTTTTTGGAAAAGTACTTTCCTGCAACCAAGTTGAACAGTCTAAAGAAGCAAATCAGCAGCATTGATCAGCAGGCTACAGAGACACCCTATGAGTACTTTGAGCGCTTCAAGAAGCTTTGCGCTAGTTGCCCTCACCATGGCTTTTCAAAGAAGGATTTAGTGCTCTTTCTATTTAATGGATTGCTTGACGAGGAGCGCAAGACGGTGAACTCTGCCTGTGGAGGCAACATATTGAACAAGACACCCAATGCTGCTTGGGATGTGTTTGAAGAGCTTGCTGATGGCTCTAGACAATTCAGCAAGGGACTTCATGCTAGAGGGGTACTCGCTGTTGACTCCTCAACTTCCGCTTTGCATAGCGATGTGGCTGAATTGAAAGATATGATGAAGAGGTTCATGCTACAAGGAACCCCACAACAACTTAAGGCATGTGGCATTTGCGCTGATCCTTATCACCCGACGGACACTTGTCCAATGCTACAGGAGCCACAGGTAGAGCTGAATGCCATGGGGAACTTTATTCCTCAGCGACCCAGGTATGGTAACTATGCTAATCCCAATCAATACAATAACAACTATAATGCAGGTTACCAGGGGTATGGCTATGGTAATAACCAAGCCCCTTTCAATCCACAAGGAGGACCCCATTTCAGACCTCAGCAACAATTTGATCAGAGACAAAGAGGACCTCCACCACCTAATGATCAATCCAATGAGGATCCTCTCAAAGCTCTCACAAAGATCGTCTTGGGTCAAGCTGAGCACCAAAAGAATTTGGAGAAGCAACTTAGCCAATTGGCTAAATCGCTGAGCGAACTTCAGGCGAAGGACTCAAACCAGCTACCATCCCAAATGGTGGTGAATCCCAAGGAGAACGTCAGCGTTGTGACGCTAAGAAGTGGTAAGGAACTGATTACCACTCCCCATCATGATTCTAACATGGAATATTTTGAAACAGGTGCGAACGACGAAGAAGACGAAGTTCGAAATCGCCGGCCGCCCCGCGGCACCCCTGAGCCGCCCCGCGGCCAAAGCGATTCTGGAGATACGGAAAATCGCCAGCTGCCCCGCGGCACCTCTGAGCCGCCCCGCGGCCAAGGCGATTTGGACGACGAGGAAAATCGCCCGCCGCCCCGCGGCCCCTCCAGTACCGCTTCTGACGGGTATGTTCGACCTGATTTTCCTCCTCTTAATTCTTTTAAACCCGTTGCTCCCTTTCCTGAAGCACTCAGAGACACAAAAAGACCAGACAATGATAAAGAGATCTTTGAGACGTTCAGTAAGTGCGAGGTAAACATCCCTTTACTCAATCTGATTAAAAGTATTCCTCGTTATGCCAAATTTCTCAAGGAACTTTGCACAATAAAGAGGAATCAAAAGTTGAAAGGGAAGCAGAAGATTAAGGTAAGCGAACATGTGTCTGCTGTGTTTCAAAAGCGTATGCCTAAGAAATGTAGCGACCCTGGCATGTTTACAATTCCATGTGTGATAGGTGAAACTAAGTTTGATAAAGCTTTGTTAGACTTGGGTGCATCTATTAATGTTTTACCTTATTCTCTGTATGAATCATTGGGTTTAGGACCTTTGCATGAGACTAGAGTGGTGATCCAATTGGCGGATAGATCAAATGCTTTTCCTAGAGGCATAGTTGAGGATGTGTTGGTTATGGTTGACAATTTGATCTTTTCTGCTGATTTCTTTGTCTTGGATATGGAGCATGGTAATCAAGAGGCCCCTATTCTGCTAGGAAGGCCCTTTTTAAAGACTGCTAGAACAAAAATTGATGTGTATTCTGGTTCTTTGACTATGTAATTTGATGGTGAGAAGGTTGAATACAATATATATGATGCTATGAAATTCCCTTCTGATGATCATTCCTTATGCTTTATGGATACCATTGATGCTTGTATGCAGGATACCTTTGATATGAGCTGTGTAGATGACCTGCAGGTAGCTTTGGAAACTCCTGTTGAGGAGCTCTCATTGAATTATGCTTTGACTGCTAACCTGCAGGATACCATAAGAGACTTGTCTTCCCTCCCCTCCAAATCGCAAGAAGAAACCTTTATGGCATTAACCATTCCGACTGACAAGCTCTTACCTTCTATCATGCAGGCACCTGAAGTTGAGCTAAAGCCTCTTCCCGAGCATCTGAAATATGCATTTGTAGGGGAAGGTGACACCTTGCCTGTCATCATCTCTAACAAGCTTACCAAATAACAGGAAGATAGGTTGGTTGGAGTGCTCAAAGAGCATAGAACAGCTCTGGGATGGACCATAGCGGATATCAAGGGAATCAGCCCAGCTACTTGCATGCACAGAATCTTATTAGAAGAGGGAGCCAAACCTTAAAGGCAACCTCAACGGAGACTCAACCCACCTATGATGGATGTAGTGAAGAAGGAGGTTCTCAAACTCCTTCAGGCAGGTATGATCTATCCCATCTCTGATAGTCAATGGGTGAGTCCAACGCAGGTAGTACCAAAGAAGGGAGGCATTACAGTAGTTGAGAATCAAGAAGGTGAGTTGGTCCCTACCAGAGTCCAATCAGGCTGGAGAGTTTGCATCGATTACCGTAAGTTGAATGCGGTAACTCGAAAAGATCACTTTCCCTTACCTTTCATTGATCAAATGCTTGAAAGACTTGCTGGTCGTCCATATTACTGCTTTTTAGATGGATATTCAGGGTACTTTCAGATAGCCATTGCACCAGAGGATCAAGAAAAGACAACATTCACTTGTCCGTTTGGCACTTTTGCATATCGCAGAATGCCTTTTGGCCTGTGCAACGCTCCTGGGACATTCCAACGGTGTATGGTAAACATCTTCTCTGAATATATAGAGCAATTTATTGAGGTTTTTATGGATGATTTCACAGTCCATGGTGATAGTTTTGATGCTTGCCTCAACCATTTGGCGCTTGTGCTTAGGAGATGTGTTGACACTAACTTAGTGCTCAATTCAGAAAAGTGTCACTTTATGGTTGAGAAAGGCATTGTTTTGGGTCACATTGTCTCCCATAAAGGGATTGAGGTTGATAAGGCAAAGATTGACATCATTCAATCATTGCCTTATCCTACTAATGTGCGTGAAGTTCGTTCCTTTTTAGGCCATGCAGGATTCTACCGCAGGTTCATTAAGGACTTTTCAAAAATCACCTCACCCTTGTGCGAGCTGCTGAAGAAGGAGGTCACTTTTGCTTTTGATGAGAAGTGTAGGAAGGCGTTTGATGAGCTAAAGACTTGTCTTACTAGTGCACCAATCATACAAGCACCAAATTGGTCTCAGCCATTCGAATTGATGTGTGACGCTAGTGACTACGCTGTGGGAGCTGTGCTTGGGCAAAAAGAAGGGAGAAGCTCTCATGTCATATACTATGCATCGATGACTCTGAATGGAGCTCAAAGGAACTACTCAACTACAGAGAAGGAACTCCTTGCTATAGTCTTTGCACTTGAGAAATTTAGATCTTATTTGCTTGGTACCAAAGTTGTTGTTTATACTGATCATGCAGCACTTCGTTACCTTTTAACGAAGAAGGAGGCTAAACCAAGACTGATTCGATGGATCTTACTCTTAAGCGAGTTCGACATTGAAATCAGGGACAAAAAGGGTGTTGAGAATCTAGTTGCTGATCATCTAAGTCGTATTGTGCAGGAGGAGAATGGACAAAAAGGCATATTGGGGAGCTTTCCTGACGAAGAGCTGTTGCAAGTCTTCGCAATCGCCAGCCGCCCCGCGGCCACCCCAGGCCGCCCCGCGGCCGAATCCTCAGCGAAAAGTTTCTTCGCAATCGCCGGCCGCCCCGCGGCCCCTGCAGAGTCCGAAATTGAACAAATTCTAAAGGTTAGCTCTCTTCCACGTCCTTGGTTTGCTAACTTGGTAAACTTTTTAGTGTCGGAAGAGTTTCCACCCAACTTTTCTAAGGCTCAAAAGGACAAGATACGCCACGATGCTCGCTTCTACGTCTGGGATGACCCCTACCTATGGAAGCATTGCGCTGATCAGGTGATACGTCGGTGTCTTCCCGACGATGAGGTACAATCTGTCCTAAAATTTTGTCATTCCCATGAATGTGGTGGACACTTTGGCCCACAAAAGACAGCCAGGAAGGTACTTGATGCAGGATTCTTTTGGCCACATATATTTCGTGATTCGTATGCTTTTTGCAAATCCTGCGATCGCTGTCAGAGAGTTAGGAATCTTTCCAAGAGGAATGAGATGCCACAAACTCGCATGATATTTTGTGAGATTTTTGATGTTTGGGGCATTGACTTCATGGGACCATTCCCTAGACCATTCCCTAACTCCTTTGGGAACCTATATATTTTGCTTGCGGTGGACTACGTCTCCAAGTGGGTGGAGGCGAAGGCCACCAGAACTGATGATTCGAAAGTAGTTGCAGGTTTCCTCAAGGAGCTATTCTCTAGATGGCATCTACTAGAGTGCCTTTTGAGGCCAAGAAGGGCCAGTACAACTCCAGTATTCGCCACCCTACACTCCGACTGATTCACAAGGTGCTGGCGAACACCTTCTTTGCACAGGCTGAGGTCAACAAGATCTCGCTGAAGGACATGTCCTTCCTATGGTGTCTGACGCCGGAGAGCCCTGTCATTCCGGGTTGGGTCGATCTCTTCTTGATGAACTGCAAGGACATAATGGACAAGCGCAGCAAGGCCACTATCAGTTTTGGGGGTCTGATTACCCTCAGTGCTTGCACCTGCATCGACGTTAGCGCTGTCCATGATGCTCAGCATGGATCCTTTCTTTATGATGAGGCCCAGCTGAGAAAAGCTGGCCACCTGGAGGGCAGGTCGCCGATGTGGATCTGGAGGGCAGGTCATCAGGGGTTGGTTCAGTTGAGACTGCCTTGTCATCTCCCTTTTGGCCCTACAGCTGCTGATTTTTTTATGGGAGATGAGATGGCTGCGGATGATGATGATGAGGAGCAGGCTCCTGACGCTGAGCAGGAAGATGCTGAGGATGTTCCCAGAGTTGAGACGGATTTTGGAGGTAGTGGAGCTGGACCTTCTGGCACAGCTGGTGCTGGTTCAGACTACACGCTACACCAGCAGATGGCCGATTTACGTCTCCAGCAGAACACTATGTGGGAGCACCAGCAGATGATGTCGCGTCGTCAGGACGCAATGTGGGAGCACCAGCAGCAGATGTCCCAGCGCCAGGATGTGATGTGGGACCACAACCAGCAACTGTACGTGGAGGTTGGAGACATTCGTCGTGATGTCCGTGGCTTGACCGCTCGCCTGGATGATGTCTCTGAGAGCCATGCGGCGATCCGACGGATGCAGGAGCAGATTTGGCAGAGGCAAGAGGACTTCTATCGCTTCGCCTACCCACAGTTCCCACCATATCCGCCGCCTCCGCCACCTCACCAGTGAGCATGTTAGTTGTTTCTCTTCTTTTCCCTTTTATTTTTATTTTGATGTTTTTGTTCTCTTTTCTACATTGAGGACAATGTTAGGTTTAAGTGTGGGGGAGAAGACTTGAAAACTCTCTGTATTTTAGTTCTAATTTGCACTGCATTTTAAGTTTTAAGGTTGCATGTTTATTTATATTGGTTGTAGGCATATTTAGTTTTTGCGATTGTTATTTCTATTGTGAAAAGAAAAAAAAAAAGTTTTAGTTTTGCATTATTAGGAATAGGTCTTATTTCCTCATGTGGATGCCTTTGTCCTCTATATTTTCTGTTGAGATTTATGCCCCATGATGTGCTTGGATTGTTGAAGCCTTCGATATATGTTTTCTATACTATTTGGTGGGCATGATTGGTTAATAATTGAGCACGTAAAATCTTGAATTTTTGGGTGATCTTGAAGTTCTAGACATGACCCTGTGAGGATATTTGGCCTTATTTGGATTCTTTTGCTCAGTTGTGTGATTTACTCGCCTAATGTTGCTACCTCTTGGCATTGACTGCATTATCTATTTTTGAAAGACCGATGCAAATGTTTGATTGCTTGCGGATTTTATGGTTATAGTTTGAGTCTTTTATTGAGTTTGTAAATATGTAGTGAATAAGGTGGCAATGGTTGATGCACTTAATAACCGGGTCTACGCATGACACCCATGGGTATGATTCGCGCAAAAAGGTGTTGAAAACTATCCACTAGGAAAGGAAGCTTGATTATTGAGTAACCAGGTTCATTCATGACACCCATGTTTGCAACTTGCGTCAAAAGATGTTCAAGTGGACTTCATTCTAGTGAGTTGAGGTGTTGATAGACCGGGGCCATTCATGACACCCATGTTTGCGCCTCGCGTAAGGAAAGCACCAAGACAAAAAAAAAGAAAAAGAAAAAGAAAATATAGAAAAGAAAAAAAAAAAAGTGTTACATTTTATCTTCTTTATTGTGTCCCGCAAGTAATGACATTTCGGTAAAGAATTGGTGATATGGTGGTCAATGTTTATGAGCTTAGTGCATTATTGGTTTGAGTTGAGAGTTATATCTTAAAGCCTAAACACATGAGTGAAACACATTCCCTGTGAGGTCTAGAATGGATATGGTTGCCTGATTTCATTGATTATTCCAATTATGTGCTATGATGTTATTAATCTTTTGTGTTGGCTAGTTTTCATGCACTTAAAGAATATTGAGGTGTGGATACATGAATTGCTATTATGTGGGGCTACAAAGTTGAGTTTTACTATTGCTTGAGGACAAGCAAAGGTTCAAGTGTGGGGGAATTTGATAGAGCATATTTAGCGTTGCATAATAGATTGCATTTAGCATTATTTAGGTGTGAATATTGCATTTATTTAGTTGAATTTGCATTATCACTTGTTGAGTTAGAAGAGGCGGAATCTACATGAGTTTATTGTTTATTTCAGGTAAAGTAGATTGGAGGTGAAATGATATTGAAAAGAGTGGAAACGAGTTACAGAAGGACTTAGGAGCTGCTGGAGACGAAGAGGAGGGAGCTCGGAAGAATCGCAGGCCGCCCCGTAGCATCTCTGGCCGCCCCGCGGCTCGAAGGAGAAACGCAGGATTTCGCTGATCGCTGGCCGCCCCGCGGCCTGGCCTGGCCGCCCCGCGGCCCGTGCAGTAGCTGAACTTCGGAAACAGATTCTACTTAGGGTTTTTATTAAACTATTTTGGGCCGAATTTCTCTAGACTATTTAAGGTTTTTTTAGTTATTTAGTTACACCATTGTTGAGAGCGCCGTTGAGCATGAGCAACTAAACTCTCGAGGTTTCGCCTACGATTTGGATCTTTGATTGTTGAATTGTGAGTTTCTTAATCTAGTTCTTATTCCTATTGCAATGTTTTGACTTCCTTGTGCTTAATGGCTTGAATGTGTTTTATTCTCGCTGGCCTGGCCGACTAGTTAGAGTAGATTCATTCAATTGCTAGGGTTTTGTAGATTCCTCGTAGCGAACCTTAACCCAAGTGGCAATCATATCCCTTTAGGACTCGTAGGACTAATTGGATGTGTAGGAAGTTGAATACATGTTGAATATCGACTCGTAGCTTGATATTATGTGTACCTTGGTTAATTCATAATCTTAATGCTATCTCTAGGTTGAATCTTAACCGTGTTAGGGTTATTTAGAGATAAGGGTTGCTAGGACTCGTAGGACTAGTAATTTACATAAGATCTGGACAAGGACATTGATAGGAAAAGACAAGAACTAGAGGCTGACACAAGGATCGAATTCATCAATCGAAGTGATAAATTGTAGGTGAACCTATTTCCTTCCACTGCATTCTAAAATCACTTTACATTGTTTGCTTGCTTCCGCTTTGACAAAAGGCGGATCTTTTACACACCAAAAACCCCTATATTCCCTACTAGCGATTAGAATCACACTTGAATTGAATAGATTTCCCTGTGGATCGATCTCTTGCTTACACACTATACTAGTTGTGAGTTTGAGTATTCTTTGGCAAGGACAACGACAGATTTTCCTCTTGTCACATTTATCTTAAGGGTTAGATAGATGGATAGAGATAGATTGTTCCTTCCTAGAATATCTAGGATTGGAGCCTATAAATATATCCCTAGGGGGCTGATTTTCATTCATTCAAGTCAAGTCGTCTTCGGGTGCAGAGAGAGGGGGAAAGGAGAGAGAGAGAGAGAGAGAGAGAGAGAGAGGAGGCGAGAAAGAAGGAGGAGGAAGGAGACGAACGGTTGTAAGTTTTAGTTTATTTTATGATAAAATTACTTTCTTTTATTATGGTTTCTTTCTAATTTCCCTTCTCCTAGGGTTGGGGTGATCCCAACATAGATATGTGTGTTTGATTTATAAGTCCATGAATTTGTATGTCTTTATCATCATCTACCTATGTGCTTAATCCTTTGCGAGAGTTGAAGAAATTCCTTATTTGTGATATTGAAGCGAAAGCGATCATATTATGAATTTGGATAGTAATTAGGTTTTATTTACGAAAGCCGACTAATCCTAATTAAGAAAAGAGAGTAACACTTAGGGTTTATGCGAAATCATCTATATTCCTATTTGTTAATAACGAAAGTTATTTGATATAAGGCATGCATCTTTATGTGATTTAGAATCTACACATATGTTTATTGTTGCGGTGATCCCTAACCTTGGAAGTTTGCATCTTTATTATTTTATTTCATTATTTTTATCCTGCAAAGTTACTCGATATCGACCACTTCTTCTCTTGCCATTCCCTCAACGTCGACCAATTCTTCTCGACATCGACAGCAACCGCACACCTTTTCCCGCTATCCCTGAACCCCAAAACACACTAAACCTAGAACCGCCGACTTCTCTCCTGAAGACGAACCTGACTCCACTATCCTATAGCGGGGTCTTGACTACAAATTTATTTGGGCGAGAAACCCTCTCGTCAAACAACCACCAGTTTATGGTTTTTATTCCTATCAAACAACTACCTTCAAGGAGGAATCATTCCCAGCTACATGAACATGTCATTATAGGAGGTGTTATTTTTAGATAACAACAACTTTGATGGGCCCATATAAGGATCGTTGTGTATCTCTAAACAGTTGTAGCTCTTCGATATATCCAACAACAACGCAATAGGTGAACTTCCAAGCTGGATTGGCGACCTTGAAGTGTTGAAATCAATGTCATTAGCAGGGAATGAATTTCATGGCGACATACCAAGTCAACTTTCCAAAATCGAGTCACTTGAATTTGTGGACCTCTCAAAGAATAGGTTCACCGGGGGAATACCTTCTTGTAACAGGCTTCTACAATTGAAGTTCTTGCATATGCATGGAAATCATCTTACCGGAGCAATTCCAGAGGGATTGGAAAGGTTGACGTCATTGGGAACACTTGATCTAAGCGACAATCGTCTTTCAGGAGGTATTCCCAAGTGGATTGATCAGCTATCAAAATTGGTTATTCTATTATTATGAGGTAATCAGCTTGGAGAACTACCGAAACAGCTATGCTCCTTTAGGTATGGTAACATCATTAACTTGTCAAATAATGATATCTTGGGTTCGATTCCTACTTGCTTTTGGAGCACCGGCATTGGAGACTTTATACACTTCATCGGTGAGCGTTCTACTTATGGGTGGTGATTATTCCATGTTTTTTGTTGCTACAAATGTGTATTTGAGACAAGAAGAAGTAGAGTTCATATCTAAGAGCCGATACAATTCTTACATTGGAAATATTCTTTCGATTATGTCTGAGTTAGATTTGTCAGATAACAAACTAGTTGGTGAGATTCCTCCTGAATTGTGGGAGTTGGGAAAGATCCAAGCTCTAAACTTGTCCAACAACCGATTATCTGGTTCAATACCGATAAGTTTCTCCAAGCTCATGAGCATCGAGAGCTTAGACCTTTCAAGCAACAACTTGAGTGGAGCAATTCCTTCCGAATTAGTCGATCTCACGTTTCTGGGGACCTTCAATGTGTCTTACAACAATCTAAGTGAAGAAGTGCCAGAATCGGGGCAGCTTGGAACCTTCGATGAAAGAAACTACCGAGGAAATCCTCTCCTTTGCAGGTCTTGACTTCCTAGAAGTTGTAATGAAGGTGAATCAGAGCCTGTCATGAACACTTCAAATGAAGAAGATGATAAAGGGTTTGACATGGAGGTATTTCTTTGGAGCTTCGGTATATCATCTGTCACTATCTTGCTGGCCTTCACCGTTGATCTTGCAATCAACCCATATTGGATGAGAGCTTGGTTTGCATTTCTTGATGAGAAATTTCTCTGGTGGTTGCACCCTTGAACTAGGAGCATCTTACTGGAATGTTTAATTTGAGAATTTTCAGTACTTTTCTAGATTTTTTTTCTGGTGTTTAATTTTATGTTACTCTGTGTGTATCAAAGTCCGACTCGGGCCGATGACTGGGGGTCGTGTGCACGGGCGCACATGCGCTAGTAGCCTAACACACAAGTCAAGTAAGGTTCCATTCTAAAACCAATTGGCAATAAAAGGAGTAACTCACTTGAATATTAGGACTTGTTATGTTCAACTTTCGATGTGGGAACCTTTTGGTCTCATTCACATATCTCAACACGCCCCCGCAAATGCAACTAGGAATGACTCAGACCAGGATCGAAAGACGTGAGATGGGTTGTTAGGCTAACGACTCTGATACCATGTTAAAGTCGGCTAGGCCCGGTGGGGGTCGAAGACAAGCAGGAGGGAGGTCGTGTGTGCGGGCCCACATACGGGAGACTTGAACAACACATAAACCCAACGGGGTTCCATCTCAAAACCAATTGGCAATGAGAGGAGTAGCTCTTCAACCTTATATGTTGTTCAAGCATTCTTTATATTACCGATGTGAAACAACCACATTCCAACACGCCCCCTCAAGTGCAACGATATTTTTAGCCAACAAGTTGCACTTGCCACATGCGCTTAAATGGGAACCAATGCCCGCAACATGTCAACAAGGCCAGCAATCCCATTCATCCGAAGTCCAGACTGCAACTAGCCGAACCCGACTCTGATACCATATCAAAATCTGACTCGGACCGTTGACTGGGGGTAGTATGCACGGGCGCACATGAGCTAGTAGCCTAGCACACAAGGCGAGTGAGGTTCCATTCTAAAACAAATTGGCAATAGAAGGAGTAGCTCACCGGCTCATATATTAGCTCGTTCACATCTCTCAATAGTGTGTAACCTATATATGATTGTTAAATTAGGTTGTTAGTTTTAATCACATAAATAAATTTGATATTCTGATGTCAAATGCTTCTGAGAAATTTTAATTGTATCTACATTCCTTTTCTCTTCCCGTTTCTGATCCTTAAAACACTCCATGGGAAAAAATGACTATGAACATGTATATATCCTTAATTAACATCACAGACAAAAATGACTAGTGAAATATGTTTTCTCATGTAGATTTAGAAGAAGATTTTAAGCGAATGCTTTCAAGTCTCCAACCAAAAAGAAACATGGCGTGGAAAAGCAAAGTTTCCCCTGTTTTTTCTATCCAAGTACCCAAATAAACCTAATGATATAATCTCAAAATAGCAGGCATACACTAGAAGTAAACATAGGTCCCACGGGCGAGAGTCGGGACATACCGCTTTGCATTCTGTGTGGGCTCATTTATTGCATTTCCGTCATTTCATCTATATCTGTCAGCATGTCTTAGTGTTTAAATTCAGTCTTGCATTATAAACATCTTTATTTAGGAATAGAATGTATGTGTGTCTATTTGTGGGGACTAGCCAAGTGCGGGCCTCAATTTGATCTCATGTCCGTCTATATTTTTTTAGGTATGTTTATAGATGTTTGCTCTTCTATGACGAGGTACCTTTTTGGACGATTGTGGATCGCGACTGACTTTCCGACTTATAAGCTTGGATATTTCTATACTCGTATTTCTCGTATTTTGGTTTTGACCCGTTTCTGTTGTGGCAAGTTGTACACAAATTTCCCTTTTGTCATGTTTGGAATTTTAAATGTTTTGAGCGACTTAGTCAACTAGGACAGCTTCTACATACCCAACTACCCTTCGCATATTTTAGGGTTCGAAATATCCTTTTTCAAAACTAACTATTCGAGGTTTGAAACCTCAATTCGCACTTGAATTGCAAGATCGGAACGAAGGTATCCAAACTTTGAAATGTAACCCGAATATTTATATTTGGGCCGTTACAATTATTATCTTCCATGTCTAAATGATTTACCATTATAATTTAGAATATAATATTATACAGTTAATTTTTTTTTTTGATAAGGTAATAATTCGAGGGCCAGACATGTCTGGCACCTCGAGAGGCTGACAAAGTCAACAGACAGCAAACCATCCAAACATACAAAGACAATGAAAAAAAAAGGTGCAAACTAGGTAGAGACAAGCAAACAAATCCGAACGATCAAGCAAACCTAATCCTAAAAATTGGGGACAACATAGACTATGAACCGAAGCCAAACGCCACCAGCAGCGACACCGCTGGCTAGCGGTACATCAAGAGTCCCTGTGGGCCGTGAAGACGAACCTCCAAGGAAATTTTCGCATCACGGAGACGCCTAGATACACACTGCCTCGACCCCAGCCAGACCCAACTCCGAGACACCAAAGCCCCAACTAAGAAAAGGACCGCTGAGACCAACCAGAAGAGTAGCTGAAAACCGCCAAAGAACAATGCACCTAAAAACCCTTTCGGGATTTAATTTGACCCTTTCGGAATTTTTGTCAATCCCTTTCGGGAATTTTATCCAACCCTTTCAGGATTTTATTCAAACCCTTTCGAGATATTAGACAAGTAATAAGTTTTCCAACCCTTTTGGGTGGTTGAGTAAATACATATAAAAAATAAATATATTCGACATTTTAGATATAAAACAATATTTGCATTTTTTTTTCTTTCAATACTTGGCGTGCAAGGACAAAGGTTAGCCTTGCACGCAAAGAACACAGTCAACCAGGCTTGCAGGGCAAGGACTTGACGCACACGGCACCACCGAGGACCACCAGGACAACCACATTCGTGGAGGAGCAAGAAGAGGGTAGAGGCCGGGGTGGACAATGAAAACAAAAGCGGAGAGTGGATGCGAGGCGGAGGTGTAGGCAAAGCAAGAAGCAGCACGCTGGCACCTGGCGGCCACGCACCGACGGCGAGTGGAGACGACGGTGGAGCCAGGGTGGACGGAGGTGGCGGAGGCAACCTCGACTGAAGGCTAGAGGCGAGGAGGAGACTCCGAGCCCAACCGGAGGCAAACCGGAGAGGGTCGGAAGCAAGATTGGGACAAACAGAAGAGGGTGAACTCCAACTGCAAGCACGGATTTGGAAGAGAGATGTGGTGGATGGACACCACAGATCGAAATGGAATTGGTCGAAACGAGAGGGCTATGGAGGTGGAAGAGAGATGTGGTGGCTGGATGCTGAAAACACACCTAAATGACAAAGTCGAGTCACCAAGGGTGACCAGGGAGGTGGGGACGTCGAAGCGGCTTACTAATAAAGTCGATTACTGTAGCCAAAAAAAAGGTGGCCAGATTTGTGTTTTGGGTAGCATATGTGGTGGTTGGGTTTTGGGGTAATAAAATTGGGGGGTTTTAGAACTCCCTTTGAATCAAAGAGGGGAAGGAGAGGCTGACACAGAGAGGGGAGGAAGGGGAAGATGGTAGGCGACGTCGGAAGCGAAATCCGCGGTGTGCAATATTGATTTCGGGGTGCGTTGGCGTAAGCCCAGGCGGGTACTTCCTGCCCCAAAAAGGGGATTCGGAGACAGAAATTAATGACTATTATACATTTATTAACTTATACAAATATACAATAATGATTAAAACCTACTCCATCCGTCCTAAAATACATGACCTTTTAGCATTTTGCACAAATTTTAATAAAACACCTTACTTTTAAAAAAACATCATCATTGCACTAACTTTTTCATAAATTTTATTATTTTTTAACACCCACTACACATTTTAACCAATCAAATTATTTTAAAAAGTCAACAACACACAAACCAATACAAAAATCATTATAACTTTTTATCTAGAAAACCTAAAAGGCCATCTATTGTTGGACAAAAATTTACCTCTAAAAACCCATGTATTGTTGGACGGAGGAAGTATCTATTTTTATTTTTCTTTATCAAATGAGGGAAATGGAATTTTATTTAGCACATAAGAAGGAAATGAATTTTTTTAACAAATGACGAGGGAAATGTGAAAAACTAAAAACAAAGTAGCTCGCCAACTCTCCAACTCAGTTGAGTTGGGAATCAGGCCGGGTTCGGAGTCGGGTCGGGTTTGAGTCGGGCCGGATTTGTCTGTGTTTGAGTTTATTTCGAGTCAGGTTAGGTTTGGATCGGGTTCGGTCTTGGGTTCGAATTACAGATGACTCTTAGATTTTTGGATTCGGTCAAGTTAGGGTTCGGTGAGTCGGTCAAGTTTCTTGGGTCGGTCAGATTTTACTAGCTCTAATCATGTCTCTTATCAAGTGCAGTACTAGGTCCACCTCCTTTGGTCAGGGACAAATTTAGTCCATTTTAAGAGTTCGGTGAGTCAGTTGAGTTGGGAATCAGTTGAGTTGGTCAGGGACAAATTTAGTCCATTTTAAGAGGTCGGTCAAGTTAGGGTTCGGTGAGTCAGTTGAGTTGGGAATCAGGCCGGGTTCGGAGTCGGGTCGGGTTTGAGTCGGGCCGGATTTGTCTGTGTTTGAGTTTATTTCGAGTCAGGTTAGGTTTGGATCGGGTTCGGTCTTGGGTTCGAATTACACATGACTCTTAGATTTTTGGATTCGATCAAGTTAGGGTTCGGTGAGTCTGTCAAGTTTCTTGGGTCGGTCAGATTTTACTAGCTCTAATCATGTCTCTTACCAAGTGCAGTACTAGGTCCACCTCCTTTGGTCAGGGACAAATTTAGTCCATTTTACGTAATATATATAATATAGGTATATGTGTGTATGTGGATCATTAGTTCACAAGCCTTAGGGTGTACCTTGTTTACAAATATTATTTGGTGAAATGTGAGACATTATTCAGTGAAATTTGAAGCATTTTTCGGTGAAATGTGAGTATTGTTTAGGGGAATGTGAAATATTATTCGGTGAAATTTGAAGAATTATTCGTATAAATTGTAAGTATTGTTTAAGGAATTGAGATTTTTTTTATTTGAAATAGATGAATACAAAAACTAAATATTATTCGGTAGAATGGTACAAATTATCCAGTGAAATTGGAACGTTTTCATCTAAACTGAGCGGAAAAAGAAAACATAATAGTATTCCATATAATGTTTCACATTTCACCGAATAATATTTGTGAACAAGGTGCACCCTAAGGGGTATGTACACCCGAACGACACCCTATATATATATATATAAGCTGGCACAGTAGTAGAGAGGTAGGAGCGGAGTAAGGGAGGCAATGTTTTTGTTCTAATACAAGCAAAAGAATTAGGATACAACTATCGTTTGCGAAAATAACTATATCCTACAGTATCCTTATGGACGACAACGAAAAGTTCGTGACCAGCCAGCAAATCCTCATCGGCAAAGATACTGTACGCCAGGTGCACGACCCGATTAACGACAACATTAGACTCTCTGAAAATATGACGAATAGAGACATAATTAAAAAACATAAAAAGGGACCTAATGTCTGATTGTAGTAGTTCGATGTTGCAAGGACAACGATAATCTCCCAATAGGGAGTTAACCACTAGCAAGTTGTCACCCTCGATAAGCAGGTTAGCAATACTCAACTCTTTGGCCCGAATAACCCCATTTCGTAGAGCAAGTGCCTCAGCATAGAGGGCAGAAGTGGAGTTACAGCAGCTCGAGCTAGCAGAAATCACAGAAGCATTCGAGTCACTAATAATGAATCTGAAAGAATCGTCGCCTGCAAAAGCTCCTGTCATGATGAATCCTGCGATGGATTGCCGATAAGAGCTGTCAAAGTTAAGTTTGAAAAAGGTGGTGGTCTGTACCAATTGTGTTTAATATCATGGCTTAGGATTCGACGTTTACCTGAGCCGATGGTAGTTGCTGGGTGGGCCCTTGTAGGAAGAAAGGTGTTAGAAGCGAGATCAAGGCGAGAAGCGTCAGCCCAACTTTGTTTGGTATAAAGCAGTTGAATCTGAATCTAAGGTAATGCACATCTAGTAGCAGAACCAAAGACCAATTTGTTACGGTAGAACCAAATAGCCCACCAACAATAAAAAAAGGTCGATCAAGGTTGATTTGTTAGTTGCAGAGAAGAGGTACTATAAAACATGAGTATGGAAATGGTCATCAAAATTGGCTAGGCCCCCATTGGGTATTGTACAGTTGAAAGTCCTAAGAACCTTCTTGGTCATTGGGCAGTCAAATAGTAGATGCTAAGTTGACTCATACGTGCAGTCATAGAAAACACAATGCATAGGGACACTAACATGCGACCTTTGGAGACGACCTTTGGATGGTAGAGAGTCAGTAGCAATTTTCCATAGGAATTGCTTTAACTTAGGTGGAATGTTTAAATTCCAAATCCACTGGCACTGGAATTGGATATTTTGAGCACCATTATGCACCAAAGATGTCGCTGATTTGGTCGTAAACCATCCTGAAGGGTCTGGAGCCCAGTGCAGCCGGTCCGAAAAATTAGTAATGGTAAAAGGTAGTGTACTGATATGTGTCATAATATACATGGGTAATATGCCCGACAGAGCAGATTGTAAGAGAGGGAGATTCCAAGATTTATTGCTAGTAATGAACCTAATAACCTTCTAGTTAAGCTATTCTGCAGTCAAAAGGGTTTTCGAACGAGAGACAAGGCCATCCTCGAACGCCCAATGATCAAACCAAAAAAGGATGTCATCCCCATTGCCAACACTCCAACGAAGACCCTTTTCAAACAAAAAAACGTAGTTGTATAAGTTTTGACCACTGCCAGGAAGACACTCATTTCTTCTCGTATGTTCTAATCGACGCATCTTTAAGATATTTAGCATGGATAACCTGTACCTAGGGCTGTTATTCGAGCCGAATGAGCCGAGTACTGCATGTTCATATTCAGTTCATTTAGAATATGAACGAGCTCGAGCCGAGTCTAAATTTTGACTTGAGCTTAAAAATGTGCTCATACTCTGCTCGTTTAGGAAATGAACGAGCTCGAGTCGAGCTTTTTTTGAGCTTTAAGCAGTTCTACTTGCTCATTATACAGTAACTTAAAGGAAATTTTAGAAATTTCATAAAATTAGAGCTATTCGAGCTTAATTCCTACGAGCCGAGCTTTGGACCGAGCTTTAAAATGTGCTCATACTCAGCTCGTTTAGAAAATGAACGAGTTTGAGGCGAGTTTTTATCGAGCGAGTACAGGTCGAATTCGAGCTACTCGTGCTCACATAACATCCGTACCTGTCCCTAGGGATTAGTGTGTCCTGCAAGTATTTTTCATAAGAGTTTGAGTTGTAAAGCTATGTTCATTGTTTCTCCTTTGTAAATGCCCAAACCACCATTTAACGTGTCAGAGAAAATTTCATCCAAGCCGATAAGCGGGGTTTTACCTCCCTTCCTTATTCCAGAAGAATTGTTTGTAGACTATATCTAAATTGGTAAGAATAGAAAAACAGGCAACATAAAAGATTGCATTAAGAAAATGGGTTGAGCACTTAGGTTCGCCTTGATAAGGACCTTACGGCCCTCAGCCGGTAGAGAATTAGTGTTCTACTTGGTGAGTTGACGGTTAGTCTTAATAATGACATCAGCAAAAGTATCCTTATTGACTCTGCCACTGATAATCGAACAACCCAAATATTTTTCCAACATATTAGAGCATGAAATACCTAAATGGAATGTAATAGTTGCTTTGAAGCAGTAGTGGTGTTATTCGAATCTTTAATTAATTTTCTGACCAGAAAACCTGCATTAGTTATTTAAAATAAAGGTAACGGTTTGACAGGTAGAAGCAGAAGCTTTAGTTAGGATCATCATGTCGTCAATTCCCCCACTACCAACTGCCACTTTAATTTTTTCCTTTTCTATATACCATTCTTTTTTTCCCTCTTTCTCTTCATTCTTTTTTCGTTCTTTTTTTTTAATCTTCATTTTTCCTTTTCTATATATAATTCTTCCTTTTTTTTTTTCCGTTTCCATCTTCATTCCTTTTGTAAATCCAGGTTTGAGGTATATCGGACATATCAATAATTTAAAAGTTATAGACTCGGATCTAGCTTGAACCGAATCCCTATCGAACATAAACGAAAAATGGACACAATATTTTGTTTACGAGGTTCGGAAAAAGTTCCCTACGTCCCCGACTCAAGAGAGCTTTCCACTATGCCCTAAGGCAAGACAGAAATCATACAACAGTCTAGAAGGTCCATCAATACAAGAACACAACAACAATCAAGAACCAGAAGCAAAACTAAAACAATGAATAACGCAGAAAGACACAAGAAGGACGAAACTCCTTCAGTTGCAATGCCTCTATGAACCGTTCGAAGCAATGCCGAGTCGATGTCCACAACCTCGAACACCCTTCAATCCTACTGCTAGATTCGCCTTCGCTAGGTTTGTGAAACTCCGTCACTCATCATGTGCGGATCGCCTTCGCTTTCTCTTGATTCAGTCCTTATATGTACCTTCGACATCCCCTGGATGAGAAGCTGCATTCGTCTCCTTCCCGAAACTGTGCTCAAGAAAAGGTCCCGGAGATCGCTCGCCCTCGAGCTCTCTCACTATCGCCAGATCTCCCTCACATCTCGAGTGCTCAGGCGCTTCAGGTATCGGCGCCGCTGTCATCTTCTCTCGGCTTTTCTCTCACCAGAGTGCCCAACACCTTTTCATCACCAGAGAAGCCATGGGAGAAGCTCCCAAGGTCTCTCGGTGGCGCTTCGGGCTCTTCGTTGTGAACCCTAACCCTTAGCTCGCTCTCTCTCTCTTTTCGCCTCTGAAAGTTCTGTGCTACAGTGGCTGGATCAGAAGAAAGGAGGCTTATATAAGAGATGCTTACCAAAGGTCGAAATGACGTGTCGAGGTAAGGGTGAACTCTGAAACTGTTGCCAATGGTGAACTGTAGAGAGTTGGGCTTGACCAAATTGATTGGCTGCAAGCCCATTACAATTTAAGGCTACAAAAGACATTATAAGAGAGATATATATAATACAGTTTAGTAAACTACAATTATACTATCTCAACAATTGCCCTCTTAAGTCTAGTTTATAAAAAAACCACAAGGAAAGAAGAAATCCTAATTGCACAGTGGAACTGCGTCCGTCATCGCAATACCTGCATTTGCTCCACAAGATTGGTTAGTAACGTCAAATATCAACCATAGAAAACAGGAGACGAATCCACAAATTTCATCAGGTCTTTTCCATAGGAAAAATCTAGCATATAAAGCATGAATTCAGCACATAAAAAATGCATAAAGAATTTTAGCAAGCTAGAACAACCAATGAAAGCAAGTCTCATATAGACTAAAAATCATAAAAGTCTCTAAGGGAAAGAATCCCTCTAGTCAATGAGATGCAAGAGAGGCAATGTCACATAATGCCCTCTTGAGGCTATCAATACAAGCTTTTGACAAAAATAGTAAGCACATAAAACAGTGAATGGAAATTGTAAGCAAACTGTTTAAAGCACATGTTAACCCTTGATAGATCAAAGCATCTCAATCTCGTATAGCTTGACCAAGCACCAGACTTAGCATCTCAATCTAGTATAGCTAATCATATGTCACTGCTCATTAAATCCTAAGCATATAAGAAAGAACTCAACGACTTAATTAGTATAGCATGTAGCCACACAAGTGAACAAGCACCAATGACCATGCAAACTAAAGAGTCTATGAATCAAGAGCACTAGACATCAAGGGAGAAACAACCATGACAACATCCAGAGTGTAAGCAGATAAAACATATATACCACGCATTCTAACTTGAACTAAAACATCCAAGTGTAAGCAAATAAAATATGTATACCACGTATTTTAACTCGGACTAAGTCATGATGAATGTTAACCCAAAAACAGCAAGCAAGCAACAAGCAAGTAAGGGAGAAACACACAACATGAAAAGATCTTATAATAGCATGAAATGTTTGAAAAACATGATCAAAAGATACATATAAGCATGCTATCAACAACAACAAAGCAAACGCCACCAAATTTATAGTAAACATCTACCAAGATCATGCAAGTTTCTAAGGGAAAAATAAACTCAGCCATAAAACATGACAAGCAATTCAATTCAGAAACTGGACAAACATGATATATAGGGTAGAAATACTAACTTTCCCCACCAAATTTGGTGATTGTGCAAGTTGTTTTACACATCCTCTTATTTTCTTTCAACTTTGGTGAAGGAGGTCCTCAACCTTTCAACGAGCTTGAAGGTGCTATAAAGAGACAACCATGACCTTATAGTTGTTGAGAAGGGACTCTGGTCACTCACTTTTTTCTTTCAAAACAGAGTTACCTATCAATACACATAATAGCACACAATGCTCAGTGCATCAAGTAATTCTCTTAGGAAAATTCCAAAGTATAGGAGGAACTCTCTCTATGATCTTATATTAGATTTAAAACTCACAAATGAGAAATTAATCTATAAGAGAGCATAGGAAAGCTTAGAGTGTCATAAATGCTACTGAAAGGAACAATTTCAGCACATAAAGCAGACAATCAGGCTCATACAGAGTAGATCATATGCACAAGTATAAATCCTAAAGTCATGAATTCAACAACTAACAAATAGTTTATACAAAACATTGATATCTCAAAGATAATCATGTAAGAATGAATGAAATCATAGACAAGAAGGAAAAAAATATACATCACAAAGTAAATCCTACTAACATGACTTCTAAACCTAAACATAGTTTAGGTAAGAGCATATAATCACAATGATGACATATATGCCAATATAAATAGAAATCAAAAGAGGACTCGACATAAAGCCTGCAGATTTTGCACTCAAGAGTAATACAAACAACAAGGTTTAAATTACAACAGTGCAATCATTAGAGAAACATGGTACATGCAAGGAAAAACCAAAAAACAAGCAGAGCTGATCTTTAGGAAGCAAATCAAGCATGGTTGAAACTCAAACACATCAAAGGTGTCTTAAGAATTTACTTAAGAGAGCAGCAGTACCAGTTTAGCAAAGGAAAAACATAATCTTATCACTAAGGCTTAATAAAGATCAGAGAACACAACACTCATGAAGAAGGCATGCAATAGAACAAACTGAAATGGGGGATAAAATGTGCAAGAAAGACTCCCTTTGGTCCCTTTTAACAAACGTTAGATGAAGGTAGCATCTCCAAGGATACCATCGTCATGGTTTCCTAGTCCTCTTTGAAGGTTCGATGATGTATAACAAAGTAGAATAAAGATACTCTAGAAGGGGGGTTGAATAGAGTATGCCAACTTTTCGCTAATAATCTCAAGGCTGTTGAAACGCTTGCAAAACCCTTTAAGAGTAAACTTAATTCTTTCCTTTGGAAAACCTGAATCACAAAAGAGTTATACAATTCGAAACAAGTGTGGAAATATGGTAAAGTAATAAGTAAAGAATACAACGAATTGTTAACGAGGTTCGGCTCCTTAAAGGCTTAGTCCTCGCCTAGGGTTCTTCCACAACCCTAGGATTCAACCGGATTTATTGATTCACAAGACATAGGATCCTAATAGCTCACCGAGAAGCCTCTCTCCTATACAATTGCAATCTAGTCAACTCATGTTCCCTTGGAGTCCTAGACCAATCTAGAAGAGCCCCACCTCTCTCAGCTATCTAGTATAATCCTCTCACACTAACACTCTCTCAGAATATATCCTATAAGCTTACTATGTAACTCTCAAATGCTTTGAAACAAAACATATAACTCTTAACACTTAGCAGAGAGTACACGAAGAAGACATATTGACTTGAGGGCTTGTGTGCGATATAGTTCAATGAGGTTTGTGTTCAACACTTGTATCTGTCCTCTCTTCTTCATCTCCTTTTTATACTTGATCAAATCGGCGCCTACTTTCAAAGAAGGATCTTTGCCCAATGTCTAAATTAGATCATGACTTTAGAAGCAATCTTCACAATCTTCTATTCTGGGAAACTTCAAAACCACAATCCACCAGATTTGATCTTCACGTCTTTTAGCTTAAGGAAGGAGATTTCTTTCGAAATTCTTGTTGTAAGGTTAGTACATAATATATATATAATAATATCTGGAAATTGTTGTAAGGGGAAATCGAGTTCAATAAATAAGAATATAAATCAAACCAGATTCATGCCCACGCAAATAATTACAAGACTCCCCCCCCCCCGATTTAGCAGCAAGAAGTCAGGTTCGATCCTTGAGATAATCATGCAATCACATCGAAGGATTAAGCTTTCGCCTTTACCAACAATTTAGACAACTCTTTCAAGAAACCCTAATTGTATCTACCAATTTTATGTTTATAATCCAAGTTGTTAACATGGATCTCTATTAAATAGGCAATAAACATGTAAAAGGTAGTAGATGCTCAAAACACAATAAAGATCGAATCTTTACCTCAAACACGCTTGGCTATCTTCGAGCTCACCCCGACCCTAGAAGTGAGTAAATTACTCGCGCTTTATCATAATTAAAGACATTAATAATAACAAGAAACTAATTTGCATTAAAATAATAAAAGCAAGTATAAACCGAACAAAGCTAGATCACTTTCGCTCCATTGCTCCACTCGGCCTCTATTTCTCTCTCTCCTACTCTCCTCCTTCTCTTCTTAAGATTGAATGTATGATGGAATTAATAAAAATCAGCCCTATAGGCTCTATTTATAATGCTAAATCCTTGCTATCAAAGGACATGAAACTCTATCTAATTTCTAAAGATAAAACTTAAATAAAAGGGAACATTTATCTAAAAGGAAAGCTATCTAAATATCTTCAAGTGGATAAAATCCTTCTCCCCATAGATAGATCTTGATAGAACATGATGGATCCAACCTTACTTCGTGCCCAAGTATGCTCGGAATGGCCCAACAGATTCACGGCCCAAAATCGGGTAGTCGACTTCGAGTAAAGCCTGTTCGACTTCGAGTAGCTTGTACTCGACTTCGAGTAATATTCACAGCTTCTCGATCTGTTTCTCTTTCTCGAGCTCGTGTGCAGTTCAGTCTTGGTCGACATCGAGTAAGGTACTTGACGTCGAGTACATGTTGAACTCGAGTTGTCTTCTTCTTCCATCCTCGATCAAGTGTGCTTCAGCTATAGTCGACTTCGAGTAGAACCTGGTCGAAGTCGAGTAGAATCCCGTCTTTTGGTTTCGTCTCGGAATGGCTCCAAATTCTGCAATATCAAGCCAAAACTTGCGTAGGCCTCTATTTATGACAAATAAGCTTATACTACACAAATTCAACATATTCCCAACCGAAACATGCAATGTACTAAGAATAAAAAGCTAAAATACGCACAGAAACATGGTATAAAACATGGACATCAAATCACCCCATACTTAAGCTTGCTTGTCCCCAAGCAATAACTTGGATGGTCATTCAGGGGAAGAATTCAAAACTCTCAACATCATAGATTCATTTTTTATATATCTCTTCAATCAATTACCATCTTCGAAAAGGTACTAATGCCACAAATCCGTGCATTTGAATAAAAGCAACTTTGCACATAAAAGAAGGGTTATGCAAAAACAAATCATAAGTGACAAAGCATTAAATAATCAAGATGACTTTATTAAGCTCAATAAGGAGTAGATAGGTAAAAGGCTAAAGGTAGGCAGTTTTTGGCCATGTGGTGTTAGATCCGGGGAAATGGATTATTTCCAAACATTCTCTACCACATTCCTTCTTCATAAGATTCATCACCTTTCATATTGCTTTTTATCAATAATAATGGTTTTACCTCTCTGACCTCAGCACTCCCTTCTCGCGAGTCGCAAACATGGGTGTCATGAATGGCCCCGGATACTTAGTGCTTTGTACTCCTCACCTGTGTGTCCCATCTCGCTGAATTATTATCTCAGTAAGCAGGATCGATCTACCTTTATCTTCCGAGGTGATCGGATTTTTTCTCACTCATTAAATTTTCCATATATATTTCAAACATTCTTGCCAAACTCCAATAATGACAATAAAAACACAACAACCATATAACAATCTCCAAAATGTGAGATTATTCTCACCATAATCCCCGGATAAGAAATAAGGTAAAGAATGACAATATTTAGAATATGTGGAGCAAAATATGAAATAAGGCATCATATGACTTTTGTGATGCATAAGCATATGTATGGCCAGGAATATAAACATATGAGCATTATATGGAAATATAAAGTCCTCCATCCTAGGCGTGGCCATGGGTTACGGGTCAACCCGTGACCCGCCGGGTCGTACGGGTCAACGACCCACCGGGTCCGGGTTGCCGGGTTGCCGGGTAAGGGCGGGTAGCGGGTTAGGGTTAGGGTCGGGAGTTTAGTGACCCGTGACCCGGCGGGTATTAGTCGAAACACGGTTAAGAGGAAAATACTTAGACGGTATAACACCCGTAAAAATGAATTAATCGAATATTTTCACAAAAAACCATGATTTACACGTTTCGATTTGTAGTGACATTTGGACCGACCATTGGCAACATCACTCATACATGGGTGTTACTTGCCATTGGGTTGATCAACGTTTTCAATTGCACAAACATGTTTTAGCTTTTCGAGTTTTCGACGAAGCACATACGGCACGAAACATAGCAGGTGTCCTTTTAACGGTTTTACAAGAATATAGATTAACTAAAAGAGTTTTTAGTATCGGTTTTGACAACGCTTCTGCCAACACCGCATCTATCCCCGATTTAATCCAAAACTGTCAGCCCGCGATAGGCGGGAAGTTTTTCCACATCCGTTGCGCCCCTCACATTTTAAACTTATGTGTTCAAGATGGTTTATTATATTTACAAGGTGTTGTTGAACCAATTCGATTTGTTTTGCGGGCACTTTGGCGAAGCAAACAGCTTCGCCAGCAATGGAGCGCTTATTGTCGTAGCCACCAAACCCGCCCAAAAACGTTCCCCAAGGATGTTTGCACTCGGTGGAACTCCACTTACACAATGATTTACGATTCAATCGCTTACAAGGAACTTCTTTCCGGTTTTGCAACACTACACATCCCGGACTCACACATATTTGCCGATGTGTGGACTCAGGCTCGGGACGTTGTGGAGGTTTTCAAAGTTTTTTACGACACAACTCGGACGTTTTCCCACGTTTACCAGCCTACATCAAACGTTTTTTGTTTTATTGCAATGAATGTAGCACTATCCCTTCAAGACTGAGTTAACACGCCTTCCATTTCCACCGCAACTATGGGGATGCGGCAGAAATGGATCGCATATTACAAATTTATACCCGACATTTTCCTCGTAGCTTGTTGTTTCGACCCTAGATATAAATTAAATGGAGTTCAATTGTTTTTAGAAAACTATTATCCGACTTTAGGAATTGTGGATGATCCTGATTGCAATGTTACAATTATTGTTGCTAGAGTTAGAGGATTGTTAGAACAATTATATACTGAATATTCGACGGGCGATAGAGCGCCCTCCGGTCGTCCTCCCGTGCCTTCCAGTTCTAGCGGGTCACGAACCAGCATCACCGCTAGAACTAAGGCACTTGCCCGAGATATCTTTGGGTCAAAGAGGTTGAGAACTTCTTCGAGCCCCCACTCGGAGCTCGACGAATATTTGTCCACTAACTTTGATTTTCTCAGCGATGAAGAGGAAGATTTCGATGTCCTTGAGGGGTGGAGTCGTCCCGAAAGACAAAGATTCCCGACATTGCAGGTAATCGCCCGACAAGTACTTGGGGCACCTTGCTACACCGTAGCCGTCGAGCAACTTTTCAATCACGGAGGTCAGATTCTTTCGGAGAAGAGATCAAGGTTGCTTCCCGAGAACCTCGAAGCCCAAGTTTGCCTTGCAGATTGGAAGAAGGCGGAGATGCGGATGCAGAAGAACAACTTGGGGACTGATTCCGAGGATGATGACGGAATAGAGACAGAGTCCGTTGGGAGCTCCATTGATGGCGCGGTGACAGATGGCTCAGGAGGTGGTGGAGGATCCGGGACCGACGATCAAGAAGACTAGAAAAGGAGGTAACCGGGCCGGGGTTCAGACATACAGGTAAAAGAACTACGTGGGCTTTGATTCCTCACCCCCGAGAGGATACGTAGGCCGTCGGGAAACCGATTCAAGCCCTTCTTCCTCCCCCCCCCCCCCAACACTCCCTAATACACAAATTGTACAACTTTTTTGTAATTTGTAAAACTTATAGAGTTATAAGTTGTAGACTTTTTAGTTTTGAAAATTATAAGATGTAATATTACATATTGTATTTTGTACATAAAGACTAAAGAGTCAAGTTATGATTTGTGAACACGAAAGGATATTTGTCAAACACATAGGCGTTCAATTCCCGTTCCCTTTCTCGACAAATTCGACCCGAATTCAGAGTCCGAAGTCCAAAACAAGCGCAAACCCATCCAACCCGGGTTCCAACTCGTCGACCCGACGACCCGCCGGGTGACCCGAACCCGCCAACCCGTAGAAATCCCGGGTTAGGGTTCGGGTCGCTTTCCCCCGACCCTTGACCCGGCGGGTCAAACCCGTCGACCCGCCGGGTCTGACCCGTGGCCACGCCTACTCCATCCTCTTATTATGCAACATGTCAAAAACAACTTCAAATTTTACCTTCTTTCAAGGTTTTCAAGAAAATATGCACTTCATTGTGGCTTCCCTTTACTAGGCAATTTCATGCTATATCTCTAATGAATCCAATTTTGCATCGTAGAGTTCAATAAAGCTTCCATGACACTATTTCCTTAGACAATTCACAAGCTTTGGGAGATGTCTCATAAAAAAAAACTTTGGGGTTAGCAATTAAGCACAAAAATTTAAAATTCACCCAAAATTCACCATGTGAAACCAAAAACAAGAATAAATAATATCAAGTTCTTCCCCCACCCCATACTTAGAATATACAGTGTCCCCACTGTATAAAACAATATCAAAACACAGGTAAAGGAAGGAACTCACCGAATAACGCGCTGTAGAGTCAAAATAGGGTCGTCGAGTAACTGAGGTAGTCGACGTCGAGTAGGTCTCCTCGACGTCGAGTACAGATGTAGCATCGAGTGAAAGTCTGAAGTCAAGGAAGCCTAACCGGTGGTCGACGTCGAGTGGCCTACTCGACGCCGAGTAGAACTGTGTGCTCGATCCTCTTCGTGGTCGATCTCGACTGGCCTAGTTGATTTCGAATGTTCTTTCAGGGACTTCTCCTTCCTCTCTTTCCGATCCTTTATGCTTCTCGACCTGAAAATTGCTAGCTTTTGCACGAAGACAAGATTTTCCACATGAAGTGTTCAAAACCAAAAACAAAAACAAGCAAAACCAAAACCAAAAGTTTTAAAGTCCCAAAATTCAAAAGTTTTATGTACATGCTCTAGATTTTAGTGTCGCTAGGCCGACTTCTCCGGTTGCTCTTTAAGAACCCTAAATGTAGGGCCCTCTTGTGCTTAGCGCTTCTCCTGGATCATCTAGGTCCTGATGATAGTATGCAAGCTCTGCTGTTAAGTTGTTGGTTGCATAGTCTCCCTTGACTTCCTTCTTTTTCTTTCTAGACCTTATTCTGCGCAGGTTAGCTCTCCACGGGGCCTTATCGCCTCTAAAATCATTCATATTTTTATTAATGGACCGAGGAGGAGTAAAAATCATACATGAACTTACCTTTTCGTGCCCGAAACAGAAATCTTCGGACTCTGGGATAGTCGACGTCGAGTAGGTGTGGTCGACGTTGAGTACATGGACTCCATACTTAGGCTCTTTGCAAGGCAGGTGATCAACAGAGGAAATCGACTTCGAGTGTGCGTGGTCGAAGTCCATCCTTTTGCATTCGCTGGTGATTTCTGAGATAGATCGCTTGTTGGTAAGGATTTCCTTGAGGAACTTGACATATGTAGACATTTCTTGAAGAGCTTATGCAAAAGGAATTGAAACATTTAAATCTTGAAGCATCTTAACAAAACGTTTAAACCTACCTGTAGTGGGATCTTTCAGCGCATTGGAAGGCAAATGCAGTGTCTTTTTCTGCTTTGGAGCCAGAACAGATGTCGGAGGTGCTGCTGAGTCCTCGACGTCGACTGGAGTCTCCTCGACATTGACTAGGTTCTCCTCGACTTCGACCACAGGAGTAGTCGACTTTGAGTTCTGTTGCCGTGCAGAAGCTTCCTCGACGTTATGTGGCTGGTCGACTTCGGGTACTCCTACTCGACGTCGACTACGGTTTGCTCGATGTCGAGTAGATTCTCACTTTCGTCTTTCTTCTATCCAACCTCTGGCTCTTGTAATTGGTGTCCACTCCTCAATTTTATAGCAGCGACGTGTCCGATTTTCCCTTTAGGATTTGGGTCTGTATTCCCAGGAAGTTTCCCGGCCGGTTGTGGAATCTGCGCCGCAAGTTGACCCAGTTGGGTCTCTATGTTCTTCTTGCTTTCCGCCTGATTCCGTCGCATCTCATCAAGGATGAGTTGTAGATCGTTCTTCCGCTGATCTCTTTCCGGATGTCCCGGAGCATGGTATGGTGGGGGGTTCCTTGGGGCACCTTGGTTCTGCTGTGGTTGATAGAACCTTTGGTCCCCCTAATAGCGATTGGGACCCCCTGCGTAAGCTACATCCTCGTGAGTTTCTGCCATCCTCACTTGCTCCGTGTGTGGGCACTCAGTAGTGGTGTGCCGCTGTGAACCACATTCAATGCAAGGTTGGTTAACAGAAAGATATTTAACTTGTTTAAGAAGCTTATGATTTTGATCCTTGTAGTATTGCTCCTTGACATCAGAATCAATCTCCCTAGGGGGCTCATAGAGGGGCATGGATGGGGCTGGCCTTGTATAGGCATTCTCGTCATAGTTGGCCGGAGCTCCATACTGATACGGGGTTAGCTGTAGGATGGCCCGATCTTCGACAATCAAGACTCAAAGACTAGAACGGAAGCAAAGACTCAAGAACAAGGATAAAACGCAGCAATGAAAGACTCGATTAAAAACAATAGAAAGACCGATAGATGGGTGATTCGAACTAAAATAGAACGAGGCAAAGACCTCAGGCCTCCTAAGAGGGTAGGAACCAAATACCAACGACTATAAAGCCTGCATCTACAACCTTACACAACCAAGCGGACAACTTGGAGGCACAAGGAGGGGACTTGTGATTACCTGGATCACCAAGCTCTCGCCAGGTTGACGAACTCAAAGCAAACCAAGTTAGATCTATAACCAATTGTTGCAATCGACGAGCCACGCTTCGAGTCGATTGACTTTCTCTCAATTGTGTTTCACACAAACTGAAATTTTCATAAAAGAGACGTCTGATTTACAATGGAGGAATCAGCCGTTCTAATATAGAAAACCCTATGGCTGATTTTAATGAAAATAATAAATATAATAGAAATTAACTTAAATCCCTAAAATACTAAAAATAACATAAGTAAATAATGTAAGTGTTTGGAGAACTGAGTCCTTAGTGGATCTCAGAGGCCTACTCCTGTATATATATCAATGGGTGACAACCCTGAGGGTACAATCGTAACTGTACATGATATGGACATATATAAATAATATAATGCTAACATCCTCCCTCAGTCGCAGCTAGAGGTGAGCGAATAGCAAGACTGGAACGAAAAGAAGTAAAAAGAGGAGTAGGTAAGCCTTTTGTGAAAATGTCCGCATATTGATGTGCGGAAGGGACATGAAGAACTCGGACCTGGCCAAGGGCGACCTTGTCTCTGACGAAATGGATGTCAATCTCGATATGCTTCGTCCGCTGGTGCTGAACTGGGTTCGATGACAAATAAACAGCGGAGACATTGTCGCAGTAGACCAGGGTAGCCGATCGAAGGGGTACACGGAGCTCGCAGAGAAGGTTGCGGAGCCAGCAGGTCTCAGCCACGGCATTGGCAACGCCACGATACTCGGCCTCGACACTCGAGCGGGAGATGGTGGCCTGACGCTTGGAGGACCACGAGACTAGATTGTCGCCAAGGTACACTGCGAAACCAGATGTGGAGCGGCGAGTTTCAGGACAACCCGCCCAATCAGCGTCAGAATAGGCGGTGAGGGAGTCAAACCGGCTGCGACCAAGATGTAAACCCATGTCAGAGGTGCCCTTGATGTACCGGATAATCCTCTTGAGCGCCTGAAGATGGTGCTCGCGGGGATCATGCATGTATAAGAAGTTCTGCTGGACGGCGAAGGCAATGTCCGGTCTGGTGAATGTCAGATACTGGAGAGCACCGGCTAGACTGCGGTAGGCTGTAGGATCCTCAACCTTGGGACTGGAGGCAGCGTCTAGCTTGGACTTGCTGTCGACAGGGGTGGTGGCGGGCTTGCAAGACGACATGCCGGCTTTGTCGACGATCTCAAGAGCATACTTCTGCTGATGAAGAAACAGTGTAGTAGGAGTGCGTGAGACAGAGACGCCGAGGAAGTAGCTTAGAGAACCGAGATCAGTCATGGCAAATTCTGAACGCAGCAGGACCATTAGCCTAGACAGGAGGGATGTAGAGGAAGCGGTGAGCACAATGTCATCGACGTACAGGAGAAGATAGGCGGTGTCAGACCCTGAGTGGAACACAAAGAGGGAGTGATCAGACTGACTGCCCTGAAATCCAATGCTAGTGAGGTACGTGGCGAATCGCTGATACCAGGCGCGAGGCGCCTGTTTCAACCCATAGAGAGACTTCCGGAGAAGGCAAACGTGAGATGGGCGGGTGCGATCATAGAAGCCTGGTGGCTGATGCATATACACAGTCTCCTGAAGGTTGCCGTGAAGAAAGGCATTCTTGACGTCAAGCTGATGGATAGGCCAGTCCTTGGTAAGGGAGATACTCAGAACTGTGCGGATGGTGGCCGGTTTGACGACCGGGCTGAACGTCTCGTCACAATCAACTCCAACTTCCTGCGACTTGCCGTTGACCACTAGGCGAGCCTTATGTCGCTCAAGAGTCCCGTCTGACCTGTACTTATGCTTGAACAACCACATGCAGTTAATGATATTAGTGTCCCGAGGCCTTGGAACGAGGTCCCACGTGCCGTTTTTAATAAGAGCACTAAACTCATCCATCATGGCGGCATGCCAGTTCGGGTCCTGCAAGGCCTTGTGGGGTGATTTGGGGAGAAGGGATATGTCGGGGGATGGAGTGAGAAGGTTGTATTTGGGGTTAGGTTTGAAGATCCCGGACTGAGACCGGGTCTTCATGGATGGGGCGGGGGGTGCAGGCGGAGGCGGGTGGTTAAGTGGGGCTACCTGCGAGGGGGGAAGGAGAGGGTTTTGGTTTGCGGCAGGCTGTGCGGCGGGCGCCGCATTGTGCTGCGCCCGCCGCCAATCAAATTGGGCAAGGGTTTGGGTTGCGGCGGGCTGTGCGGCGAGCGCCGCCAGGGGAGATGACCCCGCTGCATGGGTTGCTGCGGGCGCAGCATTGTGCTGCGCCCGCCGCCAATCAAATTGGGCGGGGGGTTGGTTTGTTGCGGGCGTTGTTCCGGATGAAGCTTGTTGAAATATGTGGCGAAGGAGGGGTGGGAAGTCGTCAGAATTGGGTGATGTGGATGGGTTGGGAACAACAGGGGTGGGTGGTGTGGCGAAAGGGAAGGTCTGTTCGTCGAAAATCACATGGCGCGAAGTGACAACCCGATTGGTATCCAAGCGAAGACAACGGTAGCCTCGATGGTGTGGGGAGATGCCCAAGAAGACACATTTGGTGGAACGTGGGGAGAGCTTGTGATGGGCGGTGGCACTCATGTTGGGGAAACAGAGACATCCAAACACTCTAATGTGATCGTAGGACGGGTAGCGCTTGTAGAGTGTCAAGGTTGGGATGGAGTTGCCAATTGCTTTGGAGGGAAGTATATTGTGGAGATAGGTGGCCATGTGAAGTGCCTTAACCCAAAAGGAGAGGGGGAGAGAGGCGTGATGTAGGAGTGTTCGAGTTTTGTCATTGAGGGTGCGGAGGATGCGTTCTGCCTTGCCATTTTGTGGAGAGGTTTGAGGACAAGAGAAGCGGAGGGCTATCCCCTGGTGTTGACAAAAGGAGCGGACGACAGTATTGTCAAATTCGCCTCCCATGTCGCACTGAATAGCCTTGACAGGCAAATTGAATTGCGTGCGGACAAATGTGTGAAAGTTTACAATATGACTTTGTGTTTCCGATTTGTGGTGTAGGGGAAAAACCCAAACAAAATTGGTGAAATCATCAAGGACAACCAAATAGTATCGAAAACCACTAGCACTTGGAATAGGAGATGTCCACAAGTCACAATGTATAATATCAAATGGTGCAAAAGTATGGGAATGGGAGAGACTAAAGGGTAGTCTTTTGCTCTTGGTAATTTGACATGAAGAACAAACGGCGGAGGCCTTATGACAAGAAATAAAATGGTTTGAACGGAGAGTGTCCAGGACATGGTCGCCAGGGTGTCCTAGACGAGCATGCCAGACGTCCGAACGGAGAATGATGTTGGCAGAGGGGACGGCGAGAGGTGTCTGACTGGCTGCGGTGGTTACTGGGTATAAGTCTCCTGAGCTATTGCACCGCATTACTGGGGTGCCCGTACGTAGATCCGTCACAAGAAAACCAAACGGGTCAAATTGAATCGCCACGTGATTATCGATGGTGAATTGGCGAACGGAGATAAGGTTTTTGACAATGGCAGGGGCAAGGAGCACATTATTGAGTTTCAAAGGACAGTCAGTGGGTAGGGTAGCAGGGCCCGAACCAACAATTGGAATACGATTTCCGTTCCCGACATAAACCGAAGGCAAAGTGCTAGAATTAAAAACAGTTTGTAGGTTACCTGGATTGTTCGTCATGTGAGAAGAGGCCCCGATATCCATATACCAATTGCCGTCCAGCTGCTGAAGACCCAAAGGGGCCGTGGGTTGCGACAACGACGCCGCTGGTTGTGTTGTAGACAGCGCCTGTGGTGGAGGGTGGGGAACCGGGTAGCAGTAGGGTTGCTGCAGGTAGGGTAGCGGGTAGCCGGCCCAGGGTTGAGGCCAGTACGGCGAAGGGCTAGGTCGGGTGTCCTCCCTGAGTAGCATGTTGGGAGCGACGAGGAAAGGCGACATCGGGGAATTGACTGTGTCGGTCATTGCGAGGGGTTGGGGCAAGAGAGAGGCGGCGGCGGCGAAGAGCGGCGGCGGCAAGGGTGCAAGGGGCAGCGGTGGCGGCTAGGGGTAGCGGCGGCGGCTGCGACGGCTAGGGCGGCGGCGGCCTTGGGGGCGGCGGCGGCAGGAAGGGGTGGCGGCGGCGGCTTAGGAGCGGCGGCGGCGGCGGATCGTAGGTGTGAAACGAAAAATTAGGGTTTCACACAAGGCTGTGATACCATGTAAGTGTTTGGAGAACTGAGTCCTTAGTGGATCTCAAAGGCCTACTCCTGTATATATATCAATGGGTGACAACCCTGAGAGTACAATCGTAACTGTACATGATATGGACATATATAAATAATATAATGCTAACAAATAAGGTCTCTAAAAATAGCAATAAAAAAAGTTCCAACACTTGAGAGTTTCCCGTCTAAAACACTGACAGCTGCAAAGAATGTGATTTTCAGCCAATCTCTAGGTCGAATCTGGAAAAACCTTCAACAGCAAGGTTGTAGATCTCTTCGTCTTCGTTCCGACAAGGTATGACACGATCCAATCCGATTAATATTGAATCCGTACGACCCATTTTACTGAGACGTCGAAAAGCTGTCAAATGCTGAACGAATCTAAAACGTCAAGCTTCCACCTTTGGTTCTTCTCCCATGGTGGAGCCTTCTTCTTCCTCTTGAGGAAGACAACATTCTCGTGATCTCGAATCATAGGTCCATCCCCAAGTATAGGCGTGTTCGGAGGTGTCTTGGATGGTCCCACATCACATACTTATTGTCGAAGTTGGTGAGCTTGTCGAGAGTAGCCCATGCGTCTACCGGTGTCATCTTCAGATACTCATATTGAGTATATTGGTTGATCATGTCCTTAGCGGCCAGATCAAGAGAATTGTAGAAGATCTCCTGAACGACATAGGGTGGCTGCCCATGTGTAGGGCAAGATCTCAACAGGTCTTTGTATCGATCCCATGCTTGTGCCAGTGGCTCCCCGGGCTTTTGTTTGAAACCCGTGATCTTCTGTCTGAGGAGTGCTGTCTTGGTGGGAGGAAAGAATTTGTTGAGGAACGCGTTCCTAACTTCTGCCCATGTTGTGAGGGATCGCGCAGGGAGACCTTCAAGCCACTTCAATGTTGGACCGGCAAGAGTCCAACGGAAAGCTTTCATCTTGACATATTCCAGAGTAGTACCTTCAGCAAGAGTATGGAACATATCAGAAAATTGATAATATGTTCAAGAGGGCATTCATTAAACCTTCCGTAAAAAGCATTATTCTTAATTTCAATAAGGAAGGCAGTGCGAATCTCAAAATTATTTTCAGGGATTAGAATAGCCGATTCAGGCACGACAAGAGTCGGGTGCACGTAATCCTCTATAGTGGTAGGGTATTGGGAAAGCTCAACTTCTGCCTACCTCTTTAGTTCGGGTTCCTGCTCCGTGCGTGCTCTTTCAGCGGTGAGAGCAATATTTTTGGCTTCTATTTCCGCTTGAAATCTCTCTATCAGCTGGGCTTGTGTTTTTGCGGCCGCCATGACTCTTTTTAATTTAGCGTGGACGTGTATAAGGTGTTCCGGATTGTCTAAGGTGTCAAACTCAGGTTGTTGACTAGAACGGCGCATACACTGCAAAAAGAAAACTCAAAAGAAACGTGAGATCTAACTACCTAAGGCGCGAATGATAGCTTCCTCGGCAACGGCGCCAATTTGTTGTAGGGGGGAATCGAATTCAATAAATAAGAATATAAATCAAACCAGATTCGTGCCCACGCAAATAATTACAAGACTCCCTCCCGATGTAGCAGCAGGAAGTCAGGTTCGATCCTCGAGGAAGCTGGTCAGTGGATCTCAGGTAGCGGAGGAATCTCACGAACGGTGATCGACCACAGGAGCACTCGACCTCGACTAGGTGGTAGTCGACAGGGGTCAATACAATCGATTTCGAGCAACAGAAGACGTTGGGTGGTGGTCGACGTCGACAAGCCCTACTCGACGTTGAGTAGATCTAGGCGTAGTCAAGTAACCTGTGGAGTTCTGCAGAAACATAAGCAACAACGATCTTGCTCGATCGAAGGTCAGTAGTCGACGTCGACTAGGGTCTAGTCGAAGTCGAGCAGAAACAGTAACTAAACTAATGCAAATCTCGAACTTTAAACAATGTATGAAAAAGACTTCCAAGATCGGGGTTTGCAACAACGATAACCAAACATGCATAAGGCAAGAATAAGAGATAATCATGCAATCACATCGAAGGATTAAGCTTTCCCCTTTTCCAACAATTTAGACAACTCTTTCAAGAAACCCATAATTGTATCTACCAATTTTATGTTTATAATCCAAGTTGTTAACATGGATCTCTATTAAATAGGCAATATACATATAAAAGGTAGTAGATGCTCTAAACACAATAAAGATCAAATCTTTACCTCAAACACGCTTGGCTATCGCCGGGCTCACCCTGACCCTAGAAGTGGATGAACTACTCGCGCTTCATCATAATTAAAGACAATAATAATAACAAGAAACTAATTTGCATTAAAATAATAAAAGAAAGTACAAACCGAACAAAGCCAGATCACTTTCGCTCCTTTGCTCCACTCGGCCTCTCTTTCTCTCCCTCCTTCTCTTCCTAAGATTGAATGTATGATGGAATGAATAAAAATCAGCCCTATAGGTTCTATTTATAATGCTAAATCCTTGCTCTCAAAGGACATGAAACTCTATCTAATTTCTAAAGATAAAACTTAAATAAAAGGGAACATTTATCTCAAAGGAAAGCTATCTAAATATCTTCAAGTGGATAAAATCCTTCTCCCCATAGATAGATCTTGATAGAACATGATGGATCCAGCCTTACTTCGTGCCCAAGTATGCTCGGAATGGCTCAACAGACTCACGGCCCAAAATCGCGTAGTCGACTTCGAGTAAAGCATGGTCGACTTCAAGTAGCATGTACTCGACTTTGAGTAATCTTCACAGCTTCTCGATCTGGTTCTCTTCCTTGAGCTTGTGTGCGGTTCAGTCTTGTTCGACATCGAGTAAGGTACTCGACGTCGAGTACGTATTGAACTCGAGTTGTCTTCTTCTTCCGTCCTCGATCAAGTCTGCTTCAGCTGTAGTCGACTTCGAGTAGAACCTGGTCGAAGTCGAGTAGAATCCCGTCTTTTGGTTTCGTCTCAGAATGGCTCCAAATTTTGCAATATCAAACCAAAACTTGCGTAGACCTCTATTTATGACAAATAAGCTTATACTACACAAATTCAACATGGTATAAAACATGGACATCAGAAATATATAATAACATCCGAAAATAATATATGCGTATAATACAGGTTTTGTATTTTATCAACACATCTAAAGCTTCATGACCTTTGACACAACCTATATGTCAAAGTCTTTGAGACCATTTCCGATTTTCATCAAGGGAGTGGAGTTATCAATCTCCCCCTTGATGAAAGACAAAACATGTGCATCCCTGTAACTTAGTCAAGCAGATATATCATAAGGCAAAATCGGACTAAGTACCTGCATGGGTTAGACAAATGTTGGATCATATAAGTTTTAAGGCCAATGAAAACATCCAACAAAATAAGGTCTTCCAAGACTCTGGTTCACAAAAGTTTCAAAGTCTAACCATCAAATCATCTCCCCCTTTTTGTCTTTCAACAAAGGGAGGAGCATAAAAACAGTCACCAAACGTTTTGAAAAACAAGGCCATCGGTGTTTAGATCATGGGCTAGGACAGGGGTTTAGGTTTCATCGTCTTGAGCAGCATCCGTGAACAGCAACTTCAACTCATTCAACAGCTTGGCCATCACGCCCATCTCCAGCAACAACTCTCGGCGCAACTCCTTGATGTCCAGGAGAACTTCCTCCAGACCTAAATCTAGATTTTCCATGCGCTCGTCGATGGTAGAGGCAGTGGGAAGAGTTTTTGAGGGAGAGGCGAGACTCCAAGTCCCTTGAGGGGACTGAGTGATGCCAATCTTCTCAAAGCTCTTGGAGTCAAATTTATCCATATGATGTTGTTGTTCTTCATTTTCAAAATCAATTTTAGAAGCTTTGAAGACGTGGGTTAAAAGGTTTGCGAATGGGAGGAGGGGTTCCTTTTCTGGCTTTGCGGGTGTGAGACATGGATCCTAGAATGGTATTGGCCAGATCAAGATCATGGCCATTCAATATTTGGTATAGGAGGACCATAGGATTGTTAGTGAGGAGGGAGCCATAGATGATTCGGGGTAAAAGACATCTCACAATGATGTTGAAGATGATTTTGGCTTCAAGTGTGAGGGACGAGTGGGTGAGTTGTTTGGTGGTGCTGCTTGATGCTTCGGGGAGCAGGTATTTGGATCGGGCAAGAGCAACACACTGGTCTTTTGTAGGGGTTTCAGGGGAGGGTAGACAAGGTTTAGGAAGGCCAAGGAGTTCAGCGAATCCAAGGGAGTTGAACATGATTCTAACTCTTTTGACGATTGACTCCACAGTCCAACCGTCAGCAGTGTGTTTGGCTTTGAGGTTTATTATGTAGAATAGACGGGTGAGTTGGAGGTAGTACTTAGATTCAAGGTTCAGAAGGGTCGAGGCAGAGGTTTATTTGAGAAGTGGGATGCAGGGTAGGTTCAAAGCTTCTAAAAAATCAAGATCAATAAAATCAGAACTACAAATCTTACGAGTTCTAAACTCGTCTACCCATTTGCCAGCCATCTCGACATTCTCAAACCAGGAGGAGGGTAAGGATTGGTTTACCTGGATAAGTGCAGGGGGGATCGGCGTTCTTCCTTCAAGCTTTTGTAGAAGCAGTCGACTTGACAAACGCATTAAAGCTTCTGAGAGTGGCTTTCCTCGAGCGCTTGGGAGGTGGAGACTTCTTGGCTTTAGTGGCTTTGCGCTTCTTTGGAGATGGGGGAGGAGGAGGAGGAGGAGTAGGAGAGGGAACAAGTTTTGGCTCCTCTTCCTTTTCTTCCTCAGACCCCGAGTCCTCAGCAGACACTTCAGCCTCATCTCCCTCGGCCTCTTCGTCATCATCAACAGTCTCGTCGTCCTCCTCTTCCTCTTCCTCTAGTTCCTTTACAGTGGGAACCGCCTTCTCTGCTTCTCTTTGCGCCTCTTTCTCGGCCTCTTTCCTTGCTTTCTCAGCCTCTTCCTCAGCCTTTTTCTTTCTCTGGGCCTCTTCCTCGGCCTCTTTTGCAGCATCTCGCTCTAGAATCTCATCAAGATCTTCCTCTTTCTCCTCTTCCTCAGCAATGATCTTTCTCTTTCCCTTTAGCTTTGCACTGAGTGACTTCTTTGTCGGGCACTTCAAGGACCGTTTGATTTTGGCAATGGTGCTCTCAGGGACGGTGCTCGGGACAGTGCTAGGGACAGTTGTTTGAGGAGTAGGTTCGGGTTGAGGGGAAATCACAAGGGGAGTCTGACGCCCTTTGGGGGTAGCGTCAAGGCGTTTGGGTGTGGAGACCTTTTTGGATTTGGGTGCCATGGATGGGATTCGGTGAAACTTCCAGAAAAAGGTTGAAGGAGAAGGTTAAAGGTCGGAGGGTTTTGGTAGTTCTGGAGAGGTGATGAATAGTTAGGGTAAGAATGTGTGGTTTAAAAAGGGCGAGAGGGTAAGTTGATGGGACAGATTTGTAGTTCCAATGGTAATGTATAAAGAACTGATTTTGAAAAGATCTGATTTACCAAATAATTCAAAATTCAAACCATCCTTTCAAATCATAAAGGCAAGAGAGGATATATCCAAAAAAAATTTCCATAAATAAAATGTACTCGGATAAAAGATTTTTTGGAAAATAAAATAGGTAATGTATAAAGAATGTTAAAATCCATTAAAACTATATTTGATCAAATATCTAATAAGATATCAACCAAATATATGATCCGTTAAATGTGATCTACCGATCAGTTCACAAACTTTGACATGAATCTCAAAGGCCTTGACACTGAGTAGAAGTTTTCTTTCGTAAAGGGAAAGCTCCCCCTACGAAAGTGCATCCCTGTTAAGCATTCCGATCTCACGTCTAATGAAGGTGAACCTGTCCTCTGCCAATGGCTTAGTAAAAATGTCAACCCATTGATAATCAGTTGAAATAAAGGATATGGACACATCACCTTTTTCGACATGGTCTCTAATGAAATGATGCCTTACATCAATATGCTTGGTCCTTGAATGTTGAACGGGATTCTTTATAATGGAGATGACACTTGTGTTGTCACACTTAATGGGAATGTCTTTGAGGTCGATGTCAAGATCTCTCATTTGTTGAGCTATCCAAAGGATTTGGGAGCAACATGCTCCATCTGCTATGTATTCGGCTTCGGAAGTGAAGAGCAACTAAGTTTTGTTTCTTTGAGTGCCAACTAATCAAGGATGCTCCTAAGAATTGGCAACATCCCGATGTGCTCTTCCTATCCACCTTATAGCCTGCAAAGTCTGCATCAGAATACCCAATTAGTGTAAAATCTCTTTGCTTCGGGTACCATAAGCCAAGCTTCTTAGTGCCATTGAGATATCGAAAGATCCTCTTCACATCCACTAGGTGAGATTCTTTAGGGTCACCTTGAAACCTAGAAAACATGTAAACACTAAACATGATGTCAGGTCTACTAGTAGTAAGATATAATAAAGATCCAATCATCCCTCGATACTCCTTTTGATTGACACTCTTCCCAGACTTGTCTTGATCTAGAGACAAGGTTGAGCTCATGGGTGTCTTGGCTGCTTTGGATTGATCTATCTTAAACTTCTTCAAGAAATCCTTAGTCTACTTGCTTTGGTTGACAAAGATCCCTTTCTTAGATTGATGAACTTGCAACCCCAAAAAGAAATTGAGTTCTCCCATTAAGCTCATCTCAAATTCACTGCACATAATATCAGAAAATTCCTTGCACAAAGATGTGTTAGTAGCTCCAAACAATATATCATCAACATATATTTGGATAACCAAGATGTCCTTTCCTTTGGTCTTGATGAAAAGAGTCTTGTCGATCAACCCCCTTTTAAAATCATTTTCTAAAAGATATTTTGACAGACGCTCATACCAAGCTCTTGGGGCTTGTTTCAAACCATATAGCACTTTGTCTGGTTTGTAAACATGATTAGGATATTCCGAACTTTCAAAACCTGGGGGTTGAGCCACGTAGACTTCTTCCTCTAAGAAGCCAATAAGAAATGCACACTTGACATCCATTTGATATAATTTTATGCCCATAAAAGATGCAAATGTTAATAAGATGCGAATGGCTTCAAGCCTGGCTACGAGAGCAAAACTCTCCTCGTAGTCGATACCTTCCTCTTGATTGTAGCCTTGAGAAACAAGCCTTGCTTTGTTCCTCGCGATCTTACCATTCTCATCTAGCTTGTTCCGAAATACCCAACGTGTGCCAATGACTAATTGATGAATTGGCCTAGGCTTCAAGGTCCAGACTTTGTTCCTTTTAAATTTGTTAAGCTCATTTTGCATAGAAATGATCCAGTCTGGCTCTTGAAGGGCCTCATCTACCTTTTTTGGTTCTACAAGAGAAACAAAAGCGTGAAAAGCACAGAGATCTTTAAGTTTAGAACGAGTTTGAACACTAGATGTAGGGTCAGAGATGATATCCTTTAATGAGTGTGATGAGGAGTATTTGAACTTTCTCTTGCTAGTCTCAGCTCCCTGGTTCATCACATCAACATGATTGATTTGTGGTACATCTGACTCCATGGATATGTTAGGCTCAGTTACAGTAGTTTCTGAAGTCTCAACACTTTTGGATTGGTCGCCAAGGGCTTTGGACTGAGCTTCAAGACCATGGGTCAATTCCTTAGTGTCAAGAATCTGATCCTGCACGTTCATCTTCTTTGTGTTCTTGGTAGCAATATCATCACCATCCTCATTCTCTGTATGGCAGTTAAGATCTAAATCTGCAACACTTTCACTCAAAGAACCGCCATTGCATTCATCAAATATAACATGTGTACTTTCCTCAACCATCTTGGTCCTTTTGTTGAAGATTCTATATGTTTTGCTACTTGTGGAGTAGCCAAGAAATATACCTTCATCACTACGTGCATCAAATTTCCCAAGGTTATCTTTTCCATTGTTATGAACAAAACAAGTACAACCAAAGGGTTTAAAATACGAAATAAGGGGTTTGCGGCCTTTAAAAAGTTCATAAGGAGTTTTCTTTAAGATGGAACGAATAAGACAACGATTCAAAATATAGTTAGCTGTGTTAACAACTTCAGCCCAATAGGTTTTAGGTAATGCATTTTCTAAAAGCATAGTCCTGGCCATGTCCTCTAGGGTGCCGTTCTTTTGTTCCACACCCCCATTTTGTTGAGGTGTCCTACGAGTAGAAAAATTATGGGAGATGTCATATTTAGCACAAAACAAATCAAACTGAAGTTGATCAAACACCCTACCATGATCACTTCGAATTGACACTATGGGCTCGTTTCGTAAAGTTTACAACTCCTTACAAAGTTTTGAAAATTCAAATAAGGCCTCTGATTTTTCTTCTCGAAAAATCATCAACAACAACAAGCATGTACTTTTTACCATTGGGAGATTTGACTCGCATAGGACCACATAAATCCATATGTAAAAGTTCAAAGGGTCTAGAAATACTAACAACCTTCTTTGGTTTGAAAGAGCTACGTGTTTGTTTACCTCGTTTGCATGTTTTGAACATATCAATACCTTTGAAGTTCATCTCATGTAGTCCTCTTACAAGCCCTTTGGACACAAGCTTTTGTAGTGTATGTGGGCTTACATGACCGAGTCTCCTGTTCCAGAGCCTTGGATCGTCCGTCAAAGCCTTTAGACAGGTTAAGCTTCCTTGTGCCACTTGCTCAGCATTCACAGCATAGATGTTGTTATAGCGATAGGCAGTTAGAACTACTTCACATGTATCTTCTCTGCGCACTAGACATCTTTTCTTGTTAAATCCAACATCATTACCACTATCACATAGTTGAGAAACACTAAGAAAATTATACTTCAAACCATTAATAAGATAAACATTTTTAATGCTATGGTTAGGATCAATCCCAACACTACCGATACCAATGATGTCACACTTTCCTTTGTCACCAAGAGTGATTGTTCTAGTGGATTGCTTCTTTAGATCATGGAAGAGAGACCTCTTCCCAATCATATGTCTAGAGCAACCACTATCAATAATCCACTTTTGCTCTTTCACCTTGGTGATCTCCTGCAAGGCAAAAATCAATATTTGTGGCTAGACCAATAAGCAAATTTAGATCCACTATTGGGATAATCCATATTTGGTAAAATAGTGCCTTTGAGGACCCAAACTTGCGTTATCCGTTCTTTTCTCAAGTGAACAGGAAATGTATTGCAAATAAAATGTGGATCCTTTCTTTTATAGGGGCAGGTCTCTCTTACATGTCCCTTTCTTGCACAATGGTGACATATAGGAGAGGTTCTGCTTCCTTTTGCCTTCAGAAAAGTGGTAATGTGTTGCTTCTTTAAAAACCTCAGGTTGTAGCCAATACCACTTTTGTTTAGAGAACATTGTTGCTCACCCAACATCCTATCAAGAGTGCCTTTGGACTTGGTAAAACTTATGAGGGTTGTCTGTTGGTCTTGAATCTTCTTATTCATAGAGATCTTCTCGTTCTCTAAGTCATGGTGTTCACTTTTTAGAGACGAGAGATCTTGCTTGAGTTTAGATTTCTCTGAGTCAAGAGTCTTGACTTTAATGTCAGGACCTGAATAAGAGGTTTCAAGACTTTTGACCCTCATCGACAGTTTCTCAATAGTTCTTTCCAGGTCCACGGTTTTCTTAATAAGAGTGTTGGTTTGGGCAATAAGTTTCTCTTCATTGACAATCATATTAAAAAGGAATTCCGATAGTACCTCTTTTGGACTTGCTATGAGTTCTCTCACAGTTACCTCAAGTTTCTCATCGTGGGATTCATCTCCTGAGGCCATTAGACAAAGGTTGGCCTTTTCATCATCGGAGTCTGAGTCACCTGAGTCAGAATCACTCCAAGCTGCCACCATGGCTTTCTTTTCCATCTATCACCTTTCTTGAACTGGCTCTTATTCTTTTGAGGACAGTCTTTAACTAAATGGTCTGTTTCACCACATTCAAAACAAGACAAAGGTTTAGTCTTCTTGTCATATTTGTTGTATTGAGACTTACCTCAAATTTTAGAAGAATCTAATCCATCTTTGTTGTTGAATTTCTTCTTTATTTTGAGGATTCAAGAAAGACCCCTTGTAATGAGAGCAAAGAGATCATCCTTATCATCATCCTCATCTTCAGAATCAGACACATCTTTGGGCTCATCCTTCTTATACTTGAGTGCCAAGTTCTTAGTTCTAGTTGGAAGTTCTCCATCGCCTTCATTGAGAATCATATCATGTGTGATCAGTTTCCCAAGCAAGTCATCAAGGGGTAGAGTGGTGAGATTCTGGGCTTCTTCTATGGCTGTCACTTTCGGGCCCCATTTGTCTTTTGGGACGCACCTCAATATCTTCCTCACTTTCTCAACATTCTCAAAGGTCTTGCCGAGAGAGTCAAGGTTGTTCGTGATTTCCATGAACCGTGTGAACATGGCCTTAATAGACTCATCAGGCTTCATTTTTAAGATTTCATACTTTCGAAGGAAGATGCTGATCTTGGTGTCCTTCACTTGACTGGTTCCTTCGTATGTGACAACCAGCTTGTCCCAAATCTCTTTAGCCGACCTACAAGATGAAATACGGTTAAAGTCATCAGTACTAACACCACAATATAGTAAGTTAATGTCCTTGTAGTTCTTGGAGACGAGTTCAAGACCCGCTTGGATGAATTCAGCCTCAGTCTTCGCCACTTTGCTTCCATTTGGTCCGTCTTTCACATGAATCTTCGGACCATTCTCTATAATGTTCCAAAGTTCCAGATCTTGATCTATAATGAGCATTTTCATCAAGGACCTCCAGTGGACGAAGTTGTTTCCTACAAAGAGTGGTGGTCTACAGGTAGACCTCCCTTGTGCAAATCATCTGATTGCTTCACCAGACCTGATAAAAAACTCACAAGATTGTTAGATCAAAAGCAGTGAGTAAAGCTCTGATACCAATTGAAACACTTGCAAAACCCTTTGAGAGTAAACTTAATTCTTTCTTTTGGAAAACCTGAATCACAAAAGAGTTATACAATTTGAAACAAGTGTGGAAATATGGTAAAGCAATAAGTAAAGAATACAATGAATTGTTAACGAGGTTCGGCTCCTTAAAGGCTTAGTCCCCGCCTAGGGTTCTTCCACAACCCTAGGATTCAACCGGCTTTATTGATTCACAAGACTTATGATGGACGGTTTTTAGTCGCGTAAACCGTATCAAAATAAATTCGAACCTACCTAACTAATGTAGTGTGGTAAGCACGAGTCGATCCCACAGAGAATCAAGTTATTTCTGAGTTAAGTTTATTTACCAATTAATAGGAAAAGGAGGGTTTTTGGGTGGTGAAAATAAGAAAGAAAATAAAATAAACTATAAACAAATTAATGCAAAACAATTTAGAGAAAATCGTTCTACCTACAACTATCCACTTTATTTTGTTGAATTGATATTGTAACTTCCTCTTGTTCTTTTATGATTCCTATGAATGCCCTTGTCCCGACCTAATATAGTTACTAGTCCAATCAGTCCTAGAAACCCTTATCAATCGAACAGTCCCTAAAGAAGGATTTAACCCAATTGATAGCTTTAAGATAAGAGATTAACCAAGGTATTTGCAGTCCCTAAAGAGGGATTTAACAACACATCCAACTTCCTACCCATCCAATTAGTTCAATCAGCCCTAAAGGGATAAGTTTGCCACTTGGGTTAATGTTCGCAATCAGGAATCTACAAAACCCTAGCAATTTAATTGATTCTACCAAGTTGATCAGACAAGATAAAATAAAACAATCAATCATTCAAGCACAAAGAAGTCGCAACATTCAATATAGGAAATAAGGAACAAGAATTAGAAACTCACAACTCAATCAAGCAAAGCTTCAAATTGTAGACAGAACGGGAGAGTTTAGGTCTCCATAAAAACAAAACAAAAGACAATTAGGGTTAGAGTTGTAAACAGTATTCGGCCGTGGTCACTGTTAGTTCGGCTTTTTTCTTCTGAACGGTGTATATGAATGTATATATAGATATTGCAACTGATCCTAACTATCTATCTAATGTTATATAATATTGATATATATCTAATATTCTCTAATTCAGTCTATCTAACTAATCCTAATTTAAATCTAAATATAATAAGGGGCGTTTTGCAAAATGGCCACGAAATTGGACCTAATTTGCGAAATAGCCGCGTTTTGGGACAATTTAGGGAAATAGACGCGAAATTGGGGCCGGATCAATTCGACATCTTTGGAGGTGGTTGCGGAGGTGTTGAGCTCGCCGGATCCGAGATCTCCTCTAGCGAGATCTGGACTCAAATCGCCGGCGTCGAGGAGGAGAGGACGAGCTCAGAGATTGATTACTCTGGCTCCCCGGATCCATGGCGATCGAGGAAGGTCGAGCGAGGCACGGATCTCTGATCTGAGCCGAGGTCGAGCGAGGCGGAGCGAGCAAGCGAGGGAGGGATGCGGTGGTGAGAAAGCGACGGAGCGAGGGAGGGATGCGGTGGTGAGCGAGGGAGGCCGGAGCGATGGAGCGAGGAAGGGCCGGCGTGCGCGCATCTCTTCTTCGCAGAATTGGGAGGAAGAAGAAGATGTTTTGATAAAATTACAAAAATTACCCTACAAATATGATAAATTAAAAAAACTAGCTATATTTTATGATGTGATCCATAATTTATATTTTTTTTTTATTTTTGCACAACAAAATGTTATATTTGCACAATATACAATTATATTTACACAATTTACGGTTATATTTGCACAACAAAATGTAAAATAAAATAAATAAATAAACTAAACTCGGGTCATATTTGCATAAAATAAGATCATGTTGAGAATAATTTCACAAGTCTCGATTGTCGTGCAACTCTTAAAACAGAGTCGTGCAAATCTTAAAACAGAGTCGTGCAACTCTTACAACAGAGTCGTGCAACTCTTACAACAGAGTCGTGCAACTCTTAAAACAGAGTCGTGCAACTCTTACAACAGAGTCGTGCAACTCTTACAACAGAGGCGTGCAACTCTTACAACAGAGTCGTTCAACTCTTACATCGTATGTTGTGCAAAATATAATGTTTTAGTGATGACATCGTTTTTATGTGAAATTTATATGTGCTGACATCGTGCAACTCTTACAACATAGTCGTGCAATGCTTACAACAGAGTCGTGCAACTCTTTAAACACAGTTGTGCAACTCTCATTTCACCAATCTACCGTGTTGTGCACTTATTCTCTATTGATGAGCAACTATTAAAACAGAGTCATGCATCTCTTAAAACAGAGTCATGCAACTCTTACAACAGAGTCGTGCAAATATAAGAGTACGTTGTGCAAATATAAGCGTAAATTGTGCAAATATGACCCAAATCTAGTTTTTTTTAAAAAAAAAACATTTTGTCATGCAAATATAAGAGTACGTTATGGAAATTTAACCATAAGTAGTGCAAATATATAACATTTTGTTGTGCAAAAATAAAAAATATAGTATATTATGGATCAAATAATTAAATATAGATACTTTTTTTAATTTCTCATATTTCTAGGGTGATTTTTGTAACTTGACATAAAATTCCTTCTCCTTCCTACGGTTATACGATTATTAGCAAGAGGAACATGTCGATCGGCGCCGGCTCGCAATTGGAGTTCCTCGTTCAAGATCGGCGCCGGATCAGAGTCGAAGAGGAACAAAACGATCGGAATCGAAGAGATCGGATCCGGTATCGCTCCCCGATTCAAGATCGGATCCGGCGCTCGGTCGCCGCCGCTGGCTCTGCTCCGCCTCGTCGCTTCTCGCTCCGCCTCACTCAATGGCCGGATTTGAGCAACAACTCCCTCGGACGATCCATTCCAGTTCTTCATATCCGACGCCGAAGAAGCTTCGCTTCCAGATCCGGCGACGAGCGAGAGGGCGAGGACGAGAGAGCGAGAGGACGAGCGAGCTCAAGGAAGCGGCCAGAGAGATCGAGGTAGCCGGAGAGATCGAGAGAGCGAGAGATCTGAGCGAGCGAGAGAAAGGAGAGAGACACAAGGCTATTTTGCAAAATTGTCCAAACACGCGTCTATTTCGCAAAAACGTCCAATTAATGTGCATATTTTGCAAATTTTTTCATATAATAATAATAGTAACGTGAAAGAGCCAGCACTTGAAAGTCACGACGTGGGCTCTCTTCGTAAGCATTTCATCGGCGCTTGGCGATCCATAATTTGAGCAATCCGCAACTCCTCAGACCTTGTATAATTTGTCCAATACAACTTATTTCGAATTTGCTCCAAAATACCTGAAATCAATAAAAACACGGGTGTAGACTCCGAAAACTAAATAATAATAAATAAGCTATAAAACATGTGAAAATGCTCTAAAATAATATGCAAATATATATTTAAACATGACTAAAATAGACTCGATCAAACTACCACATGCTTAGACTTTTGCTTGTCCTCAAGCAATGAAAAACAAATATAGAATTAATCATCCCACAAATAAGATCTTCATGTTGTAGTTTTAGAAAAGCAACATCAAGCATTAGGAACCATGAATAAGAGAACAAATATCCTAGAAAGTATATAAGCGATCCAATAGTAAAAGCAAATTTAATTCAACCTCACCGGGATAATGTGTTTCACTCAAGCTCTCATGTGTTTAGGCTTTAAAGTACAACTCCTAACTCAATCCAAAATGCTTTATACACCGTGAATGTGATTACTTGCAAACAACATCATGAGGACTTTTATAGGGTTGTAATGGGGCTTTGGTAGGAACATAAGGCATGAGAAATATTTAGGCTTGTGGTGCTAAAAATCCGGGAAAAAGAAACAACAATCAACCAGAACAACAGCAAAACTTCCATACTTCGCAAACCATTCCAATAACATAAACTCCAATACACATCAATAAGCACTCTTAGATTTCAATAGCCACACAACTCATGCAATTTCGCAATTTGGATGATGACTTTTTTTTTTCTTTTATGCTTACTTTTGCCCCTAGGTGAATTTTATCCTCCCTAGGTCCAAGCTTACTAGACTTTTACTCCTAAGTGAATTTTATCCTCCTTAGGCCCCTAGTAATAAGTCATCTCTATTATGCAAGAAGGGTTACCTTATTTTGGCTATGCCTCTCGCAATGCACAACCATACATACATCATCTCCACTCATAGCAACTCCAACATAAAGATTTTTCACCAATTCTCCTCCTAATTCCTGGATAGGGTCGGGCTAATCATTGGCTATGATATATTTTTGTGGAGCTATCAAAAAGAATAGGTTGTAAGGCTCGGATGGGTTTCAAGCAAAGGATAATATGTAAGGTAGACAGGGTATAATATGGCTAAAGAAAACATGCCTCAATCATTTGAAATTCACAAGTAACAAACATGTGCAATACGGTATTGAAATAAGAAGCATATGGAGAGTATAATCACACAATAAAAGCAAAAGGGAAATAATTACGAATATTCCCTATAAGGCCAAAAACTCACAAAGGGTTGTATTTTTTGCTAGATTTCAATTTAACCTCAACTATGAACCATATTTGCTCAATTATATTCACAAATCATGCTCCATAAATCATTTTCATTCAATTCAATCAATTCATGGGATTTATGCATTAAGATAATAAAAATAAATTAGAGGACAAACTAAACCAAGATGGGTAATAACACCTAAATTCAATGAAATGCATAACAAAAATTGAAAAAACAAAAAATAGAAAACTAACATATATATAAAGACGGAGCTACATTTGAATTCCCCACCCCATGCTTAAGATGTTACTTTGTCCTCAAAGTAAAGAAGAAGAATAAAAGAGGTAGAGGAAACTCACAAAGTAATCAGGCATTCAAGACAAATCATTCAGCTCAAGAAGAGGTAGTGGTGTAGGCTCCGAACATCCCCTAAAATTCAGCAACTTCTCTTAGTTATAGGACCTGTCCAACACCACAAACAGGAACAAAAACAAGCCAAACTTGCATAGAAATCAGCCACCAATTCAGTCAAGTAACAAAGGAATATCAAAGAATAAAATTCAGCAAGATAGATAACTATTCCTAAGTACTAACACCCTTAAATATGATAAAAGACTAGAAATTACAGCCTTGGGTGTTGAAGCAGAAGCTTTCAGCAACAACTTGGATCCAATTCACATTGTGAAACGTCTTGGAGTCGGAAAAATATAGGCAGTGTCCTTTGCAATTTGTCCTGCCCAAAACAAAAGACAAAGAAAACACACCACAACCAAACACATTCCAACATCCAAGAAAACTATATCATCCAAGAAAAAGAAATACAAAACCATATATATAAAAAATCAGCTTTCTCAGTACCTACTTAATAACTTATGACAATTTAAAAACATGGAATTCAAGTAATTTCAGGAAGCAAGAACTGAGTAAGCAAAAATTGAAGCATGGACACCATCTCAAAGTAGCTAGACTTGTCTTGATAATAGCACTTGACAATAACAAAAATCAGCCCTATAGATCATGCTCATCCATATTTTGCAACAAAATTCATGAAAATAAAATTGATATGGACACAGGGAGCATGAAACACACGAGAATTAGAGGCATGGGAAGACTAGATTTCAGATCATTTGCACAAATCATAAATAGAAACTTTAACCACACAGGATATCTTAGCTCAAGATTTTGAAATAGCACAATTCAATCAAACAAACTTTATCATGGGAAGTTCAAATAAAACAAACACCCCATTTATAGCCATCAGCAAATTAGAGTAGGAGCTATCAATCCTGAAATAATCAGCCCAAAATAGGACAATAGAGCAACACTAACAACTTTACTAAGGCAAGAAAAATCTCCAACAGCAAACATCATCATCAACACTGCAGATCATCAGCTCAAAATATGCGCTTCAACAACAAACATCATCAATTGTTCATCCAAGGCTCAGCAACTCACAAATTCAGCATAGAAAGACATGTGCTCACCCGTTGAAATCGAAGCCGATGTCTCTTGGTGGTCGACAGGAGATTGGCGCGGCGAGGCAATGCAGCGGTGAGAGGCTGGTGGTCCGGCGATCGCTGGGCTTCAGGACGGAGTGCGGGAGGAGGTAGATGGTGAAGTCGGAGATGGTGGCTGGCGGAATCGGAGACGGTGGATGCGGGTGGCCAGAAGGAAACGGATCAGAGGAAGACAGCAGGGCGAAGGGCGAAGGAAGGAGGGGAAATCCCGGCGCGGGTAGATCCTGGTGATCAGAGGAGGACAGCGGTGGTGGGAGGCGACGAGGAGGAGGAGGATGAGAGGAATGGGAGATACTCTGGTGGAGGGCGCCCGCGACTAGCAAGTGACAGGTCCGGCTAGAGGAGGCATAGATCTGGGCGGAGTCGATGGTGTTGGCAGCCGGAGACCATCGGAGGATGAAGAGGCTGAGGCCGGTGGGGTGGAGAGAGAGAGACGGCGCTGGCTGAGGGTTAAGAGGAAGATGCCGGCTTGGGAGAGGGAGATCCCGACTAGGAGGGTGTGTGGTGGTGCGCAGCGGTCTCAGAAAACCGGCGGTTGTAGGGAAGAAGGTCTGGGAGAGATACAACGAACGGAGGGGAGGATGCGGGGGCGGCGCTCAGGAGGGTTGAGATGGGTAAAGAGAAAGGAAAGAACGAGGGAGACACAGGTTTTTTTTTTTTACGAAATTAAAAAAAAATAAAACATATGTATATAAAAACTAATTCTAACTTAAAATAAAATGAAGAATTGAAAAAAAAATATACCTTGGTTTCTTTTCAACCTCTCTAAAGATCAGACATTGTTAACGCCCTCAGTAGCCTATCATATTCCTGTGCACATATCTTACAAGGCACATCATAGCACAATAAATTGAAAGTATAAAATGTGAAACTTAAGACCCCTTTCAATGCAGAAGGAATATGATACCACCAGCACAGTTCCGCTGGTGGTTTTTCAAAATAGCAATCAAAAGGATCAACATAATCACCATTACCTTCAAGATTGCAAAAGTTTACCTTTATTATCTCTTGAGCCTCAGTTGAGGGCTCTAGACTTGGTTCATCAATGGGCGAGCTCAGAATGGATGGTGCAGATGGAGTAGGAGACACATCACATGTAACCTCATGTGTCGACTAATGAGATTCTAAGTCAGGAAGCACTAGACCCTTTCCTCCATCGTCGAAGACACTATCGTTGTCTGCAACCAATTCCTCTTCTTCTTCGAAGCTCCTTTCTTTCTCACCTTTTTCACTTAAAATCTGAATGAGTTAGCTCATCTGATTCTCCAAGTTTGTACAGCGGCTCATTTGCTCCTCCAATTTTCCGATTCGGCTCATTTTTCTTTCCTCTAACTGCTGCACCACTTGAGTAAGAGTGTGCAATGGATCCTCCAGGTGTGTGACAGAGTCCTCCATCGGCGGAGAAGACGTAGCGAGCAAGACTTCTTGTGAAACATGGTAATCCATATAACAGAAAAAATCCCACAACCCCGACAATCCTCCTAACCGTTTCAGGCCTCCGTTACTCATGTACTCAGTAAGTGCTCGCGTCTCAACAGTCATCCCATCAAGTATGCAAATAATCATATCTCGGATGCTGAATTGATAACCCCATTAACCAAGGTCGTCAACATACTCATGCAATCTAGTGAAGTATTGGTGAAAGTTAGTAGAAAGGGTGTTGTGAACCGTAAGATAGGCTCACAACGGGTTAGATATATGCACAAAAATCAATAAATATACAAAACAAAGAAATAAACTTGATTCCCCGGCAACAGCGCCAATTTGATGGACAGTTTTTAGTCGCGTAAACCGTATCAAAATAAATTCGAACCTACCTAACTAATGTAGTGTGGTAAGCACGAGTCGATCCCACGGAGAATCAATTTATTTCTAAGTTAAGTTTATTAACCAATTAATAGGAAAATGGGGATTTTTGGGTGGTGAAAATAAGAAAGAAAATAAAATAAACTATAAACAAATTAATGCAAAACAATTTAGAGAAAATCGTTCTACCTACAATCATCCACTTTATTTGGTTGAATTGATATTGTAACATCCTCTTGTTCTTTTATGATTCCTATGAATGCCATTGTCCCGACCTAATATAGTTACTAGTCCAATCAGTCCTAGAAACCCTTATCAATCGAACAGTCCCTAAAGAAGGATTTAACACAATTGATAGCTTTAAGACCAGAGATTAACCAAGGTATTTGCAGTCCCTAAAGAGGGATTTAACAACACATCCAACTTCCTACCCATCCAATTAGTTCAATCAGCCCTAAAGGGATAAGTTTGCCACTTGGGTTAAGGTTCGCAATCAGGAATCTACAAAACCCTAGCAATTTAATTGATTCTACCAAGTTGATCAGACAAGATAAAATAAAACAATCAATCATTCAAGCACAATGAAGTCGAAACATTCAATATAGGAAATAAGGAACAAGAATTAGAAACTCACAACGCAATCAAACAAAGCTTCAAATTGTAGACAGAACAGGAGAGTTTAGGTCTCCATAAAAACAGAACAAAAGACAATTAGGTTTAGAGTTGTAAACGTTAGTCGGCCGTGGTCATTGTTAGTTCGGCCTTTTTCTTCTGAACGGTGTATATGAATGTATATATAGATATTGCAACTGATCCTAACTATCTATCTAATGTTATATAATATTGATATATATCTAATATTCTCTAATTCAGTCTATCTAACTAATCCTAATTTAAATCTAAATATAATAATAATAGTAACGTGAAAGAGCCAGCACTTGAAAGTCAGGGCGTGGGCTCTCTTCGTAAGAATTTCATCGGCACTTGGCGATCCATAATTTGAGCAATCCGCAACTCTTCCGACCTTGTATAATTTGTCCAATACAATTTATTTTGAATTTGCTCCAAAATACCTGAAATCAATAAAACACGGGTGTAGAATCCGAAAACTAAATAATAACAAATAAGCTATAAAACATGTGAAAATGCTCTAAAATAGTATGCAAATATATATTTAAACATGACTAAAATAGACTCTATCAAACTTAGGATTCTAATAACTCACCGAGAAGCCTCTCTCCTATACAATTACAATCTAGTCAACTCACGTTCCCTTGGAGTCCTAGACCAATCTAGAAGAGCCTCACCTCTCTCAGCTATCTAGTACAATCATCTTACACTTCGTGAATCAACCGCCTAGTGCTCACTTCATGAGTTATAAACTACACTCTCTGAGAATATATCCTATAAGCTCACTGTGTAACTCTCAAATGCTTTGAAACAAAAGATACAACTCTTAACACCTAGCAAAGAGTACACGAAGAAGACAGATTGACTTGAGGCCTTGTGTGCGATGTAGTTCAATGAGGTTTGTGTTCAACAATTGTATCTGTCCTCTCTTCTTCATCTCCTTTTTATACTTGATCAAATCGGCACCTACTTTCAAAGAAGGATCTTTACCCAACGGCTAAATCAGATCATGGCTTTAAAAGCAATCTTCACAATCTTCTATTTTGGGAAACTTCGAAGCCACAATCTACCAGATTTGATCTTCACGTCTTTTAGCTTAAGGAAGGAGATTTCTTTCGAAATTCTTGATATAAGGTTAGTACATAATATATATATATATATATAATAATAATATCTGGAAATATATAATAACATCGAGAAATAATATATGCATATAATACAGGTTTTGTATTTCATCAACACAACTAAAGCTTCAAGACCTTTGACACAAGCTATGTGTCAAAGCCTTTGAGACCATTTCCGATTTTCATCAAGGGAGTGGAGTTATCACTCTTAACATTCGATGCTACTTTCATCTTGAATGAATGCCACCTGGCTGATTCCTGATTTGAACACCATCCATTTTCAGTTCTTCTAACAATTTGACATGTCCTTTTAAGATTTCCTTGCAAAAGGAAACGTAGAGTAAGTTCTCATGAAATAAGCCAAGTAAAGATCACAAAGTTTTCCTTTAACTGGACCAAACAACCAACCATAGGAAGAATTTCACACATTCAAAACATCATTTCATCTCAAGTTATATGTAAAACTGAGAGGGAGAAACTGATCTGAACTAAAGCCTATAAAAAACACATATAACTACCAATAAAGAGCATGAAAACTTCTGCATAAATACATCATGAATGAATATAAAAATGCAGGAGTACAAAGCAGCTCAACATAATAGGTAGATATGCAATGGATGAACCAATTTTAAGGCAAGCGGGAATTCACAACATATATCTATATATTTGACAGCACAACTGAACCTAATACTTCAAAATAGATCAGGAAAAACACATTATCAATAGGAGACTAAGGTAAGCAATCTAAATCCATACCATTTGAGACAAAAAAAGAAAGCAACAACCAGCAACACACAGGCCTACAGGAATGGGTTTACAAGTTTAGGTACTTCAACTATAGCATTAGCACGAAATCAAGCATCAATATTACCGTGATCAAGAGTAATAAAAAGAAATCAATTCTAGCAAGAATACCAATGGAAAAAACTTTAAAAACCAAACTTAACCAACTAAATAGGCAAAAGTCTCAAGTCATGATAATGTAACAGCTACAATGGATAATATTGGGAAGGCGGGTTATGCTTGATGACAAAGCATGATAGACATGAGAGTAGATAGGGCACATAGCAACGTACTGCATCACTTAGAAACTTCAAGGAAAGAAACCATATACATTCCATATCAAGAGGAAATCAACAAGCAACAATAAGCTACTTTAAGAAGCTTAAAATTACATGAAGAACACATAAACAATTCAGCAATCAAGTATCTCATGCTACGAAGACTCTTAACACAGTCAAGAACTTCAATATCGATTACACATGAATGAAATAACATGATAAACATGGCAAGATACAACAAAATTGAATACTGATTCAGTAGGCATGGTCTCAAAGTCTCAAAGCTTCAAGTTATACAAGATGTGAGAGAGAAGAGCATATAAAAAACACCTCACACTAGAAACCCCAAATTCAGATAACAAAAACCACAAAATCTGGAAAAAAAAGGCACACATCCAACAAAAAGGATTTAAATATAGCAACAAATGCTTCAGACAAAGATGTCACAAGTCACTATATACATGATTCATCAAATTTAAGATGTAGTGCATAAGGGTTCAAAGAACACGTATCAGTCCAAGGAAGAATGACCAAGAAACACAACCAAAAGTGAACTGTACAGCCAGCAATTTCACATAGAAATCAAGAGGAAAATCAGAACACATAATTGGTTGACCAAAAATACCAAATAATCGGCCAGGATCAAAGTTTCATGTTCAAGAGTTATAAACAACGAAGTTCACTGATCATAATTTTAAGAAATAGCAAGAATACATCTTAAGGCAACTAAATAAAGTAGAACCCAAACAGAGTAGTAACCACTTTTCTTGAAACATAATCAGACAAGAACTCATAGAGTATGCAGCGGAAAACAGTAACTCATATAAGAACATGAAGAGCAATAGATTTCAAGCATAATCAACAAAGAAAACATTCCAGAAACCAAATTCAGAGCCACAATCTCTGATACCAATTTGTAAATCCAGGTTTGAGGTATATCAGACAGGTCAATCATTTAATAGTTATATACTCGGATCTAGATTGAACTGAATCCCTATCGAACATAAACGAAAAATGGACACGATAATTTGTTTACGAGGTTCGGGAAAAGTTCCCTACGTCCTCGGCTGAAGAGAGCGTTCCACTGTGCTCTAAGGCAAGACAGAAATCATACAACAGTCTAGAAGGTCCATCAATACAAGAATACAACAACAATCAAGAACCAGAAGCAAAACTAACAAACAATGAATAACGCTGAAAGACACAAGAAGGATGAAACTCCTTGAGTTGCAACGCTTCAGTGAACCCGTCGGAGCAATGTCGAGTCGATGTCCACAACCTCGAACACCCTTCAATCCTACTGCTAGATTCGCCTTTGCTCGGTTTGTGAAACTTCGTCACTCTTCAGGTGTGGATCGCATTCGCTTCCTCTTGATTCAATCCTTGTATGTACCTTCGACATCTCCTGGATGAGAAGCTGCATTCGTCTCCTTCCCAAAACCGTGCTCAAGAAAAGGTCCTGGAGATCACTCGCCCTCGAGCTCTCTCGCTCTCGCTGGATCTCCCTCACCTCTCAAGTGCTCAGGCGCTTCAGGTATCGGCGCCGCTTTCATCTTCTCTCGGGTTTTCTCTCACCGGAGTGCCCAACACCTTTTCATCACCGGAGACGCCATGGGAGAAGCTCCCAAGCTCTCTCAGCGGCGCTTCAGGCTCTTCGATGTGAACCCTAACCCTTCGCTCGCTCGCTCTCTCTTTTTGCCTCTGAAAGTTATGTGATACAATGGCTGGATCAGAAAAAAATGAGGCTTATATAAGAGATGCTTACCAAAGGTCGAAACGACGCGTCGAGGTAAGGGTGAACTCCGAAGTTGTTGCCAAGGGTGAACTGCAGAGAGTTGGGCTTGACCAAATTATACTATCTCAACTCCTTTTTAATTCTTTTTTTTTCATCTTCATGCTTTTTTTTTAAATAGATAACTAATTAATCCCTAAAAGTTAAAGGACCCTCCAAATCACATGTGGATCGCGATCAGGGCCTCGAATACTCTTATACATACCACTTGAGCTAAGTAAACAGAAGCTCCACGTCACCTAATTAATCCTAGCTACAATAAGAGCAAGCAGCTCGCTGGCCAATCATCTTCTCACTGGCATCATCACATGTAACGACTCAAACCCTATAGCATGAGGGCATGGGTTACACATGTCATCTGCCAAACCACGAGGTCGCCAGCCAGCTCGCTTGGTAACACTATAAATACCCCACTTAGGACCACAATGAAAGGATCCGATTTGAGGAAGTAACGCAAGAGCTCTGCAATCCTCCCTGAGATAAAGTCTTCGGAGCTGAGTTCCTGAAACCTCTGATCGGAGAAGAAAGTCTCTAGAACAAAACATCATATAGTAAACTTTCTCTAAAGACGACGATTGAATAGTGAATATCAAATGCGTCCAAATCTAACCGCGAGGAACACATTGTTCCCAAACGCTAGCCTATAGGGAAGAGCTTGATTACACACGAACATCCCACCCCCTAGTTGGCTTTGTAGGTAAATAAGGACATCTGTCGTCACCTTGAGGTAATAAGTATAGGTGGATTTCTAGAAATGCTTCAGGGTCGGGTCGGATTCGATCAAACTGAATCTCATATGGTTGAGTTTCGATCTGAATCGGGAAGAACTCATTCGGGTTCTTGGTCAAATCGGGTCGGTCTCATTGGGGTTTCGGGTCGGTCTCATTGAGGTTTCAAGTAGAAGCAAGTCCACCTTTGTTTCAAACTTTCAGTTGTTTGGGTTGAAATTGTTTAACCATGTTCGTTCGGGACTTTCGGGTAATCAATTTTATTAAGCTGAATATGTAATCATGTTATAAACTCAGTTTGAACATCTCTGTATACTCTGGCAACATATATGGGAATTTCGCAATTTTGTCATCTTCAAAGGATGTAAACCGGAATAGTTTCAAGAGTTCAGCATTGCTACAGGGAATCCAATCATGCTGCTGACTATATAACTAAGAATAGTTTCAATTGTAATGCTAGTTTCCTCTTTTACAGGGATCTCTGTAACATCATCCGTCAGGATGATCAAGAATGATCTTTGTTAAAGACATTCTAATGGTTGCCTACTATAAAAAAAACGATGAGGGTAAATATGGTAATATTGGAATTATACATGTGAGGAGTTGTTTTAACATCTTTTAATTAAAAAATAGTTGTTCAAGGATATTCAGGTCGGGTTGGGAGTCGGGTTGAGTCTAGTTCAAGTCGGGTCTGATTTTGAGTCGGATCTAAGTTGAGTCGGATTTGTGTGTATTCGGGTCAATTCAGGTATCAGGTCAATATCGGTCGGGTTTGATTTTGAGTTCGGGATATGCACAACGCTAAATATTCGGTTTCGGTTCGAGTGAGTCGGTCGGGTTTCTCGGATCGGATCAGATCTTGCCAGCTCTAATTATGACTAAGTAGAATTGCTTAAAACTCGAAAAAAAGGTTGGAATTTTAGTTAATTTTCTAAACAAGCCAATCTTAATTAAAAAAACTCGCTTAAAAATTGGATTCGGTTCGAACAAATGACTCAAGCTTGAATATGTGAAAGCTCGCCTCGAATCACCACTAATTAATGATAAGAGCGTATAGAAGAAGGAATGAAAGAGCACCACAAGGCAATATAGCCAAAAGTCAAAGAAGTATTCGGAACACAGCTGGATTCCCTTCCGAGCAGAAGGACAATATAGCCAAATTTTAGAGCTAATCAATCAACGTACGTACTTGTCATTTGGATGGTTCTGCAATCATCACTATCATCCCATCCTACCGTTTACGGTGGTTCCTCAGAAATGATTAATGATTTTATGGCCGGTGCCCCAACGTAATACTTTAACTACATTTCAAAAAATAAAAATAAAAAATCTTACTCCCTACGAAAATATATGTCATTTTAACTCTTTGCATAACTTTTAAGAAAGCCAATAATATACTCATTTTTTTACTAATTTACCCTTATTTATTACTCTACTTTTTCAGAGGCGTATCCTGGACCACGTAACAGGGGATGCTTCAAAGATCAAGTCAAACTTTCTAATCCTAGACCTCGTATCACCGTATGTGCCACCGACACCGACATCCGGCGCCTCCTACGTACCCTCTGGCTTCCACAATCGTGCCTCCTCGGTCGCCGACGCCTCCTACGTACCCTCTGGCTTCCACAATCGTGCCTCCTCGGTCGCCGGCGCCTCCTGCCCTCCACAATCGCGCTTCTCCGGTCGCCGGCGCCTCTTGCCCTACACAATTGCGCTTTCCGGTCGCCACCGCCTCCTTAAGCCCCTCGATGGTCTACCAGGTCTAGGGTTTAATGGAAAACTCAATTGGGAGTTTGGGATGACAGTCGACAGAGCGTAAAATGTGAACCCTTACCCTTCACTCTCTAGTCACGTGACCCTCTCTCTCCCACTTTCTCAAAATGAGTCACGGGAGGCAACAGGCAAGCCATTTCGTTTGTATTTTTTTCAAAATAATTGAGGATGCTTAAATATAATAATAATAAATTTAACCCTAATAATAATAATTTTTTCTAGGAAGTGGGGATGCTTGAGCATCCCATACCTTCCACTAGCATCCGCCACTGTACTTTTTTGCTTTATCAAAAACTACAACTCACAAATCATCAATTATGTCAGGGGCATTTTCGTAAAGTGGAAGTTAAAATACCTACAATGACATGTTTTTATGAATAAAATTGAACCTCTAAAATGACATATTTTTGCGAACGAAGAGATTATTATTATAACTAATAAGTCAATTATGGTCCTGGTGAAAAATCTTATTATTATAATTAATAAGTTATTTTCATAGATTTCCGAACCATTACTAGTTAGTATGTAGGTGGACAAGTATTGTGCTATGAAAGTATATGTATAAATCGGTGTAATGAATTACGTAGTTACTGTGTATTGAATTGGGTTTAGGGTTATCCTAATTCTTCAGCTAAACATAAAGAATTATGAGAAAATTTGTGCTAATGGCACAAATTTTCACTTTAATTGGAGGCTTGTGTCTTAGTTTTTGTAAAAATTGGCGGAATGTCCATTACTCTTAACTTGACTAATACAGAGTAACACACTGTCAGCCTTCCCTCGTATCCGATGCCTGTCACCACCAACGAGCAAATTACTTTCCTTAGATCCTCTCCTTCCCTCTCCTTCCAAATCCACCGACTTCTCCTCCCAAATCCATCGGTCTTCTTCCCTCCCTGACCTCGCGAGCGTGAAAACGGAAGGAGCAAACGGCGTCGACGGAGAACCTTACGGCAGATCCGATGGCAGCTCAGGTGATTTCAGGGCCACTGCAATCAACGCCGGTGACGGCTTCCCGACGATTATCAAGCCGCTCTTAGTCACCTTAGTCGCTCTTTGTCGCCTCACCTCTTTGCTCCTCAGGTCTCCTCGCCCTCCCTATCTTTTTCTCTTGTTTTTCTTATAAGATTTGTAGTTAATTTGAATCTCATCTGGGTGTTATAGATTTGGATTTGAAGTTCAGTTTTTAGTCATCTTCTATAGTTTCATGTTTGAATCAAGTTAGGGTTTTGGCTTCCCGTGAAATCGTTTAACTTCTATATGTTTTCAATTACATCCGGTTTGTTTGGGTTTTGTGAACCTTGCCATTGAATTGTTGCATAATGTTGCTTCTAGTACAGTCTTTGAGCAGTTTGACTAAAAAATGCTTGGAATTGTTGTTGGTAGTCATGTTATGAATTAGGAGCCATTAGACAACAAACAATCAAGATTATACATTCAAATTTGAAGAGGCATTTCATTCTGTTTGATTAATTCCTAATTCCTAGCATCAAATATTCTAGTAGCTTCTGCTTGTCTTGTATTATAGTGCATTAGGGTTCTATAGATTATTATGTCAACGGTGTCAGCATTCGCTGGTGTCATCAATGTCAGCATTAGCGGTGTCAAAAACTTTTGTTTCTACCATAAACTTCTTATTTTTCACTTTTTTAAAATTAACTTCCTCTTTTTTCTTTTTTTGGTTATGTGAGAACATAACAAGGATTTGTGATCTGCTTTGCTAGTTATGCTATATTTATCCCATTCTCCCTATGAAGTATGAATTCTCTTGCTAGTTATGCTATGTTTTATATTGATTTGGCATTTATTGCTCATATCTTATTGTTCATGCTACTAATATATTGTATAATTTGTGTAACTATGCTGATTTGAAGATAGATAAATAGAAAGAAAAGATATGTGTATAAGGTTTGGTTATTTCTTCAAATTTCTTTGCGAATTAGATCTTGTTTAGCTTCATATCTTTTCTGTAGAGCGATGTTTTTTCTTTTTGCATCAGTTTGTTGTAGGGTTATATTGTTTATCTGAATGTTATGTTATAATATAATTAAAAGCCTTTGAGCTCAATGGTAGATCGATGTGCTTATGCGCAAATATGTGGGTTCGAATTCCGCATAGGCTAAGGTTTTAGTAGTTTACAAAATTTTCTAATAAATGTTCAATAATAAGATATACTAGTGCAATTTTAAAATATAAATGCATGTGCATATCCTTTTTATAAAGTTGTTTAAGCCAATATAATATAAATATTATATTTGCACAACATAAAGTTACATTTGCACAATATAATATTATACGTGCACAACATCAGGTTATATTTGCACACCAGAAAGTGCTGACACGAAAAAAATATTGATGCCCAACTGAATGTTCTGGCACAAAAAAAAAAGTGTTGCCACGAAAAAAAGCATCTTCAACGTCAGTGTCAGCAGCATCGATGTCGGCGTCAGCTCCGATGTTGGCGTCAGTGCTGACACAAAAAAGTGATGACACGAAAAAAAGCATCACCGGCGTTGGTGTCAGCAGCATCGCGTCTTCGACATCAGTGTAAGCAACGTACATTAGTATCTCTGATGTCGGCGTCAACATCTCTGATGTCGGTGTCAGCAACGTCAGCATCTCTGATGTCGGCGTCAGCAACGTCAGCGTCAGTGCTGACACAAAAAAAAAAGCGTTGACACGAAAAAAAAAAAAGCATCCCCAATGTCGGCATTAGTGATGTCAACATCAGTGCTAACATGAAAAAAAGCACCTTCGACGTCGGCGTCAGTAGAGTCGGCAGTATAGATGTCGGCATCAATGTCAGTGTCAGCATCTCCGATGTATGCGTCAGCAGCGTGAGCCTCTCGGATGTCGGCTTCAGCGATGTCAGCATCATTGCTAACACGAAAACAAGAAGCGTTGAGACGAAAAAAAGCATCTTCGACGTCGATGTCAACAGCGTCGGCAGCATCGATGCCGACATCAGCCGACATCTCCGATGTTGACGTCCGCCACATCAACGTCAGTGTCAGCATCTCCGATGTTAGTGTCAGCATCTCCGATGTTGACGTCAGCAATGTCAGCATCAGTGCTAACACGAAAAAAAGAACCGTTGACACGGAAAAAAGCATCTTCGACGCCGGCATAAGGAGTGTCGGCAGTATCGATGTCGGTGTCAGTAGCGTCAGCATCTCCGATGTTGGCGTCAACAACATCAACGTCAGTGTCAACATCTTTGATGTCGGCGTCAACATCATCAGCATCTCGGATGTCGGCGTATGCAATGTCAGCGTCAGTGCTAACACGAAAAAAAGAAGCATTGACACGAAAAAAATCATCTTCGATGTCGGCGTCAACAACATCAATACGCTGACATCTCCAATGTCAGCGTCAGCATCTCCGATGTTGACGTCGACAACATCAATGTCAGTGTTATCATCTCCGATATTGGCGTCAGCATCTCGGATGTCAGCGTATGTAATATCAGTGTCAGTGCTAACACGAAAAAAGAAGCGTTGACACGGAAAAAAGTAACTTCGACGCCGGCGTCAGTAGCGTCGGCAGTATGGATGTCGGCGTCAGCCGACATCTCTGATGTCAGCGTTAGCTGCGTCAATATCTTCCATGTTGACGTCAGAAACATCAACGTCAGTGCCAACATCTTCGATGTCGGCGTCAGCAATGTCAGCGTCAGTGCTAACACGAAAAACAGAAGCATTGACACGAAAAAAACATCTTTGACGTCGGCGTCAGCAGCGTCCGCAGCATCGATGTCAGCGTCAGCCGATGTCTCTGATGTCAGCGTCAGTATCTCCGATGTTGACGTCAGCAACATCAACGTCAGTGTCAACGTCTCCGATGTCGGCGTCAGTAGCGTCATCGTCTCGGATGTCGGTGTCAGCAATGTCAGCTTCAGCGCTAACACGAAAAAAAGAAGTGTTGACACGAATGCATATTCGATGTCGGCGTTAGCAGCATCGATGTCGGTGTCAATATTCTAGTAATAATTGAGCTTTAAAAGCCTCTTAGGTTAATGGTAGAGCGATGTGCTTATGTGCAAATAAGATATACAGTATTAATGTAATTTTAAAATACAAATGCATTTGCATATCCTTTCCATAAGGTTGTTTAAACTTGCACAACATAAAGTTATATTTGCACAACATAATATTATATGTGTACAACATTGAGTTATATTTGCATAACAGAAAATGTTGACATGTAAAAAAAAAAAAAATTTAAAAGGACGCGCGAGGTGGGGCCTAGGGGCACTGAGGATGGGGGCTTGGGGGGCAAAGGGATGGACACTCCACCAATTTTTACAAATTTTTGGACACTACCCTAATTAAATTAGAGTAACTTCTTTAGATATTTTACAAATTACCCAAGAATTATTCATTCATAAAAAGTATTTGGTGGTGAATATAAGTGGCCGTGGACAAGTATGTAATGAATTACTTTTTTTTTAATTAAATTAATCTATCTACCCATGAATTTGTTTAACTATATTATACTGTAATTCATAGATAATAAGAACATGTTAAACAAGAAAGCGTTAACATTTCTACTTGGAAAAGAACTTAAATAATATTAAAATAAATTTATAGAACACAAAACTGGTGAGAAGATTTATTAGTGGTAGGGCTTCACTTCTAAGTCAATTGGAACGATTCCTTAACCAAAAATATTCATCAAATAAAAAAGAGAAAATTTGTGCCGAAGGCACAAATTTTCGCTCTAATTGCCGGAGTATCCTAATTTTTGTAAAAATTACAAGAGTGTCCGTTCCTATTAATCTAGTAATACAGACTTGTCAGCACTCCCCTAATCTCATATCTCCTCTCGCTCTCTCATCTCTAATCTCTGATTCTCGGATCTCGATTGCTCTCCATCGCCCTCCATCATTCTCCATCGCCCTCCGTTGTCGCTTAGAACACTGAACGCCGGCGAAATCAACGGTGAGGGGAACTGGACCGAACACTGAACGCCCTTATCCCTTCTCCCTCACTCCGTTTCTATGGCCTCCTCTTCTCCTTCTGAGCGAGCGGTCTTCTCCTTTATCGGCGAGCGGTGGATCCAAGCACCAATTGAAAGCCAGTGAGGCTGAGAAGAGGAGGATTCCAGTCGATGGATCTTGGAATCGAAGAAGAGGAGGTTTCCTGCCGCCTCCAACTTCCTCATGTCGCCTCAGGAAGATCCGGCACCAGTACGCTTCCTCTCCGGCCCCGTGCTCAGAATTGGTTGCTTTCTTTTCCGGCATCGCCTCATAATCGAATGCATCTTCAAAATCGGATTCTCTCCTCTGCTCTCTCCTCTAGCTATGGTGGCGTTCGATTGATTTCAGGTGGAAACCTAAGAGATTGCACCAGTGGACGATCCTTGCTGTAAGTTGTTATCTACTTTAACATTTCCAAGTATTTCCTTGTTGTTTATATTTCTAATTATGTTTAGTTTCATAGGCAGTGCACTAGCCAAAGTCTTTCCTTGATTGATTTCAGTTTATGATGAATTTAGTGAGTTATCAGCAAAGTCTAGTTTATGACAGCAACCTATAGTCTCCAGTGAGTGGAATTTGGCACCTTTTGCTTGATTTGTCATGCTTGTATATATAGGTTATCTGTCATGATTGTACAGTTAGGTCAGTGATTGCTCACCAGGTGTTTGATAAAATGCTTGAATGAACTTATTGTTTAGAGATGGAAGGTCTTTGTCTCTGAATGGTGACGTTTCTGACACTATCTTTGGGTGCTTGCATTTGTTCATCTTGGTTAGGTAATTGTGAAACAATTTCAATCAAAATTGAATCGTAAATATAAAAAAATATTGAGTAGAAGCTTTCCCAGCATGTATTTGTACATATTAGTGCTTTTCTCATATTTTTACTTTGTTGATTATTACAATTCTATCTTGAATTTGGAGGCTGTGTGTTGTTGTTCAGACGTTGTAAAGCAACCTCTGTCAGCACAAGAGGAAACATGTCAGACCGGTGATGCTGATCTATTATCTTAGGTTGTACTACAAAAGATCATGTATACTGAACAATACTAGAGAGTTGCAATCTGGTCTTCTAAATGTGAGCTCGAATGGGAAAACTAGTAGAATCCTTTAATACCATACTGCCGGGTTATGATTAAAGTGGTGAGTTCTCCACGGTTTTCATAAGTTTAAGCTTCCTCCCAAGTTGGATTTTAGAGATACAATGCATTGATCCAGCTAAACAGTCCAACAATGCAGATCATACACTACAATTAGGAAGAGATTTAAGTTTTGCTTGAATGCTCCACCAGAAATTGACTATTTCTTGTAGTTACTCTAAACAAGCATAGGCTTTTATGACAATTTTGGGAACTTCTTAGTATTCAATCATGTCATGAAACAAGCAGCAAACAGGTGCTTCTGTAATACATAATCCATTTCAATTTTATTCAGGACGAATCCATAACAAGTTTCCAACCAAGCACGAATCAAATTCCATATTCATCCTTGATTTAGATGTGTGGAATACTGGATTGGGGAAAGAAATTTCATTTACGAAGCATCATTGTTCTTGTACGGTATGCATTCTAAATGGAAATCTGATTTCAAAACAAAAACAAAATAGTACAAAATTCTACTGTATGATAAAGAACACACACCCATAAAGTTCTAGTCCAAAATCTTTGCTCATTTATTTAACCTACAAAGTTCTAGCTTGATTCTTTTTAATATTTTTTTTTGGTAGTTTTGTTATGAAGTTACTCTATTTTTTTGGTAGTTTTTGTGTCAATGATGCTTTGACTTATTTGGTGTTGGCTTGTCCTCTCCAAATGATGCCAAAAACAGTAATTGTTCATATTTGAGACATGCATCTGGCTTTATGTCAGCAGTCTACATACTCACATGTCAACGGTGTATATATATCCCTATGAAATATAAGGTGCTTGAATAATACTCCAAAGTGCATAGGTAAGAACATAAAAAGGCATGAATACTACTCATTTCAGTGCTACCAGTGCTCGGGCTTGTGATTTAGTTCTGACCTATGAAATATAGAAACTCTTCTTGTTGGTATAGTGCATGTGCATCCCTTTCGTTATGCGAATCTGATATTTTAGGATGAACTGCAGCATTTTTACTAGACTCTTATCCTTCGTGCTTTCTTTGTTTTCCAGGCTTTGTCACTAAATCACTACACTAATGTTATCTGTCATGCTGTATTGTGCTTTCTTTGTTTTCCGGGCTTTGTCACTAAATCATTGAGGGTTTTGCCTTGTACTGTTTGTGGTGCAAACTGATGCTGAATTATTGATGATTTTACTCCTTAATAGTGTTATATTGGGACTTTAGCGTTGGTAATATTGGGTTTGATGCTCAGTCTCAAAAGGCTTTCATATCTTTTGAGAAATTTCTGAGTTTATGTGCTGACATTTGTTGTTATGGTTGCTGTTTTGGTTATTGCTGACATTTGTTGTTATGTACCATCTCCTGATTTTCTATGTTTCTTTTCTATGTTTAAGGAAGTCATTAAGGTGTAAGCTTGATGTTGCACATTGCGTGTATGGAAATTATGCGAACATGTTGTTTTAGTGTGCTAATTTAACTATTAAAGATATAGAATGTCCATGAACTCAGAAATTTTATGCAGTAAAATTTCTTACTAGCACTCTTATGCTCATATGCTTGGCTTAATTACCTTCTGATGCCAGTAAAATCCAGGTTCAGATGTATACATCCTTCTATTGCAAGTGAAAGAATCAAATAATTCTTAAGTGTTTAAATGACAATTCAAGTTTGCAGAATAAATGACAATTCAAGGGGTGGATTAGGGGCTGTTTTGGAGCTTTATTGGGACTCGGGAGTGATTTTTGTGTTGTTGTCGAGATTAGGGGTGGGTTAAAAGATGTTGAATTTAGAGAGCTTTATTCATGGAGATGCACAAAAGTGCACTAGTCTTTTTGTCGGGATCAGAGCATGTTTCCGAACTTCATTGATGTCTTGGTAGGGTTACTTGTCATCATCATATATAAGTCAATTTTTCGGGATAGTGTGTTTCTGATGTGCAATACACCCTTGCTCGCCTGCTGCATTGCAAGTGTGGGGGTCTTAGGTTGTGTAACTTTCGACCCTTGACTTGGAACCCAGGCTTTCAAAATTAGATTTTGTTTGAATCGGTTTCAAAATTAGATTTCAGATTACAAATTTCATATTTACTTTTTGAAGTTACAGATTTTTGTACAGATGTCAGCTTACAGATTTTAATATATATTACAGATTTCATAATATATGGTATTGGACTATTATTGATCTTATATTACATATTTTAATATATATATTCTAGATTTTAATATGTATTACAGATTTACTTTCTGAATCAAGCATTTCATTTTCCATTTCAACTCCATTAATAGTGCACTGATCGTATTGTTGTTCTGCATCCAACGTCTGATCGACCTCAACAAATTTGGGCACTAAATCACTCTAAGGCCGCACTTCTGAATCCACAGGATCACCTCCTGAAGTGACCACTTCATTTTCTAACTCAATCCCAGTAGCAACGATCCGAAGGCTTAGCTTTTCTGCGTCCAACACCTACTTAGCTGTAGCTTCTGAATTTCGCTTGCATCTTGCTTCTGCTGATTTTGGGTCTCTTTTAGGGGCTGTTGTAGCTTCTGAATTTCTTCTTCTGTTGTTGTATATGTTGTAACTTAAATGTTGACATTTAGCCTAAATGTTAACGTTTAGCCTAAATGTTGACATTTAGCCTAAATGTTAACGTTTAGCCTAAATGTTGACATTTAGCCGTTGATGGGCAAAAACTTTATCTTTTTACCATTTCTTTTCACATTATTTGCTTAAAATTAAGAGGGAATAACAATCTTGCTGACATCCGGTCTCATCTGTTTTAATTTGCATAACAGATTGTTATATTTGCATAACAGATTGTTATATGTGCATATCATGAAGTTATATTTGCATAACAGTAACTTGTATTTGCACAACATAAACTTCTTATTTTTCAACTTTTTTTTTTAAATAACTTCCTCTTTTTTTCTTTTTCCTTTTTTTGGTTATGTGAGAACATAGCAAAGTTTTGTAATCTGTTTTACTAGTTATGCTATATTTATCCCATTCTCCCTATGAAGTATGAATTCTCTTGCTAGTTATGTTATGTTTTATATTGAATTGACATTTATTTTCACATGTTATTGCTCTTGCTAAATGCACTCATATACGGTAGAATTTGTTAACTATGCTGATTTGAAAATATATAAACAGAAAGAAAAGATACATGTGTTGACATGATCTCTTTTTGTGCAATTCAAGTTGATGTGTATGTTTTTTTTTATATTTCTATTTGTGTGCTGACATGGTCTCTTTTTGTGCAATTCGAGTTGATGTATAAGTTCTTTTTTATTTCTAATTGTGTGCTAAAATGACCTCTTTTTGTGCAAATGTGTATACAAATGTATATTGTTTATTAGGAGTTCCTACTTTTTTTTCACCTTTTTTGGTTGTGGCGTGAACATAACTCTTATTTGTTTATTTGAATGTTATGTTATAATATAATTAAAAGCCTTTTAGCTCAATGGTAGAGTGATGTGCTTATGCGTAAATACGTTTGTTCGAATCCCGCATAGGCTCAAATTTATAATAATTCTAGTAATTTACAAAATTTTCTAATAAATGTTCAACAATAAGATATATTAGTGCAATTTTCCAGTCATTTATAATTGCATATTATACTTTTACATTTGCATATCATCAATTTATATTTGCATATTTTAATCTTATATTTGCATATCATCAATTTATAATTGCATATCATACTTTTACATTTGTACACCATCAATTTATATTTGCATATTATAATCATACATTTTCACAACATTAATTTTTATTTCCCCAACTTATTTTTATATTTGCATATCATCAACTTATATTTGCATATCATCAACTTATATTTGCATATCATCAATTTATAACTGCATATCATACTTTTACATTTGCACACCATCAATTTATATTTGCATAGTATAATCATACATTTTCACAACATCAATTTGTATTTCCCCAACTTATTTTTATTTCCCCAACTTATTTTTATATTTGCATATCATCAAGTTATATTTGCATATCATCAGCTTATATATGCATATCATCAATTTATATTTGCATATCATCAACTTATGCATACATCAATTTATATTTGCATATCATCAACTTATATTTGCACAACATCAATTTATATTTGCATATTATAATCATACATTTTCACAACATCAATTTGTATTTCCCCAACTTATTTTTATATTTGCATATTATCAAGTTATATTTGCATATCATGAACCTATATTTGCATATCATCAATTTATATTTGCATATCATCAACTTATATTTGCATATCATCAATTTATATTTGCATATCATCAACTTATATTTGCATATCATACTTTTACATTTGCAAAAGGGTGGTGTATCTATTTATATTACCACAATATTAAATTTAATTTAATATTTATATTTCATAATTTTATATACGCCCTAGATGATTTTATATTTGCATATCATCAATTTATATTTGCATATTATACTTTTACATTTGCAGAACAGTAATTTATATTTGCATATTATAATCGTACTTTTTCACAACATGAATTTGAATTTTCCCAACTTATTTTTATTCACTAGAAAATAAAATATAAGGATTAGATATCAATAATCATATATTTGCACATCTTGAATTAACTTTTGCATATTATAACGTTATATTTGCATATCATTGATTTATAGTTGCATATCATACGTTTAGAATTTGCGCAACATCAATTTATAATTGCTCAACGTGAATTAATTTATGCATATTTTAATCTTATATTTGCATATCATCAAGTAACAGTACTGTTGTTACCAACCCGTTTTCAATTCCTTTTTCTAGAAGTGCACTAAATTGAGGGATGTATTTTTCTTCTTGAATTTACATGGTATTTGGGGCTTCTAACACCCGACTAAATCCCATGGTCCTTGAAGTTAACGATCAGCTTAACCCGACTAATCAAGGGATGTGCACTAACCTTAGGCTCATATTACTGCCCCTGATTGCACCAGACTAGCCTTTGTCTCATAAATTGCTATCAAAACCACACATTTCGTGCACCCCGTTGCGTTTCATTGAAGATCTAGCATTGTCTTTGTCAATCGAATCTGATCTAACCTTAGCCTCAAACTAAAATTTACAATTTAGAATGTATATTGGCGTTTATAGCACTTTTAACCATATGACTCACGTGGTGATGCTTTTTTTCATATATATAATTCATGTCAGTAGTTTTGATGCCCAAATAGAACATGCATTAAAAGTTAAAATTTGCAAAGTTACAGCCCATAAGGGTCTATCGGAATGCTTTATTTCATTCAAATCATCTGACTTCCGAGAAAAAGTAGACATTCTTTTATGGTTTTTGCCAGTATCTTCTTCATCTTCCTGGCTTATTGAGATCAGCCTTGAGTTTTTGAGTTTCTTAAGGTATCTGATCTCGTCATCATCATCAAATGCCTTCTTGAGAACTCGTCTACTCTTGCGTGCTGAATCAGCCGGCTTTACTGGCCGACTCCTATTAGGTCCCTTCCCCACTGAAGGATCCTTCTTTCCAAGACTGAATCCTCCACTAGAGAAATCCTTCCAAGGGATTCCTTGCAAGCCACCCCTTCTATCTGATTGTGGTGGGCGCCTATCAGAACATTTTGAGGTTTAACATCTCGATGGATTATGCCCAATTCGTGCAAATGAACTAGCCCATACACCATGTCACTAAGTTCAAAAGAAAAATCATAAATCATAATCAAATAAAGCCTTTCGTAACCAAATAAGTACCAATTCTATAACTGACACTAGATCAGAAACAGAGTTCAAAATATTTGAACATTCCAATCTGTGCCTTACTACAGAATTCACGTGCATTGGGAGGCTGCTGACATAAATGAATTCACAGGTTTGAGAGTAGCAAAATAATTAATCTGAAAACAAAACATGCAACAAACATCATTTACTGATCTGTACGTTTATCCCTCTCTTTATTAGTGCTGACACCAATGATTCAACGAAATTAAGAACAAGACATGGGAGGCTGCTGACATAAATGCAGCCACAAGACAAAATTAAGAACAAGAGGTTTAAGGTGACTTTAGGAGATGATGGAGATCTGTAGACAATTTGACAGATTGGAGAACAACTACAATTACATACTAGGTTTGCAAGTAATCTTATCATCAAGAGCAAAGACTAGGTTTGCAAGTTACTGTTATGCAAATATAACTATATGATATGCACATATAACAATTTGTTATGCAAATATTATAATCTGTTATGCAAAGTGTTACTGCTGACACCGGATGTCAGCAAGATTGTTATTCCCTCTTAATTTTAAAGCAAATAATGTGAAAAATCATATTCCTCTAGCAATAAGTCTAGTAAAGATATATTAGTGGCATTTTATGAGTCAATCAAATAATAAATAAAAATGCAAAAATAAAACAGTGGCTTATAATATTTTAATAAAATTAATGCATTTTGGATTTTGTTTGGAATTCTTAATATGAATATTGTTTTGAATTCTAATTATGCATAACTTAGAGCAGATTAAGAAAAAATGCTACAGTTCATCTAAGCTGCATATGATTATCCTATTCTGTCAGCTGAAACAGAGCTCTTAACTCACAAGTAAAACCATCATCCTAGGCACAAGAATGTATGCAGAATTTTACCACTAACATGTGGAGCAAGATCTGCATCATCTCCTGAAACATCCACGCAAGAAACCCTGGAAAGTGGAAAACACCAGCTTTCTTCAAGAGGTCATGTTTACTGATATTAGGTAATGAGAATTGCCTGACAACCTTTATAGTCTATCCAGCAATGAAAACTTTGAAGAGTACACCACCAAGATCAGAATCAGGATTAGATGAAACCCTCAAGACAGAACCATTCTTAACAAATTATCAGTTTCTGATTGAAAATGCCAGAGCTAAATCGAAAGAAAGCAGAAAAGAAATTACCATGGTTCATGAACTCTGTCAGCAGTTTGTTGCACAAACTCCGGGAGAATTCATATATCATCTCTGAAAAGCATTTTTAGCACAAACTCCAGGACAATATCTCAAGCTGGTGGTAGGAAATAAAATCTAGGAGTTTGAAGTTATGGAAAATCAACAGTTAAATTGGCCTTTCAAAGCTTATATATCATCAGATGTAATTTTTCAAGGTAGTTCTCACTTCTCAGCATTCCTGGTAAGCATTTTTAGCACATCAAATAGCAACTGCTCCACCACTAAACTGCACATGTCATCAATCAAAAGCCAAAGAAGAAGAACAGCAGAAGTTAAGATGTACCGACTGCAAGGTGGCTCTGCTGACATATTCTTCAAGTGGCTCTGCTGACATACTCTTCATCAAGATTTAGCTGAAATCAAAATCAAAATCACAAATAAGCAGGTATGTACTCCAATGAGAGTTAAAGCTGGGAAGTAAATCCAATCAAACAATAGCTGCATACCGAATCATAAGATACAGTTAGAAAAACTAAACATCAATGATTTAACTAAATTAAGAACAAGACATGCTTTTTAATGACAAGACATCTAGAAAAACTGAACATTAGTGGTTGTAAAGGCATGAGAAAGAGATTTGGACGCTTATCCCTCTCTTTATTAGTGCTGACACCAATGATTCAACTAAATTAAGAACAAGACATGGGGGGCTGCTGACATAAATGCAGAAGCAAGACAAAAATGCAGCCACAACAAACATCATGGAGATCTGTAGACAGTTTGACAAAGCAATACCAGGCAACAGAAAAGATAAATAGAAAAACTTGAGGGACAAATTACCTCATAGGCAGCACTAACTTCTTTGAATTTTTCCTCTGCTCCAGGGCTTTTGTTCATATCTGGATGATACTGTTCACCATGTGAATATTGTCAATCATCAAGAAATGTCTTGAATATAATCAAATAAAACACATCAATTTTTATGGAATAGTAGTGATGTTCCAAATGTAACTTCGCTTATAAGCATTATTCATGAATCTAACAGAACTTAAAAATCAATAGAATTAAAAAGCAATATACTAATGTAAATCAAAAGAAAGACTTCATTATCAAATTTACAAAACCGAAGTAAGGAGGTCAAATATAAAAACAAAGGTCATTACTCAATAAAATAGTGGTTATATTCCAACTGTAACTTCGCTTATAAGCATTATTCGTGAATCACAGAACTTCTTTAGTTTTTTTTCCTACTGTTTTGCTTTTTTTTTCTGTCTGAAGTTGGAATTTCCCCCCATCAGCACCATGGATGACTCGAACAAACTCTAAATGGATTTAGAGACGACACAAATAAACTCTTTTTACAAGTATTAGTGAATTATGACTCAAGCTTGCATGTCAAAATTTTCCTCATACTCCCCCCGTCTCGTAATATAGGTAGTTTTAGGATGTTGCAAGCTTATTATGAAACTATTGAATAAACTTGTTTTGCAAATTCATACAGGAGAAAAGGGGGAAAAACAATTTAAGTATTAGAATTTGCATTGTAAATTAAAATTGACATGACTGATGATGATATCTGTAAACTTTATAGGATTAAAAAAAAAGCTAAAACATGCAATACGAGACAAGATTAATGAGCCTCGTCAGTCAAGCGATACGCTTGATTAAACTGTATGTACAAGAAGAATGTATAGAGGGTCTAGTTTCTCACAAGTAAAACTATAAACTTATCTTTGCTAACTTATCATGGTCAAAACTATGTGTACTTTAGGAGTATGTATATAATATTTCTGTACAACTTAACAAGTCCTAGGGGGAAAAACCCATTTCAGTAAAAGCCTCTTACCAGACAGCCACCAATGATCTTGATCTTCAAGGTAAGACCCATCACTCCATCTAAATACTTGAACTGCTAACACATTTTTGTTGTCTGAACCAAAGGGATGACAGTACTTAGTAATTTCAAACAAAAGGACAAAAATTCACACAAAAGGCAAAAAACACTGACATACAAGACAGTGCAACATAATGCTTCTAATTTGCAGAATCAGTGCATCAGAATGCTGACATACAAGTCAGTGCAATAGAAGTTCAGCAATTTACCAAATCCCTAAATTCCAGAAAACTATGAAACAATATTTACCTCCTCTTTCATCAAACCATCAACAAAAACCATCCATTGTTGCATTGTTCTTACTGTAAGGATCTCGATGGGTCTCGCGAATCCAGTAAATCCCGAATATAAACAACACCGCCCTGGATAGAAACCTTCCACTGCGAAGGAATGCCAGTGAGCTACCCTCTTCGCCGATCTTCTCAGCAGATTTCAGGCAGAAGGCAGTGGTGAGGCGGGAATCTGAAAGATGAAAGATTATAATACACTTGAATTTAGTGGACCATTCCATACAGGCATTACGTCGAACACTTGGTGTGCTTAATAGCGCATTGTCAATCATCAACCAAAACTCTTATTCTTCATCGATTGAAAACTGCAGAGGAAAAGACCATACCTGAAACGCCTCCGGATGCGCGTCGAAGCTGATACCCGACCACTAGGAGGAGGCGGATTGGGAACGGGAGGATGAGGCAACGGCGGCGACGATGCTGATACCCGACCTCCGGATGCGCGCCTTCGGTGCAACAGGAAGAAGGAGAGGCTTGTGAGCGGAGATGGAGGCCAGCCACAACTCAGAGCGACGGGCAAGGAGCGAGGAGGAGGCCTAGAACTTCGACAATCAGAGAGCCGGTCAACCACGGCTGGAAATCGCCGGATCGGCCTGAGGAGAGAGGAGGAAGATGGAGGTTGCAGGAATCGCCAGGTCTTTGTTGAGCACTTGAGCTATCGGCCTGAGAACGAAATCGCCGGGTCTTTCAGAAGCAACGAATTGAAAGAGGGTTACCATGGGACCGAAGCCGACAACTGAATTGAAAGAAATCTGAGCCAGGGAAACCGTTGCTCGTCGCCATTGATGCGCAGATAGTTAGGATTGCTCGTCACAGGAGAGAGGGTGAACGCGGGAGGGAGGGAGGGAGGGATTCGAGGTCTCGAGGATCAGCAGGGCATCAAAACAGAGGATGTCAGCAACCTTTGGTTACGTTAGAAAAGAGTGGACAGTTTTGTAATATATTCAAACACGTGGATACTCCTCTAATTTAGGTAAATTTTTTGGATATTTATGTAAATGCCCCCAAAAAAAAATTAGTGTATAAAAATAAATTAAATTAAATTGAAACTTTAAAAGATTAAGGATACCCATCATATATATAAACGACTCCTATCACTTGCCCCTCTTCTTTGCAGTATACTCTCACTGGGAAGTAGTTGAGCTTGTTTCGGCAAATATAATATTAATATTATATGGAGCCTTTTCTAATCAACAAATATCCAGTTTGGCTACTCATTATATTTTCCCTATTTTTACAGCCATGGTCATCCACAAGTTGTTTTGAGCACGAGAAGGCGGCTTTGCTTCAACTCAAGTCTTATTTTATGTCGATCGCTTCCCCAGACTCCTATTTATACAGTTTCAATGGGGAGCTAAGTTCATGGGATAGTAATGGTGATGGAAATTGTTGTAATTGGAATAGAGTTAGTTGTAACAATTCTATGCACCATGTTACCGGCCTTGACCTGAGTACGCTTAATACTGGTGGTCCTGTGAAGACAAGCCCTCTAAATTTTAGTATGTTTCAAGCTTTTGGAGAGCTGAAAATGCTTGACTTATCTCTAAATGGCATCACTGCCTTCTTAGGAATTGAAGGTATATATCCTTTAACACATCAAATTATATTATTATTTAGTTTTTTTTTTCCCAGTTTTGATATATGTTTGATTAATATAAATTCAATCAACTTAATTGTTTTGCTTAATTCCGGGACAAAGGCATGCTACAGATTTATCATTTTCGTCATAAATTTATTCAAAACATTATATTTTTTTATTGTTTTATTTCAGAGCTATCACATTTGAACAAGTTGGAGGTGCTAAATTTGGAGATCAATAATCTATATGGATCTGTACTAGGTCTAGGTAATATATAGCTGCTGCCTGCAGTGGCGAAATTTTTTATTAAATATCATCCTTATAATTTATTAATCCTTGATATCCCATTCGATCATACATTAATATAGGGTGAAACATATAACATAATAATAGACGTTGGATTAAATGAAATCAATGATGATATTCAGAAAAGGATGCAATGAATTTATGACAATAAAATTGTTTAAGATTACAAGGCAATAATTACACGCATTAAATAGAAAATGTAAAATTCTCTAATGACGGTTAAAAATAGTTAGTCAAAATTAAGAGCTCGTTTGGTTGGCAACCTAAAAACCCAGGAAGTAGAACTTTTCAGGAAGTAGGAGGAATTCATGTGTTTGGTTGGTGTTTTTGAAATTAAAAAACACAGGAATTTAACTTTTCGGGAAGTTGAATTCCCCAAAATGGAGGAAGTTCACTTACCTAGTCTCCCCTAGGTAAGTTCAACTTCCCCCATTTTTAACTTGAAAATTTCCATTTCCTACACTTAATCTCTTAGAATAAAAAATCAACCAAACATATTTTTAAAATTCCCGTCAATTGGAATTCCCAGGAATTTAATTCCCATAAAGTAACTTCCCGGGAATTTCAATTCCTACATTGAACCAAACGAACCTTAAAGAGGAAGGTGGTCAATATTTTAAAAAATGTATAATCAAATCGTTAATATATGTATGAAAATTTTATTTTCAAAGAGACAATGAAAAGACTTTGTAATTCAAATCATTCTTAAATATATACTGCTGAATATAAACACATATAGCAATATTTGAAATGAATATTGACTTTATATGAAATGAATATTCACATGTTTTAAAATGAATACATTGAAGTTTCAATAATTATCGTACATAATTACACAATATTTGAAATGAATATTGACTTTGTATGAAATGAATATTCACATATTTTAAAATGAATATATTGTAGTTTTGGTATGCAATCGTGTTTAGAACATCTAAGTGCTTTGAATTATTTTTTTGAAGAAAGGTTAGGTAATGAAATTGAGATCAGAATTGATCAAAAACAACAAATTGGAACTAACTCCATTGATGAACAAAAGAGAGAATTTGGTTGTCTGTTACAGCAAGTAGTATCGAACAAGAGGGAAAATAATAGGCTTTATCAAGCTGTGTACAACAGCTTCTAACAACCTCTCTAACTAACTTCCAAGCCCAATTACAGAAATACCCCTCTGCCCACATATAGTCTATACACCCCCCTCAAGCTGGACACACATTGGGAACCAAGAGGCCAAGCTTGACACAAAGAAACTGATGCTGAGCAGCACCTAATGCCTTAGTCAAAATGTCAGCAGTTTGGAGAGAGGAAGAGACATGCTTAGTGTAAATGAAGCCCTCATCAATCATGTCTCTAATGAAGTGACAATCAACACGAATGTGCTTAGTACGCTCATGGAAAACCGGATTGGCAGCCAAGTGTTGAGCAGCTTTGTTGTCACAGTGCAAAGCAATGGGCAATGGAACAGGTAAATGCAGATCAGCCATCACACCAGTAATCCATACCAATTCACTAGCTGCAGCTGACATGCTCCTATACTCACTCTCTGTAGAGGACTTGGAGACAACCTTCTGCTTCTTTGTCTTCCAAGATACAAGAGAAGTCCCTAGGAAAACACAATAGCCAGAAATAGATCTTGCAGAGAAAGCACAGCTTGCCCAGTCAGCATCACTGTAGGCTTGAATGAATGGCAAGGCTGTGGATGAATAAGAGAGAGAGAGATTGAAACTCCCTTTAAGATACCTGAGAAGATAAACTACAGCATTCCAATGTGGCACTAGAGGGTCCTTAAGGAACTGGCTCAATTGTTGGACAGTATAGGAAATATCTGGCCTTGTCAAGGTAAGATATAGGAGACGACCAACCAACCTTCTATATTTTTCTGGGTGCTCAAAAGGATCACCAATAACAGTGGACAATCTCACACTGTGTTGCATTGGAAACAAAGAAGGTTTACAGTTGAGCATGCCTGCATCCTTTAGAATATCCAGGATATATTTCCTTTGATTAAGGATGATTCCAGATGAAGATCTAGCAATCTCCATCCCCAAAAAATAGCGTGCAATCCCCAAATCTTTAATGGTAAAGGCAGAGTGAAGAGCTGACTTAGTAGATGTAATATCAGAAGAAGAATCACCCATGATGAGCATATCATCTACATAAACTAGAGCCACAGTGATGCAACCATTTGAAAACTTTGTGAAAAGAGAGTAATCATGCTTGGATTGTGTGAAACCAAGGCTGAGAAGAAATTTGGTAAGCTCTACATTCCACTGTCTGCTAGCTTGTTTTAGACCATATAAGGATCTAGTTAAGTGACATACCTTTCCCTTAGGAATGTCAAGACCAGGAGGGGGAGTCATGTATACCTCCTCATCCAAATAACCATACAAAAATGCATTGTTAACATCCAGTTGATGGAGATTCCAACCCTTAATGGCTGCAAGAGCAAGCAATAGACGCACAGTAGCTAACTTAGCTACTGGAGAGAAAGTATGTTTGTAGTCTTTATCCTTGACTTGGTTGTATCCCTTAGCCACTAGTCTGGCCTTATGTCTCTCTATAGTGCCATCAGGCCTGTACTTTACTTTAAACACCCAACGAGAACCAATAGCTTTCTTATTGGGTGGAAGATCAGTGATGTGCCAGGTGTTGTTCTTGGTAAGAGCATCAAGTTCTAACTGCATTGCCAGCTCCCATTCAGGATGTCCTTTAGCCTGATCATAACTGTGGGGCTCAAAGGTACTGAATACATTGTGTAAAGAGTGTGTGTATGAGGGAGAAAGGTGAGCCAGATCCTGAGGAGACATCACTAAAGAGACTTGACTGAAAGAAAATGAAGAGCTCAAAGAATCAAAGGGATTTCTCGAAGGTAAATTGCCAAGGACAAAATCCTGCAATTTTGAAGGCCTATGAATGACTCTTTTTCCCAGAGGAGCAACTGATCTTACAACATCTGCAATATCCTCAGTAGGGGAGCCATTATGAACACTTTCTGTAGATATGGAGTCATCCACAACAGGAGTAGTCAACAAGGTGTTTTGCGAGGGAGCTAAAATAGGAGAAGAAGAAGGGAACTGATCAGTATCATCCATGACTTGTGTAGGAGGGATAGAAGATAATGGCAAACCATCAGGGGCTGGATTGACCATAGGGAGTGGTGGAGAGGTCAACTGAGGTGACTGTGACTCTTTGTAGGGAAAAACATTATCCCTGAAGACCACATGTCTAGCAACAAGGACTTTCTTCTGTTGCAAATCAAAGAGCTTGAAAGCCTTTTGGCCAGGGGGATAACCCAAGAAGATGCATCTCCTTGCAGTAGTATCCAACTTGTCTCTATGAGACTTGTCAAGTAATGCATAGCACAGGCAGCCAACAACATGTAAATTGTCAAAGGAGGGAGGATGTTTGTACAACAACTCATAAGGAGACTTCCAGGCTAGGACAGCAGATGGCATTTTGTTAATAAGAGCAGTTGCACTAAGAACACACTCTCCCCAAAACTGAATAGGAAGACCAGAGTGGAATCTGATAGCTCTGGCAGTTTCAACAAGGTGCCTATGTTTTCTTTCAACTCTAGCATTCTGCTCAGGCACCCCAGGAGCAGATTTTTGATGCAAAATTCCTTTCAAAGCAAATAAATCTTGACATCTAGACTGTGTAAATTCAGTGCCATTATCTGACCTGATAACTTTCACTTGTAAACCAAACTGAGTCTCAACCATGGAAATAAAAGACTGGATCAGTTTAAACACTTGCAGCTTATCTCTAATCAAGAAAACCCAAGTAGCACGACTGTAATCATCCAAAACAGTAAGGAAATATTTGGCACCACAAAGAGAGGGGACCTTATAAGGTCCCCAAAGATCCATATGAACCAACTGAAAAGGAGACTGAGCAATGGATTCACTTCTAGAAAAAGGAAGCTTGTGAGCCTTAGTCATGTCACAAGCATCACACACAAAATCATTCAAATCTAAATCCTTACAAATCAACATATGTCTCATCTTAGAAATAGATAAATGCCCCAGTTTAGCATGCATTTCATGAACTAAAGAAAGATTGCAGTTATTAGTAGAGGCTTGACTAACAGAAGCAGATACACAGGCCTTGAGCTTGTACAGTCCACCTTGCTCATGACCTTTAGTCACCACGACCTTAGTTGTAAGGTCCTGTAATAAGCATTGAACAGCATCAAAACTGAATCTCAATCCACTGTCACAGAGAATCTTAGAGACTGATAATAAGTTGTGTCTAAATTCTGGAACAAATAACACATTCTCAAGTTTCAAATTAGCAGCAATCAACACTGTACCAACAAACTTGACTGTCTTAGCAGTCCCATCAGGTAACCCCAACTGAATATCCCTTTCCAAAGGATGCAAATCAACAAAAATAGACTGATCAAAGGCTATATGATCTGTAGCTCCCGAATCAATAATCCAAGTAAAGGAATCAGATTTATCAACACCAATTAAGAAAGAAGTACAAAGAGTACCTGCAAAATGAACAATGGCTGAGTTGGCCATTTCAGTTCCATATCCTTCTGCAGGTGCTTTACCTTTCATCATCTTCACAATTTCTTGAAAGATAGCATTCACCATTGTTGGATCAGGCTTAGACACACTCCCATCCTGATCCAAGGGACAATCAGATTGTACTCCATCAACCTGAGCAGCAATTCTGGTACCTCCCTTAACTTTAGGTCCTTGGTACCATTCAGGATATCCATGCAGCTTAAAACAATAGTCTTTGGTGTGACCATCTTCATTGCAAAAATCACAGTGCCTATCAAATCTAGGCTTCTTAAAATCTCTTCTACTCTGATCACCTGTCTTAGACTGGTCAGGTGGCCTGTACTGTGTATACTTCCCTCCAGATTGGGAACCAGCATTGCCAGAAGTGTTGAAATTATTTCTGGCTGCAGCAAGAGCATTTGTATCCATGTTGGGAGCAGTGGTTATCCCTTTCTGTCTCTCCACATGAGTAGCCATTTGAAAGGCTTTGTTCAAACTAGGTAGAGGCTCCTTGGACAACACTGAGGTTCTAAAACTTTCAAAAGCATCATTTAAACCCATAAGAAACTGCATTACTTGAGCTTTGGAATCTCGCTCTACAACTTTCTTTAAGATACCACAACTGCACTGATTCATAGCACCACAATCACAACGAGGCAAGCCATCAATCATCCTCAATTCATCCCAAATCTTCTTCAGTTTATTATAATACAAAGACACAGATGAATTTTCCTGTCTCAGATTGCACAACTCTCTGTGTAACTGAAAAATAAGAGCATCATTGGTTTCAGAAAAACGCTCCTTAATTTCCTCCCAAAGTTCTTTCGAAGTCTGAATATACATGAGGCTTTCACCAATTTCACTAGTGATGGAATTGATAATCCAACACCACACCATATAGTCAGCTCTAATCCATTTCTCATAATCCTCATTATCTTCACTAGGTTTGACACAGCTACCTGTTATGAACCCTAGCTTAGCTTTCGCACCAAGTGCCATACGCACTCCACGACTCCAACTGACAAAATTGAGGCCATTAAAAGGAGTTCCAACAAGCTGCATACCTGGATGATCACTGTTCGATAGAAATAGGGGATTGCAGTGTATGTTCCCCAAGTTTTGCACCTGAAAATCACCAAAATGAACTCCATGTTCGCCAAGCGGAGAACCACGACCAACTGGTGATCCACGTCCACCAGAGCCGCCAATTCCTCCTACAGCCTGTGCGTAGCTTTGCGATTCGCCAGTGCTACCTCTGCCACCACCATTAGCTTGACCACGTCCAGCCATGGATGACAAAATCAATTGCGGAAGCGATCGAAAAAGAAATGAAATCCAGATGAGATCTGATCGAAAAACTCAGCAGATCTCAGAGAAAAATCGATTTTGCTCTGATACCATTTGAAGAAAGGTTAGGTAATGAAATTGAGATCAGAATTGATCAAAAACAACAAATTGGAACTAACTCCATTGATGAACAAAAGAGAGAATTTGGTTGTCTGTTACAGCAAGTAGTATCGAACAAGAGGGAAAATAAGAGGCTTTATCAAGCTGTGTACAACAGCTTCTAACAACCTCTCTAACTAACTTCCAAGCCCAATTACAGAAATACCCCTCTGCCCACATATAGTCTATAATTTTATCTTTAAAATGAATATTTAGTACATCGATCAAATAGGAAAAATATGTCATAGATTCAATATTTTCGTAATGTGATCTTTTTGTTGTAATGAATATATCGCTGACATGAATTGAATATTTAAGCTATTTGAAATGAATATAAATTATATGCACTTTTAACTATAAATTTTTTGCTAATCGTTCTTCCATATATTTTATGCAAATACTAAATAAATTAAGTGGAATGTAACATCCTCCCATGATTTATTGTAATTAGGATGAATTATATATTTAAAGACATAAATTATGTATTTCCTTATTCGTTTATTCAAGCTAAGGCAATAAATGTTCATTGTGATTATTGCCTAATTTTCCTCATCTACTATCAATCTCTTGAATTGGTAAATAAAGAGCGGTCATTCCGGGTTCGAACCGGGGACCTATGACTATTATCCACAAGTCCTTTCCGGTGAGCCATTCCGGAATGGTTATCTACTATCAATCTCATCCGTTCACTGTTTACATCAAATGTCTAGTATATTGTGTTACATGTTACACGCTAAAACAAACATGTATATATATATATATATATATATATATATATATATATATATATATATATATATATATATATATATATATATATATATATATATATATATATATATATATATATATATATATATATATATATATATATATATATATGGTTTACTTCAAATGTAAAAAGTCATTAAAGTGTAAAATATGCTTATTGTGTAAAATTTGTTAATGGGCCTAATTTAATTACTAATGGGCCTAATTTTATTAGTAGAATATCTGCCCCTTGCCAATGCGTGTGCCCCCTTGCCCCCCCCCCCCCCTTCTCATACCCGATTTTTTTTTTTTTTGCCCAGAATTTTTTTTTCGTGGTAACACTTTCTGCTGTGCAAGTATAACTTGCTTTTGTGCAAATATAAGTTTATTTTGTGCAGACAAATAATTCATTATGGGGTAAATAGGTAAATGTGTCTATTTCAATTATAAAAATTTATAATTGAAATATGTTTAATTTATGGATAAATTGGTAAATATGTCTAATTTTGTGGGTACATGCACTTTGTCCCGTTTTCGATACCTTTTGTGGAACTGTGGAGTGCATTTGTGGAACTGTGGAGTGCATTTGTGCAACTGTGGAGTGCATTTGTGCAACTGTAAAGTGCATTTGTGCAACTTTAATTGTGCAATTGTGCAAATTTAAAGTAGGATACAATTGTGCAAATTTAAACTACAATTGTGCAAAAGTAAGATACAATTGTGCAGATTAAGAATACAATTGTGCAAATGTAAGATCATAATGTGCATTAATAAGACAAAAGATGTGCTTTTGAAATCGATGTTTTAATTTTGTTTTTTTTTTTACTTTTGAGAGTTTGGGTTCACCTCTCGGCTAATTTACGTTGATAGATGTAAGTTTGAAATCGATTTTTTTACGTATAAGCTTTTAAAATTAAAGTGCATAAATAAGATTAAAATGTGCATAATTAAGGTTAAAAAGTGCATAACTTAGATTATAATGTGCATGATTAACAATTTGCGATTGTTGCGCTCTTGTCTATTATGTAACCTATGTGAGATTTGAACCCACATCTTTTGTGCAAACGCACATTGCTCTACCAATTGAGCTAATAGGCTAAATTATGATTTTTATGCTAAAATAGAAGAACCTAATCGACCTAAAGCATATTGCAATAAAATTTTAAAATTCAATTAGCTCATGATTCACAAACAATTTGACAATGTTATAAACATGAAATTAGGTCCAAATCAACCCAACAACACAACCATAGCATCAATTTCAGTCAATTTGGCCGTTGGCAAAAAAAACCCCAAATTCTAAAGCAAATCGCAATATAAAATTCCAAACTTCAATTAGATCATGATCCATAAACAATTTGACAATGCTATGAACATGAAATTAGCTCCAAATCAACCCAACAACACAACCATATCACCAATTTAAGTCAATTTTGCTTTTGACAAAAAACCTCAAATGCTAAAACATATCGCAATATAAAATTCTAAAATTCAATTAGCTCATGATCCATAAACAACTTGACAATGATATGAACATGAAATTAGCTCAAAATCAACCCAACAACACAACCATATCATTAATTTCAATCAATTTGGCTTTTGGAAAAAAGCCCAAAATTCTAAAACATATCGCAACCTAAAACTCTAAAATTCAATTAGCTCATGATCCATAAACAATTTGACAATGATATGAACATGAAATTAGCTCAAAATCAACCCAACAACACAACCATATCATCAATTTCAATCAATTTGGCTTTTATCAAAAAGCCCCAAATTCCACTCCTAAATCAAACCCTAGGTTTTCAATCTCAACCTAAATCATTCAAACAATCCAAATAACTGTAATAAACAAGTTTAGAGTTAGAAATAATACCAAATTCGAGTGGAAACAAGGAGAAAAATCGGGATTTCGAAGGTATTCCGAGCCAAAAGAACCGATTAGCGCTGTTGGGGAAAATGGCTCGGTGTGGGCTCGGCTGGGCACGAACCAAGGGGGTTCCGGGCTCGGGGGGTGCGCCTGAGGGAAGGGGTTCGAGCTGGCCGGGGGTGGTGGCCGGAGGTGGCTCGTGGGTGGCGTGGGAGGCCGACAACCGAAGCTGCTGGTGGCTCGACGGTGCTGCGATGAGGTGGGCGCGTCTGGGCTCGAACCAAGCCAAGTCTGGGCTAGGTAGGTGCGCACAGTGGCGGGCTCGAGTGTGGCTAGGGGTTGGTGGCCGGAGGTGGCTCGAGGTGGGTGTGGGAGGCCGAGAGAGAAGGCCGGTATTTGGTCTCCGTTTGAAATCTGATGGTGAGTGCGCCTTTTGATTAAAAAAAAAATACATTTTACACGTTAAGCATATTTTACACGTTAAGGAGTTTTTACATTTTAAAGCTTCCCTGTATATATATATATATATATATATATATATATATATATATATATATTTACGGAACACATTTTATTTCATAGCCATCACATTTGAAAAACAGACCAAAAAGAGTTTCATGTATGAAAGTAATGAATATTATAAGCTTAGTATATGAGTCGGTAGACTACTTTTCTTATTGTCAATTGATTTTACGATGTAACCTCACCCTGCTTATATGTACTCCACTATTAGTGCATATACTCGGCCTAAGTCTCGATAGTCCCATGTCATAACTCCCAACAGACTTCAATACAATATCTTATCTTATACAATAATAAAAACAGAAACTGAACTACCACACGTCATCTTCTAGTTGAAATTTTCCCTACAAAAGTTTTAGTCAGTCATAGAATGCTACATATACACTATAATGCCACATATTTATCTATATAATATTTGTGATTTTTTGTTAGTGTTTTCATATTCCATAATTGTCAATAAGTTTTATTTGATAAGAATATCTACCTAATTGAAAAGGTTAACATTTTCATTTTTATTTTTAATATACTTTTTTGTCAAATTTTCCAATTTATCCATTGTTTTCCTAAGCTTTAATTTCCCCCCCAATCAATACGAGTACGATAATTCTAGCTATAGATTTTATAAATTATAATAAATTGAGCATTGATCTTTTTTTAACCGACTATATTAGTATTTTCTCTTTAATTATAACATTCTATTTGGTTATGCTTATATTAAACAAGAATAATTTACTAAATATTTTTGGATTTTTTATGCATTTTAGTAAGTTTGAATATTTTTTCTATTAAAAGTATTTAAATAATTTTTTGTTGAGTAGGTTAAAAAGTTTGAATATTTTTTACCTTAAAAGTATTTATATTATGAAATTATACTGGCTACACTAAAAATATTTGACTAAATAATTTTGGAACATATATATAGGCAAATGTTCAAATGTAAAATTGTCTTATGATGTAAAATTTTCTTAATGGGGCTAATTTTAATAAGTAAATTGCTAATGAGCCTAATTTAAATGGCAAAAATGTTAATCCCATGTGACCCTTTCCTCATGCGTGTGCCCCCTGCCCCCAATGTGCCCCCCTTCTCGGGCCATTTTTTTTTTTTGCGTCCCATGATTTTATTTTTCGTGCTAACCCTTTCTGTTGTGCAAATATAACTTGATGTTGTGCACATATAACATCCTGTTGTGCAAATATAACTTTATGTTGTGCAGACATAATAATTCATTATGGATAAATAGGTAAATGGGCATATTTCAATTATCAAAATTTATACTTGAAATATGATTAATTTATGGGTAAATGAGCCTAATTTTATGGGTAAATAGGTAAATATGTCAAATTTTATGGGTAAATGTACTTTTTTCCGTTTTCAACACTTTTTGTTTTGCAAATATAAATTGTATAAATAAAATGATAAAGTGCAATAATAAAATGACGATGTTTATGAATAATAATATGAAGTGCACAATTAAGATTATTGTTAATGTGTCTTGAATCATTTTTCACCGGCGTCGCATCGGGGGTCCGGGTTATGATGTGCATATATAATAGGCTTTTAAATTAAAGTGCATAAATAAGATTAAAATGTGCAAATATATTGTTATGTTGTGCAAATATAACATTATGGTGTGCATATATAATATACTTTTGAATTAAAGTGCATAAATAAGATTAAAATGTGCATAGTTAAGGTTAAAAAGAGCATAACTAAGATTATGATGTGCATAATTAGCAATTTGAGATTGTTGCGCTCTTGTCTATTACGTAACCTATGTGGGATTTGAACACACATCCTTGTGCAAACGCACATTGTTCTACCAATTGAGCTAATAAGCTAAATTATGATTTTCATGCTAAAATAGAATAACCTAATCGACCTAAAGCATATCACAATAAAATTCCAAATCCAATTAGCTCATGATTCACAAACAATTTGACAAGCTATGAACATGAAATTAGCTCCAAATCAATCTAACAACACAATCATATAATCAATTTCAATCAATTTGGCTTTTGGCAAAAAAAAACCCAAATTCTAAAATCCAATTAGATCATGATCCATAAACAATTTGACAATGCTATGAACATGAAATTAGCTCAAAGTCTACCCAATAACACATATCTTAACAAATTTTTGATCTTCTTTGTCGATTAAAATCAAATATTTTCCTGTCATGCATTACATTTTCCATCTAATTTGAATTTTTATAATTTTTGTTCTTTATCTTACTAATTATGCCTTCAATATCAATATATTTATTGATCAATAAATAAAATCCCCAGGGCCGACCCTGGTGGTATAGATTTAATTTCTTCGTGTAATTATTTCTATATCAGCACGATTCATGGAGAAAGTCCATTCCACCACTCTTGTTTACCGAAACATCATCTACATGAAAAAAAAATGATAAAACATTACCACCATTACATACTTTGATCTATTTGGAAGACTCAATTTTTTTTAATTAGGTCAACTGTACGTATCTCAAGCATATTCTTTAGTTTTATTTTTTTACGTAATTGCCTTATTTATTTAGTTTTATTATTATTCTAGTATTTATTAGCATTATATTGATACTAATAATATTTAGAAGCTTTACCAATATTTTCATAACGTTATGCTGATATTTGATTCTAATGCTTAAAGTTTCTTATTATTTAGCATATTTATTTATTTTAGTATTCAATATGTTAGAGAATGTTTATTTTTTATTACTTTTTGTGATACTTATAATATTTATGTCAAAAATAATGAATGACATTATATAAATATATATTATATATATATATAAAAAAAAAAGATATGTGCAATGCGGGGTAGTGAGCTAGTAGTGGACTTATAAAGGTAAACATTTACCTAATTAGTACTATTTTTAGTGGATATTTATAATATTTACGTGCAGCTAATTACCCCTTTATTTCTTCGTTCAGAGTTGGTACATTTGAAGAATCTGCAGATTCTAGATTTGAGTCGCAACAATCTAAATGGATCTCTAGGTGAAGGTAAGACACATCATGATGGAAAATGATTTTATTTGAACCCTGAAATGACCGCTGTTTATTTACCTATTCAAGGAAAATGATTTTATTATCATCTTATTGACGTATTAATTAATTATCTCGATCATTAATAGGCTTAAATAATCTACATTCACAAATCAATTATATTATGTAAAGAGGTTTTTTGCTAAGTGTCCTTTTGGTGCCCAAAATTTAAGCCCTAGGACAAAAGGGTTGAAATATTAGGTGAGTCATGAGTGTCCATTTTTTTAAATTTTACCCCTGCCTTTATTTCTTCTCATTCCCCAAATTAAAACAGATCTGGAGAAAAATTGGAGGCGGATCGCTCGCTGCACACCATCTCCTACCTCCCGCCTCCCGCCTCCTCGTTGCACACCATCTCCCGTCGACCGCCCCTCTCTCTCCTCCGCCGCCGACGAGCGACATCCGCCCCTGCTGCTGTTGCACTCTTCCAAGCCTCACAACCGAGCCCTCCTCCATTGAAGGCCGAATCGAATCTCCTCGTGCACCCTAAATCACGTTCAACCCTAAATCCAAGCCTTCTACCCGCTCAATCACGTTCTACATCTCTCAAGGATGGTTTTCGTACAAAAACCCCTCTCAAATTTATACAAAATCGCTAACCGCCATTGTCGGACACCTTGGAGCTTCGTGAAACAGCCGCTTAGCAGCCACTGTTCAAGCTCTCATTGTGGTATGTCAGATCATCCATCGACAAAATCAACACAACGATACTGAAGAAGTGATTGCACTCGTCAGTTTGATAGGTCATACGCGTCAAACGGAGCTTTGTGTAAGGAGAACGAGCCGTCGGAAGATCGCCGAACATCACTGTTGAAGCTGCTCGAAATGGGGGAAGAAGAAGAGTAATTACGCCAAACCTCCCAGACTTTCTGTTTTTTATAAAATATGCCCCTGTGTTAATTTCTAAAATTTCAGAAATTATCCCGCAATTATAGAAGTTGTTCTAACTTGCATAATCTCCGTTACCACTATAAAAACGTGGTCATAGACCCTGTAATCAATAGAAAATCATATGATAACGGAAGCACAACCCCTATGGGGGCTAATGAGAAGTCAAAATAAATATGGTGAAGATTCTTCTCTAATATATGAATGAGTAAGAGGGTCATAAACACTGTAAGCAAAATAGAAATAGGATCGACACTGTAACCAAAGGAAAACCCTAGGACGAGAGAAGTATAAACCTTATAGGGGTTAATGAGAAACCAAAATACATGTGGTGACAGTTCTCCTATAACATATGAATGGTTAAAAGGGTCATAGATGCTGTAAGCAAAATAAAAATAGGATCATAGACACACTTAACCACTATAAAAACAGGGTCATAGACACTGTAATCAAAAGGAAAACCCTATAGACGTCGTAACCAAAATAAAAACAGCTTTATAGACATTGTGTCCACTATGAAAAATGGTTCATAGACATTGTAATCAAAGGAAAACCCTAGGAAAAGGAAAGCACAAACCCTATAAGGGCTAATGAGAAGTCGATATTCATGTGGTGATAGTTCTCCTCTAATATATGAATGGGTAAGAGAGCCATAGACACTGTAATCAAAATAAAAATAGAGTCGTAGACACTGTAACCAAAGGAAAACCCTAGAACGAGGGAGCACAAACCCTATAGAGGCTAATAAGAAGCCAAAATTTAAGTGGTGATAGTTCTCCTCTAATATATGAATGGGTAAGAGCCTAAGAGGGTCATAGACGATGTAACCAAAATAAAATCAAGGTCATAGGCACTGTCACCACTATGAAAAAATGGTCATAGACACTGTAATCAAAGGAAAACCCTAGGAAATGGGAAGCACAAACCCTATAGTGGCTGATGAGAAGTCAAAATACATGTGATGACAGTTCTTCTATAATTTCTAATTTCTAGTTTTCTAGATTTTTTTAAAGTAGTGTCACCATAATTAAAAAAAAATAAAAATGTAACTATTGTTGTCACCATAATAAAAATAAAGTCGTAGATACTGTCACCACTATAAAAACATGGTCATAGACACATTAATCAAAGAGAAATCATATGATAAGGGAAGCACAACCCCTATAGGGACTAATGAGAAGCCAAAATAAATGTGGTGACAATTCTCCTCTAATATATGAATGGGTAAGAGGGTCGTAGACACTGTAATCCAAATAAAAACAGTGTCATAGCCACTGTCACGACTATAAAAACAAAGTCATAGACACTGTAATCAAAAGGAAAACCCTATATACGATGTAACCAAAATAAAAACAGCTTTATAGACACTGTCACCACTATGAAAAAAGGTTCATCGACACTATAATCAAAGGAAAACCCTAGGAAAAGGGAAGCACAAACCCTAAAAGGGCTAATGAGAAGCCAAAACAACATGTGATGTACAGTATGGTTTAGGGTTTAGGGTTAAGTCTTTAGGGTTTAGGGCCAAGGCCCTAAACCCTAAATTCTAAACCCTAAACCCTAAAATGTTAAGTACAATACGTCGTTAAGAGATGATTGATGTCAACAAATGGAAAACCCTGGGACAAGGTAAGCACAAACCCTAAAGGGGCTAATGAGAAGCCAAAAGATGTTAGGTGTACAGTTCTCCTTTAATATATGAATGGGTAAGAGAGTCATAAACACTGTCACCACTATAAAAACAGAATAATAGACACTGTCACCACTACAAAAACCGGATCATAGACACTGTCACCACTACGGAAAAAAGGTAATAGACATTGTAATAAAAAAAACCCTATAGACGTTGTAACTAAAATAAAAGTAGTGTCATAGACACTGTCACCACTATGAAAAAAGGGTCAAAGACACTGTAATGAAAGGAAAACTCTATGCTGGACGTGTTTTATTTCGCTTCCATGTCCACAGGTTCGGATCGGGGGTTGAAGTTTTTTGGTATGAGCTGGGATTTGGTCTAAGGGTGAATTAGGCCCATTTTGCGGTAATTTGGGGCCTTTTTATTAGGCGTAGTTTAGAGTTGGGTTGGTACATTTCTTTGGCTTCTTTATTTCTATTGCATATATTCTACTTATCCTGGAATATATGTTAATAGATTTAAAGAAGCCGATTGGGGGATACACAGGAGTGAGAGTACGTATACTTTTTGCGAGTGGATATTTAGTGGTACATTTTGTGAGTAGGCCCCTATTTTACGCAAGACCCTCTGTATGGTTTTGCTTCTTGTTACTCTCTGGCATTCGCCTCATCTATATATTTACCTATTCAGGAAAGGAAAACTCTATAGTCGTTGTAACCAAAATAAAAACAAGGTCATAGACAATGTCACAATTATGAAAACAGGGTCAAAGACACTGTAACCAAATGGAAATTCTAGAACAATGGAGGCACAAACCCTATAATGGCTAATAAGAAGCCAAAATACATATGGTGACAGTTCTCCTCTAATGTATGGATGAGAAAGATGGTCATAGGCACTGTAACAAAAAAAATAGGGTCATAGACATTGTCACCACTATAAAAACATGGTCACAGACACTGTCACCACTATAAAAACATGGTCACACTGTCACCACTATAAAAACAGGGTCATAGACACTGTAACCAAAGGAAAACACTAGGAAGAGGAAATCACAAATCCTAATATATGAATGTGTAGGATGGTCATAGACGTTGTAATCAAAATTAAAATATGGTCATATAAACTGTCACCACTACAAAAACAATGTCATAGACACTGTCATCGATCAATTCGGAATTAGAAATAAGAAGATGAATTTTAATCCCAACTTCTCTAAAATTATATAACACTAAAATCAAAATTTACAAGCAAGACATGCTTCCCTCTTCTATATGAAATTTTAGCTACTGAAGTGGTAAAAAAGAAGAAGAATTTCACTGCACAATAACTTGAAAATTCATAAAGAGCTATATAGGGACAAAAAAATAATAAAAAAATAAAGAGCTACAAGGACAAACATACAGAGTACGCCATGAATTGAATTCAGCACCGGTACTGTACAATCGGATTAGATAAAACTCATCAAATTAAGGAGTGTCTATACACTTCACCAGCAACCAAAATCAATTCAAAATTAAACGTTCATAGTTAAGAAATGGAATAAATTAGAACACTCAGTCGTATCCGATAACTAGTCGAGATCAGGGGGTTTTTGATTTCAGATTTGCTTCCCCCATCGCACAATTCTCCCACTGCCACTACCCTTCAACGCCGCCCCAGCCTCATGAAGCTTCTTCACCACCTTCTCGGTCACCTCGAGAGGCAGAACCTCGTTCCTGCCACCGGAGGCAGATCGAAGAACCTCGCTCTCAAGTTCTGCTCGAGGCGGAGATTGCCGACGTCAAGCGCGTGATGGATCTCAATCTCATCGTCTTCCTCCACAATCTCGGACGAGAACAACCCAAACACCGCAATCTGAGGCCTCCTTCATGGATCTATGGAGACCCTAGCCGATCTCTTTCTGTGCGCGTGCCGAGGTCTCCTCGTCGGCGGCATCGGTCCAGAGGAGGCGCCATGGGAGAGGATTCCTAAGCTATGCGGTTCTCAGATCTTAAAAAAAAGGAGGAAGTAATAGGCAGGGCAAACTTGGTATTATGAAAGATTTTTGGCCATTTACTCGTAAAGAAAAGTTTTTAGACATTTAGTATTTGATCCAAAGCCTTAGGTAAATAGTCTCAAATCAATTGGACTATATATATTAGAACTAATTAATTTTTGATAGGTTAATTTGATATTTGCCCAAGACTTATCCGACTTTGTTAAAGGTAAATATCTAAGATAATCATCATCTCCTCTAGGAATTAAATAAATGTGTCTAAATCCAATTAATATTCATTCTCAATCTCAAGTTAACTAATCAAAATCAAAAGGTCCTTAAGAACTTAGAATCTAAGCTTAATTTGAATCAACATCAACTCTCGCACTCAGTAAAATCTAAATTCATACTCATAAATGCAAAACTAATTAACACTAAATATGAATGTCATATGTGTAAAATAGATGTTATCAATCATCTAGCTTGTTCTAGCTGAACTTATTCTAATTAATGAAACTTAACTCTCTTTCTTGCATATATATATATGACGAAATTTTTTGATGGGTTAAATTCATTAATCTTTCAGGCATTTGTAAATTAAAGGAGCTTAGAGATTTAAATGTTGGTTCAAATGCATTAAGTGGCAGAATTCCCAACTGCCTCTGGAACTTGACATCTCTTCGAAAGATAGACCTGTCAGGAAATAGTTTTATTGGGGAGTTGCCACCACTCATCAATATCCCATTGCTTCGAATCTTATCTATCTCTAACAATAAGTTTGAGGGGAGAGTCTCGTTATGTCACCTTATGAACCTTTCAAGCATAGAGCATTTGGAGCTCTCCGGCCAACAATGCTCTACGTGTAGAAATTGGAGATTCATTCTGTTCATCTCCATCTCATCTTGTTGATCTTGAATTAGCTCAGTGCAGCTTGGGCGCCGGTGGTCAATCCAATAGCTTCCTAAAGCTCCTCTCAAACCAATCTGGCCTAGAGTATCTTGATCTTTCTAGTAATGGGTTAGTTGGATTATTTCCAAAATGGCTGCTACATAATATGCCTAGTCTCCAGTTTTTGATCTTGAGGAATAACTCAATAGCAGGAAGTCTTGATCTCCCAAAGAAGAACAATCTAACTATGTACTTGGATGTTTCAAGCAACAAGCTCAAAGGGGAGATTCCTGGGCACATTGGGATATGGCGTTTTCACTTCATTTTTTGAACATGTCCCATAATTATCTTGAAGGGCATATCCCTGCTTCGATTGGAAATATGACAGAATTATCAGTTCTGGATTTGTCAAACAACAGAATTGTTGGAGCAGTACCAAGAAACTTGTTTAGACCCTCATTAGTTTATTTCATTCTATCAAACAACTACCTTGAAGGAGAAATTATTCCCCGCTATATGAACTTCTCATCGATATCCTTTTTGAAGGTGTTATATCTAGATAACAACATCTTTGGTGGAACAATAGAAGGATTGTTGGGTATCTCTAATTGGTTAACGTTCTTTGATATATCCAATAATAAAGCAACGGGTGAACTTCCAAGCTGGATTGAAGACCTTCAATTTTTGGAATCAATGTCATTAGCAGGGAATGAATTTCATGGTAACATACCAAGTCAGCTTTGCAAACTCCAGTCACTTGAGTTGTTGGACCTCTCAGAGAATAGGTTCACTGGTGTTATACCTTCTTGTGACAAAATCTTACCACTCAAGTTCTTGCATATGCATGGAAATCGTCTTACTGGAGCGATTCCAGAGGGATTGGCAAGGTTTCCATCATTGGTCACTCTTGATCTAAGCAATAATCACATTTCAGGAAGTATTCCTCGGTGGATTGATAAACTTTCAGACGTGGTTATTCTATCATTGAGTGGTAATCAACTGGGAGGAGACCTACCGAACCAGCTATGTCGCTTGAAGTATGTAAATATCATTAACTTGTCAAACAATGAAATTTCAGGTTTAATTCCTACTTGCTTTAGGAATTTGTCCTTTGGAGCACCAGAATTGGCTACTTTATACACTACTTCGGAGGAGTATGAATTTGGTATGGATTGGTTTGATTATTCAGGAGAATCAAAAGTTGTTCCAAGTATATATACAAGACAAGAAGAAGTAGAGTTGATAGTTAAGAGCACATATAGTTCTTATAAGGGAGATATTCTTTCGCTTATGTCTGCGTTAGATTTGTCGAATAATAAACTATCTGGCGAGATTCCTCCTGAATTGGGAGAGTTGAGAAAGATCCATTCTCTGAATTTGTCCCACAACCAATTATCTGGTTCAATACCAACAACTTTCTCCCAACTTAAGAGCATCGAGAGCTTAGACCTTTCAAGCAACAACTTGAGTGGAACAATCCCTTCTGAGCTAGTTGATCTCAACTTCCTAGAGATCTTCAATGTTTCTTATAACAACCTAAGTGGAGAAGTTCCAGAAGCAGGGGGCCAGTTTGGAACCTTTGATGGAAGAAACTACCGAGGAAATCCTCTCCTTTGCGGATCTCGGTTGCCTAGAAGTTGTAAGGCGGCTGAATTAGAGCCTACCGGGACCACTTCAGCTGAAGAAGGAGATGAAGGGTTTGACATGGAAGTATTCCTTTGGAGCTTTGGTATGTCCTCTGTCACTATCTTCGTAGCCTTGAACGTTGTTCTTGCAATCAACCCATACTGGAGGAGAGCTTGGTTTACATTTGTCGATGTGAAATTCCTTTGGTGGTTCCACCCATGAACTGGGAGCATCTTACCATTCCCATGGTGTTGTATACTTTGAGAAGGTTTAAGTAACTTGTTTTAGTTTGCCTTTCTACGGTTTTTATGGCACTGAATTTGTAATATGTGATTGTTAAGTTATATATTGTCTTTGTCTGTGTCCTTTTATCAAAAATAAATTAGCAATTGGTGAAGTTAAATGGTTCCGACCTTGTAACAGAGTTTGTACAACTATCAAGTGCATATGGAGTTCTATATTTTGGTAAACATATATGTTTTAAATATTTGAATCTTATGAGAAAACAAGAGAATGAAATCTCATGGATTGGATGAGAAGATGTTGAGTTCATATTAATGAACAGATTTAGATTCTATACCGACAATATTCTTTCAATTATGTCCGAGTTAGATTTTTCTTATAACAAATTAATTGGTGTCGATATCACTTTCCTATGGACCTAAGTTTCTATAAGCTTAAAAGCGTCACAGCATAGACATTTCGGGCAACAAGTTGAGTGGAACGTCCTTCCCTTTGGAACTAGCCGGTACCACTTTCCTATAGACCTTCGATGTATAGATCTCACACCAATCTAAGAAGAGATCGAAGTGCTAGAAATGGGGTAATTTGGAACCTTTGATGAACAAAACTACCAAGGAAGTCCAAGTTCTCTCCTTTGCTCGCTGTTTTTGGCTGCATAGAGGTTGTAAGATCTTGATGACCGCCTACATATCGGAATTCAGAAAATCTTCAGTCAAGTGCGGTAAAAGTCCTCTACAGAAGAAAACTTTGCACTCACAATGTTTGTTTGACTCGGCCTGATAATAACATGTTGTGTGCAACCTAATAGTGATATAATCCAAACTTACTTGATCCGAACTAGATCAACCTTAAAATTTCCTGATATGATATTGACCTAAACCCGAATTAACCCGATCACCGGATCTCAAGTCTTTTGCATCGGTTATACAAATGCTTCTATTATATATTAGAAAAAATAACAAAGTGATCTAAATTCAAACTATTGAAGAGTTTCGTAGCGTCATGTCCAATTAGCTAGGGCTGATAGCAAGAGTTATGTTTAATAATGATGTTGATAGATTACATAGGTCTTATATTGTATAGTGGGCCCAAAGACCCAATACCTTATAACCTATATATATCATTTTCAATTCTAATGAATGGAAACCATCAAGGATGACTTTACATCAATCGTGTGATCTCACATGGTATCACAACCTTTTCTTCCTCACGGAACCCTAATTTGATCCTCCCGCCCCACCCCTCATCTTCCGCCGCCGGCGTCGTCCCTCGCCACCGATCTCTCTCTCACTCTCCTAACTCCTCCTCTCTCGAATCGATCGGGAGCCACCACCGCACTCGCCTCCACCGCCGCTGCCAAGGTCAATCCCTTGCTTCCCCCGCCTCCGACCAGCGCTGCAGTCCCGACGTGCCATCACCTCTAGCATCCATCGGAGCCCTCTTCTTCGATTGTCGTCGTCGAGCCACTACAGCCTATCGCCGCCGCTGAGCCTAGCCCGAGCCGCCGCCGATTGGAGCCCTCGCCTTCGCCGCTTCCAATCGCCGACAAGGAAGAACCTCCATTGAAGATAAATAGGAGGTTTTCAATTTCTTTTATAGAAATTACAGAAACGTCCCTCATGTTTATCCTAATTCCGTTTCTGGCCCTAAGTTAGTTCCTTATTACGTTAAGCGACCAATATTTCTTAAAAAAAATGCAACCGTACTCTGGATATCCTGCCCCTCGACATGCCGGTCCTCATACCTATCTGACATCGTCCGATCCAGGCTATGTTCCGCCTGTTCTGCATCACGTCTTCTCCTCTACGCACACTACAAGAAAAATGGGCTATCGCAACAACATTTTGCAACGACAAATTTAGTGTCGTTGCAAAAGGTAATTTTTCGCAACGACTCAAATATTTTGTTGCAAAAGGTCGTTGCCGTTGTCTTAAATTCACTTTGCCGCGCCTTCTACTTTGGCGGGGCGCTTAAAAAATTTTGACTTTATTTTTGGCAACAACATTGTTGTTGCAATAGAGTTTTCACATGTAATGCAACGCCGTCTTTGATCGTTGTTGTACACTAGCTTATTTTTAGCAACGCCAATTTTTCTTGTTAAAACTGAAATAGAAATATGGCAAGAAAAAAATTGTTGCTATATATATAAACGGAATTTTAAAAGGAAAAAAAATCACTGGAATTGAAAAAAAAAAAAAAAGTTAAAACAAATAAATCCCAAATCAAAACCCTATTCTCCCATTCCCCCGATTGTTTTCCATCCTCTTCAAAAGAAATGGCGATTGACAGTAAACCCATTCCAAAACCAAAATCGGTGCTCTACAAATCTTCCAATCCGTGAGTCGATTAGCCGGTGCTCTTCAAATCTTCCAATCCGTGCTCTTGAAATCCGAAATCGCTGGTGAAGGGTTTGGGGCTCACGGCTCACAGGTGAAGGCTTTAGGGCTCGCTGATTTCGGAGTCGGTTCTCGCTGGAGAAGGTGAAGGCTGTCTCGGTGGTGCTCGCTGGTGTCGGAGTGGAGGGCTCGGTGGTGCGCTCACTGGTGTCGAGGGGTGGTCGCTGGTGTCTTGACGTTTTAGGGCGTGAGGGCTCGCTGGTGTCGGAGTGAAGGGCTCGGTGGTGCGCTCACTGGTGTCGAGAGGTGGTCATTGGTGAAGGCTCGAGGGGGGTGCTTGCTGGTGTCGGAAGAGGTACCGCTGGTGAAGGATTGCCGGCTACAAGGTATGGTTTTATACTCTCAAGTCTCTTTGAATTAAATTTGGATTAAGTTGTTGGAATCTTATTCTGATTGCAAGATATGGAAACAAAAAATCTGAAATTATTAAATAAATAAATAGCTCCTTTGGTTCTTGCTGTGCTTAAAAGGGAAATTGTTTCATTGACACTAGTGTCAAATGACACTGATGACATGTCTCCTATGTGGCTCTCCTATGTGGCAAGTGAGCCAATAAATTATTTAATTATAAATTAAAAGAAATTTAATTAAACGGGATTTGTTTGTTTAAGAGATTTTTCATTCTTTACAATCAGCTAGAGAAAGGCGTATTTTTTAAAGAGGGAAAATGAAGGGAGAGGAGAGAACCCTTCAACCCTAAAACCATAGCCGCCATACCCAAGCCCCTCGAATCCGAAGTTTCTGAACGTGATTGCCAAGAATCTCACCGGATCCCGGCTTCCCTGTCCATCGGCGGTGAAGATCAGCCCTATGAAGCGAATCCGGAATCCCTCCTCATAAATCTCATCGGTGGTGAAGATCAAATCTTTGTGAAATCAAGTGGAAATTTAAGGGGGTTCCAAATAAAGGATTCGATCTGGACTCCCGATCAAAGAAGGGCGACCGACGACAACACGGACGACGAAATGAGATGGCGCTGGTGGATGCGGTGTCGGTTCCGACTCTGGTGGCGGCGGTGGTTCTGACGCTGGTGGCTGTGGTTCCGGCTCTGGTGGCGACGGTGGTTCCGATGCTGGTGCCTGCGGTTCCGGATTTGTTGGTGGCGGTGGGTCTGGATCCGGTGGCTGCGGGTGTGGGTCTGGATCCGGTTCTGGTGCCTGCGGTTCCGGATTTGTTGGTGGCGGTGGGTCTGGATCCGGTGGCTGCGGGTGTGGGTTTTGGGTAACATAGCCAACGGTATGTGATTTTTCCTCAAATTGTATGTGATTTTTGATATGAAGTGTTCAAACAGTATGTGTATGTGCTTGTATGTGATTTTCTCCTTTTTGTTCAATTCCAGTTATGGCCCCAATTTTTTTATTTTTGAGTTCAAAAGGGATGAATTCACCATCAGCAATCAAGCCTCTGGTTTTGGCAGAAAATTTTGTGAAAAAAATAATGCATCAAATGCCCCATTTCATTTGTTATCAGTGCTCAAACAGTTTGTGATTTTCTCACTTGATGAAGCTCTTATTCCTTTTTTTTATATGTTGGTCGTGTTGTGCAAATTCTTATCATATTAGATTTTAGCAAATAGGAATTGTGTTTGACAATTTAGGGGTTTTATAGGTTGAAATTTAGGATTCCATTGCTACTGAATTACATTGAATTCATATTATTCAACTTATAATTAAAGATAGAATAAGGAAAACCAAACAATTGGTTAATCTATAATGATAACATCTGCTGGACTAGCAAGTGTAATGTTTCTTTTGATTGCAGATTTTGAAGGAGTGCTATCGCTCAAAGTCAGTTGTCTATTGAAGATGAACATCAACTCGACCAAGGGCACCTCCGAACTGAGTGTGTCGTTCATCAAAGCCTCGTGGCCTCCGACAATGAGCCTATGCATCCAATCATGCATTTCCATCTCCAGCTTGATGTTCTTTGCTTCCAGCTTGTTGTACTTTGCTTCTAAATTGTTGATGTATGCCTCTGTGGCAGCCGGAGAGTTGGGTTTGAAGGATTGTGTCTTCGGAGTTCTGGGAGTTTTTGGGGTCTTGGGAGTTTTAGGTGTGTTAGCCATCTTGTAGAAGTATGGTTTCTTTTGAAGTGAAATAAGATAGTGTAGGTTGTAGAGTATATATAGTAGGTAGAGATAAGTTTAAAATTCAAAAACACAATCCTTATATACTTTGTATATTATTATAATTGTTATCTATTAGATATGTAAATTTGGTAATTACCTTTTTTATTTCCCCAATTTAGGTTCTTGGAAAGTAATAAAGAAATCCTTTTCACACTTAATTTTTTTTATTTCCCTCATTAAAATCCAAATTGGGTTTTAGATGTATGTGGACAATATCACATCTTCAATACATAGAACGAGGTTCTCATAGGGGAAAAAAACATAGAACCCAAATAAAAAATCTCTTAGGTAATTTCATTTTGATCACATAAAATACAATTCTATAAATTGAAAATGCACCTCCCTATATATTCTAATTTCATAAAATTGGGTATATACCTTTGAACATTTGCTTTGTAGCTAGTAACATCTAGTATAATTTTTTTTTTTACTAAAACATAAATAACATTAAGTTATAGTTTTCTCCTTATTTTATTCAAAATAAATATTAATGTTTTATTCTTTACATTTTTACCTTATTCTATTCTTTCAATTTTCTTCTCCAATGACCATTGATTATTCTAATAAGTTTCTTAATTTCATTTAATAATTTTGCTATTCAAACCAAAATTTTAATTTTATTTAACTTGGAAATATAAAAATTTATAGTTAATGAACACTTCTTTAACAATTATGGCACAAGAAGAGTTTTTATAAATTTGAAAAGAAAGAAAACTTAAATCCTAATATATAATAATAATCATGCTTAAAGGAATAGACAATACATGGGAAAAAAAAGCTTACTCAAATTTCAATTTTATTTAATTTTATAAAATAAAAATTTATACTTAATGAACACTTCTTTAACAATTGTGGTAGAAGAAAAGTTTTTATAAAGTTGAAAAGAAAGACAACTTAAACCCTAAACCATATAACATATACCCTAAATCCCTGTTAATTTGTGTATTACATAATTAATATCAAATTATACTAAATTAAGTGAATAAATTTCAATCCCATAAAATATTACACCTTCATATATATCAAGTTAATATAACTTTGAAATCTAAACCCTATAACATATACACTAAACCCTTATTAATTTGTGTATTGCATAATATGTATTAAATATCACATTACGCTAAACTAAGTGGATAAATTTCAATCCGATAAAATATCATACCTTCATATATCTCAAGTTCATATAACTTTGAAACTTGTATGCTATCTAACCCCTAAACCCTATAACATATACCCTAAACCCTTATTAAATTGTGCATTACATAATATGCAATAAATATCAAATTACACTAAGTGGATAAATTTCAATCCGATAAAATATCGCACCTTCATGTATCTCAAGTTAATATAACTTTGACACTTGTAAGCTATCTAAACCCTAAACCCTATAACATATACCCTAAACCCTTAATAATTTGTGCATTACATAATATGCAATAAATATCAAATTACACTAAACTAATCCGATAAAATATCACACCTTCATATATCTCAAGTTAATATAACTTTGACTCTTGTATGATATCTAAACCCTAAACCCTATAACATACATATACCCTAAATATCAAAGTACGTTAAACTAAGTGGATAAATTTCAATTCGATAAAATATCACACCTTCATATATCTTTTTTTTTTTTTTGAGCAAAACACCTTCATATATCTCAAGTTAATATAACTTTGACACTTGTATGCCATGTAAACCCTAAACCGTAGCTATAACATATACCCTAAACCCTAAACCCTTATTCATACATAAAACCTAAACCCTAAACCCTTACTTATATCTAGATTAATATAAATAAGGGTTTGACACTTGATAGCCATTATTTTATTAATATCTATATTATTGTTCGGTAAAATAAATTATTTATATCTAGATTAATTTTTATTTTATAATTTTAACACTCTTTAATCGTTATTAGTTTAAGATCAACAATTTATTTGTATATAGATTATTTATTTGTATATAAAATGTAGCTTTAGCTCCTTAAACTATATGCACAAAAGTAATTTTTTTTAACCACTTCCAAAAAAAATAAAAAATTACTACAACACTATAGTATACTATTGCCTTATCTTATAAGTATTTAAATTAAAACATCCTATCTTATTATATACTCCCTACAACAAGATAATATATATAAATTTTTTTTTTCTTTCTCTCTCGCAGTCGCGCTAACCCGAAGGCCCGACGACTCCCGGTTGTCTCCAATCTCCATCCTTCGATGTCTCTGTCCAGGGTCGGCTGCGGGGGGAGCGACGCGAGGGCTGCTCCGGGCAAGGACGGTTCCGGTCGAGGGCGGCTCCGGGAGAGGGCTTCTGTGTTGTGCTGCTGCGCCGCTACCGCACGGGCGAGGCTGTTCCTCAATTTTAGGTCCGACTCTTGCGCATCTATCCTTTCTCTCCCCTTCGCATCTGCTTGTGACCCGTCATCTCTCGCGCTGGCTCTTGTGCGTTTCGCCATCAATGGACCTCGCTGCCGATGCTGCTGTTGCTGCAGGCGAAGGCGAAGATCGCGAGACATAATTGTAAGTTTCTCCTATTTTAGGTCTGATCTTTTGTCAATACTTCAATTCATTCGAGATTGATGAAGGTTAATACACGTTATTGAATTGATTTTGTTGAAATGTTAAATTGATTTGGGAAATTGAAATGGATTTGTTAGATTACTTAGGGTTTGAGAGTTGAGGATTGAAAGATGGATTTGGGGTTTCAAGGTTTGTGCTCTCCTATTACCGATAATCTCTGCCTCTTGAAACTCTGACCACTAGACCAATTCAACCATTTTGTTGCCAGCGCCCACACTCACCAATAGAGCACACATGCCCGTCCCTGTATTTAGTGATATGGTGTTAATAGCTTTTTCGAAGATAAGGTGAGATGGAATATGGTAGTAGTAGTGTAATTTGTCCATGATTGTGTTCAAAGTTTCTATATTTTTAAGTATTATAGGAGTTGCCAATTGACATGGTAGGATGTGGCACACTACTTGCTTCGACCTAATTAACATTCATGTTCTAGAAATGTTTATTGGTAGGATGTGGCACACTACTGTGGCACACTATTGGTAGGCTCCAAATGTATATTTTTAAGTATTCACATAGGCTCCAAATATATATATTAGTTAGTGCTCTCTGAATCACTTGAAATAGAAAACTTTTATAAAGTTCCATTGTTCCACTTTATTTATATGATCCATTATTAATTCATGAACATGCATTCCATGCTAATATGCTATTTCGTGTCTCAGCAAGCGTTAACAGTTCTGAAACAGCGGTTCCTCTATGATGAAATTGAAGCTGAGGTAATCCAACCTTTTCTATCGAGTAGGAAATGTATCTGTTTTTCGTTCCACTTCATTATTGAAAACTTTGATAGTTAGGTTTAGAGTTAATCTGGATTTTCTAATTTCTAATTGGTATTTGAACTCATTTTGCAATAATTGGTATTTCAATTTGATGAGCAAAACTTTATTTTATTCTACTTCATTGTAGAGGTCAATGACATCTGGAATCATATGAGTTGGTAGTTTACGTTCTAAAAAAGGTTCCTAATGAGTTTTTTTGTGCCTGACCTGTTTTGGGTAATCTTGAGTATTCAGTTTTTGACAGCTTTCCTTATTAAAGGGAACAGGCAAAGCTTATGAATGACTTAATGCTCTCTCACATAAATCTCTGATTACGCTTTTTATTTGGTTTGTTTGCCATGATGGTTGCTCAACTAATTGATATTTTCTGATATCTTTTCATTTCTATGCCTAGTTACTGGGAAGAACCATTGATTTGAGATCTTTGATCGCTCAAAGGATGAATAAGATCTTTAGAGAGAACCTCGAATGTTTCCAGGAATTGGAAAATCTAGTAAATATCTTGAAGCATACACACCAGCTGTTATCTGAGGATTTGATACTCCACCCGTTCACCCTTATCTTAAATGAGATGCAAGAGAAGGGAAATCTGATTTGTGCTTATGATTTTTGGCGAAATATGATTTTTGTTTAGGTTTTGATTTCTGTTATGTATATGAGTGAGAAGGGAAATCTGATTTGCGTCATATAAATGAGTCAAAGTAGAAATCTGATTTCTGTCATGTAGAGTCCAAGGAGAAATCTGATTTCTCTCATACATCTAGAGTTCAGATTTTATAGAACTATATATGGAGTGACGTTCTTTTAGAGAATTCAGATTTAAGAGAACAAATTTTTGATTTAGAATTCAGAAGTCAGAACTAGAGACAAAAAACTGAATTTAGAATTCAGATTAAAAAAACAAATCAGGAATTTCATAATTCAGATGGAACAGATAAAGATCCCTAGGTTGTCATTCAGATCTAAATGTGATTTTTTATCTCTCTTTTAAATGTGCTTCATTTAGAAATCTGCTTTTTTTCCAATCTATGGGGAAAGAGACAGTTTAGGATTAGTTCAAGATTATTTGCATGTTAGTTATTTTTTTATTTGTCCTCCTTGAAGGCCTCTGGAGCATATGTTTTCCATCCCAATGGTACATATCCTATCAAATCTGGAGCACATGTTTCTATTTTATTATGATGTCTTTAGTGTTTCATCTATTGTCATCCTAAAAATTCAGTCCATGGATAATTGTTTACTTCTGGTTATTGTTTTTACTAAGAACCTGGTTTATTGTTTGGATTGGGTCTATTTTAGGGATCTTAATTTACAACTCAATTATGATTATCCCATGCTTTTGTGACTATGAACAAATTTCTATCGGCTAACTTTTGAGGATGAACTAGAAAAGGGCTAAAAAATGCAAAGTAGTGGTATGTCGTATTAGTAGATTGAACCCTGTTAAGTTATAGCCCTTCATTGTGAGAATGCTTAATTGTTGCAGAGCAAAGAGAAGGGTGGTGAGTCATTCAACAATCTCCACTATGGAGTATTTGGCCTTGGTAACAGGCAGTATGAGCACTTCAATAAGGTCTGTTCTGTGCTAGAATTTCATTCAAAGTCATTACTCACAAAAAGGTCTCCTTGTTTCTGCTTGAGTTCTAATTTTCCTTTCCTGTTCTTGAACATCACTTTTCTTCTGGAAAACTTGTCTGTTCTTTATTTTGGGCCATATTTGTTTTTGGATGCCGTTGGTGGATCTGCTGGTGGCCATTCAATAATAGGTGATTCTGTTGCCTGGGGAGGATGTGCCATAATATACTTACTGGGACAGCAGCTGCACTTTGAGCTTTTCGATTTTTCGTACCAAGTCCTGAATGTTGCAGAAGTAGAGGCCACATCACTAACTATCTCAAACCCAGAAGAATGTTCATGATGCCCAGGTATGCACCTCACCATTCATCTTAAAGCTCAATTTCAACACCCGTAGTCAAGTTTAAAGGCAAAGCATTACGAGCAAAGTTTTTGTCTGATGTCATAAACCAATTCCCTTCCTTTTGTCTGCTGTCAACCCAGATTTGTGCTGGTCAAAGTGTTGTCTACATTTATAGCCAATTTGAAAGCCTATTAGCTCAATGGTAGAGCAATGTGCTAATGCACAAAGATGCGAGTTCAAATCTCGCATAGGCTAATATTAACCTAAAAACACGGATAGATTGGGGAAAAGATACCAAACCAGTCCATAAGTAGTTGACAGATAAAAGATAACAATTAAGTATAAACACAAACAAGAGTAGAGAAAATAACCACTAAAATTTTGAAACATAACCAATAACATTCTGAATTAGTGTGATAACAAATAAGTATAAATACCAACAAGAGTAGAAAACATAATCAATAAAATTCTGAAACATATCCAGTAACATTCTAAATCTCTTCGGAACTGTTGAAACAAGAGTATATTCAATCCCTTCGGAACTGTTGAAACCAAGTTTCGGAACTGTTGAAACAAGAGTATATTCAATCCCTTCGGAACTGTTGAAACCAAGTTGGTTGAGACAGCTGCAAAAAAATGGAGGGTTTCATTATTAATCAACCACGTGGAGCTGAGTGATCAGAATCTCAATCAGAAAGTCTATACCTGATTCATCTGAAATGGAGGGTTAAATGTCATATTTTGACCAACTGCATAGGGTAGACTTGTCTGAAAGAATTAAACAAAAAATACGATAAGAGAGATGAATAATAAGAATCGAAATTGCAGTTAGAAAATAATAGATGTGTACTGATTCATCTGAAATGGAGGGTTAAAGCATGGTCATATTTTGACCATGCTTTTCCTTAGCAGCCCTATTTGCCTTAATTTTCAAACCATCAAATGTGGACATAACCTCCTTATAGAATTCCTCCTCATTCATTGCAACTCCCGCAAAGGACTCAAATAAACCATGCATATTCTCATATCTCTGCACACTCTCTGGCTTTTTGTTCAGCAACTCATAATAAGGGACCGAAACCTTCAAGTGCTCCCTATCCAAGTCTTTTCTCCACCTATTCAGAATGTATCTTTCTGGAACATAATCCACTTCCTCTTCGTGAAAGACACGCAATATATGACTACACAAAATCCCCCTAAACTCAAAATTCTTGCACTCGCATTTTATTTCCATCGTGACTTTATCCATTGTCACTCGAAACACCTTCTTCATTGTCCGACCATGCATGGACTTTTTTACCACAATGTCATATAAGCACTTCTTTCCATCATCATCAACATTTGTTGCATTGTTGTACGTCATATCTCCAACTTCCTTTTGCACTTCACTAAACTTCGCTGATGTGTATAACTTTTGGAAGACAAGCTCAAATACATGATCGGTCATACATCGAATTGGAGAATTCTTGGAAGTAAACGTTGCTCTTTCCTCTTCCATAACCCTGTTTAAAAGTGCAAGTCCATATTGCTCCACAAATGTCTTCAGAGTAGTGTTTACATTGACGTACTTTTTGAAGAAGAAGTTCATACCTTCACTCCTTTGGGTGCTAGACATTCCAGCCCAAAATGCTTCCTTAAAATATACAGGCACCCAACGATGTCTCTTCTCATACATATCACAACACCAACTATGTTTTTCTAATCCATATGTTGCAATCATCTCCTTCCAAGCATCTTCAAACTCCGATATGCTCAACGAGTCGTGAAGGGCATCTTGCATCGTCTTCAGGATGTTGTTCAACTGCGGATGGTAGATAAACTTTTTCCTTGCATTTTGCATTATATGCCATATACACCACCTATGTGGAGTGTTAGGGAACACTTGTGCTACTGCATTCCCTGGTAATAAAAAAATATGGATGTTATTTATTAAAATCTTTGTAGGTTAATTCCCATCTTGAACATGAAACATGAAAAGAATTTAGATAGATAAGTATTTCAAAATAACATACCTATAGATCTGCACTGATCTGTTATGATTGCTTGTGGAGCCTTTCCTGACATACACTTGAGCCAAGCCTGAAACAACCATACGAAGTTCTCAGTATCATCTCCAGCAATTAAAGCACAACCAAACAACACCGATTGACCATGATTGTTAACTCCAATGAAAGGAGCAAACGACATCTTATATCGATTTGATAAGTAAGTGGTATCAAATGATATGACATCTCCAAATTCCATATATGCTGCTCTGCTCCTTCCATCCGCCCAAAAAACATTTCGTAATCTCTCATCTTCATCTACGTCATACGTGTAGAAGAAGTTGGAGTTACTAGAGCTCATCTCATCAAAATATTTTCTCATTGCATTGAAGTCGCCTTCCTCCATATGATTTCTTCTTGCTTTGCCAATCAGATTGCGACAATCCCTCTCTTCAAAAGGAACTTTGTCGTGACTACCATGTTGAACGACAAATGACGTGTAGTTTTTAATTATCGGAACGCCGGCTCTATCATTCTCTAAAATCCTTTTCCTATTGCTTTCACTGATGAATCTGTAGTTTGGAAGGAATTTGGAATTTTTCGGGACACAATCATGGTTATGCTCCAGTGTAACTTTGGTCATCTTCCATAACCCATCACTATGAAGGGATGCGTTCACATGGAATTGACATCCCGTAACACACGGTGTAGGACCTTTTCCTGGATTCTTTGTCTTTGTTTCAAATTTCCCCGCTTTCGAACAAACCAACCTAAAACTCTTATACTTATCTTCATCACCTTTGATTTTTACAGAAGTTCGTATCCTTACTTGGAATCCTTTGGCCTTTCCATATTCTTCACAATAATTCAGCACATCCTCTGCATCTGCAAACATCATTCCAACATGCGGCTGACTATGCTCATTCTCAACTTGTTCAACATCCTCGAATAATCCATCTACTCCATCAATTTGATCATGTTCTCGACTATGTTGCCCGATTTCGTTGGAACTTGGCAAACCATCGCCATCCAAATCAATGACATAGTCTTCTTCATTGCCTGCATTTATATAAGAATTTTAATATGAACTAAATTTTGAATAAAATTCTACAAACTTGATTAGTATATTGTGATATCCATTACCTTCATCTGCGTCATACCCTAGGTTTAGATCAAAGTTTCTTGAATTACTCATATATGTTGACAATTAACCTATACGAGAATCATAGCACAATATAGTTAGAGATCTAATTGCATACACAAACAACATGATTAACAAGGACTTAATATTATTGAAGCATACTTCCACCATCACCGTGCTTGAGTCGATCGGGACCATAAAGCTAGAAAAGCTAAAACACATCATAACTTAGATTCTACTCAAATTTACAAACAAAAAAAGTAGAATGCCAACTTTTTCATAGAACACTAAGAACTCAAACATTCCAATAACCTTCGAATCGAATTTACAAGTGCGTTGTGCAATTTATTAGTACTTACCAACGATTACCCGTATGACCGTAACCTTGCCTCACTTCTTTCCGACGATTTTCCGATCTGATCGGTGAACACCTACTGCCCGTAGTTCAATTTGAAATTAGCCTCCAGTCCTCCACTAACCGGCCGTAATCGGTGAACCCCTACTGTTTCTTGTAGCTAATTGAGGAATCCCTTAATTAATGCTAATTTTGATTTGATATAATTAATTTCCTTATTTAATTTTTTTTTGGTCAACGCATTCAGCTTAATTTTTTACCTTCAATTTTTTTTAACATCAAATTAAACCACAAGACATGTGGGATGACATGTCACTCCACCTCACTAGTGTCAAATGACACTAGTGTCATGCATGGCCAAGTTCATGATTCAGACAGTAATTATTGCATTTGTTATGGTAAATATTAACAGATCCAATCCAATCCTCAAATCAATATAAATTGATGATTCGAACCAAAAAAAAATTTATAAATTGATGATTGGAGGAGACTGTAAATTCCCATATTTTTCTACCTTCAATGCACATAGCAGCAAGATGTTAAAAATAGTGGTTAAGATCTCGTGGGGTAACTTCATGTGAAATAGAAAGGGGTAAACTCTAGAACGATCAAAACAAAATTGGAATATTAGGATAAAATCTAATCTAAAAGATACAAATAGATTTTGTCAAGAATATTAGGATAAAATCTAATCTAAAAGATACAAATAGATTTTGTCAAATCTGGTGGATGCAGGTATTATTTGTTAGTTTAGATTTTATTATCTGCATTATCTTAAAATATTTATTTGTTGATTATTCTTTGTACTCTTATAATTTATCAACAGTGATTTGGTAGAGTTTACTCCAACTCCACCAGGAACAGTTATAAATTTATAGTGCAACTCATTTAACAATAATAAAAAGAAGAAAAAAAACAAAGAACACAAACATTGGTCAAGTTCTGGCCTTTATAAACCAGAAAAATGCAAAGAAGACAAATCACAATTCAATCTCCACTGAACTAATCTTGATTAGGTCTTAGACAATGTAAAATGTACAGAAGGTGATGAATTCTAGCCCGGATATGGCTAATAACAAAAAAAGTGTTGTATGAATTCTAACTCACAAAGATTTAACAATAATTTCTTTTAAAGAAATATTTGTTTGCAAGTATTCACCTTTCGAATCTGTCTGCTGATAACTTGCAATCTCTGTTCTTGTAAACTAGTGTACACAAATTGGCCAATCCGTGACCACTTACTTGACCTCATCTACGTATTTTCAACCAATTATCTTCTCATTGATAATGGATAGGACTTTAGTAATTTCTTGAGCAAATCCCATATATGCTTTACCAAATTAATTTCATGGGCACACTGTTTTTGGCATATGTTTACCTATTTGATTATTATAATGTGAACATTGAATTTGATTGATATGGTTTGGAATAACGTGTATCCTTGTGAGTCTTTTTTTTATTTTGGTTAAATGTTTGTTGCTTGAATATTTAAATTTTTTCCTTTCCTATTATTTTGTGATTATTATTATTATTATTATTATTATTATTATTAATATAGTTATTATTCTTAAAATAGGACATGGCTTTAAATAAGGCCTGGGTTAAAATAAAGAATCGCTCATCCCTTGATTATATAAAAGGTGTTGATAGCTTTTTGGATTTCGCTCTTTCTAATGTGCCGGAAGAGAATAAGGAAACTACTATCATTAGATGTCCTTGTGAGTTTTGTCGCAATGTGTTTTTCACGAGAAAACGTGAGATTAGATACGATCTGCTGAAATTTGGAATGTATGAGGCGTACACTTTTTGGGATTTTCATGGTGAAATACAAAATGAAATGATTACTGAGGAAAATGATGAGGAAGTTGCTGATGATGGTGATGCTGAATTTACAATGTTACAAGATGCTTTTGGAGTGACCGATATGAATGATGATGGACAAGGCATCCCTGAAGAGGCTAATGCTAATGCAAAGAAGTTTTATCGTCTCTTACAAGAGCACCAAGAGCCATTAATGACAAATGGCAAAACAATGTCAAAGCTCTCGTATCTTGTGAAATTACTTCACTTGAAGGTTCTTAATCATTGGAGTGATAGTTCTTTTGATAGTTTATTGAAGTTAGAGCGTGAAGCTTGGGGAAATTCACTTCCAAACTCCTATTATGAGGCAAAGAAGCTCATTAAGGACTTGGGTCTAGATTATTCTAAGATCGATGCTTGTGAGAATGATTGTATTCTTTATTGGAAAGAATATGAAACTTTGAATGAGTGTCCCACCTGTGGCTTATCAAGATGGAGAAAGGATGGCAAAGGCTCTTCTAAGGAAGGAAAAGTGCCTCAAAAGGTTTTGCGTTATTTTCCATTAAAGCCTAGGTTGCAAAGATTGTATATGTCAAGAAAAACAGCAAAAGACATGCAATGGCACCACGAGGGGAGGGTAGATGATGATAAAATGGGACATCCTGCTGACTCAGTTGCTTGGAAATCATTTGATAGGGAGTATAGTGCATTTGGTAATGATCCGCGTAATGTAAGGCTTGGATTAGCTTGTGATGGATTCCAACCCTTTAATAATACTCAACATAGTATCTGGCCAGTGGTTCTTATTCCCTACAACTTGCCTCCTTGGATATGCATGAAGCCCCAATCTTTCTTGTTAACTTTACTTGTACCCGGGCCTACTAGTCCTGGAAAGAATATAGATGTGTACCTCCAACCACTAATTGAGGAGTTGAAGGAGTTGTGGGATGTTGGTATTGAAACATACGATGCTTATTCAAAGACAAATTTTGTTATGCAAGCGGTTGTTTTATGGACAATCAATGATTTCCCCGCATACGCAGATTTGTCTGGATGGTCTACTAAAGGTAATTTTGCTTGCCCATGTTGTCATAAGCATACTAAACGTACTTCATTGAAGCATAAAGGCGGTTACTTAGGTCATCGTTGTTGGCTTCCACCTAATCATAAGTGGAGAAGGGAGGCTAGCTCCTTTGATAATACACAAGAAAAAGGGCGTGCACCGGTGCCTTTGAGCGGAGATGAAGTATTGACACACTTTAGTCGATTTACACAGGAGAAATTTGGAAAGGTTGTCGGTATAAAAAGAAAGAGGGACGGGGATGCCTTACACAAGTTGTATGGGTGGCATAAGAAAAGCATTTTCTTTGAGTTGCCTTATTGGCGAAAATTGAAAATTCGCCACAACTTGGATGTTATGCATATTGAGAAGAATGTCTCCGACAATATTTTGGGTACATTGATGTCCATTAAAGGAAAAAATAAAGATACCTTAAAGGCTCGAGTGGATTTAATGAAGATGAAAATTAGAAGAGAGTTGCACCCTATAGTGGATGGAGATAAATTACGTGTTCCTATTGCCTGTTATTCATTAAGCTCAACTGCCAAGGCTGCCATTTGTAACATGTTTTCCACAATGAAATCTCCGGATGGATATCTATCAAACATTTCTCGTTGTGTGAAGGAAAATGGGAAAAAGATTTCATGTTTGAAGAGTCATGATCATCATGTGTTTATTGAACAATTGCTTCCAATTGCAATTCGTGGTTTCTTGCCAAAACATGTGTATGAGCCTCTAGTCGAATTGAGTTCTTATTTTCGGAACTTGTGCTCCAAAAGCATATCTATTTCTGAACTAGAGAAGCTTGAACGACATATTCCATACACATTATGCAAGCTGGAGATGGTTTTTCCACCTGCTTTTTTTGATGTCATGGTGCACTTAGTTATACACTTGGCATCTGAGGCAAAGATTGTTGGACCAGTTCGATATCGATGGATGTATCCAGTTGAAAGGTGTGTCACTTTCTCCATCTAGTTTTATTCATTTATCCCGTGTGTGGTTTTTCTTAAACACAAATCCATTCATATCAGGTATATCGGAACATTAAAAGCATATATTCGTAGTATATCACATCCAGAAGGTTCCATAGCCGAAGGCTATATTGCAGATGAGTGTTTAACATTCTGCTCTAGGTACATGAATGATATTGACACTAAGTTCTCTCGCAAAGGGAGGAATGATGGTGCTTCTGTTGAGCATACCTCATATTCAAACCTTGAGGTATTTAAACCACTCGGTGCTCCTATTGGAAAAGGTGTACCAATCCATCTTAGCTTTGAGGAATGCGATCAGATTCATTCCTATATTCTCTTTCATTGTGATGAACTCGTCGAGTTTGTGAAGTAAGTGTTTTTAATATAGGCTGTTTTATTTTTATTAAAAATACTCATTATTGCTTATAGAATTTCACTTTACACTTATATACTTTATATATTGTTTTCATAGGGAGCATAAGTTAGAATTGGAAAGAGAATGTCCTAGAAACATCGAACGACGACATAAAGCACAATTTTCTAAGTGGATACATGGTCATGTATGTAAAAAACTCGTTTACATCTTTCTACATGACATGTAGAGGAAATTATAGTGCTAAACTTTAAAACCATTTTATTTTATTAGGTACAAAAACTAAATGAAGATGGGAGTGTTGATGTTGATCTGTATAACTTGGTTTGTGCTCCTTCTAAACTTGTGAGGCGTTATTCCGGATACATTGTGAATGGTTTTCGTTTTCACACCACTGATCGGTCTGAGAATAGAAAAACTCAAAACAGTGGAGTTGTAGTACGCAGTGATGACTCTTCTGATATGAAATATTATGGTGTTTTGAGAGACATTTTTGAGTTGCATTATCCTGGTGGAAACTATGTAGTTGTGTTTAAGTGTGATTGGTTTGATGTGGGACACCTGGGCACAGGGTATAAGGTAGATGAATATGGATTCACTAGTGTGAATAGAATGAGGTCTTTGAAGACGGATGAAGTGTTTGTTCTAGAATCGCAAGTGGAGCATGTGTTTTATATACAAGATCCACGAAATGATAATTGGGAATTCGTTATACATGCCCCACCAAGAGATCTCTATGATATGCCTACTTTCGACATTGATAACGAAGCTGTGGATGTGGATGCATATCAACAAGTAGAAGTTAGTGTTGCAGAGGATGAAAGTGTTAGCCCAATATGTAATGATTTCTCAATCGATTCATTAGCTACAAATTCATTCGTGGTTGAGCGAGAAGCTAAGGCAGTTGAAATGGTCAAAATGGTTATTGAGGAGACAAAGGAGGATGACGACTTCATCAACGATGGGGAAATCGCGGTGTCCGAGAGTTCAAGCGAAGAGGAAGAACTTATTTCTGACTCGGAAGATTGAACACACTATATTTTTCTTATAAAGCCTTTGATTTTCTTTAATTACTTGTTTTGTTTTTTTTGTATCTACGAAGAGGAAGAACTTATTTCCTTATGGGTTATCATTGGAATGGATTGTTTATATATGTTAAATTTGACTATGTATGTTTCATATATTTGGAAATCCTTACAAAAACTTATGTCTTATATTATTTAACATGTGAAGACCACCATCCACAACACATTTTTTTGCAGATAAAATGGTGGTCGTAAGAGGAGGGAAGACAAGTTGTAATCATGATCGATCCACTAGACAAGTTGCACCCTTTGATGAAGAAACTTTTTCCATGGCTCGAAGAAGTAAGACTATATATACTTAATTCCTTTTATGCATTTAACGTGCAATTAGATATTCAAAGCCATTATTTGTTATATGGATGGGTTGAAAAACTTTGTCAATGTAAGACTTGGACAGACAAAGAGCTTTGCATTCCAAAAATCCAGAGTCAGAAACTTTGAGTCACAATACTCTCCATCATAATAGTTCACCGGAAATGGAAGTTAATGAGTCAAATGATAGTCAAGTTGAAAGTCTTGTTCCTTCAAAAGGAGAAGGTATGTTATCGAAAACTCATTTATTATTTATATTTACTTATCGATATTCTATTGATGCTCTCATAAATATATGCACATGTTATTTTGATTTTCATAGGTAAAAGAAAGAGAATTTCCAAGCTATCAAGTAGAGTTTCTATGGGTTTACAAGGAGAGGAAGTTGCAAGTCCGACCCCTAGGGAGAGCATACCTTGCGGTGAGTAAATAGATAGGCTAGATTACCTTAAGTCTGAGTATTTATATGAGTTCAAAATAAATCCAAAACAAATTAAAGAAACACTCCAAAAGCTGTAAAGGCACCCCGTATCTGGCACTGTCACGACTCGTGAAGGGTCTCCCACGAGTCGTGACAGCATGCAGTAGCTCGCATAACACATGGATCCTCTTTTCACGACTCGTGAAGGGTCTCCCACGAGTCGTGACAGACTGCAATAGCTGAAGATTGCTTGAATCCCCCTTTCACGACTCGTGAAGGGTCTCCCACGAGTCGTGACAACATGCAGTAGCTGAAGATTGCTCAAATCTCCCTTTCACGACTTGTGAACGATCTCCTACAAGTCATGACAATCTAGATGCTATCATAAAATCTCTTTACTTATTGATTTTCAATCTTATATGAAGGGTGCATTGCGTTTGTAGTTACTAAAAAAGAACTAAGTCTTTTTGGTTGTTAATATTACAGAGGAGCATACAAGTATAAATGGAAATGGAACTACGAATCTTATGCAAGGTAATGAGCCAATTGAGAGTCAACCTAAAGAGGTTGTTACTTCTAGGGGAGAAGGTATATTATTGAAACATCATGTGTTCATTGTACATATTGATCGATATTATGGTGATGAGCTCATAAATATATTTATACATTATTGTGGTTTTATTAGGCAAGAGAAAAAGAACTTCTAAGTTGTCTAGCAGAGCTGCTATGGGTTTACAGAGGGAGGAAGTTGCAAATTCAACCCCTAGGGAGATCATAGAGGAGCAGATAGTAAACACTGTTGGTGGCGTGGTCTCAAATTCAGTTGTAAATGGAAGTGGAACTGCAGATGTCGTTGAAGGTAAATTGTAAATATTTTATGTTTTTTTAATAACTTGGGACAATTATTATGTGTGTGTATATATATATATATATGTAAGATTGGGTGTGTTGATATGCATTTAGCTACATGTAAGACAAGTAAAAACAATAGTAGAGGCAAGTACAAGACTTATGTGGTTGACATGAAACTCAGAGGAAGAGGTTTAAAACTGTCAATTGAGATCCCTGACGAAATTGATCGTGCAATTGGAGAAAATGCACGACATTTGGTAAATGAGTGTGGGCGTGTTGTAAGAACAAGAGCTCCACTAAATGTTAAGAATTGGCAAGAAGCATTCGCATTAGTCGGTGAAAGCATGTGGAAGGAGATACAGGTAATATGTTATCTATAAGTCATTTTCAAATGATATTTTTAAACTACTTTGTGATAATTGAAGACTTGATTTGTTATTTGTTACAATTACAGGATAAATTCCAAATTGCCGAATCTCGTCACCTAAAGTTATTTGGCTTTGTTGTGGATACCATGCAACGTCTATATCGGTTGTGGAAAACCCGATTGCACTACTACTACAAGAGTGATAAGTGTGGCAAAACAGATGAAGAACGCTTGAAAAATCCTCCTCCTGATTTACCTAAAGATCAATGGGAGTTTTGCGTAAAGCGATATGGATCCGATGAATTTAAGGTACTTTCAATTATGGTTCTTATTCATGTTTTTCCCTTTTATTTAATATTTAAATTTCATGTAACTATCTTTTTTCTTGAAGGCAATTAGTGAAAGAAACTCTAAAAATCGGTTGTCCGACAAGAGATGCACTCATACAACTGAAAATTTATCATTTGCCGAAGTAGAAGATACATTGGTAAGATCTAGCTTGATTCTTTATCAACTCTCAATTTGATAAGATCTTAAATTTTAACACTCTCCGGTAAGCTCTTCAATCTTCAAGTGGCGAATAGACCCGGTTATTTTGTGAGAAGTTATTATGGCCATTTCGTTCTTCATTGATAACCTAACTATTACCTCATTGACTAATGTCATTTTTTTTTCTCATGCTAGACAAAACAGAACAACAATGTAAAGCCTTCTGCAGATGTTGTGTGGCTCGTTGAGCACACAACTAAAAATTCTAAAGGCGAGCTTCAATGGGTTGATTCTAATTCGAAAGAAATTCATGTAATTTTTCATACTATTTTAATTGTCATCACATTTCATATTAAAATAACATTAAATGATTTATTAATGATTTGATTTTGCACCTTCTTATAGGGTAAACTTAAAGGTGTGGTTGTCACAAGTGGTGATGCAATGACACAAGAGCAGATTCTAATTGATGTTTTGGGGTCAAGATCCGGCTACATACGTGGAAAAGGGACTGCTTTGCGTGGTTATACTAAGGGAATAAAGCAACTGGCCCAACAGCAACTTGTAGAGCAACAACAAGGCCAATTACAAGAACAAAAAAAAAAGATCCAAGATTTGGAGAAAATGATGGAAGAAACCAAGCAAATGCAGCAAAGAGAATTGGAAGAGTATAAAGCAGAACAACAACGGGCAATGGAAGCTTTCAAGCAAGACATGCTCCAAACACTCGCTAATCGAAATATCTAGTAACATGAAAATCAGGTAATTGTTCCCATATGTTATTTATGCGATGCTTCTATTGGTCACATTGTGCTTATAGTTCTCTCCGTATGTACATTTCTTTTAATTTTTTTTGCATTATATTATAATATGATGATATCAAGAAAAAAGAAAGAAAGCGAGAGCAAAAGAAAAGAGGGTTCATCGCATTTACAATCTTAGAATACAAAATGCATACAACATTTAGGTTTGATGTGTGTATTTAGTGACCAATGAGTTCTTCATCCATGGTAGTTTTCTTCTCTTTTTGAACTTGAAGAGTTCTAACTTTGATTATAAAGTATATTTTTGTCCCTTTTGCAGGATATGGAAAAATGAGCACGGATGATGGATGCAAGTTTTTGTTGATTAGTTTGCATATGGAAGAATACATTTTGCCTTAGATAAGAACTGATATATGTAGTTTGTCTAGGAGAAGGAACTAGTTATAATGCATATAGAAGCATAGATTATGGATCGGAGTAGTTTTTTGGATTAGAAGGGAAGAGATGACTAGTATAATGATGAAGTTACATGTTTGAAACATGTAAATTTTGTATGGTTTGGTGGGCAACTCGATTAAAAGGAAGTCAAGTCTATGTATTTGCATACAGTGGTACAAATGAATGTATTGGTACAAATGAATGTGTTGTAAGGAACCTACGGGAGCTATGTGTATTGAAAAAGGGGATTGCAAAAAAATCATTTACGGCAACAAAAAAAATTGTTGCTAAAGGCTATTTCACAACGATTTTGTCGTTGCAAAAGATCGTATTTATTTTTATATATAGTCTATTGCAACGACATTTGTCATTGCAAAATTATCTACCTTATCATAGTAGATCATTTTGCAACGAGAAAGTTGTTGCAAAAGATATATTTTTTGCAACAACATTAGTCATTGCAATACTTGCCAAGAAATTGTAAATGCCTTTAGCAACAACATTGTCGTTGCGAATTTTATACCTGTTTTGCAACGCCGTTGTTGTTGCAAAATAGTTATGGCAATTGCAACGACATTTTTTGTTGCAAAAAACTTACCATTATTTTACAAGAAAAACGCATTTAGCAACGACAAATGTATTGTAATGAACTTTGTCGTTGCAAAAAGTTGTATTTTTCGCAACGGCAAATGTCGTTGCAATAGCCTTTAGCTACGCCTTGACCCGCAATGACACCGCAACGACAATTGTCATTGCGAAATGTGGCTATTGCAACGATAACCCATGTATCGCAACGACAACAGTCGTTGCGAAAGCCCCTTTTTCTTGTAGTGGCAGCCGACATTCCCCGACTCTTCGTGGTACATGGACACTGGTGCCACCTCCCATATGACGCACTCCTCAGGTAACCTCTCTTCTATTTCCTTTCAAGGTCATGCACACTCTATTATTGTCGGAAATGGTGGTCGCCTTGTTACTTCGGGAACTAGCCATGCCAAATTACAGACCCCAACCCACCCATTACACCTTAACAATGTCCTCATTGCCCCAAAGATTGTCAAAAAACCTTATATCTGTCCGTCGGTTCACTACTGACAATAATGTTTCCCTTACGTTTGATCCCTTTGGTTTCTCTGTAACGATCTTAGTACGGGGGTTACTCGCATGAGATGTAACAACACCGGGGAGCTCTACCATGTCACACAACCCCCATGCGTCCAGTCAGTCGTGCCCGGTCGCCCTCTCGGCATCGTCTTCTAGTATGTGGCATACACGTCTGGGCCATCCCAGTGCTGCCGTTCTAGATGTCCTCCGTTCTCAGAGTCTTGTCCCCTGTAATGAAGACCTACGCGCTCTAATTTAAGCACTTCCTATCAGTTAGGCAAACATGCAAGACTGCCGTTCCAATGGTCTTTGAACTCCACCCTTGCTCCTTTTGACATCATTCAAAATGACATTTGGACCTCTCATGTGCCTAGCAAGGAGGGTCACAAGTATTACCTCTTGTTTCTTGATGATTACACTCATTTCTTATGGGTCTTCCCGTTGCATTTCAAGTCCCAAATATTTCCTATCTTTGTCAAGTTCCATGCCTACATCAAAACACAGTTTCAAACATCCATCAAATGCTTCCAATGTGACAATGGCCGTGAATTTGACAACAAAGACATTCACTCTTTCTCCGCCACACATGGGATCTCATATCGGTTGTCTTGCCCCTATACTTCCCAGCAGAATGGCAAGGCCGAACGAATCTTTAGAACCATAACCAACATGATGCGCTCTCTCCTCTTTCACGCATCTATTACTCTTACCTATTGGTCTCACGCCTTATCAACCACATGTTATCGCCTCAGCATTCTCCCATCAACTATCCTACACCATCGCTCGCTAACCCAGACACTCTATTGCATCTTGCCTAGGTATGATCACCTTCGTACCTTCGGGTGCTTGTGCTTCCCAAAGCAGTCCTCCACCGCCCCACACAAGCTTCACCCGCACTCCAATCCATGTGTCTTCCTAGGCTATCCGTCTGATCATCGTGGTTACCTTTGCCTCGATGTTCGGAGCCATAAGTTTATTGTGTCCCGTCATGTCACTTTTGATGAGTCTCGCTTTCCCTTTTCTTCTCCTCTACTCCCATCTCCGACATCTTCTATGTCCCAGTCTGAGTCAGAGTCTTCCTTCCCACACGTTCTCCTTCCCTAGAGCTCTACCGGTGCTCTTGTCTCTCCCCCTACACCGCCCCCACCGCCACCTCCTCCTCCTACCACCAGACCTCACATCCGTAGCATCTCCGATGTCTTCAGACCTCGTCATATCGTCTCCATGAACACCACACATCGCCCTACCTCACCTTGCCCTACATCCTCCCCGTTACCCATCCCGCCAGTCCTGATGTCGCGACCGTAAAATCATGATGTGGCCGCAGACCATCAATTCTTCCAAACCCTCTCCCCACCATCGACACTGGCAGCGGCCGCAGCAGCATGCCGCGATCGCAGCACATCAACAGGCCGCGGGCATGCAGCGGCCGCAACCCCCCCCCTCCCCTCGCCGCATCCTCTTCCGTCCTTCCCGACTCCCAATCCCCCCTGCCTCAATCCCGACCTCCCTTTCCCCCATCCCCACCTCCCACAAAATAGCCCTCCTCGACCTGAATTGGCAGGCGGCTATGCTCGACGAATACAGGGCCCTTAAAAGGAATGGTACTTGGGTTCTGGTCCCTCGCCCTCTTGAGGTGAACGTCATTCGTTGCATGTGGCTCTTTGTTGTGAGCTGAATCTGCCATGTTTTATAGTACATAATCTATGTAGTTTGTGTTTATTTGCCAAATTATGGAATCTACACATATTTCTGTTTAAATTCGCAGAATTCAAGGTAATTTACAGCAATTCTCTGAAAAGGTTGGAAAAGCTCGGAAATCAACTACAGAAGTCCAAAGTCAAAGAACGACGGAACCAGGACGAATCAGGTTGGAGCCAACAATTACTCGATATCGAGGACCTTACTCGATATCGACAAAAAGAGTCCGAGCAGAGCCTGGTCGAGTAGCAGCAGATCGAGAAGCTGAAGACGAAGGCAACCCGACTCCGGAGCTTTACTCGATATCGAGGAAGCTACTCGATATCGACAAACACCCTGATGCTATACCCGGAGTCGAGGAGTTGTGCCAAGTCGAGAAGCCGAAGACCTGGAGACGTCGAGCAGCATCTACTCAATATCGAAGATCTTATTCGATATCGACAAACTCAGCACCACCTTTCCGAGCCCGTGTCAGGGAGCAGTTCCTCGACCAAGAACAGCAACGCAGAATTCGACACAGGTTACTCGATATCGAGGACTTTAGTCGATATCGAGAACCCCAGCAGTGCTTGTCCGAGCTAGATCGAGCACCAGCTACCCGACGAAGAACTTTACTCGATATCGATTAGTTTACTCGATATCGAGTAGTTTACTCGATATCCAGGAGCGCCATCCTGAGCCGCGTTACGCGGTGAGCTGTCCGATGCGGTTTTGGATTGCTTGGAGCCGAAGATTGTCCGAGTTTGCCGAGATCTATCCACGCCTATCAAGTTCTATCTATGGAGAGAAGATCTACCCACACAAGAAGATATTTTGCTACTTTAGATATAATTTCCTTTATGGATTTAATTCCTTTATTCCATTTATTTATCTTTAAGCTTTTAGATAATTAGATATAGATATAGATAGACCTTCTTACCTAGAATAGCTAGGGAATGAAGCCTATAAATAAAGCCTTAGGGGCTAGTTTTTAGATATAAAATTTCAGAGAGAACAACAAGTCGAGAGAGAAGGAGAAGAGGTTGTAAGTTTGGTTTGCATTTTTTAATGCAAGTTAGTTCTTTTTCATCCAAGATGTCTGCTATTGCAATGAAGAGCGAGTAATCCACCCACTTCTAGGGTCGGGGTGAGCCCGAAGGTGGCCATGTAAGGTGATGCGGTAAAGGTACGATCTTTTTATGCAATCCGTCTTCTATCCCTGTGAGCATGATTCTTTTGCGAGAGTTGAAGGTGATCCTTGTTTGTGTTATTGAACCGAAAGTGATCTTAATACAACTTGGGTTAATTATGTGAAAAAGGGTTAGTAATAATTAGGGTTTATGCGAAAGCCTCTATATTCCTATTTGTTAATAACGAAAGTTATTTAATGGAAAGCATGATCTTTTATGCCTTTATGTGTTATTTTGCATGGTTATCGTTGTGGTGTTGATACCCTGGCTTTGGAAGTCTTTTAGTATATTGATTTATTTCATTGAAAATCTGAGTTCTGTGTTCGAGAATTTGCAATTTAAAGTTTCTGCTGTTTGTCAATCTCGGGGATTGTTAGTCGATATGGAATAGCACTTAGTCGATATCGAGTAAGGGTTGTCGAGATCGAGTTTCTGTTGCTGAGTCTGCTGTCTGTTATCGATTTCTATTTCTGTTGTCGACATAGCTTTAGTCGATATTGAGTAGATGTTGTCGATATCGAGTTAATTCTGCTGCTTTGCTTTATTTTCTGCTTTGCTTTGTTATTTCTGTCTTTTTATCTACTATTCTGTCTGTGAGATTTACAGCTACCTGAGATCCGCTGACACGCTTCCTCGTGGATCGATCCTGACTTCCCACTACTGCATATGGAGGGAGTCTTGTAATTATTTGCAAGGGACGAAATCTGGTTTGCTTTGATTTATTTATATTTTATTGCAAGTCTCAATTTCCTCTTACAACAAATTGGCGTCGTTGCCGGGGAAGCAATCATTCGCGCCTTAGGTAGTCAGATCTCACTTTTTCTTTTGAGTTACTTCGCATGTATATGTGCCGTTCTGGTCGAACACCTGAGTTTGACGCCTTAGACGAACCGGAGCGCCTTATACACATCCAAGCTAAACTGAAAAGAGCCATGGCGGCTGCATAGACACATGAAAAGCTGATTGAGAGGCTTCAGAGGGAACTAGCCACCAAAGATACTGCTCTCACCGCTGAGAGAGCACGCATTTCACAGGAGGTTGCGCGTAGGAGGCAATTGGAAGATGAGCTTGCCCAATACCCAACAACTGCAGAGGATTACATGCACCTGACTCTCATCGTGCCTGAATCGGCCATTCTAATCCCTGAAAATAACTATGAAATTCGCACTCCTTTCCTTTTTGAAATTAAAAATAATGCTTTCTTTGGTAGATTTAATGAATGCCCTCTTCAGCATATTACCAACTTTATTGATATGTGTCGTACTCTTGCTGAAGGTACCACCTTGGAGTACATCCTGATGAAGGCTTTTCGTTGTTCTCTGGCTGGTCCTGCATTGAAGTGGCTTGAAGGGTTGAAACCACGATCCCTCACGACATGGGCTGAAGTGAAGCAAGAATTCCTCAACAAGTTCTTCCCTCCTGCCAAGACAGCACTCCTACGCCAGAAAATTACAGCTTTCAAACAGAAGCCTGGGGAACCGCTGGCAAAGGCTTGGGAAAGATATAAAGATCTGCTGCGATCATGCCCTACACATGGACAACAACCCTGCATAGTTCAAGAGATCTTCTTCAATTCTCTAGACTTGGCTGCAAAGGATAGGATCAACACATATACTCACTATGAGTATCTGACAATGCCGCCTGCTGACGCATGGGCTGCTCTAGACAAGCTGACCAACTATGATAACAAATATGGGACTCCAACCAACTATGAGGAGAACGCCTACGCTAGGCCAGCCCCATCCATGCCCCTCTATGAGCCCTCTAAAGAGATTGACCCAGATGTCAAGGAGCAATACTACAGAGATCAGAACCGCAAGCTCCTCGAGCAAGTCAAGTATCTATCTGTCAACCAGGTCTGCATCGAATGTGGATCACAGAGGCACACCACTACTGAGTGCCCACACACAGAGCAAGTCAGGCTGGCAGAATACCATGAAGAGGTAGCTTACGCAGGGGGTCCCAATCGCTACATGGGGGACCAAAGGTTCCAACAACCATAATGGAACCAAGGTGCCCCTAGGAACCCCTAGCCCTACAGAGCTCCAGGTCATCCGGAAAGGGACCAGAAAAGGGATGATCTACAGACTATCCTAGAGGAAATACGGAGAAATCATACAGACACCAAGCAATCCTTCAACTCAGTATAGACTCAGATTCAATGTGTCAACTCTAGGCTTGGGGAGATTGATATATGGCGGAAATCAGTTGATACACAGATTGACCAACTGGCAGCAGGAGTACCCAGACAGTCAGGTTCACTCCCAGGATCTTCAGAACCAAATCCTAAGGGGAAGACTGGACACATCGCTGCTGTAAAACTCAAAAGCGGTCATCAACTACAAGAGCCAAAGGTCAGAAAGCAGCAGGACGGAGGAGAACAACAACTCGATATCGAGGAAGGCCACCTCGATATCGACAACAGAGTGGATCGGCCTTCGTCTGCACAGCACAGCAACTCGACGCCAAGAAAAGTAGTCGATATCGAGGAACAACTGGTCGATTTCGAGGAGAACCAAGTCGACGTCGAGAAAGCTGCAGCACCTCCGACATCTGTTATGGCTCCTAATCAGAAAAAGAAGCTGCCCTTCCCAACAAAATCTCCAAAGGATCCAGGAGAGAAGAAATTTCAGCGCTTCATCAAGATGCTTCAGAAGCTCAATGTCACCATACCCTTCACAGAAGCTCTCAATGAAATGCCATCCTACGTCAAATTCCTCAAGGAGATTTTAAGCAAGAAGCGGTCAATGGCTGAGATTACAGAGGAGTGCAGCCATATGGACATACTTGAGAAGAGGTCAGATCCAGGTAAGTTTGCTATAAAAATTGGAATTGGTCCATATAAAATTAATGCTTTATGTGATCTTGGAGCTAGTGTGAGTATAATGCCTTTAACAATTTAGTCTAAGATTAAGATAGGTTCCCTAGAGCCTGTGGATGCTAAGTTGTATATGACCAACAACACGGTGGTCATTCCAACAGGCATGGTGGACAATGTGCTAGTACAAGTAGGTAAATTCTTTGTCCCTGCTGATTTCTTAGTTATTGATATGCCGGAAGATCCTGTTTGTCCTATTATTCTAGGAAGACCCTTCGTGGCTGTTGTGAGCTGAATTTGCCATGTTTTACAGTAACTTTTATATCGATTTCTGTATACATTGCATTCATTTGGGTTTAGATAGTACAGAATCTATGTAGTTTATGTTTATTTGCCAAATTATGGAACCTACACCAGTTTCTGTTTAATTCGCAGAAATCGAGGCATTTTACAGCAATTCTACAGAAGGTCGGAAAAGCTCGGAAAACCACTACAGAAGTCCAAGGTCAAAGCAGCGGAACCAGTCTGAGAGTCAAGGCTACTCGATCTCGAGTAGGCCTTACTCGACACAGACGAGCCTGTCCGAGCACAACCTTGTCGACAGAGCCTGATCGAGCAAGCCAGACCACCCGACTTCCGGACCCAACTCGATCTCGACAAACCCTAGTCGAGATCGACAAAGCCCAGACACCACACCCGGAGTCGACAAGGAGAAGAGCTGCCCGAGAAGCTGAGGACGAGAAGCTGAATATGGGACTCCAACCAACTATGAGGAGAACGCCTACGCCAGGCCAGCCCCATCCATGCCCCTCTATGAGCCCTCTAAAGAGATTGACCCAGATGTCAAGGAGCAATACTACAGAGATCAGAACCGCAAGCTCCTCAAGCAAGTCAAGTATCTATCTGTCAACCAGGTTTGCATCGAATGTGGATCACAGAGGCACACCACTACTGAGTGCCCACACACAGAGCAACTCAGGCTGGCAGAATACCATGAAGAGGTAGCTTACGCAGGGGGTACCAATCGCTACATGGGGGACCAAAGGTTCCAACAACCACAATGGAACCAAGGTGCCCCTAGGAACCCCTAGCCCTACAGAGCTCCAGGTCATCCGAAAAGAGACCAGAAAAGGGATGATCTACAGACTGTCCTAGAGGAAATACGGAGAAATCATACAGACACCAAGAAATCCTTCAACTCAGTATACACTCAGATTCAATGTGTCAACTCTAGGCTTGGGGAGATTGATATATGGCGGAAATCAGTTGATACACAGATTGACCAGCTAGCAGCAGGAGTACCCAGACAGTCAGGTTCACTCCCAGGATCTTCAGAACCAAATCCTAAGGGGAAGACTGGACACATCGCTGCTGTAAAACTCAAAAGCGGTCATCAACTACAGGAGCCAAAGGTCAGAAAGCAGCAGGACGGAGGAGAACAACAACTCGATATCGAGGAAGGCCACCTCGATACACGGTGGTCATTCCAACAGGCATGGTGGACAATGTGCTAGTACAAGTAGGTAAATTCTTTGTCCCTGCTGATTTCTTAGTTATTGATATGCCGGAAGATCCTTTTTGTCCTATTATTCTAGGAAGACCCTTCGTGGCTGTTGTGAGCTGAATCTGCCATGTTTTACAGTAACTTTTATATCGATTTCTGTATACATTGCATTCATTTGGGTTTAGATAGTACATAATCTATGTAGTTTATGTTTATTTGCCAAATTATGGAATCTACACCAGTTTCTGTTTAATTCGCAGAAATCGAGGCATTTTACAGCAATTCTACAGAAGGTCGGAAAAGCTCGGAAAACCACTACAGAAGTCCAAGGTCAAAGCAGCGGAACCAGTCTGAGAGTCAAGGCTACTCGATCTCGAGTAGGCCTTACTCGACATAGACGAGCCTGTCCGAGCACAGCCTTGTCGACAGAGCCTGATCAAGCAAGCCAGACCACCCGACTTCCGGACCCAACTCGATCTCGACAAACCCTAGTCGAGATCGACGAAGCCCAGACACCACACCCAGAGTCGACAAGGAGAAGAGCTGCCCGAGAAGCTGAGGACGAGAAGCCGAGCACAACCCTACTCGATCTCGACGAGCCCTTGTCGAGATCGACGAGCCTTCCAGCGCTTGCCCGAGTCCTTGCCGAGGAGAAGTTGCTCGACCAGAGAAGATCATTTTTTACTCGATCTCGACGAAGCTTGGTCGAGATCGAGAAGCCCCTGAGTCCGGATCCAGGCTTGTCGAGTAAAGCCACCCGAGAGCACCTAGTCGGCAAGACCAACCCTACTCGACATCGACGAGTGCTAGTCGAGGTCGACGAGCCCAGGAAGCCATCGAGGTCGACTAGGCCTTGTCGAGGTCGACGAGCGCCGTGAGCCAGAGTTCGAGCCTATCGAGCAGAGAAGCCAGCCAAGACCAGTCGACCAGGATTCCTACTCGAGGTCGACTAGGCCTTGTCGAGGTCGACGAAGCTTCCAGGAGCTGAACGGCGCAGTTTGATCAACTCTACTCGGATCTGGATTCCTTGGGCATGAAGATTTCCGATTCTATCCAAAACTATCAAGATCTACCATGAAGAGAAAGATTCTATCCATTGAAGACATTTGGATATAATTCCTAGTTTAGATTTAATTCCATTATGTCTTTTATTTATCCTTAAGCGTTTTAGATAAAGTTTTAGATATAGATAGATATCTTCCTTCGTAGAATAGCTAGGGAATGAAGTCTATAAATAAAGCCCATGGGGCTTAGTTTTATTCATTCAATTTCAGAGAGAAGTAAGTAGGAGAAGTAGAGAGAGAGAGAGAGTGAGCAGCCGATTGGAGTTGTGAAGCGAGAGCGGAGTTGGCTTCGAGCGGTTGTAAACTTTGGTTTATTTTAATGCAATTAGTTTTCTTTCAATCGATGATGTCAGAGTTTGTGATGAGGCGCGAGTAGTCCACCCATTTCTAGGGTTGGGGAGAGCCCGACGATAGCCATGCATAATTGAGGTAAAGATCCGACCTTTATCATGTTTTGAGCATTTTCCTACTTGTTGATGTGTTTATTTCCCATCTAATGGAGATCCATGCTAACAACTTGGATTATAAACATAAAATCGGTAGAGACAATTAGGGTTTCTTGAGAGAGTTGTCTAATTGTTGGAAAAGGCGAAAGCTTAATCCTTTAATGCGATTCACATGATTATCTGTTTGGTTCTACCTTATGCATGTTTGGTTATCGTTGTTGCAAACCCCAATCTTGGAAGTCCTTTTACATTAAGTTTAGTCGAAACCCTAAAAAGCATTTGTTTTTACTTTCTTTATTTTTATTCGTTTTTGTTCCCTGTCTACTCGATCTCGACCAACTGTGGTCGACCTCGAGTTGCTGATTCTCGACCTAGAGTCGTTGTTGCTTACCTGTGCAGGAACTCGACAAGCCCAACCCGAAGTCGATGAGGACCGTACTCGACCTCGAGTAGCCTCTTGTCGAGGTGAGTAGCTTTTGCCGAGAACTCTGCCCAGTTCGACTGTCCGAGCTTCTGTCGACTAACCCCTTAGTCGAGCTCGAGGACTTCTGTGGTCGACTTTTGTGAGATTCTCCGCTGCCTAGGATCCGCTGACACGCTTCCTCGTGGATCGATCCTGACTTCCCGCTGCTACATCGGGAGGAGGTCTATTATTTATTTGGCGTGGGCATAATCTGGTTTGAATTATATTTCTATATTTTGAACTCGATTTCCTCCTACAACAAATTGGCGCCGTTGCCGGGGAAGCTATCATTCGCGCCTTAGGTAGTCAGTTCTCACTTTTCTCTTGAGTGAATTCGCAGGTGTATGCGTCGTTCTGGTCAAACACCTGAGTTTGACAGCTTAGACGAACCGGAGCGCTACCTACACATCCACTCCAAACTCAAAAGGATCATGGCGGCCGCTGAAACACAGGAACAGCTGGTCGCTAGGCTTACCAGGGAATTGGCTGCAAAGGATACTGTTATCGCCGCTAAGGATGCTGCTATCGCCGCTGAGAGAGCAGCAAGGGAACAAGCACAGGCTGAGCTTGCCCAATATCCAACTACAGCAGGGGATTATATGCATCCTACTCTCATCGTGCCTGAATCGGCGATTCTAATCCCTGAAAACTCTTTTGAAATTCGCACTCAATTTCTTATAGAGCTTAAAAATAATGCCTTTTACGGTAGATTTAATGAGTGTCATCTTGAACATATTACTAATTTTCATGATATGTGCCGTACTCTTGCAGAAGGTACAACTCTGGAATATGTCAAGATGAAAACTTTCCGTTGGTCTCTCGCTGGACCTGCACTGAAGTGGCTAGAAGGGCTGAAGCCAAGATCACTAACCACATGGGCCCAAGTAGAGCAAGAGTTTCTCAAAAAATTCTTCCCACCTGCCAAGACAGCACTTCTCCGCCAGAAAATCACCGCCTTTAAACAGCAGAAAGGGGAACCGCTGGCAACGGCATGGGAACGCTACAAGGAACTGCTACGATCTTGCCCTACTCATGGACAACCACCCTACATCATTCAGGAGATCTTCTTCAACTCTCTTGATCAAGTCACTAAGGACAGAATCAACAATTATACTCGCTACGAGTATCTGACGATGCCGCCAAGTGACGCATGGGGTGTGCTAGAGAAGCTCACTACCTACGACAACAAGTATGGGTCTACTGTAACCTATGAAGAGAACCCATACGCTAGACCAGCACCATCTATGCCTCTCTATGAGCCAACAAAGGAGATTGACCCAGATGTCAGGGAGCAGTTCTACAGAGACCAAAATCGCAAGCTCCTCAAGCAAGTCAAATATCTGTCTGTCAATCAGCCTTGCATCGAATGCGGATCACAGCGGCACACCACTACTAAGTGCCCACACACAGAGCAAGTCAGAATGGCAGAAACACATGAGGAGGCAGCATACGCTGGGGGTCCTAATCGCTATATGGGGGATCAAAGGTCCTATCAACCACAATGGAACCAAGGTCCTCCTAGGAATCCCCCACCCTACAGAGCCCCAGGACATCCAGAAAGGGATCAAAAGAAGGATGATCTGCAGCTAATCCTTGATGAGATGCGCCGAAATCATGCACAGAACCTGCAGGCAACAAACACCATCAACAATCAGCTCCAGCATGTCAACACAAAGTTTGTAGAGCTCGATATCTGTAAAAAGGGCATTGAGACTCAGATGGGGCAAATCGCTGCGCAGATCCCACGACCATCCGGACAGCTCCCTGGGCAAACAGAACCAAATCCTAAGGGGAAAACCGGACATGTTGCAACTATCAAACTCAGGAGTGGGCATCAACTACACAAGCCAGAGGTCGGAAAACAGCAACTCGAGGCAGAGCAGAATCCAGTCGATCTCGACAAGCCTGAACTCGACCAAGACCAGAAGCGGAGCTCGGACTCCGCTGCGCAGACCAGCAACCCGAGGTCGACAACCCAACTCGAGGTCGAGAAGCCTCTGGTCGATCTTGACAAGAATCTGGTCGTCGAGGAGCATCTGGCCGACGTCGACAACTATGCAGCATCTCCGACAACTGATCTGGCTCCGAAACAGAAAAAGCCACTTCCTTTCCCTTCTAAAACTCATAAAGATCCCACTGCAGGGAGATTCAATAGATTTGTTAATATGTTGCAAGAGCTAAACTTTTCTATTCCTTTTACAGAAGCCCTGCAAGAGATGCCCGGATATGTCAAATTTCTGAAGGAAATCCTGAGCAAGAAGCGATCCATTTCAGAGATCGCAGGCGAATGCAAAGTACTCCACTTCCCTGAAAAGAGGCCTTACCCTGGTAAGTTTTCTGTTACTGTGGGTTTTGGACAATATAAATATGATTCTCTATGCGATTTAGGAGCAAGTGTGAGCATCATGCCTTTATCAATCTGGCGGAAAGTAAAAATAGGATGCATAGAACATGTGGATGCTAAATTATACATGGCAAACAATATTATGGTCATCCCTACAGGTATAGTTGAAAATGTCCCAGTCCAGGTTGGTAAATTCTTTGTTCCATCTGATTTCCTTATTATTGATTGTGTTGAAGATCCTACTAGCCCTATTATTCTTGGTAGACCATTCTTAGCTACTGCAGATGCCAGGATTAGTGTTAAGAATCAAACACTCACCTTCACCATAGGCGATGAGGTTTTGGATTTCTCTTTTGGCCCTGCAAAAGAGGAAATATCTTGGTTGGAGGTGAAAAGCATCAGCATCGACGGGACTAAGGAAACATCGGAGGAAAGCGCCAAATCTGCACTCGAGGTCGACAAGCCTTACTCGACCTCGACAAGCGCTGTACTCGACTTCGACAAACCGTTGTCGATCTCGACCACCACTGCTGAGCCAGAGACTTGCCCAGAGCCTAAGTATGGGGTCCCTGTACTCGATCTCGACCAAATGTACTCGACATCGAGTAGACCCAAGCCCAAAAAATTTCTGTTTTGGGTCCGAACAGGTAAGTTCAGGTATGAATTCTACTCCCCCTCAGTCCATAAATAAATTTTTTAATGATTTAAAGGGAGCTAAAACACCGTGGCGAGAGAATTTGCAGAAACTGAGGGCTACAAAGAAGAAGAAGAAAGAAAAAGGAGATGATGCAAGCAACCACCTATTAGCTGAGCTTGCATACTACCATCAGGACCTAGATGATCCAGGAGAAGGGCCAAGCATGAGCGGGCCCCACAATAATGGTCCTTGAGCACAAACGGAAAAGTCGGCCTAGCGACTCTAAAATCTAGAGCGTGTATATAAACTTTATGAATTTTACTTTTTTCTTTTTGGTTTTTATTTTTTGTTTTTGTTTTTTTTATGTGGATAGTCTTGTTTTCATGGAATCTAATACTTTTTTAATCGACAAGCATATAAGGATCGCGAAAGGTGGAAGGCAGAAGTTCCTGAGAACCAGTCAGAATCGACGAAGGCCAAGTCGACGTCGACGAGGAGGAGAAGCCAGGAGCTACTCGACCTCGAGTAGACGTACTCGACCTCGACAAGCACCAGACACTCCTCGACTTCATAAACCACCAGACGCAGACAAGCCTACTCGAGATCGAGTACACCGTACTCGAGATCGACAAGGCACCTCTACTCGACCTGTACTGATCAGCCTTCCTCGATGCATTATCATGTGAGTTCCTTCCTTTACTCTTGTTTTTTATTTGATACAGTGGGGACACTGTAAATTGTAAGTATGGGGTGGGGGAAGGGCTTACTTTGTGATATTTGATCATATTTGACATTATTTGTGCATATATGTGCATTATTGCTTTGAATTGCTACATGGCTATTTTGGAATACATTATTGATTTATGTGCTTACATGCATGTTTTCCAAAGTTTGAAAAAAATGACCCCCGTTGAATTTTTTTGAATAATGTCATGGAAGTTATATTGAACTCGACGATGCAAAATTAGATTCATTAGAGATATAACATGAAATTGCCTAAGTAAAGGGAAGTCACAAATGAAGTGCATTATTTCTTGAAAACCATGAAAGGAGGTAAAATTTGAAATTGCTTTTGACATGTTGCATGATAAGATGATGGAGGACTTTATATTTCCATATAATGCTCATTGTTTATAATCCTAGCCTTACCTATGCTTATGCATTACACAAAGCCATAATATGTCTTATTTCAAATATTGCTCCACATGATCTAAATATTGCCATTCTTTACCCTATCTGGGGATTATGTTGAGAATGATGTTACATTATGGAGATGTTATATGGTGTTTGTGTTGTTATCATTATTGGAGTTTGGCGGAAAATTGTTTGAAATATATGGAAAATTTAATGAGTGAAAGAAAATCCAATCACCTCAGGAGATAAAGGTAGATTGACCCTGCTCTCTGAGATAATAGTTTGGAGAGATGGGACACATTGTGAGGAGTCCAAAGCACTAAGTATTCGGGGCCATTCATCACACCCATGTTTGCAACTCGCGAGATGGCAGTGCTGAGGTTAGAGAGGTAAAAGCATTGTTATTGAGAAAAGCATTATGAAAGGTGATGAATCAAATGGAAGAAGGAATGTGGAAATTCAATTTGGGAAATACTCCGTTTCCCCGGATCAAAAGCACCACATTGCCAAAAATTGCCCACCTTTAGCCTTTTACCAATCTACTCCTTCATGAGCTTAAATTAAAGTCTTCTTGATTATCAATGCTTTGTCACGAATGAATGTTTTGCATAACCCTCATTTTGTGAGTAGATGTTGCTTTTACATATTTGCACGTGCATGAATATGTGACACTAGTACCTTTTCAAGGATGGTAATTGATTGCAGGGTTATATAAGAATGAATCTAAGATGTTGAGAGTTTGAATTCTTCCCCTGAATGAAAAATAAAAGTATTGCTTGAGGACAAGCAAGCTTAAGTATGGGGTGTTTGTTGTGAGCTGAATCTGCCATGTTTTACAGTAACTTTTATATCGATTTCTGTATACATTGCATTCATTTGGGTTTAGATAGTACAAAATCTATGTAGTTTATGTTTATTTGCCAAATTATGGAATCTACACCAGTTTCTGTTTAATACGCAGAAATCGAGGCATTTTACAGCAATTCTACAGAAGGTCGGAAAAGCTCGGAAAACCACTACAGAAGTCCAAGGTCAAAGCAGCGGAACCAGTCTGAGAGTCAAGGCTACTCGATCTCGAGTAGGCCTTACTCGACATAGACGAGCCTGTCCGAGCACAGCCTTGTCGACAGAGCCTGATCGTGCAAGCCAGACCACACGACTTCCGGACCCAACTCGATCTCGACAAACCCTAGTCGAGATCGACGAAGCACAGACACCACACCCGGAGTCGACAAGGAGAAGAGCTGCCCGAGAAGCTGAGGACGAGAAGCCGAGCACAACCCTACTCGATCTCGACGAGCCCTTGTCGAGATCGACGAGCCTTCCAGCGCCTGCCCGAGTCCTTGCCGAGGAGAAGTTGCTCGACCAGAGAAGATCATGTCTACTCGATCTCGACGAAGCTTGGTCGAGATCGACAAGCCCCTGAGTCCGGATCCAGGCTTGTCGAGTAAAGCCACCCGAGAGCACCTAGTCGGCAAGACCAACCCTACTCGACATCGACGAGTGCTAGTCAAGGTCGACGAGCCCAGGAAGCCATGTCCGAGCCACATCGAGGAGATCTACTCGAGAAGACCTAGTCGGCAAGCCAGTCTACTCGAGGTCGACTAGGCCTTGTCGAGGTCGACGAGCGCCGTGAGCCAGAGTCCGATCCTATCGAGCAGAGAAGCCAGCCAAGACCAGTCGACTAGGATTCCTACTCGAGGTCGACTAGGCCTTGTCGAGGTCGAAGAAGCTTCCAGAAGCTGAACGGCGAGGTTTGATCAACTCTACTCGGATCTGGATTCCTTGGGCATGAAGATTTCCGATTCTATCCAAAACTATCAAGATCTACCATGAAGAGAAAGATTCTATCCATTGAAGACATTTAGATATAATTCCTAGTTTAGATTTAATTCCATTATGTCTTTTATTTATCCTTAAGCGTTTTAGATAAAGTTTTAGATATAGATAGATATCTTCCTTCCTAGAATAGCTAGGGAATGAAGTCAATAAATAAAGCCCATGGGGCTCAGTTTTATTCATTCAATTTCAGAGAGAAGTAAGTAGGAGAAGTAGAGAGAGAGAGAGAGTGAGCAGCCGATTGGAGTTGTGAAGCGAGAGCGGAGTTGGCTTCGAGCGGTTGTAAACTTTGGTTTATTTTAATGCAATTAGTTTTCTTTCAATCGATGATGTCAGAGTTTGTGATGAGGCGCGAGTAGTCCACCCACTTCTAGGGTTGGGGAGAGCCCGACGATAGCCATGCATAATTGAGGTAAAGATCCGACCTTTATCATGTTTTGAGCATTTTCCTACTTGTTGATGTGTTTATTTCCCATCTAATGGAGATCCATGCTAACAACTTGGATTATAAACATAAAATCGGTAGAGACAATTCGGGTTTCTTGAGAGAGTTGTCTAATTGTTGGAAAAGGCGAAAGCTTAATCCTTTAATGCGATTCACATGATTATCTGTTTGGTTCTACCTTATGCATGTTTGGTTATCGTTGTTGCAAACCCCAATCTTGGAAGTCCTTTTACATTAAGTTTAGTCGAAACCCTAAAAAGCATTTGTTTTTACTTTCTTTATTTTTATTCGTTTTTGTTCCCTGTCAACTCGATCTCGACCAACTGTGGTCGACCTCGAGTTGCTGATTCTCGACCTAGAGTCGTTGTTGCTTACCTGTGCAGGAACTCGACAATCCCAACCCGAAGTCGACGAGGACCGTACTCGACCTCGAGTAGCCTCTTGTCGAGGTCGAGTAGCTTTTGCCGAGAACTCTGCCGTGTTCGACTGTCCGAGCTTCTGTCGACTAACCCCTTAGTTGAGCTCGAGGACTTCTGTGGTCGACTTTCGTGAGATTCTCCGTTGCCTAGGATCCGCTGACACGCTTCCTTGTGGATCGATCCTGACTTCCCGCTGCTACATCAGGAGGAGGTCTTGTATTTATTTGGTGTGGGCATAATCTGGTTTGAATTATATTTCTATATTTTGAACTCGATTTCCTCCTACAACAGTGGCGACGGTGGATGTCAACATAAGGGTAAGGAAGGGAGTACTCACTTTCAACATCAGCAATGAGGTAATTGAGTATTCTTTAAATAAAACTGAAAGGCATACAGGTCCCATGGAAGAAGTAAAGTCTATATCAGTTGGTTACATCACTTGTGGGGAGCCTAAGGTAAGAAATATGACTCTTGAAGAGCTGGAAAAGAGGGATATGGAAGCCCAAGTGGAAAAGATCATGGCCATCCTAAACGAAGAAGCGGAGAATCCACTCGACACAAACCAAGGTACGTCGATTTGGACTAACTATTTTTCGGATACCTTGACAGGATGCAAGTATGGGGTCGAAGTCAGACAAAATTCCTCGACATCGAGTAATTTAGTCGATATCAACCAAAATCAGAAGCCTCCACTAGCACTAGCGTCGTCGAGCAGCCAACCTGAAGGACAGCATTCCTCGATATCGAGTAAGCTACTCGATATCGACCAACACTCCGCTGCATCGACTTCACCTTCCTCAACGCTGATTCCACCAGATGAGCAAAGGTCTTCGATATCGACAAAACTGGTCGATATCGACCAACACCCACCTTCCTCAACTCCAGCATCCTCGAGCAGCAGGCCACTAGAAGCTGAAAACTTGTCGATATCGAGTACAGTTAATCGAGATCGACCAAATACAGTGGCTCCCGAATCCGTTTCTGCGAAGGTAAGCCAAGGTATGGATCTCTCTTCTCCTATTTCCATTAAAGATCTATCTATACATGGGAGAGGTTTGCCTTGGTATGTGCGCTTATGTAGGATTTCCAATGATGAGCCCAAAGAGTATGAAGTTGGAGACAAGCTCTATGTTTCCAAATCAAAAGATCATTGGTTTCCTAACAAATTCAACAAGAAGAGGATGAGACCTTTCGTGGTGAACAAGATCCATTCTAGGGGATTGCAGCTGATGGACAAGAATGGAGTCCTATTTGAAGCCCAAGCTACATGGGCCCTGCAAATGCCACCTTGAGCTTAATAGAGAAAGTCGGCCTAGCGACTATAAAATCTAGAGCTTGTACATAGACATTTATTTTTTGGGACTTTTTTGGATGTTGTTACTTTTGTTTGTTTTTAGTTTTTTGTGGGTATATGTCTTCTATATTTTTCAGGTCCATGGGGATAGAAGCAAGCTATATTTGGACTCGGCCCAGGCATATTATGAAGCCCTGCACATTTGTCTAGTGAGTTTCTTTCTTTACCATTGTTTTTATACAGTGAGGACACTGTAATGTTTAAGTATGGGGTGGGGGAAGGGCTTACTTTGTGCATATTTGCCATATTTGAGATTATTTGTGCATTATTTCTTGAATTGCTTATACATGGCTATTTTGGAATTCATTATTGACATATATGCTTACATGCGTGTTTTCCAAAAGTTTAAAGAAAAATGACCCCCATTGAAAATTTTGAATAATGTCATGGAAGCTTTAATTGGACTCGACGATGCAAAATTGGGATTCATTAGAGATATAGCATGAAATTGCCTAGTAAAGGGAAGTCACAATGAAATGCATATTTTATTGAAAATCATGAAAGGAGGTAAAATTTGAAGTTGCTTTTGACGTGTTGCATAATAAGAGGATGGAGGACTTTATATTTCCATATAATTCTCATATTGTTATATCCTAGCCATACCTATGCTTATGCATCACAAAAGCCATATATATGCCTTATTTCTGTCATTGCTCCACATGATCTAAATATATTGCCATTCTTTACCTTATTTCCTATCCGGGGATTATGTTGAGAATGATGTTACATTATGAAGATGTTATATGGTGTTTGTGTTGTGGTTATCATTATTGGAGGTTGGCGGAATCATTTGAAATATATGGAAAATTTAATGAGTGAAAGAAAATTCGATCAAAGATCGACCCTGCTCGCTGAGATAATAGTTTGGCGAGATGGGACACCAGGCGAGGAGTCCGACGCACTAAGTATCCGGGGCCATTCATGACACCCATGTTTGCGACTCGCGTGAAGGCGGTGCTGAGGTTAGATAGGTAAAAGCATTATTATTGATAAAAGTAATATGAAAGGTGATGAATCTTATGGAGAAGGAATGTGGAAATTCAGTTTGGAAATACTCCATTTTCTCGGATCATTAGCACCACATTGCAAAAAATTGCCCACCTTTAGCCTTTTATCAATCTACTCCTTATTTGAGCTTAAATTAAAGTCCTCTTGATTATTAATGCTTTGTCACGTGAATTGTTTTGCATAACCCTCCTTTTGTGAGTAGATGTTGCTTTTTGTTGCACATGCATGGATTTGTGATACTAGTACCTTTTCGAGGATGGTAATTGATTGCAGGGACATATGAGAATGAATCTAAGATGTCGAGAGTTTTGATTTCTTCCCCTGAATGACAACTTAGAAGTATTGCTTGAAGACAAGCAAGCTTAAGTATGGGGTGTTTGTTGTGAACTGAATCTATCATGTTTTACAGTAACTTTTATATCGTTTTTTGCATACATTTCATGCATTTGGGCTAGAATAGTACAGAATCTTTGTAGGTTATGTTTATTTGCCAAATTATGGAATCTACACCAGTTTCTATTTAAATTCACAGAATTCAAGGCAATTTACAGCAATTCTCAGAAAGGTTGGAAAAGCTCGGAAATCAACTATAGAAGTCCAAAGTCAAAGAATGACGGAACCAGGACGAATCAGGCTGGAGCCAACAATTACTCGATATCGAGGACCTTACTCGATATCGACAAAAAGAGTCCGAGTAGAGCCTGGTCGAGTAGCAGCAGACCGAGAAGCTGAAGACGAAGGCAACCCGACTCTGGAGCTTTACTCGATATCGAGGAAGCTACTCGATATCGACAAACACCCTGATGCCATACCCAGAGTCGAGGAGCTGTGCCAAGACATGGAGACGCCGAGCAGCATCTACTCGATATCGAAGATCTTATTCGATATCGACAAACTCAGCACCACCTTACCGAGCCTATGTCGGGGAGCAGTTCCTCGACCAAGACCAGCAACGCAGAAGTCGACACAGTTTACTCGATATCGAGAACCCCAGCAGCGCCTGTCCAAGCTAGATCGAGCACCAGCTACCCAACATGCCGAGCTAGCCGAAGTCGACGAAGAACTTTACTCGATATCGAGTAGTTTACTCAATATCGAGAAGCGCCATCCTGAGTCGCGTTACGTAGTGAGTTGTCTGACGCGGTTTTGGATTGCTTGGAGCCGAAGATTGTCCGAGTTTGCCGTGATCTATCCACACCTATCAAGTTCTATCTATGGAGAGAAGATCTACCCACACAAGAAGATATTTTGCTACTTTAGACATAATTTCCTTTATCGATATAATTCCTTTATTCCATTTATTTATCTTTAAGCTTTTAGATAATTAGATATAGATATAGATAGACATTCTTACCTAGAATAGCTAGGAAATGAACCCTATAAATAAAGCCTTAGGGGCTAGTTTTTAGATATAAAATTTCTGAGAGAACAACAAGTAGAGAGAGAAGGAGAAGAGGTTGTAAGTTTGGTTTGAGTTTATTAATGCAAGTTAGTTCTTTTTCATCCAAGATGTCTGCTATTGCAATGAAGAGCGAGTAGTCCACCCACTTCTAGGGTCGGGGTGAGCCCAACGGTGACCATGTAAGGTGATGTGGTAAAGGTACGATCTTTTTATGCAATCCGTCTTCTATCCCTATGAGCATGATTCTTTTGTGAGAGTTGAAGGTGATCCTTGTTTGTGTTATTGAAGCGAAAGTGATCTTAATACAACTTGGGTTAATTATGTGAAAAAAGGTTAGTAACAATTAGGGTTTATGCGAAAGCCTCTATATTCCTATTTGTTAATAACGAAAGTTATTTGATGGAAAGCATGATCTTTTATGCCTTTATGTGTTATTTTGCATGGTTATCATTATGGTGTTGATCCCCTGGCTTTGGAAGTATTTTAGTATATTGATTTATTTCGTTGAAAATCTGAGTTCTGTCTTCGAGAATTTGCAATTTAAAGTTTCTGCTGTTTGTCGATCTTGGGGATTGCTAGTCGATATCGAATAACACTTAGTTGATATCGAGTAAGGGTTGTCGAGATCGAGTTTCTGTTGCTGAGTCTGCTGTCTGTTATCGATTTCTATTTCTGTTGTCGACATAGCTTTAGTCGATATCGAGTAGCTGTTGTCAATATCGAGTTAATTCTGCTGCTTTGCTTTATTTTCTGCTTTGCTTTGTTATTTCTGTCTGCTATTTTGTCTGTGAGATTTACAGCTACCTGAGATCCGCTGACACGCTTCCTCGTGGATCGATCCTGACTTCCCACTACTACATAGGGAGGGAGTATTGTAATTATTTGCAGGGGACGAAATCTGGTTTGCCTTGATTTATTTATATTTTATTGCAAGTCTCAATTTCCTCTTACAACACTCTTCCGCCACAATTCCGCTCTGATGGGACGTTGGAGCGCTATAAAGCCCGTCTTGTGGTCAACGGCCGATCTCAGCAAGCAGGTATTGATTGTGATGAGACGTTCAGCCCCGTGGTCAAGCCTTCCACTATCCGAGTGGTGTTGAGTTTAGCTTTGTTGTGACATTGGGCTATTCATCAGCTGGATGTCAAGAACGCCTTTTTGCATGGCCATCTGAATGAGACAGTATACATGTTTCAGCCGCCGGGGTTTGCTGATGCTGATCGTCCCAAGCACGTCTGTCTTCTAAAGCACTCTCTATATGGTCTGAAATAGGCTCCGCGGGCTTGGTTCCAGCGCTTTGCCTCTCATCTGCTACACTTGGGCTTCATTGGCAGCCGCTCAGATTCGTCTCTGTTTATCTATTGCAGAGGCTCGGACATGGCCTTTCTGTTGCTATATGTCGACGACATCATCCTCACCGCCTCTTCTGATGCTCTTCGGACGTCTATTATTTCGCAGTTGAGTGCCGAATTTGTCATGTCAGATATGGGTCCGTTGTCTTACTTCTTGGGAGTCGATGTTCAGCGTCATGCGTCTGGGATGTTTCTCTCTCAAAGTAAGTATGTTGTTGAGATTGTTGCTCGGGCCAAGATGAGTAACTGCAAGCCGGTAGTGACCCCTGTGGATACATCCAACAAGCTCAGTGCTCATTCTGGTCCTCTGTTTGATGATCCGGTGTTGTACAGGAGCCTCGCCGGTGCATTGTAGTATCTTACGTTCACCAGGCCAGATATCAGTTACGCCGTTCAGCAAATCTGCCTGTTGATGCATGCGCCTAGGGAACCGCACTTTTAGGCCTTGAAACGGATCATCCGGTACATCAGCAGTACCCTCGAGCTGGGCACCACGATCACACATTCCTCTCGGCATGACCTCGTCGCTTACACTGATTCGGATTGGGCTGGTTGTCCCGACACACGTCGCTCCACGTCTGGCTACTGTGTCTTCTTCAACGACACCCTTGTGTCGTGGTGCACGAAGCGACAGTCTGTGGTCTCTCGCTCCAGCGCCGAGGCTGAGTACAGGGGCGTCACCAACGTTGTCTCTGAGTGCTTAGTGCTGCGCAATCTCCTTCTTGAGCTCAGCTGCCCAGCAACCCAGTCCAGCATGAGCGCACGAAGCACATTGAGATCGATCTTCACTTCGTACGGGACAAGGTTGCTCTTGGACATGTTCGTGTTCTACATGTCCCGTCCTCCTATCAGTACGCTGATATATTCACCAAGGGTTTACCTCGTCAGTTGTTCCTTTATTTTCGATCCAGTCTCACTGTACGGGACCCTCCACTTTCGGCTGCGGGGGTTTGATAGATTACATAGGTCTTATATTGTATAGTGGGCCCAAAGGCCCAATCCTTGTAACTTATATATATATATCATTGTCTAATGAATGGAAACCCTCAAGGAGGACTTTACATCAATCGTGTGATCTCACAGATGTTATGATGTTGGACCTCTTGATAATGCACAATTCTAATGGGCATTATAGGATAATTTAGTTGCATTTACATTGTAGAATATGCATGTTTTAGTGTTAATTTAGATTAAACTCTTTTTGGGGAAAAGTTTGGAATCTAAGATATTTCGTTTGAATTGTGCAGAATCGTAGATCCGACATGGTGGAAAGCAAGGGAAAGATGTTAAACATGGCCAAGTGAAGTCAAGAAATCAAGCTAAAAAGGGAAAGAAAGGAGGAAAGAAAGAACAAGGAAGGAACGTTGAAGAATCAAGCTCTTTGGGAAAATGTCGCTGCTAGTGAGTGCTGCTCATTACCAGCGAGTGAAACCAAGTTGCCAGCTGCCCGGCAAGGAAGCAAAGGCAAGCCAGCGAGAAGAGGGAGCAAGTGAGCAAAGGCAAGCCAGCGACAAAGGATGCCAGCGAGAGGAAGCCAGCGAGAAGAAGCCACTCGCTGCAGCGGAAATTCTCGCTGCCAGCGGGAAGCACCAGGACGACGAAGCTTTGGCGACTCGCGGCTGCGGAAGGAAGAACTCGCTCTAGCGAGTTGGAGCTCTCGCGGCAGCAGAATGGGTGACTCGCGGAAGCGGAATCATGAGGACCATGGAGGCTTGAGAAAATTCTAAGGCATGAAGATTCGCTGACAGCGAGTGTGGTAGCGAGGTGGTAGTGAAAATCCAACAGGAGCTCAATCAAGGCCATTCACTGTCAGCGGAATTTCTCGCTGCCAGCGGAATCCGATGCTGAATTAAATTAGGAAAGTTCTATCTTTTATCTAGTTTGTTTAGGAAGTTTCTATCTTTTATCTATCTTTTATGGAAGACGTTAGGCTTATAAATAGGATGTTCTAGGGTTAGTTTAATTAGATTTCAATTGGAGCAATCACCATAGAAGAGAAGAGAGCTTAGGTAAGCCATGAGCGGCTAATTTTCCTAGTGTTTCGCCTACGTTTTCAGAGACTTGGTTGGTGAATTGTGAGTTTTTAATTCAAGTTATCTTTCCTCTATTTTAATTCCTTCAACTTCCTTGTGCTTATTGTTATGTTATTAATATTATCTTGCTTGGCCGACTTGATAATATTGATTTCGTGCTAAGATTTAATGCTTTCGTATTTGCGTTATTTCTATAGTAGCATGCATAAGATTGTGGATTCCGTGTTTGAAGCATGATTATGTAGGAAGTTGACATATATCTTAAACATCGATTTACCGTGTTTAATTGGTGTTATTTATGTGCTCAAGTTCTTGGGATGTTGTGCTATCTCGTTGTTAAATCTTAACCGTGTTATGATTGCATTGAGGTGTAAGGGATTAACTGGACTCGTAGGACTTTTAATCCATATAAACCAAGACGAGAGGAATTTGTAGGAAAGTTAATAGTTTGAAAAGAATTCGATGATCGATAAGCCAACCAATGTCAAAGAATTCGTAGGTGGAACCGTTCTCTACTCTTGATTTTACAACAAAATTCCGTCTTTACTTTACTTTACTTGCTCTTATTTAAAAGTTGCATCTTTTCCCACTTTTGTTACTTGTTGGTGATCAAATTGCACTGTGAAATCTTAAATCTCTTGAAGATTCGACCCCTTTCTTACCAATTATACTAATTCGTGAGAGTGGGAACTATTTGATTGGGAATCAACGATTTTCATCCCGTCACCTCTCTTTCTCAATATCAAATCAATGAAATCATACAGGAGCTGTTATGGTCAATGCAAAGTCAGCTAAATGATACTCCGTGGAAGTTAGCTTTAATTGAAGTATTTATTACACAGTTACACAAATTAAACCAAGTATATGTCAGTTTCTTGGTTCCCATTTGCTACTGGACAATTACAAACTCAGTTGATTGAAACTTCATGGACCTTAGCTTTAATTCGATTCCTGATACACTTGTACAAGAGTGGGGGAAAACCATGGAGAACGGAGGGACGTAGAGAGAGCTCATATGATATAGGTGGTGTTTTGTTAACTAAATACTATCTATATTGAGTGGTTTTATGTAATTTTTATCATAGTGGGTGGTTAGTTAAAATGTGGAATTTTTATTGTGTGTTTTTTTGTAATTTTAACCCTGCACCAAACACCATTCACAATCGGAAAAACAGAACCAATCTCCAACATCACGCAAAAGAAAACAAACAAAATTAAAACTCCCAAAAACAAGGGTTTACAAACTCAACTTTGACGGGGTCCTTTCGTCTTCCGCTAAAGGCTCCTACAAATTTGTAATTAGAGATTGTATCGGCACCCCAATTTTCTTTGGATCCGGGCCTTGTCCTATTTCATCCATAGATGGGTCGGAGGGCTTGGGTCTTTGGAAAGACATCATAGCAGCAACTCAACATAACTAACCTTATAATTTAGGGTGATAACCTCACCATTATGAACAGTCTTAAAGGTCTTAGGAAGCCTACTGGGGACTCTGAAATGATTGTCTCTAGCAGTCTAGCTAGTCTCGCTGGATTTCTTTCATTCCATTGAGATTCGTCATGCCTATAGGAAAGCAAACCAAGTTGCGGACTGCTTATCGCATCTGGACTTTGCCTTCCACAATTCATTGGCTCCTGACGACTTCGTGCTTCGTAATCTCATCCGTCTGGATGCTCTTGGCTTATAAGGCCCGACTCTATAGCCAAATTATTTTCGGTTCAAAAAAAAAAAAAAAAAAAAACCTGCACCAAAAAGAATTTATGTTAATTTGTAGTCAGTAGTTTTCACTTTCATAAAAGTTATTGACACCATACGAAAACGTATATTGCAACATACGGAAACGTATATTGACAAAATGATATCCACTAAATTACATAAAAGGACTTATGTACGATTTAATGAAAATTATCTTATCAATATAGTCACATTATCATCTTGTCGTTAGTCTCACTCTTATACTTTTTAGAAGGTACTTCATCTGTCTCAAATATTTGTTGTTTTACTTTTAATTAGCACATTTTTTAAGAATAATAAAAACTATACGTAGTACTATATAAAATATCAATAATTTTATTAATTTAAAAAAATAATTTCATACATAATACAATTATCTATGGAATTATTTATAGTTTTTTGCTTCTTAAAAAAATATCAAAAAATGTCCAAGCGGGGATAAACACTCCCCAAATTAAAATTAAAACGGCTTTAAGTGTCCAAACAACCAAAAGGCATCAACCAAGGCACATGCGAGAGGTAGCCTCCAAATACAACAAATCCTCAACCTTTAAAGCAGATCCTCAAGTAAGAAAAGACAACAGGAAACGAAAATGCCAAAGAAGCAATGACATTAACGACCGAGTTAGCCTCTCAGAATATATGTCGAATTCGGCAAACCCAATCTCTACTTAATGGCTACTTAAGAAGCCATGACATTGTTCCACCAGGCTGGATAAAGGGTGAGTTGGTTTCACCCCTCTAGTGACCAGATTGACGAGCACCTCCAAGTCCATTTCGACTTCAATCCGCCTGAAGCCTCTCTCACATGTCAATTCAAGTCCTTTGAGCAGTCCCCAAGCTTTATCCATTAACACCGAATAGGACCCAAGGTTACAAGCAACACTACCCAGCCAGTTGGCGTTTTCGTCCGTGTTAATCTTCACCCATCCTTTCTGAGGTTTTTCCCATCTAACCTCCTTCAATCTCCTCTATTTATTCTCTTGATCAGCTCCGAACTTCTTCCTCGCTTCACTGTATTCGCGGATCACTTCAGCCCACTCGGTGATCGTGACCCTCTTGTCCGTCTTGTTCTTAAACACAGCCTCATTTCGTCTCTTCCAAATCTTTCATACAACAAAAAAAAAAAAGTTCCATCTTCCACCATCTCATACGCTCCGCCCCAAGCTTTCCTTTCTCAGTCCTCAACAACCTGCATCCAAAAGTTCTCAACAGTACCACATTCTCTAAACAAATGTTCAAGAGATTCATCACAAGACTTACATATTGGACAAGTAGGAGAATCACCGAAACCTCTCCGAACTCTCTCCATATTCGTGAGGACAACACCTTTGCTCATGAGCCAAACAAAAGCCCGAACTCTTTCATTAATTTCAAGTTTCCATAACGCTCTGAAGAAGTCTTCGTCGATGCCCCTCCAACCATCCCACTTCCAGATGTAGCAGTAACCCGAAGTCGTCGAATGCTCCCCATCCCTAGTTAGCCACCGGCAAGGGATGTCTTTCCCTTCTGTGACCACAAGGTCCACAACCACAACCATCTTCAGGAGAACGAAAGACGGCAGCAGATGCTCGATCTGGCTCCAACACCATCCCTTCCCATTCTCCTAGAGATCACCCACCAGCTCAGTCGATCCCTTTCCCGTCAGCTTGAGGTTTTGTAATGGCTCCTCCACAAGCCATTTATCCCTCCAAAAATCTATACTTTCCCCGTCCCTTAGGTTTCATCTTAAGCCAGGTTCAATAACCTCACCCAAGCCCTTCCGAATCCCTTTCCAAGTGTGTGAGGCACCCAACGCGGTTCCAATATATTTACCCGTTAATGGCATGTTTGGTAGGAGCTTTTCATAGCGTTAGATAGAGCGGTAGATAGAGCGTTTGCGAAAAGCTCCGAGTATCCTCGTTTGGCAGGGCAGTAGCATTTTCAAAACGCTCCCACTTCATCTCCTCTGGCAGCTTTGAAAGCGTTTCTTTGAAAGCATTTTGTAAGGTCTCTAATCGCCATCGCCCTTTTTCATCACTTTCTCCTTACATGAGAGGCGCAGGACGACAAACTCGGTAAGGTCTCTAATCAAGTTGATTTCTCATTAAGGTTTTTAAATCACTGATCTATTTGCTTGCTTGTAGGGCTCTTCCCGGATTCCAAATTGCCATCTCCACCAAACTCTTTCCCTTTCACGCTCTTCGGGTAAGAACCCCAATTTCAATTTCGATTTCAATTTCAATTTGCAACAGCCCTGTTATCATCAATTTCGCATTTAATTGTTTAAGTTTTCTTTATATGGACGATTTAAGGGTTCTGTACCCTAAAATTGCTTGTTTGAGACATCTGTGAATGGATTCGTGTAATCCTTCCAATTGCTTGTTTGAGTCATCTGTGATTTTTATATGGCCGATTTAGGGTTATGTACTTGAGTCCGAGGAATGGTCTGATTCAATTTAACAAGTGTAGTTTAACAAAGTCTAGTTGGTGCTAATTCAATTTAGAAAAATTATCTCTTATGTTGTTTGGATTGTGGGAAGCATCTGCTTGTTACATTGGGAAATCATAGTATCTTACTATAAACCGAAAAAGAGGGAGGATGAGAGTAAAAATACTATGTTCAATGAGATATTAAAAAAAATCAGGTTAGTGTTCAACCTTCATCAGTTCAGGAAATCTACAATTGTTTGTGCAGCTGAATGGAGGTTTTAAAATCAGATTAAGAATACTATGTCCAATTATGGATGTAACGGGTTAAAATTTCATCTAGATGCAGAGAGGATGAAAGTAAAAATAAAAAGATGGATAGAAATCCCCATGCCTATCAATGAAATGAATTTGGAAATCTCCTGATAACGCTGCTAAACCTGGCTCTCCTGGTAATGCAAAAACTACAATGCTTTTCCTAGAGGTATTAATCCAGAAATCTTCAGGCTCAAAATATGACCACATTGGCAAGTTCAATTAGAAAATTGAGAGCAACTGCAAAGTTATATATCTCAAGATCATAATCATCTTTTGGATTGGCAATGAATTGAGATGCATTTTACCATTAACTCTTTTGTTTTGGGATGCTTCTTTGAGCTGAAGAGAATTTCTGTAGGATTGGAAACCTTATCCAGATTTCAGCATTCATAAATGAAAGTGAAGTGGACACCTTATCCAGATTTCAGCATTCATAAACATAAAATAAGAAAATATGACTCCATATAGGCAAGAAAGTTTATGTCTATATAATGCTAAAGAAATAGTCTCTGGATACAAATCCCAAATGAAATCAGTGCCAACATTGAGAAATAATCCATACAAGCTGTCTGTGGAGCCACTGGCGGACAGGATGAGGTTGAGCTTGTTCTGGAGCTCCATTGTCTTTCTTGATGTCTCTTCCAGAGTAGGATGGAGGAGTTGTAGCAACTGGCATATACCTCAAGTTTTGCTTCCTTATCTAGCTATTTCTCTTGATGTCATGATTCCCAGTAAACAATATGCTTTGGTAAAAATATATGGATGCTGTCACGATTTAGCTTCAGTTGCTGGCAGTTGTGTCCATAAAAGTTAAATCAATTCTGATTTAGCAATCAGGATTGCTATCAAATTATCTTTATAATTTGATTTAGCAATTTGACTGAGATTTATGATGAATATCTCCTCAATAATGTCTTTTAGTTGTTGTTGATTGAGATTTAAGATGATGATTTCCTAAATCCTAATTTGGGCTTTGACTAAGATTTGGGCTTTGTCTGCTACTTGTTTGTTTGATTGTATTTGATGAACATCATGTTTATGGACAATATTTGTTTGAACATGACCGTCGTAAGATTTCGGTTGATCTCCCCTACTATTCTCTTTGAAGAGTGGCCTAAGATCCTGATTCTTCAACTTACTAATATTATTTTTGGCGGACATATCAGGTTGGATATAGAAGCATATACTTTAGTTCCATATCCTTTATTTTCTTTATCACCTCACTCAGCAAGTTGATTTCTGAAATATGTTTTACAGAAATCTGTTTTCTAAATTTCTAAAATTTGTTTTACAGAAATCTGTTTTACAGAAAATATGCATCTTTCATTTTCAGAAATCTTGCATCTTGCATTCACCTACTCTTGTAAAAGCATATTTCGAAAGATCTTAATTGATGTTTGTTGATAATTTATTTTTCCATAAGATTGCTATGTTTACTATGGCCTCCAACAATAGAGTATCATTTTGGAATACTGAGTTGACGAAGAAGTTACTTGATACGCTAATTGCATATCAACTTGAATTTGACCAAGAGGAACCAATTAGCTGGGGTCAGATAGCGTACGAGTTCGAACAAGCTACTGGTGAGAAGTATTGTACCGACACCCTGAAAAACCAGCATCAGCAGATGAAGTGCAGGTGGAGGGTATGGAAACATTTTAAACACGGGGAGACATTGTTCAGTGGGGATGCAGAAAAGGGATGCGTTAATGCACCTAATGAATGGTGGGATAAGAAAATTGGGGTATGTGCTGTTAAGTACCTAGTTTGTTGAATTTTTTTGCTTAATCTATATTGCCTCCATTACCCGGATAACTTGTTCTCAATTGTTTTTTTCTTTTGTAGGAGAATATACGTTTCAAACAATTCTGAAGGAAGGGTATACCACCTGAGCTAGAAGATATGTTGGACAAAGTTTATGAGAGGATGGCTGAAGAATTGTATGTTGGGGATGAGCCTGACTCTGATGACAACACACCATTGGTACGGAGGCCATCAAAGAGATCCTCGAACAAATGATTTGTGACAATCAAGGTGGTCGGTAGGAAGTTTGATGGGCTCATGCAATCTACTGAACAACCTAGAATTAGAATAGACGGTAGTTTGGTCGCTGGCTTTTGAGAAATCTATTTGCACAGAAATATGCATCTTGCATTTTGAGAAATCTTGCAGTCACTTATTGTAAGAGAAAAGAGGTTGTGTTATCAAAGATGAAGGAAGGAAATAACTTGGCTTGTTATTGAATGTGTTATTCAACTCGTGTTTTGTTTTAACTTTTTATTTTGAGACTATGTACTTTTGAGTTCTAAATGTATTTTTACATGTAATTCCTAATATAAAGATACATAGGTTAAAAACGAGCTCAAGCTCGAACTTGTCTAATTACCCGTGAGCCGAATATGATCACAAAACCAAGCTCGATAAAAAAAAATATCACTCATATTTACAATGTATGATTTTGGCTTCATAGTCCAAGCTTGTTGCTAGGCTATAAAGTCATGTATTTTTTCTCTTTTATAAATGAACTTTATAGCCTGGGCCAAATATGACCGGACTCTAAAGTCATGCATCAAATAAAATAGATCCATTTTGGTAATTTGACAATTTAATCTCCAAAAAACTTGGATAATCAATAGTCATGTCAAACAAGATGTTCAAATTTAAGCTAGATTATAATCTTAAGCTAGATTAAAATTTTCATCTAGATTATAATCTTAAGCTGGATTATAATTTTAAATAAGATTAAAAATTGTGCATACCAAACATGCCCTAAAATTTCCCGCCATAGCCCCTCTTTCCTCATGAGAAATCTCCAACTCAATTTCGCGACCAAGGCCAAGTTTAGCACCTCCATCGAACTCCCTATAGAGCACCTAGCTTAGATTGGGTTAGGCTCGTGGACAACCGTGGTTAGCTGTTAGAATCATGGTTAGGATGTAGAGTTAGCAAGAGCTTATTTGTATAAATAGAACCTCAGGTTGTTGTACAGATGATGATGAATGAAACAGAAAATTACAGAACTCTCTCTCTCCCAACTGATGTCTTCTTCCTCAAACTCTCGATCAAATCTCAGTTGGCTTGCTAAGATTTATATGGTATCAGAGCCTCACCAACACTAGATCTCCGAGTGCTGCGATTCCATTGAAATCGTGATCCGCGAAATGACGAATTTAGAAAATGATGGCAATGGAGAACATGGAGGTTCGTCTTCAGGAAATGGTGGTCAGAATTTGGGAGCGAATCATGCAAATTCGCTATTCCTCTCAAACTCGGATCATCCAGGCATGGTGCTCGTCTCGGCACCGTTCACCGGAACTAACTTTCACAGCTGGAGCAGGGCTGTGCGAATGGCGCTTGGCGCCAAGATGAAGCTGGGCTTCATAAACGGAAAGATCGAGCGTCCTTCTGAAATTAAAGATGATTATGATCTCTGTCTCAGATGCGACTACATGGTGACCAGCTGGATCATCAATTCTATGAAGCCGGAGATAGCTGAGAGCTTCTTTTACATGACATTGGCCAAAAATCTGTGGGACGAGATTCAGGAGAGGTTTGCGGAATCAAATGCTTCCTTGATGTATTAGATAAAGAAGGAGGTCTATCAATTGCAGCAAAAAAATCTCAGTGTCGCTGATTATTACAACAAACGGAGGAAGGCATGGGATGAGCTGCAGGAGATTGAGTCAATTCTCACCTACAAGTGTGGAGTGCCGAAGAACTGCTCGTGCTCTATTCTGAAGAAGATTGTGGATTGAGACTCAACAACTCGCCTGATGCAATTTCTTATGGGGCTTTCAGACGCCTTTGACGGAATTCGTAGTCACATTCTCTCTCTGGATCCATTTCCGTCTATGAACCGCGCCTTCCACATGGTGCTGCAAATTGAAAGACAAATAGGGATAACTAGTGGCCATACCCAGCATCACGAAGTCCTGTCTACTCGATCTTACAATCAATCTGGAAGTTCTTCAAAGGGAGGAACTGGATCTCAATCAAACAACAACTCCGGATCTGTGAGATCCAATGATCAGCGACCTAGATTGTCCAAGGAAGAGCAAAAGAAAGCTAAAATGGAGCTGTTCTGCAACTATTGCAAGGAGCGTGGCCATGTCAAGAAAACTTGTTTTAAACTGGTCAGATTCCCAGAGTGGTATACTGGATCTAAGCGTCCTCAGAATGACAAGTTGGTTGTCAGTGTTCATCAGGATCCCATGGAGTTGGACTGTCCAATTACTTGTGAGAATGGATCTGCATCAAACATTGGGGTAACTGCAAGAGCTGATCTTGAACCTGATATATCGTTGATCAATGTTGTGGTGACTGAGGTGTTCCGTGCTATGAAAGGCAAGGCTCCAGTTGATCCAGGTGGTCCTAGCACAAGTTCTATAAACTTTGCAGGTATGATCTCACCCTCCTCATTTGATCATGGAAATAATTACTACAGCCATGCATGGATCATCGATTCTGGAGCATCCGATTACATAGTTTGCAGTGAGGCCATGTTCAACCACATGAAACCACTCGACAAACCTACAGTGATTGGTTTTCCGGATGGGATTACTCAGGAAGTAAAGTACTCTGGTAGTGTTCACTTTAATCAGAGTATTTTGCTTCAAGATGTGTTGTACATGCCAAACTTCAAATACAATTTGCTATCTGTGTCCAAGTTGCTTGATGATGACAAACACTTATTTGTTTTCTCAAAATGGAAATGTTGGCTACGGGACATTTCCACTAGGACCATTGCAGCTACTAGCATCAGAGATGGAGGTCTCTACAAGTTCAATTGTGCATAAGGTTTTCCTGCAGCTACTGGGGTCAGACGTATGTGTGGTCCTGCTGCTTCCAATAACACCTTCACAGGGCATCAACTCAATGTGAGTGGGCTTGTTGCTCAAGTGAAAACAAAATTAATAAATGTTTACCATGCCAGGCTTGGACATGCATCTTTATCAAAGATGAAATTGTTTGATTGGGGTAAGGGCTCGGATTTGAGAACCTTTGATTAACGTCTGTCATCTTGCTAAATTGCACAAACTGCCTTTTCAATTGAGTTCTTCTATTGCTTCCAAACCTTTTGAATTGATACACATGGATGTGTTGGGGCCTTACAAGGTGGCATCTATATGTGGTGCCAAGATGTTCCTTACTATGTTAGATGACTTTTCTAGATCAGTTTGGACATTCTTGCTGAGAGACAAGGGTCAGGTATATGGGATTGTAACTGGGTTTCTAGCCTATGTAGAAACTCAGTTTGAGGCTCGAGTCAAGACCATCAGGACTGACAATGGGTGTGAGTTTATTAACTTAAGGATGAGCACCTTGTTATCTAACAAAGGGATTGTTCATCAGAGGTGTGTGCCTTATGTCCATGAGCAAAATGGACGTGTTGATCGAAAACACAGGCACTTGGTAGAAACAGCTCGAGCCATAAGGCTTAATGCAGGTCTGCCTCTTAGATTTTGGGGAGAGTGCATCCTTGGTGCTACTTATGTTATCAACATCCTCCCTTCTTCAGTTGTGAACTCATCCACTCCATACGAGCTCTTGTTCAAAAGAAAACCAGACTATAGCCATCTTAGAGTCATAGGGTGCCTTTGCTTTGCACATGTTCCCAGTGTTCATAGATCCAATCAAATTGAATGCATCTGGAAGAAGATGCATTCTCTTGGGATATCCCTCTAGCTACAAGGCATACAAGCTATATGACTTGAACACTCACAAAGTGTTTGTGAGTAGGGATGTTGTGTTCAAGGAATGGAGTTTTCCTTTCAAGGACACTTCCTGCAACTCTCCTGGTGAATGTCAGTCCACTGATCAAGTGCTTCCTCGTGTGAATTTTGGGATTGATGATGACAGACTGGAGAATTCATTACCTTCCATTGCTTCTGATCCACCCTCACAAAATGGAAATGAATTTAGTGAGCATATGGACAATAATTCCTTTGTTAGTCCAGCTCACAATTCCAATTCTAATCCTGACCAATTGCACAGTGAACCATCCTCAGACAGAAATTTGGTTGCTGAAACACAACTTGAGCTCAATCCAGATCCTATTGAGCTCAATCCAGATCCTCTTGCTGATTCCAAACCTGCTAGACGGATCATCCGACCTGCTAAGCTCCTTGATTTTGTTTGCAAGGATCTTCCATCTCGAAGAGATGCTGAGAGTGATAGCTCATCTTCATCTGTGTTTGATGTTCTCAAACCACAGGACCTGAGCCATCATTCACAAGACTACATTCATTCTTTATTTAACACTCTATCAATTGTTGAGCCTACAACCGTCTCTCAAGCCCAGAAAAATTCTGAATGGAGGGAAGCAATGGGACAGGAACTTGAGGCACTTGAAAAGAACAACACATGGTCTGTCACTTCCTTACCTCCTGGACAACATGACATTGGCTGCAAATGGGTGTTTAGGATCAAATTCAGAGCTGATGGCTCGGTTGAGAGATATAAGGCAAGATTGGTTGCGAAAGGATTCAACCAAATCAAAGATCGAGATTACAAGGAAACATTCTCTCCAGTGGCAAAGTATGCTACAGTTCGGATATTACTGGCAGTTGCTTCAGTAAGGCAATGGCCTTTGCACCAACTCGATGTGAACAACGCATTCTTACATGGGTATCTTGATGAAATTGTATATATGACACCCCCTCCTGGGTATCACAAAGCTGAGGCTGGTCGGGTTTGTCTTCTTCATCGATCCTTATATGGGCTCAAACAGGCTTCCCGCCAATGGAACTTTGAGCTCACAAAGCACTTGACATCCTTAGGATTCTCTCAGTCTCGCCATGATTACTCGTTGTTTGTCAACCAAAGACATTCAGTAATTGTTCTGGCTCTAGTATACGTAGATGATATGCTGCTCACAGGCAATGATCCTTCTAAAATTACCAAGGTCAAGGCTTCTTTACACCGAGCTTTCACCATCAAAGACCTTGGCCTAGCTCGATACTTACTTGGAATGGAAATTTCAAGATCTGAACTTGTAATAATGCTCAATCAACACAAGTACGTTGTTGATTTGTTATCCAATGCAGCCATGGCCAATTGTAAAACTGCAAAGTTTCCAATGTAACGGAATCTGCATCTTAGCATTCATGAAGGTGAGATTTTGCCTGATCCTAAGACTTATCGACGATTGGTTGGGCGCTTGCTGTATTTGACCATGACTAGACCGGATATTACTTATGCTGTCCAGCAGCTCACGCAATTTATGTCCACACCCAGAGCGCCTCACCTTCGTGCAGCATTGTTTTTGCTCCGTTACCTAAAGGATACTGTGAATTGTGCTTTGTTCTATCCAAGCAACAGTCAGCTGGAGGTCCGAGCTTACTCGGACGCTAATTGGGGTAGCTGTGTTGATACAAGCAGATCATTGACGGGTTATTGTATATTTTTGGGTGATTGCCTGGTCAGTTGGAAAACCAAGAAACAGAAAACTGTTTGTAAATCGTCGACGGAAAATATCGAAGCATGTCGGCTACTGGAAGTGAAATTGAATGGGTTGCTGGCATCCTTAATGATTTCAAAATCAATCCATCTCTTCCCATTCCTCTATGATGTGACAACAAATCGACCCTGCAGCTAGCCCTCAATCCATTATTTCACGAACGAACTAAGCATATTCGTCTAGATGGCCATTACATTCGTGATCTTGTTCATGAAGGATTTATTTCCACAATGTTTGTTCCAACTCATTTGCAGATTGCAGACATATTCACCAAGCCTCTTGGTTCTAGTCAGCACATTACCTTGGCTTGCAAGATGGGCCTTGTGTTCCACCCTACACGCCCACCTTGAGGGGGGAATATAGAGCACCTATCTTAGATTAGGTTAGGCTCGTGGACAGTTGTGGTTAGCTGCTAGAATCATGGTTAGGATGTAGAGTTAGCAAGAGCTTATTTGTATAAATAGAACCTCAGGTTGTTGTACAGATGATGATGAATGAAACAGAAAATTACAGAACTCTCTCTCTCCCAACTGATTTCTTCTTCCTCAACATCTCGATCAAATCTCAGTTGGCTTGCTGAGATTTATACTCCCAATCCTCCAAGCGCTTTTGGTTTAATTACTTCCTCCCAAGCCACCTTGTGAACCTTCCTTTTGTTATCCGTCAACCCCCAAATAAATTTACTGCATAATTTGTGATGTCATCCTCAAGCGGAAGAAGAAGGCTCCACCTTGGGAGTCGTTAAAGAAACGACGTTAATTATTTTATTAATTATTATTTTATGCAATTAGATTAATAATGTACAAGATTATATCTCCTCTAGATATATCTTGTTCCCTAAGTTTTAGAATTATATCTTCTTAAGTTTATTTTTATCTTTAAGTTATTTTAATCTATCTTTATCGAACTAAATTCTATCTTGCACGGTAGAATTGGTTCTTAGTTTTTCTATTTAAACGTTGTAGTTCTATTGAATTAAAGGAGATTGAAATAGAATTGAAGAAACCCTTAACGGATCAAGGGTTCTTCGATTATCAATCCAAACCCATATCCGGTTCTTATTGTTACCTGTCGGCAATCATCACCAACACCGTCTCCAATCATCATCGTTCCTCTGTTAAGTCATCTTCAACCTTCGTTCTCTACCGTCACAACCAAGGAGGCTGGTCCTTGGCGGCGCTCACGACAGTCCTCGCTCCCGGCGAGCCCGGCGTCGACAGCTCCTGCTCCTGCGCGCTCAGGCACTCGCGCGCCCAGGCGGCTCGGGCTCCAGCTCTCGTGATCGCTTCCTCGACGCTCCCGCGGCATCGCGCGCGGCTCCAGGCTCTCGCACCTTTCTTCTGCTTCGATTTCCTTGTCCCTTTGCTGTTGCTAATTCAATTTGCTAGTTAGACTTAATTTGTTATTTCCATCGATAGTTTGATGGAATTCTTAAGTTAAGAATTTTGCTGTTATTTAATTATTAGTTAGTTTAGTTTTTATTTAGTTAAATTCCGTAGCTTAGTTAATTGGTGAAGGCCATTCAACGTGTGCGGCGTGTGATCGGGTCGAATCGTCAAGAGAAATACAAGGAGCTAAGCAAGATCGACGCTTTTACTTTAGCAATCGGTCGGCCTAGCCGATTGCTATACATCAATTGGTATTCAGAGCCGGGTTATGCTACGCTCTTTGTTTCTTTGATGTTACTGATGTTTTGATTTGATATGACTTGGGATGTTTGGGGCGACTTAGAGGATGATCCCGATCCATTGGATGAATTTTTTGCTTTGGAACGTGCTAAACAACAACGACGCCAACAAGAGTTACGTCAGAGAGCTTGGCTACAACAACAAACCCTAGAGCATCAACGCGAAGCCAAAAGACGTCAACTTTGGCTTCAACGTCAAGAGGAAGAACAACGTCAATTGGAGATCGAACATAAGAGGTGTCGACAACGCTATCAGATTCGGCTTCTCCAACAAAGAGAGGCTGAGGAGGCACGACGACTCGAGGAGGAGGAACGTTTCCGAGAGGAGGAACGAAGCCGATGGTTGAAGATTGGGAGATGGTGGACAAATTCGTTGGCCAAGAGACTGCACTGCGCGATGATTTTGTTTCGCAGATTTCCGTTGACTCCGAACTCGGAATTGAGTCAACTCAGTCTTGTTGCGAAGCTGACTCGACGATCTTTCCAACGGTGGGTCACACGCTGCAAGAATCCCCAGGAAAGGTCTCCGAATTTGTGTTGCAAGCAGACTGCGATAGTGTTCTGCAGGACGATCACGTTGATTCCGTTGACGAGGATGAGGTACTTGATGACGTGTCTCAAGAGTTAGCGATTGTACCTCTTGGGCATGTTCATGAAGTTCCAGCTGCTGAGGTTTGTGTGGTCATTGATCCTATTCTTGTTGAAGATCAAGTCCGTTCAACGATCGCGCATGAAGGTGTTGTTTTTGGGGTTCCTTTACCTCGAATTCTCCTGGCACCTATTCCACCCATTCCTCCATCATCTTCTTTGAAGGTTGCTGCTCCTTCCTCGCTGATCATTGCTGACTCGATTCGAGGACGAATCGAAGATAAGAGGGGGAGAATGATGCGGGTCAAGCTGGCCTTCTGTGGGTCAAACAACGATCTTGATCCAGGCGACGACTCGAGGACGAGTCGATTTCAAATGGAGGAGAATGATGTCATCCTCAAGCGGAAGAAGAAGGCTCCACCTTGGGAGTCGTTAAAGAAACGACGTTAATTATTTTATTAATTATTATTTTATGCAATTAGATTAATAATGTACAAGATTATATCTCCTCTAGATATATCTTGTTCCCTAAGTTTTAGAATTATATCTTCTTAAGTTTATTTTTATCTTTAAGTTATTTTAATCTATCTTTATCGAACTAAATTCTATCTTGCACGGTAGAATTGGTTCTTAGTTTTTCTATTTAAACGTTGTAGTTCTATTGAATTAAAGGAGATTGAAATAGAATTGAAGAAACCCTTAACGGATCAAGGGTTCTTCGATTATCAATCCAAACCCATATCCGGTTCTTATTGTTACCTGTCGGCAATCATCACCAACACCGTCTCCAATCATCATCGTTCCTCTGTTAAGTCATCTTCAACCTTCGTTCTCCACCGTCACAACCAAGGAGGCTGGTCCTTGGCGGCGCTCACGACAGTCCTCGCTCCCGGCGAGCCCGGCGTCGACGGCTCCTGCTCCTGCGCGCTCAGGCACTCGCGCGCCCAGGCGGCTCGGGCTCCAGCTCTCGTGATCGCTTCCTCGACGCTCCCGCGGCATCGCGCGCGGCTCCAGGCTCTCGCACCTTTCTTCTGCTTCGATTTCCTTGTCCCTTTGCTGTTGCTAATTCAATTTGCTAGTTAGACTTAATTTGTTATTTCCATCGATAGTTTGATGGAATTCTTAAGTTAAGAATTTTGCTGTTATTTAATTATTAGTTAGTTTAGTTTTTATTTAGTTAAATTCCGTAGCTTAGTTAATTGGTGAAGGCCATTCAACGTGTGCGGCGTGTGATCGGGTCGAATCGTCAAGAGAAATACAAGGAGCTAAGCAAGATCGACGCTTTTACTTTAGCAATCGGTCGGCCTAGCCGATTGCTATACATCAACAGCAGCAGCCGCCAACCTCAGAACCGCACCAACGATCGCCCTCCCTCAAATCGCAGCGATGCTGGCTCTCAAGGATCCCGCTCTCGTCCTCGCATCCCTTGCCAAATCTGTGATCGAACTGGTCACGCAGAAAAGGATTGCTTCAGCCGCCTGGATGTTCAGGCTTTTCCGTCTTGCCATCCACCGGAAAAATTCAACAAGCCATCTTCATTTGGGCCGGCAGCCTACATGGTCTCTCCCTCGGCCATCACCGACCCTTCTTGGTACTTCGATTTTGGAGCCACGGATCACATCATGGTTGACCTCAACAAGGTGTCCATCGATTCGGATTACAGTGGTGGAGACCAGTTAGCCCTGGGTAACGGTAACACTCTCCCAATCTCTCATATTGGTCACACCTCTTTCCCTTCTCCCATTAAACCCATTAACCTTTCTATTGTGCTTATTGTTCCCCAAATGAAAAAGAACCTTATTAGCATTACTCGTCTCACTAAGGATAACAATGCTTTCCTTGAATTACATCCCACTCACTGTTTATTGAAAGATTTGCAGGGAAAGGTAATGCTCAAAGGAATCGTTGATAATGGGCTCTATCGGCTTCCCGCTGCTTCGTCAGTTCCTTCCTCTGTTGCACTAGTTGGGGAACGCACATCTTCTCTCCACTGGCACCTTCGTCTGGGTCATCCGAGTCCGTCTGTGTTTCGTCAAATTTGCTCTCAATTTCGTTTACCTCTGTCATCTAAACTTGCAATGTCTGATTGTGTGTCTTGTTCCCTGGGAAAGAGTTCTCGTCTTCCCATTTTATCCACTCATATGTCGAAAACCTCACATTTTGAACTTGTCTATTCTGATGTTTGGGGCCCTGCTCCTAAGTTATCAATAAATGGTTGTCGTTATTTCGTTCTATTTGTGGATGATTGTACTCGATTCACTTGGATATATTTCATGTCTCACAAATCCCAGGTTTTTCAGTACTTCAAACTATTTGAAGCTATGGTAAAAACACAGTTTGGTACTCACATTAAAGCTCTTCAAACCGATTGGGGCGGGGAATTCCGCAATGTTTCCACATATCTTCAAACACAGGGTATCGATCATAGGGTCTCATGTCCTTACACCCCCACACAGAACGGAATGGTTGAACGCCGAAACAGAACCATACAGGAAAAAGGTCTCACACTTTTGGCGCACTCCAAACTCCCCTCGGAGTTTTGGGAACATGCATTCCACACGGCCATCTATCTCCACAATCGCTCTCCTACTCCTGTTCTTCAGAATGATTCTCCCTACTTTCGGCTCTACAAAAAGTCCCCTGACTACTCTATCTTACGGGCATTTGGTTGTCTCTGTTTTCCATTTTGGCCCCTATCGATCCAACAAATTGGAGTTCAAGGCAACCTCGTGTCTATTCTTGGGCTACAGTTCCTCTCACCGCGGCTATCTATGCTACGAACCTTCTTCTGGCCGAATGTACGTCAGCCGTCATGTAGTCTTCCATGAGTCCATCTTCCCCTCCATCTCCCTGTCTTAGTCGACTCTCCCCCCTGTGGAAGTGTCGTCGATGTCCCAGTCCTCCCCTGGTATGTTAGCGTCAGCGTCCGGTGTGTCTCTTAACCCCTCGATGTCGCCAGCAGCGGGAACTATGGAGCCGCTTGAGGAGCCGGCTATCAACGATCCCACGCCCCTAGGGCCTTATTTATAGCCTTCTAACCCTTGCTATTCAAGGATAGAATATCTATATCTATATCTAAAATTATATCTAAAAGCTTAAATGATAAATAAATGTTTAAAGGAAATAAATCTTTAAAAGAAAAGATAAAACTAATTAAGGTAGGTCTTCATGATGTTGATAGATCCTGTCTCTTTGGATAGAACTTGATCAACTTTGGATAGATCTTCGGACAAGCTGTCTTCCTTCACGCCCAAGCAACTCCAATTCTACTCGGATTGATCAAGTCGAGAAGTTTCTGGAAACTGGTCTACTCGACCTCGAGTACGGCTTGTCGACCTCGAGTAGAGTTCGTCGTCTCGGCTAGCTGATGCTCGATGTGGCTCGGACTTGGCTCACTGGTGCTCGTCGACCTCGAGTAGCTCTTGTCGATCTCGACCAGGACGGCTCCGTCGACTGGGCTTCCTCGGGTTGGCGTGCTCGACAAGCTCGGATCTGGACTCAGACGCTTGTCGACCTCGAGTAACCTTAGTCGACCTCGAGTAGGGCTCTTCCCTTCCGCTTCCGCTCCCGCGAGTTGCTTCATCCGCTGTCAGCAAGTGGCCTCTTCCGCGGCAGCGAGTGGTCCGCTACAGCGAGTGGAGTCGCTGGCAGCGAGTCTCGCCTGGTCGTCCTCGGCTACTCTCCTTGTCGACTCCGGGCATGGCGCTGAGGCTTCGTCGATCTCGACTAGTGGTCCTCGAGATCGAGTAGGGCCCGGAGCTCGGGTTGGTCTGGCTTGCTCGATCAGCTCTGCTCGACAAGGCGGTGCTCGGACATGCTCGTCTAGGTCGAGTAGGCCTACTCGAGATCGAGTAGCCTCGACTCTCAGACTGGTTCCGCTGCTTTGACCTTGGACTTCTGTAGTGGTTTTCCGAGCTTTTCCGGCCTTCTGTAGAATTGCTGTAAAATGCCTCGATTTCTGCGAATTAAACAGAAACTGGTGTAGATTCCATAATTTAGCAAATAAACATAAACTACATAGATTATGTACCATCTAAGCCTAAATGAATGCAATGTATACAAAAATCGATATAAAAGTTACTGTAAAACATGGCAGATTCTGCTTACAACAACGCCAGACCCATTATCAACCCCGTTGAGCCTCACTCTCGCCTAACCAGCTTGGGAGATCCCATGCCCGACCCGACACTCTATCGCAGCATCGTCGGTGCCCTTCAATACGTTGTCATCACCCGTCCGGAGATCTCTTATGCGGTGAACCGAGTCTGTCAGTATATGCATCGCCCCACCACAGCACATTGGGGGGCTGTCAAGCGCATCCTTAGGTACCTAAAAGGCACTCTGGACCACACATTTCATCTCCGTCCGTCCACCAACTTCGCCATCACCGCTTTCACAGATGCCGGCTGGATTTCTGACTCCGATGATTGTCGGTCTCAATATGGCTTCGCCATCTATTTTGGCAACTCCCTCATCAGCTGGACGTCTCGAAAACAGAAAGTTGTAGCTCGATCGAGTACGGAAAAGGTTGAGGCTAATGAGCTCAGTGTTCGTCACATCAGTTCCAAGGATCAGACGGCTGGCATCTTCACCAAAGCGCTGAGTAACCAGCAGTTTGAGCATCTTCGGTCCAAGCTCCATGTTCGTGCCCCTCCATGAGCTTGCGGGGTATTAGGAAAGAATATATTTTGGTTGTGATTTTGCATATTGTTATTATTCTGTAAAGATCCTCTTGGTGTAATTATTGTTAATATATATACATCCTCAAGTTGAGATTCACCTCAACTGAGATTACAACCAATTACGTAGTCTTTTATCTTCCAGCCGGCAAATTTGGCCGCAAACTTGTTTATAATAAACTCCAAATCAGCTCCGAATTTGGATTTCCGGGGGCCAACTCTTTGCCCAGACACTGTACAAAACTGAAAGAGAGCCATCAACCTTTCTATGAAGTTTCATTCACTTTTCGTTGACCATATTAGCTCCCATTAAAATATAATTTCACATAAAGAAAGAGAGGTCCAAAATCGTTAGAGCAACCACACATAGCTCTTGTTATCAATCATTTGAGAGTTTTAACTCATTCACTATGAAATTTACCCTTCTTTCGATGGTTATTTTGGCTACTCTTTCGATGGTTCTTTGTGTATGAAAATGATGATGTGGACATTATAAGGGCTCAAAGACCCTTTAATAATGATAGGTTTGTAAACTTTTTCCTTTTCTGTTCAAATTGTTCCGCTAATTTGAAAATTCAAGCTTTGTGGTTCCTATTGAGCATGGACACGGATAAATTTTACATGTTTATCCATAGATATAACAAAGCCCTAACTTGATTTAGTCTCTTGATTGAATATGGGGATTATGAGTTGAGAATTTGTTGTTCTTGTTCTTCTGCTTACTGCAGCTTCACAAACTTAAACGTACTCCTCAATCCCAACATATCGCTGGTGGTACTGGTTTGGTGAGAGATGCTAGCTCGCCCCGACGGTGTGAACGGTCCGATCGAATAGCGGAGGCGTCTGACCATCATCACCGTATTCATCTCCTAATATTCTAATGGAGTATGATTTTTTTCCCCAAATTTTTAAAACTTAACATTAAAGTAATTGTAACAGTAAAAGACCAAAACTCATGGTTTTGCATTTTTCAAATTTCAGCTCAAAACCATGAGTAGCAACTGGAAAATCCCAAAATTCAAATACTACATCTGTAAAACTTATCTTTTAAACCCAACACTGTTATTTAATTTGTAGTTTGTACCCAATTTTCAAATTGGGCAGCAAGCTGCCGGCGAATTCAATTTCAATGGCATTGACCATTTGACCTAATCTCTTCAAGAGTAATATCCAATTTGGCCACTAATACTTTCACAATCCTCACTTAAGGACCTTGTGGAGCTAGCTTCTTCCACCAATACATTATACATATATGGAGGCTTCTTTCATCACCAAATATCCTGCACTTTGGCTCCTCATATTTTCCATATCCTTACAGGCCTGGCTATCAACAAGTTGTTTTGAGCACGAGAAGGCGGCTTTGCTTCACCTCAAGTCGTATTTTATGTCACTTGCCCCCTCAGACTATCTATCTGAGGAGCTAAGTTCATGGAATAGTAGTGGCAAAGGAGATTGTTGTCATTGGAATAGAGTTACTTGCAACAATTCTTTGCACCATGTTACCGGCCTTGACATGAGTTTTATCACTGGTGGTGCTCCTGTGAAGATTAGTACCGCTCTAAATTTTAGTTTGTTTGAGGCTTTTGGAGAACTCATAAGCCTTGATTTATCTGAAAATGGCATCACTGGCTTGGTAGGAATTGGAGGTATGTCCTTTAAATGTTTTGATTGAAGCAACTCGTTGATCAGTTTAGAATTCAACAAAGGCATGTAACTGATTTATTTTTATTTTTTTAATTCATAAATTTACTGGGCACAGAGCTGTCACATTTGAACAAGTTGGAGGTGCTTCAATTGAGCAACAATAATCTGTATGGATCTGTACTAGGTGAAGGTATATCTAGCACAGTTTATTAATATCCAATCCATATATACCATTCATTGGAACATATCATTTGGTTCATTTCCTTGTATATTTTCTTTCAGACTTGACACATTTGAAGAAGCTACAGGTCCTAGATCTGGGTAACAACAATCTAAATGGATCTCTAATAGGTGAAGGTAAGACATATATAGCATCTTATCACCGTATGAATTATCCCGATCATCCATCTATTGTATTCTGCACTTGTTCTAATGAGATTCTTGAGGATGAAATTCAATAATCTTTCAGGTATTTGTAAATTAAGGGACCTCGAAGAATTAAGACTTAATACAAATGCATTAAGTGGAAGCATTCCAAATTGCGTATGGAACTCGACATCTCTTCAAGTTCTCGACCTATCGATCAATAGCTTTAGTGGGGAGGTACCACCACTCATCAACCTCCCACTTCTTCAGTACTTGGATATCTCTGACAACAATTTTCAGGGGAGAGTCTCTTTATGTTACCTGATGAACCATTCAAGGCTATTAGGCAGTTTGGATCTCTCCAACAACTTTCTAAAAGTAGAAATTGGAGATTCAGTATGTTCACCTCCCTCTAATCTTTTTGACCTTCAATTAAGTCGGTGCAGCTTAAGTAGTCATTCTAATACCTTCCCAAAGTTCCTCTCAAACCAATCTAGCCTTGAGCGTCTTGATCTTTCTAGTAACGGGTTAGTTGGATTATTTCCAGAATGGTTGCTACAGAATAATCCCAATCTTCTGCATTTGAACTTGAGGAATAATTCTGTAGCAGGAAGTCTTAAGCTCTCCAAGGATAGAAATCAATCAGCACTGTTATTTCTGGATGTTTCAAGCAATAGGCTCACAGGGGAGATCCCTGAGGATATCGGGACAGTGTTATCTTCGGTCCAGTTTTTGAACATGTCGCAGAATTCCTTCGAAGGGAATATCCCTCCTTCGGTTGGCAATATGACCCAATTAGTAGCTCTAGATTTATCAAACAACCACCTTGTTGGGGAAGTACCAAGGAAGTTGCTTTCTGACTGCACCAGTTTATGGTTTTTATTGCTCTCAAACAACTACCTTCAAGGAGGAATTATTCCCAGCTACATGAACTTGTCATTATTGGAGGTGTTATTTTTAGATAACAACAACTTTGATGGGCCCATACAAGGATCGTTGCGTATCTCTAAACAGTTGCAGCTCTTCGATATATCCAACAACAACGCAACAGGTGAACTTCCAAGCTGGATTGGTGACCTTGAAGGGTTGAAATCAATCTCATTAGCAGGGAATGAATTTCATGGCGACATACCAAGTCAGCTTTGCAAACTCGAGTCACTTGAATTTGTGGACCTCTCAAAGAATAAGTTCACCGGGGGAATACCTTCTTGTAACAGGCTTCTCCGACTGAAGTTCTTGCATATGCATGGAAATCGTCTTACCGGAGCAATTCCAGAGGGATTGGCAAGGTTGTCGTCATTGGTAACACTTGATCTAAGCGATAATCGTCTTTCAGGAGGTATTCCCAAGTGGATTGATCAGTTATCAAAATTGGTTATTCTATTGTTAGGAGGTAATCAGCTTGGAGGAGAACTGCCGAAACAGCTATGCTCCTTGAAGTATGGTAACATCATTAACTTGTCAAATAATGATATTTCGGGTTCGATTCCTGCTTGCTTTAGGAATTTGTCTTTTGGAGCACCTGAATTGGAGACTTTATACACTTCATCGGTGAGTGTTTTACTTATGGGCGGTGATTATTCGATGTTTGATGTTGCTACAACTGTGTATTTGAGACAAGAAGAAGTAGAGTTCATAGCTAAGAGCCGATACAGTTCTTACAAGGGAAATATTCTTTCGGTTATGTCTGAGTTAGATTTGTCAGATAACAAACTAGTTGGTAAGATTCCTCCTGAATTGGGGGAGTTGGGAAAGATCCAAGCTCTAAACTTGTCCTACAACTGATTATCTGGTTCAATACCGACAAGTTTCTCCAAGCTCATTAGCATTGAGAGCTTAGACCTTTCAAGCAACAACTTGAGTGGAGCAATCCCTTTTGAACTAGTCGATCTCACGTTTCTGGAGACCTTCAATGTATCTTACAACAATCTAAGTGGGGAAGTGCCAGAATCGGGGCAGTTTGGAACCTTCAATGAAAGAAACTACCAAGGAAATCCTCTCCTTTGCGGGTCTCGACTGCCTAGAAGTTGTAATGGAGGTGAATCAGAGGCTATCGGGAGCACTTCAGCTGAAGAAGATAATGAAGGGTTTGACATGGAGGTATTTCTATGGAGCTTCGGCGTGTCATCTGTCACTATCTTGTTGGCCTTCACCGTTGTTCTTGCAATCAACCCATACTGGAGGAGAGCTTGGTTTGCATTTGTTGATGTGAAATTCCTCTGGTGGTTCCACCCTTGAACTTGGAGCATCTTACTGGGTTGTTTAATTTGAGAATTTTCAGTACTTTTCTTGAAAAAATTTCTAGTGTTTAATTTAATTTTGTTGTACTCACTACTCAGTGTGTAACCTGTGATGTCAAATAAATTTGATATTCCGATATCGAATACTTTTAAGAAATCTTAATTGTCTCTGCATTGATCCTTTTCTCTTCCCGTTTCTGATCCTTGAATGGTTTTGATTTTTCCTCAACGACAACATCCGATAATTTTAATATGAATGTCAGAATGTGTGAGAATTCTATCAATATTGCTGTTGTGAAACTGGATCGTGCTAAAAAGTTAAACAATGTATATAACACTCCTTCGGAAATTTTAAAGATATAAGATAACAACTAGTACGATCCCAGGTTTTTTTGTAAATAATATTTAGATATAGATTAATCATAGATATTAAATTGAATACAATATTTTGAATTAAACCCGTTGATTAGTAAATGTGTTAAAAATAATCGAAAAAATAAAATTGGGTTAAAGAGAAAAAAAAATACTGGGTAATATTAGAAAATTTTCCACAAAAGTTATTATTACAAAATATAGTTGTCATAATAACTGATATTATATAAATAATATTTCCACAAATAACTTTGAATATGGAGATGAAATGTGGTATAAATGCTTCTCTTTTAATATACTCTCTCCGTTCATGAATAAGTGTCATTTGACTTTTCGACACATTTTTTTAAGGAGCTAAAAACTATATAAAATATTAAATTTTTTATTAATTTTTTAAAATAATTTTAAACTTATAACTAATATGTATAAAATTATAAAAAATTCAATTAAAAACTTTATATTTTATATAGTTTTTAACTCCTTAAAAAACGTATCAAAAAAGTCAAACGTCACTTATAGATAGATTCTAGAAGACTAATGTCCAGCAGTTTTCGTGAGATGTCAATCAAGTGGTGGAGAACTAATTATGATTGGAATATGTCATTATAACTGTTAGGCTCTCCTTAAGCGTTTGTGTAATTCTTATGTTTGGAACATTGGGGAAATATGTGTGTAGGTATAGTATGTGCATAACCGGATCTGATTGTATTGGATTGGGCTTAGGCCCAATCTGATCTCAGTCCGGCCCAGATCTGGCAGCTCAGCTCGCGTTTGAATTTCTAACCATTGAAGTCTTCAACGACATCGTCTCACTCGGCTCGGGTTTAAATGGGTTGAAAACCCTAAAACACCGACTAAGAGAGAGAGAAATATGAGAGCTCCCATTGGCCTTCTCCCTTGTCTCTTGAACTCTGCTAGAGTTTCAGTTTCCCTTGTGCTCTTGAGCGTAGGTAGAACTCCATTTATATCAAAACATTGAGATTATGAGAACTTGTGAGATTTGAAGCTTGATTGTCATTCGGCTCTATCCTTGGTAATTGGTGTCCTAGTTAAGGCTAATCGATTTTTCATTTCTTTATCTGTTTTGAGCTTGAATCATTTGTCAAGCTTTTGTTTAAACATTTAATTTAATACAAGTTTGTCTTTCGTTTTCGGTGTTTGAATTCTCTCTTCAATCTCCATTTCAAATCTTTATTTTTGAATTATTCTTTAATCTTTTGTAAGAATGATCTAGAAAATTTGTATAATGTAAACAAACAAATACAAGCTAGCTAGGCTATAACAATTTGATGACGCCAGTGCTAAATATATTGCAAAAATTACTAAATACACCACAAAATCCTACGTTTTAAAAAGCGCATGATTAACTTTTTTTTAATGTTGCGTCTCAAGACACTCAAGATTTGTACCGTGCATATTATAGTAAATTTTTGTGGTGTAAAAAACATCTCTCTTTTCTTTTTCTTTTTTTTTTTTAATGAAGAGAAACTTACATTCGATATATACTAAACCCAACTAAGCCACCTTTTACTCCACTCCACGGTCCACACCACTAGACCATCAACCTTCCACAAACAAGTCAAAGAAGTTAACAAAATTGATCGAGAGCTACCTTAATCCGACGGTCATATATTGAATTCCGCAATCACGTAGTATCCTCCGTCCCACCGTCTAATGCGGCGGCCCATCAGATTCCAGTGCTTGGAATTCAACGACTCCTTCACCAAGCAAACAAATACTAACTGACTTTTACTAATCACCTTTTCTCGATTTCTCTATTAGCAAGGAAGAAGTGGCCGGCATACCTCTACAAGACAATAACTGTCTTCTTGTAAGGGGGTACAACAATACTTGTTTCTTGTGCTACAACAATACTTAATTTTATTTATCCACAACATATACTTATATATAGACCTTATAGTACTTTCACCAAAAAAAAAAAAAATAGACCTTATAGTACACGTTGAGTTGTTACTGACTACTATGTAGATTGAAGACCTTGACTTGCTCCTCTTTCTAGTAGTATACATAAATAACCAAACCGAGGAGTTGTAAGTACGTGTTTGATTGATAGGAGTGTTACTCCACCAATACAATATATATTAATGGAGCGTTGTTTTGTCACCAAATATTCAGTTTGAATACTGATAGTCATAGTTTCAGGATGTTTACAGGGCTGTCCATCAACAAGTTGTTTGGAGCACGAGAAGCTCGCTTTGCTCCAACTCAAGTTTTTTTTACATCTGCACCTACGTTCATGGGATAGTAGCGGAGAAGGAAATTGTCGCCGGTGGGAAAGAGTTAAGTGTAACAATTACACGCAACATGTGACCAATCTTCACCTAAGTTCCCTCACTGGAAGCTTCTCCGATCTAAATCTTAGTTTATTTCATCCTTTTGGAGAGTTGACAAGGCTCGACTTATCCGACAATGGCATCAATCGGTTAGTAGGAAATGGAGGTAATCCTTTGGCGGCAAATATTGCTGTTTAATTTTCAGCTAATGTTGTAACTCTAATTGACTTTTACATTTTATATATACAGGGCACATTACCTTAAATTTGACAAACTTAGAGATCTTAAACTTTGGAAATAACCTACTTCAGCTCCAACAAATGCCAAATCTAGTCGGATCGCTCACGTCGCTTAAGAAGTTGGATTTGAAATTCAACCTGCTTTTTGGGAACTTCCCAGGACAAGGCATGTAGCAAACAACATATATATCCACTTCATTAGTATACATTTGTCCATACATTTATTGAGCCTATATATATATATATATCATCCGCTTATATTACAGAGATAGCACATTTGAAGAAGCTGAAGGTTCTCGATTTGAGTTACAACCATCTCTATGGATATGATCTATACTATGTCAAGGTTAGAGTTCAAACTTAAAACATATCGATCTTCATTATTTATTCCGAAATATCTGTTGTCAAATTGGACAAGAATCAACACTTCTAAGCTACCTTTGATCAACCAAAACACTAAGCTTCTACAACAACTTGCTCCTCTGTGATACAGAAGGGAACTAAGACTCAGAAACATGCAAAAGCCACTACTCCAATTACATGAAAAACCGTCCATACTTACATCCTTAAACACCAAAACACAAACTGGAAAACTACCCACTAACACACCCACTAACGTGAGCCTAAACTGCAGCATAACTAGTGTGTGTGAGGTAGTTTAGACCACCAACTAGGCTTCTGTACAACCTTTCATCAGCCTCTAGAGTGCCGTCATCCCTTCTCAACTTCTCATTCATATTCATGGGTGTTTGAGTTGCATCACAGCTTTCCATCCCAAACTTCTTTACCATATCTCTAGCATACTTCTCTTGACATACAAAAACACCTTCCTTGCCTTGCCTTACCTCCAATCCGAGAAAGTATTGCAACAAATGCAAGTCTGTCATCTCAAACTTGTTCATCATGGCTTGCTTGAATTCCTTGAGCATTTCTGGTCAGGAGCTAAAGTAGATTATATCATCTACATACAAACACACCACAATGAACTCACCACTCTTCTTCTTCTTCGCATAGAGAGTGGGTTCATTCTCACTCCTCTCGAATTCATTCTTTAGAAAGAATTAATTAATTTTGTTGTATCGGGCCCTTGGGGCTTGCTTCAAACCATACAGTGCTTTGTGTAGCATGTACACCTTATGCTCTTGATCTCCCTTCACAAACCATCGAGGCTGCTCAACATATACTTCCTCTTGAAGCTCTCCATTGAGAAAAGCTGATTTTACATCCAACTGAAACACTTGCAACCTCCACTGTGTTGCTAGTGCTAACACAACCTTTACAGTCTCCATCCTTGCCACTGGAGAAAAGGTTTCTTCAAAGTCTATTCTTGTTGTGCATATCCCTTTGCCACCAATCTGGCTTTGTACTTCTGAACACTTCCATCAGTGTTGAATTTGGTCCTAAAGACCCACTTCAAGCCAATAACATTCTTATCTTGTGGCAGCTCCACCAATTCCCAAGTCTCATTCTTCTGGATGAACTTGAGCTCTTCTTTCATAGCCTTCTTCCACTGTTCACTGCTCTCAGCATCTTCAAAACATTCAGGATCTGATGCAATCAATGCCAACCCACAACTTGCATAAATATCATATAATGATCTGAATTTCCTTGGTGGTGACTCACTTGATGATCTTGATGATGATGCACTGTGACTGCTTGAGGAGCTTGAGCTTTGTTGTTGAACTGTTGTTGTAGGAGGAGTGTCCCCATGATCATCATCATCAACATCATCCTCTTCTGTTGAACTACTGATGGGGATAACTGGAATCACATCTTCTTCCATGGACTGAGCATTTTTATTCTCCCAATCCCACTCAGCTCCTTCATTGAACACCACATTCCTGCTCACTATTGTTCTCTTGCTCACTGGATTATAGAGTTTATAGGCCTTTGATTGTGCTGCATAGCCTATAAACACACACTTCTCTGCCTTATCCTCTAGCTTTGCTCTCAGATTCACTAGAGCATAAGCAACACATCCAAAAATCCTGAGATGGCTCACTGAAGGTTTCTTTTCTCTCTAAACTTCAGATGGAGTTCTATCCATCACTGCTCTGGTTGGAGATATGTTCAACACATACACTGTTGTAGCCACAGCTTCACACTAGAACTCATTTGGTACCTTCTTTGCTTTTAGCATACTCCTAGCTATTTCTATAACAGTCCTATTTTTCCTCTCGGCCACACCATTTTGCTCAGGCGTGTAAGGAGCTGTCAATTCTCTTCTAATACCATTCTCTTCAAAAAAAGTTCATAAACTCATATGACATGAACTCTCCTCCTCTGTCAGTTCTCAATGTCTTGATCATCTTCCCTGATTGCTTCTCAGCAAGAGCTTTAAATTTCTTAAAGCTTTCAAATGCCTCTGATTTGAACCTGAGAAAGTATACCCAGCTCATCCTACTGCAGTCATCTGTGATTAGAAAGAAGTACTTACTACCACCTAGTGAATCAGTCTGCATAGGGCCACATAGATCAGCATGTAGGAGCTCTAGACACTCACTGGCTCTCCATGGTTCACCATTTGAAAAAGAACCTCTCACTTGTTTTCCAAAAACACAACCTTCACATAACTCCAACTCTCCTATCTTAGGCATAACAGTGACCATTTCCTTTGTGCTCAATAGCTTCAAGCTTTGAGCATTGAGATGACCATATCTTATATGCCATAGCATAGTTTCCTCATCACCCTTTGCTGCCATAGCCTTTCCCACATTCTCTGCTAAATTGAGTGGAAATATCCTGTTCTTAGTCATAGGAGCTCTCACAACAACACAACCTGTTTTCTTCTCTTTTATCACACACACATCATCTTCAAACAACAAAGAATAACCTGTTCCTTGAAGCTGGCCAACACTGAGCAGATTATGAGCCAATCCAGGCACCCACTGAACATCACCAAGCAATCTCACATCACCTTGCACACATCTGATTGCCACAGTGCCTCTACCCTCTACTTGCAGCACCTTGTTGTCTCCGAGCCTTACACTTCCTTTCTTAGACTCATCTAGTTCCTTAAATATACTTCTTGAACTAGACATGTGATTGGAACAACCACTGTCTACGTACCACAACTCACTTGCTCCCTCTGCTACAGATGACAAAGTCATGAACAATCTATCATCTTTGTCATTTTTTCTGAATAGTTGGCTCCCTTTCGCTCATTCTTTTGCTTCTCCCAGCAATAAGCTTCTTTATGCCCAATTTTATTACAATAGTAGCACTTGATTCCTCTTATTTTTTGCCTAGAATCATTGCTTTGATTCCTGCTTGAATCCTTCCACTCATCATAACCACTTCCTCTTCCCGATCTACCAGACTGCCCTCTTCCATGGCCTCTTCCTCGGCCTCTGTAGCTACCTCTTGAGCCACCTCTACCCATGTGACCTCCTTTGTAGCCACCCCTACTTGAAGAGCCTTCCGATCTAGTCTTGGAGGACTCATCTTTCACCTGGAACACCTTCTCTTCCTTCACCTCAGTGGTTCTACTAAGCCTCTCCTCATGGGCTTGCAATGAGCTTGTCAATTCTTCAAATTTGTATGTTGACAATTCCTTTGATTCTTCAATAGCAACAACAACGTGATCATACTTCTTGATGAGACTCCTCAACACCTTACTCACCATAGTCTCGGCACTCTTGCTCTCCCCATATGATCTTATATGGTTCACTATGCTCGAGACCCTTGATAGGAATACTTGAACTGATTCCTTCTCTTGCATCATCAGAGTTTCAAACTCTCTTCTCAATGACTGCAACTTAACTGTGATCACTTTATTATCTCCCATGTACTCCTGTCTCAATACTTCCTAGGCTTCATGAGATATTGTAGCCGCTGAGATCCTTGGAAAGATCTCATCATCCAAGGATGTTTGGATCATAAACAAAGCCTTGGAATCCTTCTTTCTTCTCTCCCTTAGTGGTTGATCAGGTGCTTCATTTCCATTGTCTTTAAACCCCTGCTCTACCAGGTTCTAGGCCTCTTGAGACTTGAAGAGGGTAGACATCTTCAAGCTCCAGAAATGATAGTTGATTCCCCTGAAAATGGGCAATTGAGGGTTGCCAGAGTTTCCATTTTCATTTCCATTGTTCTGCATTTTTCAAAACTTTGCTCTCTATGTGTTTCCCTTTTGTTTTGTCCTCACACTCACTCAAAACCCGAATCAAACCCAGCAACACAACCGTGTGTTTGCTCTGATACCAAATGTTGTCAAATTGGACAAGAATCAACACTTCTAAGCTACCTTTGATCAACCAAAACACAAAGCTTCTACAACAACTTGTTCCTCTGTGATACAGAAGGGAACTTAGACTCAAAAACTTGCAAAAGCCACTACTCCAATTACATGAAAAATCGTCCATACTTACATCCTTAAACACCAAAACACAAACTGGAAAACTACTCACTAACACACCCACTAACATGAGCCTAAACTCCAGCATAACTGCACCCTTACATTCAACTGCATACATACTTACAAATGCACTTAACCTTTGACTACGAGCTAGCTAACTAACATAGTTTAGACTTAGCTTAGGAAATTCAAATTATATTCTAACAATATCCACTCCACACATACTTGATACTTGTGGTTGTTCTCTTTCAGACTGGACACATTTGAAGAAGCTACAGGTTCTAGATTTGAGTTACAACAATCTAAATGGATCTCTACTCGTTGGTGAAGGTCGGATAGAGCTTTATTAGCATCATCTCAGATTCTCAATAATCTACTTCTAAGCTGATGCACTTTTAATTCTGATGGATGCACCTACTTTATCAATTTTTCAGGTATTTGTCAATTAAGAAGGCTTCAAATTTTAAGACTTAATGCAAATGCATTAACTGGTAGCTTTCCTAACCTGTTATGGAACTCAACATCTCTTCGAGTTCTAGACCTCACTCACAACAATCTAAATGGATCTCTACAAGGTGAAGGTAAGTCGACAGAGCATAATGGAGAGTGATTTTATTAATATCTTGATCATCTACTGTATTCTGCACTTATTCTCTTTAGCAGATCCTGAAACTTTTTCTTGGAAGGCCACGTTGGCTAAAAAATTATCTTCAAATTTTTTTCAGATATATGGAGCCATCTTTTTTATTATAAAAAAACGATCAAGAGAAAATATGAAAACACAAAAAGAAAATAAAGACAACCTCAAAAATACTCCCTCCATTTTTAATTAAATGACATTTGGGGGTTGGACACATGTTGATTAATTTGAAACTTCTCAATATCAATTATACTAAGTAATTAATCAAAGCAATGGAATTTTACGAAGTACATCATAATCTCAGACCCCCTCTCTCCTCTTCTACCAATTAAAAATGGAGGAACACGAATTTGGACAAATTAAGTACACTTTTATCCTATCACTCCTTAGACAAATTAAGATGAAAAAGAACCGAGACAAGTAAGTTTTGACAATCACAAAGCGTCAATTAATTAGAAAAACACACAAAAAAAAAACCCTCAAAGCATCACTTAATTTAAAACGGATGGAGTATTAAGTGTGAATTTATAAAAACAAATGTAAAAATAGTTAATATTTTATAAAGTTTTTTATCGTTATAAAAAACGTGCATAAATAGTAAACGGCGGGTATTAATTAACAGATGTAGTAATAAATGTGTAAATGCAAATATAAGCAAAAGGCATTCCTAATTAATTACATTATTGTCAAATATTTTAATATGATATACTGTTTTGAAGCTTCGGGATTTAATTATAGTTTGAAGATACGGAGTTTAGCACAAGATAGAAATATCTCGGTTTATAAAATGACATGTGAAGTTATTTACACATGTTCAATCTTCAAATGTTCATAAATTTTTGATGGAGTGTTGTATTGCACCTTATTATATATCAAATGGAAGCCCTCGACAAAAAGAACAAATATACTAATAAAAAATCTCAGTATGGGAAGCTATATCCCCTTCTGGCCTCTTAAAGAATATGCCACTAGTTATTCTAATGGTACTTAATTTCTTGCATGATGAAATTTTTAATGGATGCAATCTTTCAGGTATTTGTAAATTAAGGAAGCTTGAAGATTTAAGCCTTGGTTCAAATGAATTAATTAAGTGGCAGCATTCCCACCTGTGACCTGCCTTTGTAACTTGACATATCTTCGAAATGTAGACCTTTCAGAAAATAGTTTTAGTGGGGATTTGGCACCACTCATCAACCTCCCAATGCTTGGATTCTTAACCATCTCTCACAACAATTTCCAGGGGAGAGTCTCTTTATGCTATCTGTTGAACCATTCAAGGCTAGAGGATCTAGCCCTCTCCAACAATGCACTCCATGTAGAAATTGAAGATTCATTATGTCCATCCCCATCTAAGCTTCTTGGACTTGCATTAAGTCGGTGCAGGATGAGCGGTCAATCCAATACCTTTCCAAAGTTCCTCTCAAACCAATCTAACCTAGAGTATCTTGATCTTTCTAGTAACGGTTTAGTTGGATTATTTCCAGATTGGCTGCTACGGAGTAATTCCAATCTCTGGTATATAAACTTGAGGAATAATTCAATAGCATGAAATCTTGAGCTCCCAAATTAGAATGGCAATATATCACAATACTGGTTGATCTACTTGGATGTTTCAAGCAACAAGCTCACACGGGAGATTCCTAAGCATATTGGGATAGTGTTATCTTCACTTGCATATTTGAACATGTCCCATAATTATTTTGAAGGGCATATCCCTGCTTCAATTATTGGCGACATAGACATGACACAATTAACAGCTCTGGATTTGTCAAACAACCAACTTGTTGGTGCAATGCCAAGAAAGTTGTTTTCTAGTAATTTACGGTTTTTATTGCTATCTAACAACAAGCTCCAAGGAGAAATTATTCCCAGCTATATGTACTTGCCATTCTTTGAGGTGTTGTGTTTGGATAATAACAACTTTAGTGGGACCATAAAAGGATCGTTGCATATCTCCAAACAGTTGCAACTCTTCGATATATCCAATAACAAGGCAACGGGTGAGCTTCCAAGGTGGATCGGCGACCTTGAAGCCTTGAGATTGATGTCATTAGCGTGGAATGTATTTTATGGTGACATACCAAGTCGACTTTGCAAACTCAGGTCACTTGAATTTTTGGACCTCTCGAAGAATAGGTTCATTGGCGGAATACCATCTTGTGGCAGACTTCTACAATTAAAGTTCTTGCATATGCATGGAAATCGTCTTACTGGAGCAATTCCAATGGGATTGGCTTGGTCGTCATCATTGGTGACACTTGATCTAAGCAATAATCGCCTATCAGGAGGTATTCCTCGATGGATTGGTCAGTTGTCAAACTTGGTTATTCTATCGTTGGGGGGAAATCATCTAGGAGGAGAGTTACCGAAGCAGCTATGCCACTTGAAGCATGTGAACATCATTAACTTGTCAAACAATGAAATTTCAAGTTTGATTCCTACTTGCTTTAGGAATTTGTCCTTTGGATCACCAGAATTGGCTACTTTATATACTACTTCAGATGAGTATAAATCTAGTATGGATTGGTATGATTATTCGTCGAGTTCAGAAGTTGTTACAAGTGTGTATATGAGACAAGAAGAAGTGGAGTTGATAGTTAAGAGCATATTCATTCCTTATAAGGGAAATATTCTTTCGATTATGTCTGAGTTAGATTTGTCAGATAATAAACTGTATGGCAAGATTCCTCCTGAACTGGGAGAGTTAGGAAAGATTAATGCTCTAAATTTGTCCAACAACCACTTATTTGGTTCAATACCTAGAACTTTCTCCCATCTCAAGAGCATCGAGAGCTTAGACCTTTCAAGCAACAACTTGAGTGGAACAATCCCTTCTGAACTAGTTGATCTCACTTTCCTAGCTAGAGATCTTCAATGTTTCTTACAACAACTTGAGTGGAGAAGTGCCAGAAATTGGGTGGGGGGGGGGGGGGGGGGGCAGTTTGGAACCTTTGATGAAAGAAACTACCGAGGAAATCCTCTCCTTTGCGGATCTCGGCTAACTAGAAGTTGTAAGACAACTGAATTTGAGCCTACCAGGACCACTTCAACTGAAGAAGGAGATGAAGGGTTTGACATGGAAGTATTCCTTTGGAGCTTTGGTATGTCCTCTGCCACTATCTTCGTAGCCTTGAATGTTGTTCTTGTAATCAACCCATACTGGAGGAGAGCTTGGTTTGCATTTGTTGACGTGAAAGTCCTTTGGTGGTTCCACCCATGAATTGGGAGCATCTTACCATTTCCCATGGTGTTGTTTATTTGGAGATTTTTTAAGTAATTTTCTTGTTTTAGTTTCTACTGTTTTTATGGCACTGAATTTGTAATATGTGATGGTTAAGTTATTGTCCTTGTTTGTGTCCTTGAATCAAAAATAAATTAGCAATAAGTGAAGCTAAATGGCTCCACCCTTGTAACATAGTTTGTACAACTGCCAAGTGCATATGGAGTTCTATATTTTGGTAAACATATATGGTTTGATGTTTCAATCTTATGAGAAAACAAGAGAATGAGATCTCATGGATTAGATGAGAAGATGTTGAGTTCATAGTAATGAGCAATTTTGGCTCCTATACCGATAATATTCTTTCGATTATGTCCGAGTAAAATTTTTCTTATAACAAACTATTTGGTGTCGATATCACTTTCCTATGGACCTAATTAAGTTTCTATCAATACTATATAAATGCCTAAGTTCAACCTTACTGTTCACTAATAGTAATTACAGTTTTACCAATCGATGGAAGGATGCACGGGTGAATTAGAAATTTTGTTGATCTCTCTTCTCTCCAGACCCGAGCTCCAAATCCCCAACCCAATCTTCACCTCTCTCCAGATCCGACGGTTTCGACCTTCCTCTTGCTAGCTCCGGCAACCCTCCTCCTTGGGTCAGTGCTTTCTTCTTCCTTCGTCCGTCATCTCTCTAAAGCCCATCCCGACGACCTGGCCGCTACAAAAATGGATGGGAGTTGAAGAACCCTAAAATCACCGACTCCCTTAGGTATCTGACCTCCTTCTCAGCTCTCTATTCTTCCGGCACCGACTTCCTTCCTCTGAATCCGACCTCATTCTCTTGGGTTTGGTCTCGTTCTCCCTTCGCCGCCTCCATGTTTCTGTCACTGTTCTTCAACCCTAACAGACCGGCATTCTCTCTTGTGAAAACCCAATCCATCCTTTTTTTTATTTGCTTTTTTTTTTGGAGATCTATATTTCTAAGGTTCTTATAGGGGTTCCGCCATGGATGTCGAGCACCAGATCTTGGTGAAGCTCCAATTAAATCTAGAACCATTTTGATCCAACAAGGCTAGATCTAGGAGAAAAGAAAAGCTCATAAGGGTTGTGTCTGATTTGGAAAAAAAAAACATAAACCTTGCTCACCCTTCTAGGGTTTTCTCTACCATTGAAGCGGCGTTGTGCTTTGAAGGGCCAAACCTAAGAGATCCTTCAATCGACCGCCATCAACGCAGAGAAAATGGTACACTCCAACATCTGGACCTCGCACCCCAAGATCTATGGCACGGGCTCTCGCACTTGGTAATTTATCTATTTCTTCATCATCTTTGTTCATTGCTGATCATCTGTAACTTTGAAATTGAACATTGATGCAATTGAGTTTGGAAAACCGATTATCTGATCGATTGGCGGACGTGTGTGCAGTAACCTCCACGGTTTGATTCGCAAGTACGGGCTCATTTGTTGCAGCCTGCAGGCAGTGCTACCGCAGCAACGCCAAGGAGATTGGATTCATCAAGGTTGAATTTTCTCCATCTCATGTTCACTATAATAAATGTGTACGAGATATATCATTTTCAGTATCTTCTCAATCAATTTTCAAGTTTATAGTTGGCTTTGCCTGATTGTATGATTTGTTTTCATTTATTGTCTTTGGGCAATGTGTGACAAGGTCAATAAGCCAAAGGTGAAACCCGAGAACCCTATAACACCAAAAATCCACAAACCCAGCACCACCGCAGCCTCGCCGCCACGTCCACCTCCATCATCATCTTCTTCAACGTCTGATTGGCGTCTTCCTTGGTCCTCGATTGCCCCTTCGTCGCCTTTGGATGACCCCTTTTTGCGCCCCTGCACTGCCCCTTTCTTCTCTTGACAGACCCTAATGTCCAAATCCACTCCTAAACCTTGTATCGGGCTTCAATCGGCGTGTTTGGTGGCTGAATTCGGGTTCCCTTCCTCTGAATTCGTTGTTGTCGCCGCCGATTTGGGTGTCGTTGATCCCTTGGCTTCCGGTGGTTGTCGATGCCGCTTGCTGCCTCCTTTGGGCTTCACCGTCATCACCCTCTCCGGTTCTACACCCCTCCCGGCTCATCCCTTCACTGGCTTCGCTCCTCCGGTCGGCTGCTACTGGTGTGCTTGGCCGCTCGGTTGCGTTGTGCTGCCTGTGCACATTTGCCCCAATTGGGCAATTAAAGAAATATATTAAAAAAAAATCGGGGATGCATTTCTATGTATAAATCTGATCTCATAGGATTTATATATGGTTTTTCATTCTCTAAATAAAGCCATCCGATTAGGACTAACTAAATCCCGAAAGGACTTGATTAAATCCCGAAGGCTCGCCGTCGTCCGGGTCCAAATCTGAGGTTTCCACAAGTTCCCCAGGTGTTCCTGAGTTGCCTCTACTTTCTGTCGTCAGAGTGGTTTCACTGCATGCTTTACTTTTTTTTTTTTTGTATATGTTGGTATGACGGGTTTCCGCCGCCGGTTCGACGGCCTCTCGACCCACCGGGCCTGTCCGGTGCGTCGAATTTTTACTTAATCAAAAAAAAAATAAAAAAAATAAGCCAAAGGTGAAGACTGAAGGCAAGAAGATGTTGCAGATGGAATTGGTGCATGACAATAGGGGTGTGCATATCCGGGTATCCGACACGAACCGGTTAATCGTGGCGGGTACCCGAAACCGTTTAGGCTGAAATGGTCGAACCGTACACGAACCGGTTTAACCCGGGTACCCGACATGGTTAAGCATTTCGGTTCCGTGTCGGATTGTCGGGTTATCCGACACGAACCGTTAGCTCTTTCTTTCTTACTGTCTTTTTTTTTTCTCTGATTGTGCAGTGAAGAAATTTTCAGAGATAGCCATGGTGGCTAAGAATCAATCCCTAAAAATGATGATGGAATGGGAACACAACTTCGCACAAGTCACAAATTCGCACTACAAAAACTGACAAATTCGCATAGGCCCTATAGATTTGCACAAATTCGAGATTTAGGGTTACTATGAACAAACTCGCAAAAATTCCGGAACCGGAGAAGCAGGCTCGGAACTGGAGAAGCAGGGCCGGAGAAGAGAAGCCGGAACCGGAGAAGAAGGGGTGGATGGCTCAGAACTGGAGAAGCAGGGCCGGAGAAGAGAAGAAGAAGGCTCGCCGCTCACTGGCTGGAGAAGACGAAGGGTCGGCTGTTTTGTAGATTGCCACAGCTCAGATGTCGGAACTGGAGAAGAAGGGTCGTTGGCTGGCTCGGAACCGGAGAAAAGGAGCCGGAGAAGAGAAGGTGGATCACCGCTCGCTGGTTGGAGAAGGAGAGGAATTGAGGAAGAAGGGTCGGCTGACGGCTTGTGTTCTGGCGATCTATATAGGTTGTTTAGGGTTTTATAACATAATTAAAAAAAAAAAGGTGAGGCTTGGAGGAAAACATACGCATAGTTTAGGATGAAAGGAACACGGTACTGGGCTTATACCAATTGAGCAAGCAGATATTATTGATTCTCTACAGACTTCATATGTACTAGTTCTATCATTTCAGTGTCAAACCTTAAAAAAATAAAAAATTAAACGGTTCGTGTCGGGTATCCGACAAGGAAATTTGCCCGAACCGTATCCGAACCGTTTAATGTCGTGTTTTAGCGGTTCGTGTCATTTTCGTGTCGTGTCTTTTCGGTTTCGGGTTTTTTCGTGTCGTATCAGTCGTGTCGGGTTTTTTTACACACCCCTACATGACAAGGTCAATAAGCGGATGCTGGTACTGGGAATCTTGATGTCAGTTGTAGCCCTCATCGAAAATTCTTCAAAATAAAAGCTACAGTGGAATAATGAGCAGATGGATGTTATTGAGAATATAGAATCTGCAATGACAAAAGAATTTTATAGCCATGAAATGTCTATTGTCTAAAGGTCGACAGAGTGGAGTGGAATATGAAGGTATTTCTTAACATGTGTTCAACCATTTTTATTATAACGTGAGAAATATTTAATACAATGAGAATCTTTACCATGACGAATTCTTGCCAAATACTATGTAGTTTATAAGATTAAGGTTGAGTAATGTGTGCATACAATGGAGTTTAGATATGATTCATTGTATATCTTGCTCTTCTTATAGTCTTTCTTTGAACCGATATTATGTAGTGATATGGTCTCATACATACTACAAAAACACGATAACATCGCGCACATTTGTGCGTGGCTACTTACCTAGTAAGCTTAAAAGAATCATATCATAGACATGTTAGGCAACTAGTTGAGTGGAACCATCCCTTTGGAACTAGCCGATATCACTTTCGTACAAACCTTCGGTGTATCGATCTTACATCAATCTAAGAGGAGATCGAAGTGCTAGAAATGGGGCAATTTGGAGCCTTTGATGAAGAAAACTACCAAGGAAGTCCTCTCCTTTGCGGTTTGTGCCTGAAGAGAGGTTGTAAGATTGTGATGATCGCCTACATGTCAGAATTCAGACACTTCAGTCAAGTGTAGTGTGTGCCTATTTTAGCATCCCATCTTACTCTTAGGGTTATTTTTCAATCTACAAAAGAAAACTATGCACTCACAATGTTTGTTTGACTCAACCTAATAATAACTTGTTGTGCGCAACTTAATAGTGATATAGTCCAAACTTACTCGATCCGAACTAGATCAACCTTAAAACAACCACTATTTTGAGACAGAGGGAGTACCTATCATGATGGAAAACATAGACCTGATAATAACTATTTAGAAAGTACTCCCACCGTCTCAAAATAGTGGTTGTTTTACTTTAAGCATATATTTTAAGAATAATAAAAACTATATAAAATATCAATGATTTTAACAACTTAAAAAGAATTCATTTGTTATAATTATCTATGAAATTATTTTAAAACTTATAAAAAAAAAATTGGTGCTATTACATCTTGCTTCAAAGATTTGTCATTTGTGATCTTGCTTCAAAGATTTCTTATTGTTCTTATTGCATTGTAAAAAAAAAGTTAGCAAATTGTGAGATGGAATTAGTAGACAAGAAGCACTGTGAGCAACTCATCTGTGGATCCATCTCCATGGTTGTCTGGCCACTGTTGAGTTAACAACTATTGCTCTATGCATCTTTAAATGAAGGCAACATCATCAATAACGACGATGCCTATCAGAATGAAAAGTGTATCCCACACATTCATAAATAACTTATTGAAAAAAATAATAAGCAATGAAGATAATCTTTGACAGTAAGCATTGAACTATCGAACATCAACAAAATTTCATAATGGAGATGATCCACTACTGACTCTAGTTGTTTCTCTGTGCACCTTTACATGAAGATCACACTACCTAAAATAATGAAGCATTTAATGCAAGCGCAATAAAAAAAAATGTGCTAACTAATCACAATATATTATTGTGCCTATTTACGGGAAATTCAAATTACTGCAACCGTTTGATAATTACTACCAATTATGAAGATCACGAATATTGGGATTTCTTCTACTAATTTCGACAGGTAAACTTTGAAAAGGTAGCAGTCATTTACCCAAATCTGAAGAAGCACAAACATGGATTTATTTCTCATCCACAACTAGTTTGGTTAGGCAGTGTAAGAAGGTGTCCTCTTAAGATATTTTCTAAAATTCATCACTTGATACACCCACCATCACATCCAAATTGAGATTGTTTGAAGTTTCAAAAACAACATAACCAGACCCAAAAACAAGTTTGTTTTGCCAACAGAAATGGTGAATTGCAGATTGTGAAATTACTCAATAGTGGCTTGGTTTAAAGGTTCGATTCTGCCAGCAAGTGTCCTCAACCTTGTGGTCAGAAGAGGGAGCTTTGTATCCTCACTGCAATCTCTTTACAAAAAGAATCAAGAGATCATAAAAAACATTTTTAGGACTCATTTCACAAAGGGCATCAGTTCTCCAAGGTGTTTAACATCAAATAAAATTCAGACGCAAATTACCCATTTACGAAAGTAGATTTCATCATATGCCCTTAAAATAATGCACTAAGGGCTTGTTTGGAAGGGATATATAGATATAGGCTATGGGTATAAAAAACTCTATATCTATATCCCTTGTTTGGTATATTTATCCAAATTGGTATATGGATATCAATCCTATATCTCCATATACTAATTCTAGTTTTTTTTAGCTTTTGTATATCTGTAGAAATTGGGGATATAGGAGCTACATCCGGACTGCGAAATTCTTCTCCTCCTCCTTCCACCGCCTTTCAACCAGTCACCCTCCATGGATCTCTTTCAACCAATCTCCCCCTCTCTTCAACCAATCACCCCCATGGAACAACAGTTCTCGACACCTCCCCCTTCACCGGTTACACCTCCATCTTGAAAGGTTCGATTTTTATGAGGCCCGTGCAGCAGCTCTTGCAGGAGATCTGCGAGCTCAGCGGGTGCTATTCCGGTGAGAAAATAGAGCCGAATCCGAGTTTGCTGAACCCTCTGACTGATGAGAGCTATTCAGGTTTGGATCATAGTGATGATGGCTCTACCATGCCCAGGCTGATTTTCGATTCGAAAATACATCTGTCCAGATTCGAAACCTAATGCAATCTCTCTGGACTGACACCGTTGCTCTTGAATTGAATTAGGGTTCTGTTAGAAAGTTATTAGGTTTTTGGTTTATTTTTATTATATTTTCTCTTTGTTTTTAGTCTGATATCTATATACCCTTTCCAAACAGTAGATATGGGATATAGATATATTCTCATATACCCATACCCAATACCCATAGCCTGATATCTATATCTCATACCCATGGCCTATATCCTATATCTATATACCCTTTCCAAACGAGCCCTAAATTTTATCCAAAATCACAATCAGAAAATATTATTCAAGGAAAAATTGCAAACGAGAAAACAAACAATTCTTTGGACGATCAGAACCTGTCGAGATTGATATATATGACTTCACATGTAATCAGAGATTGGAGAGACTATATCACTTATCGTCACATCGTCTTTTAAACAAACAAAATGAGAAAACACAAGTTGTAGAAAAACAAATTTGTTTTGAGGTTGGGAGGAGGTGAAAATTTGAGGAGTGAATGCTCAGTTCAGCGGGTGTATCGACACGCAAAGTGCACCATCAAAGATGCAACCTGCATTCCGGTCTGTTGAGCTTGAATTTCATAAGTCGTCACTGCAAAACATCCTCCAGTAAGTTGTTGGAAATCTATCGGAAAAATGGATTGTAAAACAATTGATGAATTGGCCTCAGAGAAGATCTTGGTGTAATTTAGATTATCAGATAGACTGTTTAAAAATCCAATCAAAAATAGCTAAGTTCTTTCATCACTAGCCAATAGATCATGAATTAGATTCAAGGGATTTCATAAATGCTGTTGGATTAGAAAATTAATTCGAGAAATTGGAGATGGAAGTGGAAAACATGGAATGCGTGGTCTTTCTGTAAATGGGAGATGGAAATAACGACAGATAAAATGGCCTCAGAGATCTTGGTGGAAAATATCATCAGCTGGAATCTTTAGAGATCCAATCAAGAGTAGCAAATATTAAATGCTTACATCACCGGCCATTGACTTGAATCAGGAAGTCGACAAATACAATTCAATTGGAGAAACAATTTGCGAAACAACATGGAATGCGAATTGAGCACAACGGATCAGAAGAAGCTGATTAATAATCAAAATTTCCAGAATACTAGAAAAATCAGTGGGAATCCGTCAGATTTCTTTCATCATCCCAATCGTGTATCAGCATTAATACACGATTAGGCAAATTAAGCAATGAACTTGCAGAAGAAAACACCAATAATCGTAAATGAACAAGAAGAAGAATCGACTAGATATACCAAACAAAGGGGTCCAGAGCCAAAACCCTCGGAAAATTCGGGAGCTGGTATCTGCCTCCAGAACAAATCCAACAAGCGATTTTGCGAGTTCGGCTACAAGGGGAGGCAAAGACACAAACTTGGACAAATTTTGGGAGTCTGAGGGTGAGGGTATGAGAATCTGATGAAGGATGAAGCGGCGACGGTGAGCGCTGAATATATAATAGAGAGGGGGTTAAAGACGAGGAGCAAATAACAAAACCCTAGCAAATGGTTTTTGTGAGGCCCAGTGTGCAACTAGGCCTATTGGCCGATGGATCCGGGAAGCCCAAAACAACCTTGTGTCTTCACTTATTTTTCCACTAGGGATGGCAATGGAACGGGATCCCCCGATCACTGTAGAAATTCACGATACATGGACAAGGATGAGAAAAATAAACGGGGATGGGTACAGAGACGGGGGCAAACGATTCTCCGCACGGGGATGGGGATGGGGATGGGGACGGGATGATAGTCCACACCTCGTTCCTCGCCCGGTCTCGTCACAGGTCACACGATGGGAAACCTGCAGAGACCACGTTCAACACTTTTAGAAGGTTTGAACAAGTATTATTTTAACATTTTTAATTATTATATTTTTTATTTTTAAAGTTTAAGAAATTTTTTGCAAAATATGCATTTTTTTTTTGACAAATTGGTGAAATGTCCACCTTTTTGGACAAATTAGCAAAATGTCCTCTATATAACCCGTCCCCTCCCTTCTATCTCCGTTCCATATCTCCTTCCTTCAGATCTGTATCACGTCGTTCCTCCTCCTCTCCTTCTACGCTGACGGACGCCGCTCCTCCTCCTCTCTGCTCCTCCTCACCGGACGACGGACGACGCTTTCTTCAAATGATCTCGCTTTCTCTTGCTCTCTACCTCTCCGGCGAGATCGAGCGAGTGGCGGTTGTCCGAATCCGGCTCCTCCGTCCATCGGATCCACGTCGAGCGAGCGGCAGCGGCCAGTTGTGCTCAGATCTGGGGAAGGTTGTCCGGTGGAGATTCCAGATCTGTGCGATTTCAGATCTGTGAGATCTGTGCGAGCCGGGGGCGGACGCCGAGAGAGCGAGTGTTGTGAGCCGAATCTGCCATGTTTTCTAGTTACTTTTACATCGTTTTCTGCATACATTTCATGCATTTGGGCTAGAATAGTACAGAATCTATGTAGTTTATGCTTATTTGCCAAATTATGGAATCTACACCAGTTTCTGTTTTAAATTCGCAGAATTCGAGGCAATTTACAGCAATTCTGAGAAATGACGAAATAGCTCGAAAGTCAACTACAGAAGTCCAAGGTCAAAGAGCGACAGAACTAGGACAAATTGAGCTGAAGCCAAGTGTTACTCGATATCGAGGACTTATACTCGATATCGACCAAAGATGTCCGAGCAGTGCCTGGTCGAGTAAGAGCTGATCGAGGAGCTGAAGACGAAGCCAACTCGACTCCAGAGCCCTACTCGATATCGACAAAACATGAAAGTCATGCCCTGAGTCGAGGAAGGATGCCAAGTCGAGACGTCGAAGACTGGACATGCCGAGCACCATGTACTCGATATCGAGGAGTTAACTCGATATCGACAACCCTAGCACCACATGTCCGAGCTAGTGTCGGGGAGCAGTTACTCGACCAAGATCAGAAGCTAAAGTCGACGACAAAGCTACTCGATATCGAGTAGTTTACTTGATATCGAGGAGAGCTCTCCTGGGCCGCGTTACGCGGTGAGCTGTCCGTGTCGAGCTGGCTTTGCTTGGGACCAAAGGAATCCGATTCTATCCTCATCAATCAAGATCTATCAACTCCATGGAGGATTTACCTACTTTAGATATATTTCCTTTTTGGATTTAATTATGTTATTCCATTTATTTATCTTTAAGTAAGTAGATAAAGAGATATAGATATAGATAGATATTTCCTTCCTTGATTAGCAAGGATTGGAAGCCTATAAATAAAGCCCTAGGGGCTGGATTTTATTCATTCAATTTCAGTTACAATTAGTTACATAGAGAGAGTAGAGGAGAGAGCTTGTGGCGAGAGAAGTTGGAAAGGCGAAAGCGGATTTGGCTTCGATTGGTTGTAAGCTTTCTTTAGTTTATTTAATGCAAGTTATTTCCTTTTGTTTATTGATGAGTTTCTTGATAATGAAGAGCGAGTAGTCCACTCACTTCTAGGGTCGGGGTGAGCCCGACGGTGGCCATGTGAGGTGATGCGGTAAAGGTTTGAGCTTTTTATGCAATTCGTCTTCTATCCCTATGAACATGATTCTTTTGCGAGAGTTGAAGGTGATCCTTGTTTGTGTTATTGAAGCGAAAGTGATCTTAATACAACTTGGGTTAATTATGTGAAAAGGGTTAGTAACAATTAGGGTTTATGCGAAAGCCTCTATATTCCTATTTGTTAATAACGAAAGTTATTTGATGGAAAGCATGATCTTTTATGCCTTTATGTGTTATTTTGCATGGTTTATCGTTGTGGTGTTGATACCCTGGCCTTGGAAGTCGTTTAGTTTATTGAATTTATTCATCGAAATCTGCGTTCTGTGTTTGAAAGTTTGAATCTTTAAGTTTCTGTTCTTTGTCGATTCTGAGGAAGTGTTGTCGATATCGAGTATTGTTTACTCGATATCGAGGAGACTTTGCCGAGATCGAGTTACTTTTGCTGAGTCTTGCTTTCTGTTTGTCGATTCTGAGTTACTATTGTCGATTTTCTTTAGTCGATATCGAGTAGGTTCTGTGCTTTGCTTTCGTTTTTGCTTTTGTCTGTTATTTCTGTCTTTCTTTCTGTCTATTACTTCTGTCTGTGAGATTTATAGCTGCTTGAGATCCGCTGACACGCTTCCTCGTGAATCGATCCTGACTTCCCACTGCTACATCAGGAGGAGGTCTTGTAATTATTTGCGTCGGCACGAATCTGGTTTGATCTATATTCTATATTTTAAACTCGATTTCCTCCTTACAACAAATTGGCGCCGTTGCCGGGGAAGCAATCATTCGCGCCTTAGGTAGTCATATCTCACTTTTCCTTTGAGTTACTTCGCAGGTGTATGGGCCGTTCTGGTCAACCACCTGAGTTTGACGGCTTAGACGAATCGGAACGCCTCTTACACGTCCACGCTAAACTGAAAAGAGCCACAGCGGCCGCAGAAACACAAGAACAGCTATTTGAGAGGCTTTAGAGAGAACTAGCCACTAAGGATGCTGCTCTCGCCACTGAGAGAGCAGGAAGGGAATGGGAAGCTGAGCGTGCGAGGCAAGCAGAAGAGGAGCTCACCCAATATCCTACCACTGCAGAAGATTACATGCACCCAACTCTCGTCGTGTCTGAATCGGCTATTCTAATCCCTCAGAATAACTATGAAATTCGCACTCCTTTCTTAATAGAAATTAAACATAATGCTTTTCATGGTAGATTTAATGAATGCCCTCTTCAATATATTACAAACTTTACTGATATGTATCGTACTCTTGCTGAAGGTACCACCTTGGAGTACATCTTGATGAAGGCTTTCCGTTGGTCTCTCGCTGGCCCCGCATTGAAATGGCTGGAAGGACTGAAACCACGATCCCTCACGACATGGGCTCAAGTAAAGTAGGAATTCCTCAATAATTTCTTTCCTCCTGCCAAGACAGCACTCCTTCGCCAATAGATTACATCTTTCAAACAGCAGCCTAGAGATCCGCTAGCAAAGGCATGGGAACGCTATAAGGATCTACTGTGATCCTTCCCTACACATGGACAACAACCTTGCATCGTTCAGGAGATCTTCTTCAATTCTCTTGACCTGGTTGCTAAAGATAGGATCAACACCTACACCCATTATGAGTATCTGACAATGCCGCCAGCTGACGCATGGGCTGCCCTCGACAAGCTGACCAACTATGATAACAAGTATGGGACTTCAATCAACTATGATGAGAATGCCTATGCCAGGCCAGCCCCATCCATGCCCCTCTATGAACCTTCTAAAGAAATTGACCCAGATGTCAAGGAGCAATACTACAGAGATCAAAATAGAAAGCTCCTCAAGCAAGTAAATTATCTTTCTGTCAACCAGCTCTGCATTGAATGCGGATCACATATGCACACCACTACTGAGTGCCCACACACAGAACAAGTTAGGCTGGCAGAATACCACAAAGAGGCAGCTTACGTAGGGGGTCCCAATCGCTACATGGGGGACCAAAGGTTTCAGCAACCACAATGGAACCAAGGTGCCCCTAGGAACCTCCCGCCATATAGAGCTCTAGGACATCCGGAAAGGGACCAGAAGAGGGATGATCTACGGACCATCCTAGACGAAATGCGGAGGAACCATTCAGACACCAAGCAGTCCTTCAACTCAGTCTACACTCAGATACAAGGTTTCAACTCTTAGCTTGGGGAGATTGATATATGGCGGAAATCAATGGAGACACAGATTGGCCAGTTAGCAGCGAGCGTCCCCAAACAGTCAGGTTCGTTCCCTGGATCTTAAGAACCAAATCCCAAGGAGAAGACCGGACACATCGCTGCTGTGAAACTCAGGAGCGGCCACCAACTACGCAAGCCAGAGATCGAAAAGCAGCAAGACGAAGGAGCTGAACAGCAAGTCGATATCGACCAGTCTGTGGTCGATGTCGAGAAGGGGCAACTCGATATTGAGGAAGAACTACTCGATATCGACGACAAACTAGAACACCCTTCGTCTGCACAGCACATCAACTCAACATCGAGGAATCTGGTCGATATCGAGGAGAACCTGGTCAATGTCGAGGAGAACCAAGTCGACGTCAAGAAAGCTGCAACACCTCCGACATCTGTTATGGCTCCAAACCAGAAAAAGAAGCTGCCCTTCCCAACAAAATCTCCAAAGGATCCAGCAAAGAAGAAGTTTCACCGCTTCATCAAGATGCTTCAGAAGCTCAATGTCACCATACCCTTCACTGAAGCTCTCAATGAAATGCCATCCTACGTCAAATTCCTAGGAGAAAATCGAGAATTGCAATAAAATATAAATAAAGTAAAGCAAACCAAATTCCGTCCCTTGCAGATAATTACAAGACCTTCTCCTGATGTAGCAGCGGGAAGTCAGGATCGATCCACGAGGAAGCGAGTCAGCGGATGTCAGGTAGCGGTAAATCTCACGGGTGGTTGTCGACTACAGTGGTACTCGACCTCGACCAAGGTTGGTCGACAGGGGTCAGGCACAGTCGAATCCGGGCAACAGAAGACGTTGGTGGTGGCCAACGTTGACCAAGCCTTACTCGACGTCGAGTACGGTTGTCGTGGTCGAGTAGTCTGTCGAGTATTGCAGAGACACGGAAGCAACAACGGTCTTGCTCGATCGAGAAATCAGTGGTCGACGTAAACCAAGGGGTGGTCGACGTAGAGTAGGAACAGAAAAATAAAGAACAAATCTTGCGGAATTCGGAATAAACTATGTGAAAGAAAACTTCCAAGATCAGGGTTTCAACACCACAATGATAACCATGTAAAATAACACATAAAGGCATAAAAGATCGTGCTTTTCATCAAATAACTTTCATTATTAACAAATAGGAATATAGAGGCTTTCGCATAAACCCTAATTGTTACTAACCCTTTTTTACATAATTAACCCAAGTTGTATTAAGATCACTTTCGTTTCAATAACACAAACAAGGATCACCTTCAACTTTCGCAAAAGAATCATGCTCGTAGGGATAGAAGATGAATCGCATAAAAAGATCAAACCTTTATCGCATCACCTCACATGGCCACCGTCGGGCTCACCCCGACCCTAGAAGTGGGTGGACTACTCGCTCTTCATCATCAAGAAAGACATCAATAATAAAAGGAAATAACTTTGCATTAAATAAAACTAAAAAGAAAGCTTACAACCGATTGAAGCCAAATCGTCTCTCAACTCTCGGCTCCACTCGCCACAAGCTCTCTCTCTCTCTACTACTTACTTGTTCTCTCTGAAATTTTATGCTTAGAAATCATCCCCATGGACTTTATTTATAGGCTTTCAATCCTTGCTAATCAAGGAAGGAAATTATATCTATATCTAAATCTATCTATCTTTTATCTAAAGATTAGAATATGGAAATAAAGGAAATAAATCAACTAGGAATTATATCTAATGTGGGTAAATATCTTCTCCTCTTGATAGCTCTTGATAGATCTGGATGGAATTTGATCCCGAAAATATCTCCATCGGATTCGGGATAGAACCTTAACAAGACACGGATAGCTCGGAATCCGCCGCCAGGTGGTAGTCGACTTCGACCAAGTCTGGTCGATGTCGAGTAAGGTGTACTCAATTTCTGGTAATCTTTAGCTTTTCGAGTGCTTCTCTTCGTCGAGCTCGGAGAACCGCCCAGTTCTAGTCGACCTCGAGTAAGGTATGGTCGACGTCGAGTACGACTCGTGCTCGGATTGTCTTCTTCTTCTGTCCTCGATCAAGTCTGCTTCATCAGTAGTCGCTTTGGTCGACGTCGAGTAGGGTGTACTCGACTTCGAGTACATGTCGAGCTCTCAGCATTCTGCTCTGTTCTTGAAATGTACTTTCCCGAGTTGTCGTTTGTCGGATTGACGCATATGACCATGCGTTGGAAATCTCTTTTCGAGGGCTACAACTCTCATGAAGACATCAAAGCTTGATTCAGAATGATGAATACCGAAAAATGGCCTTTTTCTCCAGCTGCACCATCCTTAACTTCTTCATGACTTTTCCTTTAAGCTCCAAAGTGCGTCCGATTTGTGCGAATTATAACAAAAACTTGTGTAGACCTCCATATATTGAAAATAAACATAAACTACACAAAGTATGTATTATTCTAACCCAAATATATGAAATGCATGTAGAAATCAATATAAAAGTAACCGTAAAACATGGCTAATTAGGCTCACAACAAACACCCCATACTTAAGTTTGCTTGTCCTCAAGCAATACTTTTAATTGTCATTCAGGGGAAGAATTCAAAACTCTCAACATATTAGATTCATTCTTATATAACCCTGCAATCAATTACCATCCTCGAAAAGGTACTAGTGTCTTAAATCCATGCATGTGCAAATTTAAAAAGCAACATCTACTCACAAAAGAAGGGTTATGCAAAAACATTTATGTGACAAAGCATTAATAATCAAAAGGACTTTAATTTAAGCTCAAGAAGGAGTAGATTGGTAAAAGGCTAAAGGTGGTTAATGTTTGGCAATGTGGTGCTAAATAATCCGGGAAAGTGGAGTAATTTCCATACTGAATTTCCACATTCCTTCTTCCTTTGATTTCTCACCTTTCTCTCATCGCTCATTGCTTTTATTAATAATAATGCTTTTACCTCTTTAACCTCATCACTGCCTTCTCGCAAGTCGCAAACATGGGTGTCATGAATGGCCCCGAATACTTAGTGCTTCGGACTCCTCCCCTTGTGTGTCCCATCTCGCCAAACTATTATCTCAGCGAGCAGGGTCGATCTACCTTTATCTCCTGAGGTGACCGGATTTTTTCTCACTCATTAAATTTTCCATATTTTTCAAACAATTTCCTACCAAACTCCAAAAATGATATGTAATAACAACACAAACACCATATAAGAACCTCCATAATGTAACATCATTCTCAACAAAATCCCCAGATAGGAAATAAGGTAGAAAATGGCAATATTTAGAATATGTGGAGCATAATATGAAATAAGGCTCAATATGGCTTTTGTGATGCATAAGCATAGGTATGGCTAGGATATAACAATATAAGCATATATGGAAATATGAAGTCCTCCATCCTCTTATCATGCAACATGTCAAAAGCAACTTCAAAATTTACCTCCTTTCATGGTTTTCAAGAAATAATGCACTTCATTGTGACTTCCCTTTACTAGGCAATTTCATGCTATATCTCTAATGAATCTAATTTTGCATCGTCGAGTTTGTTGTAAGCTGAATTTGCCATGTTTTAGAGTAACTTTTATATCGTTTTCTGCATACATTTCATGCATTTGGGACAAATTAGTACAACATCTATGTAGTTTATGTTTATTTGCCAAATTATGGAATTTACACCAGTTTTTGCTTAATTTCGCAGATTTCGAGGCAAAGTACAGCAGTTCTGAGAAAGGTCGGAAAAGCTCAGAAATCAACTACAGAAGTCCAAGGCCAAGAAGCAGCAGAACCAGTAGAATCAAGCTAGGAGCCCGGCTTTACTCGATCTAGAGTAAACCTACTCGATCTCGACGAAAGTGTCCAAGAACAGGCCCTGTCGACTAAGCACTGATCGAGAAATTGAGCCAGAGACAACCCGACTCCGGAAACCAACTCGATCTCGAGTACACTTGGTCGAGATCGACAACACCTAGACGCCAGGTCCGGAGTCGACGAGCTGTGCCAAGTCGAAAAGCTGAAGATGGAGAAGCCGAGCGCCCAGTTACTCGATCTCGAGAAACTTTCCTCGATCACGAAGACCCATGGCATCCATCCAAGTCCGTGCCGAAGAGAAGAGTACTCGACCAGGCTGAGCAACACATCCTCGACACCAGCCCTACTTGATCTCGAGGAAGTTGGTCGAGATCGAGGACCCAACACCGCATCTGTCCGAGCCATGTTGAGTAGAGCTACTCGAGACATCTAGCGAAGCAAAGTCGACGACCATGTCTACTCGATCTCGAGGAGTCTTGGTCGAGATCGAGGAACGCCGTGTCCGAAGCCGCGTTACGCGGTTTGGCTTGTTGTTGCAGGAGGAAATCAAGTATGAAATATAACAAAATAAACTCAAACCAGATTTAGGCCCACGCAAATAATTACAAGACTTCCTCCCGTTGTAGTAGAAGGTTGTCAGGATCGAATCCACGAGGAAGCACGTCAGCAGATCTTAGGTAGCGGTAGATTCTCACAGACAGAAAACCAGAAAGAAAAGACACAAATAACAAATAAAAGCAAACAAAAGCATAAACAAAAGCAAGGAATAAAACAAAGGCAGAAGCTAACTCGATCTCGACAAGCTGTTACTCGAGATCGACAAGGGACAGTAGAAACAGAAACTGAAAATTGACGACAAAAAGCAGAAACTCAACTCGACTTAGACAAGACCCTACTCGAGATTGACAAAGGGCTTACTCGATCTCGACAAGCACTGCTCTAGATCGTCAGAAACACAGAAACTTGTAAACTTGCAACTCGAACACAGAACTCAGAAATTTGACAGAAATAAACAAATATATAAAGAACTTCCAAAGCCAGGGTATCAACACCACAACGATAACCATGCAAAGTAACACATAAAGGCATAAAAGATCATGCTTTCCATCAAAATAACTTTCGTTACTAACAAATAGGCATATAGAGGCTTTCGCATAAACCCTAATTGTTACTAACCCTTTTCACATAATTAACCCAAGTTGCATTAAGATCACTTTCGCTTCAATAACACAAACAAGGATCACCTTCAACTCTCACAAAAGAATCATGCTCATAGGGATAGAAGACGAATTGCATAACAAGATCTGACCTTTACCGCATCACCTTACATGGCCACCGTCGAGCTCACCCTAGCCCCAAAAGTGGGTGGACTACTCGCTCTTCATTATCAAGAAACTCATTGAATAACAAAAGAAACTAACTTGCATTGAAATAAACCAAAGAAAGCTTACAACCGAACAAGCCAAATCCGCTTTCACCTTTCCACCTTGCTTGCCACAAACTCTCTCTCTCTCTACTACTACTTACTTGTTCTCTCTGAAATTGAATTATGAAAAACCAGCCCCTAGGGCTTTATTTATAGGCTTCTATTCCTTGCTAATCAAGGATAGAAGATATCTATCTATATCTAAAAAGCTTAAAAGATAAATAAATGTAATTTAGGAATTAAATCTAAAAAGGGGAAATAATATATAAATAGGTAAGTCTTCTCATGTTGATAGATCGTGTCTTCCATAGATAGAACTTGATGGATCTCGGATAGACTCGGCTTCCTTCGGCCCCAAGGATTCCCAAACCGAGTAGGATAGTCAAACCGCGTAACGCGGCTTCTGGAAGCTTCTTCGATCTCGAGTAAGTCTACTCGATCTCGAGTAGAAGAGACGTCGACTGGGCTGGCTCGGCGTCTCGGGTTGCTGGTCCTCGACAGGCTCGGACATGGGCTCTTGGGCGACCTCGATCTCGAGTAAGCAACTCGATCTCGAGTTGGGTGGCTCATCGACTAGGTCTTCTGGTGTTGTCGAGCAACCTCTCTTCGACATGGCTCCGGTTTCCTCGATCTCGAGTAGGCGTACTCGATCTCGAGTAGAGTGTAACCCGGCATGTCTTCACCTTCGGCTTCTCGATCAGCTCCTCCTCGACCAGGCACTCCTTGGACATTTTTGGTCGATCTCGTGTTAAACTACTAGATATCGAGTAAATCTCTCACCTTTCTTCTCTGTTCTTAAAACGCACTTTCCCGAGTCCTCGTTCGTCGGATTGACGCATATGACCATGCGTTGGAAAGCTGTTTTCGAGGGCTACAACTCTCATTAAGACATCAAAGCTTGAATCAGAACGAAGAATGGTGAAAAATGGCCTTTTCTCCAGATGCACCATTCTTAGCTTCTCCATGAGTTTCCTTTAAGCTCCAAAGTGCGTCCGATTTTTGCGAAATATAAACAAAACTTGTGTAGAGCTCCATATATTGTAAATAAGTGTAAACTACACATATTCTGTATTATTCTAACCCAAATGCATGCAATGTATGCAGAAATCGATATAAAAGTAAGTGTAAAACATGGCAAATTAGGCTCACAACAAACACCCCATACTTAAGCTTGCTTGTCCTCAAGCAATACTTTTAATTGTCATTCAGGGGAAGAAATTAAAATTCTCAACATATCAGATTCATTCTCATATAACCCTGCAATCAATTACCATCTTTGAAAAGGTACTTGTGTCACAGATCCATGCATGTGCAAATATACAAAAGCAATATCTACTCACAAAAGGAGGGTTATGCAAATCATTCATTCGTGACAAAGCAACAATAATCAAGAGGACTTTAATTTAAGCTCATGAAGGAGTAGATTGGTAAAAGGCTAAAGGTGGACAATGTTTGACAATGTGGTGCTAATGATCCGGGGAAATGGAGTACTTTCCAAACTTTCATACCACATCCCTTCTTCATAAGATTCTTCACCTTTCATAATGTTTTTTTTCAATAATAATGCTTTTACCTCTCTAACCTCAGCACTGCCTTCTCGCGAGTCGCAAACATGGGTGTCATGAATGGCCCCGGATACTTAGTGCTTTGGACTCCTCACAATGTGTCCCATCTCGCCAAACTATTATCTCAGCGTGCAGGGTCGATCTACCTTTATCTCTTGAGGTGACCGAATTTTCTTTCACTCATTAAATTTTCCATATATTTTAAACAATTTCCAACCCAACTCCAAATAATGATAATAACAACACAACAACCATATAATAATCTCCATAATGTGACATCATTCTCAACATAATCCCCGGATAGGAAATAAGGTAAAGAATGGAAAATATTTTGAACATGTGGAGCATAATATAAAATAAGGCATATATATGACTTTTGTGATGCATAAGCGTAGGTAAGGCTTGGATATAATAATATGAGCATTATATGGAAATATAAAGTCCTCCATCCTCTTATTATGCAACATGTCAAAAGCAACTTCAAATTTTACCTCCTTTCATGGTTTTCAATAAACAATGCAATTCATTGTGACTTCCCTTTACTAGGCAATTTCATGCTATATCTCTAATGAATCTAATTTTGCATCGTTGAGTTCAATATAAGCTTCCATGACATTAATCAAAAATTTTAATGGGGGTCATTTTTCTTCAAATTTTTTGGAAAACATGCATATAAGCTTATAAATCAATAATGCATTCCAAAATAGCCATGTAGGGGTCATTTATCTTCAAATTTTTTGGAAAACATGCATATAAGCTTATAAATCAATAATGCATTCCAAAATAGCCATGTAGCAATTCAAAGAAATAAATTCTAACTATGCACACATAATGTCAAATATGCACAAAGTAAGCCCTTCCCCCACCCCATACTTAAACATTACAGTGTCCTCACTGTATAAAAACAAGGGTAAAGAAAGAAACTCACTAGACAGGTGTGCAGGGCCTCTCAATATCGAATGAAAGAATGACTGGGCCGAGTCTGAATATGGCTTGTTTCTATCCATGACCCTGAAAAGTGCAGAAGACATATACCCAAAATAGAAAAACTAAAAAACAAACAAAAGCAACAAAGTCCAAAAGTCCCAAAAATAAATGTCTATTTAGAAGCTCTAGATTTTATAGTCGCTAGGCTGACTTTCCATTTAGCTCAAGGTGGCATTTGCAGGGCCCATGTACCTTGGGCTTCAAATAGAACTCCATTCTTGTCCATTAGCTGCAATCCTCCAGAATGGATCTTGTTCACCACGAAAGGTCCCATCCTCTTCTTATTGAATTTGTTAGGAAACCAATGATCCTTTGATTTAGACACTAGTACAAATCTACTAATTAAGAGCGGTTTTTTATAGGGAAGGACAGCGCTTATTGGAGTGATGTTAACTAAAGCGCTGTTAGCACTTGTAAGAGCGGAAATTAAAAAACGTTGTTAAAAGGACACGGACATCGGTTATTTGTAAAAACCGCTGTCTTGCCTCTTTTTTTTTTTTTTTTTTTTTAATTTTAAAACAAGACAGCGCTTTTTAAAAAAAGCGCTGTTAAAAGTATACGGACAACGGTTTTTACATAACAAGCGCTGTCTATTTTTTTTTATTGAAATCACAACAGTTATACTAATAACCGATGTCTATCTATATATATATTTTTTTTCGTAGCTAATTAATATATTAATCCAACAATACATCCCTGTTAATAATAAGAACAATTGACCATTCCAGATTTCCAGCTATTCAAATGTACATATGAACCCAAAAATACCATTTTCACACACAGAGAATACCAAATACTTGAATTATCATATTAATGTCTAAAATATTTAATCCATGCATCATATGTAATGAAAATGAAATGTCTAATCTATTTAGGTACGAAAAAATATTTCCAGGATAATCAAAATAATTCCTAGATAGTCAAAATGGTTCCCATCTACCATGCACACGAGTCATTTCCTGCTATTGGTAGTCGAATCACGCCTAAATATCCACATTCAGTCTAAGAAACGGTTCCAGAAACTCAACCCATTCTTCCTTTACTTCATTGATTTGATCTTGTGTAAATGAGGAACCTGAACTTGGAAAGTACTGCAGAAGAGTTTGTTAAACCAAAATCATTTAGTTTATTCATGCATTTAATATTATATATAGAAGAGTACTAAACATTTAGACATACCGCTTTGGGGATAAAGTCAGCAACTTGTTGAATGATGTCTCGCATGAACCGACATATATAAAACCCACATTGCTCATCATTTGGTTGAAGAGGACACTAGTTAGAAAAAAAAAATAGTTGATCATCGTGTTAGATATCCTTTCATAATTATATACATACAACGAAAACAAATCCATGAACGCAATTTATATTAGTACATAAGGGACGGGACACAATCTACAAACTTTATACTCCGTATATAACACTAAAGTCAATGTGAAAATATTTTCCATCTAAACTACTATGCCTAGGCAGTAGGCATTGATTACCTTATTTTATAAGATGTTACAAGATATGCTAAATATGTATTCCATTAAACATAATAAAATTTGAAAATTTCAGATATTTTTACAAGAAATAATAATATTTATGATAAACAGAAATATGATAAAGATTAAAAATCAAATTTTTACATTATTATACTAGTTTTATATGATTAATAATTATAATGGTAGATTCGCAAACTTATACGGTAAAATACAACGAAGTAGACCTTCTTCCTATTACGCTTAACTGATCCACTATTTCACGATAGGAAATTATACAGTAAAATACAAGAAATTATATAATGCTAACCTTGATTTTTTTCCAGCAAGGTTTTGGTGGTCGTTCAGTTTTCCCAATTTTATGAAAATCACGCAATGCACTACATATGAGATTTCAAGGGTTATAAATAAGATTAAAGGTAGTAGCTAGAACCAACAACAACAACAACAACAACATGCCCAGTATATCCCGCTTGAAGCAGGGTCTGGGGGGTCGAGTTGTACGCACCCTTTCCCCGACTAGGTCGAGAGGGTGTTTCCTATTGACCCAAGACAAGTCCTCGAAAACAGGACAAGACTCCACACCAGAGACAACCATAAGACATAAAGGAAAAAACACCACACACAAGAAATAAGAGAAAGATGCGCAAAAATAGGACGAGACGGCAGGAAGGCGTGATGCTGGAAACACTGCACCCTACTAGTTTTCGACAATTCTAATAGCACTCCTCCACTGCACTCTGTCGCGTGACATCTCCTCTGTGAGTCCCAAAATGGCCAGGTCCTGTCGAATCACTTCACGCCAGCTCTTCTTTGGACGACCTCTGCCACGCCGGACATTGTCGATTGCCAAATGGTCACATCTGCGCACAGGCGCACTCGGATCCCTCCTCTGAACATGTCCATACCATCGCAGTCTCGCTTCCCGCAACTTAGCCTGAATACTGACCACTCCTACCCTTTCTCTAATAGCCTCATTTCTGATTCTGTCATGCAAAGTGACCCCACACATCCATCTGAGCATCCTCATCTCGGCTACCATTAGTTTCTGTTCATGTGCCTTACTTGTCGCCCAACACTTACCAATATATAGATAATCAAAGGATTGCATAATTAAGTGAAAGTAAATACTTACGCTTCACATAAAATTTTAAAATCATCTCGAATTTCCCCTTGTAATGGATCTAGCCAATATATTACACTCAATTTTGGATTGATCATGGCTAGCATCCAATGTCTCCTACAAAATAAAATAAAATTCCATCAATTACATATATAAAAGTATATATCCTACACATAACTAATTTAATTTACCTACCCTCCATTGTATGGGGCAAGCCAAAGACGCTGAGTGAGTTATGCCTGACACATAGAAGTGGCCATATATCTTGGTCGTAGATCTACACTTCCCTCCTTAGGTGTAAACCTATAAGCCAAACGTGTTGGGCAAAGAAAAGAGTGTAGGTTTGGCTTGTACTTCTCGAATAGCAACCTAGCATTATACAATTGACAAAAAAAAAATATTTATTTGAATTAAGGATAAAAAAGCCTATGATTACTATCACGTACATATTCTATACATTTATACTTACTTTATATAGAAGCTAACATGGATGGCCTCAATCTCTCCACAGGCTAACCACAAGTTGAGATCCTCTTTATCGATTGGGATTTTATGTGTGTGATGCACAATATCTTTTTCCATATTGATCTCAATTTCAAAGTCATTTCCCGTTGATGCTAACTTCATACATCTAGCAAGTGCAGTAGACTTTTGACGTTTATTACGGTTGTTCTTGTCAACTTGTAACGGCAACGACTTAGGCATATAGGTACTACTGCCTTTTGACCTTTGGACAGGATTCTATATTGTAGAGTACTTTAATTTAGTAAATTGAATATAGAAATAGTAATATAACAAAACTAATGCATGCTTGCATAATATAATATTAACTTTACCGGTTCAAGGATAACTAAATCCTTTGGCCATCCGATGAAACCTCCCAATGCTTCTGACAAACATGGAACTTCTTCGGTTGGTAACGGCAATTGCCCATTCTCATCAACAATTGTGTGTAATGTAACCTTTAACACACCAGAGTCCAATTTTTTTCCCATGAAGCACTGTAATGCAACCATCAAGAGGGATAAATGCACGTCCCTTAGCCACTTCGTTTGATAGAGTTGGGCTAAATAATCTGCAGCTTCTAATCTCCTCCTATAACGAGTAATAAACATGACATGAATTCGGACTTATAATATAAATATATATAAAATATTAAAGATATGATGCATGGTAATAATAGTTATATAAAAGTCATACCCTTGGTTCAACGGGTGAAGGAGAATTTCCTATCGAGAGACTAACATCTACATTTGGAGAGTTTGACAATTGTTGTTCTGGCGAATGAGCTTCTATCACAGCAGCCTTTGGTTGCAAATAAGCTTCGTTTTCAGGAGCCTTTGGTTGCAAATGAGCTTTGGTTACGGTAGCTTTGGTGACAGCAGCCTTTTTGACGAATTAGCTACTGTTACATCAGCTGTTTTTCGTGAATGAGGTTCTGTTACAGCAGCCTTCTGAGCTTCTATTACAGCAGCCTTCTGAGCTTCGGTTACAACAGCCTTCTGAGCTTCGGTTACAACAGCCTTCTGAGCTTCGGTTACAGCAGCCTTCTGAGGTTTGGTTACAACAGCCTTCTGAGGTTCGGTTACATTTGCCTTTTGTAACTCTGAAACTATTTTTCTCAGCTCTGCCACTTCATCCCTGAGTAAGGTTACTTCTTGTTGAGAAGTTGCGGATCTGGGCTTTGTTACACCAAAGTAACCTTTCTTAGTGACTCCAAATCCTGCCCCCCTGACCCGACCAGGATGATCATCCTTCTCAAATGCAACTGATAAAATATCTTGTCCTCTATGAAGTTTGATAATGCCCTGAGATTCTTGTTCTACACATAAATCCTACCGCAAAAATACATTTAGAACAATTTTTTGAAGATATACTCTATCATATAACGTAGAAGTATGCATGAATGCAAATTATGTACTTACAATTTTTCTTGCCATCCTAGCCGTTTCTGCATCACAATATTCTCCATTTGAATCCCTTCTTGCGACTTTCCATAATTCATGTCTATCAACCGCAGACGTGTCAGGATCTAGATGTTGTTGCGTGAGCTAAAACCAAATAAAAAAAAAGCAATAAGATTTTCTGGAAAAAAGTAGATATAGATTGCTGAAAATATTTTTCACGTTATATTTGTTAAGTTCATTACCAATTCACATTCCAGTCGTGCATACCCCATGCTTGCATACCTATACGGGTACTTGTTTTGCTTTGCACGCTCTGTATTAGCACGACTTTTATCCTAAACAATAGACAATCTATTAAAATTTTATCTTAGTAAATGCAAAATATTAGTATTAATATCGACATCACCTGAAATTCCTTAGTAACTCGTTTTTGTACAAATTCCTTCCATGCATCCAAATCGATATATTGATACTCTTCGGGAGGCTCTGCACGAATTTGATTTTCTTTCTTGTCATATATCAACTTTCCTAGGAAGGTTTTAAAATTTCTCCACTTGTTACCGACACTTTTAAGAATCAATTTTCGAGTCATTCTTTCTGGAATGTCAAAGTATTTCTGGAAAAAAAAAACACAAATCCATATATAAATGCTAGTTACAATCATCCAAATTATTTTTTAAGATTAAAATTTAATTAGAAAAATTAAGAGCGGTAATCACCTGAATGGTATTATAAATATCATTCTTTATCTGCATGGGGACAGCCGGCCACCTTTCGTAGGCAATGGAAACAAATCGGCGAGCTAGATAAACAAGATAACTCTCCATAAGAGATGAATTTGTACAAGTTCCTTTTCCCTTTGCATTACACTTCACGCTGATTTTTTTTTCTCCATCGCAACTCAACTTTCTGACCCTAGATACAAGACGAGCTCCTCTAACACGTGACTTTGTAGGACAATCACCACTTGGTGAGACAATAGGATCTTCAGAATTACCATCATCTACAGATTCATTATCCGTATCTTTGCCTCCTGTATCACGAGGAGACCCAACCATTTTCCTTCAAGGAAAAAGTGAACTTCTATTAATTTCAAGAGAAATAAAACAGACTTAAGCTACTGTACGTTGAGCCTTAAAAATTAGAAGAAACAAAACTTTAAAGAGTAATAACACAGACACTAACTCAGCCCACCAACAAAGTCACTGAATCATACTTGGCCAAATTAATATTCTAAAGATATTTAATAAAGCTTAAAGTCCATTATAACTTGTTACTATTCTAAAGATATTTAATAGAGGGACATTCCAGCAACTTTACGTTGAGCCATTATAACCATGTCTTCCTTTTCATTGATTTTAGCAATATAATCACATATATGTATACATAATAAAATAACCTTTGATACAAGCAATAACGAACATTCAATCAATTTTATTTTATTTTGTCGGAGGGACATTGAATTAATTGAACATAATAATATAAAACCTTGACATGTAAGCTTGTGCAGAGTAGAAGGTGCAGGCAGTAACTGCTATTTGGAAAGAAAAGCCAGAACGTATAACATTCACAAAATAACAAACCCCAGACAAAGATAAACAAGAGGTTGCATGTGAGGAATATATACTAATTAAGACAATAAAAAACCATATGCATGAAGATCTTGTAAGGAAAGGATAGATCTTGTTAATTATTACCTTAATTTTGTCTCTTTCTTTTAAAACTTTTTCTACCTCGTGGTAGTGAATTATCGTTCAATATCTCTATCCCTTCTCTATGGTCTAATCGTATGTATATCTCATCTTCATTAACGTTGGTATCCAAGGAAGGCATGGTTACTGAAGTTCGAATCAATTCACTGTCTCTATCTGTGTAGTCAGATTGGTATCCCTCTTTAGTGGATACAACAATTGACCATTTAGAATCGGAAGGGTCGGGAACAAAAAACACTTGCTTCGCTTGAGATGCCAAAATGAAGGGTTCAGTTGTATGTTCCAACCTGTTCATATCAACTAGAGTGAAGCCTAACTCATCAACGCGCACACCACGGGTAACATCAACCCACTGACAACAAAAAACAGGCACCGTGAAGTCAATATAGTTCAGCTCCCATATTTGCTCAATAAATCCATAGTATGCCAAATCTGCATGAATCGGGTTTTTGTCTTTGGCACTCGCTATATGCATTGATTGAGCAGCCACCATGACACCACTATTCTGTGTGCTGCTGTTATCATCATGCAATTTGGTTGCAAAAGAATAACCATTAATCTCATATGACGTGAAAGATGCTGCATCAAACAAAGGTCCTCTTGACAACCAATTCAGCGTATCTGACACCAACTCGGGAGAATCTGTACATTGTTCTAGTATTCGCGTCTTGAACCACTGAACAAATGAACGATTGTGTTCATTTTGAATCCATGTGTCATTCTTACGAGTAGGATTTGTCCTTCGTAAAAATGACATGTGCTCTTGCCTCTTGTACATATGGCTCAACTTCATCGTTGTTCTGGAGGACATATAAATGTGCTTGATTGACAACTTCTGCGCTTATTCCTTCAATGCGAAAACCAGTTGTACCCCGTCCTTCGGTTAAATTTTCATTCACCTTAGGAAGGCCTATAGTTGCAGTGTGTGATAAATACTCCGTACAGAACTCTACAGCTTCTTCAACAATATATCCTTCAACTATACAACCTTCTGGCCGAAATATATTCTTTACGTAGCCTTTAAGTACTTTCATGTATCTCTCAAATGGATACATCCATCTCAAGTAAACGGGTCCACACAATTTGATCTCTCTTACAAGATGGACCATTAAGTGAACCATAATTACAAAAAAGGATGGAGGAAAATACATTTCTAGCTGACACAGAGTAAGACAAATGCCCATTTGCAAAGACGCCAATTCATCGGGATCAATGACCTTACTGCAAATTTTTTTGAAAAAGAAACAAACTCTAGTAATTGTCGTACGAACATGATTTGGTAGAATGCCACGCATAGCAATCGGCAAAAATTCTTGCATCACAATGTGGCAATCATGAGATTTCATTCCCTGAAGCTTTGACTCTTTTAAATTGACAAGACTTTGAACATTTGCAGAAAATCCAGAAGGAACCTTAACTGCACTAAAGAATTCACAAAACTGCTTCTTTTCCTTTTTGGAGAGAGTATAACACGCTGGTGGAAGATAGGTTCGTTTCCCTTTCTCTACAACTGCCAACTCTGGTCTAATTTTCATACGAACCATGTCCTTCCTAGCTTTGATGCCATCTTTGGTCTTTCCTGGAACATTAAGTAAGGTTCCCAGCAGACTATCGCAAACATTTTTCTCAATATGCATTACATCTAAGCAGTGTCTGACATATAAGTGCTCCCAATACGGAAGACTGAAAAAGATTGACTGCTTCTTCCAACCTGTTGTAGGAGGTTTATCACCTTTTTTTCCCAAGTATCAAGTTCAACTCCCTTACCTTAGCTAGAATTTGTTGACCAGTTAAAGGTATTGGAGCACTTCGTGTTTCTGATTTACCGTTGAAGGCCTTTCTCAACTTACGATACCGATGGTTTGTGGGAAAAAACCGACGATGACCAAGATAAACTGCCTTGCTACTATGAAATAACCATTCAGAATCAGTGTCATCCTCACAAATTGGGCATGCATGATAACCCTTAGTAGTATACCCAGATAAATTTCCATATGCTGGAAAATCATTTATCGTGCAAAACAACATCGCCCTTAAAGAAAAAGTTTCTCCACCATATGCATCTAGAATATCTACCCCGCTTTTCCACAGAAGAAGAAGATCATCTATTAGAGGTGCCAAATAAACATCAATGTCATTTCCTGGCTGTTTCGGTCCTGAGATCAACAAAGATAGCATCATATACTTTCGCTTCATGCATAACCATGGAGGAAGGTTATAAATTACAAGCAAAACAGGCCAGGTACTATGGCTGGTTGATTGATTAGAATGTGGATTCATTCCATCGGTTGACAATGCAAGACGCAAGTTTCTTGAATCAGAACCAAATTCGGGGAATCGATTGTCAATATGAATCCACTGCGGAGAATCTGACGGATGCCTTAATTTACCATCTGGGTTGCTCTCTTCTTTATGCCATCTTAAAAGCCTCGCTTCTTCTACACTCCCAAATAGACGTCTAAATCGAGGTATGATAGGAAAATACCATACCACCTTCGCAGGAACACGCTTTCTCTTATACCGTGGTAGAAGACAATTAGGATTTGGACAATGGTCAAGTGCATCAAATTCCTTTCGATATAATATGCAATCATTAGGAAAAGCATGAATTCTCTCATATTCCATACCTAATGAGCAAAGACTTCTCTTGGCCCTATACGTAGAATCAGGGAGAACATTATCATCCGGCAACATTTCTTTCAAAAGTTGAAGCAAGGCTGTGAAACTCTTGTCAGACCACCCATGGGCTGCTTTCAAGTTGTACAACTTCAATATAGTTGACAATTTGGTGAACTTGGTACATGATGGATAAAGAGGTTCTTGAGCATCCCTTAGTATATTTTCAAATATATCACTCCTATCATGGAAGTCTAGTGCGACGGCTTGGGCCATTTCTTCAAGTTGATCAGTTTCATAGTCATGTGCATTAGACATTCCATCACCACTACTAGATATGTGCTCTTCTTCACCATGAAATGTCCAACAAGTGTATGTTTGATCAATTCCATTTTCAAACAAATCACCTTTCACATCTTTAATACTCTTTTGATTGGTATTGAAGCATTTTGTGCAAGGACAAAAAATTTTGCTATGATTTTTAGCATTCTGAGCTGCAAACGTAATGAACTCGTCAACTCCTTTCTCATACTCTTTGGTCAAACGATTAGCAGACATCCATTTTCGATCCATAAGAGATGTCCTATAAACAATTAATTTTAGTGATATGGAAATTTATTGTGAATACCATCAACTATTATTCTATTCATACCCAAAACACTTTCATCAAAGCAACGAAACACTCATTTGTGGTCCTATAATATTGATTAGTATACTCTATCTACCACATATAACTAATGCAAACACACTAACACCATCAAAATGATATTAAAAGGTTGATCGAACTAGATGAAAAGGCTTTGAGCGGATTAAAATTGCACAAATTAAATTGGAGGTTTATTCTATAATCAGTCGTCATTTCCAGATAATCAATGCAAGTCTAAATGAAAACGGAGAGGTAAATTAATCATAGACATACCTCTTCAATACAATGCAACGAGAATAGCGAAGGTCGTTGCTCGTGATGCGGCTCAGAAAAAGATGCTACCTATTATCCAAACACAAAATTTTAATCGATAATAGGCCGTACACCAGAACTAAGGAAATAAAAGCAAGACATACACTTAGATAGAAAGGGTAACTAATCAAACAACGATATATAGGAATGCAGCAAAGGAATGGAATGGGTTGGATATGATATAAGGTATGTGATAGGATATCAATCGCAACTCAACATCTCAAAGCTACAATATCAAATGAGATTCACAGTTGATCCATGAATTACTTATCCACAAGGAAGATATATGCACTTTGAATTTTCTACCTAATAGACCAATGCAACAGGTTGAGTTTACTTGGAAAAATGCCAAAAAAAAAGACTACAAATTAAGTTAGCACTCTGATAACAGATCTAAAGAGACATAGTCAAACACAAAGTCTACAACAAGTCTCCTCAAAAATAAATATTATAAGCCAATGAAACTACAACAAGTTTGAAAATGAAATCCTTTAACAATACCATTCAAAGAAACAAAGAAGAATTCAGCCGCACAAATCCCTCGTATATTTGGATTGTATTCAGCCTACCAAACCTTTAATTCAGACTACCAAGCCTTTTAACCTTTCAGATTTTCCAAATCCCTCGGATTTGGATTGTATTTAGCCGCAAAAATTCAGCCGCACAAACAAAGAAGAATTGTATTCAGCCGCAAAAGGTTTCAACCAAAGAAGCAATTGAGCAAATCCCTAATTGAACTAAGGAGCTGCTTAACAGAAAGAAGTTAAAAAAACCCTAAAAATCCAAAACCCTCGTGGATTAGTGATAGCAAATCAGACTAGAAGAAGACAAGAACTCAATCAAAACAGAGAGGAAATCACACCTATCAACAACAATGGCGGTCGGAAGTAGGGCTGTTGGTGGCCGAAGCGGCGCCGAGGACTGATTGTGGTTGGTAGGTGCTTGTCGACGGTGAGGGCGGTCGGAAGTAGGGCTGGTCGACGACGATGGCGGTCGGAAGTCACGCAATGCACTGCTGGCCAACGACTTAGTTGCAGGGAGCGTTCGGAAGGTTGGGGCTTTTGGAAATCAGGGAGACGATCGATCGGAAGTTAGGGATTTGGAGTTTGTATCGATAGTATTTTGGAAATCATGAACTATTTTTTTCCTAAAAAAAAGTTATTTACATGATTTTTCTTTTATTCAACATAATTTCCTTGCAAATTTTTTTCGAGATAGAGGGAAAGAAATTCGATCATGTTTTTGCGCGGGTTTTTCACTTAGATAGCGCTTTTTAACAAAAACGCTAAGAGAGGTTTAATTTAACAGCGCTTTTTAATAAAAACGCTAATAGAAATTTAATTTAACAGCGCTTTTTATATATAACCGCTATGCTTCTAAAAATATTTTTTTATAAATAAACTTAAATACATTCTCAGCGGTTATCTATAAAAAGCGATATCCTTCCCACAAATTAATAGCGGTTTAAAATAAGCGCTTTTAAATTTACGCTATTAATCTATCATTTTGTACTAGTGAGAGACATAGATCTTGTCTCCAACTTCATACTGTTTGGGCTCATCGTTGGAAACCCTACATAAGCGCACATACCAAGGCAAACCTCTCCCATGTATAGATAGATCTTTAATGGAAATAGGAGAAGAAAGGTCCATACCTTGGCTTACCTTTGCAGAGACGGAATCGGGGACCACGGTGTTTGGTCGATCTCGAGTAGGGGTACTCGATGTCGACAAGTTTTCAGGTTCTGGTGGCGAGCTGCTCGAGGATGCAGGAGCTGGGGAAGCTTGGTCGATCTCGACTAAGGTGGTCGATCTCGAGTAGGATTCAACTTCTGGTGGCTTCAACATCGAGGAAGGCGAAGCCGAGGCAGCGAGGTGGTGGTGGTCGATCTCGAGTACCGTACTCGATCTCGAGTTGCCTGTCGCTTCAATCTGGCTGCTCGACGACGCTGGTGCTGGTGGAGGCTCCTGGTTTTGGTCTAGATCGACTAGAGTCCTCGATGTCGAGGAGTCTTGGTCGACCTTGACCCCATACTTGGTTCCTGTCAAGGCATCCGAAAAATAGTTAGTCCATAACGACGTACCTTGGTCTGTGTCGATTGGATTCTCTGTGTCCTCCTTTAGGATTTCCATGATCTCCTCCACCTGGGCCTCCATATCCCTCTTTTCCAGCTCCTCAGGGGTCATATTTCTTACCTTGGGTTCCTTGGTCTCTTTTCCAGCTCCTCAGGGGTCATATTTCTTACCTGTATGACTTTCAGTTTTATTAAAGGAATACTAGAATAATTGGACAAGCAGGGTCTTCTTGCATATCAACAACTAGGAAATAAATAGGGACAAAGAATTTACCTACTTGTAATGGAACATTGTACACCATGCCTGTTGGAATGACCACCGTGTTGTTGGCCATGTAAAGTCTAGCATCCACAGGCTCTAGGGCACCTATCTTAATCTTGGACCAAATTGTTAAAGGCATTATACTTACACTAGCTCCAAGATCACATAAGGCATTAATTTCATATGGACCAAATCCAATGGTTATAGCAAACTTACCTGGATCTGGCCTCTTCTCCAGTATGTCCAAATGGCTGCATTCCTCTGTAATCTCAGCCATTGATCGCTTTTTGCTCAGAATCTCCTTCAAGAACTTGACATAGGATGGCATTTCATTGAGAGCTTCTGTGAAGGGGTTGGTGACGTTGAGTTTCTGAAGCATCTTGATGAAGCGCTGATTTCTTTTCTATCGGGTCCTTTGGAGATTTTGAGGGGATAGGTAGCTTCTTTTTCTGATTCGCAGCCAGAATAGATGTCGGACTTGCTGCAGCTTTCTCGACGTTGACTTGGGACTCCTCGATATCGATCAACTCCTTCTCGATCTCGACCAGTTTCTGTGGTGTAGAGTTGCTGTGCTATGCAGACGAAGGCTGGCCTAATGTTTCCTCGAGATCGAGTTGCCCCTCCTCGAGATCGACCAGGTGCTTGTCGATGTCGACTTGCTTCTGGTCGACTCGCTGTTCTTCGTTCTGCTGCTTTCCAACTTCTGGCTCTTACAGTTGATGGCCACTTTTGAGTTTTATAGAAACGATGTGTCCAGTCTTTCCCTTTGGATTTGGTTCTGAAGATCCAGGGAGCGCACCTGACAGTCTGGGGATTCCTGCTGCTAGCTGGCCTATCTGTGTATCAACTGATTTCCGCCATATATCAATTTCGCCAAGCCTAGAGTTGACTCCTTGCATCTGAGTGTAGACGGAGTTGAAGGACTGTTTGGTTTCTGAGTGATTCCTCCGTATTTCCTATAGGACTGTCTGTATATCATCCCTTTTCTGGTCCCTTTCCGGATGTCCTAGAGCTCTGTAGGTCGGGGGGTTCCTAGGGGCACCTTGGTTCCATTGTGGTTGCTGAAACCTTTGGTCCCCCATGTAGCGATTTGGATCCCCTGCATAAGCTACCTCTTCGTGGTGTTCTGCCGGCTTGACTTGCTCTGTGTGTTGTTAGGAGGAAATCGTGAATGCAAAATTAAAATATAAATAAATCACAGCAAACCAGATTTTGTCCCTTGCAAATGATTACAAGACCTCCTCCTGATGTAGCAGCGGGAAGTCAGGATCGATCCACGAGGAAGCGTGTCAGCGGATCCTAGGCAGTGGTGAAATCTCACGGAAGTCGATAACAGGTGCTAGATCTCGACTAGGGTAAGTCGACAGGAGATAAGGCAAGTCGAACAGCGCAGCAGTCACAGGCACTGGGTGTAGTCGATCTCGACCAGAGGCTACTCGCGATCGAGTAAGGCCTTGTCGACGCCGGCTTGGCTTGTCGATTACCTGCACACAGAAGCTACAGCGATGCTAGATCGAATATCAGTAACTCGAGATCGACTAGACTTGGTCGAGATCGAGTATAGGCAGAAAACGAAACAAAAGAAATAAAGTAAAGGCAAAGGCTTTGGGAATTCGAACTAAACTGTATGTAAAAGAACTTCCAAGATTGGGGTTTGCAACAACGATAACCAAGCATGCATAAGGCAGAGATAAACAGATAATCATGTGAATCGCATCAAGGGACAAGCTTTCGCCTTTTCCAATAATTAGACAACTCTTTCAAGAAACCCTAATGGTCTCTACCGATTTTATGTTTACAATCCAAGTTGTTAGCATGGATCTCCATTATATGGGTAATAAACACATAAACAAGTAGTAGATGTTCAAAACATGATAAAAGTCGGATCTTTACCTCAAACACGCAGGGCTATCGTCGGGCTCACCCCAACCCTAGAAGTGGGTGGACTACTCGCGCTTCATCGCAAACTCAACCATTATTTGAAAAGAAATAACAACTTGCATTAAACGAACTCAAACTTACAATCTCTTCTCTCTATGTGTAACTAACTGTCTCTGACTGAAATTGAATCAATGAAAAACCAGCCCCTAGGGCTTTATTTATAGCCTTCTATTCCTTGCTATTCAAGGATAGAAAATATCTATCTATATCTAAAATTATATCTAAAACTTTAAAAGATAAATAAAAGCAATTTAGGAATTAAATCTAAAAGGGAAAGATAAATCTAAAATAGGTAAGATGTCTTCATGTTGATAGATCTTGACTTTTATGGATAGAACTTGATGTATCTCGGCAATCTCGGATTCCTTCGACCCCAAGGACTCCCAGCTCGACACGAACAGCTCAAGGCGCGTGACGCGGTTTCGGACACGGCGCTCGTCGATCTCGAGTAGGGCTCCTCGACATCGAGTAGGATTGGCTCGTCGGCTGGGGCTGGCCGAGCTTCTCGGGCGGCTCTGCTCGACAGGCTCGGATCTGGGCTCCGGGCTCCTTGATCTCGACAAGGACAACTCGAGATCGAGTTGGGTGTGGTCGAGGATGGCTCGCTGGTGATGTCGAGGACTCCTCCTCAGCATGGCTTCGGACTGGGCGCTTGGTGGTCCTCGATCTCGACTAGCCGTACTCGAGATCGAGTAGAGTCAGCTCGGCTTCTCCGTCTTCGGCTTCTCGACTTGTCACAACTCGTCGACTCCAGACTTGGCACTGAGGATTAGTCGATCTCGACAAGGCCTCCTCGAGATCGAGTAGGGTTCCGGGAGTCGGGTTGCTCTGGCTCAGTTTCTCGATCAGTGCTCAGTCGACAAGGCCTGTGCTCGGACACCGTCGTCGAGGTCGAGTAGGCTTACTCTAGATCGAGTAACCTAGGATCCTAGCTTGATTCGACTGGTTCTGCTGTATCTTGACCTTGGACTTCTGTAGTTGATTTCCGAGCTTTTCCGACCTTTCTCAGAACTGCTGTAATTTGCCTCAAATTCTGCGAAATTAAACAGAAACCGGTGTAGATTCCATAATTTGGCAATTAAACATAAACTACATAGATTATGTACTATCTTAGCCCAAATGCATGATATGTATGCAGAAATCGATATAAAGGTTACTGTAAAATATGGCAGATTCAGCTCACAACAGTGTGTGGGCACTCAGTAGTGGTGTGCCGCTGTGATCCGCATTCTGTGCAAGGCTGGTTGACAGATAAGTATTTGACTTGTTTGAGGAGCTTGCGATTCTGGTCTCTGTAGAACTGCTCCCTGACATCTGGGTCAATCTCCTTTGCTGGCTCAAAGAGTGGCATAGATGGTGCTGGCCTGGCGTAGGGGTTCTCTTCATAGTTTGCAGTAGACCCATATTTGTTGTCATAGTTAGTGAGCTTGTCGAGCACTCCCCATGCGTCAATTGGTGGCATCGTCAGATACTCATAGCGAGTATACTGGTTGATCCTGTCCTTAGTGACTTGATCAAGAGAGTTGAAGAAGATCTCCTGAATGACGTAGGGTGGCTCTCCATGAGTAGGGCAAGATCGCAACAGTTCCTTATACCTTTCCCATGCTTTTGCTAGCGGCTCCCCAGGCTTCTGTTTGAAGGCGGGGATTTTCTGGCGGAGGAGTGCTGTCTTTGCAGGAGGGAAGAATTTATTCAGAAACTCTTGCTCTACTTGGGCCCATGTCGTGAGAGATCGTGGTTTCAGCCCTTCAAGCCACTTCAGTGCAGGTCCAGCAAGAGACCATCGAAAAGCCTTCATCTTGACATATTCCAGAGTGGTACCTTCAGCAAGAGTACGACACATGTCAGAAAAATTGGTAATATGTTCAAGAGGACACTCATTAAATCTACCAAAAAAGGCATTGTTTTTAAGCTTTATGAGAAATTGAGTGCGAATTTCAAAAGAGTTTTCAGGGATAAGAATCGTCGATTCAGGCACGACGAGAGTTGGGTGCAAATAATCCTCTACCGTGGTTGGGTATTGGGCAAGCTCAGCTGCCAACTGCCTCGCACGTTCAGCTTCTTGTTCCCTTCCTGCTCTCTCAGTGGTGAGAGCAGCATCCCTAGCGGCTAGATCCCTCGTGAGCCTCTCGATCAGCTGTTCCTGTGTCTCTGCAGCTGCCATCGCCCTTTGTAGTTTAGCTCTGATGTGTAGAAGGCGCTATGGAGGCTAGATCCCCAGGTGTATGCGCCGTTCTAGTCAACCACAAAGTGAGAACTGACTACCTAAGGCGCGAATGATAGCTTCCCCGGCGACGACGCCAATTTGTTGTTGCAGGAGGATGGTCAAGTATAAATGTAAAGTATAGATTAGAATGACTCCCCTGTCTCAGCAAATGATTACAAGACGTCCTCCTGTTGTAGTAGAAGGTTGTCAGGATCGAATCCACGAGGTAGCACGTCAGCAGATCTTAGGTAGCGGTAGATTCTCACAGACAGAAAAATTGAAAGAAAAGACACAAATAACAAATAAAAGCAAACAAAAGCATAAACAAAAGCAAGGAATAAAACAAAGGCAGAAGCTAACTCGATCTCGACAACCTGTTACTCGAGATCGACAAGGGACAGTAGAAACAGAAACTGAAAATTGACGACAAAAAGAAAAAACTCAACTCGACTTAGACAAGACCCTACTCGAGATCGACAAAAGGCTTACTCGATCTCGACAAGCACTGCTCTAGATCGTCAGAAACACAGAAACTTGTAAACTTGGAACTCGAACACAGAACTCAGAAATTTGACAGAAATAAACAAATATATAAAGAACTTCCAAAGCCAGGGTATCAACACCACAACGATAACCATGCAAAGTAACACATAAAGGCATAAAAGATCATGCTTTTAATCAAAATAACTCTCGTTACTAACAAATAGGCATATAGAGGCTTTCGCATAAACCCTAATTGTTACTAACACTTTTCACATAATTAACCCAAGTTGCATTAAGATCACTTTCGCTTCAATAACACAAACAAGGATCACCTTCAACTCTCGCAAAAGAATCATGCTCATAGGGATAGAAGACGAATCGCATAACAAGATCTGACCTTTACCGCATCACCTCACATGGCCACCGTCGGGCTCACCCCAGCCCTAGAAGTGGGTGGACTACTCGCTCTTCATCATCGAGAAACATATTAAATAACAAAAGAAACTAACTTGCATTGAATTAAATAAAGAAAGCTTACAACCAACAAGACAAATCCGCTTTCGTCTTTCCACCTTGCTTGCCACAAACTCTCTCTCTCTACTCCTAGTTTCTTGAATGGAATTGAATGTGTGTTTGAATGAATGAAAAACCAGCCCCTAGGGATTTATTTATAGGCTTCTATTCCTTGCTAATCAAGGATAGAAGATATCTATCTATATCTAAAAAGCTTAAAAGATAAATAAATGTAATTTAGGAATAAAATCTAAAAAGGGGAAATAATATCTAAATAGGTAAGTCTTCTCATGTTGATAGATCTTGTCTTCCATAGATAGAACTTGATGGATCTCGGATAGACTCGGCTTCCTTCGGCCCCAAGGATTCCCAAACCGAGTAGGATAGTCAAACCGCGTAACGCGGCTTCTGGAAGCTTCCTCGATATCGAGTAATTCTACTCGATCTCGAGTAGAAGTGACGTCGACTGGGCTGGCTCGGCGTCTCGGGTTGCTGGTCCTCGATAGGCTGGGGCATGGGCCCTTGGGCGTCCTCGATCTCGAGTAAGCAACTCGATCTCGAGTTGGGTGGCTCATCGACTAGGTCTTCTGGTGTTGTCGATCAACCTCTCTTCGACATGGCTCGGGTGCCGGCTTCCGGGTTCCTTGATCTCGAGTAGGTGTACTTGATCTCGAGTAGAGTGTAACCCGGTATGTCTTCGTCTTCGGCTTCTCGATCAGCTCCTCCTCGACCAGGCACTCCCTGGAAAATTTTTGGTCGATCTCGAGTAAAACTACTCGATATCAAGTAAATCTCTCAGCTTTCTGCTCTGTTCTTAAAATGCACTTTCCCGGGTCCTCGTTACTCGGATTGATGCATATAACCATGCGTTGGAAAGCTGTTTCCGAGGGCTACAACTCTCATAAAGACATCAAAGCTTGATTCAGAACGAAGAATGGTGAAAAATGATCTTTTATCCAGCTGCACCATTCTTAGCTTCTCCATGAATTTCCTTTAAGCTCCAATGTGCGTCCGATTTCTGCGAAATATAACCAAAACTTGTGTAGACCTCCATATATTGCAAATAAGTGTAAACTACACAGATTCTGTGTTATTCTAACCTAAATGCATGCAATGTATGCAGTAATCGATATAAAAGTAAGTGTAAAACATGGCAAATTAGGCTCACAACAAACACCCCATACTTAAGCTTGCTTGTCCTCAAGTAATACTTTTAATTGTCATTCAGGGGAAGGAATTAAAACTCTCAACATATCAGATTCATTCTCATATAACCCTGCAATCAATTACCATCCTTGAAAAGGTATTTGTGTCACAGATCTATGCATGTGCAAATATACAAAAGCAATATCTACTCACAAAAGGAGGGTTATGCAAATCCTTCATTCGTGACAAAGCAACAATAATCAAGAGGACTTTAATTTAAGCTCATGAAGGAGTAGATTGGTAAAAGGCTAAAGGTGGGCAATGTTTGGCAATGTGGTGGTAATGATCCGGGGAAATGGAGTACTTTCCAAACTTTCATACCACATCCCTTCTTTATAAGATTCTTCACCTTTCATAATGCTTTTTTTTCAATAATAATGCTTTTACCTCTCTAACCTCAGCACTGCCTTCTCGCGAGTCGCAAACATGCGTGTCATGAATGGCCCCGGATACTTAGTGCTTTGGACTCCTCACAATGTGTCCCATCTCGCCAAACTATTATCTCAGCGATCAGGGTCGATCTACCTTTATCTCCTGAGGTGACCGGATTTTCTTTCACTCATTAAATTTTCCATATATTTCAAACAATTTCCAACCCAACTCCAAATAATGATAATAACAACACAACAACCATATAATAATCTCCATAATGTGACATCATTCTCAACATAATCCCCGGATAGGAAATAAGGTAAAGAATGGAAAATATTTAGAACATGTGGAGCATAATATGAAATAAGGCTGTTGTTACAAGAGCATGGTCAAGTATGAAATAAATATAGAATAAAGATCAGACTGACTTCCCTGTCTCAGCAAATAAATACAAGACTTCCTCCCGTTGTAGTAGAAGGTTGTCAGGATCGAATCCACGAGGAAGCACGACAACAGTTCTTAGGTAGCAAAAGATCTCACAGACAAGCAACAAAAAGACAGAAATAAAAGCACAAAGGAAGAAAGACAAAGCAAAGCAGAAAATAACGAAAGAAAGTAAAGAACAAAGCAAGACAACAGACACTCGATCTCGACTAAGCCTACTCGAGATCGACAACGGCAAATCGACAGAAACTGAAAAATCGACAACAAAAGGAGAAACTCTACTCGACCTAGACAAGACCGTACTCGAGATCGAATAAAGCCTACTCGATCTCGACGAGCTCCTCCTCTGTATCGACTAGAAAGACATAAAACATAAATTGTAAATTTCGAACCTAAAACTCAGATTTCCGACGAAATAAATTCAATATATAAAAGACTTCCAAAGCCAGGGTATCAACACCACAACAATAACCATGCAAAGTAACACATAAAGGCATAAAAGATCATGCTTTCCATCAAAATAACTTTCGTTACTAACAAATAGGCATATAGAGGCTTTCGCATAAACCCTAATTGTTTCTAACCCGTTTCACATAATTAACCCAAGTGGCATTATGATCACTTTCATTTCAATAACACAAACAAGGATCACCTTTAACTCTCGCAAAAGAATCATGCTCATAGGGATAGAAGACGAATTGCATAACAAGATCTGACCTTTACCGCATCACCTCACATGGCCACCGTCGGGCTCACCCCAGCCCCAGAAGTGGGTGGACTACTCGCTCTTCATCATCAAGAAAGACATCAAATAACAAAAGAAACTAACTTGCATTAAATTTAAATAAAGAAAGCTTACAACCCACAAGACAAATCCGCTTTCGCCTTTCTACCTTGCTTGCTACAAACTCTCTCTCTCTCTCTATCCTACTTACTTGAATGAAATTGATTGTGTTTCTGAATTGGAATGAATGAAAAACCATCCCCTAGGGCTTTATTTATAGCCTTATATTTCTTGCTAATCAAGGATAGAATCTTCAATCTATATCTACTTAAAGCTTAAAGATAAATAAAATGCTTAAGGGAAATAAATCTTTAAAGGAAAACTATATCTAAACTAGGTAATATGTCTTCATGTTGATAGATCTTCCTTCCATAGATAGACTTGATCAAATTTGGATAGAATCTCGGCCAACTCGACTTCCTTCGTGCCCAAGTAACTCCAAGTCGAGTAGGATTCGTCGAACCGAGTAACGCGTCTCTGGATGTCTACTCGATCTCGACAAAGGTCTAGTCGATCTCGAGTAGGATTGTGGTCGACTGGCTCGGCTCGTCGTCTCGACTAGCTGGTCCTCGACAGACTCGGATCTGAGCTCCTGGGTGTGGTCGATCTCGACTAGAGCTCCTCGAGATCGACTAGGGATGTGGTCGAAGATGGCTCTCTGGTGATGTCGAGGACTCCTCCTCGGTATGGACTCGGACTGGCGCTCTGGGCTACTCGACCTCGACAAGATCTCCTCGAGATCGAGTAGAGTTGCTCGGCGTCTTCGTCCTCGGCTTCTCGATCAGCTCCTCTTCTCGTTGACTCCGGGTATGGCATCTAGGCTTCGTCGATCTCGACTAGGTCTTGTCGAAATCGAGTTGGCTTCCGGGAGTCGGGTTGGTCTGGCTCAGCTTTCTTGACTAGGCTTTGTTGACCAAGTCTGCCCGGACTCTCTACTCGAGATCGAGTAAGGTGTACTCGACATAGAGTAGCTCTGGCTTCAGTTTGGTTTGTCCTGGTTCTGTACTCTCGGATTCCGGACTTCTGTAGTTGCTTTCCGAGCTTTTCTGACCTTCCTTAGAGTTGCTTTAAAATGCCTCGAATTTTGCGAAATTAAACAGAAACTGGTGTAGATTCCATAATTTGGCAAATAACCATAAACCACATAGATTCTGTACTATCTTAGCCCAAATGAATGACATGTATGCAGAAATCGATATAAACTTAAATGTAAAACATGGCAAATTAGGCTCACAACAAACACCCCATATTTAAGCTTGCTTGTCCTCAAGCAATACCTTTAATTGTCATTCAGGGGAAGAATTCAAACTCTCAACATCTTAGATTCATTGCCATATAACCCTGCAGTCAATTACCATCCTCGAAAAGGTACTAGTGTCACAGATCCATGCATGTGCAATTATACAAAAGCAACATCTACTCACAAAAGGAGGGTTATGCAAAACATTCATTCGTGACAAAGCATTAATAATCAAGAGGACTTTAATTTAAGCTCAAATAAGGAGTAGATTGGTAAAAGGCTAAAGGTGGGCAATTTTTGGCAATGTGATGCTTTTAATCCGGGGAAATGGAGTATTTCCAAACTGAATTTCCCCATTCCTTCTCATAAGATTCATCACCTTTCATAATGCTTTTATCAATAATAATGCTTTTACCTCTCTAACCTCAACACTGCCTTCTCGCGAGTCGCAAACATGGGTGTCATGAATGACCCCGAATACTTAGTGCTTTAGACTCCTCACCTTGTGTGTTCCATCTCTCCAAACTATTATCTTAAAGAGCAGGGTCAATCTACCTTTATCTCCTGAGGTGATTGGATTTTCTATCACTAATTAAATTTTCCATATATTTCAAAATATTTCCTTCCAAACTCCAATAATGACAATAATCACAAACACCATATGATAATCTCCATAATGTAACATTATTCTCAACATAATCCCCGGATAGGATAAAGAATGGCAATATTTAGATCATGTGGAGTAATATATGAAATAAGGCATATTATGGCTTTTGTGAAATGCAGAAGCATAGGTAAGGCTAGGAATTAACAATGTGAGCATTATATGGAAATATAAAGTCTTCCATCCTCTTATCATGCAACATGTCAAAAGCAACATCAAATTTTACCTCCTTTCATGGTTTTAGAGAAAATATGCACATAATGAATCCAATTTTGCATCGTCGAGTTCAATAAAGCTTCCATGACATTTATCAAAAAATATCAATTTTCAAGTGGGGGTGAATTTTTCAAACTTTGGAAATCATGCATATAAGCACATAAATCAATAATGTATTCCAAAATAGCCATGTAGCAATTCAAAGAAATAAATTCTAAATATGCAAACATAATGTCAAATAAATCAAATATGCATGAAGTAAGCCCTTCCCCCACCCCATACTTAAACATTACAGTGTCCCCACTGTATAAAAAACAAGGGTAAAGAATGAAACTCACTAGACAGGTGTGCAGGGCCTTAAAATTTCGAATGGAAGCACCTCCTGGGCCGAGTATGAATATTGCTTGGTTCTATCCATGGACCTGAAAAGTATGGAAGACATATACCCACAATAGAAAAACTAAAAATGTTCAAAACCAAAAAACAAGCAAAACAATGTCCCAAAAAAATGTCCTAAAAAAGTCTATGTACACGCTCTAGATTTTATAGTCGCTAGGCCGACTTTTCCATTTATGCTCAAGGTGGCATTTGTAGGGCCCATGTAGCTTGGGCCTCAAATAAGACTCCATTATTGTCCATCAGCTGTAATCCTCCAGAATGGATTTTGTTCACCACGAAAGGTCCCATCCTCTTCTTGTTGAATTTATTAGGGAACCAATGATCCTTTGATTTAGAGACATAGAGCTTGTCTCCAACTTCATATTCCTTGGGCTCATCATTGGATATCCTACATAAGAGTACATACCAAGGCAAACCTCTCCCATGTATAGATAGATCTTTATTGGAAATAGGAGAAGAAAGATCCATACCTTGGCTTACCTTCGCAGAGACGGAATCCGGGACCACAGTGTTTGGTCGATCTCAAATAGGGCTAGTCGATCTCGACGAGGATGCTGGTTCTGGTGGTGGGCTGCTCGAGAATGCAGGAGTCGACGAAGGAGAGGTCTGGTCGACATCGAGTGGCCTACTCGATCTCGAGTAGGATTCTGCTCCTGGTGGCTCCAGGGTCGAGGAAGGCGAAGTCGAGGTGACAGAGGGGTGGTCGACATCGAGTAACATACTCGATCCCGAGGAGGGTTTTGGTTCTGGAGTGGTCTGTGTCGAGGAAGGCGAAGCCGAGGCAGTAGAGGGGTGGTCGATCTCGAGTAGCCTACTCGATCTCGACGAGCCTGGCTCTTCAGGGTTGCTGCTCGACGATGCTGGTGCTGGTGGAGGTTTCTGTTTTTGGTCGAGGTCGACTAGGGTCCTCGATGTCGAGGAGCCTTGGTCGGTCTTGACCTCATATTTGGTTCTTGTCAAGGCATCCGAAAAATAATTAATCCATAACGACGTACCTTGGTTTGTGTCGATTGGATTTTCTGCATCCTCCTTTAGGATTGCCATGATCTCCTCCACCTGGGCCTCCATGTCCCTCTTTTCAAGCTCCTCAGGGGTCATATTTCTGACCTTGGGTTCCCCGCAGGTAATGTAGCCAACTGAGAGAGATTTGACCTCTTCCATTGGACCTGTATGCCTTTCAGTTTTATTAAAGGAATACTCTATTACCTCATCGCTGATGTTGAAGGTGAGCACTCCTTTCCTTACGCTTATGTTGGCATCCACCGTCGCCAAGAAGGGTCTCCCTAGAATAATTGGACAAGCAGGATCTTCTTGCATATCAACAACTAAGAAATCAGCAGGGACGAAGAATTTACCTACTTGTACTGGCACATTGTCCACCATGCTTGTTGGGATGACCACCGTGTTGTTGGCCATGTAAAGTCTAGCATCCGCAGGCTCTAGGGCACCTATCTTAATCTTGGACCAAATTGTTAAAAGGCATTATACTCACACTAGCTCCAAGATCACATAAGGCATTAATTTTGTATGGACCAAACCCAATAGTTATAGCAAACTTACCTGGATCTGGCCTCTTCTCCAGTATTTCCAAATGGCTGCATTCCTCTGTAATTTCAGCCATCGATCGCTTTTTGCTCAGTATCTCCTTCACGAACTTGACATAAGATGGCATTTCATTGAGAGCTTCTGTGAAGGGGATGGTGACGTTGAGTTTCTGAAGCATCTTGATGAAGCGCTGAAATTTCTTTTCTGCTGGGTCCTTTGTAGTTTTTGTGGGGAAAGGCAGCTTCTTTTTCTGATTCGGAGCCAGAACAGATGTCGGAGGTGCTGTAGGCTACTCGACATCGACTTGGGGCTCCTCGATATCGACTATACTCTTGTCGATCTCGACTAGATTGGGTGATGTCGAGTTGCTGTGCAGTGCAGACGAGGGTTTTTGAAGTTTCTCCTCGAGATCGATGAGGCCCTCCTCGATATCGACTACAGTGTTGTCGACGTCGACTTGCTGTTCTTCGTTCTGCTGCTTTCCGACCTCTGGCTCTTGCAGTTGATGGCCGCTTCTGAGTTTTACAGCAGCGATGTGTCCAGTCTTTCCCTTTGGATTTGGTTCTAAAGATCCAGGGAGCGCACCTGACTATCTGGGGATTCCTGCTGCTAGCTGGCCTATCTGTGTATCAACTGATTTCTGCCATATATCAATTTTCCCAAGCCTAGAGTTGACTCCTTGCATCTGAGTGTAGACGGAGTTGAAGGACTGTTTGGTTTCTGAGTGATTCCTCCGTATTTCCTCTAGGACTGTCTGTATATCATCCCTTTTCTGGTCCCTTTCCGGATGTCCTGGAGCTCTGTAGGGCGGGGGGTTCCTAGGGACACCTTGGTTCCATTGTGGTTGCTGAAACCTTTGGTCCCCCATGTAGCTATTGGGACCCCTTGCATAAGCTACCTCCTCATGGTGCTCTGCCATCCTGACTTGCTCTGTGTGTGGGCACTCAGGAGTGGTGTGCCTTTGCGATCCGCATTCAATACAAGGCTGGTTGATAGAGAGATACTTTACTTGCTTAAGGAGTTTCTTATTCTGGTCTCTATAGTACTGCTCCCTTACATCAGGATCAATCTCTTTAGGAGGCTCATAGAGGGGCATGGATGGTGCTGGCCTAGCATAGGGGTTCTCTTCATAAGTTGCAGTAGACCCATACTTGTTGTCGTAGTTGGTGTGCTTCTCTAGCACACCCCATGCGTCACTTGGCGGCATTGTCAGATACTCATAGCGAGTATAATGGTTGATTCTGTCCTTAGTGACTTGATCAAGAGAGTTGAAGAAGATCTCCTGAATGACGTAGGGTGGCTGTCCATGAGTAGGGCAAGATCGCAGAAGTTCCTTGTAGCGTTCCCATGCCTTTGCCAGCGGTTCCCCTTGTTTCTGTTTGAAGGCGGTGATTTTCTGGCGGAGATGTGCTGTTTTGGCGTTGGGAAGAATTTGTTCAGAAACTCTTGCTCTACTTGGGCCCATGTTGTTAGGGATCTTGGTTTCAGCTCTTCAAGCCACTTCAGTGCAGGTCTAGCGAGAGACCAACAAAAAGCTTTCATCTTGACATATTCCAAAGTTGTACCTTCAGCAAGAGTACGACACATGTCAGAAAAATTCGTAATATGTTTAAGAGGACACTCATTAAATCTACCAAAAAAGGCATTATTTTTAATCTCTATAAGAAATTGAGTGGGAATTTCAAAAGAGTTTTCAGGGATAAGAATCGCCGATTCAGGTACGACGAGAGTTGGGTGCATATAGTCCTCTGCCGTGGTTGGGTATTGGGCAAGCTCAGCCTGTGCTTGTTCCCTTGCTGCTTTCTCAGTGGCGATAGCAGCATCTTTAGCGGCCAATTCCCTTGTAAGCCTTGCAATCAGCTGTTCCTGTGTCTCTGCAGCTGCCATGGCTCTTTGTAGTTTAGCTCTGATGTGAAAAAGGCGTTCCGGTTCGTCTAAGGCATCAAACTCAGGTGTTTGACCAGAACGACGCATACACCTGCAAAGTAACTCAAAGAGAACGTGAGTTTCAACTACCTAAGGCGCGAATGATAGCTTCCCCGGCAACGGCGCCAATTTGTTGTTGCAGGAGGATGGTCAAGTATGAAATAAATATAGAATAAAGATCAGACTGACTTCCCTGTCTCAGCAAATAAATACAAGACTTCCTCCCGTCGTAGTAGAAGGTTGTCAGGATCGGATCCACGAGGAAGCACGTCAGCAGTTCTTAGGTAGCAAAAGATCTCACAGACAAGCAACAGAAAGACAGAAATAAAAGCACAAAGGAAGAAAGACAAAGCAAAGCAGAAAATAACGAAAGAAAGTAAAGAACAAAGCAAGACAACGAACACTCGATCTCGACTAAGCCTACTCGAGATCGACAACAGCAAATCGACATAAACTGAAAAATCGACAACAAAAGCAGAAACTCTACTCGACCTAGACAAGACCGTACTCGAGATCGACTAAAGCTTACTCGATCTCGATGAGCTCTTCCTCTGTATCGACTAGAAAGACAGAAAACTTAAATTGCAAATTTCGAACCTAAAACTCAGATTTCCGACGAAATAAATTCAACATATAAAAGACTTCCAAAGCCAGGGTATCAACACCACAACGATAACCATGCAAAGTAACACATAAAGGCATAAAAGATCATGATTTCCATCAAAATAACTTTCGTTACTAACAAATAGGCATATAGAGGCTTTCGCATAAACCCTAATTGTTTCTAACCCTTTTCACATAATTACTCCAAGTTGCATTAAGATCACTTTCGTTTCAATAACACAAACAAGGATCACCTTCAACTCTCGTAAAAGAATCATGCTCATAGGGATAGAAGACGAATTGCATAACAAGATCTGACCTTTACCGCATCACCTCACATGGCCACCGTCGGGCTCACCCCAGCCCCAGAAGTGGGTGGACTACTCACTCTTCATTATCAAGAAAGACATCAAATAACAAAAGAAACTAACTTGCATTAAATTTAAATAAAGAAAGCTTACAACCCACAAGACAAATCCGCTTTCGCCTTTCTACCTTGCTTGCTACAAACTCTCTCTCTCTATCCTACTTACTTGAATGAAATTGATTGTGTTTCTGAATTGGAATGAATGAAAAACCAGCCCCTAGGGCTTTATTTATAGCCTTCTATTCCTTGCTAATCAAGGATAGAATCTTCTATCTATATCTACTTAAAGCTTAAAGATAAATAAAATGCTTAAGGGATATAAATCTTTAAAGGAAAACTATATCTAAACTAGGTAATATGTCTTCATGTTGATAGATCTTCCTTCCATAGATAGACTTGATCAAATTTGGATAGAATCTCGACCAACTCGACTTCCTTCGTGCCCAAGTAACTCCAAGTCGAGTAGGATTCGTCGAACCGAGTAACGCGTCTCTGGAGGTCTACTCGACCTCGACAAAGGTCTAGTCGATCTCGAGTAGGATTGTGGTCGACTGGCTCAGCTCGTCGTCTCGGCTAGCAGGTCCTCGACAGACTCGGATCTGGGCTCCTGGGTATCGTCGATCTCGACTAGAGCTCCTCGAGATCGACTAGGGGTGTGGTCGAAGACGGCTCTCTGGTGATGTCGAGGACTCCTCCTCGGCATTGACTCGGACTGGCGCTCTGGGCTACTCGACCTCGACAAGATCTCCTCGAGATCGAGTAGAGTTGCTCGGCGTCTTCGTCCTCGGCTTCTCGATCAGCTCCTCTTCTCGGCGACTCCGGGTGTGGCATCTAGGCTTCGTCGATCTCGACTAGGTCTTGTCGAAATCGAGTTGGCATCCGGGAGTCGGGTTGGTCTGGCTCAGCTTTCTCGACCAGGCTTTGTCGACCAAGTCTCCTCGGACTCTCTACTCGAGATCGAGTAAGGTGTACTCGACATAGAGTAGCTCTGGCTTCAGCTTGGTTTGTCCTGGTTCTGTACTCTCGGATTCCGGACTTCTGTAGTTGCTTTCCGAGCTTTTCTAACCTTCCTTAGAGTTGCTATAAAATGCCTCGAATTCTGCGAAATTAAACAGAAACTGGTGTAGATTCCATAATTTGGCAAATAAACATAAACCACAAAGATTTTGTACTATCTTAGCCCAAATGAATGACATGTATGCAGAAATCGATATAAACTTAAATGTAAAACATGGCAAATTAGGCTCACAACAAAGGCATATATATGACTTTTGTGATGCATAAGCATATGTAAGGCTAGGATATAACAATATGAGCATTATATGGAAATATAAAGTCTTCCATCCTCTTATTATGCAACCTGTCAAAAGCAACTTCAAATTTTACCTCATTTCATGGTTTTCCATAAATAATGCACTTCATTGTGACTTCCCTTTACTAGGCAATTTCATGCTATATCTCTAATGAATCTAATTTTGCATTGTTGAGTTCAATATAAGCTTCCATGACATTAATAAAAAAAATTAATGGGGGTCATTTTTCTTCAAATTTTTTTGGAAAACATGCATATAAGCTTATAGATCAATAATGCATTCCAAAATAGCCATGTAGGTGTCATTTTTCTTCAATTTGTTTTTTCAAAACATGAATATAAGCTAATAAATCAATAATGCATTCCAAAATAGCCATGTAGCAATTCAAAGAAATAAATTCTAACTATGCACACATAATGTCAAATATGGCAAATATGCACAAAGTAAGCCCTTCCCCCACCCCATACTTAAACATTACAGTGTCCTCACTGTATAAAAACAAGGGTAAAGAAAGAAACTCACTAGACAGGTGTGCAGGGCCTCTCAACATCGAATGAAAGAACGCATGAGCCGAGTCTGAATATGGCTTGCTTCTATCCATGGCCCTGAAAAGTGCAGAAGACATATACCCAAAATAGAAAAACTAAAACACAAACAAAAGCAACAAAGTCCAAAAGTCCGAAAAATAAATGTCTATTTACAAGTTCTAAATTTTATAGTCGCTAGGCCGACTTTCCATTTAGCTCAAGGTGGCATTTGCAGAGCCCATGTAGCTTGGGCTTCAAATAGAACTCCATTCTTGTCCATTAGCTGCAATCCTCTAGAATGGATCTTGTTCACCACGAAAGGTCCCATCCTCTTCTTATTGAATTTGTTAGGAAACCAATGATCCTTTGATTTAGAGACATAGATCTTGTCTCCAACTTCATACTCTTTGGGCTCATCATTGGAAATCCTACATAAGCGCACATACCAAGGCAAACCTCTCCCATGTATAGATAGATCTTTAATGGAAATAGGAGAAGAAATGTCCATACCTTGGCTTACCTTTGCAGAGACGGAATCGGGGACCACGGTGTTTGGTCGATCTCGAGTAGGGGTACTCGATGTCGACAAGTTTTCAGGTTCTGGTGGCGAGCTGCTCGAGGATGCAGGAGTTGGGGAAGCTTGGTCGATCTCAACTAAGGTGGTCGACCTCGAGTAGGGTTCAGCTTCTGGTGGTTTCAACGTCGAGGAAGGCGAAGCCGAGGCAGAGAGGTGGTGGTGGTCGATCTCGAGTACCGTACTCGATCTCGAGTTGCCTGTCGCTTCAGTCTGGCTGCTCGACGACGCTGGTGCTGGTGGAGGCTCCTGGTTTTGGTCTAGATCGACTAGAGTCCTCGATGTCGAGGAGTCTTGGTCGTCCTTGACCCCATACTTGGTTCCTGTCAAGGCATCCGAAAAATAGTTAGTCCATAACGACGTACCTTGGTCTGTGTCGATTGGATTCTCTGTGTCCTCCTTTAGGATTGCCATGATGTCCTCCACCTGGATATCCCTCTTTTCCAGCTCCTCAGGGGTCATATTTCTTACCTTGGGTTCCCCGCAGGTGATGTAGCCAGCTGAGATAGATTTTACCTCTTCCATTGGACCTGTATGCCTTTCAATTTTATTAAAGGAATACTCAATTACCTCATCGTTGATGTTGAAAGTGAGCACTCCTTTCCTCACGCTTATGTTGGCATTAACCGTCGCCAAGAAGGGTCTTCCTAGAATAATTGGACAAGCAGGGTCTTCTTGCATATCAACAACCAGGAAATCAACAAGGACAACGAATTCACCTACTTGTACTGGCACATTGTCCACCATGCCTGTTGGAATGACCACCGTGTTGTTGGTCATGTAAAGTCTAGCATCCACATGCTCTAGGGCACCTATCTTAATCTTGGACCAAATTGTTAAAGGCATTATACTTACACTAGCTCCAAAATCACATAAGACATTAATTTTATATGGACCAAATCCAATGGTTATAGCAAACTTACCTGGATCTAGCCTCTTCTCCAGTATGTCCAAATGGCTGCATTCCTCTGTAATCTCAGCCATTGATCACTTTTTGCTCAGAATCTCCTTCAGGAACTTGACATACGATGGCATTTCATTGAGAGCTTCTGTAAAGGGGATGGTGACATTGAGTTTTTGAAGCATCTTGATGAAGCGCTGAAATTTCTTTCCTGCCGGGTCCTTTGGAGATTTTGTGGGGAAAGGCAGCTTCTTTTTCCGATTCAGAGCCAGAACAGATGTCGGACTTGCTGTGCTGTGCAGACGAAGGCTGGCCTAATGTTTCCTCGAGATCGAGTTGCCCCTCCTCGAGATCGACCAGGTGCTTGTCGATGTCGACTTGCTGCTGGTCGACTTGCTGTTCTTCGTTCTGTGTCTTTCTGACTTCCGGCTCTTGCATTTGATGGCCACTTCTGAGTTTTACAACAGCATTGTGTCCAGTCTTTCCCTTTGGATTTGGTTCTAAAGATCCAGGGAGCGCACCTGACTGTCTGGGGATTCCTGCTGCTAGCTGGCCTATCTGTGTATCAACTGATTTCTGCCATATATCAATTTTCCCAAGCCTAGAGTTGACTCCTTGCATCTGAGTGTAGACGGAGTTGAAGGACTGTTTGGTTTCTGAGTGATTCCTCCGTATTTCCTCTAGGACTGTCTGTATATCATCCCTTTTCTGGTCCCTTTCCGGATGTCCCGGAGCTCTGTAGGGCGGGGGGTTCCTAGGGGCACCTTGGTTCCATTGTGGTTCTTGAAACCTTTGGTCCCCCATGTAGCGATTGGGACCCCCTGCATAAGCTACCTCTTCGTGGTGTTCTGCCAGCTTAACTTGCTCTGTGTGTGGGCACTCAGTAGTGGTGTGCCGCTGTGATTCACATTCTATGCAAGGCTGGTTGACAGATAAGTATTTGACTTATTTGAGGAGCTTGCGATTCTGGTCTCTGTAGAACTGCTCCCTGACATCTGGGTCAATCTCCTTTGCTGGCTCATAGAGTGGCATAGATGGTGCTGGCCTTGCGTAGGGGTTCTCTTCATAGTTTGCAGTAGACCCATACTTGTTGTCATAGTTAGTGAGCTTGTCGAGCACTCCCCATGCGTCAATTGGTGGCATCGTCAGATACTCATAGCGAGTATACTGGTTGATCCTGTCCTTAGTGACTTGATCAAGAGAGTTGAAGAAGATCTCCTGAATGACGTAGGGTGGTTGTCCATGAGTAGGGCAAGATCGCAACAGTTCCTTATACCTTTCCCATGCTTTTGCTAGCGGCTCCCCAAGCTTCTGTTTGAAGGCGATGATTTTCTGGCGGAGGAGTGCTGTCTTTGCAGGAGGGAAGAATTTGTTCTGAAACTCTTGCTCTACTTGGGCCCATGTCGTGAGGGATCGTGGTTTCAGCCCTTCAAGCCACTTCAGTTCAGGTCCAGCGAGAGACCAGCGAAAAGCCTTCATCTTGACATATTCCAGAGTGGTACCTTCAGCAAGAGTACGGCACATGTCAGAAAAATTGGTAATATGTTCAAGAGGACACTCATTAAATCTACCAAAAAAGGCATTGTTTTTAAGCTCTATAAAATATTGAGTGCGAATTTCAAAAGAGTTTTCAGGGATAAGAATCGCTGATTCAGGCACGAAGAGAGTTGGGTGCATATAATCCTCTGCCGTAGTTGGGTATTGGGCAAGCTCAGCTGCCAGCTGCCTCGCACGTTCAGCTTCTTGTTCCCTTCCTGCTCTCTCAGCTGTCATGGCTCTTTGCAGTTTAGCTCTGATGTGTAGAAGGCGCTCTGGTTCGTCTAAGCCGTCAAACTCAGGTGGTTGACCAGAACGGCGCATACACCTGTAAAGTAACTCAATGAAAAAGTGAGAACTGACTACCTAAGGCGCGAATGATAGCTTCCCCGGCAACGGCGAAAATTTGTTGTTGCAGGAGGAAATCAAGTATGAAATATAACAAAATAAATTCAAACCAGATTTAGGCCCACACAAATAATTACAAGACTTCCTCCCGTTGAAGTAGAAGGTTGTCAGGATCGAATCCACGAGGAAGCAAGTCAGCAGATCTCCGGTAGCGGTAGATTCTCACAGCCAGAAAAACAGAAAGAAAAGAAATAAAGAAACAAAGAAAGGAAGACAAACGAAAGCAAGAAATAAAACAAAGGCAGAAGCTACTCGATCTCGACAAGCTCTTACTCGAGATCGACAAAGGACAGCCGAAACAAAAACTGAAAATTGACGACAAAAAGCAGAAACTCAACTCGACTTAGACAAGACCCTACTCAAGATCGACAAAGGGCTTACTCGATCTCGACAAGCACTGCTCTAGATCGTCAGAAACACAGAAACTTGTAAACTTGCAACTCAAACACAGAACTCCGAAATTTGACAGAAATAAACAAATATATAAAGAACTTCCAAAGCCAGGGTATCAACACCACAACGATAACCATGCAAAGTAATACATAAAGGCATAAAAGATCATGCTTTCCATCAAAATAACTTTCGTTACTAACAAATAGGCATATAGAGGCTTTCGCATAAACCCTAATTGTTACTAACCCTTTTCACATAATTAAACCAAGTTGCATTAAGATCACTTTCGCTTCAATAACACAAACAAGGATCACCTTCAACTCTCGCAAAAGAATCATGCTCATAGGGATAGAAGACGAATTGCATAACAAGATCTGACCTTTACCGCATCACCTTACATGGCCACCGTCGGGCTCACCCCAGCCCCAGAAGTGGGTGGACTACTCGCTTTTCATTATCAAGAACTTCATTAAATAACAAAAGAAACTAACTTGCATTGAAATAAACCAAAGAGAGCTTACAACCGAACAAGCCAAATCCGCTTTCGCCTTTCCACCTTGCTTGCCACAAACTCTCTATCTCTACTACTACTTACTTGTTCTCTCTGAAATTGAATTATGAAAAACCAGCCCCTAGGGCTTTATTTATAGGCTTCTATTCCTTGCTAATCAAGGATAGAAGATATCTATCTATATCTAAAAAGCTTAAAAGATAAATAAATGTAATTTAGGAATTAAATCTAAAAAGGGGAAATAATATCTAAATAGGTAAGTCTTCTCATGTTGATAGATTTTGTCTTCCATAGATAGAACTTGATGGATCTCGGATAGACTCGCCTTCCTTCGGCCCCAAGGATTCCCAAACCGAGTAGGATAGTCAAACCGCGTAATGCGGCTTCTGGAAGCTTCTTCGATCTCGAGTAAGTCTACTCGATCTCGAGTAGAAGTGACGTCGACTGGGCTGGCTCGGCGTCTCGGGTTGCTGGTCCTCGACAGGCTCAGACATGGGCTCTTGGGCGTCCTCGATCTCGAGTAAGCAACTCGATCTCGAGTTGGGTGGCTCATCGACCAGGTCTTCTGGTGTTGTCGAGCAACCTCTCTTCGACATGGATCCGGTTTCCTCGATCTCGAGTAGGTGTACTCGATCTCGAGTAGAGTGTAACCTCTCTTGGACATTTTTGGTCGATCTCGAGTAAAACTACTCGATATCGAGTAAATCTCTCAGCTTTCTGCTCTGTTATGAAAACGCACTTTCCCGAGTCCTCGTTCGTCGGATTGAAGCATATGACCATGCGTTGGAAAGTTGTTTCCGAGGGCTACAACTCTAATGAAGACATCAAATCTTGATTCAGAACGAACAATGGTGAAAAATGGCATTTTCTCTAGCTGCACCATTCTTAGCTTCTCCATGAGTTTCCTTTAAGCTCCAAAGTGCGTCGGATTTCTGCGAAATATAACCAAAACTTGTGTAGACCTCCATATATTGCAAATAAGTGTAAACTACACAGATTCTGTATTATTCTAACCCAAATGCATGCAATGTATGCAGAAATCGATATAAAAGTAAGTGTAAAACATGGCAAATTAGGCTCACAACATGGCTGTCCTACACGGTTTGGGAATCCTTGGAGCCAAAGGAAGCCGAGTCTATCCGAGATGTATCAAATATCCATGGAAGAGAAGATCTATCAACAAGAAGGCATTCTACCTATTTTAGATTTATTTCCCCTTTATAGATTTAATTCCTTAATTGCTTTTATTTATCTTTTAAGCTTTTTAGATATAGATAGATATATTATATCCTTGAATATCAAGGATTAGAAGGCTATAAATAAAGCCTTAGGGGCTGGTTTTTCATCATTCAATTTCAGAGACAATTAGACACATTGGGAGAGAAAGAGAAGAGGTTGTAAGTTTGAGTTTATTTTAATGTAAGTTAGTTCTTTTTCATCAAAGATGTCTGCTATTGCGATGAGGAGCGAGTAGTCCACCCACTTCTGGGGCTGGGGCGAGCCCGACAGTGGTCATGATAAGGTGATGTGGTAAAGGTACAATCTTTTGATGCAATTCGTCTTCTATCCCTATGAGCATGATTCTTTTGTGAAAGTTGAAGGTGATCCTTGTTTGTATTATTGAAGAGAAAGTGATATTAATGCAACTTGGGTTAATTATGTGAAAAGGGTTAGTAACAATTAGGGTTTATGCGAAAGCCTCTATATTCCTATTTGTTAATAACGAAAGTTATTTTGATGGAAAGCATGATCTTTTATGCCTTTATATGTTACTTTGCATGGTTATCGTTGTGGCGTTGATACCCTGGCTTTGGAAGTTCTTTATACATTGAGTTTATTTCTGTCGAAATCTGTGAATCTGTGTTCGAAGTTGCAATTTACAGTTTCTGAGTTTTGGTCGAGATAGAGCAGTGGCTTGTCGATCTCGAGTAAGCAGTGGTCGAGATCGAGTTGGCTTTAGTCTAGGTCGAGTTGAGTTTCTGCTTCATTCGTTGATTCTGAAGTTTCTGTTTCTGCTGTTGTTAGTCGATCTCGAGTTACCTTTGTTGAGATCGAGTAGTTCTGTGCTTGCTTTTATTTTCTGTCTTCTTTTGCCATTTCTGTCTTTCTTTCTTTGTTTCTGTTTTCTATTTGCTTTTCTGTGAGATTTACAGCTACCTAGGATCCGCTGACACGCTTCCTCGTGGATTAGATCTTGACTTTCTCTTGCTACATTGGAGGGAGTCTTGTAATTATTTGCTGAGGCATGGAATCTGGTTTGAATTATTTTATTTTATATTTTAAACTCGATTTCCTCCTATCAACAAATTGGCGCCGTTGCCGGGGAAGCTATCATTCGCACCTTAGGTAGTTAAATCTCACATTTTCTCTGAGTTACTTTACAGGTGTATGCGCCGTTCTGGTCAACCACCTGAGTTTGACGGCTTAGACGAATCGGAACGCCTCCTACACATCCGAGCTAAACTACAAAGAGCCATGGCTGCCGCAGAAACACAGGACTAGCTGATTGCGAGGCTTACAAGGGAACTGGCCGCTAAAGATGCTGCTATCGCCGCTGAGAAAGTAGGAAGGGAACAAGCAGAAGCTGAGCTTGCCCTATACCCAACCACTGTAGAGAATTATATGCACCCGACTCTCGTCGTGCCTGAATCGGCCATTCTAATCCATGAAAATAACTATGAAATTCGCACTCAATTCCTTATTGAAATTAAAAATCATGCTTTTCATGGTAGATTTAATGAATGCCCTCTGCGCCATATTACCAAATTTACTGACATGTGTCGTACTCTTTCTGAAGGTACCACCTTGGAGTACATCCTGATGAAAGGTTTCCGTTGGTCTCTGGCTGGGCCTGCATTGAAATGGTTGGAAGGGCTGAAACCACGTTCTCTCACAACATGGGCTCAAGTGAAGCGGGAATTTCTGAACAAGTTCTTTCCTCCTGCCAAGATAGCACTCCTACGCCAAAAGATCACATCTTTCAAACAGCAGCCTGGAGAGACGCTAGCAAAGGCATGGGAACGCTATAAGGATCTACTGCGATCCTGCCCTACACATGGACAGCAACCCTGCGTAGTTCAAGAGATCTTCTTCAATTCTCTGGACTTGGCTGCAAAGGACAGAATCAACACATATACTCACTATGAGTATCTGACAATGCCGCCTCCTAACGCATGAGCTGCTCTCGACAAGCTGACCAACTATGACAACAAGTATGGGACTCCAGTCAACAATGAGGAGAACCCCTACGCCAGGCCAGCAACATCCATGCCCCTATATGAGCCCCCCTAAGGAGATCGATCCAGATGTTAGGGAGCAGTACTACGGGGATCAGAATAAGAAGCTCCTCAAACAAGTAAAGTATCATTCTGTCAACCAGCCTTATATTGAATGCGGATCAAAGAGGCACACCACTACTGAGTGCCCACACACTGAGCAAGTCAGGCTGACAGATTACCACGAAGAGGCAGCTTACGCAAGGGGTCCCAATCGCTACATGGGGGACCAAAGGTTTCAGCAACCACAATGGAACCAAGGTGCCCCTAGGAACCCCCCACCCTACAGAGCTCCAGGACATCCAGAAAGAGACTAGAAAAAGGATGATCTACAGACTGTTTTATAGGAAATAAGGAGAAATCATACAGAAACCATGCAATCCTTCAACTCAGTCTACACTCAGACCCAGGGCGTGAACCCCAGGCTTGGGGAGATTGATATATGGCGGAAAACAGTTGATATACAGATAGGCCAGCTAGCAGCAGGAATCCCAAGACAGTCAGGTTCGCTCCTTGGATCTTCAGAACTAAATCCTAATACCGAGGTCCCCGATTCCGTCTCTGCGAAGGTAAGCCAAGGTATGGATCTTTCTTCTCCTATTTCCATTAAAGATTTATCTATACATGGGAGAGGTTTGCCTTGGTATGTGCGCTTATGTAGGATATCTAATGATGAGCCCAAGGAGTATGAAGTTGGAGACAAGCTCTATGTCTCTAAATCAAAGGATCATTGGTTCCCTAACAAGTTCAACAAGAAGAGGATGGGACCTTTCGTGGTGAACAAGATCCATTCTGGAGGATTGCAGCTGATGGACAAGAATGGAGTGTTATTTGAGGCCCAAGCTACATGGGCCCTGCAAATGCCACCTTGAGGTAAATGGAGAAAGTCGGCCTAGCGACTATAAAATCTAGAGCCTGTAAATAGACATTTTTTTTTAGCACTCGATCCATCCAGAATCGAGTGCTATGCTGCTGGGCCTTGTCCGATTTTAGCTTACTTCTATCCCCCATGGATCTGAAAAACTTAGAAGAGAAATACCCACAATAGAAAAACTAAAAGTTCAAAAAATAAACAAACAAAAGCAACAAAGTCCAAAAATCTCAAAAATAAATGTTTATGTACAAGCTCTAGATTTTATAGTCGCTAGGCCGACTTCTCCTTTAGGCTCAAGGTGGCATTTGCAGGGCCCATGTAGCTTGGGCTTCAAACATGACTCCATTCTTGTCCATTACTTGCAATCCTCCTGAATGGATCTTGTTCACAGTGAAGGGTCCCATCTTCTTCTTGGTAAATTTGTTGGGAAACCAATGATCCTTTGATTTAGAGACATAGACCATGTCTCCCACTTCATATTCCTTTGGATCGTCATTGGAAACACTGCACAATCGCACATACCAAGGCAAACCTCTCCCATGTATAGATAAATCATTAATTGAAATAGGAGAAGAAAGATCCATACCTTGGCCTACCTTTGCAGAATCGGAAATTGGGACCTCAGGTTCTACTCGACGTCGAGTAGCAGTGGTCCACGTCGATTACGGTGCTGCATCTGGTGGTTTGCTGGCCGAAGATGGAGAAGTCGAGGACCCATGTGTCTGGTCGACGTCGAGTAGGGTACTCGACGTCGAGTACGTTTCTGGCTGGGATGGGTTGCTCGTCGAGGAAGAAGGGTTCTGGTCGACGTCGAGAATGGTCTGGTCGACGTCGAGTACGGGTTGGTCGACGTCGAGTACGAGCTCGGCCTCGGGTTGTTTACTCGATGTTGATGCAGTCGGTGGAGTGCTCGGGATCTGGTCGACGTCGACTAGGGTACTCGACGTCGAGTACCTCTGGTCGACATCGACCCCATACTTAGTACCTGGCAACGATTCTGAATAAAAGTTAGTCAAAATTGACTTACCTTGGTCGACGTTGTTGTTGCAGGAGTAAATCGAGTATTGAAATAAATATAGAATAAAGTTCAGACTGACTTCCCTGTCTCAGCAAATAATACAAGACTTCCTCCCGTTGTAGTAAGAGAAAATCAGGATCGAATCCACGAGGAAGCACGTCAGCAGTTCTTAGATAGCTGTAAATTCTCACAGAAGCAGAACAGAAAGACAGAAACAGAAATAAACCCGGCAAGGGTAACTAAAACAAAAGCAAAGAATAAACTAAAGACAGAAAGCAAAGCAAAGGAAGTAAAGAACAAAGCAAAACAGAAGCAAAGCAGAAACGAAAAGCAAAGGCAAAGGACTGGTCGATCTCGACGACAGCAACTCGAGATCGACAAAGGCAGTCGATAGCAGTAACTCAGAAAACAGAAAGCAAACAACTCGACGAAAAACTCTGCTCGACCTCGACAAGATCAACTCGATCTCGAGTAGAGAAGTAAAGACAGAAATTAAAATCGACAAAGACAGAAGAAAAGACAACTCGACTAAGACCACCCCTCATCGACCTCGACAAGATGCTACTCGAGGTCGACAAAGCTTCGTCTAGGTCGATGAGAAACAGAAACTTAAACTTGCAGATTTTCGACAGAATTCAGAAATTTGACAGAAGTTAACTCAATATATTAAAAGACCTCCAAGGCCAGGGTTTCAACACCACAACGATAACCATGCAAAGTAACACATAAAGGCATAAAAGATCATGCTTTCCATCAAATAACTTTCGTCATTAACAAATAGGGATATAGAGGCTCTCGCATAAACCCTAATTGTTACTAACCCTTTTTCACATAATTAATCCAAGTTGCATTAAGATCACTTTCGCTTCAATAACACAAACAAGGATCACCTTCAACTCTCGCAAAAGAATCATGCTCATAGGGATAGAAGATGAATCACACAAAAGATCTGACCTTTATCGCATCGCCTCATATGGCCACCGTCGGGCTCACCCCAGCCCCAGAAGTGGGTGGACTACTCACGCCTCATTGTAACAAAAGACATTGATTGATGAAAAGAAACTTGCATTAACTAAATTCAAAGCCTTTACAATCTTGGCAATCAACTTTCGCTGTAAGCCAAAACCCTAAAAACCTTAGAATACCTAAACTTCTCTGAATGGAACTAACTACTTCTCTTCGGAATTGGATCTGAACTGGAATGAATAAAACTGAGCCCCTAGGGCCTTATTTATAGCCTTCATTCCCTAGCTAATCTAGGAAAGAATATATCTATCTATATCTAAAATTATATCTACTTGCTTTAAAGATAAATAAAATGTTTAATGGAAATAAATCAACTAGGAAAAAGATAATTCTAAATATGGTAGGTATGTCTTCATGTTGATAGATCTTGTTTCCTTGGATAGAACTTGATAGATCGGATAGAATCTTCCACCTTCGGCACCAAGCAACTCCAACTCTACTCGGACAGGGTTACGTCGAGAAGATTCTGGACACGGCCTTACTCGACCTCGAGTAGGTCTAGTCGACCTCGAGTACGGCTTCTCGGCTCGGCTTGACTCTGCTCGATGTGGCTCGGAGTTGGCTCCCTGGGCTCGTCTACCTCGAGTTGGCCTCGTCGACTTCGACAAGGGCTAGGGCCATCGACTGGACCTCCTCGGGTGGATCTCCTCGGGTTGCTCGGACAAGCTCGGGGCGGCTCGTCGATCTCGACAAAGGTTAGTCGAGATCGAGTAGAGGTGGCTCGGCTTCTCGTCCTCGCTTTGGTGTGCTCGACTGACTCGGACAAGGACTCAGGCGCTCGTCGACTTCGACAAGCCCTAGTCGACTTCGAGTACGGTGGCTCGCTGACTAGGGTTTCTCGAGCAGCCCTCCTCGATGGACTCCGGATCCGGTGCTGTGGCTTCGTCGACCTCGACTAACGGTCCTCGAGGTCGAGTAGGATCGAGTAGTCTGGGTTTTTGGACTTATTCCGCTACTTTGATCTTGGACTTCTTTAGCGGTTTTCTGAGCTTTTCCGACCTTCTGTAGAATTGCTGTAAATGCCTCGATTTCTGCGATTTAAACAGAAACTGGTGTAGATTCCATAATTTTGGCAAATAAACATAAACTACACAGATTCTTTACTATTCTAACCCAAATGCATGAAATGTATACAGAAATCGATATAAAAGTTACTGTAAAATATGGCAGATTCCGCTCACAACAGACGTCGTGTAGATCGTCTGCCTCTTGTTCAGAATTGCCATGATTTCCTCCACCTGGGCTTCCATAGCTCGCTTCTCCGGCTCCTCGGGGGTCATATTTCTTACCTTAGGTTCCCCGCAAGTTATGTACCTAGCTGATATAGACTTGACCTCTTCCATAGGACATGTGTGCCTTTCAGTTTTATTAAAAGAGTACTCAATTACCTCATCGCTGATGTTGAAAGTGAGCACTCCCTTCCTTACGCTTATATTGGCATCCACCGTCGCTAAGAAGGGTCTTCCTAGAATAATTGGGCAAGCAGGGTCCTCCGCCATATCAATAACTAAGAAATCAGCAGGGACGAAGAACTTACCTACTTGTACTAGCACATTGTCCACCATGCCTGTTGGGATAACCCTCGTGTTGTTTGCCATATATAGTTTTGCATCCATAGGCTCTAAGGCACCTATCTTAATCTTGGACCATATTGATAAAGGCATTATACTCACACTGGCTACAAGATCACATAAAGCATTAAATTTATATTGAACAAATCCAATGGTTATAGCAAACTTACCTGGATCTGGGCTTTTCTCAAGTATGTCCATTTGGCTGCACTCCTCTGCGATCTCGGTCATTGATCGCTTCTTGCTCAGAATCTCCTTTAGGAATTTGACATATGATGGCATCTCATTAAGAGCTTCTGTAAAGGGTATGGTGACATTGAGCCTTTGAAGCATCTTAATGAAACGCTGGAACTTCTTCTCTGCCGGATCCTTTGGAGATTTCGTCGGAAAAGGCAGCTTTTTCTTTCGCGGAGATGCAGAAGGGTGGTCGACATGTGCAGAAGGGTGGTCGACGTCGAGCACGGGCTGGTCGACGTCGAGTACGGGCTGGTCGACATCGACTACTGTAGTCGACTTCGGGTTGGGCGCAGAATTCTGGTCGACGTCGAGTTGGTGCTGGTCGATGTCGAGCAGATTGTGGTCGACGTCGAGTTGCTTGGTCGACGTCGAGGAGTCTTCTGCAGCATCTCCTTCTGTGTTGGGCTTGGGCTTTTGAATCTGTCGCCCACTCCTTAGGTTCATAGCAGCTACATGTCCAGTAGATTTACCTTTAGGGTTAGGTTCAGAAGATCCAGGGAGCGTACCTGACGGTCTATGGACACCTGCTGCTAGCTGGCCAATCTGTGTTTCCATTGATTTCCGCCATATATCAATCTCCCCAAGCCTAGAGTTGACTCCCTGAATCTGAGTGTAGACGGAGTTGAAGGACTGCTTAGTATCTGAATGGTTCCTCCGCATTTCGTCAAGGATAAGCTATTGGTCATCCTTTTCCTTTTTCTGGTCCCTTTCCAGATGTCTTGGAGCTCTGTAGGGTGGGGGTTCCTAGAGGCACCTTGGTTCCATTGTGGTTGCTGAAACCTTTGGTCCCCCATATAGCGATTGGGACCCCCTGCGTAAGCTGCCTCTTCGTGGTATTCTGCCAGCCTGACTTGCTCTGTGTGTGGGTACTCAGTAGTGATGTGCCTATGTGATCCGCATTCGATGCAGGGCCGGTTGAAAAACAGATAATTTACTTGTTTGAGGAGCTTCTTATTCTGATATCTGTAGTACTGCTCCCTTACATCTGGATCAATCTCATTAGGGGGCTCATAGAGGGGCTTGGATGGTGCTGGCCTGGCGTAGGGATTCTCCTCATAGTTGACTGGAGTCCCATACTTGTTGTCATAGTTGGTCAGTTTATCGAGAGCAGCCCATGCGTCAACAGGCGGCATTGTCAGATACTCATAGTGAGTATATGTGTTGATTCTGTCCTTTGCAGCCAAGTCCAGAGAATTGAAGAAGATCTCTTGAACTATGCAGGGTTGCTGTTCATGTGTAGGGCATGATCGCAGTAGATCCTTATACCGTTCCCAAGCCTTTGCCAGCAGCTCCCCAGGATGCTGTTTGAAAGATGTGATCTTCTGGCGAAGGAGCGCTGTCTTAGCAGGAGGAAAGAATTTGTTCAGAAATTCCTGCTTCACTTGAGCCCATGTCGTGAGAGATCGTGGTTTCAGCACTTCCAGCCATTTCAATGCAGGACCAGCGAGAGACCAGCGGAAAGCCTTCATCAGGATGTACCCAAAGGTGGTACCTTCAGCAAGAGTACGACACATGTCAGTAAAGTTGGTAATGTGCTAAAGAGGGCATTCATTAAATCTACCATGAAACGCATTATGTTTAATCTCTATTAAGAAAGGAGTGCGAATTTCATAGTTATTTTGAGGGATTAGAATAGCCGATTCAGGCACGACGAGTGTTGGGTGCATGTAATCCTCTGCAGTGGTAAAATATTGGGCAAGCTCATTTGCCAGATGCCTCGCACGTTCAGCTTCTTGTTCCCTTCCTGCTCTCTCAGTGGCGAGAGCAGCATCCCTGGCGGCTAGATCCCTTGTAAGCCTCTCAATCAGTTGTTCTTGTATTTCTGCAGCTGCCATGACTCTTTTGAGTTTAGCTTGGATGTGTATAAGACGTTCCGGTTCGTCTAAGGCATCAAACTCAGGTGTTTGACCAGAACGGCGCATATACCTGTAAAGTAACTCATAGAAAATGTGAGAACTAACTACCTAAGGCGCGAATGATAGCTTCCCCGGCAACGGCGCCAATTTGTTGTTAGGAGGAAATCGAGAATTGCAATAAAATATAAACAAAGTAAAGCAAACTAGATTTCGTCCCTTGCAAATAATTACAAGACCTCCTCCTGATGTAGCAGCGGGAAGTCAGGATCGATCCACGAGGAAGCGAGTCAGCGGATCTCAGGTAGCGGCAAATCTCACGGGTGGTTGTTGACTACAGTGGTACTCGACCTCGACCAAGGTTGGTCGATAGGGGTCAGGCACAGTCAAATCCAGGCAACAGAAGACGCTGGTGGTGGTCGACGTCGACCAGGCCTTACTCGACGTCGAGTATGGTTGTCGTGGTCGAGTAGTCTGTCGAGTATTGCAGAGACACAAAAGCAACAATGGTCTTGCTCGATCGAGAAATCAGTGGTCGACGTAGACCAAGGGGTGGTCGACGTAGAGTAGGAACAGAAAAATAAAGAACAAATCTTGCGGAATTCGGGATAAACTATGTGAAAGAAAACTTCCAAGATCAGAGTTTCAACACCACAATGATAACCATGTAAAATAACACATAAAGGCATAAAAGATCATGCTTTTCATCAAATAACTTTCGTTATTAACAAATAGGAATATAGAGGCTTTCGCATAAACCCTAATTGTTACTAACCCTTTTTTACATAATTAACCCAAGTTGTATTAAGATCACTTTCACTTCAATAATACAAACAAGGATCACCTTCAACTTTCGCAATCAAGGAAGGAAATTATATCTATATCTAAATCTATCACCTTCAACTTTCGCAATCACCTTCAACTTTATGCTTAGAAATCAGCCCCATGGACTTTATTTATAGGCTTCCAATCCTTGCTAATCAAAGAAGGAAATTATATCTATATCTAAATCTATCTATCTTTTATCTAAAGATTAGAACATGGAAATAAAGGAAATAAATCAACTAGGAATTATATCTAATGTGGGTAAATATCTTCTCCTCTTGATAGCTCTTGATAGATCTGGATAGAATTTGATCCCGAAAATATCTCCATCGGATTCAGGATAGAACCTTAACAAGACACGGATAGCTCGGAATCTGCCGCCTGGTGGTAGTCGACTTCGACCAAGTCTGGTCGACGTCGAGTAGGGTGTACTCGATTTCTGGTAATCTTTAGCTTGTCGAGTGCTTCTCTTCGTCGAGCTCGGATAACCACCCAGTTCTAGTCGACCTCGAGTAAGGTGTGGTCGACGTTGAGTACGGTGTGGTCGTCGAGTATGGCTCGTGCTCGGATTGTCTTCTTCTTCTGTCCTCGATCAAGTCTGCTTCATCTGTAGTCGACTTCGACAAAGTTTGGTCGACGTCGAGTAGGGTGTACTCGACTTCGAGTACATGTCGAGCTCTCAGCATTCTGCTCTGTTCTTGAAACGCACTTTCCCGAGTCGTCGTTTGTCGGATTGACGCATATGACCATGTGCTCGAAAGCTCTTTTTGAGGGCTACAACTTTCATGAAGACATCAAAGCTTGATTCATAATGATGAATACCGAAAAATGGTCTTTTTCTCCAGCTGCACCATCCTTAACTTCTTCATGACTTTTCCTTTAAGCTCCAAAGTGCGTCCGATTTCTGCGAATTATAACAAAAACTTGTGTAGACCTCCATATATTGCAAATAAATATAAACTACACAAATTATGTATTATTCTAACCCAAATGTATGAAATGCATGCAGAAATCAATATAAAAGTAACCGTAAAACATGGCGAATTAGGCTCACAACAGCAAGTAGGTAAGTTCTTTGTCCCTGCTGATTTCTTAGTAATTGATTTGGCGGAAGACCCTGCTTGTCCAATTATTCTAGGAAGGCCCTTCTTGGCGGCGGTGGATGCCAACATAAGCGTAAGGAAGGGAGTACTCACTTTCAACATCAGCGATGAGGTAATTGAGTATTCTTTTAATAAAAATTGAAAGGCATACATGTCCAATGGAAGAGGTAAAATCTATATCAGCTGGTTATATTACTTGCGGGGAGCCTAAGGTAAGAAATATGACTCATGAAGAGCTGGAAAAGAGGGATATGGAAGCTCAGGTGGAGAAGATCATGGCCATCCAAAACAAGGACATAGAGGATCTGCTCGACATCGACCAAGGTAAGTCGACGTGGACTAACTATTTTTCGGATGCCTTGAAAGGATGCAAGTATGGGGTCGAAGTCAACCAGAATTCCTCGATATCTAGAAATTTGGTCGATATCGACCAAAATCATAGCACTCCACCAGCAGATCCCTCATCGATCGGCCAACCAGAAGCGAAGGACTCCTTGATATCGACCAACTTGGTCGATATCGACCAAGTACTGCCTCCCTCGACTTCACCTCCAGCGACGAGCACTCCACTGGTAGTGAAGGACAACTCGATATCGACAACCTTAGTCGATATCGACCAAACCTTGCCTTCCTCGACTCCAGCATCCTCGAGCAGCAGGCCACCAGGAGCAGATACTTCCTCGATATCGAGTACTGTTACTCGAGATCGACCAAATACAGTTGTCCCCGAATCCGTTTCTACAAAGGTAAGCCAAGGTATGGATCTTTCTTTTCCTATTTCCATTAATGATTTATCTATACATGGGAGAGGTTTGCCTTGGTATGTGCGCTTATGTAGGATTTCCAATGATGAGCCTAACGAGTATGAAATTGGAGACAAGCTCTATGTTTCCAAATCAAAAGATCATTGGTTTCCCAACAAATTCAACAAAAAGAGGATGGGGCCCTTCGTGGTGAAAAAGATCCATTCTGGAGGACTGTAGCTGATGGACAAGAATGGAGTCCTATTTGAAGCCCAAGCTACCTGGGCCCTGCAAATGCCACCTTGAGCTTAATGGAGAAAGTCGGCCTAGTGACTATAAAATCTAGAGCTTGTAAATAGACATTTATTTTTGGACTTTTTTTGGACATTGTTGCTTTTGTTTATTTTTGGACTTTTAGTTTTTCTATTGTGGGTATATGTCTTCTACATTTTTCAGGTCCATGGGGATAAAAAGCAAGCTAAATCGGACTCGGCCCAGAACATAGCACTCGACCTTTTGAAGCCCTGCACACATGTCTAGTGAGTTTCTTTCTTGACCCTTATTTTGATACAGTGAGGACATTGTAATGTTTAAGTATGGGGTGGGGGAATGGCTTACTTTATGCATATTTGATCTATTTTGACATTACGTGTGCATATTTAAAGTTTATTTCTTGAATTGCTTATACATGGCTATTTTGGAATTCATTATTGATTTATGTGCTTATATGTATGTTTTCCAAAGTTTATAAAAATGACCCCCATTGACAAATTTTGATTAGTGTCATGAAAGCTTATATTGAACTCGACGATGCAAAATTGGATTCATTAGAGATATAGCATGAAATTTCCTAGTAAAGGGAAGTCACAATGAAATGCATATTTTCTTGAAAACCACGAAAGGAGGTAAACTTTTGATGTTGCTTTTGACATGTTGCATGATAAGAGGATAGAGGATTTTATATTTCCATATAATGCTCATATTGTTATATTCCTAGCCTTACCTATGCTTATGCATCACAAAAGCCATATTATGCCTTATTTCATATTTGCTCCACATGATCTAAATATTTGCCATTCTTTACCTTATTTCCTATCCGGGGATTATGAGTAGAATGATGTTAAATTATGGAGATGTTATATGGTTGTTGTGTTGTTATTATCACATTATTTGAGTTTGGTAGGAAATCGTCTGAAATATATGGAAAATTTAATGAGTGAAAGAAAATCCGATCACCTCAGGAGATAAAGGTAGATCGACCCTGCCTGCGTTGAGATAATAGTTCCGCAGGATGGGACACCAATGTGAGGAGTCCAAAGCACTAAGTATCCAGGGCCATTCATGACACCCATGTTTGCGACTCGCGAGAAGGCAGTGCTGAGGTTAGAGAGGTAAAAGCATTATTATTGAAAAAAGCATTATGAAAGGTGATGAATCTTATGAAGAAGGAATGTGGTATAAAAGTTTGGAAATACTCCATTTCCCCGGATCATTAGCACCACATTGTCAAAAATTGCCCACCTTTAGCCTTTTACCAATCTACTCCGTATTGAGCTTAAATTAAAGTCCTCTTGATTATTAATGCTTTGTCACGAAGGAATGTGGTATGAATGTTTTTGCATAAGCCTCCTTTTATGAGTAGATGTTGCTTTTTATTTTGCACGTGCATGGATTTGTGACAGTAGTACCTTTTCGAGGATGGTAATTGACTGCACGGACATATGAGAATGAATCTAAAATGTTGAGAGTTTGATTTCATCCCCTGAATGACAAATAAACGTATTGCTTGAGAACAAGCAAGCTTAAGTATGAGGTGTTTGTTGTGAGCCGAATCTGCCATCTTTTCTAGTTACTTTTATATCGTTTTTTGCATACATTTCATGCATTTGGGCTAGAATAGTACATAATATATGTAGTTTATGCTTATTTGCCAAATTATGGAATCTACACCAGTTTCTGTTTAACTTCGCAGAATTCGAGGCAATTTACAACAATTCTGAGAAAGGACGAAAAAGCTCGAATGTCAACTATAGAAGTCCAAGGTCAAGGAGCAACAGAACCAGGACAAATCGAGATGAAGCCAAGTATTACTCGATATCGAGGACTTATACTCGATATCGACCAAAGATGTCCGAGCAGTGCTTGGTCGAGTAGGAGCTGATCGAGGAGCTGAAGACGAAGCCAACCCGACTCCAGAGCCCTACTCGATATCGAGTACTTTTACTCGATATCGAGTACTTTTACTCGATATCAACAAAACCTGAAAGTCATTCCCTGAGTTGAGGAAGGATGCCAAGTCGAGAAGCCGAAGATTGGACATGCCAAGCACCATGTACTCGATATCGAAAACCCCAGCACCACATGTTCAAGCCAGTGTCGGGGAGAAGTTACTCGACCAAGATCAGAAGTTGAAGTCGACGACAAAGCTACTCGATATCGAGTAGTTTACTCGATATCGAGGAGAGCTCTCCTGGGCCGCGTTACGCGGTGAGCTGTCCGTGTCGAGCTGGCCTTGCTTGGAACCAAAGGAATCCGATTCTATCCACATCTATCAAGACCTATCAAGATCTATCAACTCCATGGGAGATTTACCTACTTTAGATATATTTCCTTTTTGGATTTAATTATGTTATTCCATTTATTTATCTTTAAGTAAGTAGATAAAGAGATATAGATATAGATAGATATTTCCTTCTTTGATTAGTAAGGATTGGAAGCCTATAAATAAAGCCCTATGGGCTGGATTTTATTCATTCAATTTCAGTTACAATTAGTTACATAGAGAGTAGAGGAGAGAGCTTGTGGCGAGAGAAGTTGGAAAGGCGAAAGCGGATTTGGCTTCAATTGGTTGTAAGCTTTCTATAGTTTATTTAATGCAAGTTATTTCCTTTTGTTTATTGATGAGTTTCTTGATAATGAAGAGCGAGTAGTCCACTCACTTCTAGGGTCGGGGTGAGCCCAACGGTGGCCATGTGAGGTTATGCGGTAAAGGTTTGAGCTTTTTATGCAATTCGTCTTCTATCCATATGAACATGATTCTTTTGCGAGAGTTGAAGGTGATCCTTGTTTGTGTTATTGAAGCAAAAGTGATCTTATTACAACTTGGGTTAATTATGTGAAAAGGGTTAGTAACAATTAGGGTTTATGCGAAAGCCTCTATATTCCTATTTGTTAATAACGAAAGTTATTTGATGGAAAGCATGATCTTTTATGCCTTTATGTGTTATTTTGCATGGTTATCGTCGTGGTGTTGATACCCTGGCCTTGGAAGTCGTTTAGTTTATTGAATTTATTCATCGAAATCTGCGTTCTGTGTTAGAAAGTTTGCATCTTTCAGTTTTTGTTCTTTGTCGATTCCGAGGAAGTGTTGTCGATATCAAGTACTGTTTACTCGATATCGAGGAGACTTTGCCGAGATCGAGTTACTTTTGCTGAGTCTTGCTTTCTGTTTGTCGATTCTGAGTTACTATTGTCGATTTCCCTTAGTTGATATCGAGGACTGTTACTCGATATCGAGTAGGTTCTGTGCTTTGCTTTTGTTTTATTTTTTGTCTGTTATTTCTGTCTTTCTTTCTGTCTATTACTTCTGTCTGTGAGATTTATAGCTGCCTGAGATCCGCTGACACGCTTCCTCGCGGATCGATCTTGACTTACCACTGCTACATCAGGAGGAGGTCTTGTAATTATTTGCGTGGGTACGAATCTGGTTTGATCTATATTCTATATTTTAAACTCGATTTCCTCCTTACAACAGCGAGGGAGGGAGCGAGCGACGGAGGGAGCGAGTGAGGCTGGAGCGTGCCGGAGGTGGTGGCGAGCAGCGGAGTGAGCGAGCGAGGAGTGAGCGAGTAGTTCAGATATGAAATCATCCGATCCCTTCTCCGGTCGAGGCAGTGACGAGGCGGAGGCGGAGGCCGAGCAACTAAGGGAGGGAGCGAGCGGCGGAGCGAGCGGGGGAGGTTGGAGCGAAGTAGGTCGCAGGACGCCCGCTCTAATTCGGGGAGGGGGGTTGAGGATGAAACTTTTATTAAATTACAAAACTGACCCCGTAAATAGTGAAATTACAAACAATTCTATATTTTATTACAAAAAAACTATATAACATTTTGTAAAATTACAAATATTAACCCATAAATATGAGAATGAAAAAAACTATATATCTATATTTTATTATGTAATCCATAAATATGAGAATGAAAAAAAAGTTCTAAAACGAAAAAAAAAGCGGAAAAAAAATATATTGTATTTTGCACAACAAATTGTAAGAGTTGCACAACTTTGTTGTAAGAGTTGCACGACTCTTTTGTAAGAGTTGCACGACTCTGTTGTAAGAGTTGCACGACTCTGCTGTAAGAGTTGCACGACTCTTGTTTTAAGAGTTGCACGACTCTCTCCGACTCTGTTTTAAGAGTTGCACGACTCTGTCTTAAAAGTTGCATGACTCTGTCTTAAGAGTTGCACGACTCTGTTTTAAGAGTTGTACGACTCTTGTTTTAAGAGTTGCACGACTCTGTTGTAAGAGTTGCACGACTCTGTTTTAAGAGTTGCACGACAATCGAGACTTGTGAATTTATTCTCAACATGATCTTATTTTATCTCAATATAATTTCATATTTTCCCAATAAATTATTGCTCAATATGCTCTTATTTTTGTACAACATGGTCTTATTTTTCCTCATCAATAGACAATAATTGCACAACATGGGGGATTGGTGAAATTTTGCTCAGCATCATCTTATTTTTGCTCAACTATATGTTATTTTTGCACAACAATCGAGACTTGTGAATTTATACTCAACATGATCTTGGTTTATCTCAATATAATTTCATACTTTCTCAATAAACGGTAAGCGATTCAGAATAAATTGAAGCAAGTCTAGTTTTATTTTTTATTTTTTATTTTTTTTAACATTTTGTCGTGCAAATATAACAATAAATTGTGTAAATATAATTGTATGTTGTGCAAATATAACATTTTTTTGTGCAAAAATAAAAATAAAAATATAGATTATGGATCACATAATAAAATATAGATAGTTTTTTTAAATTTCTCATATTTGTGCGAAGAGGAACCCATTTAGATTCGTGCACGCCGTCACCGCCGCCGACTCGCTCCGGCCTCGCTCGATCCAGCCTCCTTCGCTCCGGCGCCGCTCGCTCCCTCCTTCGCTCGCTCACCACCGCCTCCCTCCCTCGCTTGCTCGCTCGCTCGACCTCCCTCGACCTCGGCTCAGATATGAGATCCGCACTCGCTCGATCTCCATGGATCCGGTGAGCCAGAGGAATCAATTTCTGAGCTCGGACTCTCCTCCTCGATGCCGATGATTTGAGTCCAGATCTCGCTGGAGGAGTTCTCGGATCCGGCTCGCTCACTGCCTACACCACTGCCTCCGAAGATGTCGACCAGATCCGGCCTTGATTTTGCAATTGAGATCGATTGCAATCGTTCCAAGCACACACAGATCCAATTAATTGATGGATGCGCCGAGTTGATCGAGATCCAGACCTTCATAGCGTGTATCTTCGATCGGCGAAATCCAGGACGAAATATTTGATCCCGACCCACGCGAACTCCGACGACCAAAGGAGGAGCGGCGGCGAAGGTGACAAGGAGCGATTTGGTGGCCGGAGGTGGCATCGGATCTCGGTGGATCTCGACGGTGAGCGAGGAGGCAAGCTCCTGTTTCTCTGTTTGTCCAAAATCAGAATTTGGGGCTGCTAATTAGGATCAAATTAGTATATATAGTGGACAATTCACAAATTTGTCCCAAAACGTGGACATTTCGCAAATTAAGTTCTATTTCGTGGCTATTTTGCAAATTGCCCCAAAGTTTAAAATGTTTTGCAGTAGGCATAAACTTATATATTAAACTAAGGTGAAGCTTATATCGTGAAATTTGATGGGGAAATCCGCAAGGAAACTCGCAAGGAAACTGACATCAAATGGGAACGGGGATCCGGCAGGGATGAGGACGGGGACAATTTTCAATCCCCGAACGAGAACGGGGACGAGGACGGGGGAGTTTTGATAAAGGGAGATGGGGACGGGGAGGGTACTCGCCACCCCAAACCCGCCCCGTTACCATCCTTATTTCCGAGTCACTAGAGGTGGTAATTGGGATGTTCAGGTCGGGTTCAGATATATCGCTCATTCTTCTCATCTCAGTTTTTAGCTCGGATATCGCAATCATATATATATATATATATATATATATATATATATATATATATATATATATATATATATATATATTCTCAATTTTGCTCAACGCGTTAATTTCTTTCCAAAAAATTAGCCTGCCAATTCAATTTCCCTACAATTTCACGAACAGATTTTCATTTTTTCTTGGTCTTCAATCATTCCCTACATAAGACCACATTATGCTATGCACCATAGCAAGGGTTGGCCACTTCTTATGCAAGACACAAGTGTGTTTGAAATAAATTAAACCCGGGCTTTTAATTACTACGTTTTTTTTGCATGAATCCCTTTAGGGTTGATTGAACTAATTGGATAGGTAGGAAGTTGGGCGTGTTGTTAAATCCCTCTTTAGGGACTGCAAATCACTTGGTTAATCTCTGAACTTAAAGCTATCAATTGGGTTAAATCCTTCTTTAGGGACTGTCCGATTGATAAGGGTTTCTAGGACTGATTGGACTAGTAACTATATTAGGTCGGGACAAGGGCATTCATAGGAAGACTAAAAGGACAAGAGGAAGTTACAATATCAATTTAACCAAATAAAGTGGATAGTTGTATGTAGATCAATCTTCTCTAAATTGTGTTGGAGGGTAAATTTTCGCAACTTTGAAATAATGATGATTTCATATTAAATTAATCATGTATCAAATTTTGATTAATTTAATTTAGATTTATCATTAAAATAGAAGAATGGCCAACAAATAACTTGGATTAAAATTTGTCAAAATAATATACATGCAAGTTTTCTTCCAAGGGCCCAAGAAACCAAGTGATCCATATAAGCAGTTATAACACAAAACTGCTGTAATGGGGTGAGAGGTTACACGTGCAAGAAAAAAAAAAAGAAACTGCAAAGTGTAAAAGGGAGCAGTTACAGGAAGTGGGTGAGGCAAAGTATCCACCTACATTCACCTACTCTATAAAAGCTATTGTTACAGTTTTTATGGGGGCTTCTTTTTCCTTCCATTTGAGGGCTATTCAACAGCAGAACAAAGAGCAGTTCCCTCCTGGCTTCTTCTCCTCCTTACCCTATTCAACTGCAAAACAAAACAAAAAAGAAGGGGATCCTTTCGACTGGTTCTTCTACCTCCCATCATTAGCAACCTGCAAACACACAAACCCTCTCAGCACCAAGCAAAGAAAAAATTCACAGCAACAATCAAGGTATTAGTTTTGGTGGATCCTTTCGATTCTCGGAACCCCGCCCTTGAAAACCTCAGGAGAGCTTTTCTCGTGGCCTGGGTTCCGGAATCATCAGATCGCTAAAACCATGTCGAAATGCTGTCAAAATTCCGTTTTGTATCTTTTCGATTCTTGGAACCCCGCCCTTGAAAACCTCGAGAGCTTTTCTCGTGGCCTGGGTTCCGGAATCACTAAATCACACAAGCCATGTCGAAGTGCTGCCGGATTTTACTTGGAATTCATAAACAGGAAAAGTCGAGTTCCACACAAATAAACTGAATGTGGGGTTTTGGAATCAGAAACCATCCTAATCAAAGGCTATGTTCTGCTAAAATTTCCCCAAATGAAGTTTTAACAGATGAGGCCGATTAATTCACAAGCTGGAACTAAATTCAGTGGGCAAAATTTTAAATCAGAAGTTCCTGAAGGTTTGCCCAAAATTGTCAAAACTGACGAACATTTGAAGCCGGGTGAAATGAGAGATTCCAGAAGCAGAAAAATTCCAATTAAAGCAACAAGTGTCGGTTTAATCAAGTTGAATTCGGGCATTGAAATTGAACGATTCCAAGAATTCACATACCTAACTGACGGATCTTTGTTGATCGGTACTCTCTCGGCTTATTCGTTCTCAGTCACCCCCAGGTCTCTAATCCGCCGCTTCCTTCTATCACTCGAACCAAAATGCCCCAAACTGAAACCCTAGAAATTGAAACAAAAAATCAATCAGGCAATTAAAGGGTTTCATTAGAAGGGGATGTGAGCGGAAATTCAAGATTTGAGGCACAAATTGCCTAAGCATTAGGCCAAATAGCGAATTTGAGATGGAAAATTTCCAAAAAGAAAAAAAGAGGCAACAGTAGGTAGTTGAAATAGCCAAGGTGAGGGCCGTTGCCTGATGTCGCCAGGGTGCTTCCGAGGCCTTGACATGTCCTAGGCGCCTCGCTCCTGAAGGCATCGCCGGATCTATTGCCCTCTTTCGCTCAGGCCTTCAAGTCGCTGTTGTCGTCCTCGGCAATACGGCAACTCACTTCTGTCGACTGTATAAGGAGGAGGCGTGTGATGGGAGCTCAAATTGGGTTCCATTCATAGTGGAAAGAGAAGTAAAATGAAAGGGGCTTAATTGGGATTGAGTTGGGCTCAGCCCATTGACTTCTGTAATTACCCTCTTCATTTAAACATACAAACTATAGGTCACATACTGTTAGTAACCTATCTATTTCACCAAGAAAAGAAAAAAAAAAGTGAATAACCTATCTACATACGTACATGTATAATATGTGTGAAAGATAGGTTATTTAATTGCATAACCGACCCACTAAAATATAAGAATTATAATTGGCATAAATTAAGAATTCGAGTTTAATCAAAAAATATATATAAAATTAAACTCGTCAAAAATTCTTTGCTAAACAATTCGAGTGGGTCAATCTCAAGTCGGCTCCTAAACAAAAAAACGGAGTCAAAAGCTTAAACCGAATTTTCCTAAATTAAAATCGGTTTTTGGTAGAACTACGTAAAGACTTGACGCCGTAAAAAACGGCTACGTAGGTAACCCGATATTAAATTCTAAAAATATATCGGGTACAGTCGTCAACCTCTAAATTCACTTTTAAATGAATATGAGGTCAAAACCAAACAAATTAAATTGGTTCGTTTGAGAACTACGGGTGATTTAATTCTCTTCTAAGAGATACGTAGGACACTCGATACAAAGTCAAGGCTCGTCGAGTTCAATCGCCAAAAACAAATTCAAATTGGTCATTCCGACTCGATACAAAGCTTCTGCTCGTCGAGTTCAGTTACCACTCTCAAATGATCTCGCGATCAAATCTAAATACAAAATTCATTTTTGTCCCGAACTACGGTGACTTGATTCCATTAAACATGTGGATACCTAGGAAACTCGGCGTAAATCAATTTCTCACCGAGTCCAGTCACACCCAAACTTTCAAACAAATCTTTCCAAATTCATTTGTCGACTCTAGTCGTCCCAAATGTCAAATTTTCCATCAAAATCAAAGCGTCCATTCTAACTCGATACAAAGCTTCCGCTCGTCGAGTTTGGTCACGACCAACAATCTAAATTAAATTCCACCATCCCCAAATTGACCTTTAAGTCAAACCACTAAGTCAAATCAAACACCAGATCAAATCGTTTTGTATGCAAATGATAGGCGGGTGCTTGAGTTACCCTTCGGAGAAGGTGGGCTCAGGTTACTCGGGTGGAGTGTCGTTCAAGCTACCCTTCCGAGAAGGTGGGCTTGAGCTTCATCCTATGATGCATATAAGAAAACGAAATCAAAACCAAACGCAAAATCCAAAACACTCTGAACTACGTGAGGCTTGATTCTCTTCCAAGAGATACGTAGGCAACCCGGTAAATTTCAGGTGCAGCCCAAATCACCAAAACCATTCAAATCTTGGTATCGATACGACTTCGAATCAAGAGGATAACCAAAAGGGGTCGAACTCAAATATTTAAAAATCAAATAAAATGTGTTGTACGATTATTTGCGCATTTTTGTCCAACATATTTTTGGCACGCCCAGTGGGACCCTTTTTGCCTTTTCATCTCTTAGTTGTATTTATACAAATATATGGTTATATCTTGTTGAAAGGTACAAATGGCGCCTCAAGTGATTGTTAACTTCAATGAGCTTCCAGCAATCTTCATCATCAAAGGGGGTCGTTGGATCAAGGAACGATCATTTGAAGCTGATCTTGACATCACCCGGGACTCTATGTCTTCAACGATCCCAGTCAACAACATCTTTGGGGCTCTTCAAGCTCTGGAGAATCCGACCGTCACCAAGTGGGTGTCCAGTTCTCCCGCAACGCTTTCAGGGGAAGGGGACATGAAGCCTACAACCCTTCCGAGCTATAGGGGCAGGAAACTCAAGATTACCCGACTCGGCGACAACAAGTTCAACAACCAACCTATCAGCAACAAGCTCAAAGTGCAGGAGGGTGGTAACAATTGCATAAAGCTCACTATTGAAGTCACTCAAAGGCCTATCGTTCATGTCATAAAAAAGAATGAGGGGGCAGCCACGACTTCCGCACCACTCGTCTCTATCGCCAAGAAGGCAAACAAATCCACGAAGAGAAGGGGACACAAGTGTGGATCTCAACGCGGCAAGCAAAGACCTCTGCTTGGGCTAGCTCGTTCATCAACTTTAGAGCAAGCCCGTGCAACCCTTGCAAAAGATCTTCTTAGATCGCAGGGGGCAGAAGAAATTCCTCAAGTGGCTTCTCCAAGAGTGATCCTCGTCGGGTCTTTGCCTATCTTTCCGAAAGAGGTTGTACAAGTCAATATAACCTCGTATTCGGAAGAGACGGAACTCAATGCCAAAAAGGATAAGCCTTCAAGAGCCAAGAAGGGCAAGGAGGTTCAACAAATATGCCAAGTCTCCAAAGTGGATGCAAGAGAGAAAGGCCAGTTGGAGCTAACGAGTTCAGATGCTTCAATGGTTAAATCTCAATCAAACATCTCACAAGATGGAACATATGTGATGCCGATATTGACTACCAGCACATCAAGTATCGAAGAGCAACTTCAAGAGTTGCAAAGGAAACTTGATGAAAAAGATGCTCAAATAGCAGCACTTCTCGCACAATTAAATGTGCAAGCTCAAGGAAATAGACAAGAGCAATCAAGGCCAAATGGTGAAGGGTCAAGTGGTAGCACATCAATCACTCCGCAAGAAATAAAAGAGATGATCGCTCAAGGGATAAAAGAAGCTTATGCATCACAAAATCCGATGGTGCTCGGGTATAAAAAGCCATATCCAGCACGTTACGATTTGATGCCATTTCCCCAAGGCTACCAAAGACCGAGCTTTGAAAAGTTCGATGGCCTTCATGGTTCACCTCACGAGCACCTTGCTCATTTTTATTCTGCTTGTGGTGAAACTGCCTTGACCGATGCCTTATTAATTAGGCAATTTGTTCAATCTTTGAAGGGATCAGCATTCACCTGGTACACTCAACTTCAACCAGGGTCGATTCAAACATGGGACGATCTACCAAAAGAGTTCCTAGCTCAGTTTGTGAGCTCGAAGGCAAGAGTTTCCATTATGGATCTTGCAAACACCTATCAAAGGTCTAACGAGCTCGCCAACGACTTCATCGCTAGGTGGAGAAGCATGAGACTCCAATGCCATGAAAAATTGAGCGAACAAGCTTGTGTTCAAATGTGCACCAACAACCTCATGCCGGAATTAGCGGTACATGTTGGAAGTGCTGAGCCTCGTTCATTTGATGAGTTGGTGTCTAAGGCGTGTAATGTTGAAAAACAGCTAGCACGAGAATCTAAATGGCCTTAAGATAGTGAGGCTAACAAAAATGATGGTGATGAGCTACAAAATGAAGAAGAGTCTATGGCAACTTTCGCCAAACATGATCGAGAGTTTGGTAATAGAAATGGTTCCAAAGCTCAAAGAAAAGAGACAGCTAAGAAGCCAGCCAAGAGACTCACTCTTCATGAAAAAAGACAAAAGAAATATCCCTTTGACGATGATGATGTACAAGGGATATTTGATGAATTAATGAGTGCTAAAATGTTAACACTCCCGGAGCCAAAAAGGCCGAAACAAGCTGGCAAGGCGAGTGATCCAAGATATTGCTCGTACCACCAGTTCGTTAGTCATCCAATTAAAGATTGCTATGTCTTCAAAGACATCATAGAGGAGATGATTAACAAAGGAGAAATTGAAATCGATGGGGCAATATCCTCAACTCAAGCAGCTTCATCAAATATCATTTCAGTGGTAGATGTTGCAGAGTCCACTCCCTCACTCCAAGTGTCTTCTCAAACAGAAAGAACATTTGCTATGGCTATTGAAGCTGGGGGCAGTCCCACGGTGTCATTGCCTTGTAAAGCATTGGTGAAAGATGACACTGCAAAAGAAGGGTCCTTGAATGAAAAAGACATCGCTCAATGTTGTATGGTCTCATGGACCAATGACATGGACGAGAATGAAGCAGGAGTTAAAAAGATTACTCTTCGCTCCAGGCATCAACTTCTTTCCTCAAAATCAAGAGAGAAATCAAAGGAAAAGAAATCAAGCTTTGGTGAAGCTTCAAAAATGCACCAGAAGCATAAAGTTCAAGTGCAAAAGCTAAAACCCTCTTTCAAGGGTAAAGCTCCACAAAAACTTGTCGATGAGGCTTGTGTCAAAAATTTCCAAATCTCATACGAAGACGGTGTTCTAACTGCAAGTGTGATAGAGCCTAGGATGTCCGCATTTGAAAGGCTCGAGACGGCTTCAAGTGAAACTCCTAAATCTTCGGTGTTTAAAAGGCTTGATCTAGCCTCTACAAGCGACGCACTGACATCTTCAGTATTTGAAAGACTCAATCTAGCCTCAACAAATGAAGCATCCAAATCTTCAGTGTTTCAAAGGCTTGATATGGCCTTGGCAAGTGAAGAATCCAAACCTTCGGTGTTTCAAAGGCTTAATATAGCCTCGACAAGTGGAGAATCTAAAGCTCCGATATTTGAAAGACTCGGAAAAGTTGATGAGTCTAAAAGCAAGAAGGTCCAAATGAAAAAGACCAAAAGCAAGAGCTCCGGAAGAGGCAGCCAAAAATTCTCGTCCACTAGCTCAACCAAATCATGGACACCTAAAGCCAAGTAAGGGTGTCAAAATGATCAAGTAGTCTCCAAGGCGGAAAAACAAATAGTTCTGCCAAGAACTACGTGAAGACTTGATCCCCAACAAGGGTTACGTAGGAAATTTGGCATCAAAAGCAAATATGTGTCAAATTCAGTCGCACAAAAAAAAAAAGTTTTCGGGTTCGCATATGATAGTCAGATTATTCGGGAAACCCTTCCTAGAAGGTGGGCCCGAGTGATCTGAATGATGCGGTAAAAAAAAAAGGAAAAGAAATCCCGGTATGCAAATGATAGTCGAGTTTTTGGGAAACCCTTCCTAGAAGGTGTGCTCAAGTAACTCGAGTGATATATATAAAAAAAAAAAACTTGAAATTAGTCCGAAAATCAAACAACCCGGAAGCACATGAAAAATGGGTTCACAAAGAACTACGAGCGGCTTGATCCCTCACAAAGGGGGTACGTAGGCAGTCTAGCTAGTCAAAATGCTAGGTGCAGCCACAAAAACAAACAAATCGTCTTCTTTTCTTGGCAAAGAAGAAAAAGAAGTCAAATCCTCTACTTATGTAGTCATATGAATGTTGTATCGACTGCAAGGGGAAAAATTTAATATAGTCCGAAGACTAGCACATTTTGTGCCTATATTGAAAATGAGGCAAAGGGAAAAGCGAGAGAGAAAATTTTCGTCTTTCAAAGACATTCTCAGAAAGAGAAACAAACAAAAGGCATTTGCCTAAATTTTTCGACTTTGATTATCACGTCCAAATCTGATAGTCAATTCAAGTCCTATAAATCAAAATTTCCTCCCAAGGAACCATAAACCAAAAATACCTCAAAACTTATTCAAGTTTTCTTCTCTCTCAAAAGCAAAAAGCAAGAAAATCAAAAAAAAGCCTAAGCCCCTTCAAAACCCTCCCAAACAGAAATTGGCCTACATCATGTATGATCATTCAAAGCCCCCTAAACTCAAAACTCAAAGAAAGAGCCACCAAATGCTCTAACGTCAAATGGTATGGGTATCATATTTCAAAATCATCTCATATGAGATTTTGATCACAAAGATTCAACCACAAAGATACAAAACCTAGGCTCACGACACCAAGTCGTCAAAACCAAATTCTTGTCCCTCACAAGAAAACCTTCAAATCCAAATTCAAGCTTAAAGTAAAAAATCTCCGACCAAAAGCCAAATCCAAAATCCAAATTCGAGCTCAAAGTCAAAAATCCCCGACCAGAAGCCAAAAGACCAAATCGGCAAAAAGTCAAAACAAAATTGACTCAAAGCCAAGAATCCAGTCAGTTTGAAAGCTCAAAAGCCAAACTGGTTGAAAAGCCACAAAAGGCAGAAATCAAATTTTGAGAAGGAAAGTCTTTCCGACTCTCAAATACCCATACCAGATTACCTATCATTGGTCCTAAGCAAATTCTAAATAGGATTGCTTTCGTTTGTGATCAATTTTCGTCGAAACAACAATGAAAGTTCCAAATTCCCTTCGGACTACAAATCAAAGAAAAAGCTTTCTTAAGCAAAGTCCGTTTGAAGCATAAAATGTGCAGAAATAGCACACATGTCGAACTTTGAACGCGTTCAATATTTCACACGCACAAAGTTCGGGGGGCAACAGTTGGAGGGTAAATTTTCGCAACTTTGAAATAATGATGATTTCATATTAAATTAATCATATATCAAATTTTGATTAATTTAATTTAGATTTATCATTAAAATAGAAGAATGGCCAACAAATGACTTGGATTAAAATTTGTCAAAAAAATATACAGTTTTCTTCCAAGGGTCCAAGAAACCAAGTGAGGCCCAATCCATATAAGCAGTTATAACACAAAACTGCTGTAATGGGGTTAGAGGTTACACGTGCAAGAAAAAAAAAGAAACTGCAAAGTGTAAAAGGGAGCAGTTACAGGAAGTGGGTGAGGCAAAGTAACCACCTACATTCACCTACTCTATAAGAGCAACTCCAAGAGGTTTTCTATTTTGGAAAAAATTCTGAATTTGGGGGATTTTGGGCCATTTTCAGGTCCAACAGCTTCCCCAGCCCATTCTCCAAAATAGGGTGGGAATGAGAAAACTAGGGTAGCTTCCCCAAATGTGGAGCAACGCTAAATTTTTTGGAGAACCCTTTTTCCCACGTTCTTCCACTTTCAACTCTCAAAAACCGACTTTGAATTTGGATTGCTCTGCTCGACAAGTTGTCAACAAAGAAGACTCTGCTTCTACAGGTGAGCCTTCTTGAACTATTTTTCTCTTCTTCTTCCACCTCTGTTGGGTCAATTAATCAAAGAACATTTTTCATGCTCTGGTGAAATTTTTTTCATGCTCCGGTGAAATTTCAAAGTTAATTGAGCCTTCATTGTTAAGCAATTCAAAAACGTTTTTGAGAATTCAATAACCAAGCAATTCAGATTGGGATGCTCTTTTGAACAACAAATCGGAACTGATGGAAATATTTCAGCCTTGAAAGAGTACACCATCAACCAAGCAACGAACCTCAATCAACACAAAAAGAATGGAAAATGCTGGTTAATGGTTATATTGTTCTGATTTGTTAGAGAATGAAAATCTGAATGACAATCTGATTTTATAAACAATCACATAAATATCAATTTTAGAGAATGAAAATCTGATTTTTTAGAGAATAACAATATGATTTTATTGAGAATATGGAACTGATTGTTAGATGTGTTGTTGCTGATGAATTTACAGCAGCTCTGCAGTATTGCTGTTGGATTTATATGATCATATAAATCTTAATTTTAGAGAATGAAAATCTGATTTTTTAGGTGTGCTGTATTGCTGTTGAATTACTTGTGGAATTACTTCTATGTATGCACTGGCACTGTCATTACTTGTAGAATTACTTTCGGCTTTTGCCAATAAATCATCCAGAATGCTAACACTTGAAATATATAATGCAAGTTTGCAACCCTTCATCTGCTTCAGCTTTTGAGGAATGCAGGTACCAAAAGAAGATAGTTCCTTGTTTCAAAGAATGATGATAAAAATCTGTCTATAACAGAATGCTTCTTTGTGTGTTTATGTCAGGAGGCGCGATCCTACCTGTTGCCACTTGCCAGTATCAGCTGTGAACTATGTAAGTCTTTTTTTTCCAATCATATCGTATGAATGCCCCCTGCTTTATTATGCTTCCTAGAAAACCCTTGGGGATTTGTCAATCCTCACAGCCAACAAAATAAAACAGTTTTTATTGATTAGATCCTCCAAATGAAGCATTCACTTTATTAATGATTTGAATTTCATGCTTGAAATCTGACAATCTGTACAGAACTACAGATATGAATATGATATGACTATGTAACCACTTTAATTTTCTTTTGCCTTTGATCGTCCAAATTAATTGAATTGCACTTGTAATAGTATCCAATTCTCTTAAATTTAATGAGTTTTGTAGTCCGTTTTGAGCAAAAGAGGTTAATGGGATTGCCTTTCAGGAGGTTGCTGGAAAGGATTAAAAGAATACAAAAGGGCTTCATTTTGGAAGCTGGGAAAAGCCATTGGACAAAAGGGAGACTGGTATGTTTGTTTAATTAACGCACCCATATAATTTACAGTTGTGGAAGTGTTAAAGGACTTTGAACAACTCTTTTTGTAGATTGTTTCTGGTGACCATCATGGCTTTGCTTCTTTGAACTTTGTCATGACAGTAGGTGTTTTCAGGCTCCTTTCTAGCTCTTTTATGGTAAAAAATAAGCTTAAATGATATGATTTTTTCATTCATGACAGCAGCTGTTTTTTCAGCTCTTTTCTAGCTCTTTTATGGTGAAAAAAAATAAGATACAATGTCATGGTATTCAGCTATGACCTTTGTCATAACAGTGGCTGTTTTTTCAGCTCTTTTCTAGGACTTTTATGGTGAAAAATAAGACACAATGTCATGGTGTTCAGCTATGACCTTTGTCATAACAATGGATGTTTTTTCACCTCTTTTCTAGCAGTTTTATGGTGAAAAATAAGCTCCAATGTCATGGTGTTTACCTATGAACATTGTCATAACAGTGACTGTTTTTTCAGATTTTTTTCTAGCTCTTTTATGATGAAAAATAAGATCCAATGTCATGGTTGTTAGCTATGAACTTTGTTATAACAGTGGCTGTTATTGGTGATTGTGATCAGCTTAAATCTCTCCAAAACAGCTCCACAAGTGGCCTCCTCCAACACCTCAGTTTAAAGAGAACAAGATCTCCTTTCTCTCTGATTGCTGCACTTGCTGTTAATGTACATCAGTTTATGTGTTTCTGTGTTGCTGTTTTCTGTAAAAAAAACATTTATTCCATGCCATGGCAAGATTCTTATGGTTATCACAAGTTAAACTAACCAATCTTTTCACAATTTGAATTTTTTTTCATGCTATAGTTGCTGCACTTGTTGAGTTGCTGTGAATTTACAGCAGATTATGTGTTGTTGTTTTCTGTAAAAAAATTCCATACAATTGTGAATATAGATTTTAATTATCCCTACTATACCCATTGCCTCTATGAACAAGTCAACAATTAATTATCCTAGCTAGCTACCAAACCGATTCTATGTGTGAACAAGTCAAAAAAATCACAAATGGTGTACAATAATTTTAAATAAATTATTTTTTTAAAAAATAAAATGAAGGTGAAATTCTCTATTATAGGGAAGCTTTTGGAGTTTGGTCTAAAATAATTTGGAGAAACTTGGTATTGATTCCCCATTTTAGAAAAACATTTGGGGAAGCTGTTGGAGAAGCTCTAAAAGCTATTGTTACAGTTTTTATGGGGGCTTCTTTTTCCTTCCATTCGAGGGCTATTCAGCAGCAGAACAAAGAGCAGTTCCCTCCTGGCTTCTTCTCCTCCTTACCCTATTCAACTGCAAAACAAAACAAAAAAGAAGGGGATCCTTTCGACTGGTTCTTCTACCTCCCATCATTAGCAAACTGCAAACACACAAACCCTCTCAACACCAAGCAAAGAAAAAATTCACAGCAACAATCAAGGTATTAGTTTTGGTGGATCCTTTCGATTCTCGGAACCCCGTCCTTGAAAACCTCAGGAGAGCTTTTCTCGTGGCCTGGGTTCCGGAATCATCAGATCGCTAAAACCATGTCGAAATGCTGTCAAAATTCCGTTTTGTATCTTTTCGATTCTTGGAACCCCGCCCTTGAAAACCTCGAGAGCTTTTCTCGTGGCCTGGGTTCCGGAATCACTAAATCACACAAGCCATGTCGAAGTGCTGCCGGATTTTACTTGGAATTCATAAACAGGAAAAGTCGAGTTCCACACAAATAAACTGAATGTGGGGTTTTGGAATCAGAAACCATCCTAATCAAAGGCTATGTTCTGCTAAAATTTCCCCAAATGAAGTTTTAACAGATGAGGCCGATTAATTCACAAGCTGGAACTAAATTCAGTGGGCAAAATTTTAAATCAGAAGTTCCTGAAGGTTTGCCCAAAATTGTCAAAACTGACGAACATTTGAAGCCGGGTGAAATGAGAGATTCCAGAAGCAGAAAAATTCCAATTAAAGCAACAAGTGTCGGTTTAATCAAGTTGAATTCGGGCATTGAAATTGAACGATTCCAAGAATTCACATACCTAACTGACGGATCTTTGTTGATCGGTACTCTCTCGGCTTATTCGTTCTCAGTCACCCCCAGGTCTCTAATCCGCCGCTTCCTTCTATCACTCGAACCAAAATGCCCCAAACTGAAACCCTAGAAATTGAAACAAAAAATCAATCAGGCAATTAAAGGGTTTCATTAGAAGGGGATGTGAGCGGAAATTCAAGATTTGAGGCACAAATTGCCTAAGCATTAGGCCAAATAGCGAATTTGAGATGGAAAATTTCCAAAAAGAAAAAAAGAGGCAACAGTAGGTAGTTGAAATAGCCAAGGTGAGGGCCGTTGCCTGATGTCGCCAGGGTGCTTCCGAGGCCTTGACATGTCCTAGGCGCCTCGCTCCTGAAGGCATCGCCGGATCTATTGCCCTCTTTCGCTCAGGCCTTCAAGTCGCTGTTGTCGTCCTCGGCAATACGGCAACTCACTTCTGTCGACTGTATAAGGAGGAGGCGTGTGATGGGAGCTCAAATTGGGTTCCATTCATAGTGGAAAGAGAAGTAAAATGAAAGGGGCTTAATTGGGATTGAGTTGGGCTCAGCCCATTGACTTCTGTAATTACCCTCTTCATTTAAACATACAAACTATAGGTCACATACTGTTAGTAACCTATCTATTTCACCAAGAAAAGAAAAAAAAAAGTGAATAACCTATCTACATACGTACATGTATAATATGTGTGAAAGATAGGTTATTTAATTGCATAACCGACCCACTAAAATATAAGAATTATAATTGGCATAAATTAAGAATTCGAGTTTAATCAAAAAATATATATAAAATTAAACTCGTCAAAAATTCTTTGCTAAACAATTCGAGTGGGTCAATCTCAAGTCGGCTCCTAAACAAAAAAACGGAGTCAAAAGCTTAAACCGAATTTTCCTAAATTAAAATCGGTTTTTGGTAGAACTACGTAAAGACTTGACGCCGTAAAAAACGGCTACGTAGGTAACCCGATATTAAATTCTAAAAATATATCGGGTACAGTCGTCAACCTCTAAATTCACTTTTAAATGAATATGAGGTCAAAACCAAACAAATTAAATTGGTTCGTTTGAGAACTACGGGTGATTTAATTCTCTTCTAAGAGATACGTAGGACACTCGATACAAAGTCAAGGCTCGTCGAGTTCAATCGCCAAAAACAAATTCAAATTGGTCATTCCGACTCGATACAAAGCTTCTGCTCGTCGAGTTCAGTTACCACTCTCAAATGATCTCGCGATCAAATCTAAATACAAAATTCATTTTTGTCCCGAACTACGGCGACTTGATTCCACTAAACATGTGGATACGTAGGAAACTCGGCGTAAATCAATTTCTCACCGAGTCCAGTCACACCCAAACTTTCAAACAAATCTTTCCAAATTCATTTGTCGACTCTAGTCGTCCCAAATGTCAAATTTTCCATCAAAATCAAAGTGCCCATTCTAACTCGATACAAAGCTTCCGCTCGTCGAGTTTGGTCACGACCAACAATCTAAATTAAATTCCACCATCCCCAAATTGACCTTTAAGTCAAACCACTAAGTCAAATCAAACACCAGATCAAATCGTTTTGTATGCAAATGATAGGCGGGTGCTTGAGTTACCCTTCGAAGAAGGTGGGCTCAGGTTACTCGGGTGGAGTGTCGTTCAAGCTACCCTTCCGAGAAGGTGGGCTTGAGCTTCATCCTATGATGCATATAAGAAAACGAAATCAAAACCAAACACAATCCAAAACACTCTGAACTACGTGAGGCTTGATTCTCTTCCAAGAGATACGTAGGCAATCCGCTAAATTTCGGGTGCAGCCCAAATCACCAAAACCATTCAAATCTTGGTATCGATACGACTTCGAATCAAGAGGATAACCAAAAGGGGTCGAACTCAAATATTTTAAAATCAAATAAAATGTGTTGTACGATTATTTGCGCATTTTTGTCCAACATATTATTTTGCATCTAACTATTTATAGTTTATTTTGCTTTCTTTCTTGCTTCAATCACCAAAAACCCCTTTTCTACTAATTGGTAAATACACATTGCAGATAAATACTTCATTCTCTGTGGGATCGACCTCTTACTTACTTGCTATACTAGTTTGGAGGTTTGAGTTTTATTTTGATACGGCTTACGCGACTAAAAAGCGCTCATCAAATTGGCGTCGTTGCTGGGGAATCAAGTTTATTTCTTTGTTTTGTGTATTTATTAATTTTTGTTTATATATCTAACTTTGTTGTGAACCTATCTTACGGTTCATAACACCCTTGCTACAAACTTTTTCAAGATGTTTAGATTAGCACAGTTTAAAGGTGAGAACTTTCACCAATACTTCAGTAGATTGCATGAGTATGTTGACGACCTTGGTTCATGGGGTTATCAATTCAGCATCCGAGATATGATTTTGTGCATAATTGATGGGATGACGGTTGAGGCACGAGCGCTTGCTGAGCACCTGAGTAACGGAGGCCTGAAGCGGTTAGGAGGATTGTCGGGGTTGTAGGATTTTTTCTGTTATATGGATTACCATGTTGCACAAGAAGAATTACTCACCACGTCTCCTCCTCCAATGAAGAACTCTGTCACATACTTGGAGGATTCATTCCATAGCCTTACACAAGTGTTGCAAGAGCAAGTTGAGAGCAGTAAGAACTTGGAGAATCAAATGAACAAACTCATTCAAATTTTAACTGCAAAAGGTGAGAAGGAAAGGGGCTTAGAAGAAGGAGTTGAAATCGTAACGGAGGGTGAAAATTCTGAGGAGCGGCAACCGCCACAGGAGGGCGGAGATCGCCGCACTGCTACTAATGAGCCCCCATCGACGTCTTTTTCTCTTGATTTTGAGAAACCCACCTCACCACCCCTTGAGTCTTTAAAGGATTCAAGAATGGAAGATCCTATCAAAGTCATTACACTTAGTTCATTCCCTCATATGTGGTTTCAACATGAAAATGACATGCCGAATGAGAAGGAATTGATTGCCGACAACGATAGTTTCTTAGATGATGGAGGAGATGGTCTAGTGCTTCCTGACTTGGAATCTCATGATTCGACACATGAGGTTACATGTGATGTGTTTCCTACTCCATCTGCAACATCCATTATGAGCTTGTCCATTGATGAACCAAGTCTAGAGCTATCAGATGAGGTGCAAGAGGTAATAAAGGTAAACTTTTACAATTTTGAAGTTAATGGTGTATATATATGTTGATCCTTTTGATTGCTATTTTCAAAAGTCACCAGCGGAACTGTGCTGGTGGTATCATATTCTTTCTGCAGAGAGTCATGCTAGACTCTTTGATATATTGAAAGGGTTATTGAGTTCCACATTTTATGCTTTCAATTTATTGTGCTATGATGTTCTTTGTAAGATGTGTGCACAGGATTATGATAGGCTACTGAGGGCTTTAACGATGTCTAATAGCTAAGATCTTGAGATTGAGAATAAGTTAGGCCAATGACATTAAAGAAAGGCGGTTCTCGGGAGGCAACCTGAGGTAAGTTTTCTAATTTAGTTATTTAAATTCCTAGTTAGCTAGTTTTCTTTTCAATAAATTAGGTTTTCCATTAGGCATTAGATAGTTGTTTTTAGTTTTTGGATAGACTAACCTTTCAGGAAAGGTCGCCGCCTTTAACCCGCCGCAATGCTCAGATCCGACATATAGAGACCCATCCACCACATTGTGAGTATTTCATTCATCTCTTCCTCTATGTTTTTATTTTTTGTTGTCTTTTATATTTCATTGAGGACAATGAAAGGTTTGAGTGTGGGGGAGGGATTGCATTACATATAGATAGAATTTGCATATCATATTTACTTATGTTATCATGTTTATTTATGTTTTCATATTTATTTTTACTCATATATCACATTTTAAAAAAATCACAAAAATACCATGCATTGCATTTAGGTGTTATTAAAGATACCCATCTTGATTTAGTTTGTCCTCTAATTTATTTTTATGATCTTATTGCATAAATCCCATGATTTGATTGAATTGCTTGAAAATGATTTTTGGAGCATGATTTGATAATATAATTGAGCAAGTATGGTTCATAGTTGAGGTTAAATTGAAATCTAAAAAATATATAACCCTTATGAGTTTGATTTTGGCCTTATAAGAACTTTACATATTATTCCCTTTTGCTTTTATTGTGTGATTATACTCTTCATATGCTTGTTTTTCATGACCGTATTGCACATGTTTGTTGCTTGTGAATTTCAAATGATTGAGGCATGTTTTCTTTAGCCGTATTATACCTTATCTACCATTTGCATTATCCTTTGCTTGAAGCCCATCTGAGCCTTAAAGCCTATTTTTTTTATAGCTCCACAAAAATATATCATAGCCAATGATTAGTCTGACCCCATCCGGGAAATATGAGGAGAATTGGTGAAAAATCTATATGTTGGAGTTGCTTTGAGTGGAGATGATGTATGTATGGTTGTGCATTGCGAGAGACATAGCCGAAATAAGGTAACCCTTCTTGCATAATAGAGATGACTTATTACTAGGGGCCTAAGGAGGATAAAATTCACTTAGGAGTAAAAGTCTAATAAGCTTGGACCTAGGGAGGATAAAATTCACCTAGGGGCAAAAGTAAGCATGAAAGAAAAGAAACGAAGTCATCATAATGAAAAAAAATGCATGAGTTGTATGGCTATTGAAATGGAAGAGTGCTTATTGATGTGTATTGGAGTTTATGTTATTGGAATGGTATGTGAAGTATGGAAGTTTTGGTGTTGTTCTGGTTGGTTGTTGTTCTTTTTCCCAGATTTTTAGCACCACAAGCCTAAATATTTCTCATGTCTTATGTTCCTACCAAAGCCTCTTTACAACCCTATAAAAGTCCTCATGATGTTGTTTACAAGTGATAACTTCCACGGTGTATAGAGCATTTTGGATTGAGTTGAGAGTTGGATTTTAAAGCCTTAACACATGAGAGCTTGACTGAAACACATTATCTCGGTGAGGTTGGATTAAATTTTCCTTTACTATTGGATCGCTCACATATTTTCTAGGATATTTGTTCTCTTATTCATGTTTCCTATTGCTTGATGTTGCTTTTATAAAGTTATAACATGAAGATCTTATTTGTGGGATAATCAATTCTATATTTGTTTTTCATTGCTTGAGGACAAGCAAAAGCTTAAGCGTGGGGGAGTTTGATAGCATGCATTTAGGTAGGAATAATAGGTTGCATTTAGCTTAGTTAAGATGCATATCATGCATGATTTAAGTAGAATTTTCATATTTGCACTCTATATTGGTGGAGTCGTAATCTACATGTTTTTATTGATTATTTCAGGTAACTGTGGATCCGAGAAGGAGAAATGGGTGGATGATGAATTAAGATGAGGAAGTCTAGGTGATCGAAGAAGCTTAAATGAAGATCTAAAGAGCAACTGAGAAGAAGAAGCGAACCAAAACGAAGAATAAGTCTGCAGAAGTTATCGCCAGACATGCTGAACTTATTTTGCACTTTCTGGAGGTCTCGGTTGTCCAATTGACTATTATGACCATGCGTTGGAAAGCTCTTTCAGAGAACTACAACTTTCCAGTTGACAAGAACAGCAAATTAGGGATAGATTTTCCGTGAAAGGCCCCTGGCTGCGGCCGCAGCAACCATGACGCGGCCGCGACCAATCAATTTGCAGCGGATTAGGAAGAAGCCGCTGCCGTGGCCGCAGCATTTGACGTCTGCGCGTCGTTTTATTTACAAAAACCCTAGTTTTCTTTGATTTGTTTTTATGGCCGACTAGACTCTTTTATAAGGCCGATTATTATGTTAGTTTACAAACTTCTATTCTATTCTACGTTCTATCAGACAATTAGAGAGAGAGCGATGTTCGTTATGGGCGGCTAAACTCTCTTCATTCTACTTGCAATTTGAAGCTTTGTTTGGATTAAGTTGTGAGTTTTTGAATCTTGTTCTTTATCTCCTATATTGAATGCTTCGACTTCTTTATGCTTGATTGTTTATTGTTTTGTTCTATCTTGTCTGGCCAACTTGTTAGATCAATTCAATTGCTAAGGTTTTGTAGATTTCTGATTGTGAACCTTAACCTAAGTAGCAAACTTGTCCCTTTAGGGCTGATTGAACTAATTGGATAGGTAGGAAGTTGGATGTATTGTTAAATCCCTCCTTAGGGACTGCAAATAACTTGGTTAATCTCTAAACTTATAGTTTATTTTGCTTTCTTTATTGTTTCAATCACCAAAACCCCCCTTTCTACTAATTGGTAAATACACATTGCGGATAAATACTTCATTCTTTGTGGGATCGACCTCTTACTTACTTGCTATACTAGTTTGTAGGTTTGAGTTTTATTTTGATACGATTTACACGACTAAAAACCGCTCATCACTTATACTAAGTAATAAATTCTTATTATAATACTATAAGATTATATTTTGAGAAAAACTCATATAAGTACATAATAAAACCTTATACCAAGTAATAAATTCTTATTACAATACTATATGGTTATGTTTTGAGGAAAACTCATATAAGTAGCTAATAAAACCTTATACTAAGTAATAAATTCTTATTAAAATACTATAAGGTTATGATTTGAGGAAAACTCATATAATTAGCTAATAAAATCTTATACTAAGTAATAAATTCTTATTATATACTATAAGGTTGTGTTTTGAGGAAAACTCATATAAGTAGCTAATAAAACCTTATACTAAGTAATAAATTCTTATTATAATACTATAAGGTTATGTTTTGAGAAAAACTCATATAAATAGCTAATAAAACCTTATACTAAGTAATAAATTCTTATTATAATACTATAAGATTATATTTTGAGAAAAAACTCATGTAAGTACCTAATAAAACCTTATACTAAGTAATAAATTCTTATTATAATACTATATGGTTATGTTTTGAGGAAAACTGATATAAGTAGCTAATAAAACCTTATACTAAGTAATAAATTCTTATTAAAATACTATAAGGGTGTGTTTTGAGGTAAACTCATATCCATTGGTTTGTAAAGGATTCAACGCAGACTTTGATGGGGATCAAATGGCTGTTCATGTACCTTTATCTTTAGAGGCCCAAGCGGAGGCCCGTTTACTTATGTTTTCTCATATGAATCTTTTGTCTCCGGCTATTGGAGATCCTATTTCTGTCCCAACTCAAGATATGCTTATTGGGCTCTACATATTAACGAGTGGGAACCGCCGGGGTATTTGTGCAAATAGATATAATCCGTCAATTGAAATGTGAGAGTTGGGCGCTTTCCCTTCTTTTTTGGCATAGACCGGGGATTCCTTTATATGATATGGTATTTTTCCTTGAGCCAGGACCTCTAGTTCGAGTGAGAATTCCCAGCCATTCATAAATTTCTTTCCTCAAAGAGAAAATCAAAAGTATCCCCCGATCCCGATAGGAAAGAGGGCAGCTAGGTAAAAGGGGTTAGGGCTAAAGGCTAATAAGCTAATGTGCCAACGAGCTTGCAGTTTTAGTTGTAGTCTTTAGGCGATCTCGAACATTCTGCCTCGCCCTTGTCTCCTTCGCCGGAGACTTCAAATGATGGGAATCCTATCGAGAAAGAAGAGGCATAGGCATCGCCTCTCGATCCAATCCCATCTTCCCTAGCCTCCCCAACAAACTCTTGATACGAAAGAAACCTCCCGCCATAAGTAACCAATAAATATTTAATAAAACATTATATTTTAAAAGATATCTTAAGTTTTATTATTATTTATTAATATTAATGTTTTATATTGTACTAGTATGTTTCAAAATAGAAAAATCCATTATATATATTTGTATTTATATAGAAAAAGTGAATATATGTTGAAAAATTTTATGTTAAAATTTTGGCGGAATTGGCGCCGAGTACAAAATTTTGGGCGGTTTAATAAATTTTTTTAGAGGAAACTTACCGGGCTTTGAAATTTTAGATGAGTGGCCCAAGGTGGTATAAAAGGGAACTTTATACTTTCTAACCCTAAAAGCCTCTTCCGTCTTCTGCGCCTCTTTTCTTCATCGGCGCCTCTCCTTCTGATTCACATTTCAATGAACTCTCTCTCCTTCAGATTCATCTTGCTTCCGTTGTAGCCTCTTGCCTCGTCCTCCATTGTCGCCTCTGCTTCCTCTCGCCTTTCCATTGTAGCCTCTTGCCTCTTCCTCCATTGTCGCCTGAAGTCAAAATCACCCACAACCGGCTTGTTCGTCCTCCTTCCCTCTCGATTCGACCTGTTGAAAGGACTTTGGTGACGGACTCCATCAGATGAAGAACTTCGCTTAAAGAACCTCCGGATCGAAGAAGCTGCAGAACTACAGCAGATGAAGAACCTCCGTTGACGGCTACGCATCCCCTTTCCTCCGTTTCCCTCTAATCCGAGCGGTAAGGCCACCTTTTTCACTTCCTTTCATTCTCAAACGTTGTAAGGTTCCACCTTTTAACCTCCCACCTTCGACCCAGGCTGAGCCAGCGCAGATGAGCCTCTGACGAGCTCGAAGCCACTCCGACAAAGCCCAGATCCGCCCTTGAGCACCCCGGAAACTTTCTTCGAAGGCACTCGGTGAGTAGGTTATTTCTTCTACTTTCTTCTCTCGTTGAAATCCTTCCGGGTTGGTTGTAGTCGGAGAGGCCGACGTCGCCCTTCCTCTTCTTTTCCCTGACCATTGAACGGGTCTCTTGAGGAAAAGAGTGAACAGTGCAACGAGTTGGGATTTTTGGGCTTGTTTGTTTTGGAAAATCCGATTTGGGCCTATTCATTAGAACTCTGATTTGGGTTTTTAAAGGGAAATTGTGATATATGAAATACTATTAGGGAAAGTTTAGGATGCAAATTACTTATGCAATTTCTTTTCGATAAAGTGCCAAGCTTCTTTTTAATGTGCGTGCTATGCATCTTCATAACTTTTTATAATCTTACAAGTGATAACTCTTTATAATTTTACAGTTTTGATGTCTGCACAGGTTGGTTCAAGGATGCTATGCAACATGAAGTGTTAATAAGAAATTGGATGATTAATTTCTTCTTTTTGTAGTTTGTTTCTTTTGTATGTATAATATGTTCTTTATTTTTGTAATCCATTTATGTATGTTTGGATTTGATATTGCTTTGGAAGTATCTATAAAAGTTTTGTATATTTTTCAAGTATACAAAACATTACTAATGAAATGAACAACAACAATAGCAATGGAACGAATATTGGCGTTACCAACGACCCTGGCAACAACCCTACCAACAACATTACCAATGAAACGAGTAACAACTTTAGCAACGACCATAGCAACGGATCACCAACGAACTCGGCCAAGCTCCTCACTTGTTTGCAGAAACGAACTCAGCAATGAACTTAGCTATGGACTTTAATTTCGACGCTGTTTTCAAACCGGTTTCATAGCCACAGTCATGGCATATGTCATCTACTATTAGTCACGGACGTTGCCATGACTATAAATTTTCGTTGCTAAAATCCGTTGTTGAGGCCCGTCGCTATTAGCTGCGAGGCATATAGCAAGGGATGGCCCGCCCGTGGCTGATTCCATGGCTAAACCAGTTAGCAACGGACATTCGTGGCTAAATCCATTGCTATTTTCCGTAGCTATTTCTTGCGTTTTAGTAGTGTATCTAACAAACCACTTGATTCATTCATGTGATTGCTTTCATTAGAGTCAAGAACATAAACATAATCATTGGCAGAAGAAACAATAGGCTCAAATATAGAAAACCCAATCTTTCTACCATCAAACTCCATAGTTAGTGAACCTTCAAAACAATCAATCTTAGTCTTAGCCGTTCGCAAGAATAGCCTTCCCAAGATAATTGGGGTTTCAGACGTACCTTGTTCCATATCTAAAATGAAAAAATCAGCTGGAAATATTCAATCATTCACCTTAAGCAAAACATCCCCAACAACTCCTTTAGGCTTAATACTAGAACGATCAGTGAGTTGTATAGTAACACCAGTTTCAGATAATGCATTGAGACCCAAAAACATGTACAAGTTATAAGACATAACATTTATTGAAGCACCTAGGTCTAACATAGCTTTGGTAAAGCTAGCATTACCTATTGCACATGAGATAGTAAACAGACCTGGATCTCCGCACTTTTCAGGCAATCGTTTATGAAGTAAAGCAGAAAAATTCTCACATAAACTTAAATTTTCTTTCTTTTTCATCCTTTGCTTGTGTTTCATTGTGCATAGTTCTTTCAAAAATTTCTCATAGTGAGGCACGGTTTTTATCAAATTGAAAAGTGGAATATTTACCTCACAATGAGCAAATGTGTCATAAATAATTTGTTCATCTTCCCACTTACGATCAGATCTTAAGGCATGAAGAAAGGGTGGTGCAGGTCTTGAAACCTCATAAGACCACTCTTTAGAAGTTTTCTTCGGGGACTCAACAACGTCAGAAATCGGATCTGGCACTGGCGGAGGTGGCGGGCGCCGTCTACGCAGTGTGTCTCTAATTCTGTCTCGTCCTCTTTTCCCAAATCAACTTCTTCCCTAAGCCTCTCTTCAACATTCCTAGTGGGCATATTCACTTGTTTACCTCCTCTAAGGATCATGGCGCTAACATTCTCCTTCGGATTCACTACCACATGCGATGGTAACTTCCCCGAATCTTTCCGGAACGTACACCGGAACGTACACCGGTCTTGTCCAATAGTAACCTCAATGTCTCGTCTCCATCTTCTTGTTGAGTGTTTCTAGGACGGTTCTCAAATTGTCCTCTCTGGAAAAAAAACTTGTTGTTGCTGGCCTCTGCCGTTGAATCCACTTTGATAGTTTGAATTGTAGACCTTATTGTAATTGTTACCAAAGTTGCTGCAAGGTCCATAGTCCATAGCATTCACATCAGTGGTGTCCTTCTGAATCAAGGGACACTTATCATTCAGATGAGTTGGATCTCTATAAACACCACAAGGTCTAGGCTGATAGGGCTGATTCATTTGCATAGCCATCTTGTTCGCTATCTCCATAAGCCTATGGATATCGCCCTTATGACCATTTCTCAAACTATCCAACTTATGAACTACTCTAACTCCTTGGTGTCTCCCATATTGTTGCGATGCATTAGTCAACCCTTTAAAAATTTGCATTGCTTCCTGAGGTGTTGTATCCAAAATATCAACTCCACTAATAGCATTGATAAAACTCCTATCGATGTGAAGCAAGCCTTCATAAAGATATAACACTAGATCATCCTGGGGTATACCATGTTGCGGACAACTACCCTTATGCTTCTTGAACCGCTCAACACACTCATAAAGACTCTCCATAGGTGATTGCTCAATACTGGATACCTTTTTCTTAAGTTTGTTGAGGCGAGTCGCATGAAAGTACTTTTGCAGGAAAGCTTTCTTCAATATCACCCAAGTAGTAATGCTTTCTGGGGGTAGGTAATAAAGCCAATTGCTTGCAGAATCTTTCAAGGTAAAGAGGAACACTCTCAACATCAATTGGTCATCATTCATGCTTTGGGGTCTAAGTCTATCACACACACTCACAAAGGTAGAAAGATGTTTGTTTGGTTCCTCCCCAGGCAATCCATGAAAGTAGGGTAAAATAGAAGACCAATTCGACTTATAGTCAAATCTTCAACCCTCAGAGAGACCAGGAAGACTAATTGCAAGTGGTTGAGCACTCAAATTAGGTTCCTTTATATTTCTCAGGGTCCTTCTTGGCGGATCAACAACACCGTCTTCTGCCATCTCCTTGTTTGTCTCAAACTCAAGCTTCATTTTCCACCTAAAAGATCTTTCAATCTCACAATCAAAAGACAAAGACAATGAATTAGAAGATCTAGTTTGAACCATACAAGAACACAAAAGACTCAAAGTAAAGAGTAATTGAAAGAGATAAAGAAAAGAAAACTCCTTTCTTATCCCCAGCAACGGCGTCCAAAATTTGGTGGGTGGAGAACGCCGTTTGCACTTTCGCCCCTTGAAAAATAGTAATAATATCCAAACTCAAACACAAAACCAATAGATTAGACAATCAATCACTTGATAAACCAAATAACTACTAGTATAGTGATGAAGTCCAATGTCGAACCCACAGGGAGAAGCGATTTCCTATTCAATAACTCTAAGCAAAGACTCTTATGACAAATCAATGATTTGTTGCAAATAACCAAGATGTAAAAGTAACCAGATTTATGATTGCAAAGTAGATTGATATCAAAGTAGAAAGAACATTTCACCTGCAATTCTCTGACAATGGTTGAAATTCATTTCCCTCGGATTGATCTATTGATTATTCATATTCATAGGTCTACTTGACTAAAATTGAGAGATCCGCGGACATTCACTCATCTTATTCAATATCACTAAATAATAGCATTAAAGACTCAAGTAATCAAGACCAATTGACACATTGACTCAACGCAATTAAGACTAATAGGCGCATACCAAACTCATCTCTAATCGAATATCCTCAACATAGATCAATTGAAATCATCCACTACAAAGACAAAGAAACATCACTATCTCAATACCTTTGTTTACTATCAAGAAAACAACAACGAATTTATAGCGAAGATGCAATTCCTAACACGGTGATCAATCATATAAAGGAACATAAATACAATAATACACACAAGATGATAACTAAGAATATGAATAACCAAATAGAATCAAATCCTCACAATCCAAAAAACCATGTCTTCGAATCACAAATGAAACTATGAGTTTAGCAACTCATAGGCCAATTCTCTCTCTCTCACTCTAATTTTGTTCATACTCTCACAATAGCCAACCACACGGCGAATAGAACTGAAATAACCTAATAAAACCTCTCAAAGAGTCGGCCAAACCCTAGTAGGAATAAGGATAAAATAATAGGAAATAATATTTTCGGATCCAAAACCGTGTATACTGGAAACAACCCACGGCGGGCGTCACCTATGTAGTGACCGACTTTCCTCGATTGTCTTCAATAAACTCCAATGTCGTGCTTCCTTGCCCCTCTCTAGCTTTCTCCTTAGCCTCCATATCCTCCAAAACATGTCTCTTAAACTCTTCCCAAAGTCCATTCAAGATTGGAATGTAATTCTGCAAAATAAACACTAAAAAGGTGTAGATTCCGAACTCGAATATTTCACAAGAAATAGACGAAACTAGACTCAAACAATAGCAAAACTACTACCTAATTTCAATAAGAAATATCTATAATGCCTATATGAAATATGCATTATCACATGGCAACGAGAAAGGCCAAGAACGTGGGATGAAGAAGGTCATTTTTTTGTTTCAACACATTCTTCCAATATTTTATGCTAATTATATTTTATGTCCAAAGTTTATATCCATTTGCAAAATAAGCACTTTGAATGGAATTTTGATAGCTATATTAAAATTGGTTTATTATGTCATAGTTTGTATACGAATTAGTTATTTTTAAAGTTCGTATTATTTTCGGTTCACATGTGATAGTTTGTATTATTTTTGATCATTTTTCCTTATTGAAAATGCTCCTACAAATTAAACAAGTATGTGCCCATACTCCATACTCCCTAGTCCCTCTATATGAAAATATAGATTGTTTGACTCTTTTACACATTTTGTAAGGAGTTAAAAACTATATAAAATATGAACTTTTTTTAAATTAATTTTTCAAAACAATATTGACGAAACACCAAAAAATAAATAATATTTATAGTCATATGCATAATCAGATTCCCTCCATATAAATAAACCCGTTTTTAGGTTGATTATAAACCCGACCAAGATGTGGGAAACCCCACTAAAAACTCCTACTGACACGTGGCATCCATGCCTCCCTCCCACATGTCATGAGGCATGTGACACTTGGGATCCAAGCCTCCCTCCCACATATCACGAGGAATGTGACACTTGGCGACGAGTGAGCTTGCGTGAAGAAGTGCTTGTACTATAAATAAGAAGGCGTGGCATCATTAGCAGGGGTCGGAAATTGGGATCTCCAACGGCTTAGGCTGGATTCCCTAGCTTTGAGCCCCCCTTTTAAAGAGGGATTAGTCTCAGTTGGTAAAAAACCGACGTTGATGAAACTTCTCAATAGGGGAGGCCCTAAAGGGCTCCGTACTTCTCGTGGCATAGGGGAGGCCGAATTTCTCGACGCGGGTTAGACAAGCCCGTTGAGAGCGCCCTTGGTCCCACGGGGTCCACCCCCGGGTCCCACCAAAAGTGGAAACCTGAAAATTGAGTTTCGTCAAATATTATACTTATTAATAAATATAATATTGCTTTGAAAAATTAATAAAAAAGTTAATATTTTATATGATTTTTAGCTTTTTAAAAAATATATCAAAAAGTCAAATAGCCTATATTTTGAGCAATCAAGATCTCCTACATCACTTTATGCTTCACTCCCTACAACACAAAAATGTTTTACATTTATTTAATCTTATTTCAACGCGTAAGAATAGCCCATATTCCATATTTCCAAGCGTAGGAAGACTGAAAATTAAGAGCAAGCCCAACATATTTGGTAAAAAAATCGCTAAAATAGAGATTAAAATATCAAAATCTCTAAAAAAATTCACTCAAACTCCAACATCTTCTCTATTTTACAGATTTTTACATTAATTAAAGACTATAATAAATAAATGCATTTATGAAACATATTTAATTCTGCATTTCTAAAAACTTAATTCTAACATTTAGCCTCACATTTGTTGATGAAATATTATATTTTACCTATCCTTTTGCACGACATTTTTTTTATTATTATTCTTATTATTCTTATTCTTATTCTTATTCTTATTCTTATTCTTATTCTTATTATTATTATTATTATTATTATTATTATTATTATTATTATTATTATTATTATTATCATGTGACATTTTTTTAAAATAAAATCTAGCAATAAATTTGATATTTATTTTTTAAGTGGTATTAATATTAAATTTAGATTGTTACTATAAATGTTATCATAAAATTGGATAAAATATTATTCAAACTTAATCTTATTATTTTCAATTAGTTAATACTATATTTTATTATAAATTAGATTGGTGAATGATCTATATGATTAATTAATTAAATTAAATAACTAACAAGGCTTAATTTATAATTTATAAAAATAAAATCATTCCAATATATATGAGTTATGAGTTCAAGTGAATATTTTTTGAAGTGAAAATTTTATAGAATATTTTTTAATGTGAATTTTATAGCATTAAATTGGATGAAATTAGTTGTGCTGTTTTATTTATAAAAGTTAACATAGAATTATAATGTTTTGTTCTATCTATATTGATTTAACATAATTAATTTATGAGAAAATTTGTGCCGAAGGCACAAATTTTTTCTCTAATTAGAGGAGTGTCCTATTTTTTGAAAAAATTAATGGAGAGTCCATAAATCCTAAAATAAGAAAAGAAGATGTCAGCGTAAATTTTCTCGTGAGATCTCAGAGCTCAAACCTCCATGGCTAACTTATACTCTTCCTTCTCTCTCTCACCTCCGTCACCGCTTCCCTCACCACCACCGCTCCGCCACCACAGAAGCCCGCAGCCGCCGTCGATTTCACGATAGAACGACTTCATCTCTAACTTCTTTCCTAGGCGAATCTTCAACTACCATTGACGCATCTCCTTCTGTGTTGTCCAGAAAGGGGACCTGAACGGGCGGGATCTGGGCTTGGATAGGCGTGGAAGGCACCGTCGGGCTCGGGTTCGGAGAAGTGCCAGCGAGGTTCTATCAAGTGTGTCGAGAGATATGTCAATTTGCCGGAGAGGTGAGTCTGTATTACATTCTAGGGGTTTATTTTTCTGTTTGTGAAATTCAGAATTTTTGCTTCCATGGGAGTGCAGACCACCAATTTCTTTGTGTATTAGGCGTTTTAGGTTCAACATCAGAAAATAGGTTATCAGCGCCTGTGTGAAAATAGGCGTTTTCAGTTCAATCTGTTTGTGCTCTGCAGAACAGAAATTAGGGCGTTTTCAGAGGCTTGACAGTTTTTGTGTTTTGAATTCTGATAGGTTTCTGATGTTGTGTGAATTGTAGGAAGTCCTGCATTTTTCTTGAGTTTTTGGAAACTGTGGTTTTAGTAAGTTGTAATTTTTGTGTTCTGAATTCTCTGTTTTTTGTGATTTTGTAAGCTGTGATTTTTGCGTTAGTTTAAAACCTATGTTGGTTTCTTCTGGCTGATATATTCCTCAAAATTTCCTTTTCATTGTGCTGACATGTTCTCTTTTTGTGATGACATGTTCTCTTTTTGTGCTCGAATCTGCATATTTAGTTATGAATTTAGGGATTTGCTCGAATCTGAAGTCGACAGACTTGCAATTTGCTCAAATCTGAATTTAGGGATCTGAATATAGGCCTTTGCTCAAATCTAAAGTCTGCATATTGTTGTGAGCTGAATCTGCCATGTTTTACAGTAACTTTTATATCGATTTCTGTATACATTGCATTCATTTGGGTTTAGATAGTACAGAATCTATGTAGTTTATGTTTATTTGCCAAATTATGGAATCTACACCAGTTTCTGTTTAATTCGCAGAAATCGAGGCATTTTACAGCAATTCTACAGAAGGTCGGAAAAGCTCGGAAAAACACTACAGAAGTCCAAGGTCAAAGCAGCGGAACCAGTCTGAGAGTCAAGGCTACTCGATCTCGAGTAGGCCTACTCGACCTAGACGAGCCTGTCCGAGCAACCTTGGTCGAGCAAAGCCTGATCGAGAGCCAGACCAACCCGAGCTCCGGAGCCTACTCGATCTCGAGGACCACTAGTCGAGGTCGACGAAGCCCAGACGCCACACCCGGAGTCGACAAAGAGAGGAGTCGAGGAGGAAGCCGAGGACGACCAGGCGAGACTCGCTACCAGCGACTCGACTCGCTGCAGCGGACCACTCGCTGCCGCGGAAAAACCCGCTGCCAGCGGGAGAGGCAACTCGCGGAAGCGGAAGGGAAGAGCCTTACTCGAGGTCGACTAGGGCTTGTCGAGATCGATGAGCGCCTGAGTCCTTGTCCGAGCCAGTCGAGCACACCAACCCGAGGAAGCCTAGTCGATGACCAGTCCTACTCGAGATCGACAAGGTTTACTCGAGGTCGACAAGCACCCAGTGAGCCAAGTCCGAGCACATCGAGCAGATCTAGCCGAGGAGTCCACTCGACGAACCATGCTACTCGAGGTCGACGAGCCGTGGTCGAGGTCGAGTAGAGCCGTGTCCAGCAGCTTCTCGACGAAGACCTGCCCGAGTAGAATTGAGATTCCTTGGGCGCGAAGGAGTCGATTTGGCCGAAGATCTATCCGATTCCATCAAGTTCTATCATCAAGGAGACAAGATCTATCAACATCATGAAGACTTACCTAGTTTAGTTTTATCTTTTCTTAGTTGATTTATTTCCATAAAACATTTTATTTATGTTTTAGCAATTTAGATAAAATTTTAGATAGAGATAGATATCTTCTTACCTAGAATAGCTAGGGAATGAAGGATATAAATAAGGCCCTAGGGGCTCAGTTTTATTCATATTCAATTTCAGAGAGAAGTAAGTAGGAGAAGTAGAGAGAGAGAGAGTGAGCAGCCGGTTGGAGTTGTGAAGCGAGAGCAGAGTTGGCTTCGAGCGGTTGTAAACTTTGGTTTATTTTAATGCAATTAGTTTTCTTTCAATCGATGATGTCAGAGTTTGTGATGAGGCGTGAGTAGTCCACCCACTTCTGGGGCTGGGGTGAGCCCGACGGTGGCCATGTGAGGCGATGCGATAAAGGTCAGATCTTTTTGTGCGGTTCATCTTCTATCCCTATGAGCATGATTCTTTTGCGAGAGTTGAAGGTGATCCTTGTTTGTATTATTGAAGCGAAATTGATCTTAATGCAACTTGGATTAATTATGTGAAAAAGGGTTAGTAACAATTAGGGTTTATGCGAAAGCCTCTATATGCCTATTTGTTAATGACGAAAGTTATTTGATGGAAAGCATGATCTTTTATGCCTTTGTGTGTTACTTTGCATGGTTATCGTTGTGGTGTTGATACCCTGGCCTTGGAAGTCTTTTAATATATTGAAGTTTATTTCTGTCGAAAATCTGCGTTTGCCTTTAATTCTGCAATTTTAAGTTTTTCTGCATTCTTGTCGACCTAGAGTAGTGCTTTGTCGAGATCGAGTAAGCTGTGGTCGATCTCGAGTAGGACTTGTCTAGGTCGAGTTGGTTTTCTTCTATTTTCGTCGATTTTCAAGTTTCTGTCTTTGCTTCTCTAGTCGAGATCGAGTACCTTTTGTCGAGGTCGAGTAGAGCTTTGTTCGTCGAGTTGTTTGTTTTCTGTTTCTGAGTTTCTGTTATCGACCACCTTAGTCGATCTAGAGGACAGCTTACTCGAGATCTAGTAGCTTCTGTGTCCTCATTTTATTTGCTGTTTCGCTTTGTCTTTTCTTGTTTTGCTTTTGTTTTAGTTGCCCTTGCCGGGTTTATTTGTTTCTTTCCTTTCGTTGTTTCTGTCCTTTCTGCTGCTTCTGTGAGAATTTACAGCTACCTAAGAACTGCTGACGTGCTTCCTCGTGGATTCGATCCTGACTTTTCTCTTACTACAACGGGAGGAAGTCTTGTATTTATTTGCTGAGACAGGGAAGTCAGTCTGAACTTTATTTCATATCTATTTCAATACTCGACATACTCCTGCATCGCAACAAATTGGCGCCGTTGCCGGGGAAGCAATCAATCGCGCCTTAGGTAGTCAGTTCTCACTGTTTCTTTGAGTTAGTTTGCAGGTGTATGCGTCGTTCTGGTCAAACACCTGAGTTTGACAGCTTAGACGAACCGGAGCCCTACCTACACATCCACTCCAAACTCAAAAGGATCATGGCGGCCGCTGAAACACAGGAACAGCTGATCGCTAGGCTTACCAGGGAATTAGCCGCAAAGGATGCTGCTATCACCGCTGAGAGAGCAGCAAGGGAACAACCACAGGCTGAGCTTGCCCAGTATCCAACCATGGCAGAGGACTACATGCACCCAACTCTCGTCGTGCCTGAATCGGCGATTCTAATCCCTGAAAACTCTTTTGAAATTCGCACTCAATTTCTTATAGAGCTTAAAAATAATGCCTTTTACGGCAGATTTAATGACTGTCCTCTTGAACATATTACTAATTTTCATGATATGTGTCGTACTCTTGCAGAAGGTACAACCTTGGAATATGTCAAGATGAAATCTTTTCGCTGGTCTCTCGTTGGGCCTGCACTGAAATGGCTGGTAGGGCTGAAACCAAAATCACTCACAACCTGGGCCCAAGTAGAGCAAGAGTTTCTGAACAAATTCTTCCCACCGGCCAAAACAGCACATCTCTGCCAGAAAATCACCGCCTTTAAACAGCGGAAAGGGGAACCGCTGGCAAGGGCATGGGAACGCTACAAGGAACTGCTACGATCCTGCCCTACTCATGGACAGCCACCCTACATCATTCAGGAGATCTTCTTCAACTCTCTTGATCAAGTCACTAAGGACAGAATCAACAATTATACTCGCTACGAGTATCTGACGATGCCACCAAGTGACGCATGGGGTGTACTAGAGAAGCTCACTACCTACGACAACAAGTATGGGTCTACTGTCTGTAAACTATGAAGAGAACTCATACGCCAGGCCAGCACCATCTATGCCTCTCTATGAGCCAGCAAAGGAAATTGATCCTGATGTTAGGGAGCAATACTACAGAGATCAGAATAAGAAGCTCATTAAGCAAGTCAAGTATCTCTCTGTCAACCAGCCTTGTATTGAATGCGGATCGCAAAGGCACACCACTCCTGAGTGCCCACACACAGAACAAGTCAGGATGGCAGAGCATCATGAGGATGTAGCTTACGCAGGGGGTCCCAATCGCTACATGGGGGACCAAAGGTTTGAGCAACCACAGCGGAACCAAGATGTCCCTAGGAACCCCCCGCCCTACAGAGCTCCAGGACATCCAGAAAGGGATCAAAAGAAGGATGATATACAGACAGTCCTGGAGGAGATACGGAGAAACCACTCAGAAACTAGGCAATCTATCAACTCCGTCTATACCCAGATGCAAGGTGTCAACTCTAGGCTTGGGGAAATTGATATCTGGCGAAAATCAGTTGATACACAGATTGGTCAGCTAGCAGCGGGAATCCCCAGACAGTCAGGCGCACTCCCTGGATCTTCAGAACCAAATCCTAAGGGAAAGACTGGACACATCGTTGTTGTAAAACTCAGAAGCGGTCATCAACTGCAAGAGCCAGAGGTCGGAAAGCAGCAGAACAACGAGGAACAGCAAGTCGATCTCGACAAAGCCGTGGTCGATCTCGAGAAGACCCTCGTCGACCTCGAGGAGACACTTCCAGAATCTTCGTCTGCACCACACAGCAACTCGACTGGGCCCAATCTGGTCGATGTCGACAAAGGCCTTGTCGATGTCGAGGAGCCCCTGGTCGACATAAAGAAGTCTGCAGCACCTCCGACGTCTGTTCTGGCTCCGAATCAGAAACAGAAGCTGCCTTTCCCCACAAAATCTCTAAAGGACCCGGCGGAGAAAAAGTTTCAACGCTTCATCAAGATGCTTCAGAAGCTCAACGTCACCATCCCCTTCACAGAAGCTCTCAATGAAATGCCATCTTATGTCAAGTTCCTAAAGGAGATTTTGAGCCAAAAGCGATCAATGGCTGAAATCACAGAGGAGTGCAGCCATCTGGACATATTGGAGAAGAGGCCGGATCCAGGTAAGTTTGCTATAACTATTGGATTTGGTCCATACAAAATTAATGCCCTATGTGATCTTGGAGCTAGTGTGAGTATAATGCCTATAACAATTTGGTCCAAGATTAAGATAGGTGCCCTGGAGCCTGTGGATGCTAGACTATGCATGGCCAACAACACGGTGGTCATTCCAACAGGCATGGTGGAAAACGTCCCAGTACAAGTAGGTAAATTCTTCGTCCCTGCTGATTTCTTAATAGTTGATATGCAAGAAGATCCTGCTTGTCCAATTATTTTAGGAAGGCCATTCTTGGCGACGGTGGATGCCAACATAAGCGTAAGGAAATGAGTGCTCACCTTTAACATCAGCGATGAGGTAATTGAGTATTCCTTTAATAAAACTGAAAGGCATACAGGTCCAATGGAAGAGGTCAAATCTATCTCAGCTGGCTACATCACCTGAGGGGAACCCAAGGTCAGAAATATGACCCCTGAAGAGATAGAAAAGAGGGACATGGAGGCCCAGGTGGAGGAGATCATGGCAATCCTCAAGGAAAACACAGAGAATACAATCGACACGGACCAAGGTAAGTCGTTGTGGATTCATTATTTTTCGGATGCCTTGACAGGAACTAAGTATGGGGTCAAGATCGACCAAGGCTCCTCGACATCGAGTAGAGCCCTAGTCGATCTCGACCAGACCAAGGCGACTCCACCAGCACCAGCATCGTCGAGCAGCGAACTAGACAAACCGGCCTCGTCGATCTCGACAAGACTTATCGAGGTCGACCACCACTCGACGGCTTCAGCTTTTGCTTCCTCGACGCTGACGACACCAGAGCCAGGATCGTCGTCGATCTCGACCACCCTTGTCGAGATCGACCACCAGACGAGGAGCCCAGATCCACCTTCCTCGACGACGGCGACTCCAAGACCAGAACCCTACTCGACCTCGAGTAGGCTTGTCGAGGTCGACCACCACTCGGCTCCACCAGATCCGCCTTCGTCGATGAGCAAACCACCAGGAGCGGAACCCTTGTCGAGGTCGACCAGGCTTGTCGAGATCGACAAGACCTGTCCTTCGTCGACTTCTGAATCTTCGACCAGATCACCACCAGAGCCTGCAGTCTTGTCGAGATCGACTAGCCCTAGTCGAGATCGACCAAATACAGTAGTCCCCAATTCCGTCTCTGCGAAGGTAAGCCAAGGTATGAATCTTTCTTCGCCTATTTCCATTAAAGATTTATCTATACATGGGAGAGGTCTGCCTTGGTATGTGCGATTGTGCAGGATTTCCAATGATGAGCCTAAGGAATATGAAGTTGGAGACAAGCTCTATGTCTCTAAATCAAAGGATCATTGGTTTCCCAACAAATTCAACAAGAAGTGGATGGGACCGTTCGTGGTAAACAAGATCCATTCTGGAGGATTACAGCTGATAGACAAGAATGGAGTCTTATTTGAAGCCCAAGCTACATGGGCCCTGCAGATGCCACCTTGAGCATTAATGGAAAGTCGGCCTAGCGACTATAAAATCTAGAGCATGTACATAGACTTTTTAGGACATTTGAGATTTTGTTGTTTGTTTTTGGTTTTGAACACTTTTAGTTTTGCTATTATGGGTATATGTCTTCTATTTTTCAGGTCCATGGATGGAACCAAGCTACATTAATACTCGGCCAGGAGATGCTCCAGTCGATATTTGAAAGCCCTGCACACCTGTCTTGTGAGTTTCTTTCTTTACCCTTACCTTGTTTTTTTATACAGTGAGGACACTGTAATGTTTAAGTATGGGGTGGGCGAAGGGCTTACTTTATGCATATTTGATTTATTTGACATGACTTGTGCATTATTCTTTGAATTGCTACATGGTTATTTTGGAATTCATTATTGATTTATGTGCTTATATATGAATGTTTTCCAAAATTTGAGAAAAATGACCACCATTGAAATTTGTTGAATAATGTCATGGAAGCTTATATTGAACTCGACGATGCAAAATTAGATTCATTAGAGATATAGCATGAAATTGCCTAGTAAAGGGAAGTCACAATGAAGTGCATATTTTCTTGAAAACCATGAAAGGAGGTAAAATTTCAAATTGCTTTTGACATGTTGCATGATAAAATGATGGAGGACTTTATATTTCCATATAATGCTCATATGTTAAATCCTAGCCTTACCTATGCTTATGCATCAGAAAAGCCATAATATGTCTTATTTCATATATTGCTCCACATGTTCTAAATATTGCCATTCTTTACCTCATCCGGGGATTATGTTGAGAATGATGTTACATTATGGAGATTATTATATGGCGATTGTGTTGTTATTTTCATTATTGGAGTTTGGAAGGAAATACTTTGAAATATATGGAAAATTTAATGAGTGAAAGAAAATCCAATCACCTCAGGAGATAAAGGTAGATTGACCCTGCTCTCTAAGATAATAGTTTGGAGAGATGGGACATATTGTGAGGAGTCCAAAGCACTAAGTATCCGGGACCATTCATGACACCCATGTTTGCGACTCGCGAGAAGGCAGTGCTGAGGATAGAGAGGTAAAAACATTATTATAAAAGCATTATGAAAGGTGATGAATCAAATAGAGAAGGAATGTGGAAATTCAAATTGGAAAGTACTCCATTTCCCCGGATCATTAGCACCACATTGCCAAAATTTGCTCACCTTTAGCCTTTTACCAATCTACTCCTTCATGAGCTTAAATTAAAGTCTTCTTGATTATCAATGCTTTGTCATATGAATTATTTTTGCATAACCCTCCTTTTGTGAGTAGATGTTGCTTTTTAAATTGCACATGCATGGATCTGTGACATAAGTACCTTTTCGAGGATGGTAATTGATTGCAGGGGACATATGAGAATGAATCTAAGATGTTGAGAGTTTAAATTCTTCCCCTGAATGACAAATAAAAGTATTGTTTGAGGACAAGCAAGCTTAAGTATGGAGTGTTTGTTGTGAGCTGAATCTGCCATGTTTTACAGTAACTTTTATATCGATTTCTGTATACATTGCATTCATTTGGGTTTAGATAGTACAGAATCTATGTAGTTTATGTTTATTTGCCAAATTATGGAATCTACACCAGTTTCTGTTTAATTCGCAGAAATCGAGGCATTTTACAGCAATTCTACAGAAGGTCGGAAAAGCTCGGAAAAACACTACAGAAGTCCAAGGTCAAAGCAGCGGAACCAGTCTGAGAGTCAAGGCTACTCGATCTCGAGTAGGCCTACTCGACCTAGACGAGCCTGTCCGAGCAACCTTGGTCGAGCAAAGCCTGATTGAGAGCCAGACCAACCCGAGCTCCGGAGCCTACTCGATCTCGAGGACCACTAGTCGAGGTCGACGAAGCCCAGACGCCACACCCGGAGTCGGCAAGGAGAGGAGCCGAGGATGAAGTCGAGGACGACCAGGCGAGACTCGCTGCCAGCGACTCGACCCGCTGCAGCGGACCACTCGCTGCCGCGGAAAAACCCGCTGCCAGCGGGAGAGGCAACTCGCGGAAGCGGAAGGGAAGAGCCTTACTCGAGGTCGACTAGGGCTTGTCGAGATCGACGAGCGCCTGAGTCCTTGTCCGAGCCAGTCGAGCGCACCAACCCGAAGAAGCCTAGTCGATGACCAGTCCTACTCGAGATCAACAAGGTTTACTCGAGGTCGACAAGCACCCAGTGAGCCAAGTCCGAGCACATCGAGCAGATCTAGCCGAGGAGTCCACTCGACAAACCATGCTACTCGAGGTCGACGAGCCGTGGTCGAGGTCGAGTAGAGCCGTGTCCAGCAGCTTCTCGACGAAGACCTGCCCGAGTAGAATTGAGATTCCTTGGGCGCGAAGGAGTCGATTTGGCCGAAGATCTATCCGATTCCATCAAGTTCTATCATCAAGGAGACAAGATCTATCAATATCATGAAGACTTACCTAGTTTAGTTTTATCTTTTCTTAGTTGATTTATTTCCATAAAACATTTTATTTATCTTTTAGCAATTTAGATATAATTTTAGATAGAGATAGATATCTTCTTTCCTAGAATAGCTAGGGAATGAAGGCTATAAATAAGGCCCTAGGGGCTCAGTTTTATTCATATTCAATTTCAGAGAGAAGTAAGTAGGAGAAGTAGAGAGAGAGAGTGAGCAGCCGGTTGGAGTTGTGAAGCGAGAGCAGAGTTGGCTTCGAGCGGTTGTAAACTTTGGTTTATTTTAATGCAATTAGTTTTCTTTCAATCGATGATGTCAGAGTTTGTGATGAGGCGTGAGTAGTCCACCCACTTCTGGGGCTGGGGTGAGCCCGACGGTGGCCATGTGAGGCGATGCGATAAAGGTCAGATCTTTTTGTGCGGTTCATCTTCTATCCCTATGAGCATGATTCTTTTGCGAGAGTTGAAGGTGATCCTTGTTTGTATTATTGAAGCGAAAGTGATCTTAATGCAACTTGGGTTAATTATGTGAAAAAGGGTTAGTAACAATTAGGGTTTATGCGAAAACCTCTATATGCCTATTTGTTAATGACGAAAGTTATTTGATGGAAAGCATGATCTTTTATGCCTTTGTGTGTTACTTTGCATGGTTATCGTTGTGGTGTTGATACCCTGGCCTTGGAAGTCTTTTAATATATTGAAGTTTATTTCTGTCGAAAATCTGAATTTGTAAAAGAAGCCATTGTTGTTACTGCATCTTTCTACAAGCTTTTTCTGAATTTAGTCTGCATATTAGAGGTTTGTAGAAGTTTGTGCATGATCTTCTTTGTAAACGGTATGATTCATCAAACTTGTAAAGGCTGACATCTTCTGGAAAGTTGTAAATGCTGACATCTTCTGGAAATAAATGATGACATCTTAGCATATTTGAGGTGGAAAGCTGAAACTTGTAAATGTTTGGTTTTTTTTTATTTGGCCAATTTTAGGGTTCTATGAAAACGCCCCAATATCTCCTTTGTGTAATTGTTGTTCTTGTGTAAGTCATCTGTAAATGCGTTTGTGTAATTGCTTGTTTGAGCCTGATGAATGGTCTGAATAACTTTTAAAATATATTTTGTTTGCGATTTGTTGAATTGTTCAGTTTCTCATCTTTGCCTTCAGCCTTGACGCTCTTTCATTATTCTTGCTCCATTCTGATTCAATTTCAAGGATTGGAGTTTGAAAGTGATAATCTGTATAATTTTTGATACCGTGGTAGTTTGCTTCTCCTAGCCTATTTTCATTGGGGGTGCTATTGTAATGACTAATGAAAGCATATGTTTAGTGGTAAATGCCAAATGAGTTTATCAACTGATTACACAATGACAAATGCAATTGATGCAGTCCTTCGTTTTGTAGCTTATTGATCCTTTTTTTCATCGAATTCTGTTTGTGCCAAACTTACCCTAAAGTCTTTGGGTCGGAAATGGGGTTTAACCATTGAGGTTTTGGGGGTAATCCAACCCAATTTATGGGCTAATACTGAAATCAAGTTGCCACTAAATTCCAAAGGTAGCAACCCACCTGGAAAATTTGAGAGCATGACATGGAAGCCAGTTTTGTTCACTGGACAGTTGGTGCGTAGCTTTCAATTTCATGTTTGAAGTTCCATTCACTTTACTGTAATTTGGCATTTGTCATTGTGTGATCAGTTCACCAAATGAGTTATCTCGGATTTTAGATCTAATATGTGAGAATTTATTATCTGAGTAATGATTTATTTACTTAACTAAATATGAATTCATCTGTGCATGTGCTACTTGGTTGTTTGATTGTCACTGTGTGGTCTTAAGCAATTAATTTCTGTAATAATTTTTTCTGTAATATATACGTATCTATAATTTGTTATTCAATCTTTTCTAGCAACATAAAAGTAGATGGATGCAAGTTCCAATGTAACGGCCCATAATTATGATTTCCAAGTTACGTTTCAAGGGATAAAACCCCTTGTTCGGATCTTGCAATCCAGGTACGGGTCGAGGTTTCAAATTCAATTTTAAGGTCAATAATAAAGGGGGATTTCAAACCCTAAAAGCATCGTAGGGTCGTTGGGTACCCTTAACCTGTCTTAAGACTATGTCGCGAAATTTGATTCAAATGAAAGTAAAGCGGAAGCAAAGTTAAGATACAAAGTGTCACGGCAGAGCCGGGTCAAAACCAAAACATAAGCGAATTATTACCATTTACACCAAGTTAGAGAATGAGCCAGGTTCTTTGATTCGCCAAAAGGGAACCCCGTCATATAGACATTGAGCACTCAAAATCTGCAGAAGATACCTTAAAAAAAGAACGGGGAAAGGAGTCAGATCGAGCCACTCATGCGGGACCGGCAGTCCTCGCTGAGGCCACATAGTATGTGCTATACCTAATAAAGATGCTCTAATGCAGTACGAAAGTCAACACACTAGCATGCTCCTAGTTATAATAATGTGTAAAATACTGTAAAGGGCCCAAGACAATGCCAAGTGGTATATCCCTCTCCTACCTCCACCCCCTTCCAATAGAGCGGAGACTGGCCAGCTCGTGAATGCATTCCATCATAATCGGGCGGCACATATGCCTAACCCGCTCCACAATAAAGCCCGCAAGCATCTCATAATATAAGGAAGTTCATGACTCGATTGACTCAGGGTACCCGATGAGGCTGGGCTACCCTATGACCCTAGCAAAGACTCTAGGACTATCACAGATAACGGCCGTTCTGTTTCAAACGCATAAAATAAGCAGATGCTCATTCAATTAGTGCAACCTAAACAGGATACTACATGACATGCTTTTATGCATATGCAACACCTAACATAAAATGCAACAACATTCATGAATGTCCAACCTGAGTAAGCCCCCTAGGGAACTTACCTGAAGATGCAGAACAGGAAGATAACACAAGCAGGGCCCAAATGCAAGTCCAAAGCAGTCCAAAAGCAATACACACCTATCATCAACCATTTCTATAAGCCACAAGACCAACATTCATACATACGATACCCAAATTCTCAACATACTCGAAACCAATCGATGGTAAAACCATTTTCCCAAAACCTTTCCGATAATATCAACACCAACCAAAAATCATTTTCCCAATTTCCTTTTCAAAACCAACATCATCAAACCAAGACAAAGAATCTCGACATTAACCATTTAAACCTTAAAACCAATACTTCAAAATCATATTATAGAAATAATTCCGGCATGATTCTCATTTCAAAATCATTATCTAAATAGATCCCGACCACTAGGACTTTCATAATTTACCCAAAAACATATAACTAAATACAACATCAAACTAAATCTATTTTTACATCCCATTATTATAAAAGCAAGGCCAATAAATCATTTTAAATTTCCAAACTCACATTTTATATCAAATAAGAACCTTTTTCAATTAATAATATTTCTAAAACAACTTAACAAAATATAAACATAATAAACTCAGAATTATAGTATTTCCAAAACCAAATTATATAATTATATACTAAAATACACATAACATATTTACATACATATATTAAATAGCAATAACAATAACAACAATCTATTAAGACCCAAAAGAAACAACAGCCCAGCCCATTGAAGGAAAATCCGGATCCAAAAGCTAAACCCGGCCCAGAACCGAAACAAAGAAGGAAGGAAGGAACCCAACCCAGATCCGGCCCATGACCCGGAAGAAATGAAGGGTGGATCCGAAAATTAGGCCCAACCCGAAATTGAACCCAAGTGAAAGAATGCCCAGAAATTAGGCCCAAGAAGAAATTAGGCCCACAAAATTTGATTGGCCAAATTGCAGAAAACCACCCTTTAAATAGGCTGTTTTGCGTGAAACCACCCCTTAAAACGAAAATTGCAGAAAACCACCCTTTAAAACTGTTTTCCTTGCAAAGTCACACCCATCACCCAATTTTCATTAATTAAATGTTAAAATGTGTGGAAATTTAATTATACCCCTTATTATTATTATTATTATTATTATTTTACTCATTTCAATTGATATTAGTTGATATTTAACTTTTGACATATTTTTCAAAAGCAAAAAACACTATAAATATAAAAAAAAATGTTGTTTTTTTAAAAATAATTTCATACGTACAAAAAAACTCTATAAAAAATTGATGTGTAATTTATGTTTTATACATATAAAAAAAATGTGTAATACTAAGGCTACTTGAAGAAAATATTTTTTTTAAAAAATTAATATTTCATATAGTTTTTATTATTCTAAAAATGTATGTGGAATAGTGAACATATTTTTAGAATAATAAAAACTATATAACATATCATTTTTTAAAAATTTATTTTCTTTGAGTAACCCTTTATTAATATACGGAGTACACTTTTTAAAATATATAAAACATCAATCATATCAATTTTTTATATAGTGTTTTTACTAATAAGTGTGAAATTATATTTAAAAATGATATTTTATTTAAAAAATTACTTTTGAAAAACATGTTAAAAGGTAAAAATTAATTAATACCGATTGGTTAAATTAATATAATAATAAAAATAAGGGATATAATTGATTTTCATGCACTTTAACATTTAGTTAACAAAAATTGGGTATGGGTGTGACTTTGCAAAGAAAACAGCTTTAAAGGGTGGTTTTCTGCAATTTTCATTTTAAAGGGTGGTTTCACGCAAAACAGCCTATTTAAAGGGTGGTTCGACTTTACAAAATCGAACCGGATTTTAATAAAATAAGCTGAACCGGACCCATCAAAATAAAAAGGGAGGACCGAACCCTCCTCTAACCTCCGCCCAGATCCACGGAAGAAAGAAAGAAGAAGGAAGAAGAGGAGGCCCGGCCTGCCGGCGGCGTTCCCCCACTCCGACAACCCTCACCGGCCCTTCCCGACACTACTAACCCAAAATCGATCAAACGCGAAACCAAGGAAAAGGAGAAGGATTCGAAATCTCACCGAGGCGGAAATCTTCGCCGAAAGCACCTGCCGGAGATCGATTAGGCTTGCCGAGGGTAGGGAAAGCTCTGGGGACCTGGGTCGGATGTAAATGGTTATAAAGGTCCGTCTTTATGCGATTCAGACCACGAGGAGGGGGGAGGAGGGCTTACCGAACGGATTGATCCAGAACAGGGAAGAAGGAGGAAGAAAGGGGGCGTCGGCGGTGGTCGGGGCTGCCTGGGATGCCCCTCGCCTGCTCGGATTTTGTGTCTGACGTTGAGGAGAGGCAACGACTGTGTTGCTGGTCTCATCGGAGAGAAGGAGGGGAGGACGGAGGTGCTCAAGAGGTGTTGGTAGCGGTACTGAAGGTCGGCGGCTCTCGGCGGCTTGAAACTCCGAAACAGGGGAATGTGGTGGTGTCGTTGGCGGCGAGAAATCCGGGCAGAGCTGCTAGGTGTGGGGGTGGCTCGACAGTGGTGGTGATGGTGGACAGAACAAGGAGGAGAGTGGTGAGCTGGTGGCCGGCAACATATCAATAGGGGGAGCTGTAGCTCTCGACAAAAATTGGGAGAAAGGGGAGGCTGGCTTTGGTTTCTTTGAAATTGAAAAGTGAGTGTGGGAAATGGGCTACAAATCTCATATCTAAAGGTTGAATCAATTGGTCCTTTGGTCAAAATTGTCGGATTAGGTTGTTTGTTTGCCAAATTAGGTAAATCAATTAGAGAAGGGGGATTTATAGATAGAATTTTACCCAATTAAGGGGTGATGACTTGGAATGGATAAGGATGAGAGAATATGACGGAATTGTGGTTCCGAGTCGGAAAAATTTGAATTTCCGACGATTGGTCTTCTGAATTCCGCTCTCTTGATCGATTATATTTTAGCACCCGAATAGGATAAGAATAGGTGAAAGAGGACGGAACTGGTCTACATCTGATAAAAATTAGACCGGAATTCGCTCTAAGAATTTCAAGTTAGATTTATTAAATTTAGGATGAGTTTTTCCTTGAAAAATCCAAATTAAATCCGTTTTAAATTCATTTTTAATTTTTTTTTCCTAAAAATTAAGATTGAAAATCCGAGCCTTTACATCCAAAGGGTCCAATTTTATTTGGACTAAAGAAAATACGAAGATCTTAATTGATGTTTGTCTCCAATATCGATAAAAACATGGGCGTAACCAAAAGTTTCAATGGCCGCATATGAGTGTATGCTCAAGGTTCCTTGCTCCGACCACTAGTACAAAAGTCTTCATTAATACCGGTATTTTAAGACCGGTTGTTTTAAACTGGTAACAATTACCTATCTGGCACCTCTCGGTTACCGGTTATTCTAAATAACCGGTATTAATTTGATTTTGAGAAAATTAAAACCGGTTTTTGAATTATATACAAGTATTAAATCTACGCGCGTATAATTATTACCGGTTATATAGAATAACCGGTTTTATGTGGTAAAAAATTTAAATGAAAAAACCTCTCGCTTATCTGTAGTCTATACAGTCTCTTCGTCCTCTCTCTCTCAGTCGTTCTTCCTTCTCCACCCTCGAGATCCTTCAAACCCTATCCCGACCACCACACCTCCTTCTCGCCGGACAATCAGTCTCTCTTCATCCCCTCACTGGCTTCCCTCGCTCCATCCTTTCATCGACGGCTTCCTCCGCTGCGACCTGCTGGTGACCTCTCCTCCGCGCGCGCGAATCTGCCGCTCGTTTTCTCCTTCGCCCGAGTCTCTAGCTGCCATCGAAAGTCATCGACTCCTCTCCTCAACGCCTGTAAATTTAAGTTTTAATTGTTCTTCAATGTTGTGCTTCGATTTGGGATTTCTCCAACTCCAATTTTAGGGTTTTTGATAGATTTCACAAATTTATGTTTGGAATTGATAGAATTTTAGGTTTTTGATAGATTTCCATTGATGATTCTTCTCAAATGTGCCTGCATTCCTTTGAAACTCATTCGAATTTAATCCACATAATATCCCTTTATCGTTAATGGATTGAATGAACAAACATAATATTGTCCAAATAGATCAGGTTTCTAGTATATTGGAATGAAAATACTTGATAGCTAGGTTCGTTTATTTCCTAAACGAAAAGACAAGATATGTGAGGTAATTTCTGTTTGTAATCTTTTCTGCAGACTTGTATTTTCTTTTTTTTGTGGACCTTTGCATTCTTGTTTTGTTGGTAAATCTGACCTAAAACCAAAGAAATTATCGGAGTTGTTTTGCGTTTCTCTAAATGTTTATTTTCTTGTTTTGTTTCTGTTACATTCTTGTAGTTTAATGGACATGATTCGAGATGATATGGATGAAGATGGATCTGATGGCAGAGATGCGGAGGGTGATGAAGGATCTATTGAGGGTGATGACAAATCTGTTGAAGATGGTGATGACGGACAACAATCTGCGACTTGTGTTAGAGGAGCCAATCTACTATCAAAACTGAGAAGAATGACTAACGCAGGACAAACGAAGATTTCCTTGAAGTTCAATAGGCATGGTAAACCAGTTGGAGATAATTCATGCTTTTACGAGAGCGTCGTCGGATACATAGCTCGTTCACGGATCTCAATCGGATATAATGATTGGAGAAAAATCCCAGAAGAAGCAAAGAAGTGCATTGTCGAGTCCATAAAGGTAACCTAAGGCTTTATTTCTCTATTTGTTGTAGAATCAGTACGTCTCTTGTGGAAATCATATGGAAATTTTTTTGATACATCTTTGTATGTTTCTCTTTATTCCTACTTTTATTTATATAAAATGTTGAACATGGTGGCCTCTTGTAGGGGATTGAGTGGGAATACTTATGTCTCTTTAATCCTTGTAGGGGATTGAGTGGGAATAATATTACATTGTTGATGTTTGTTTGCTCTGCTTTGGTAATTTTGCTGCTGGCTTCATTTATCTACTTTGCAGAAATTTTAGCTAAATTAGTTTTCAACTTGCATTTGAATTTCACTAGGCTTCTTATCCTTATTTCACATGCTTCTTTTGTCATTCCACCAGAAGTGAAGGATGCAATGATTCTTTCCGATGCAGGTACCAAATGGAAAAGTTTCAAAACCAATCTCACCAAGCTAATTAGGGATAAGAAATCGGGTGAAATTCGTACTGAACCGCCCATTAAGTATACATGTATTGATCAAGAGTCGTGGACTTCATTTCTTCAACACCATTGTACTAAACCATTCAAGGTGCATTATTTATCTAACACCTTCTAAAAGCACTATTACAATCAAATCATGCTAATCGTGAGTATCCAAAAAGTAATGTTGTCATATTTGTAGGATCAAAGTGATGCTAACCGAGCTTGTTCATTAAAGAAAAGATATCCATATAAATGTGCTCGAAAAGGTTATGATCGTATGGAGCATGAAATGGTAATACACTTCTCAGTTTGAAACATTGTTTATTTTCTATGGTATATTCCTCGTCACTAGCATTATCATTAACTAATTAATGTGAGATTCTCTCATTCTTACAGCTTATTGCAGAAAATCGAGATCTTGACATAGATACAATCCCTAGAGATAATTTGTGACTAGCTGCCCGGCGTGATCCTCGTACCGGTACATATGATCCAGATAAGAGTAAGGTGGCTCAGAGACTTGTAAGTAAACATTTAAGATGAATAAACATTCATGTTTAGGCTTAATGAAGAATAACATAAAGATAAACATACCCCAAAAGACAAAAAAGTTATCAAGTGTTTGTATACTTATGTCAAACTGACCACTATCCTTGTCTTTTTTTTTCTTTATGGGATAAATCCTAATTAGGAGATAATCAAAGAGCAAATATCTCAAGGAAAGTTACAACTTTCTCAGCGAGAAGATGAATTGTCGAAGGCCTTGGGAACCGATGAACACCCAGGTCGACTTAGGGGTGTAGGTACAGGAGTTGGGGCTAAAAGGTATTACGGACAAACAAGGCGCTCTAGCTCTAAAGTCATAAGGCTTGAAGCCGAAGTGTTTGATTTGCGCAAAAGAATAGAGGAGCTCGAAAAACGCCTTGGCAATCCAAAGCGTCCAACATGTTCAAATGATGTATCACAAGTGACTCCACTAGAAGTGAATGAACCAAAGATCCCTCAACAACAGATCCCTCAACCTGAGATACAACAACATTTTGTTGAAGATAAGTGCTTGATGCCATGTTATCCTTCAAATGAGCCACCCAAGGTACTTTTTTTTAATGCTATTTAAGTGAAATAAATATATGCAAGTATATGTCTTCACTCGAGGTTATGGATATATGCCTTTATAGAATATCACTTTTATTAACTTTTGTTTGGTACACATATTTGATGATCCTTATATTAATAAACACATGTGGGAATATAATATATATGTGTGTGTGTTTGAGATTTTGTGCAACTAACATTTTATCTACGCGAGTGTTGGATGATTGTTTGGTGTGGACTTTGATGGCTCCCTTACTTTCCCTTGATGAAAAACATATGCTATAGTACTAATTTAATTTATGCAGGATTGATAAAAGACAAAAGGATAAGGTATTATGGCTTATACATATTGGATATATATTTTATCTTGTAGGTTAATATTATTTTCGGACTAATATATGTTAGGTTAGAATTGTTACAATCTATCCTTATATATATGTATTTGTTTCGAGTACAGTAAGTCAATTCCATTCATATATGCTTAGAATTAACTTAGCCTTTGTAGGTCTTTCATATATATATATATGATATATATGTTCGGTTACATCTTGTTAGTCTATCCATATTCAGAATTGGTGAAGATGTGTTTTTATATATATATATATATTTGGATTAATGATTTTTATTTGGTTAAATATTATCTCACATCTTTAATAGATTTTATGGTTAAATATATACTGGATAGTGTTTCTAGAATGTGCACAGGATATTCTTCCTCCTAGTATATCTCGTCAGCCAGTACAGCAAAGAAGAGATCAGATTTAAATTGAAGAAAATTGTGGAGCTGTCCTCCTAGAATCTCTCGGCCGGTACAACAAAGGAGATCTCGGTTCTAATTCAAATTGAAGAGAAGAATAAGGAGCTGTACAAGTAACGTACATCAAGTATCTCGGCCAGAAATTTTGAATTCAAAGGATAAGAAGTTTTCGGCAACAGCTCTTCCAATTCAACGGTTCAAATTCTGTTCCAACTTATCAGGATTTGGAGAGAAAGAAATCAGCAATCTGTTGAAGCTCTTAATTATAAAAGCAGAAGAAGAAGAACGCTGAAATTACCTTCGGCCAAGCTTTCATCGCGCACCAAAGAGCTCTCGAATTTACAGACGCTACTGCTGATTTCATTCGCTTTCTTTCTCTCTACTTTGTATTCAATTTATTATCTTTTGAGAGTTAGGAAGTTGTGAGCTTTATAGTTTAATTCAATTCCTTTTATACCAAGAGTATCTCATACTCAAACGTATCACACTTCGGTGTGACGAAGGGGACTTTTATTTCTCGATATCTTGGGTTGTCTAGATAGAAGCGAGGTAGGCTTCAGGATTAGAAGAGAGGCACTTCTTCTAGGTTGTATCTAGGACTCATAAGGACAGAGGAATAAAAGTTGTTGAATCCTACGGGTTGGATAACCCTAGGCGGGGACGTAGGCTGGTTAAGAGCCGAACCTCGTAAACAAGTCCTGTGTTATTTATTTCATTATCAGTTTTTCTTACGTCTGATTAATTTGCAGAACTGTCAAGGCACGAAAAATACGTTCAAGATTTTGAGACTGAGTTCAAGGCCTTGAAACCCATTATCCAGCCCTTGAAGTTGCTTGCTAATTACAAATTTGCGAAAAGCGTCAATACTCTATTCAACCCCCCCTTCTAGAGTATTTGTCTCTTACTGTTAATTACTTTACGTACTCAATTCTTCAATTGGTATCAGAGCTTAACTCACTTATTTGATTTAACAATCTGTGAGATCGATCATGAGTACTGTAGGAGAAGGTGGATTCGCTCAAGGAAGGTCGTCAAATCGCCCTCCACTGTTCTGCGGTGATAATTTTGTCCATTGGAGATCTTTGATGAAAATGTTCATCATTGATCAAGACATGGAGCTCTGGGAACGCATAGTCAATGGACCAACTATTCCAATGAAGCCTTGCGCTACAGCAGGATCTGCACAAGTCGAAAAGACGGAAGTTGAATTCACTCAGACCGATCATGAGAATGTGACGAAGAATTTTCGGGCCATGCACATGCTATATTGTGGTTTGAATACTGATGAATTTAATCGTGTTTCAACTTGCAGGAGCGCCAAAGAAATTTGGGATAAACTTGTGGTGACCTACGAAGGTACTAGCCAGGTCAAGGAAAGCAAGATCAACAGATTCACCCAAATTGTGGTGACCTACCGAAACCATAAAGGAGATGTTCACCAGATTCACCCAAATCGTCAACAACTTGGACTCTCTCGGCAAAACCTTCAGCAATGAAGAAAAGGTGAGGAAAATCTTGAGGAGCTTACCAAAGGCGAAATGGGGGCCAAAAGTAACTGCAATAGAGGAAGCTCAAAATCTGTCAACTTTGCCATTGGACGATCTCCTCAGTAAGTTGATTACCCATGAGATGGTTCTTGGTGAAGAAGATGGAGAAGTAGCCCCTAATGTAAGGAACTTGGCCCTACGAGCTAAGAAGGAAGAAGCACCCTCGGATGACGATGAAAGCGACGGTGAAGAAGATCCATTCGCACTCATTACAAGGGGATTGGCAAGGATACTCAAGATGAAGAAACAATTTGCCAACTGCGAGTACAACAGCTCATCTAAACCAAGAGGTAAACCGTATAAATCTAAACCTATGGCTTGTTATGAGTGTGGCGATACAGAGCATATTGTCAAGGATTGTCCACAAAAGAAAAGGAACAAATATCGAAAGGACAAGGACAACCGAAAGAAGAAGGCTATGATGGCGGCTTGGAGCGATTCTGACTCTTCAAGCGAATCTGAATCCGATTCAGAACAGGCAAATCTTTGCCTAATGGCGGATCAAGAGGAAACTCCAAAAAAGCACCTTGGAAATATAGTAAGGAATTTAATTTCAAGTCCTACTGCCGTTCTCTCTGAATTCCTACAAAACATGATTTTAAATGAAGAGCATTTTACACATGAGACTAACATCTTGAAAGAAAAGCTTTTGGAGCAGGAAAAGAGCATGGAAGAAATGTCGCTGGAAATGAAAAATCTCAAAGCTTGTCAGTCAGCCCTTGACAGTAAAGTCAAGGCCTTGGAGACAGAAAACTCTGTCTTGAAGCAAGATCTCTCCTCCCTAACTCTTTCCACAAAAGAGCTGGAGAAAGAGAAGATCTCGTTGACTAATAAGTGTAGAGACCAGCAGACCTCTCTCATGCGATTCACCCACTCCAAAGCCAATCTTGATAGAATGTTAGGTGAGCATCAATCATCCCTTAACAAAAGTGGTATTGGATACAACAAGAATTTTCCAAAGAAAGCCCCTACCACTTTTGTAAGAGCCAAAGGGAGTTGGCGTACACCTACTTGTCATTTTTGTTGTAGGAAGGGTCATGTTAAAACTACTTGTCCATATCGTAGAAATGATCCACATATTATTCGTAACACTTTTCCATTTTATTTAAGAGAGCAAGTAAAGCAAATCTGGGTTCCTAAAGGGACAAGACCACCAAACATGGTTCATCCCGAGTACGAATCTAAATTTGAAATTTGGTCTAGTCGAAAAGGTTGAATTTGGTTGATTTGCAGGATATCACCAAGACAAAGGAGTATAAATGGATTCTTGATAGTGGTTGCTCAAGGCATATGAGTGGAAAAAGTTCATTGTTTTCGGATCTAAAGAAGCAATCCACTGGTACAATTACTCTTGGTGATAAAGGAAAATGCAACATAATTGGGATAGGTAAAATCGGTAAGGATTCTTCTAATTTTATTAATGATGTGTATCTTGTAGAAGGATTGAAATATAATTTACTTAGTATTTCACAATTATGTGACAAAGGTAATATTGTTATTTTTGACTCCGAAAAATGTTTAGTTAAAAATAAAAAATCTGGAGATTTAGTCCTAACGGCACCTCGCAGTAACAATGTATACTCTATGAGCACTAACCAAGTTGCAGGAACTAGTTTAAAGTGTCTCAAGGCCTTGACAGAGGATCCAAGGCTTTGGCATAGGAGACTTGGACATGTAAGTATGCACACTTTGAAGAAACTAGCTTCCAGGGACTTGGTACGAGGGCTTCCGAATCTCAACTATAAGGTAAATGAGTTATGCAATGCATGTTCACGAGGTAAGCAAACTCGAGGGTCCTTTAAACCAAAAAAGGTGGTAAGTACTTCTCTCCCTATCGAGTTATTACATATGGATTTATGTGGACCTATGCGCGTCAAATCTCCCAAAGGTAAATAGTATATTCTTGTCATTGTTGATGATTTCTCACGTTTTACTTGGGTTTCATTTCTTAGGGAAAAATCGGAGGCTTTATACGAGTTTTCAAAGCTTTGCAAAGAATTACAAACCTTGAAAAACATGCCTATTGTTGCTATCCGTAGTGATCATGGGCGTGAGTTTGATCAACTTAAATTTAACTTATTTTTTTCAAAATATGGTATTTCCCATAATTTTTCAGCACCTAGAACTCCTCAACAAAACGGGGTTGTGGAACGAAAGAACCGCACCTTGGAGGATATGTCTAGAACTATGCTTTTAGAAAACGGTTTAGCAAAATCTCTTTGGGCTGAAGCAGTGAACACGACAAACTACATTTTAAACCGGTGTTTAATCCGTCCTATTTTAAAGAAAACTCCCTATGAACTTTTTCATGGAAGAAAGCCCACTGTTTCTTATTTCAAACCCTTTGGATGTAAATGTTTTGTTCACAACAATGGCAAAGACAATTTGGGAAAATTTGATGCTCGTAGCGATGAAGGTATCTTTCTTGGTTATTCCTTGCATAGCAAAGCATACCGAATTTTTAATAAACGCACTAGTATGGTAGAAGAAAGCATTCATGTTATCTTTGATGAAAGCAATGATGGTGCGTTGAGTGATAGCTTTGCAGATCTAAATCTCAATCAACATGAGGAACAGGGATCCGATATTGAAGAAGAAATGAAGAAAACACCACATTGGAATATGCAGGAGCCAATACTAGATACATCCGAATTAGCTCAAGACCTTGACATACAGGTTCACGACCTTGAACAACGGTTTCAAGACCTTGACTTGGGAAATACAGAATCTGCAGCACCTGTTGAACCTGAAAGTCAAAGCCTTGGAGAAACATCCACATCACAAGAGCCTAAGCGACGAAGTTTCAAACACGCTGCATCTTATCCAGTTGAAAACATCATATCAGATCCAAATTCCGGTATCCAAACTCGTTCCAAATTAAGAAATTTGTGTGCCTTTTATGCATTTGTGTCTCTTGTAGAACCAAAATCACCTACCGAAGCACTTCAAGATCCGGATTGGATTATAGCAATGCAAAGCGAACTTAATGAGTTTGAAAGGAATAAAGTTTGGACGCTCACTCCAAGGCCCAAGCATCAATCCGTCATCGGTACTAGATGGGTCTTTCGGAATAAATTGGACGAAGATGGAAAGATTACTCGCAACAAGGCTAGACTCGTGGCTCAAGGGTATAATCAAGAAGAAGGTATTGACTACGAGGAGACTTTCGCTCCCGTAGCAAGGTTAGAGGCTATTCGTATCTTACTTGCATTTGCATCATACACGGGTATTAAACTTTTTCAAATGGATGTTAAAAGCTCCTTTTTAAATGGTATTTAGGAAGAGGAAGTATATGTTGCACAACCTCCTGGTTTTGAAAACGATGAATTTCCAAATCATGTCTTTAAATTAGATAAGGCATTTTATGGTCTCAAACAAGCTCCTAGGGCATGGTATGAGAGATTATCAAAATATCTTCTTGAAAATGGTTTTAAACGCGGTTTAATTGACAAAACTCTTTTCATCAAAACTCGAGGTAAGGATTTATTAGTTGTACAAATTTATGTTGATGACATTTTATTTGGTGCTACTAATGATTCTCTTTGCAAGGATTTTTCGGATATCATGTGTAGAGAATTTGAGATGAGCCTTATGGGAGAATTAATTTTCTTTTTCGGACTACAAGTTCATCAATCAAAGAAAGGTATATTCTTGAATCAAGGTAAATATACTAGAGATCTCCTCAAGAAATACAAGATGGATCAATCAAAGGTTGCCAAAACTCCCATGAGTTCGACATTGTCGTTGGATCAAGACAAAACTGGTAAGAATGTGAACCAAAAGGAATATCGAGGTATAATTGGTTCACTCCTTTATCTCACGGCAAGTAGACCCGATATTATGTTTAGTGTATGTATGTGTGCAAGATTTTAGGCTGATCCAAGGGAATCGCATCTCATCGCGGTTAAAAGGATTTTTCGCTATTTAAATGGAACTCAAGACCTTGGGCTTTGGTATCCAAAGCGAGGAAATTTTAATCTAACTGGTTATTCAGATGCAGATTTTGCAGGTTATAAAGTTGATAGAAAAAGTACATCTGGGTGTTGTCAACTATTGGGGTCTTCTCTAATTAGTTGGCACTCAAAGAAGCAAAATTTTGTGGCTCTCTCAACTGCTGAGGCCGAATATATAGCTGCTAGAGCGTGTTGTTCACAAGTTTTATGGATTGCTCAACAGCTACGAGATCTTGGCTTCGACTTAAAAGGTATTCCAATTAAATGCGATAATACTAGTGCTATATCTATTACTAAAAATCTTGTGCAACACTCTCGTACGAAACACATTGATGTGAGACATCATTTTATTCGGGATCATGTCGAAAAAGGTGACGTATCTATATCCTTTATCTCTACTGATTTACAACTTACTGATATTTTTACTAAACCATTACCTGAGGATAGATTTAATTTTATTAGATTAGAGCTTGGTATGTTGTTTAAGGATGCATTCGTTTAGGGGGAGCATAAACGAATTGACTTTCAAGGTCTAGGAAATAGATTTCAAGACCTTGACTGTTCATATCGTATACAGAAAAGATTGGATCAAATTTTCCGGCTTTTATTTTTATAAATATCGGCCAGAAAATTTTGTTTTTAAATTTCAAAAACTTTCTGTTAACCTTTTATTATTATTTTTTTTTGGAAATTCTTTTAAGGGATTTGATTTTCTGTTCAAATTTTTTTTTAAAAAAAATTGGTTCCGAAATTTTTAAAATTTTAAAATTCTGTTTAGATTGGTTTTGTTTAAATGTTAAATTTTAAATTTTAATAAAAGGCTGAAATTTATTTATGGATAAACTCTCAAGATTTTTACCTCTTTCCGAGATACTCTCACCTAATTATGATTTACCCTCCTTGGAAAGATCTCACCCACTCTTTTTAACCCCCTCCTCTCTCTCTCTCTCCCTTCACTCACGCTAGACCTGAGCATGGGCCGGGCCGGGCGGGCTTGGGCCGGGCCTCCACCTATTTTGCGGCCCAGTGTACCGGGCCGGGCTTGGGCCAGGCCCGGTTTTTGGGCCTGTTACCTTGCCCAAGCCCGCCCTTGTAGGCAGGCCGGGCTGCCCACCGGACTTAGCGGGCTTTTTCACCTAAATATTAAAATCCAATACAAATACTAAGTTCACAACATAATATTAAAACGTTATCGTTTATATAACACAACCCACAACATTAAATTCTGAAAATAACAAAGCAAACAATGGATCAACAAAAAAAATTCTGAAAATAACAGATTACAACCCACAACAGTAAATTCTGAAAATAACAAAGCAAGCCATGGATCAACAAAAAAAAATATGAAAATAACAGTACATTTAGCCTATGGGTTCGTATGGGACGGGGTTAATAAACTTACTAAAATTATAAACAGGGTAATAATTTATAAACTGTTGGTAAAAGTAGTTAAAGATTTATGAAAAAATATAAACTCCGTATGGGGCGAAAAACAGTTTATTTGTAAAAAGTGGAGTTTATTTGGTTTTTATTAGGGGTATTGTGGTACTTTCAAACCAAATAAGATAAAAGAGAAGGGGTAAAATAGTAATTATGGAATATAAACCTCAAAATAAGCTTCAATCGGAAGCTTATTTATAAACCCTTTTTTTAACTGACTAAAGCTTATTTGTTGTTCCCATACACCATTTAAACCCGTTTATTTTTTTAACAGCTAATAATTTCACGTTTTTTAGCTTGCTTATATGCAAGCCATACACACCCTATATGTCATGATATATCAGAATTTTTTTACACAATACATTTAGCCTATATGATAAATTATATAGCCTATTATTTTACTGATTTGGCCCACTGGCCACTGTCCACTGTCGACAAAAATAAAATAAAATTATATAGCCTATTATTTTACACAGTACATTTAGCCTATATGATATATCATACATACATTCATACGGAGTATATATAATATATATAGGATTATAAATAAATAAATATATATATAATATTAATATATACCGGGCGGGCCTAGTGGCCCGCTTGGGCTTCACGCTCTGCCCAAGCCCGCCCGGTGGGCCTACCGGGCCGGACCTGTCGGCCCGCTTGGGCTTATTGTTCTACCCAAGCCCGCATTTTTTACCGGGCGGGCTGGGCGGGCCGGGCGGGTTAGCCCACGTCTGCTCAGGTCTAACTCACGCCAACTCCTCTGCAACACACAGTGGTCTCTCCCTCTCTCCTTTTAACTCTTCCCAAGAACTTTCATCTTCACCAACAATGGCTCCCATCACTTCTATTGGAAATCCGGGCAAGAACAAGCGCCCAATCTCTCGGAAAGGGAAGGAGCTCGCTACCGACGACGATACTGTTGACCTTCGCTCCTCCCCGGACTCCTCCGCCTCTCCTCCCAGGACTGCAGCGACGCCGCCCAATGCTCCATCTCTGCCCGTTCACTGGTTCCGCAACTATGAGATCCATGGTAAGTGGCTTGATTTCTTTAGTTCTCAGAAACTTTGCCTGTGTGACTCCATCGATCCGGCCTTTTTAGAGTCTCTCAACCTACCCTGTGTCTCCAAACTCAAAACCTCTGGCATTTGGCCTCTGTTGAACCTCGGTGAAGTGCATTTCCCTCGTCTCACCCGACTATTTTTCATTAACCTTCACTACTCGAGAGATCGGGGCCACCAGATTCTCCAAACTAGCGTATGCAACAAGTTGATTCAACTAAAACCAGATACCATTGCTGACATTTTTGGGCTTTCTAAGGCCGTGTCCACTGATGGTCATCCTTCCAAAGCTGAAAGCATATCCTTGGCTAAGAGCAGTCTATTTCTTCCTGGTGTCACAGTTCCTAAACACCGTCAAGCTACACACACTGTCCTCAAGCTCGAAGCCAAAGTTGTCTTTACTGTTCTGGCAAGATGTATTTTCCCGCGCTCAAACTCCCGAGAGTTGATCACCGATCAGCTTCTTTATCTTGTCCATTTAGTGTTATCCGGCTATGTGCTCGATGTTCCCAATCTAATTCTCGACCACATGAAACACTCTATCTCATCTTCCCGTGATGTTCCGCTCCCTTACGGAAATCTGTTGCCCCATATTTTCACCCATTTTCGTCTTAACACCTCCCTTGAGGAAAAGGCGTCACACACAGGCAAGGTTGATGTGAATTGCTTCAAGCGAATTGGGATCCTCAAGGTTAATGATGCATGGAAATTGAAGTCGGACATGAGTCGCGCTGAACTCGTCCCTGCTGGTGTTCCAAGAGCTGTGTCAACTGCTTATCATTCATCTTCAATCGAAGACCGATTTGAGGAACTCGAGTATGGCTTTGATGCTCTGAGACGGGACGTCATTGATTTCCAGGATGAGATCTCCGACAAAATGGATGCTTCACACGAGCTTGTTGCTATGATCAACGCCAAGATAAACAGCATGTTCCATCTTAATGCTCTGACTTTCACGTGCGCCGGAAATATCCTTCCCCTTGCCGAAAATGCTGCAAATCTGTGCCGCTCTAAGACTTCAAACGTGATCTTTCAGTGTGAGCAGTCAGTCCGAGGAAAGGAAGTTCTCCGTCCTGCTGTTCCTGAGCCCGCGATTGTTACAGTGGAAGCTTATGATGTCATCAAGCGGTATCGCAAGTCGGCACCGCAAGAGCGTATCGTCGATGAAATTAAGAAGGCACAAATGATGAATCAGGCTCAGAAACGCTACAAGGACAAGGCTGAAGCGGATGTTGCCGCCAAGAAACGCAAGAAGAAGTGTGGCGACGATAGCTATGGGGAATGGCGTGAGGAGTAACTGTCTGCTGGTTTTCAATCCTTCAATTTCTGAATTTCCTTTTGCTGAACTTGGTATTTTGGGTTTCTTTTGCTGAAATTGGTCTTGGACCTATTTTTATCTCCCTTGTCGAAAGACAAAAGGGGGAGATTATGCTTAGGTTTGCTTATGTTTTGCTTATTAGGTACTGCATATGTTTTTGAATTTCAAATGATTTTAAAACTATGATCCAACATAGTTATATTATGCTCAGTTATGCTCAGTTTATTTATAATTGTCCGAATTGTGCTTTGCTTGACTAATCTGCAGGAATCTATAATCCAATATGTTTTTGTCTTTCATCAAGGGGGAAATTGATGGCTCCCTTACTTTCCCTTGATGAAAAACATATGCTATAGTACTGATTTAATTTATGCAGGATTGATAAAAGACAAAAGGATAAGGTATTATGGCTTATACATATTGGATATATATTTTATCTTGTAGGTTAATATTATTTTCGGACTAATATATGTTAGGTTAGAATTGTTACAATCTATCCTTATATATATGTATTTGTTTCGAGTACAGTAAGTCAATTCCATTCATATATGCTTAGAATTAACTTAGCCTTTGTAGGTCTTTCATATATATATATATATATATGATATATATGTTCGGTTACATCTGGTTAGTCTATCCATATTCAGAATTGGTGAAGATGTGTTTTTATATATATATTTGGATTAATGATTTTTATTTGGTTAAATATTATTTCACACCTTTAATAGATTTTATGGTTAAATATATACTGGATAGTGTTTCTAGAATGTGCACAGGATATTCTTCCTCCTAGTATATCTCGCCAGCCAATACAGCAAAGAAGAGATCAGATTTAAATTGAAGAAAATTGTGGAGCTGTCCTCCTAGAATCTCTCGGCTAGTACAGCAAAGGAGATCTCGGTTCTAATTCAAATTGAAGAGAAGAATAAGGAGCTGTACAATTAACGTACAACAAGTATCTCGGCCAGAAATTTTGAATTCAAATGATAAGAAGTTTTCGGCAACAGCTCTTCCAATTCAACGGTTCAAATTCTGTTCCAACTTATCAGGATTTGGAGAGAAAGAAATCAGCAATCTGTTGAAGCTCTTAATTATAAAAGCAGAAGAAGAAGATCGTTGAAATTACCTTCGGCCAAGCTTTCATCGCGCACCAAAGAGCTCTCGAATTTACAGACGCTACTGCTGATTTCATTCGCTTTCTTTCTCTCTACTTTGTATTCAATTTATTATCTTTTGAGAGTTAGGAAGTTGTGAGCTTTATAGTTTAATTCAATTCCTTTTATACCAAGAGTATCTCATACTCAAACGTATCACACTTCGGTGTGACGAAGGGGACTTTTATTTCTCGATATCTTGGGTTGTCTAGATAGAAGCGAGGTAGGCTTCATGATTAGAAGAGAGGCACTTCTTCTAGGTTGTATCTAGGACTCATAAGGACAGAGGAATAAAAGTTGTTGAATCCTACGGGTTGGATAACCCTAGGCGGGGACGTAGGCTGGTTAAGAGCCGAACCTCGTAAACAAGTCCTGTGTTATTTATTTCTTTATCAGTTTTTCTTACGTCTGATTAATTTGCAGAACTGTCAAGGCACGAAAAATACGTTCAAGATTTTGAGACTGAGTTCAAGGCCTTGAAACCCATTATCCAGCCCTTGAAGTTGCTTGCTAATTACAAATTTGCGAAAAGCGTCAATACTCTATTCACCCCCCTCTAGAGTATTTGTCTCTTACTGTTAATTACTTTACGTACTCAATTCTTCAGACTTGTTAATAGCAACTCTGATCAACATAAAATAAGAGATTGAATGACTCGATCTCTAGGTTTGAATGTTTAATCTTAGCCATTTGCTGCATTATTAGTGTAGTATGCAGATGTGTGTATGTGCGTTTGTAGTTTCTGGTATGAGTTGAAGGTGATCATTTTATTTGAAATGATAACAGATGCAATCAGCAACCCATACGGATATGGGAGCAATTGTTTAATGGTATTTGTTAGACAGTTGTTAAGCTGCAGTTTCCATAAAAATAATTTTTATATATTATATTTAATAGAAGAGTGGTTTAGGTATCCATTACATATTAATTAATTGCTGGAGAGTGGTTTATGTCATACTGGGATTATAATTCTAATAATTTGTTCTCTTAGTAATTAATTCTTTGGGATTGTGTCTTCGGCTCTAGAATGAATCATACTAATAATTTGTTCTCTTGTTTTATGTTTAGGAAAATTTAAAAAAATACCGGCTGTTTTTGTCGGATCGACCATCTGCGGTGGCTCTAGGACGTGCATTTGTTCCGGTAAAGGAACAAATATCAATTCTTCATGGCGTACCTTTGGACCACAATGCATTGAAGGTAACCGTCGATACTTTTTTGGATGAGGATCCAAAAGAGACCGTGCCAGTGCCATATCTAACAGATGAGGTTCCAGATTTATCACAAGCAATAGGACACATAATTGGATGGCCTAAGTCATTAATCGTATTCGAGTCGGAAAGGGTATTTAATTTAATTTATTTATTTAATAATACATAATAGTTAAATTTGTAACATTTATGAATTATGACTTATGTTTATGTATATATTTAAGCATTTGGTACAGAAATCATTGAGGAAAAAAGTACTTAGTCCTAAGCCACTTGTTGTGGATAGCCGTTCTTCGGTACAAGTGCAAACAATCTCTAAATTGAAACGGATGGTAGAAACTGACCTTGGAAATTTTTATGTTGAACTTGCAATCCCAAAGGGGTACTACAATACACTCACACAATAACTATAGAGAAAGAACACTTTAATGCATGGTTGAAACGTCGTGAGCTAGAGTCAGAACAAATCAGCATGTATATCAAGTAAGCATTTGCACTTTTGGTAAGTTTTTTATTATTAGCTTTTCTCTAAATTTACTTACGAAATTGAGCATTTATGTTTAGGTACTTGTACGATAAGTATAAGCCGACTTTGCACAAGTTTATTTGCCCTCAACGTGTTGCTTACTATGCTAAAACTCACGCTGATCCAACAAAGGATGGAAGAACTAGGATAATGGCCAACGCCATTAATGACCAAACATCAAAGGGGTGTTTATGGATTGTTCCATATCATAAAAGGTTGGTACTATGATTTGTTATATTATTTTCAAACTTACATAACTTTTTATAGATATTTTCAAATATTTTTTTTCCAATGTAGAAATCATTGGATGCTAGCCGTCATCAATCCGGAATCGGATACAGTTTATTGGCTAGATCCATTGAGAAATCCGGTGGAAGAAGATTTCAAACTGTTGTGTGAAGCGTAAGTTTTTTTTCCCTAGTAACTCCATTTCAAATGCCAACACCCACAAATCTGAATAAATATAATTAATATGATGCATTTTGATTTATTTGTATGTATGTAGTGTGCTGAATTCTTATTGTGTTAAGACAATGAAAGCCCAATGCCCTCAAATACAATGGAGAGTAATCGAGGTAACTATTTTTATGCAAAAACATTTAAAAATAAATAAATTCAACATTATATTTAATGTTTTTCCTATTATGGAAGTGTTCAAAGCAAGAGGATAGCTTCTCATGTGGATTCTATATTTGTCGATTTATGCGTGACATAATGCGAGGAGGAGTTAAAGACATTCCACTTAAGGTATATCTAACCTTTCCAATATATATACTAATTCTATTTTTATAGAGTTTTAATTGTTTTCATGAACATTTTTTTTTTTGCTATTATATAGTATTTTTCACCTTCTCCATCATCTTTCAAAGAGAGTGATATATGTGAAGTAATTGAGGAATGTGTGGTATACCTTCAACCTCTTCTTGATTTGGAGTTAAAATATAGGTATGTAAACTTAATGGAATAAATAATATTAATTGGTTATATGTGTTATTTTGCTCATAATTAATTTTTGTGTCGATGCTTAGGTGAATATGGAGTTTTTGGCGGTCAGCACTGATTTTAAAGTCCTTTGGTGGAAATGTAAGTGAGATATTGCCATATATCTTAGAAGAACCTAGCTAGGCCGAAGAATATTTTTTGGATGGTTTTGAAAGATATTTTGTAATTTAGTTGGTTAACGTCTTCATTGTAGGTTGAATATAATGATATATAGTGTCAACTTTATTTTGGGTGGATCTTTTGTGATTAGTAATTGGTAAATTATGGATAATTGGATATGGATTTTGATCGAGGTTGTTATGGGTGAAAGGAGAACTAGTTGGGGTGCAAATATGAAGGGAACTAGTCTATTTTTGTTGGTGGCTCGTAGGATTACAGGTGCGTATGGAAAGAATGTAAAGGCCCAGATTTTTAAATAATAAATTTCAACAAATAAAATAAAATGGATTTAAGTCGAAAAAAAAATTAATAATAATAATTCGGATATTTTAAGGAAAACTCGTCTTTAAATTACTAAATCGAAATTGAAACTCTTAAAGCGAATTCCGGCCCAAATTTTTAACTGTGAAGGACAATTCTATCGTTTTGCCTCGAGATTTGAAATAAACGTTGGGATGTCGATATCTTCATAATTTTGAAGCGTTATTTTAATAGAGTCGGATTTTGGTTCGAGCGAACGGGTTTCAAGATATTTTATTCCGGGTATTCAAACCTTACCTTCGGGTCCACGATTTTGTCTTATTTCACCTATTCTTATCAATTCCAACTTATCTCAAGGTTGTATAATTGGGGCAAAATCTTATCACCTTGTTCTCAAAATGTACACTCTCTTTTGGGAAAAATGCCAAACACTATGCATCTCCCTTTGACCGATAGACAACAAGCAACACATCCCATTACCCATTGTATTCACTCGCCCCTCTGATTTTCATAGAAGGAGCTCTTCCCATTCTTTTTGTATTCACCCAGTGCTGTCTTTAATTATCCTTACACATCCCATCCTCTTCTCCCTTTCAACAAAGCTCAGCCCTTGAACCACTCTCTCTCGCCTCCTACAAACCGCCCCAAACACCTCCCTTTCTCGCTGTTGCCGCCACCACAGCAACGCACCAGCGGCCTCGACACCTCCCGAAGTCGCCAGCAGCCGTGGGAGCTCCTCTGTTCCGGCTTAAACGCCATCCGAGCTTCCGTCGACCACCGATGAGCCTCCGCTTCGTTCGAGAATGCCCGGGGCCGAGAATCGCACACCCAAGCCTCCGACAAAGCCCATCAGAACTTCGAAGAACCGCCAAGACCACCGTGGCTGCCGACGCTAGCCCCCGAGTCCCTCGTCGCCCTGTTTTTTATTCCAGCCTCGGTAAGCCTCGTCCCCATCTCTTTCACCTTCGAACCGAGCAAAGCTCTCACCTTTAATCTCCTCCGCCTCCCTAGGTGGATTCCGGCGAGAACAGCCTCCGTCGAAGCTCAGTTAAACCCCGACGAATTTCTTCTCCGGCGAAACTTCGAACCTCGGTGAGTTTCCTCTTTTCTTCTCCTCTCTTCCGTGTGCGCGTTTCATTATTGTATGGGTCTTGGTCAGGATTGGAATTCGATCAGATTGGGTCAGTCTTGGGTCGGAAACCATGGTCGCCGGCAAGGCCTTCCCTTCCCCTTCCTCCCCTCTCATTCTCGCGTTTCTTCCGTCGCTGAGCAGCTTCTATTCTATTGAATTGGGGAAGGTGGGTTCAGTGGACCGGTTTTACTTATGTTGTTTTATTGGACCAGTTCAGTGATTTTATTTAACTAAGGAAACCGATTTTGTTTTAAAGAAAATCAGATATCATGGAAATCGGGTTGGGTTTCCTCTAGGCTCGGATCCGGGTTGGGGAGTGTGAGATCGGGCTGTTGGGTTGAGTTGTTTTGGGTTGTTTCAAAGTTATTATTATATGTGTGTTTGTAGTTATGATATATGCATACGTACGTTATATCTATTAGTATGGTGTTAGATTATTATTATATTATTATTATTATTATTATTATTTTGGGATATACATAATCTAAAATTCTTCCTATTATAAAAATGTTTAAAGATATTATTATTTGATAAGTATTTTGTGGTGTTTTAATATATGATTTTGAAAATAAAAATGTCGGAATTATTTTAATGGTATGAAATTGTAAGTTGATTAAAGATTTAATATTTATAAAGGGGTTTTGGCCAGACATGATTTGAGAACTGTTTTGAATATGAGTTGATTTAAATTGGGATTTAAGAGTTTGGAAAATATGGTTGGCGCGATTTTATCGATGGGTTTTGATTGGAAATGAAATGATTTTGGTTGATGTTGATCATATCGGAAAGGTTTTGGAAAACGGTTTCACTATCGGTTGGTTTTGAGTATGTTGGGAACTTGGGTTTCGTATGTGTGAATATCGGTCTGGTAGCTTATGGAATTGACTTGATGATAGGTGTGTATTGCTTTTGGACTTGCATTGGGCCCTTGCTTGTATTATCCTGCTGTTCTGCATCTTCAGGTAAGTTCCCTAGGGGGCTTACTCAGGTTGGACATTCATGCCCGTTGTTGCATTTTATGTTAGGTGTTGCATATGCATAAAAGCATGCCATGTAGTATCCTGTTTAGGTTACACTAATTGAATGAGCATCTGCTTACTTATTGTGTTTGGAACAGAACAGCCGTTATCTGTGATAGTCCTAGAGTCTTTGCTAGGGTCATAGGGTAGCCCAGCCTCATCGGGTACCCTGAGTCAATCGAGTCATGAACTTCCTTATATTATGAGATGCCTGCGGGCTTTATTGTGGAGCGGGTTAGGCATGCGTGCCCCCCGATTATGATGGAATGCATTCACGAGCTGACTAGTCTCCGCCCTATCGGAAGGGGGTGGAGGTAGGAGAGGGATATGCCATTTGGCATTGTCTTAGGCCCTTTACAGTATTTCTGCACATTATTATACCTAGGAGCATGCTAGTGTGTTTGACTTTCGTACTGCATTAGAGCATCTTTATTAGGTATATCACATACTATGTGGCCTCAGCGAGGACTGCCGGTCCCGCATGAGTGGCTCGATCTGACTCCTTTCCCCGTTCTTTTTTTTAAGGTATTTTCTGCATATTCTGAGTGCTCAATGTCTATATGACGGGGTTTCCTTTTGGCGAATTGAAGAACATGACTAATTCTCTAACTTGGTATAAATGGTAATCATACGCTTACGTTTTGGTTTTGACCCGGCTCTGCCGTGACATTTTGTATCTTAATTTTGCTTCCGCTTTACTTTCGTTTGAATTGGATTTCGCGACATAGTCTTAGGACAGGTTAAGGGTACCTAACAGCCCTTCGAGGTTTTTAGGGTTTGAAATCCCTCTTTCTACTAATCTTAAAATGAGTTTGAAACCTCGACCCGTACCTGGATTGCAAGATCCGAACAAGAGGTTTTATCCCTTGAAACGTAACCCAGAAATCATAATTCTGGGCCGTTACAAAGATGGTATCAGAGCGAGGTTGTGCAATTCGGGTACATAAGGGTCGAGGGTATGTTTTGGAAAACTGCCCATGAATTTCAAATGATTTGAAAGTGTTTTAAAGGGGCAAAATGAAGTTAAGATGTCTAACCGAAATTGGACTAAGTAATGAACTCGATTTGTAATAAAAGATGAAAACCGACTAAACGGTGACACGGGTGGGTAGTAAAGGCGCTAGACCACCCCTATTGGGTGTAGTTGGGAACAGTAGGAAAATATCAGCTTGTTCTTTACAGATGGGTTAGGAGTCTCAAATGAGATCATTATGAGTGTTATTAACTGATTATGTGCTGAGTGCTTGCTATACTAGAGATCTGATGTGGTATGACTAACAATGAGTTGTGTATTGACTGATCTGTGCAAACGGGATAGCGGGAGTACCCCTACTTCTATATGGTCAACCCAGTTGTGTGTAATAGCCCCTTCTACTATGCTAAACCCTTTGCGATCTTATCGAGTCTTTCTCCCGGATGTCAGTATCTTTCATGGGAATCAGGTTGGTAAACACATTGTGTCGGAAAATCATGTATGGATATGAAGGTTGTCTGAGTGAGTATTGGTAGGTAGTTCTTGGTGTCATTTTGAGTCAAGAGTGAAGTGTTTCTGAGGCTATCCTTCTCAATCCTCATGACGATCAACCAGAGTGTCCTTGCCATAAAGAGTCGTACCAGAGTCACACGGGAAAGAGGGGTGATGAGTCGGTTGGGAAAAGTCAATGGTTGCCCTTAGGGATCTCTGTTCGGTTGTAATGATGACTCTCTCTGAATTGCATGACATGATCTTATAGCCTCCTACATATACCATGCGAATGACCGTTATTACAGACTGCTCATGTTATTACATATGTGATTGATTATATTGCTCAAGTCTCGTGTTGTGTCTTGCCTTCTATCATGACTGTATGTTGTTATATCATGTTTACTTAGCCTATTGATCGTATGATTGATTGGAAGGATGAACATTATGATGATAACCTACATGATCGTTATTTCCTCCTGGATTAGGTTCACGATAGTGTGATCAACTCCATTTTGTATGGATGCTTGTAGATGATTGCCTTAGCATGCTGGATGATGATGTGTCGATACTATTATTTCTTTTGTGACAAGAATCTATAGCATGCTCATCTGTTTTGTATTAGTCAAATTGACTGTTGATGATTTTGCAAGTTGATACTGTTGTGGGATTGCTTGCATTGAATGGAGAATATGTAGTATAATTGAGTCTTGATGAATGCATGTTATCCTAGTATGTGTTGGGTTGAGCTCATGTCCTTGTATTCTAGTCATATTGCCCATTATTGGACTTGTGTTAAACTTTTCTCATACTTCTATATCGTTGGAATGTGAGTGAGTGATCTCTTATGCGTCGTCATGATTAGTTGCATGCATGTATCGTACGTCATGATGAGCCTTTAGCATCATGTAGGACCCTTAGTTGTGACTTGTACGCATTTATATCATGCCGACATTACCGCTGGATTTCTCCCTTGAGTCAGGTCGCTGATAGTGTGATTCTTCCCTCTTCCTATCCTCTTAAGATGTTTTGCCATCCTGATTAGATTAATGTTGAACTTGATGATCGACTTGCTTCCCGTGATGGTTAATCCTAGCATGCTTACCTGTTATCGCTTGGTGGTATTTCTCCATTATTCTGTGCCATCTTCTCATGCTTGCATTAATGCATGACTAGACACCTCGCATGATCACACACTGCACTATATCATAATTTAACATACGCATGACACATGCATGTTAGAATGGACCTAGTCGAAGTATCTTGATTGTATTCATGTTCGATATGTGTTGTTAATATCCTATAGAGCTTATGATTTCTAAAATGACCCGCTCAATGGTGACTTGTCATGCTTGTTTATTACGTGAACATTCTTGTCCTGTAATATGATCATTATTGTACTACTTTATGTGCCTCAATGACTATTCCTTCCTAGCATTCTTAGAATCTATCACGGTGATGTTCTCTTTGTTACCTTGTAAGGATGCCTCATCCTTCCTGAACATTATGTTGAATTTATTTAAATCACTCTTGACTATGCCTATGTCTTATCGTGTATCGCTAGTACCATCACTAGGCCAAAAATCCCATTTTATCGCATTTCATATATCTCGGTTATGTTGCTTTCTGTCTTAAAAACTCATCTTACTCTTTTATATCTCGAGTTTGTAACTTATCCGGGATATATTATAGAGGAAAGACAACGTTCGGTAATACATAATACATCCCGGTTGCAAACCCGTCATATAAAAAGGGGTTATTTTAATATATTTTTATTTATCCCAAATTATTTATCCCTGCAACAACCAGTTTCTCGCTTCAACCCTACAACCACTGTTCCCCTGCCATTCTTACCCTCCTCTCTCTCAGATCCGTTTCCTCGACTCTCTACCCCAAATCAAAGATAGAGGCCAACACTTCTCCTCCCGACCCCGACACCGTTCGAACACCCATCGTCTATTGCTTCTCAGTGCCGGAGTTCCACCGTATTAAAGCCCAGGTGTTGCCTTCAATGATTCAAGTCCATCCATTGTTCGATTTTTCAAACCCTCAAGAGATTGTGGATCTAACTGATTCGAGGGGAACATCTCCGGTTTGTGTTAATTTCTAAAGTTTTATTTATTCTAGCCCTTTTCGATTTGAAGCATTGAAGCAACGTCAAAACAAATAGGAATTTTCAATCTAGGGTTTCGATTCTTCCATATATTGGTGCTTCAGATCTTGGGTTAGGTTTCTTTGTTCAGATCTAGGGTTTTCGATTTTGGTAAAGAATTTTGAGTCTAAGGTTTCACTTGATTTTGGAAAACCTTGTGACGCAACCTGGGTTAGTGGGCATAGCATATTAGCATGATACCTCCTGATGGTTAATAACCTAATGGGACATTGAGCTTTTTTCATGTATTTTCCAGCAGGGCCATGCCTAATTTAATTTAATATAATGCAACCTTTTAAGCTATTCCTTTACATCCTTTCTATAACATTTTACTCAACCTGATGTTCTTTTTACATTTAATTGTAAAAGCAGTATCTTTCTCCCTGTGGTTAATTTATACTTTTTGGACTGCTCTCCTCTTTCTGCCGTATTTTCCTTTGACAATCTAGACATATATCTCACCAAGAAGGTGAAGAAACACCATGAGGATGATGGCATCTTCTGTTCTTGCAGCCAGTCACCAGGTCTAATTCAGTGTGTAGTAGAGACTGTCATTGTTGGTGAGTTCCATCATCATGTTGTGGTTGGTTTCTCCTTTAACAAACTATTTAGATTCACTGAATTTTCTTCAGCATTTTCTGTTTGGTGTCACTTGGCCGGTAATGTCATAAGCCTTTTAGAACCATTTTCTTTATTTTTGATGGTTATTCACTTGTTTCTGGGTATGAAATTACAGAACTCTTTTTATTTAGTTTAATATCTCCATTTATTCTGCTTTTTATTTAGTCTAAAATTGATTGATCATAGCTTTTATTCCATAGCAACAGTGGGTAATATCTCCATTTATTAAGCTTACACCAACATAAATATCATTATTTTATAAGGGTTCTACATACTAAAGATTGACTGAAATAACTAACAATTATGAACAAGGATAAATGTTTGTACTAAATCTTCTTCAGGTGGTAATTTTACTTTTTCTTCAGCGCAGAAGTTCGGCCATTAATCCTCCTTGGAGTACTTTAAGCATCGTTTACCTGAGAGCTTATATGATTTTAGTTATCCCTTGTAGGTTTTGGTGTAAAATTCCACCAGTGCATCCCCTGATATGATTTTGCAGGAATTCGTTCATTGAAAGATCAAACAAAAGTTTGGGAGTAGAAATTGTTGGCCATGTACATGTAGAGATGTCCAAGACAGATGGGTGCGTGCCCTCTTGTAAGAATTTGTATGTGCATGTTCAGAGGAAAATCCATATTCTAGCTTTTAGTTTTGGTCATTGTTTGTCTATTGTTGGTGTCTAGGGTACTTTTACAGGTAAAACGGAAGAACATAACTACACAATCCTTGGATGTCGAATGCTCTTTTGAGAAGATTCCTGGAAGGAACGATTAGTTTATGTATGCAGGTTTGTTTTAAATACGATTTTTTTTTCTTGTCTGTTTTTCCTTCGGATTTAGGATTTTAGTTTGATTCTCTCTGTTTGTTGATTATTATTGAAATATATTGAATATTAGTATCCCTCTTGTTACTCAGTCAGGGTTTTGTTTCCTTTAGTTGAGTAGTTGCTGAAATTGGAATTTTCTGCCTCTTGGCTTTTTTTTGTTTGTAGCGGCCGATTAAGTATTAATCTATTTTTCTAAGATTGATCTAGTTTTGATGACTTACTATGTTTCTGCAGTGACTGATTTTGCTAACTTACTATGTTTCTCCAGTGTTTTTATTGTTTATTTAGTGGATGACTTATGTTACTGAATTGTGTACTGTTAATTTTCAAAGGCACATATTATAGGCGGACTACATGTATCCACTAGCCTTGTGAGTGTATTAGACTATGACAACCCTTTCTTAATCCCTTTTAATGAGTTCCAGGTAAAGTATTTCATTCAACTTATTTCAGATTAGGTTATTTTCAATCTAGTTCTCTTTTACTAAATTCATCTTAAATTTGGCTACATTCGACTAGATTTAGTTGATTGACAGTGAATTTAGTTTGATGTTGATGAATTACTTTTTTCTTTTCTCAACCTAAATTGGTAAAAATGGATTATGGGGGACGGGAATTATCCAATTTGATTTTTGTTATTTGTTCATTTTTGTACATATATGAGTGAGTCCATGCTATGACCCTCTTCTAACTTTGATTTTTATAACCATGTGATGTATTTCTTTCATTTTCCATAATGTGTGGTGGTTTATGGTGGTTATAATAACTTTACAATCTTACACATATAATTTTTGTTCAGTTTTGTAGTTATGTAGATACTGCTGCAGAGTTGTTGGGATTCTTGACAACGTCAATTTGGTCCTTCCGCAAATTACACACAGCAATCGATCAATGACCGTACACGACATCTTCAAATATGATCCCTTGTCGAAAGTGAGTGTAATTTAGACATCATTTTGTTATTTTAAACCTATTGGTAGTATAGAATTTAAGTGTTTCGAGCCTTGTTAGATAGAGTTTGAATTGACTCTTGAAATCATAAGATTTGTGTAAATTTGGCTTATTATGTGTGGTTAAATGTGAATGAGAATGATATTTATGTGCAAATAGACATAAGGGGCATTAGAGCTAGGCGACAAACCGCTGGTGATCGTGAAAAAAATACGTATTTTTTGTATTACTCGGTTTAAAGAACCGGTTCGGTTCTTTGAGCCGCTTTTTTTTTTGACAAAATATTAGTTTTATATCCCGGTTATATTAATAACCATGATATATAAATTGTTGAACGCATGCGCAATTGGACCATATATCACAGATGTGAGAGTATATATCACGGTTATAACCGTGATGTAAAAGCCAACTAGTGCGTACGCTACCATTTTATCACGGTTATTAACCGTGATATATACCCTTTTTTTATCCCGTTTCTGTAACCCTATTTTTTTTATCCCGCAACAAAATAAGATGGTTAAAAACCAGGATATATGACCAAACGGAACCGGGATAAAACAATGTTTTTGGCCTAGTGCATGTATTACTTATGCTTTTAAATGTATCTCGTCATATGATTACATGTCGTCCTCAACCTATTATATGATCCTTGTTGCTAGATGTGATAATTGTCATGCCGCTCTTATGTACCCTCATATGACGCTTACTTTGATTTTTGTGATGTACCTCGTCATGCTATATTTGGCCTCATCTGTTGCCATGCTCGTGCATTGTTCATATACATGATGTTTGTCATCCTCGTTGAGCCTTGCATGACCATTACTGGCTCCACATATCTTACTTGAAATTGCTAGATATATCTGCTTCCATGGAATAAAAGGCTATTAGCTTATCTCACATGCATCCGTGTAGAATTCGATTATGCCTTTTGGATTGAATATGCATGTCGTTCTCCTTGAAATAGGTACATGTTAGTGTGGATTATTGTGACTGATATGCTCCATGATGAATTCATTTTGCTCGTCACAATTGTAACCTAATAGACTTTCATAAGGGCGTCGTTGTATTCTCGGGTCGTAGTCTTGTCTCTAGTCTTGTCATCATAGCCTTGGTCCGTGTTTGGTTCCGAAAGGAACATTGAATGTCCGCCATTGTCACTCCTCTATCTCTGCTAACTTGAACTCTTACGCGATACATCGGACGAGCGGCCATATGGAAAAGGGAACGGGAAGTTAGATAGCGATAGAGCAGCGCAGTAGAAGCGTGGGCCTATAACCCACGGGCCTTAGGATCAACGATGTCGGCGGGACAAACATGTTTCGAGAATGGAGGTCACTGAGTAAGATATGACTTGCAAGAGAGAGTGTTCTCCGTTCGAATTACTAGCCCTTTTGAACTTGTTGACAATGATATTGCACTAACTTGGCGATGAGATTTACGTGTGATGTGCTGACTTGATGATGATTTTTGCTTGATTGCCTGTCGTCTATGATGATATGATGTGATGCCTTATAAATCTCAGGTACCATGATGTCTTGACGTGTTGCTACTCTAAGTTGCTAAGCATGATTTGAATGCATTTGACTGTAAAATGTGAACTACATATGCTAAGAGAACTGAATTGTATCTGATAAGGTTATAATGCAACATGCTAGCTTGACTTGATTTCGTTCATATATGATGTTGCAATGATTATTGAGCATGATGGTAAATTGAGGCTTGTTGAACCCATGCTGTTATGGTTATAAATGCTAGTTGATATGATGTAGACCTTATGTTTGATGATTTTCATAATTGCTTCTTCCTTAAACCTATGGGTGAGGTCATTTGGTAGCGTGGTTGGAGAGTGGTGAAAGAATTTTGGGGTGGTGATTGAGAAATTTTCTAGAGAAGGTGTCACTAACAGGGCATGATACTTGTGATACCTTGGGAAGTGGGGAAAGTGTAAGAAATGACCTTAAGAGAATTGAGGATATAGTGTGAGAGGGTGCTCGAGTGTGATGTTAGAGGTAGGAGTTGGATTCTTAGAGGTGGATGATGTGTGTGAGTGTTTGGTGGAATGAGGGCGAGATTGGGCATTGGGATGAATTGGGATTTCTTTAGGGAATTTTGTCTAAGTTAATGTTCGTGAGTCTAGAAGAGGATTGGTCTTGACTCGAGAGTGGAGATGTACGAGTGGGGGTTGTGTTTTATTTTGACTAGTATGATGTGCATATCTTCTTGATTATGTGATTTATTAAAATGTACTGACACGATGTTAGATAGAAACCAGGATGAACCTGATATAGACTGATATTACATGTTTTTTATGCAAATACTAAAATCTAATTGGTAGTGGCTAGTGTTATCATGGTATATTGAAACATTACTACCACGTTATGCGTTTTAGAAGCATGTTATGATGTGTTATATGAATCATGAGATAATGACATGTTGCTATGTGAAAACATGATATTATATTATGGGGTGATAAAGCATGATTTTATGTTATATGATCGTTAAGCATGATTATGAATATGTAAATGATGAATATGGCTGGGGCATGAATATGATTGGTTTATATATGAAATAATGGTGTCTGATGGCTAAATGATCGTTATATGGGGTTGTGACGAGTTAAGGTGGTGTCTTTTAGGGCATATTGACATTTTGATTATTTATATACTGCTTGATCTTTCTTTTTTCTGAATCTTAATAGCATGCCCTTGTTGTGTTGATATGTTAACGTGATGAATATGTTCTACTTGTGTTGCGATATCGATATGCGATTGTGAGATTTGATGTCTGCTGACGTACTAACCCCATAACACCTAACCCGTTGATTTTTGGACATGTGTGCTTAGGTGATGAGTGATGAACATTTGATTATTCACTTGTGATGCCTTCAGTATGATATAGATATACCTTATGATTCTTAGTATGTTGAGGCCTGTTGTTTCTTTGGTACTTGTTGAATTGTGAATGATGTTGCATGATCAGGAAACTAGGAAGAGAATATGGGATTAGCCCTTAGAGGTGGATGATTCTGTTGTGAGCTGAATCTGCCATGTTTTACAGTAACTTTTATATCGATTTCTGTATACATTACATGCATTTGGGCTAAGATAGTACAGAATCTATGTAGTTTATGTTCATTTGCCAAATTATGGAATCTACACCAATTTCTGTTTAAATCGCAGAAATCGAGGCGTTTTATAGCAATTCTACAGAAGGTCGGAAAAGCTCCGAAAACCACTACAGAAGTCCAAGGTCAAAGCAGCGGAACAAGTCTACGAGCCAAGGCAACTCGACCTCGAGTAGGCCTACTCGACCTCGACAAGCCATGTCCGAGCAACCTTGTCGACAGAGCCTGATCGAGAGAGCCAGACCACCCAGCTCCGGGACTCTACTCGATCTCGACGAAGCCCTGGTCGAGATCGACAAAGCCCAAAGTCATGCTAGGAGTCGACGAGGAGAGCTGCCCGAGAAGCCGAGGACAAAGCCGAGGACGACCAAGAGCACTCGCTGCCAGCGACTCGACTCGCTGCAGCGGACCGTTCGCTGCCGCGGAAGAGGCAATTCGCTGCCAGCGGATGAAGCAACTCGCGGGAGCGGAAAGGAAGGGGCACCACCTAACTCGACCTCGAGGAGCCTTTGTCGAGGTCGACGAGCGTCTGAGTCCTTGTCCGAGCCTTGCCGAGCAGACCAACCCGAGGAAGCCTACTCGACCAAGCCATCCTACTCGAAGTCGACGAGCCTTACTCGAGGTCGACTAGAGCCGTGTCCAGCAGCTTCTCGACGAGACTTGTCCGAGTAGAATTGGAGTTACTTGGGCGCGAAGGCGGAAGATTCTATCCAAATCCATCGAAGATCTATCCGAATACATCAAGTTCTATCCAAAGAGACAAGATCTATCAACAACATGAAGACCTACCATAATTAGTTTTATCTTTCCTTTTAGATTTATTTCCATAAAACAATTTATTTATCTTTAAGGCTTTTATATATAATTTTAGATATAATTTTAGATAGAGATAGATATCTTCTTTCCTAGAATAGCTAGGGAAGGAAGCCTATAAATAAAGCCCATGGGGCTCAGTTTTAAAAAAATAATTCAATTTCAGAGACAATTAGTTAGTTCCACAAAGAAGTTTAGGAGTTCTAAAGTTTTTAGGGTTTTGGCTTTCTGCGAAAGTTGATTGCCGGGATTGTAAAGGCTTTTGAATTTAGTTTTAATGCAAGTTATTTCTTTTTATTCAATGTCTGCGATTGCGATGAGGCGTGAGTAGTCCACCCACTTCTGGGGCTGGGGTGAGCCCGACGGTGGCCATGTGAGGCGATGCGATAAAGGTCAGATCTTTTTGTGCGATTCATCTTCTATCCCTATGAGCATGATTCTTTTGCGAGAGTTGAAGGTGATCCTTGTTTGTGTTATTGAAGCGAAAGTGATCTTAATGCAACTTGGGTTAATTATGTGAAAAAGGGTTAGTAACAATTAGGGTTTATGCGAAAGCCTCTATATGCCTATTTGTTAATGACGAAAGTTATTTGATGGAAAGCATGATCTTTTATGCCTTTATGTGTTACTTTGCATGGTTATCGTTGTGGTGTTGAAACCCTGGCCTTGGAGGTCTTTTAATATATATTGAAGTTTATTTCTGTCGAAATTCTGAATTCTGTCGAAAATCTGCAAGTTTGTGTTTTCTGTTTCTTGTCGAGGTCGAGGAGGGGTTGTCTTAGTCGAGTTGATTTGCTTCTGTTTCTTGTCGAGTTGAAGTTTATGTCTTTACCACTTCTTGTCGATCTCGAGTACCTTCTCGTCGAGATCGAGTACCTTTTGTCTGTCGAGTTGCTTTGTTTTCAATTTTGAGTTACTGTTGTCGACTACCTTTGTCGATCTAGAGGACAGCTTACTCGAGATCGAGTAGCTTCTGTGTCCTCGTTTTATTTGCTGTTTCGCGTTGTCTTTTCTTGTTTTACTTGTTCTTTGCTTTTGTTTTTTAGTTACCCTTGCCGGGTTATTTGTTTCTTTCTTTCTGTTTCTGCGATTCTGTCTGTTCTGCTCTGCTGCTTTTGTGAGAATTTACAGCTACCTGGGAACTGCTGACGTGCTTCCTCGTGGATTCGATCCTGACTTTTCTCTTACTACAACGGGAGGAAGTCCTGTATTATTTGCTGAGACAGGGAAGTCAGTCTGATCTTTATTTCATATTTATTTCAATACTCGATTTACTCCTGCAACAACAGATTCCACCTCCGAGCTTCTGAATTTGATTGATTTTTATGCGGGAAACTGATTTGGTTTTGGAGGATTTTGACGAAATTTGATCGAAAGGATTTTACTTGTTTTGGTGTAAAGATGCTTGGTTAAACGCCTTATTTGAAGATTTTGAGCGGTTTGAAAAGGAATTACTTGGAATTTTCAATAATAAACGTTACCGAGAGTTTCAATGATTTCGAAGCCAATCTTTTTCAATTGCGGAATCCCCTTTAAAACTTTTCAAACCCGGGCAACTCTATGATACTTCACGAAGTGGATACAAGCATTTTATGAGGGCGCTTGTAGGTTGCTTGCTAAGACCTAGTGATGACATTATAGAACTTTTAGAGTTGTGGTACTTCCGAAAAGTCGAAGCGAGGATGTGATAGGGGCGCTTATTGCATACTTGTCAAGGCCAATTGGAGATATCACGATCGTGACTAGGATGTTGTGAAAATCCCGGAAGACGCAGCCGAGATGATTACAAGATCCTTGGCCATGGTCCTCGGACTCATCAATTTCAAACTTCATCTCCTACTTTATTTTGGTTTTAGTCTCGGGGACGAGACATGTTTTTAGAGGTGGATGATGTAAAGGCCCGGATTTTTAAATAATAAATTTCAACAAATAAAATAAAATGGATTTAAGTCGAAAAAAAAAATAATAATAATAATTCGGATATTTTAAGGAAAACTCGTCTTTAAATTACTAAATCGAAATTGAAACTCTTAAAGCGAATTCCGGCCCAAATTTTTAACTGTGAAGGATAATTCTATCGTTTTGCCTCGAGATTTGAAATAAACGTTGGGATGTCGATATCTTCATAATTTTGAAGCGTTATTTTAATAGAGTCGGATTTTGGTTCGAGCGAACGGGTTTCAAGATATTTTATTCCGGGTATTCAAACCTTACCTTCGGGTCCACGATTTTGTCTTATTTCACCTATTCTTATCAATTCCAACTTATCTCAAGGTTGTGTAATTGGGGCAAAATCTTATCACATTGTTCTCAAAATGTACACTCTCTTTTGGGCAAAATGCCAAACACTCTGCATCTCCCTTTGACCGATAGACAACAAGCAACACATCCCATTACCCATTGTATTCACTCGCCCCTCTGATTTTCATAGAAGGAGCTCTTCCCTTTCTTTTTGTATTCACCTAGTGCTGTCTTTAATTATCCTTACACATCCCATCCTCTCCTCTCTTTCAACAAAGCTCAGCCCTTGAACCACTCTCTCTCGCCTCCTACAAACCGCCCCAAACACCTCCCTTTCCCGTTGTTGCCGCCACCACACCTCCTCCTCCTCCCGCCTGAACAGCGCCACCACTCAATCTCTTCACCATCTTCACCCCAGCAACGCACTAGCGGCCTCGACACCTCCCGAAGTCGCCAGCAGCCGTGGGAGCTCCTCTGTTACAGCTTAAACGCCATCCGAGCTTCCGGCGACCACCGACAAGCCTCCGCTTCGTTGGAGAACGCCCGGGCCGAGAATCGCACACCCAAGCCTCCGACAAAGCCCATCAGAACTTCGAAGAACCGCCAGGACCACTGTGGCCGCCGACGCCAGCCCCCAAGTCCCTCGTCGCCCTGTTTTTTATTCCGGCCTCGGTAAGCCTCGTCCCCATCTCTTTCACCTTCGAACCGAGCAAAGCTCTCACCTTTAATCTCCTCTGCCTCCCTAGGTGGATTCCGGCGAGAACATCCTCCGTCGAAGCTCAGTTAAACCCCGACGAATTTCTTCTCCGGCGAAACTTCGAACCTCGGTGAGTTTCCTCTTTTCTTCTCCTCTCTTTCGTGTGCGCGTATCATTATTGTATGGGTCTTGGTCGGGATTGGAATTCGATCAGATTGGGTCAGTCTTGGGTCGGAAACCATGGTCGCCGGCAAGGCCTTCCCTTCCCCTTCCTCCCCTCTCCTTCTCGCGTTTCTTCCGTCGCTGAGCAGCTTCTGTTCTATTGAATTGGGGAAGGTGGGTTCAGTGGACCGGTTTTACTTATGTTGTTTTATTGGACTGGTTCAGTGATTTTATTTAACTAAGGAAACCGGTTTTGTTTTAAAGAAAATCAGATTTCATGGAAATCGGGTTGGGCTTCCTCTGGGCTCGGATCCGGGTTGGGGAGTGTGATATCGGGTTGTTGGGCTGAGTTGTTTTGGGTTGTTTCAAAGTTATTATTATATGTGTGTTTGTAGTTATGATATATGCATACGTACGTTATATCTATTAGTATGGTGTTAGATTATTATTAATATTATATTATTATTATTATTATTTTGGGATATACATAATCTGAAATTCTTCCTATTATAAAAATGTTTAAAGATAGTATTATTTGATAAGTATTTTGTGGTGTTTTAATATATGATTTTGAAAATAAAAATGCCGGAATTATTTTAATGGTATGAAATTGTAAGTTGATTAAAGATTTAATATTTATAAAGGGGTTTTGGCTAGACATGATTTGAGAATTGTTTTGAATATGAGTTGATTTAAATTGGGATTTAAGAGTTTGGAAAATATGGTTGGGACGATTTTATCGATGGGTTTTGATTGGAAATGAAATGATTTTGGTTGATGTTGATCATATCGGAAAGGTTTTGGAAAACGGTTTCACTATCGGTTGGTTTTGAGTATGTTGGGAACTTGGGTTTCGTATGTGTGAATATCGGTCTAGTAGCTTATGGAATTGACTTGATGATAGGTGTGTATTGCTTTTGGACTTGCATTGGGCCCTTGCTTGTATTATCCTGCTGTTCTGCATATTCAGGTAAGTTCCCAAGGGGGCTTACTCAGGTTGGACATTCATGCATGTTGTTGCATTTTATGTTAGGTGTTGCATATGCATAAAAGCATGCCATGTAGTATCCTGTTTAGGTTGCACTAATTGAATGAGCATCTGCTTACTTATTGCGTTTGGAACAGAACGGTCGTTATCTGTGATAGTCCTAGAGTCTTTGCTAGGGTCATAGGGTAGCCCAGCCTCATCGGGTACCCTGAGTCAATCGAGTCATGAACTTCCTTATATTATGAGATGCATGCGGGCTTTATTGTGGAGCGGGTTAGGCATGCGTGCCCCCCGATTATGATGGAATGCATTCACGAGCTGGCCAGTCGCCGCCCTATCGGAAGGGGGTGGAGGTAGGAGAGGGATATGCCATTTGGCATTGTCTTGGGCCCTTTACAGTATTTCTGCACATTATTATACCTAGGAGCATGCTAGTGTGTTTGACTTTCGTACTGCATTAGAGCATCTTTATTAGGTATAGCACATACTATGTGGCCTCAGCGAGGACTGCCGGTCCCGCATGAGTGGCTCGATCTGACTCCTTTACCCATTCTTTTTTTAAGGTATTTTCTGCAGATTCTGAGTGCTCGATGTCTATATGACGGGGTTTCCTTTTGGAGAATTGAAGAACATGACTAATTCTCTAACTTGGTATAAATGGTAATCATACGCTTACGTTTTGGTTTTGACCCGGCTCTGCCGTGACATTTTGTATCTTAATTTTGCTTCCGCTTTACTTTTGGTTGAATTGGATTTCGCGACATAGTCTTAGGACAGGTTAAGGGTACCTAACAGCCCTTCGAGGTTTTTAGGGTTTGAAATCCCTCTTTCTACTAATCTTAAAATGAGTTTGAAACCTCGACCCGTACCTGGATTGCAAGATCCGAACAAGGGGTTTTATCCCTTGAAACGTAACCCAGAAATCATAATTCTGGGCCGTTACAAAGAAAACATACAGAATATTTAAAAAAAAAAATGAAGTTAATACCGGTTTTTTATGTAACCGGTATTAATATATTTTCCCACAAATTAATACCGGTTTTATGAAAAAATCGGTAACCGAGAAATTTTAATACCGGTTACCAAAAAAGAGGTTTTAACGAGTTAATACCGCCGCCGTTAATACCGCCCCAATAACCGGTATCTGCTTCATAAAAAAACCGGTATTAACCGGCTGTTTTGTACTAGTGGACTTACGAGTTATGTGTGTAACTATATGAGATTAGTCCATAGGAGACATGAAAGAGGGCTATAAATACATTTCTTATTATTTTTTTAGTTCTTTTTTTTTTCTTATTATAATGAATCTAATTTAAAGATTATGCATTACTATATTAGAACTTTTTCTTTCATTTTTTCTTCAACATAACAGCAAATTTACTTTCTATGAGTAATTTACCCAAGTTCATTCATCTTCATACAGAGCAATAGTTATTCTGTCTAGTGAAATCTATTTTAACAGAAATATGAAATAGAAATATGTTTTTACATGGAAAACAGATTTTTATAAATAGAAATCTGTTTTTACAGAAATCTGTTTTGACATAGAAAACAGATTTTTATGAATAGAAATCTGTTTTGCAGAAATTTGTTACTGAAGTTAATTTCTGTCTCTGAAAGTATATTGGATTCGAAAAGTTGTTTTCTATCAAAACAGATTTTTGTAATTGATACAGGGTGGTAATTGTACATCTGTTTTATAACATGCATCTTGCATTTTGAGAAATCTGTTTTGAGAAATCTGTTTTTACATAAAACAGACTTTTATAATATGCATCTTGCATTTTTAGAATCTTGCATTCACCTATTGTAACAGACTTTCATAGAAAACAGCTTGTGCTCAAAATTTCTTGCATTCCTTTTACAGAATGACAAAATTATGATTGCAACATTTGCCTTGCACAACTACATTCGAAGGTACTCTAATGGAGTTTCCAAGGAAGAGAAAGATGGTGGCTCCGACAATGAAGGCATTGATCATGAGCCACTCCCAACTTCGTCTTCAAACTTTGAAGAAGAAGAGTCTCATTCATTACAGGCGGTTCGAGATGAGATTGCTACTATGATATGGAATACATATTGATTGCTACTATGATATGTCTACTACCATTCTTAAACTTTATGTCTTGTTTTATGGTGATTCTTTTAGTGCACTTGTGGCTTAGTATGTGAAAATGAAATTGTTTTCTTGTTTATATATAGTTGTCAAGTACTTTCCTATATTACTGTCAAGGTGTTTTATGCTTTGCTAATATATATATGCCTCCTCATTTCGAGCTTGTTGGGCATGTATTTCTAGCTTAATGATTCACGAATGTCCCTTGCAAGATGTAAGGTTGTGTTATCAAAGATGAAGAAAGGGAATAACTTGGCTTGTTATTGTATTTCTAAATGTATTTTAACATGTAATTCCTAATATAAAGATACATGGGTTAAAAATGAATTGAAAAAACAAGCAAATGAGCTCGAATTCGAGCTCGAGCTTGAGCTTGTCTAATTACTCGCGAGTCGAATATGATCACAAAACCAAGCTCGATTAAAAAAAAAAGGTTGCTGGTAGTTGTAGTTTTGTACGGTTTTTCCAGTTATAAATAAGTCAGAAATTTCCAAATGAGTATTCAGGTTGTTTGATGGTTCATTTAGCTTCTAGCTTGTTGAATTCAGGGAGATCATGCATAACGTTTGTCTCAGTATATGATGTGTCATTAGTAATTTGAAAGATACAACATTAAATTGAGGAAGCTAAACTGAGGAAGGATGTTGAAGATGCTTAGTAGTCGTGTGCAAGAGGTTGATTGTTGCTATGATGGAGCAGCTTCATCGAAACATTTATTTCAAGTTTACGGCAAGAGAAACATAATCTTCGGAAGCAAACTATGGAAGCTCATTTTTGGCTAGCAAAGTGGAGAAGCGGTAGGGAAGCAAGAAATACATCTCAAAATAGATACACTGGATTTAGGATGTGGAAACTGAACCTGTAACATTTTTTAGGATTCATTTTTTAGGATTCACTCTAAGGCCGAGCTTCATAATCCACAGGATCTCCTGCTGAAGTGGCCACTTCATTTTCTAACTCAATCCCAGTAGCAATGATCTGAAGGCTTAGCTTTTCTGCGTCCAACACCTGCTCAACTTCACAAAATATGTATATTAATTCCCTCTGAGCTTGAGCATGAGGTTGAGCTTGAAAATATTGATATAAACAATACTTTATAATAAAATTATACAACTTTGATTCACCAAATTACCTTACTGAATGGAAGTTACCAAATTTAAAATAGCAAGTAACTAAAATATTATAATAATGATAATTAAAGGGTACGTAAATATTTGCATATCATAATTATATATTTGCATATCATCAATTTATAATTGCATATCATACTTTTACATTTTTATACTTGCATAATATAATCATACATTTGCACAACATCAATTTGTATTTTCACAACTTATATTTATTTACTAAAAATTAAAATATAAGTATTAGATATAAATAATCGTATATTTGCCCAACGTGAATTAATCTATGAATATTTTAATCTTATATTTGCATATCATCATTTTATAATTGCATATTATACTTTTATATTTGCACAACATAAATTTATATTTGCATATTATAATCATACATTTTCACAACTTCAATTTGTATTTCCCCAACTTAGTTTTATTTCCTAAAAATTAAAATCTAAGTATTAGATATCAATAATCTTATATTTGCACAACGTGAATTAATTTATGCATATCATCAATTTATATTTGCATATCATCATTTTATATTTGCATATCATACTTTTACATTTGCACAACATCAATTTATATTTGCATATTATAATCATACATTTGCACAACATCAATTTGTATTTCCCAACTTATTTTTATTTATGAGAAAATAAAATTGAAGTATTAGATATCAATAATCTTATATTTGCACAACGTGAATTAATTTATGCATATTTTAATCTTATATTTGCATATCATCAATTTATATTTGCATGTCATCAATTTATATTTGCATATCATCAATTTATAATTGCATATCATACTTTTACATTTGCACAACATCAATTTATATTTGCATATTATAATCATACATTTGCACAACAACAATTTGTAAGTATTAGATATCAATAATTTTATATTTGCACAACGTGAATTAATTTATGAATATTTTAATCTTATATTTTCATATCATCAATTTATATTTGCATATCATACTTTTACAATTTGAATAACAACAATTTATAAGATGTAAGAAATACTAAATTTATAAGATTTTTAATTAATTTATGCATGAACTCAATATAAAAAATATTGTTGAAAGTAAAATAGTTTTTTCTAACATATGTTCCAAAAGCATGGGTTTAGAGACTCGATAAAAAAGATTTTATAAATTTCAAATATTTTATTTTTTTTAATATTTCTTTTTTAGGTTTTTTTTTATTTGGTAGAGAATTTTTGCACATTTGTATTCTAAATCGGCAGAATTGTATCTTATTTTTGCACTTTTCAGTTTTATATTTGCATTTTTTCAAACTAAAATTTCACATTTAAGTTCTAGATTGCACATTCAAACTAAAATTGCACTTTTTTTCAACAACATGTTCTAATTATTGCCTACTGTACAAAAAAAATTGCACTTTTTTTTCTCCTACGTGTCAACACTTTTGAAACTTTATATTGGTGTGCAAATATAAGTTTATGTTGTGCAAATATAATACTGTGTTGTGCAAATATAAGTTTATGTTGTGTAAATATAAATTTATAAAATTACATTTTTTAGTTTTATATTTAAGTCATAAATTTGCACTTTTTCAGTTTTATATTTGCACTTTCTCAAACTAAAATTGCACATTCAAGTTCAAAATTGCACATTCAAACTAAAATTGCACTTTTTTGCGCTTGAACAAGCAAGTAGCTCGATGTTGAAATGCAATTGTGAATGGTTAGAGCTGCCGGCTTATTCAAGAGGATATTGAAATTTGTATTTTTAAGATAAAAAAAAAGGAGCTATTGTCACATGTATGTATACATGTGCAAGACCAAAGGCTTTTGATATATATGGCCAATTAGCAGCTACTGTCATAGATATTCATATTGTTGACACTTATTTTTGCCTGAATCTATCATGAGAAATCAAAGGTTTTTTTGCATGTATTAAAAATACAGTATTGAGATCATTGTTCTGATAAATCCGAAGAAAGGATTCCTGTTTTTTTGTTTTTTATCTTAACAACATATGCAAAAGAAAATTATGGTTCATTTCTGATCCACACTGCACACTATACACTATACAACATGCAATTGAACTGGACATTGACAACTCCAATTAACATTAATAATTTGTCACGAGTCACTTGTTATACAGTGCACATTGTGACACCTACTTACAAGGTTATCTGCATGCTTCTTAGGGAAGCAATGTCAATCTTGATCTTTGAGGACACAAGTCAGACCAGTAAGGTTACACACCAACACCAGTCCTGAAGCTATTTAGCATGTATACGACACAAATGCCTAGTTTTGTTCAGTACACACAAATGCCTAGTTCTGTTCATTAATCTATTTCCCGTTCTCAGCTTTTTCCTTGGCTTCCGCTTCTTTTCTCTTGTTTTCCTTCTGTTCAGTACACACAGATACTATGACAGCAACCCCGTTCTCAGATTCTATGACAGCAGCCCCCTGTTCTTGTTAAATGAATAATAAGTAACAGTAACAGCAACACATCAAACAACCATGAAAAATGACTACTTGTACACGGGAACTTTACAGTTGTTTAGCTATGACCTATTCACATTTAATTTATCTCAGGCATTTATAAAGCACCATGAGCAAATCGAAGATCATGATATCCTTACTTTGCAAAGTAACTGCATAAAAGACTCAAATCAGTAAAAAGAAGAAGAAAGACTCAAATCGAAAAAGACCATGTCAGCATATATTAAGTTGTAACGCAAATAGGCATGAAAGGGAGCATTTCAGAGCATTTCAGAGAACCATATTAAAGTTAAAGAATCCTGACACTTTTAGCAATTAAAACCAAGTCAAATTAGGAATACTGACCTTGAAAAGGATGAAAGCGAGCTAGATGATCCTCATCACCATTATAAGTGCCAAATTCTGGACACTAGGACATGTTAGCGCAATAGAACCGCCTAATGGTGCGAAACTCCAATGCATCAGCTGTGTGGTAATCCATGGTTGCACCATTATTAGGTGTCCTATGTCGCTTCAAAAGGGCAGCAGCTAAATCACAGTAGGGGAACAAGAAATTGGTAAGTTCTTTGACCAAAAGCAAAAGATTTAAGGGCAAGTCCTTTGAACTATTCGACTAATCATGCATATCCATATACATGTCCAAGTTTGCAATTTTAAAATAACGGCGAAGGGAAAATTCCACAGATAATAAAACATATAGATGAGAAAAAATGGAGATGACATACAAAGGCAGAAACTAAGTCGATTAACAACAATTTCTGCAAGCTGATTAACAAAGAAACTGAGGCATGTTGGGAGAAACATGGAAAATCAGGAGATGGTACATAACAACAACAATGTCAGCAGTATCCAAAACAACACATAAGATGGTACATAACAACAACCATAACAACAACAATAACTGCAGACAGCAACCATAACAGCAATGCTTATTCAATAATACATGGAAAATCAGGAGATTGAAACAAATTTCTCAAAAAATATGAAAGCCTTTTGAGACTGAATTTCTCCAAAAAAATTGAAACAAACAACTACACTGAATTGCTCGGGAGGAATTTCCCAAATGAAGGCTGCGCAATATAATTGAAACACCAGGATTCCGAGGGGTCATAACTAGGGATTCAAGACTACCCAGGAGCGCTCCCTTCGCTCGCATTTTGCTAAATTCAACAAATTAAGTGATCGTTCTCTTTGAGACCAAATATCAAACAATTGGTGTGTAACTCCTATCTCAGATGCCTTACACACACGACTCAGGTTCTTCAAATCAAAATCAATGTTCATTAACAAAGCTCTTTTGAGATTCATCTCCAAAAAAAAAAAAAAAAACTTCGCTTTGCTTACTTGTGTTATGTGGGATCGACAAGATCATCTGCAAATTCATCTTCTAACTGGGTCTTTGATCGTTTGACGGGATGATGAGTAAGTGATCTGATAGAGAGTAATGGTGGGATGATGCGTAGGTGATCGAGGAATAGCTTCAGAAGTGTCCGGGTTTATCATGAAATCGGGCCGCCATTGGAGGAAGAAGCAGGTGAATCTCAAATCTGATAGGGAGCGATGAAAGAGAAGGGGAGAAGGAAGACACCTGCGTCCGGATGTGGTCGGAGAGCTTGTGGCGGCGGCGGTCGAAGAGCTTGGTCGGACGGAAGCGCCACCTCATTCTCTCTCATTCCAGCGTCATCTTCCTCGATCTCTCTCACTCCTCATCATCCTCAATTCATCGATTTCAATGGGGTAGATTGATTGAATATGAATTTTGTAGGGTTAGATTGATTGAAGATGAGTTTTGTAGAATTAGGGATTTGAAGGAAGGAGAAAGGAGGAGGGGTAAAGATGTCAGCAGTGTTCAGATCCGTTAGAAGGGATTTGACAGTTTTGCAAATTTTTCAAATATATGGATACTCCTCTAATTTAAGCAATTTTTTGGATATTTTACAAACTGTCCCTTAATTTATATATTATATCAAATCATATCATTTATTAATTAATTTTTAAAAATAATTATATTTTTATTACTAATAATTAAGTATGAAATTATAATTTTTTCTATATTATGTGTGAAAATGTGGGGTTGTATCATTAAATTCTATATAGGGAGAAGTGAATATTAAATTATAGAGATCAACTTCTCTTCCTTCAAATTTAGAGATCTTTTCCCTCTCTCCATCCATTTCTCTATTTTAGAGATGAGTTTGGAGAAGCTGTTGGGGAGAAAAAATGTCAATTTTCTCTAAAATCTTCCATTTTCTCTATTTTTGAGAAGTTGTTGGGCTTGCTCTAAGTCATCCGCTTAAAAGACAAATTAATTTTTTGGTTTGTGGCAAGCACTTTGTGGTGAACTTGTCACTTTGTGGTGGACTTTTTTTTGCAAGCACTTCTTCTGGTGATCTTCAATTCCTTCTTCTGTACGTACCTTCACTGTCAGATCGCTTTTTTTTAACTGGAAAAAAATTGACATTAAGAGAGTATCCATGCAGATGAAATGGCAAAGCGTAGAATCGTCGGCGGCCTGGGAGCAGGGGCGGATCCTAAGGACCAGGGGCGGCAGTCGCCCCCCAATCAAAAATGAAATTTAGTATATATGTTCTTCTCGTCGATAGCTTCGATTTGATATATAAGCTCAAATTCGACACCCGAGTAAAAAGTTATAAACGTTTAAAGATTGAACATGTATATCATTTACCTAACTGATATACTTCTATCGTAATTATCGTATAAACATTATAACTTAATAGTTAATACTATAACTAAACCCAAAACCCTCAAATTAGTATACTATATTAAAATATTTGAAAATCGTGAAAGAAAATATATACGATTTAGGGAACTAATATACTTCTATTGTAATTATCGTTTGTTTTTATTCTAACTACACATTCATACCATTGGTGATTTTTCGGGAAAATAATTCAGGGTTTAATTTCCCGCCCCCTCAACTAATTGTATCAGGATCCGTCACTGCATGTGAAAGACGATCAGCAACTCGGTTGGCTTCTCTATAAACATGATGAATCTATGTGGATTGGAAAAGCCTAGGGGGGAGTGAAGTGTCATAGACAATCATTTCAGAATCTCTCGGAGATTTTCCGATGCCCTAAGGCCTAAAGCCAGCTGATTATGGTGAGGTTATTACCTTCAATTATGAGCTTGGAATTCCAAGTTCTTTGAATCATTTATTCTTTCCCAAAGTGGAAACCCTTCCGATCCCACTACGGACGTAAGTGGTGAAGAAACCGCACTTAAGAAAACCAAAGAATGTATAAATAATTGTTTTTGATCCCAAAGTGCAAACCCTTCCGATCCCACTACGGACCTAAGTTCCATTAGGTCCCTAATTATGAATCCAAAGAATTCTTTTGGACGAGGAGAATAGGGCTCCTTCAAAATTTAACCTTTCGGAGGATACATCCATTTTAATCTAGATTTTGGTCGCTGAGTCTTCGCTTCCTTGAACTGCTTAAATCTTAATACTCCGTATCTTTTAAGAGCTCAATATCTTTTAAAATGTGTTTTTACTTTTGTCTGTATTTTTGGAGTTGAGATCATCTACAACACATGGTGTACCCCATGGTACACCACAAAATTATTTTTGTTATAAAAAAATGTTAAATTTTTTTTAAAAAAATATATTTAACTTATATACACTTATATTTATATGTTTATAAAATTTTAGCATAAAAATCATGTTCTAGAAATATAGAAAAATCATTTTCTAAAATAACTCATATTTTCATTATCTATAATTTTTTAAACATGATTTTTTATAATAAAATTTTATAAATATATAAATATAAGTGTATATAAGTTAAATATAATTTTTAGAATTTTTTTTAACATTGTTTTATAACAAAACTAATTTTGTGGTGTACCATAAGGTACACCATGAGTTGTAGGGGATCTCAACTCGTATTTTTGGTCCTTTTGGAAATACGTACTCCGCTTCTCTATTTTATGGTTGTTGAAAAAAAATGTATAAATAATTGTAAAATATATTTTATTTAATTTTTATATTTGAGTTTGATATCTTTGAGTTTTTCTCTTGATTCGAAGTCATATCGATACCAAGATTTGAGTGATTTAGGTGATTTGGGCTACACCCGAATTTTAGTGGACTACTTACATATCTTTTGGTGATTTGTATTTTTTTTTTTTTTTGCTTAACCAATTACATTTGTGCTTAATAAATGTGATGGAGGAGTAAATATTATTTGGTGGAGTATTTAAAGGTGGAAAGTAACATTTCTTAATCTTAATGCATATCTTCAAAACATCAAATATTTCTATCGGAGGGAGTAGTGTTTTAGATTTTATGTTTGGTTTGAGTTCGTTTTCTTGTATGCATCATAGGATGAAATTCAAGCTCACCATCCAAGTAGGAAGGGTAAACCGAACAACACTGCACCTGAGCAACCTGAGCCCACCTTTTTGGAAAGGCAACTCAAGTATATAACCTATTATTTGTATAGAAAACGATTTGACTTGAAAGTGAAGTCTATATTTGGTTATTACATAAGGGTAAAATTTACATGCTGATGGGACTATTGTAAAGGTAGACTTCAATCTGTAATAAAACTTACTAACTGGGTGTGTATGATAAGAGTTATAACATGTTAAAATTTTAGCATTTGTGGTTGTTTATAAAATAAACAATTGGGTATGTATGGTTACACTATAAACTACTAAAAAGTAGTAGAATTAGGTAGTTTAAATTTTAAGCTGCGTATGGGTGCTCATTTTGGCTAATTTATAGTTAAAAAAAAGAGTTAAAAGAAAGCTAAAAACAAGTTTTTTGGTGTTTATTAGGTTTGAAATTAATATAATACCCTTAATAAAAACCAAATAATCTCCCGTTTTTACAAATAAACTTCACTTTTTTACATATAAGCTCTTTTCGTCCCATACGGTGTTTATATTATTTCATAATTTTTCAACCTTTATTTTACACAATTTTTCAATTTCAACTGTTTTTAAATTTTAGTCACCTATTTAACTCCGTTCCATACGAACCCTGACGAAATCGGTCAAGAAAACATCTAAAAATAATTAAAGAGAAGTAATGATAAAAAGAGAAATAAAACTTCATAAAGACATTCACGGTCAAAATTGGATCCCCCACCTTCAGGGCCATCTCATCCGCGGACAAGAAGAGAGGGTACGTGCCCAACATGCCCACATCCCATGGGTAAGACACGTGTCGATCAGAAGACGACAAGTGGCGGCAGCCCAGGGACTTCTCGTCAACTATAAAAGGGAAAAACTTAATAGAAGAAAGGGACTTTTGGCGCCGGAAAGGGAGAGAGCGGACTAGAAGCGATACTTCCTGAAGAATAAGATCCAGAGATAGAGGATAGAAGTAAACAGAAAGTGAAAGATCTTAATTAGGGAGAAGAACCGCTCCGCGAATAGAATTTTCCTTCATCCGCGTATAACTCAAAGGGTCTTTCTTGTAAGTCAAGAGTCTGAAGTGAGGATCAAGCAAGTTGTGACTGTCTTCTCGTGTCCAACGGGCGGTGACAGGAAAATGATTGATCCCCATTTCGTTGACGAAGCCTTGACATGGAGATACTTTTGTTGGGATACTTTATCTCCCGCGGCACAAGTTGGGCCGCACCGAATTTCTCGGTGCGGGTCGGGTAAGCCCGTCGGGAGTGATTCGGGTCCCACTAGGTCCACCTCTGGGTCCCACTAAAAATAGAGGTCTTTTTTAGACTGAGTTTCGTCATTGGCGCCGTCTGTGGGAACCCCCTCACGCTAAGGGGTTCCTTTACAAGTTACAATATGAGAAATCAAATAGACTCCAAACTCCTGGAGGAGGCAAGGAGTCCGCACATATAAAAGAAAAAGACTTTTTAGAAGAAGTATAAACCAATGAATCATTGACCTATCGAAACCAACGTGCAGATAGGAGAAATGAGTGCTAATCAAGACGACGCGACTCAAGAAATGAGCCAGGAGGTCCACCATGATCAGGAAGCCTCAAGTATGTACGTTATGCTGTCCTCTCAACCCGATCTGTAGTGTGAAGCAGGGGAGCAACCCCATGTGACCCCCCTCTATCATTATTATGATCAATATGGGGGCTGGGGAGAATACATACCTCAGAAATTTTGGCACAATGAGATCCATCATGAACAACCTAATCCTCAGCAGCAAGAGCAAGGGCAGTATTACTATTATGATTATGAGGGACCCAACCCGCATCAACTGGGAACGGCTTATCAAGGACGACAACATGAAAATTTTGATAGGCGATAAACCACATTTAACAACCCTGGCAATGCTTTCGGCAACATGAATTATGGCTTTCAGGGCCAAGACTATGCAATGCCACATCAATCCTGGAAGAATGACGAATTGCAACACGGGAACAAACATCGACGCGGAGAGCGATCCACGGACGTTTCGACCTCCACCAAGTCAGATTCAAGAAACATGAGGATGGAAGGTCCGGCGGTCTTGCCTTCTTTTTTCACAAGAGAAGTATGTTCCGCGGCTGTACCTAAGAGATGAAGAGATGTGGGCTTGATGAAGTACGATGGAATGACCGATCCCAAAGATCATTTGTGTCAATTTACAACCGCAATGGGAATAAATGAATACAACGATGTCATGATGTGCCGGACTTTCCCCTCAACACTGATGAAGATAGCCCTCCCATGGTTTACCAACTTGCCAAAAAACTATGTGGCCAGTTTTACCCAGTTAACCCATATTTTCAAATCTCATTTTGGAAGCGCACGCTCGCGGAAGAAGACAATGCTTGATTTAAACTCAATCAAGCAAGGAGATGGAGAAACACTGGGACATTTCTTTACCCGATTCACCAACGTGGTAGTGAAAATCCCTAATTTCAATCATGAATCAGCAACTATCATTCTCATGGGAAATCTAGCAGAGGGAGACTTCAAAACTTATTTGTTTCATAAGAAACCTTCTAGCTATGATGATTTGAGAGATCGCGTATCAAGACAAATTGAAGCAAAGGAGGCGGCCACATTCAGTTCAAGGGCAAACACAGGCAATCAAGGTTTCTTTGGAAAACTCGCCGAAAAGTTCAAAAAAGAAAAGGTTAAACCTCCCAGGCATCAGTCAGATGAAGGAGCTTTTCGTTCCCGTCGCGATGAAGTACATATGAATTCTGAAAGAGGTCAAGGATCCTGTCAAAGAGAGGATGCACGAAGACACGAGGTTGATCATCCGCGGTATTATCATTCGCGGGAAATTGTTTACCGAAATCAGGAACAGAGATATCCACCGCAAAGAGAGGATCGATACGATAGAAGACCGGATTGGGAAAATTATGACTCTCGGCCGGACGACCCTCACCACCGAAAAAACCGAAACCGAGGCCCTCAAGATCAGTGGGCGGATGCCCCTCCTTTCAATCGAGGAAGGGGCACAATCGTTTCCCCACCATGCAAGGATCCGTTAACCGGGCACTAAGAAACCAGGAAAGATCCCGAAGACCAAGAGAAGCCCACATACCAAAGCTTAAGGGATTCATTAATACCCTTGTTGGAGGATACTCCATGGCACGATCAAGCAGATAGGAAAAGAGGAACTACGAGGGGGAAGGAAGACAACCACCATCCGCGTCAAGTAGAAAAATCTCTTTGACACAGCATGAGGAAATCATTTTTTCTCCTAAGGAGAAAAAATAGCTACCAAGACAGTCAAAAAAGTTTTCATCGATACTGGCTCCTCTGTTGATATACTGTCATGGGATCTTTTCTCTCAGATGGGAATCTCCGCAGTATCGTTAAAACCTTATGCAGGTACTTTGATCACCTTCTCAGGAGGAGAAGTACAGGAGGCCAGGACAATCGAGTTAACCGTAGTCTTGGGAATGGTCCCGAGAAGGCGGATGGAGGATGTTGTATTTACGGTAGTTAGAGTACCGACTGTTTACAACACTTTGTTGGGACGTGTTTCACTCTACAAATTCCAGATGATAGTGTCCATCTACCACTTTGTTGGGAAATTTCCTTTGCAAGGGGGAGGAGTAGGCGAAGTCCGCGGACAGCAGCCTAAAAGTAGAAGCTGCTATATAACCTCCATCAAGAAGAAAAAAGAAGTGATGTGCATCAGTGAGAAATGTGAATCGGCGGTAGGAGACAGCAACGCGCCAGAACTATCGAAGGCTGAGCTTGAAGTTAGACTGACAGATGCGAAAATACCAACCGCGGATGAGAGGTCTATCTACACACCATTTCCAGATCCGAAGGAAAAGATCTATGTGGGGCAAGAAATAGAATCGAACGAGAAGGAACGGATCTTAGAGATCATAGCAAGGTCTAGGGATATTTTCGCATGGACTCCATGTGATCTCTTGGAGTCCCACCCGCAATCGCATTGCACACTTTGAGGATCCGTCAAGGAACGAAACCCATAGTACAGAAGAAAAGAAAAATGGCCCCCGAGAAATAGGGGTGGAAAGGGGGCGGGTTATGGGTGGATGAAGCCACTCTATCACCCGCCCCGCGGGTAAAAAATTTCACCCGCTCCATCCATCACCCGCAAACCTTTTCACCCGCATCCACCCCGCGCGGGTGATGCGGGTGGAGCGGGTACCCAATGGGTGAAACAAAAGAAAAAAACCAAATCAACACAAGTAGTCCAATTCTAACTAAAAATTACAAAGGGGGTGGATTTATGAATGATAACTCCCTCCCTTGATGAAAATCGGAATAAAGTTTCAAAGGCCTTGACAGGATGTTTGTGTCAAAGGTCTTGGAGCTTTAACAGTTGATGAAATCCAAAACCTGTTTTATAAGTTCGAATATTATTTAATATTATTATATACTTCCTTTATATTATATATATGTGTAACTAATCTTTCAGGAAGTATTTTCAAAATTATATCTTTCCTTATGCTGCATATTGAGGAGATCCAATTTGTTGTGAGCCTAATTTGCCATGTTTTACACTTACTTTTATATCGATTTCTGCACGCATTTCATACATTTGGGTTAGAACAATACAGAATCTGTGTAGTTTACACTTATTTGCAATATATGGAGGTCTACACAAGTTTTGGTTATATTTCGCAGAAATCGGACGCACTTTGGAGCTTAAAGGAAACTCATGGAGAAGCCAAGAATGGTGCAGCTGGAGAAAAGGCCATTTTTCATCATTCTTCGTTCTGAATCAAGCTTTGATGTCTTCATAAGAGTTGTAGCCCTCAGAAAGAGCTTTCCAAGGCATGGTCATATGCATCAATCCGACGAACCAGGACTCGGGAAAGTGCGTTTCAAGAACAGAGCAGAAAGTTGAGAGAACTCTACTCGAGATCGACTAGCATCTACTCGATCTCGAGGAGCCCTGGTCGAGGACACCTGGTCGAGTAGAGCCGATCGAGGACACCAGAGACAACCCGACTCCCGGAATCCTACTCGATGTCGAGTAGCCTTGGTCGAGATCGAGGAGACATGTTCGGAGTCGACGAGTTGTGCCAAGACGAGGACGAAGACGCAGACCACATCTACTCGATCTAGAGGAGGCTTAGTCGAGATCGACCACGCCTAGGAGCCTTGTCGAGCAGAGCCACCCGACCAAGCCAGCCAGTCGACGGATCAGGCCTACTCGAGGTCGACAAGGAGTGGTCGAGGTCGACGAGCCCAGGAACCCAAGTCCGAGCATGTCGAGTAGATCTAGCCGACGAGTCCAGTCGACGAACAAATCTGGTCGAGGTCGACGAGCCGTGGTCGAGGTCGAGTAGACCCGAGTCCAGAAACGTGTCGTCGAGAGCTGTCCGAGTAGAGTTGGGATTCCTTGGGGCCGAATGAGGAAGATTCTATCCAAATCCATCAAGTTCTATCTATGGAAGACGCGATCTATCAAGACATGAAGACTTGCCTACTTTTGAATTATCCTTTCCTTGTTGATTTATTTCCTTAAAACAATTTATTTATCCTTTCAAGTTTTAGATATAATTTTAGATAGAGATAGATATCTTCTTTCCTAGAATAGCTAGAGAATGAAGCCTATAAATAAGGCCCTAGGGGGCTCAGTTTTATTCATTCCATCACGATTCAATTTCACACACAATTAGTTAGTTCCACAGAGAAGTTTAGGAGTTCTAAGGTTTTTAAGGTTTTGGCTTTCTGCGAAAGTTGATTGCCAGGATTGTAAAGGCTTTTGAATATAGTTTTATGCAAGTTAGTTCTTTTCATCAATCAATGTCTGCAATTGCGATGAGGCGTGAGTAGTCCACCCACTTCTGGGGCTGGGGTGAGCCCGACGGTGGCCATGTGAGGCGATGCGATAAAGGTCAGATCTTTTTGTGTGATTCATCTTCTATCCCTATGAGCATGATTCTTTTGCGAGAGTTGAAGGTGATCCTTGTTTGTATTATTGAAGCGAAATTGATCTTAATGCAACTTGGATTAATTATGTGAAAAAGGGTTAGTAACAATTAGGGTTTATGCGAAAGCCTCTATATGCCTATTTGTTAATGACGAAAGTTATTTGATGGAAAGCATGATCTTTTGTGCATTTGTGTGTTACTTTGCATGGTTATCGTTGTGGTGTTGAAACCCTGGCTTTGGAAGTCTTTTAATATATTGAATTTATTTCGTCGGAAATCTGAGTTTTAAGTTTCGAATTTGCAATTTAAAGTTTCTGTTTCTTGTCGACATAGAGGAGACCTTTATCGAGATCGAGTAAGTTGTGGTCGATCTCGAGTAGGACTTGTCTAGGTCGAGTTGAAGTTTTCTTCTGTTGTCGTCGATTTTCTGTTTTCTGTCGAGTTACTCTTGTCGATCTCGAGGAGCCTCTTGTCGAGGTCGAGTAGCTCTTTGCCTTTGCTTTTCGTTTTTGCTTTGCTTTGTTTCGATTTGTCTTTTTCTGTTTTGTTTGTTCTTTGCTTTTGTTTTAGTTGCCCTTGCCGGGTTTATTTGTTTCTTTCCTTTCTGTGTTTTAGTTGTCCTTTCTGCTGCTTCTATGAGAATTTACAGCTACCTGAGAACTGCTGACGTGCTTCCTCGTGGATTCGATCCTGACTTTTCTCTTACTACAACGGGAGGAAGTCTTGTATTATTTGCTGAGACAGGGAAGTCAGTCTGAACTATATTTCATATTTATTTCAATACTCGATTTACTCCTGCAACAACAAATTGGCGCCGTTGCCGGGGAAGCAATCAATCGCGCCATAGGTAGTCAGTTCTCACTGTTTCTTTGAGTTAGTTTGCAGATGTATGCGCCGTTCTGGTCAACCACCTGAGTTTGACGCCTTAGATGATCCGGAACGTGTCCTACACATCCATTCTAAACTGAAAAGAGCCATGGCGGCCGCAGAAACACAAGAACAGCTGATTGCCAGACTTACAAGGGAGCTAGCCACTAGAGATGCTGCTCTCGCCGCTGAGAAAGCAGCAAGGGAACAAGCAGAAGCTGAGCTTGTGTTGCGTAGATGGGAACATTACCTGGACTCGACATATACACATTCTGGAGGAACTGATCCAGAAACACTAGCCGAAATCATATGTACCACAGAAACCCAAGTATGTCCTGCCTCTATTTCTATTTCACTATCTATCTTTGAAGAATCTTTGGAAGGATCCCAAGAAGAAGAAGAGCCACCAACGCAAAATCGGGACGTCGTTGCCCATGGTGCTTCAAAGTCGCCTTTGCCTTATAAGGTGAAGGCTATTCCTGACAATTTTGAGCAACCGATGTTCATATTCAAGTATGGGGTCCTCACAAAGTGGCATGAAGTTCCGCATGATGAGGTGGAAATATCTCTTCCCACTCCACCGTTTTGTTGTGGTGGAGACGCGCAAACAAATCAACCAATGGAGCAGAAGAGGTATGATGATGAGGTATGCAAATTTCCTTTATATATTCCTTTATGCATGCCAGCTGGAGCCCAGGAAGATGGATGGAAGGAGCCATGGAGCATCCACTCAGGGAGGCTCAAGCTTCTTCACATGATGCCTCCGGATGACATCCCACGCTTCCCAACACCGGAGGAACCACCAGATCCACCTATACCTCCGGACAAAGATGAGCCATGCTAATGCTAAATGGAGAAAGTCGGCCTAGCGACTATAAAATCTAGAGCTTGTACATAGACTTTTTTGGACTTTTTGGACATTGTTTTGTTTTGTTTTTGGTTTTGAACATTATTAGTTGTGGGTATATGTCTTCCATATTTTTCAGGTCCATGGATAGAACCAAGCTACATTCATACTCGGCCCAGGAGGTGCTTCCATTCGACATTTTGAGGCCCTGCACACCTGTCTTGTGAGTTTCTTTCTTTACCCTTGTTTTTATACAGTGAGGACACTGTAATGTTTAAGTATGGGGTGAGGGAAGGGCTTACTTTGTGCATATTTTGATTTATTTGACATTATTTGTGCATTATTTCTTTGAATTGCTACATGGCTATTTTGGAATGCATTATTTATTTATGTGCTTATATGCATGTTTTCCAAAAATGAGAAAAATGACCCCCATTGAAAATTTTGAATAATGTCATGGAAGCTTATATTGAACTCGACGATGCAAAATTGGATTCATTAGAGATATAGCATGAAATTGCCTAGTAAAGGGAAGTCACAATGAAGTGCATTATTTCTTGAAAACCATGAAAGGAGGTAAAATTTGAAGTTGCTTTTGACATGTTGCATGATAAGATGATGGAGGACTTTATATTTCCATATAATGCTCATATGTTTATAATCCTAGCCTTACCCATGTTTATGCATCACAAAAGCCATAATATGCCTTATTGCAAATATTGCTCCACATGATCTAAATATTGCCATTCTTTACCCTATCCGGGGATTATGTTGAGAATGATGTTACATTATGGAGATGTTATATGGTGTTTGTGTTATTATTATCTTATATGGAGTTTGGAAGGATATTGTTTGAAATATATGGAAAATTTAATGAGTGAAAGAAAATCCAATCACCTCAGGAGATAAAGGTAGATTGACCATGCTCTCTAAGATAATAGTTTGGAGAGATGGGACACATTGTGAGGAGTCCAAAGCACTAAGTATCCGGGGTCATTCATGACACCCATGTTTGCGACTCGCGAGAAGGCAGTGCTGAGGTTAGAGAGGTAAAAGCATTATTATTGAGAAAAAGCATTATGAAAGGTGATGAATCTTATGGAGAAGGAATGTGGAAATTCAATTTGGAAATACTCCATTTCCCCGGATCATTAGCACCACATTGCCAAAATTTGCCCACCTTTAGCCTTTTACCAATCTACTCCTTATTTGAGCTTAAATTAAAGTATTCTTGATTATTAATGCTTTGTCACTTATGAATGTTTTTGCATAACCCTTCTTTTGTGAGTAGATGTTGCTTTTTAAATTGCACATGCATTGATCTGTGACATAAGTACCTTTTCGAGGATGGTAATTGATTGCAGGGGACATATGAGAATGAATCTAAGATGTTGAGAGTTTGAATTCTTCCCCTGAATGACAATTAAAAGTATTGCTTGAGGACAAGCAAGCTTAAGTATGGGGTGTTTGTTGTGAGCCTAATTTGCCATGTTTTACACTTACTTTTATATCGATTTCTGCACGCATTTCATACATTTGGGTTAGAACAATACAGAATCTGTGTAGTTTACACTTATTTGCAATATATGGAGGTCTACACAAGTTTTGGTTATATTTCGCAGAAATCGGACGCACTTTGGAGCTTAAAGGAAACTCATGGAGAAGCCAAGAATGGTGCAGCTGGAGAAAAGGCCATTTTTCATCATTCTTCGTTCTGAATCAAGCTTTGATGTCTTCATAAGAGTTGTAGCCCTCGAAAAGAGCTTTCCAACGCATGGTCATATGCATCAATCCGACGAACGAGGACTCGGGAAAGTGCGTTTCAAGAACAGAGTAGAAAGCTGAGAGAACTCTACTCGAGATCGACTAGCATCTACTCGATCTCGAGGAGCCCTGGTCGAGTACACCTGGTCGACGAACAAATCTGGTCGAGGTCGACGAGCCGTGGTCGAGGTCGAGTAGACCCGAGTCCAGAAACGTGTCGTCGAGAGCTGTCCGAGTAGAGTTGGGATTCCTTGGGGCCGAATGAGGAAGATTCTATCCAAATCCATCAAGTTCTATCTATGGAAGACGCGATCTATCAAGACATGAAGACTTACCTACTTTAGAATTATCCTTTCCTTGTTGATTTATTTCCTTAAAACAATTTATTTATCCTTTCAAGTTTTAGATATAATTTTAGATAGAGATAGATATCTTCTTTCCTAGAATAGCTAGGGAATGAAGCCTATAAATAAGGCCCTAGGGGGCTCAGTTTTATTCATTCCATCACGATTCAATTTCACACACAATTAGTTAGTTCCACAGAGAAGTTTAGGAGTTCTAAGGTTTTTAAGGTTTTGGCTTTCTGCGAAAGTTGATTGCCAGGATTGTAAAGGCTTTTGAATATAGTTTTATGCAAGTTAGTTCTTTTCATCAATCAATGTCTGCAATTGCGATGAGGCGTGAGTAGTCCACCCACTTCTGGGGCTGGGGTGAGCCCGACGGTGGCCATGTGAGGCGTTGCGATAAAGGTCAGATCTTTTTGTGTGATTCATCTTCTATCCCTATGAGCATGATTCTTTTGCGAGAGTTGAAGGTGATCCTTGTTTGTATTATTGAAGAGAAAGTGATCTTAATGCAACTTGGATTAATTATGTGAAAAAGGGTTAGTAACAATTAGGGTTTATGCGAAAGCCTCTATATGCCTATTTGTTAATGACGAAAGTTATTTGATGGAAAGCATGATCTTTTGTGCCTTTGTGTGTTACTTTGCATGGTTATCGTTGTGGTGTTGAAACCCTGGCTTTGGAAGTCTTTTAATATATTGAATTTATTTCGTCGGAAATCTGAGTTTTAAGTTTCGAATTTGCAATTTAAAGTTTCTGTTTCTTGTCGACATAGAGGAGACCTTTGTCAAGATCGAGTAAGTTGTGGTCGATCTCGAGTAGGACTTGTCTAGGTCGAGTTGAAGTTTTCTTCTGTTGTCGTCGATTTTCTATTTTCTGTCGAGTTACTCTTGTCGATCTCGAGGAGCCTCTTGTCGAGGTCGAGTAGCTCTTTGCCTTTGCTTTTCGTTTTTGCTTTGCTTTGTTTCGATTTGTCTTTTTCTGTTTTGTTTGTTCTTTGCTTTTGTTTTAGTTGCCCTTGCCGGGTTTATTTGTTTCTTTCCTTTCCGTGTTTCTGTTCTTTCTGCTGCTTCTGTGAGAATTTACAGCTACCTGAGAACTGCTGACGTCCTTCCTCGTGGATTCGATCCTGACTTTTCTCTTACTACAACGGGAGGAAGTCTTGTATTATTTGCTGAGACAGGGAAGTCAGTCTGAACTATATTTCATATTTATTTCAATACTCGATTTACTCCTAGTCAACAAAATTCAAGAAAGATCTTGTCTTCGAAGTGTCCAAAAATAGAAGATCCGGGCGCGCCATGATCCAAACTAGCCGTTGTTGAAGATCCGGTGTTGAAGACCCTCATGCTCCATGTTACTTCTATAAAGGAAAGGAAGAAGAAGACAGAACACACAAGTGCTACACGAGCTTTCATTCATTCAAGCGAGATCTGTCTTCCAAGTGTACTCTCTGCTAGCGCTCAAGAGTTTGTTGTTTATTTCAATTCCTTTGAGAGTCACTGTGAGCTTATAGGATATATTCATTTATAGTGTTACTCGAGAGTTTGTAACTCGGGAAGTTGCACTAGGCTATTGATTTGTGAGAGTAAGAGGATTGTACTAGATAGATGAGAGAGGTGGGGCTCTTCTAGATTGGTCTAGGACTCCAAGGGAACGTGAGTTGACTAGATTGCAATTGTATAAGAGAGAGGCTTCTCGGTGAGCTATTAGGATCCTAAGCTAAGCGAATCAATAAAGCTTTTTGAATCCTAGGGTTGTGAAAGAACCCTAGGCGGGGACGTAGGCCAAGTTCGTGCCGAACCTCGTAAACAATTACTCGTGTCCTTTATCTATTGCTTTACCTTATTTCCGCACTTGGTTCGATTGTCTAACTTTGTGATTCAGGTTTAATCTCAAAGGGTTTGATACGAGCTCCAAAAGTCTTGAGACTTTCTGCGAAAAACGGGCATACTCTATTCAACCCCCCTTCTAGAGTATTTCTATATTGCATTGTTTTATATTATCGAACCTTCAATTGGTATCAGAGCTTTACTCACTGTTTTTTATCTAACAATCTTGCGAGTTTTCGATCATATCTGGTGAAGCAAGCGGAGGATTTGCACAGGGAAGGTCCACAAGCAGACCGCCAGTCTTTGTAGGAAACAACTTTGTCCACTGGAGATCCTTGATGAAAATGTTCATCATAGACCAAGATCTGGAGCTTTTGAACATTATAGAAAATGGTCCGAAGATTCCAGAGAAAGATGGACCAAATGATACCAAAGTTGCAAAGAAGGAGTCCGAATACAACCAAGCAGATCTTGAACCTATCTCCAAAAACTACAGGGCTATTAACCTACTTTACTGTGGTCCTAACACTGATGAGTTTAATCGTATTTCATCTTGTAGTTCAGCTAAAGAGATTTGGGACAAACTGGTCGTCACCTATGAAGGAATGAGCCAAGTAAAAGACACCAAGATCAGCATCTTCCTTCGAAAGTACGAGCTCTTCAAGATGAAGCCTGATGAGACAATCAAGGTCATGTTCACACGATTCACATAGATCACCAACAACCTTGACTCTCTCGGCAAGAGCTTTACCCACGTTGAGAAAGTAAGGAAGATACTGAGGTGCCTTCCAAAGGAGAAATGGGGTCCAAAAGTAACAGCTATAGAGGAAGCCTAGGACCTCACCACTCTACCCCTTGATGACCTTCTTGGGAAGTTGATCACGCATGAGATGATCCTTAATGAAGACGATGGAGAACTTCCAGCTAGCACAAAGAACTTGGCACTCAAGTCTAAGAAGGATGAGCCTAAAGATGGATCTGATTCCGAAGATGAGGATGATGATGAGGACGATCCTTTTGCTCTTATCACAAGAGGCCTTGCTCGAATTCTCAAAATGAAGAAGCAATTCAACAACAAGGATGGATCAGAGTTTTCAAAATTTTGAGGTAAGCCTCAATACAACAAGTATGAAAAGAAGACTAAACCGTTGTCTTGTTTTGAATGTGGTGAAACAGATCATCTTGTGAAGGACTGCCCTCAAAAGACAAAGAGCCAACCTAAGAAAGGTGACAAATGGAAGAAGAAAGCCATGGTGGCAACTTGGAGTGATTCCGACTCTGACTCCGATGATGAGAAGGCCAATATTTGTCTTATGGCCTCAGAAGATGAATCCCACGATGAAAAGTTTGAAGCTACTGTAAGAGAACTTATGGCAAGTCCAAAAGAGGTATTATCGGAATTCCTTTCCAATATGATTGCCAATGAAGAGAAACTTATTGCTCAAACTAACACTCTTATTAAGAGAACTGTGGACCAGGAAAGAACTATTGAGGATCTGTCTATGAGGGTCAAAAGTCTTGAAGCTTCTTATTCAGGTCTTGACATTAAAGTCAAGACGCTTGACTCGGAGAAATCTGAACTCAAGCAAGATCTCTCCTCTCTAAGAAATGAGTATCATGACTTAGAGAACGAGAAGATCTCCCTGAATAATAAGATTCAAGACCAACAAACAGCCCTCATAAGTTTTACCAAATCCAAAGGTACTCTTGATAGGATGTTGGGTGAGCAACAAAGCTCTCCAAACAAAAGTGGTATTGGTTACAATCCAAAGTTTTTAAAGAAGCAACACATTACCACTTTTGTAAAGGCAAAAGGAAGCAGAACCTCTCCTATATGTCACCATTGTGCTAGAAAGGGACATGTAAAAGAGACCTGCCCCTATAGAAGAAAGGATCCATATATTATTCGCAATACATTTCCTGTTCATTTGAGAAAAGAACGGATAACACAAGTTTGGGTTCCAAAAGGCACTATTTTACCAAATATGGTTTACCCCAACAATGGATCCAAATTTGCTTATTGGTCTAGCCACAAAGGTTGATGTTTGTCTTGTAGGAGATCACCAAGGTGAAAGAACACAAATGGATTATTGATAGTAGATGCTCGAGGCATATGAGTGGGAAGAGTTCTCTCTTTCATGATCTAAAGGAGCAATCCACGGGAACAATCACTCTTGGTGACAAAGGAAAATGCGACATCGTTGGTATTGGTAGTGTTGGAAGTGATTCCAGCCATAGTATTAAAAATGTCTATCTTGTTAATGGTTTAAAGTATAATTTGCTTAGTGTCTCTCAATTATGTGATAGTGGCAACAATGTCAGATTTAACAAGAAAAGATGTATAGTGTGCAGAGAAGATACAGGTGAAGTTATATTGACTGCATATCGTTACAACAATATATACGCCGTAAATGCTGATCAAGTGGCACAAGGAAGCTTAACCTGTCTAAAGGCTTTGACGGATGATCCAAAGCTCTGGCATAGGAGACTCGGTCATGTGAGTCCACATACACTACAGAAGCTTGTGTCCAGAGGGCTTGTAAGAGGGCTACCTGAAATGGACTTCAAAGGTATTGATATGTGCAATGCATGCACACGAGGTAAACAAACACGTAGCTCTTTCAAACCCAAAAAGGTTGTAAGTTCTTCTAGACCCCTTGAACTTTTACATATGGATTTATGTGGTCCTATGCGAGTCAAATCTCCCAATGGTAAAAAGTAAATGCTAGTTGTTGTTGATGATTTTTCTAGATATACTTGGGTTGCATTTTTAAAAGAAAAATCAGAGGCCTTATTTGAGTTTTCAAAACTTTGTAAGGAGTTGCAAACTTTAAGAAACGAGCCCATAGTGTCAATTCGGAGTGATCATGGTAGGGAGTTTGATCAACTTCAGTTTGATTTGTTTTGTGCTAAATATGGCATCTCCCATAACTTTTCTGCTCCTAGGACACCTCAACAAAACGGGGTTGTGGAACGCAAGAACCGCACCTTAGAGGATATGGCCAGGACTATGCTTTTAGAAAATGCATTACCTAAAACCGATTGGGTTGAAGCTGTTAACACAGCTAACTACATTTTGAATCGTTGTCTTATTCGTTCCATCTTAAAGAAAACTCCTTATGAACTTTTCAAAGGCCGCAAACCACTTATATCTTATTTTAAACCCTTTGGCTGTACTTGTTTTGTTCATAACAATGGAAAAGATAACCTTGGAAAATTTGATGCGCGTAGTGATGAAGGTATATTTCTTGGCTACTCCACAAGTAGCAAAGCTTATAGAATCTTCAATAAAAGGACCCAGGTAGTTGAAGAAAGTATACATGTTATTTTTTATGAATGCAATGACGGTGCTTTGAGTGAAAGTGTTGCAGATATAGATCTTAACATCCATGAAGAGAACGAGGAAGGTGATGATGTTGTTATCAAGAACACAGAGAAGAGGAACATGCATGAACATATTCTTAACACTGAAGAATTGGCCCAAGGTGTTGAAGATGCGTCCAAAGCCCGTGGTGTCCAATCCAACAGTGTTGAGACGTCAGAAACTACTATAACTGAACCTAACATGACCACGGAGTCAGATGTACAATAAGTCAATCCTACTGGTGTGACGAATCAAGGAGCTGAGACTAGCAAAAGGAAATTCAAATACTCCTCATCACACTCATTAAAGGATATCATTTCTGACCCTACTTCTAGTTTTCAAACTCGTTCTAAACTTAAAGATCTGTGTGCCTTTCACGCGTTTGTTTCTCTTATTGAGCCAAAGAAGGTAGACGAGGCACTTCAAGAGCCAGACTGGATCATTGCTATGCAAAGTGAGATCAACGAATTTGAAAGAAACAATGTCTGGACCTTGAAGCCTAGGCCAAAGCATCAATCAGTCATTGGTACACGATGGGTATTTCGAAACAAGCTAGATGAGAACGGTAAGATTGTGAGGAACAAGGCAAGGCTTGTTGCTCAAGGGTACAATCAAGAGGAAGGTATTGTCTACGAGGAGACCTTTGCTCCCGTAGCCAGGCTTGAAGCTATTCGCATTTTATTAGCATTTGCATCTTTTATGAGCATAAAGTTATATCAAATGGATGTCAAGTGTGCTTTTCTTAATGGTTTCTTAAAGGAAGAAGTTTATGTGGCTCAACCCCCAGGTTTTGAAAGTTCAGAATTTCCCAATCATGTTTATAAACTTGACAAAGCGCTTTATGGTTTGAAACAAGCCCCAAGAGCTTGGTATGAGCGCTTGTCAAAATATCTTTTAGAAAATGATTTTAAAAGGGGGTTGATCGACAAGACTCTTTTTATCAAGACCAAAGGAAAGGACATTTTGGTTATTCAAATTTATGTTGATGATATATTATTTGGTGCTACTAACACATCTTTGTGCAAGGAATTTTCTGACATCATGTGCAGTGAATTCGAGATGAGCTTGATGGGTGAACTCAACTTCTTTTTGGGATTACAAGTTCATCAATCCAAGAAAGGGATCTTTGTCAACCAAAGCAAGTACACTAAGGATCTCTTGAAGAAGTTCAAGATGGATCAATCCAAAGCAGCCAAGACTCCCATGAGCTCAACATTGTCTCTAGAACAAGACAAGACTGGGAAAAGTGTCAATCAAAAGGAGTATCGAGGAATGATTGGATCTTTATTATATCTCACGGCTAGTAGACCTGACATCATGTTTAGTGTTTGCATGTGTGCTAGGTTTCAAGCTGATCCTAAATAATCTCACCTCGTGGTTGTGAAGAGGATCTTTCGATATCTCAATGGCACTAAGGAGCTTGGACTATGGTACCCAAAGCAAAAGGATTTCACATTAATTGGATATTCTGATGCAGATTTTGCAGGCTATAAGGTGGATAGGAAGAGCACATCAGGATGTTGCCAATTCTTAGGAGCATCCTTGATCAGTTGGCACGCAAAGAAACAAAATTCAGTCGCTTTATCCACTGCAGAAGCCGAATACATTGCAGTTGGAGCCTGTTGCTCCCAAATCCTTTGGATAGCTCAACAAATGCGAGATCTTGGCATCAACCTCAAAGGTATTCCAATTAAGTGTGACAATACAAGTGCCATCTCCATCACTAAGAATCATGTTCAGCATTCAAGGACCAAACATATTGATGTAAGGCATCATTTCATTAGAGACCATGTTGAAAAAGGTGATGTGTCCATTTCGTTTATTTCAACTGATTATCAATGGGCTGACGTTTTCACTAAGCCTTTGACAGAGGATAGGTTCACCTTCATAAGACGAGAGATTGGGATGCTTAACAAGGATGCACTTTCGTAGCTAGGGGGAGCATTCCCTTTACGAAAGATAAAATCTACTTAGTGTCAAGACCCTTGAGAACTATGTCAAGGTATGTGAACTAAATGGTGGATTACATATATCGGATCACATATGTTTGGTTAATCTCTTTTTAGATATTTAATCAATTATATTTTTATCGGATTTCAAAATTGCCTATTTATGTTATATTCTTAACCGTTAAGATATTTTTAATTTTGGAACTAAATCCTTCGGTTTTTCAGTCCGATTTTAATGGAAACATTTGAATTTTGAATTGGAAACTCTTCAAATCTTGGCAATGTTATCATTACCCTCCCTTGGAACTCTAAACCCGTCCCATCACTCCATCATCTCTCTCTACTTATACCCAAGTATGTACCCGATTCCATCACACTCTCAAATTATCCAAATCCTTTCGCTTTCTCCTTCTTCAACCTCTCAACCTTTTCTAAAGAAACCCTAGCCGATTTCCTCCATGGCACCCAAAACAAAGAAAGTTGTCACACCCAAAAGACTTGGCGCCATCCCCAAGGGACGTCATGCCACTGCCACCTCTCCCACATCTGAACCCACTCCTCAAGTCATTGTCCCAACTGTTGTCCAGAGCACCATCGCTGAGAGCACAGCCACTGTTACCAAGGGCTCTCAAAAGCGCTCTGCTAAGAAGCCTCTCAGTGCCAAACAGAAAGGGAAGAGGAAGTTTTTGGCCGAGGAAGTGGACGAGGAAGAGGAGGAAGATGATCTCGACGCCATTCTGGAAAGAGATGCTGCCAAGGAAGCCGAGGAGGAAGCCTTGAAGAAGAAAAAGGTCGATGAGGAGGTCGAGCTTGCAAGGAAAATGGCAGATGAGGAAGCTGAGAGGATTCGGAAGGAAGTCGAAGCCGAGGAGGTTTCATCCGAGGAGGAGCCTGAGGAAGAAGAAGAAGAGCAAGAGGGATCTGGAGATGACGAGGAAGCTGAAGGAGATGAAGCGGGGTCCGGTGAGGACTCGGGGTCTGAGGAAGAGGAGGAAGAAGAATCTCCCTCTCCTTCTCCTCCTCCCCTGTCTCCAAAGAAGCGGAAATCCCCAGTTGCTGTCAAGCCTCCATCTCCAAAGCGCACCAGGAAGGGCACCCTCAGGAGTCTTGAAGCGCCTGTCAAGAGAGCTGCTCCGACAATTGCTCGCAGGAAGAATGCCGATCCACCTGCATATATCCAGGTAAATCAATCCTTTCCCTCCTCTTGGTTTCAAGATGCTGAGACTGCTGGTAAGTGGGTAGATGAGTTTCGAACTCGTAGGATTTGTTGTTCTGATTTTTTAGATTTTGAGTTCTTCAAAGCTTTGAAGTTACCCTGCATTGATCTTCTCAAAAAATCCCCAGCATGGACCCTTCTCAATCTTGAAACCGTTTACTACCCCCAGCTTACCCGTCTGTTTTACATTAACCTAAAAGCCAAACACGACACCAACGGTTGGTCTTTGGAGTCTGTTGTCAAAGGGGTTAGAATCTCTCTCAACTCCAATGACTTTGCAGATTTCCTTGGCTTACCTAGCCCAGTTCCACCCTCTGAAATATACCCCTCAAAAGAGAATTGCATCATTCTTGCCCGAGCCAAGTACCTCCTACCCAAAGCATCCAACAGCACCTCAAAGCAACTCACCCACTCATCCCTAACCCTTGAGGCAAAAATAATTTTCAACATCATTGTTCGATGCCTCTTACCCCGTCTTAACTCTGGCTCACTCCTGGCTGACAATGCCATGGTCCTGCTTTACCGCATCTTAAATGGTCTTGACCTTGATCTGGCCAACAATATCCTTGGAACCATGGCTCATGCTAGAAAAGCTAGAAAAGGCTCTCCCCTCCCCTTTGCTACCCTTTTGACCCCTCTCTTCAAAGCTTCTGGAATTGATGTCAAAAATGAAGAACAACAGCGTCATATGGGTAAGTTCGACTCTAAGGGCCTTGAAAAGATTGGCATCACTCGGTCTCCCCAATGGGACCTTGAGTCTTGTCACTCCTTCAAAAGCCCTTCCCACTGCTTCAGCTTTCGATGAACGCATGGACAACCTAGAGTTGGGCTTGGAGGAAGTTCGCCTGGATATCAAGGAGCTGCAAAAAGAGTTTGTGATGGAGATGAGTGGGATATCCAAGATGCTACAAGGACTGTGGACGAGGCTCACTAATGATGCTCCGGACGACGAAGCTTAAACCCTACCCTACCCTACCCTATCCCACCCCTGAAACTTGATACATTGCTGGTTTTTGGAAACAATTTCAAAACTTTTGGTGACTGTTTTACCTCCTCCCTTTGTTGAAAGACAAAAAGGGGTAGATGATCTGTGGTTGTTTAGACTTTGAAAACCTACCTGCTTGAAGGTCTTGGAAGACCTTGGTTTTTGATTTTTAGTTTTCGGTTGGATGGCTTTTGCATGCTTTAAAAAAATTTGATCCAACATTTGTCTAACCCATGCAGGTACTTAGTCCGATTTCTCTTATATTATTTATGCTTGACTAAGTTGCAGGGATGCACAGGTTTTATCTTTCATGAAGGGGGAGATTGATAACTCCCTCCCTTGATGAAAATCGGAATAAAGTTTCAAAGGCCTTGACAAGATGTTTGTGTCAAAGGTCTTGGAGCTTTAACAGTTGATGAAATCCAAAGCCTATTTTATAAGTCCGAATATTATTTAATATTATTATATACTTCCTTTATATTATATATATGTGTAACTAATCTTTCAGGAAGTATTTTCGAAATTATATCTTTCCTTATGGTGCATATTGAGGAGATCCAATTCAAGAAAGATCATGTCTTCGAAGTGTCCAAAAATAGAAGATCCGGGCGCGCCGTGATCCAAACTAGCCGTTGTTGAAGATCCGGTGTTGAAGACCCTCATGCTCCATGTTACTTCTATAAAGGAAAGGAAGAAGAAGACAGAAGACACAAGTGCTACACGAGCTTTCATTCATTCAAGCGAGATCTGTCTTCCAAGTGTACTCTCTGCTAGCGCTCAAGAGTTTGTTGTTTATTTCAAAGCCTTTGAGAGTCACTGTGAGGTTATAGGATATATTCATTTATAGTGTTACTCGAGAGTTTGTAACTCGGGAAGTTGCACTAGGCTATTGATTTGTGAGAGTAAGAGGATTGTACTAGATAGCTGAGAGAGGTGTGGCTCTTCTAGATTGGTCTAGGACTCCAAGGGAACGTGAGTTGACTAGATTGAAATTGTATAAGAGAGAGGCTTCTCGGTGAGCTATTAGGATCCTAAGCTAAGCGAATCAATAAAGCCTTTTGAATCCTAGGGTTGTGGAAGAACCCTAGGCGGGGACGTAGGCCAAGTTCGTGCCGAACCTCGTAAACAATTACTCGTTTCCTTTATCTATTGCTTTACCTTATTTCCGCACTTGGTTCGATTGTCTAACTTTGTGGTTCAGGTTTAATCTCAAAGGGTTTGATACGAGCTCCAAAAGTCTTGAGACTTTCTGCGAAAAACGGGCATACTCTATTCAACCCCCCTTCTAGAGTATTTCTATATTACATTCTTCTTATATTATCGAACCTTCAATGACTTTATGTATTTATATTTTTGACCGGCAAAGCAATGAAATCATGATCTAATTGAAATTTGAAAGGGAAAGGGTATATATCGATCTCTCTATGCTAATCATATACTAATCCAATATATCCCTTGCTATAATGTGGAAGAGCAAGCCGAGACCATATCCATTCTAATTGAAATTTGGTGGGCAAAGGACTAATCAAGGATTAGAGTTTTTTGTAGAAGTTAAACTTGAGAAGGGTAAAATAGTAAAATCACACACATTGCATATATAAATTTTAGGGTTTTATGCGGGTTTGCGGGGCGGGTGTGCAGGGCGGGTTAATGGGTGGGTTAATAGGGCGGGTTATGGTTGAAAAATCTTCACCCATAATCCATCCATCACCCGCTTCACCCGCACCCGCTCCACCCGTCACCCACTTTTTTGCGGGTTTTCACCCGCAAAATTAATGCGGGTAAAGTGGGTGGAGCTGGTACCCGCGGGTTATTTCCAGCCCTACCGAGAAAGCAACTGCTGCAAAAGAAGAAACTGATAAACTTTTAGAAGCCGGTTTCATTGAAGAAGTGGAAGATTCAGATTGGCTCTCGAATGTGGTTCTGGTAAAGAAGTCAAACGGAAAATGGAGGATGTGAATTGATTTCTCTGACCTCAACAAATCCTGCCCCAAAGACAGTTATCCATTACCATCCATTGACGAACTCGTTGATGGAACCGCGGGCAATAAGGTTCTCAGCTTTCTTGATGCCTACTCCGAATATAATCAGATACGCCTTGACCTGCAAGATAAGAAGGCAACGACTTTCATCACCAACCAAGGGATATTTTACTATCAATTCATGTCTTTTGGACTCAGAAATACTGGAGCAACGTTTCAAAGGACAGTTGACCGGATTTTTCGCAAATAGATTGGGAGAAATGTGTCTATATATGTGGATGATATTTTCGTTAAGAGCAAAAGAGCAGAAGATCACGCGGCGGATCTGCAAGAAACGTTTGATTCCCTTCATCGGGGCGTATTGAACCTCAATGCAGAAAAATGTGTCTTTGGAGATGACTCTGGAAAGTTCCTTGGTTTTATGGTCAGTCATCGGGGAATTGACGTAAATCCTGAAAAAATCACCGCGGTCCAGAATCTCCAACCACCGCGGACCATCAAGGTGGTGCAATCCCTAAATGGAGCGGTAAACTACCTGAGCCGTTTTTGTTCTTGTCTCGCGGACAAATCCCTAACTTTCTTTTCTTTACTCAAGAAAAAGGGGTCGATACAGTGGACCCCAGAGTTACACAAAGCCTTCAAAGATTTGAAAGTTTTCTTGTACGTCAACATTGCCAACCCTGCAGCAACAAGAAAAATAGGAGACTTTGCATCTATACTTGGCAGTTAAAAGCATCACTATCAGTGTCGTCTTAACACGAGAAGAAAAGTACCCTATGTACTACATTAGTCGAGTCCTGCAAGATGCCGAGACACGATATGAACCAGTGGAGAAAATAATTTTATGTCTCATATTTGCAGCAAGAAGGCTGCGACCCTACTTCCAAGATCACATCATCAGAGTGATGACAGACTTACCTTTGAGACAAATCCTCCATTCCCCGTGTCTGTCAGGAAGAATGATGAACTGGGCGGTAGAATTAACATAATTCGAAATTGAGTATGTCCCGCGACGAGCAGCATTGGCACAGACCCTGGCCGACTTTATCTGTGAAACAAGTTTTGAAATGAGCGATCAAACGGAAAAGAGTGAGTGGACACTCAAAGTCGATGGAGCAGCCAATAAAGACGGATGTGGAGTCGGAGTCACCCTCACTGCACCTGATGAACAACAATACAACTATGCTTACAAACTAAACTTTTAGGCTACAAACAATGAAGCTGAGTATGAAGCCCTGCTCGTGGGTCTTGAGATAGCCCTGGTCAAAAGAGCCAAACAAGTGTCCATCTACACTGACTCAGAGGTCATGGCGTGGCATATAACAGAAGAATACGAGGCCATAACTGGTTTGATGCCCGACTATCAGACGAAAGTACAAGCACTATCAAAAGCTTTCATGAGTTTTGGTTTGACAGTAATCTCAAGAGATGACAATCAACAAGCGGATTGACAGGAGGAAACTGTCGTTGTTCCTATCAAAAGTAAAACTCAAACCTACAAACTAGTATAGTAAGCAAGTAAGAGGTCGATCCCACAGAGAATCAAGTATTCCTAAGCAATGTATATTTACCAATTAGTAGGAAAGAGGGGTTTTGGTGATTGAAGATGAGAAAAGAAACTATAAACAAGTCAGTAGAGATAACAATTGAGACAATAGTTTCATTTACAAATATCCACTTTAGTTTGGTTGGTTGATCATCGATTCTTCTTCAAGTTCTCTTTTCATCCTATTATTGTTCTTGTCCTGATCTTGTGTAAATTACTAGTCCTACGAGTCATAGTAACCCTTACTAATTAGATAACCCTAACACGGTCAAGATTTAACCTAATAGTAGCATTAAGATTAAGGATTAACCAGGATACATGCAACACCAAGCTACGAGTCAGCATTTAACATGTAATTGATTCTCTACACACCAGTTTAGTCCTACGAGTCCTAAAAAGGCATGATTGCTACCATGGATTAAGGTTCGCTACGAGGAATCTACAAAATCCTAGCAATAATCTCTACTAGTTGCGCGGACTAGAAGAGATCAACAATATTCGCAAAAGAATCAATACGAATCAATAGGAATAGAACAAGAATAGAAATCTCACAACTTTATCAAACCAAAGCTTCAATCCATAGACGAAACGGAAGAGTTTAGCACTCCATGGCCATGGAGGCTCTTATCTAGGGTTCTCTCAATTGATAGTCTCCAAGTGCATAAACTAATGAATTAGATGATGAGTTAGATGTCTAAGAAAATAACCCTAATAGTCCTTAAAAAGGCTCAAAAGAGTCGGCAAAATAATAATTCTAAAAACCTAATTAAAGAGATAAAAAGTCCATTCGGCAGATTCGGCGTTTCTGCAGAGGCCGCGGGGCAGCCAACCCAGGCCGCGGGGCGGCCAGGCGATTGCGAAATCCTTGGTCAGAGCTTCGGGCCGCGGGCTGGCTAGCTTGGCCGCGGGGCGGCTTTTACTGTTCACAGCGATTTTTCCTCTTCGAATTTGGTCCCGATGTCAACACGAAAGTTGTAGATCTCGGAAAGATCTTTCCAACGCATGGTCATAATAGTCAATCGGACAACCGAGGCCTCCAGAAAGTGCAAAACAAGTTCAGCATGTCTGACGACAACTTCTGTTGACTTGTTCTTCACTTAGGCTCTCTAACTTCGATTCCGCTCCCGGGCTCTTCACTTTTCCTCCTCATTTTCACTCTTCCTTCATCCATGAGCTTCCTCATTCCTCGTCAGATCCACATATACCTGAAATAATCAATAAAAGTGTGTAGATTCCGACTCCACCAACAAAACAAGTATAAATGCAAATCTAGCTTAACCTTATACGTTATGCACATCTAAATCATGCTAAATGCATCCTAATATGCCTACCTAAATGTGTGCTATCAAATTCCCCCACACTTAAGCCTTTGCTTGTCCTCAAGCAATTAAAACCAAAATCAAATCAACACCCCACAGACAAGCAATCCATGTAATAACTGTGGTAAAATACTTAAAAGCTCAAAATAGGGAAACGAAGATTGACACATAATGTCATAACATGTATAGGTTCAATCCAAGGAATAAAGCAAGCATATTCATTCAATCTCACCAGGAAAATGTGTTTTCACTCTCGCTCGTGTGTTTAGGGTTAAACATTCACGCTCAAACTCAACCCTTGAAAACTTAGCTACAACAAAATTGCGTCAGTGGTCTAAATCTCCACCGCTAGTGATTTCACATGCAACCAAAATCATGAGGTCTTTGTATGGGTTGTAATGGGGTCATGGTAGGAACATAGGGTATGGAAAATATTTAGGTTATGTGGTGCTAAAAATCCGGGAAAAAGGGTTAGTAAACAACCAGAAAAACACCAACACCAAAACACTTCGCATGCCATTCCAATAACATGTAGTACTCCTTCACAATACAAATTCGCACACAATTTTCAAATATCCACACAAACTCGTTCATTTTTTTTCTTTTTTTTTTCTTTTGATAATGATTTTTTTTTCTTTTTCTTTTCTTGACTTTTACCCCTAAGTGAATTTTATCCTCCTTATGTCCCAAGTAATAAGCACATAAAAACCATCTCTATGAAGTACAAGTGAATCACCCAACATAATTTCTCAACTCAAAGCAACTCCATCAATACATCAAGATATTCACCAACTCTTCTCCTAATTCCCGGATGGGTCAGGCTAATAATTGGCTAGGAAGATTTTGTGGAGCTAACAAAATAGGCTTATAAGGCTCAAATTGGCTTCAAGCAAAGGATAATGTGGACGGGTGGATATAGTATAATATGGCTAAAAGAAAATCACGCCTCAATCACTTTAAGGTTACATGCAAAAATCATATAAATGCAGCCTCAATAAAGATATCTAAACGCAATTTAAAGAGGAAGTAATCAAGGAGAGTATTCACACACAAAGAAACTAGAGGACATATATGTGTAGTCCCAATAAGGCCAAAGTAACTCACAAGGTCAAATTGTTAGAACTTCAATACCACTTAAATTCCAAAGACTATACATGCTCAATTACCTCATCAATCTTGTTCCCAAAAAGTCTATAAAACAATTCAAAGTTTCAAACACTTCAAGCAAGTCATGGGGCACATGATAAGATAAATATAGAGGACAAGCAGCCTAGATGGGAAAATAAGACCTAAAGTGTATGAAATGCATGATATTTTTGGATTTTTTTTAGCAAATGCAATATATGAGTAAAAATAAATATGAAAACAAAATAAACATGATATGCAAAATCTATCTATATGCAATGCAATCCCTCCCCCACACTTAAATCTTTCATTGTCCTCAATGAATATAAATTAAAAACAACAAAAGATCAAAATCTGAAGGAAAGAGAGAAAACTGACATGCTAATTGCAGTGTTGGTAGGTCTGGGAGGGGAGCTCGGGAGAGAAAACTGTCAGTCCCGTCAGAGGCCGCGGGGCGGCCGGAGACAAGACCTGGCCGCGGGGCGGCCCGTACAAGCCGCGGGGCGGCCTGCTCTCTTTTCAATATTCACCCCTGCAATGTTAGTTCCCCACGAAAAATGCCAAAATCAAACTAATTCAATGAAATTTAAGAAAAAGAAATCTAGAACTACTTACCTTGGGTTGCCTCCCAAGCAGCGCCTTTGTTTTATGTCATCGGCATGACTTATTCTCAATCTTAATTTCTTGCCTATCAGACATCGTCAATGCCCTCAGTAGCCTATCATATTCATGTGCACACATCTTCCACAAGACATCATAGTACACTAAATTGAAATTATAAAATATAGAAGTTATAAACCTTTTCAATTTATCATGAATGTCTACTGAAGGAATATGATACCACCAACACAGTTCCGCTGGTGGCTTCTCAAAATAGCAGTGAAAAGGATCAACATAATCACTATTACCTTCCAAATTGCAAAACCTTACCTTTATTACCTCTTGAGCCTCAGCGAGTGGCTCTAGACATGGTTCATCCATGGGGGAGCTGAGAATGAATGCATCGGATGGAGTAGGAGACACAACACATGAAACCTCATGCGTCGACTCATGAGATTCCATGTCAGGAAGCACAAGATCCTCTTCTCCATCGTCAAAGAAGTTGTCGTCGTCTACGAACAATTCCTCCTCCTTATGAAACCAACTCGGACGGAATGAATTAAGAACAATGACTTCGACAGGATCTTCCATTCTTGCATCCTTCAATGTCTCAGGTGGGATGGATTGGCTTTCTTTATCAACTTGCGGAGTAGCCATCTTCTCTGCTATTATTTCACTTGATGCTTGCGTAAGTTGGCTAATTTGTTCCCCCAAGTTTTTGATCCTCTCAGCATTCTCCTGCACCGCTTGAGTAAGGGCTTGGATTTCATCATCCCGATATATGACAGAGTCTTCCATTGGTGGAGATATCGAAGTGAAAGATTCTTCCTGTGCAACATGGTAACCCATGTAACAAAAAAAATCCCACATCCCCGACAAACCTAACCGTGCTAGGCCTCCATTACTCATGTGCTCAGCAAGCGTCCGTGTCTCAGCAGTCATCCCGTCAATTATGCAAACAATCATATCTCAGATGCTGTCTTGATAACCCCGTGAATCACGAATGTCAACATATCTCTGCAATCTGGTAAGATATTGGTGAAAGTTCTCACCTTCAAACTGCAATAACCTCAACATCTAAAAAGTTAGTAGCAAGGGTGTTATGAACCGTAAGATAGGTTCACAACAAATTAGATATATACAAAAATTGATAAACACACAAAACAAAGAAATAAACTTTGAATCCCCGGCAACGGCGCCAAAATTTGACAGGAGGAAACTGTCGTTGTTCCTATCAAAAGTAAAACTCAAACCTACAAACTAGTATAGTAAGCAAGTAAGAGGTCGATCCCACGGAGAATCAAGTATTCCTAAGCAATGTATATTTACCAATTAGTAGGAAAGAGGGGTTTTGGTGATTGAAGATGAGAAAAGAAACTATAAACAAGTCATTAGAGATAACAATTGAGACAATAGTTTCATCTACAAATATCCACTTTAGTTTGGTTGGTTGATCATCGATTCTTCTTCAAGTTCTCTTTTCATCCTATTATTGTTCCTGTCCTGATCTTGTGTAAATTACTAGTCCTACGAGTCCTAGTAACCCTTACTAATTAGATAACCCTAACACGGTCAAGATTTAACCTAATAGTAGCATTAAGATTAAGGATTAACCAGGATACATGCAACACCAAGCTACGAGTCAGCATTTAACATGTAATTGATTCTCTACACACCAGTTTAGTCCTACGAGTCCTAAAAAGGCATGATTGCTACCATGGATTAAGGTTCGCTACGAGGAATCTACAAAATCCTAGCAATAATCTCTACTAGTTGCGCGGACTAGAAGAGATCAACAATATTCGCAAAAGAATCAATACGAATCAATAGGAATAGAACAAGAATAGAAATCTCACAACTTTATCAAACCAAAGCTTCAATCCATAGACGAAACGGAAGAGTTTAGCACTCCATGGCCATGGAGGCTCTTATCTAGGGTTCTCTCAATTGATAGTCTCCAAGTGCATAAACTAATGAATTAGATGATGAGTTAGATGTCTAAGAAAATAACCCTAATAGTCCTTAAAAAGGCTCAAAAGAGTCGGCAAAATAATAATTCTAAAAACCTAATTAAAGAGATAAAAAGTCCATTCGGCAGATTCGGCGTTTCTGCAGAGGCCGCGGGGCAGCCAACCCAGGCCGCGGGGAGGCCAGGCGATTGCGAAATCCTTCGTCAGAGCTTCGGGCCGCGGGCTGGCTAGCTTGGCCGCGGGGCGGCTTTTACTGTTCACAGCGATTTTTCCTCTTCGAATTTGGTCCCGATGTCAACACGAAAGTTGTAGATCTCGAAAAGATCTTTCCAACGCATGGTCATAATAGTCAATCGGACAACCGAGGCCTCCAGAAAGTGCAAAACAAGTTCAGCATGTCTGACGACAACTTCTGTTGACTTGTTCTTCACTTAGGCTCTCTAACTTCGATTCCGCTCCCGGGCTCTTCACTTTTCCTCCTCATTTTCACTCTTCCTTCATCCATGAGCTTCCTCATTCCTCGTCAGATCCACATATACCTGAAATAATCAATAAAAGTGTGTAGATTCCGACTCCACCAACAAAACAAGTATAAATGCAAATCTAGCTTAACCTTATACGTTATGCACATCTAAATCATGCTAAATGCATCCTAATATGCCTACCTAAATGTGTGCTATCACGGATGCACTAGCTCGAATGGGGGCCGTCAAGCCTACGGAAGTGGGAGAAGAAGTCTTTCTTGAGAGGATGAACAATCGCATGCTTATTCAAGAGGTTTATCATGTCCAAGTAAACGGGGAAGAAGACTGGAGGACATCACTCGCGGACTATCTAGGGAAAGGCTCAAAGGCCTACTACCGTTGGAAAAAGACGCGGCCAGAAAGGTGGTCATAAAAGCAGCCCGCTTCACCATCAGAGAGGGAAAGCTCTATAAAATAGGCTACTGCCTCCCAGACTTACTGTGTATCTCAGTAGAAGAAGGTGGTGTTGTCGTGGAAGAACTTCATGCTGGGGTTTGTGCACATCACCAAGGATGGAGAGCCTTGGTAGAAAAAGCTACGAGGCTTGGATATTATTGGCCGACCATGAAGCAGGATGTCCAAGCCTTCATTCAAAACTGTGACGCGTGCCAAAGGTTTGGAAATTTGAAGCATCTCCTTGCGGAACCAATGAGGAGTATATTTGGAGCATGCCCGTTTTCTGTTTGGGGAATGAACATTCTAGGTCCATTTCCGACTGCTCCAGGACATATGAAATACGTGCTTATTTTGGTAGACTACTTCACAAAATGGGTAGAAGCTGAAGCTATGTGGCTTATCACCGCGGAAAAAGTGAGGGGGTTTTTGTGGGAAAACATAATTTGCCGATTTGGTGTGCCAGAATCAATAATCACATATCATAGTCCACAGATAGCGAATCTATCGGAGATTTTTGTGTAGGTTTGGGCATAAACCTCAAATTTTCATCTGTTGCCCATCCCCAGACGAATGGGCAAGCAGAAACAACCAACCGGCAGTTACTGCATGGGATACAGAAAAAACTTGGAGGCACGACGAAGGGGCATTGGGCAGAACTTTTTTCATTAGTCCTCTGGTCCTACTGGACCTCAGCGAAAACCCCAACCGGAGAAACTCCTTTCATTCTAGTTTACGGGACAGATGCGGTCATTCCGGTGGAAAGACTAGTCCCGTCGGCACGAATCCTAGCATACAACCAAGAGACCAATGATGAAGCTCTGGAGATTGAATTGCATCTCATAGAAGAACGTAGGATGGTAGCAGCATTAAAAGAGCAGGAGTACAAAAGGCATCTATCCAGATACCGCGATGGGCGAGTCCATCCGCGACGGTTTGAAGAAGGTGACCTAGTGCTCCGACAAATATCCACCGGAGGAAAACTTGATGCCAACTAGGAAGGGCCATACAACGTCATGAAGGTGATCCAGGAGGGAGCTTACAAACTTGGAACCCCAGAAGGCATAGTTTTAAACAAAATGTGGAATGCTGAAAACTTGAAAAAGTACTACATGTAAAGGTTTAGGTTTGTAAGCATGAAAAATCTTTGTCGCCCCCGCAACAGTTAAATAAAAGGTTAGTGGGCGCTTTTCTCGAAACTTCATCACATCATTTTAAACAAGTCCCTAGGACGTTGGAGCTTGGCTCCGCGCCGGGCCTCCGATCGAAGCAATCTAATTCTCGGAGATGAGCTTTAAATAAAGTCCCTAGGACGCTGGAGCTTGGCTCCGCGTCGGGCCTCCGATCGAAGCAATCTAATTCTTGGAGATGAGCTTTAAATAAAGTCCCTAGGATGCTGGAGCTTGGCTCCGCGTCGGGGCTCCGATCGACGCAATCTAATTCTTGGAGATGAGCTTTAAATAAGGTCCCTAGGACGCAGGAGCTTGGCTCCGCGTCGGGCCTCCGATCAAAGCAATCTAATTCTCGGAGATGAGCTTTAAATAAAGTCCCTAGGATGCTGGAGCTTGGCTCCGCATCGGGCCTCCGATCGAAGCAATCTAATTCTCGTAGATGTGCTTTAAATAAGGTACCTAGGACGTTGGAGCTTGGCTCCGCGTCGGGCCTCCGATCGAAGCAATCTACTTCTCAGAGATGAGCTTTAAATAAAGTCCCTAGGATGCTGGAGCTTGCCTCCGCTTCGGGCTTCCGATCAAAGCAGTTTAATCCTTGGAGGAAAGCTTTATAATAAAGTTCTAAAAACATTGGAGCTTGGCCCAGCGTCGGGCTTCCGATAGAAGAATTTCCAGTTCTCGGAGAAGAACATTTCAACAAATCCTTATGATGCTAAAGTTCGGCTCCGCAACAGGAGTTTAACAACTCAATAAACCTTCGATCTCAACATTTATATGGGCTAAAATAGAATCGTTAAATCCAGGAAGTCTGGAATATTTTTATTACTGCGGGAACAATCACAACAACGCAAAGTTACCAGATAGCAAACAAACAAACAACAAAAGAGTACATCCCGAGAAAAGAAAGACTAGGAAGACCCAATAAATGTCCTTATTTCACCTTCGTCGAGGCCCTGCCGGGATAAGACGAGTCCTACCCTGGCTCAAGCAAAATCCATTTGAAGGCGAACCCTCCGTATGAGGAGGAGCCCACTTTGCGTCCACTTCGTCCCCTACAGCATCTAGAATACGAACCTCGAAGTGAACCCCTCCTCTATGAATAAAGGTCACAAAGGAACCAACATCAATGCTATGTGAACAGGCAAAATCATTCCACCCACCACCTAGGTAAAGAACCCTGTAATCTCCACGGACAACTTCCACAGAGAAATCCCGCAAGATTCTAGACGACGGGAGAATGTTCCTAGGAAGGTCTGGATGGAACTCATCTTCACAACGCAGCGGAAGTGACTAAGCAAAACCAAAAGAAAAGAAAAACAGTCAATCAAATTACATAAAAAGTTGAAAACCATCCGGGAAGATAAAAAGAAAAGTTGATTCAATGCTGAAAACTAACCGAACGTTGTAGTTGCTCAGGGAAGCGGATGGGTTCAAAAAATGACCAGCTTCTTTGATCTGAACCAGACATTTTGAGTGAAGATCAAGTAAATAAAGTGCTTCATGATACCCCAATTTATAAGAATCGTCCATGCAAGCTAGCCAGGTTAAAAGCCAAAAAGCGAAGAGGCACTTGGTAAGCCTAGACAAAATTCTCGATAAAACCAAAGGCACCCGAGGCAAAGGTTAAAGCGAATAAAACACGTGTCACATTTTGCAGGACAACACAATGAACCGAGGCACTCATATATCCTACCAAACAACAGAGTAACCTCTGGAAAAAGCAAGACCCGTGAACAAAAGAATCTAAGGGAGTTAGGTTTAAATGAGAAGTTACTTTAGTTATCTCATAACTTGATTTAAGGTAATAGCAAGAAAATTGAACAAGCGGACTATCTCGACAATCCACGGAAAAGATAGGGAAAATTACCTTAAAAGAAAATTTGTCAGGTATCAAGGGTCACTGGCCATTAAATAAAGTCTCTTATTTTATTCAGAGCTATCACAACAAAAACTAAGTTAATACAAAAACCACAGTTTCCTAAGGATAAAAACCATTCATAGATTGATTTTGTACAGATGGTCCCACTCGGTCAACCATTCCATCTCCTTCGTCCGAATCCATAATCTGAACTTCAAAACGAGCACGACCATTATGGATAAAAAAACATGGACGAACCCATTTCAAATCCATGGGATTCGGCGAAAACATTCCACCCGCGACCCAAGTAAAGAAGTCTGAAAGCTCGTTGCTCTATAGAAACCGAAAAATCCACTAGCATATGAGAAGAAATCAACACTTGCTCAAGAAGGGCATCCTCATACTCCTCTTCGAATCTGAGCGGCAAAAGCTACAAAATAGAAAGGAGAAAAACGCGTGATTAAGAACGGAAAAACAAAGATAAAGATTTAGAGAATACAAGCTCACCATCCTCACAAGTTGCTCCGAGTAATCGATCGCCTGAAAAAAGGCCCATCGGACTCCGCGGGAAGGGTCCATAGGAGCCCTAAATGTTAAAGGATGAATGATTGTAGAACCCTACATCCCAAAGAGAGAGAACGTATCAATAGTCCATCCTTTTGTTTTATTATTCACATGGAAATAGTAACCTCCTTTGGGAAGTGCATGTCTGACGCGTACTCTAAAATTGAAAAAATAGAGGAACACGTTCGCTTCGAATAAAGTGTCACTTTATCGAAAGCAGCAAAAATTCATGTCAAAAACTCTGCAGGAGCCACAGTAAATACCTCTAAAATAACTGAGACAACCTACAGTATCACGTTTAGGCCGGGTCGCAACTAAGGGCAATAAAAATTAAGCTAGAAACACCCCTTGAGGGGTATAAACACCAAAGAATGAAAGAGTAAAAACATATCAACAACTTCCTTCAAGGGATGGAACCCGGAGCACCCCCCAGAGCTTTCTACCGAGTGTTGTAAGAGTAAATCGAGTGTGAAATGTAATAAAATAAATCAAACCAGATTCTGCCCACGCAAATAATTACAAGACTTCCTCCCGATGCACCAGTGGGAAGTCAGGATCGATCCACGAGGAAGCGTGTCAGCGGATCCTAGACAGCGCAGAAATCTCACAGAAGTGGTCGACAACAAGGGTCCTAGATCTCGAGTACAGCTACTCGACAGAAGATCAGACAGTCGAACAGCGCAGCAGCAAGCACAGGGTTTAGTCGATCTCGACAAGGGGCTACTCGAGATCGAGTAAGCTTACCGACGTCGAGTTGGGTCTTGGTCGAGTTCCTGCACACAGAAGCTACGGCGATGCTGGATCGAGAATCAGTAACTCGAGGTCGAGTAGTGCAATTCGAGATCAAGTAAAACAGAAAACTAAAACGAAAGAAAATAAAAACAAGTGCTTTGGGTTTCGAAATAAACTTAATGTAAAAGACTTCCAAGATTGTGGTTTGCAACAACGATAACCAAGCATGCATAAGGCAGAAATTAAACAGATAATCATGTGAATCGCATCAAAGGACTAAGCTTTCGCCTTTTCCAACAATTAGACAACTCTTTCAAGAAACCCTAATTGTCTCTACCGATTTTATGTTTACAATCCAAGTTGTTAGCATGGACCTCCATTAGATGGGTAATAAACACATAACAAGTAGTAGATGCTCAAAACATGATAAAAGTCGGATCTTTACCTCAAACATGCATGGCTATTGTCGGGCTCGCCCCAACCCTAGAAGTGGGTGGACTACTCGCGCTTCATCGCAACCTCAGACATTGATTGATGAAAAGAAACTTGCATTAAAATAAATTCAAAGCTTTTACAATCCCGACAATCCAACTCTCGTTGAATGCCAAAACCCTAAAACCTTCGAACTCCTAAACTGTCTCTGTGAACTACTTCTCTAGCTGTGAATTGGATGATTCCTAAAATCAGCCCCATGGGCTTTATTTATCGCCTTTTAATCCTTGCTGTTCAAGGATAGAATATCTATATTTATATCTAAAACTATATCTAAAACTTTAAAGATAAATAAATGCATCAACATAATTAAATCTAATAAAGGAAATTATATCTAAAAGTCTTCAAGTGGATAAATCTTCTTCTCCATGATGTAACTTGATAGAATCGGATAGACTCGGCAATCTTCGGCTCCAAGTAATCCCAATCCGAGTAGGACAGCTCACAACGCGTTACGCGGCTCCGGAAGATTTCCTCGATCTCGAGTAGACTTACTCGATCTCGAGTAGAATGGTCGTCGACTTCAGCATCAGCGGCGTCTCGGGTTGATCTTCCTCGATGTGCTCGGACTCTGGCTCCTGGGGTGTCCTCGATCTCGAGTAAAGTGGTTCATCGACTTGGCTTTCTGGTGTTGTCGAGCAACTCTTCTCGACATGCTCGGACAGTTTTGGTCGATCTCAAGTAAATGTACTCGATATCGAGTAAATCTCTCAGCTTTTTTCTCTGTTCTTAAAACGCACTTTCCCGAGTCCTCGTTCTTCGGATTGACGCATATGACCATGCGTTAGAAAGCTCTTTCCAAGGGCTACGAATCTCATGAAGATACCAGAACTTGTCTCAGAATGATGAATGGCGAAAAATGGCCTTTTCTCCAGCTGCACCATTTTTAACTTCTCCATGACTTTCCTTTAAGCTCCAAAGTGCGTCCGATTTCTGCGAAATATAGCAAAAACTTGTGTAGACCTCCATATATTGCAAATAAGTGTAAACTACATAGATTCTGTATTATTCTAACCCAAATGCATGAAATGCATGCAGAAAGCGATATAAAAGTAGATATAAAACATGACATAAACATGGACATCACCGAGTCATCATGAAGGAAGAGCAACTCCAGACACTTCGACTTCCCTTAGTGTTCGTCATGTTCGAAGAAGATGCACACACCCTAGCCAGGCTCTGGTCTCGCTGTGACAGGAGCACGAAGTCAAGGTGGAGAGGGATGACGATGGCCTATTCTGGTTTACTCAAGGATGGTTCGAATTCACCCAGGATAATCGAGTCCACGTGGGATCCGCTCTAATCTTTACCTATGTGGGAGATTCAATTTTTGAAGTTGACGTTGTAAGCCCTGACAGCGAAGAGAATGGAGAGGTAGGCCACCCCTGGTCTTTTAAGTCATGTAGCTGCATAATCAGCCCTAGTATGATGTATTAGGTTTAAATGGATTTGCACTCCGAGCACCAAACCTGTTTCCATTTATTATGATTAATAAAAGATATGATCCTGCTTTAAGCCTGATCAAGGTTACAAAGCAAAATAGATAGGAAATGAAGATCATGTTTCTGCTTCGAGTCACATGCGAAGCAAAACCCATGAATAAATTACAAACATACTTAACTAATTATTAGAAAATCAACAACACCCACTTGAAAAGGACACGGAGCTGGGATTAGCAACATCATCATTCCTAATCTCGCGATGAGGACAAACTTTAAAAGAAACATCGCCCCTATGAAAAAACATCATAACACTGCATATCCCTAGATTATGAAGGATAAGAAAATCTTCTCATCCGTTTTCGAGTTGAAAAAGACCGTTTTCGCTCCAAGATACTGCCACTGGGAAATCACGAACTAGATATGAAGATAGGAAAGCCCACTGGGAAATCACGAACTTGACAACCGGAGTCGTCTCAGAGGTTGGAGGAGGGTCGCGGATATCCGAGCTTTTCTTCTTTTTCCCGGCTTTCGCTTTATGACGCTTCAAGAGAGAATCCAGATCCATTGAATCTGAGAACAAAAACATCTAAGTATGATTAATCAATTGATATGAGTGGGACACAAAACATAAAAATAAATCCCTGAGAAGGAGATTAATGAAAATAAAGGAGATACCTAAGCGCGGATGAGAAAGACTCAAACCAGCCATCTCAAGACGGAGAGCAGAGATCATCTCGAGCCAAGGAAACCTAGGCTTATGGGCAAATAGTCCTTTGAATTTAGAGAGCTCATGAACTACCGGTTTTTTCACAGCACAAAACTGTCCTGAAACTATCCGATAGTTCAAACCATTCCTTGATTTGTCGCGGAAAAAAAACCACTTGTGCTTCCAGTTAGGTTTGCTAGAAAATCTCTCCACATAGCCACATCTAAAGTTACACTGATAGAACCTTGAGTCATGAGATCCCTTTTTTAAAGAAAGAATGTTGAGCATCAACTTTAGGGAATGAGTAACCCCGATCTCCATGCACCTCATGATAAAATTAGTAAAAAACATCCAACCATTCAGGACTATTTGAGCAGGATTCAAGTTATATTCTCCCAAAAATCCCACGAAAAAAGGGTGCAGTGGAAGTCATAATCCCTGAGATAAACTAGCCGCATAGACAACTAAACAATCCTCGTATGCATCCAGACAACCTCCTCCTTGTTCAGGAAGGCAGAACTCCCAATCGGCAGGCCATGGAAAAATTTGGGAAATAGCTTCAAGATCGGCTAATCCAAGCAAAGTAGTACAACCCCTAATTTCTTCAACAGGAGATCGCCGCGAGCGAACTCTCTCATCCAGTATCAAAGGACGAGTAGAAGGAGGCGGTTGAGGAGTAAAATTCCCGCGAAAAAGACAAGTGTCCAAGTCTTTAAGCTCGTACAATGGGGTATCCAGATCAGTCAGGTTTTCCTTAGAACGAATCCTTGCAGGAATTTCTGCCACACCAATGGGAAAAGCTGCATAAGGAACCCAAGTCATTTCAGTTTCTTCAGCAACATATACAGGATCAGAAGTAGAGGAAGGGCCCGCGTCATTGGAAGAATGATGTCCCGATTCAACCGCGTTTACAGAATTATCATCTCCCGCGCATCCCTTCGAAGAAGAAGAAATTGTGTAAGGAGAAGAATAGGACTACCCGTAGGACAAACCCGAGCCGGGGTAGACACGGATCAGGAAGAAGATGACTTCGATAAGGAGTCGCTGGAGCTAGAAGAACTCTCGGAAGAAGAGGAAGAAACCTCTAGGGGTTGACGCGGATGAGAAGACGATGCAACCTCACCTCTCCACCCCTCTACCCTTTCAAAATCATCCAGCACGTCATGCTCTCCGCTAAGACTAGCCATTCCCAAAGAAACTAGAGAAAATCGTGTGAAGATTTACACACGCGGATCAAAATTTTGATCAAAAGAAAAACAAGTTTAGAAAAAGAGTCATCCCTAATTTTCTATCTACACACCAAAAAACTTAAAAAAGATAAAGAAGGAGAAACAAAAATTGGGAAAAAGCATGAGGTAAGAAGAACTACCTTGGTTTTTGAAGAACGATACCGGAAACTTCAACCGAGAGGGGATCGACAAATGATAACCACCGCCGGAAAACTGAAAAGTAGAAAAGAACAAGATTTGGAGAGTCAGAAGAGACAAGTGGGAAGTAAAAAAAACGGAACGGGGTAATTTATAACGAAGTTACCGACCGTAGAACTTCCAAAGACAAATTGGGCCTAATGGACCCTAAATGGACCGTCACGAAAACCCTAGCCCATTTTTATATAAACTGGTGCGAGAGTAAGACATTCCAGACGATCAGATGTTTTCCAAACTAAGAATATCGACTCGCGTCAATCCCATTCGGAATCAACCCGGCCCGAGGAGCTGTGACGAAACCGGTCAAGAAAACATCTAAAAATAAATAAAGAGAAGTAATGATAAAAAAGAGAAATAAAACTTCATAAAGACATCCGCGGTCAAAATTGGATCCCCCACCTTCAGGGCCATCTCATCCGCGGACAAGAAGAGAGGGTACGTGCCCAACATGCCCACATCCCACGGATAAGACACGTGTCGATCAAAAGACGACACGTGGCGCCAACCCAGGGACTTTTCGTCAACTATAAAAGGGAAAAACTTAACAGACGAAAGGGACTTTTGGCGCCAGAAAGGGAGAGAGAAGGAGGAGAGAGCGGACTAGAAGAGATACTTCCTGAAGAATAAGATCCAGAGATAGAGAGATAGAAGTAAACAGAAAGTGAAAGACCTTAATTATGGAGAAGAACCGCTCCGCGGATAGAATTTTCCTTCATCCGCGTATAACTCAAAGGGTCTTTCTTGTAGGTCAGGAGTCTGAAGTGAGGATCAAGCAGGTTGTGACTGTCTTAATGATTGATCCCCATTTCGTTGACGAAGCCTCGGCATGGAGATAGTTTTGTTGGGATACTTTATCTCTCGCGGCACAGGTTGGGTCGTACCGAATTTCTCGGTGCGGGTCAAGTAAGCCCGTCAGGAGTGATTCGGGTCCCACTAGGTCCACCTCCGGGTCCCACTAAAAATGGAGGCCTTTTTAGACTGAGTTTTGTCAAACCCAATGTTTATGGGTGTATGGATGATAAAAATGAATTAAAATTAGTTAAAAAAAAGCTACAAAATGAAGGTTATTTTGGTGTTTATTTTGCAAAAGTATTGTTTCACTCATTCTCTTTTATCTTATTTAGTTTGAAAGTATCACAATACCCCTAATAACAACCAAATAAACTGTTTTTCATCACATACGGATATTATCTTGTTATTTAAATCTTTAACTACTTTTACCAACAGTTTATAAATTTTACCCTATTTATAATTTTAGTCAATTTATTAACCCCGTCCCATACGAACCCTACATTTTTTTAAACCCATCAGTTTGTAATTTAATTTGTAGTTTGTACCCACTTCTCAAGTTGGGCAGGTGGCCGACGCATTCATGGCATGCATTGACCTATATACTCTCTTCAAAAGTACTCCGTAAAATATAATCCTGTTTGGCCACTGATATATATTTTCACAATCCTCAAAGACCTTGTGGAGCTACATTCTTCCCATTCCACCAAACACATTATACATTATACATATGGAGGCTTCTTTCATCACCAAATATCCTATAGTACTTTGGGTGCTCATACTTTCCATATCCTTACAGGCCTGGCCATCAACAAGTTGTTTTGAGCACGAGAAGGCGGCTCTGCTTCAACTCAAGTCTTATTTTATGTCAATCGCTTCCCCGACAGACTCCTATTTATACAAGCACAAGGCACTAAGTTCATGGGATAGTAATGGTGATGGAAATTGTTGTGTTTGGCATGGAGTTGCTTGTAACAATTCTATGCAACATGTGACTGACCTGGACATGAGTATGCTTAATATTGGTGGTCGTGTGAAGACCAGTCCTCTAAATTTTAGTTTGTTTCAAGCTTTTGAAGAGCTGAAAACGCTTGACTTATCTGAAAATGGCATCACTGCCTTCTTAGGAAATGAAGGTATATCCTTTGACACAACATGTTGTTTAGTTTTTTAGATTTATCATTTTGTTCATAAATTTACTTTTTATTTTTTTGGTGGGTTACATACTCTTTATTATTTTATTTCAGAGCTATCACATTTGAAAAAGTTGGAGGTGCTAAATTTGGGGATCAATTATCTATATGGATCTGTACTAGGTCAAGGTAATATATATAGCTGCATATTGGAGAAGAATTTTATTTAATATCATCCTTATAACTTATTCCTTGAGATTTCCCATTCATACATTCATTCAACATATATCACGTAGTAATTCATTTCCATGTATATATCTTTCAAGCCATCACTGGCTCCTTAGTTAGGAAAATGGTGGTATCCCTTTATTTGGGACATCAACCATGTTGTTTAGTCTTTTCCAATTCTTATAAATATTTGATTATAGCGACTTGTTTAGTTTGGGGTTCAACCAATCTGCTGTGAACTTTCCACGACAAAGGCATATAACAGATTTATTGTTTTAGGTATACTATTAGGCAAGAGTTCCATTGAAATAAAGAATACGGTGAAACGGTGAAACGAATGAATATGTTGAGTTATATCAATATGAATATGGCATTATGTGGATATGAATATTTGAATATTGTGGTGTGTGGATATGAATATGGTGTTATATTCACTTTATATTATGTGAATATAAATAATAAAATATTCATATACCTATATTTAAATCATATTCATATTCACACGTCATAATATTCATCTATATATGTATCAAAGTCCGACTCGGACCGATGACTGGGGGTCGTGTGCATGGACGCACATGCGCTAGTAGCCTAGCACACAAGTCGAGTGAGGTTCCATTCTAAAACCAATTGGCAATAGAAGGAGTAGCCCACCGACTCATATACTAGGGCTTGATATGTTCAACTTTCCGATGTGGGACACTTTGGTCTCATTCACATCTCTAACACACCCCCACAAGTCCAACTAGGAATGACCATCTAGTTGAGACTTGGACAACTGGGTAACCCGGACTAGGATCGACACGGGTCATTAGGCTAACCGCTCTAATACCATATCAAAGTCCGACTCGGACCGATGACTAGGGGTCGTGTGCACGGGGGCACATGCGCTAGTAGTCTAGCACACAAGCCGAGTGAGGTTTCATTCTAAAACCAATTGGCAATAGAAGAAGTAGTCCACCGACTCATATACTAGGGCTTGATATGTTCAACTTTCCGATGTGGGACACTTTGGTCTCATTCACATCTCTAACAATATAACATAATATTCATATGAATATGACCCAATATTCATTCGTTTCACCGTTACACCGTATTATTCGTTTCATTAGAACCTTTCCTTATACTATTATATTTCCTGCTAGAGACATTTTATTTAAGAGGCCATCAAATTTGAAAAATAGACTAAAAAGAATCTCATGTTGAAAATATGAACTTTTTAAGCATAATATATAAGTTTGTGGTCTACGTTTTTTCTATTATCAGTTGATTTTATTATGGAACTTCACTATACTTATACTCTATAATTAATGTATATGTTTAACTTAACTCTCAATACTAAGCTAGCTCTCCGGTCCCTGTTAGTATATACTTGTATTAGTAAGTCGGGATTGTAAGACAATATAAATAGCCTCCTATGTGTAACTATAGTTGAACAACAAATTCATAATACAATTTCAGTTTTTCCCTCTCTTTCTCTTATCTCTCTGCACGCTCATTCTGCATCTGCACATCAACATGGTATTTCCGATCTCTTCCTCTTCAATTGATCTCTAGCTATGGAGTCTTCTACATCTCCTTCGATCGATCATCATGATCCTCTGTATTTGCATCCTTCGGACAATCCAGGATGCATCCTCACCACCATGGTCTTTGACGACACTGGATTTTTCGCGTGGAGACACGCTATGAAAATCGCGCTCTCGGCCAAGAACAAGCTCGGATTCATTCATGGCGAGCTTGTTCGTCCCACTCCTAGTTCTCCGATGCTGCGTTACTGGATTCGTTGCAACGACATGGTCGTTTCTTGGTTGTTGAACGTCATGACAAAGGAGATTGTTGAGAGTTTCATGGGATCTCGCAATATGCGCTTGATCTGGCTGGATTTAATTGCTCGTTTCTCCAATTCCAGTGGTGGTCAAAGATTTGCGATCGAGCAACAAATCTACTCGATCTCGCAAGGAGCAGATTCAATTTCTGGATTATTCACTCATCTCAAGAAGATTTGGGAGGAACAAGATTCGCTTCGAGCTCTTTCGAATCGCACATGTCCTAATGGTTGTGGTATGTCTCAGCCTATCAAACAGAGTGATCAAGATCGGCGCCTATTTCAATTTTTGATGGCTTTTGATGACTCGTACATCCCAATCCAGAGTAGCATTTTGATGAATTCTCCACTTTTCGGATATTAATCAGGCATATTTTTCTTCTTCCTCAAGAAGAAACTCAGCGTTCTATGAAGACTTCCAGATCTTCGATTGACACCTCTGCCAATTCTGTTTCTGTCAAGCCTCCTAAATATTCTCCTCAATCATCTTCTAAGAAGCTTGATTCTTCTAAAGATTCATCGAATCAAAGCTGACACAATGGTAACAAACAGAGGCACGTTTGTTCTCATTGTAACAGAACTGGACATTTAGTTGATCGTTGTTTCAAATTGCATGGTTATCCTCTTGGATCAAAGAATAAGAGATCAGCGAATTCGTCCATGACTTCAGATGACTCAACTTCATCATCAATGTCGTCCTCTTTGGTTATCCCAGACTTATCAGTTGATAAGTACAATCAGCTTCTTACTCTACTTCAACGCTCTTCTCCATCTTCAGCAAATACACCAAGCTTTGGGAATTTCGCTAGTACTTTTTGTTTCTCCTCATCTTTGCACACTAATTCCTCTGGCATTATATTTGACAAGTTCACATAGATAATTGATATGGGAGCTAGTGACCATATGTGTCATAACCTGGATTTCTTTATGGATTTGAGTCATTTACATCATTCTATTCATATTAGTCTTCCAAATGGTACTTTTGTTACTGTTTCATTGGCCGACACTGTGAGAGTATCTTCAGAATTGACTCTATATGGTGTATTTTTCGTGTATGTGTTCAAACTCAATCTCTTATCAGTTCCCAAGTTGGCGGCTCAACTTGACTTTATTGTGTGTCTCTCATCATCTATGTGCTAGTGGAAAGGCCCTTCTCTGAAGAGCCGTCTAGAGATTGGTAGAGTGCACAGTCGCTTGTATGCTTTTTCAGCACCTCCATCAATCATCCATAAGAATAAGTTGATTACAACACATACATCTTTTAGTTCTTCGAATGCAGTTTCTTCATCTGTTAATTTTGCAATTTTTTATGTCAATTTGTTGCACTGTCGATTAGGCCATCTACCATTTTACAAGCTTAAATCTCTTTTCTCATGTGATATACATAAAGAGAGTCTATTAGCTTGTGAGATATATGCAAAGGCTAGGCACCAAAGATCTCCTTTTCCTAGTAGTTCTACTACAACTACTTGTGACTTTGACTTGATTCATGTGGATACAAGGGGTCCTTATAGTTCCCATACTTACAATGGATTTCAGTATTTATTAACGATTGCTGATGACTTCACAAGGGTGACTTGGACACATTTGTTGAAATCCATAAAGGATGCCTTGTCTACTTTACAATCATTCATTCAACTTGTGCATACTCAATTTGGTAGAATGGTTAAGATAGTGCGTACAAACAATGCTCCTGATTTTGGTTTTAGCACTGTTGGTATTGAATATTTCAAGTCAAAGGGTATTGTTCATCAGTCCTCTTGTGCATATTCTCCTCAACAGAATGGTGTAGTGGAAAGAAAGCATAAGCACCTTCTTGAGACAACTCGAGCTTTTCTATTTCAATCATCAGTTCCCATTAAGTTTTGGGGAGAATGTTTACTGACAACAATTTAACTCATCAATAGGTTCCCTTCCAAGGTCTCGAATAATGTTTCTCCCTATGAGAGGTTGTATGGTACTCTTCCTTCTTATTCTCATCTCAGAGCCTTTGGATGCTTGGTTTATGCAGCTACTTCTCCTCCTGGTAGGACGAAGTTTATGCCTCGTGCTTCACCTTGTGTCTTTATAGGCTAACCACCAGACAAGAAAGCCTACAAGTTACTTTCCTTTTCCACAAATCAAGTTTTCATGTCTAGAGATGTGGTCTTTCATGAGCATATTTTCCCATTTCATCCATCTTCGTTGATTCCAAATACCACTTCATATAGGCTTGTCCCTGCTACAGACCTTACATCTCCACCTGCTCACACTCCTACCACAGATGCAGTTCTTCCTCGGAGATCATTTAAGACTTCAGTTCCTCCTGCTTATCTCCAAGATTATCACTGCAATTTTGTTTCAGATTCACCAAGCTTCTCGTTCAGTGCTTTGTCTTTGGCTTCTCACAGCTGTTGCCAAACTTGGTTCCTTTGGTTGAGTTTTGTTGTTATGAAGATGTTGTTGTTCATCCTGAATGGCAAGCGCCAATCAGAGTTGGATGCACTGCACAGAAACAACACTTGGGACATTGTTGATCTATCTAAAGGCAAAAGACCAATTAGTTCTGAGTGGGTTTATAAACTCAAATTTCGAGCAGATGGAACACTTGAAAGGCATATAGCACGTCTAGTTATTAAGGGTTGCACTCAGAAGGCATGTATTGACTACCAAGAAACCTTCTATCCGGTTGCTAAGATGACTACAATCCGTAGTTTGGTTGTTGTTGCTGTTAAGAAAGGGTGGTCTTTATCACAATTAGACGTAAATAACGCCTTTTTACATGGTGATATTGACACTGAAGTTTTTATGAAGGTTCCTCTTGGTCTTCAACATCTTCATTCAGGCAAGTTCTGTCGTCTAAACAAATCTCTTTATGGATTAAAGCAAACTTCTCGTCAGTGGTACAACAAGCTTTCTGAATGAATCATTGATTTCCCAAGGCTTTGTTCAATCCTTGAATGATTACTTATTATTCTACAAGAAAAAGGGGTAAATTTTTTTGTGTTCTTAGTAGTGTATGTTGATGACATACTGGTTACAAGGAATTATTTGTCTGAAATTGCTCTTCTTAAGAAAACCTTACATGAGCAGTTCAGTATCAAGGATCTGGGCTCATTGAGCTACTTCTTAGGCATTGAATTCCTTTCTCACAGCAGAAGGATTCTCATGACTCAACGCAAGTTTCTTCAAGAGCTTCTCAAGGACTTCCCTATGGACTCTACTCGAGTTACTTTGAGTCCTCTTGACCCTGCCTTCAAACTTGGGACTTCTACTGGCAATCATCTTCAAGATCCTTCCCAGTATCGTCAGTTGGTTGGTAAACTGAATTTCCTCACCAACACACGTCCTGATTTTCCTTCACAGTTCAACATTTATATCAATATATGCAATCTCCCACTGAGATTCATTGGAAGGCAGTTCTTCGTGTTTATTCAGTATCTCCATTGCACTGCTGATCTGGGGAATCTCCATGAGAACTCATCTGATTTTCATCTTCAAGCTTCTTGTAATTCTGATTGGGCAACTTGCCCAGTTACAAGACACTCTATCGGTGGTTATTACATCACTACTGGTGGCTCTCCTGTGTCCTAGAAATCCAAGAAGCAAGCAACCATTTCCCTCTCTTCAGCAGAAGTTGAATATCGATCCATGAGGAGGGTGACAACAGAGCTAGCATGGCTAAGTCGTCTCTTCCATGAGCTAGAAGTACCCGATGTCACTCTCATTCCCCTCAAATGTGACAGTCAGTCGGCCATATACATTGCAAGAAACCCTGTTTTTCACGAAAGAACAAAACAGATTGACATTAATTGTCACTATGTTCGTTCCCAATTGCTTGCAGGCAGGCACGGAACCAAAAATTAAAACTGGGGTAGGTTGTAATAAACATAATTATTTTGAAATTTTGTTGACAAAATACCGATATAAGTATACAGTAGCGGACCTAGGGGGTCCTAGTGGGTCACGTGACCCCTTCCTCACCCGAAAAATTACCTAGGTGTATTCTTCTCGTCGATAGCTTCGTTTTGATATATAATACGTCCTAATCCGACATCTGAGTAAAAAGTTATGAATGTTTGAAAATTACAGCAGTATTAATCACTTTAGTTTTATTTCAATATACTATAATACTTTAATATTTTACTTAAATTGACATTCACATATTATAATTCATCTCGAGAGCTTCGAAACCATAGGTTATATTACTTATTTTGAGAATATGGCAAGAAGTTACGCAAGTTTAAATTTTTTTATATCTAGTTATACATTATTACATGTTAATAATGCAATGTTTATTTATTGCGTTTTATATCTTTATTTTTCATTTTTTATCCTTATTTTCGTATTATATATTTGTAGTATTTTCGAAACCATAGGTTGACACTACTTTGTACTATCGATCACATTGTGTTTTGCGATTTTTTTTTCGATCTTATTGTCGACTACTATTGTAACCCCACGCTAAAAACTTTCTGGGTCAAGTATATACTACTAATAGCAGAATTAGGAAGTTTGCATACCAATGCTTTTTATGTTTTATTTTGGGTAAATTCCTTTGGTGGTCCCTAACCTTTAAGGGTTAGCCACTATTGGTCCCTAACCTTTTTAAGTGTTACTTTTAGTCCCCAACCTTTTACATATTGCTACTATTTGGTCCCTAACCTTTTTAAGTGTTATTTTTAGTCCCTAAACTTTTACATATTGCTACTATTTGGTCCTCCTATCTATTTTCTAGTTAAATGAAACGATAAAATTATTTAATTTTCTAAATAAATCCGAGAGAGATTAGAGAAGGGTTAGAGTTACAAGCAAGACCGTCCAATGAATTTTAGGGGCCCCGTTCAATATTACCCTAATCTTAAAATATTTGTTTTTTTTCCCGACTTGCTAATTATTAAAAAAATATTTTATGTGTAATTTTTATCCTATTAAAAAATGTGTCAACAAGTTAAGCATCTACTATTTTGATATGAATCTATATATCTATATCTATATCTATATTATACTTTAAATGATACTCCCTCCGTTCGGCAAAACTTGTCATTTTAACTCTCCACACAACTTTTAATAAAACTAATAACTACACTTCTTTTTTACTAATTTACCCTCAATTATTACTCTACTTTTTACTTTATCAAAAACTACAACCCACAACACATCAATCAAATCAAGGGCATTTTAGTAAAGTAGAAGCAAAAATACCTAAAATAACAAGTTTTTCCGAACAAAAACAAAACTCTAAAACGACAAGTTTTGCCGAACGGAGGGAGTAAGCAATTTTGCCACATGTCCTATCCATGGTCAAAGTTATTTTTTGAAATATTATTTACATAATATCATTTATTAAATGTATATTTTCTAAATGAAAAACTATTTTAGTTATTGGGAATTTGGGCTTCCTTATTAACTATTTTTATTTGTTATTTTAATACAAACTCTAATCGTATTAGAGTATAATTTATTATATTTTAAGATTTTCCGCATATATATATATTCAAAATTTTATTTGTAAATTATAACTTCACACAATGAATGAGTTTTTAATGTCAAAATACTATAACACACATCTATATGTATTGATACACAATCAAAAAGTTAAAATATATGACTTAAAATGTAATAGGAAGAAGTCCTATATTTTAAGATTCCCAATAAATGATATTATGTAAATAATATTTCCAAAAATAACTTTGAACATGGATAGGACATGTGGCAAAATTGATTATCATTTAAAGTATAATATAGATATAGATATAGATATAGATATAGATATAGATATAGATATAGATATAGATATAGATTCGTATCAAAATAGTAGATGCTTAACTTGTTGACACATTTTTAATGGGTTAATAAAAACTACATAAAATATTTTTTTTATAATTAGCAAGTTGGAAAAAAAAACAAATATTTTAAGATTAGGGTAATATTGAACGGGGTCCCTAAAATTCATTGGACGGTCTTGCTTGTAACCCTAACCCTTCTCTAATCTCTCTCGGATTTATTTAGAAAATTAAATAATTTTATCGTTTAATTTAACTAGAAAATAGACGGGAGGACTACATAGTAGCAATATGTAAAAGTTTAGGGACTAAAAGTAACACTTAAAAAGATTAGGGACTAAATAGTATTAATAGGTAAAAGGTTGGGGACTAAAAGTAACACTTAAAAAGGTTAGGGACCAATAGTGGCTAACGCTTAAAGGTTAGGGACCACCAAAGGAATTTACCCTTTTATTTTCGTAGAAGGAAAATTTGCTTTGACATAGTATGTGAAATGAATAGAATTAGATTTGATCTCTATAATGAGTTTTGGGTTGTAGTAAGAAAAAGGAAAGAATGATGGGCTGTAATAAAAGCAAAAGTAAATGGGCTGCTGCAGTAGAAAACAAAAGTAAATACTCATTATTAAAATTAAAAGTGATAAAATGAAGATTTTAACCCTAGACTTGTTGGTGATAGCAACGTTACAACGCCAACTGAGCTAGTGCTACAACCTAAACGTCTACCTATATTTTTAATTTGTATCAGCATAGGTGAGCCCGCCCTTGAATCCGTGCCTACTTACATGCTTAATCAAGTTGCAGCATGTCCCAATTCATTCTCAGGTAGCGGACATCTTCACCAAGCCATTGCAGGATCTTCTACACTCCTCTATCCTGTTCAAGTTGGGGTTGATGTCTCCAGAATCACCTACAACTTGAGGGGTGTTAGTATATGCTTGTATTAGTAAGTTAGGATTGTAAGACAATATAAATAGCCTCGTAACTAGTTGAACAACAAATTCATAATACAATTTCAGTTTTTTCCTCTCTGTTCACTTTTATTTGTCATTTACTATTCATGCACGTTTTTTTAGAATGATAAAAAACTATATAAAATATTAATTTTTTAGTTGAATTTTTTTTAATAATATCATGCTTTTTAGTAATAAGTACTATTAATTAACAAGTAGCATGAATTTTAGTTAACACCGTCCTTGGAACTCAATCCATCATGCGGTTTATTTCCTTTTATTTTTTTCTTTCAGAGTTGGCACATTTGAAGAATCTGAAGATTTTAGATTTGAGTGACAACAATCTAAATGGATCTCTGTCAGGAGGTGAAGGTAAGACAAAACATGCGGTGGAAAATGATTTTATTTTTTTCCATATTTATTCTTGATTTGTTGAATTGATTTTGGTTTTGTCTAAAACTTATTATTGTTAATTAATACGGAGTAATGAAATATGAAATATATTCATTCTTAAAAAAACTAATTTGATGTTATAATTTTATAATATTTTTATATTAAATCCGTGAAAAATAGATGTTATGTTATCAATCATGAATGATCTATCATATATTCAGCAGAACTTATTCTAATGGAACTTTCTTTCAGGCATTTGTAAATTAAGGAAGCTTAGAGATTTAAGCCTGGGTTCAAATGCATTAAGTGGCAGCATTCCCAACTGCGTCTGGAACTTGACATCTCTTCGAACTATAGACCTGTCAGGAAACAATTTTAATGGGGAGTTGCCACCACTCATCAACCTCCCATACCTTCAATTCCTATCCATCTCTGAGAATAATTTTGAGGGGAGAGTCTCTTTATGTCACCTTCTGAACCTTTCGAGCCTGGAGTTTCTGGAGCTCTCCAACAATGCATTAAGTGTAGAAATTGGAGATCCATTGTGCTCAACCCCATCTAAGCTTGTGGATCTTGGCTTAAGGCAGTGCAGATTGAGTGGTCAATCCAATACCTTCCCAAAGTTCCTCTCAAACCAAACTAACCTAGTGTTGCTTGATCTGTCCAGTAATGGGTTAGTTGGATTATTTCCAGAATGGCTGCTACAGAACACTCCCAATCTCATGTATCTAATCTTGAGGAATAATTCGATACAAGGAAGTCTTGAGGTCCCCAACTCCAACAATGGGAATCTATCAAAGTACTTGTACCATTTGGATGTTTCAAGCAACAAGCTCAAGGGGGAGATTCCTGCGCATATTGGGACGGTGTTCCCTTCACTTTTTTATTTGAACATGTCCCATAATTCTATCCAAGGGCATATCCCTGCTTCAGTTGGAAACTTGACGATAGGTGTTCTGGATCTGTCAAACAACCACCTTGTTGGAGCAGTCCCCAGAAAGTTGTTTTCTGATAGCCCTAGATTGGCCCCGCTTGGCGTCGGATTAAGCTTTTTATTGCTGTCAAACAACAACCTTCAAGGAGAAATTATTCCCAGCTATATGAACTTGTCATTCTTAACTGCCTTATATCTAGATAACAACAACTTTGGAGGGACCATACAAGGATCGTTGCGTCACTCTAAACAGTTGCAATTCTTAGATATATCCAAGAATAAAGCAATGGGTGAACTTCCAAGCTGGATTGAAGACCTTCAATTTTTGGAATCGATGTCATTGGCAATGAATGAATTTCATGGCAACGTACCAAGTCAGCTTTGCAAACTCCAACTGCTTGAGTTTCTGGACCTCTCGGAGAATAGGTTCACTGGTGGAATACCTTCTTGCGACAAACTTTTACCACTCAAGTTCTTGCATATGCATGGAAATAGACTTACTGGATCAATTCCAGAGGGGTTGGCAAGGTTGTCATCATTGGTTACATTTGATCTGAGCAATAATCACCTTTCAGGAGGTATTCCTCGATGGATTGATCAGTTGTCAAACTTGGTTATTCTATCATTGGGGGGAAATCGTCTAGGAGGAGAGCTACCGAAACAGCTATGCCACTTGAACTATGTGAACATCATTGACTTGTCAAACAATGAAATTTCAGGTTTGATTCCTGCTTGCTTTAGGAATTTGTCCTTTGGAGCACCAGAATTGGCTACTTTATACACTACTGTGGCTAAGTTTACCACTGGTGTGTACATGGATGGTTATTACCTGATTTCAGATGTTGTTATAGATGTGTACACGAGACAAGAAGAAGCAGATTTGATAGTTAAGAGCGGATCCCGTTCTTACAAGGGAAATATTCTCTCGCTTATGTCCGAGTTAGATTTGTCACATAACAATCTCACTGGTGAGATTCCCCCTGAATTGGGAGAGTTGGGAAACATCCATGCTCTAAACTTGTCCTACAACCACTTATCCGGTTCAATACCGACAAGTTTCTCCATGCTCAAGAGCATCGAGAGCTTAGACCTTTCAAGCAACAACTTGAGTGGAACAATCCCTTATGAGCTAGTTGATCTCAACTTCCTAGAGATCTTCAATGTTTCTTATAACAACCTAAGTGGAGAAGTGCCAGAAACAGGAGGCCAGTTTGGAACCTTTGATGGAAGAAACTACCAAGGAAATCCTCTCCTTTGCGGGTCTCGGCTGCCTAAAAGTTGTAAGACAACTGAACTTGATCCTACCGGGACCACTCCAACTGAAGAAGGAGATGAAGGTTTTGACATGGAAGTATTCTTTTGGAGCTTCGGTATGTCCTCTGTCATTATCTTCGTAGCATTGAACGTTGTTCTTGCAATCAACCCATACTGGAGGAGAGCTTGGTTTGCATTTGTTGATGTGAAACTCCTTTGGTGGTTCCACCCATGAACTATTAGCGTCTTACCATTCCCCATGGTGCTTTTTACTTTGAGAATTTTTAACTAATTTTCTTGTTTTAGTTTGCCTTTCTACTGTTTTTTATGGCACCGAATTTGTAATATGTGATGGTTAAGTTATTGCCTTTGTCTGTGTCATGTTCTAAAAAATAAATTAGCAATTGGTGTGAAATTAAATGGTTCTGAGTCTTCTGATCTTGTAAAAGTATTTGTACAACTGCCAAGTGCATATGGAGTTCTATATTTTGTTAAACATAAAACATATATGTGTTGAAATTTGTACATCTGCCAAGGGCATATCGATCTTACACCAATCTAAGAGGAGATCGAAGTGCTAGAAATGGAACCTTTGATGAACAAAACTACCAAGGAAGTCCTCTCCTTTACTGTTTATAGCTGCATAGAGGTTGTAACAAAGTGATCTAAATTCAAGTATTGAATAGTTTCGTAGAGTATTGAGTTAAACCTGTGCAAGCTACTCCTGAGGCTGATAGCAAGAGTTATGTCTAATAATGATGTTATGAAGCTAGACCTCTCTTTCTCAATATCAAATTAATCATATTAATAACAAGAGCTATGTTATGGTCAATTCAAAGTCAACTGAATGAAACTCCGTGGAACTTTAACTTTAATTCAAGTACATATTGCATAAATTAAAGCAAGTACATTCCAGTTTGTTGGATCCCATTTGCTACCGGGCAATTACAAACTCAGTTGATTGAAACTTCGTGGAACTTAGCTTTAATTCGATTCCTGCTGCTACTGTACAAGAGGGGGAAAAAAAAAACCTAGGGGTGGGCGCGGGACGGGACGGGACAGGATAGGGGTCGTCCCGCGTCCCGTCCCGCGCAATTTTTGCGGGACGGGACCGGGACGGAATTCAATACTTTTTTTTCAATCCCGCACGGGCCTTGTCTCTCGTGGGACGGGACGGACCATGTCCCTCAAATAAAAAACATTATAAAAAAAAATCTAAAATTCTTATACATTTTTACGGTTTTCAAAGGCGTAACATATATAAATTTATAATATTTTTTATATTTTACGATTCTCTTTATTTGTATATACATTATACATATAATTACACACAATATATATATATATATATATATAAACACACTATATAGAATATATATATTACTAAGAAAAGTTGCTAATTACTAATATATATACAATTTGGATACATATATACTGTAATATAGTGTGCATGTATGTAATCTAATATATACGTAATACAATGTGTATATATGTAATACTATATTATATATAATAATATATACTGTCTAACATAATATTATATATATAGAATTAAAATATATTAATATATATGCGGGACGGGACGGGATTGGGATGGGTCGTCTCGCGTCACGTCCCGCATAATTTTTACGAGACGAAATTTACTCTTTTTTTTATCCCACAGGGTCCGAGACAAGACCGAAATTTACGGGATTTGTGCCCATTCCTAGGGCGGTGTTTTGTTAACTAGATATCTATATTGAGTGGTTTTATGTAGCTTTTATTATAGTGGGTGGTTAATTAAAATGTAAAATTTTTATTTTATTTGTAATTTTAACCCTACGCCAAATAGAATTCATGTTAATTTATAGTGAGTAGTTTTCACTTTCATAAAAGCTATTGAAGGCATATGAAAAACATGTCTACTGACAAGATGATATCTACTAAATTACATAAAGGACATTTGTACAATTTAATGAAAATTATCTTATCAATAGTCAGTAGACAAGATGATATCTACTAAATTACATAAAGGACATATGTACAATTTAATGAAAATTATCTTATCAATAGTCAGTAGACAAGATGATATCTACTGAATTACATAAAGGACATATGTACAATTTAATGAAAATTATCTTATCAATAGTCAATGTATCGTCTTGTCGATACTCTCACTCTTTTACTTTTTAGAAGGTACTCACTCCGTCTCAAAATAATGGTTGTTTTACTTTTAACATGTTTTTTAAAAACGATAAAAAACTATATAAAATATCAATAATTTTTTTTAAAAACCATACTTAATACAATTATCTATGAAATTATTTTAAAAAAATATTAAAAATTAGAATTTTATTAGTAGAATTTTGAGCTTCTTTTAAAAAAAATGTATCAAAAAGTTACTCTAAACGACGAGTCTTTTGAGACGGAATGAGTAAGCCCGAAGCAGGGTTTGCAGCGTTTTCTTGGAAGTTTTTCAATCACAACTTCAACTCTGAAAAGGACAGACAGACAGACAGTTAAGGTGGTGGTTGTTGAGAAAAATCTAGAGAGCTATCAATCTTTTCATGAAGCTTCATTCACACTTTTCATTGACCATATTAGCTCCCATTAAAATATAATTTCACATAAAGAAAGAGAGGTCCAGATTTGTAAGAGCAACCTCACACACACAGCTCTTGTTATCAATCATTTGAGAGTTTTAACTCATTCACTATTAAGAGCAGAATAAAAAAACTCATTCACTATGAAATTCACCCTTCTTTTGGCGGTTATTTTGGCTACTCTTCAAGGCCATCAAATCAAATGCTGCTTGGATCATGAGAGACTCGGTTTGCTACAGATTAAGTCGTACTTCTCGTTGATCTCAGGCAACTCAACAGCGATAGTTAAAGCTGCATACCTTTCATGGCGGGTTGGTGATGATACGAGTGATTGCTGTCAATGGGAGGGAGTTAAGTGCGATCCATCAACAGGGCGTGTGGCGCAGCTCTTACTTAGCTCCATGGTTTTCCCAGAAAAGTCATGGTCTCTGAACATGACAATTTTTCGCCCCTTTGATGATTTACGAAGCCTGGATTTATCGAGCAATTTCATTGGAAGTTTAATCGACGGTGAAGGTAAGCAACTGATTTAAAACTGACATTATAGATCTTTTTTCATGATCCTGCAAAAAATATGTAAATATGATTCGCAATCTTTATCTTCTGCAGCTTACCATTATCAAACTGCTAGTAAAATAACACAGGCCATCTAATTATTCTTGAGAAAAAAAAATATCAGCTTAGGAACTCACTAAACCAAGATCGAATTCATAGAGTTTCTGATGGATAGAATAAATTGATACAGGATTATGCAGGTTGAAGAAGCTTCAAGAGTTGAATCTGATGCTCAATAATTTAAGTGGCAGACTTCCTGACTGTTTATGGAATTCAACAACCCTTCGAGTTCTTGACCTTTCGTCAAACCGTCTGAGTGGCAATTTGCCACCGTTGAACAACCTTACCTCCCTCGAATACTTGTCCATCATAGAGAACAGTTTTGAAGGGAAATTCTCTTTCGGTTCCCTTATTAACCAATCAACCCTCAAAGTCTTGATACTTTCAGATAACGCGCTACAAGTTGAATTTGAAGATTCAGCAAAAGCATGGCCACCTACCTTCCAGTTGCAGGCCCTTGGCCTTGGTTATTGCAACTTGAACAACCCGGCTAAACTCTTTTCGAACCTCCTCTTCCATCAATCCAAACTAGAGTACCTTGACCTTTCAGGTGATGGCTTAACTGGATCATTTCCGGCTTGGTTGTTGCAGAATAATTCCAAACTTGAGTATCTAAACTTGGCAAATAATTCATTGAAAGGAAGTATTCAGCTCCCGGTGGCTAGTAATCTGTCTCTGCTCCATTTGGACATATCGAACAACAAGTTCAGCGGGGAGATACCAGAGCATATTGGCACGGTGTTATCTTCACTCGAGGTTTTAAGCATGTCAGTGAATGGTTTCAAGGGGCACATTCCTAGTTCAGTGGGCAATATGACGAAATTAGTGGCACTTGACTTGTCGGATAATAACCTTACCGGAGAGGTGCCAATACAATTGTTTTCTGAATGCACCCTCTTACAGTTCCTATTGCTATCCAAGAACAACCTGCAAGGAGAAATTATTCCCATCCATATGAATTTAACAGAGCTGAATTCCTTAGATTTAGAGAGCAACTCATTCACTGGGACAATAAAAGGGTCATTAGAGGCGTCAGCAAACTTGGCTTACTTGGATATAAGCAATAACAGTGTGACAGGGGAACTTCCTAGCTGGATCGGTAACTTCGATCATTTGACATCAATGTCAGTGGCAAGTAATCAATTTCATGGAGAGATACCAAGCACGATTTGCAACCTAGAGGGTATTGTCTATTTGGACCTTTCTGAAAATAGGTTTGCTGGACAGATACCAGATTGTAACCATCTTTCATCATTAAAATCCTTGCATATTCATGGAAATAGTCTGACTGGCGTAATCCCACAGGGACTGGCAATGAGCTCAGATCTAGTGACGCTTGATTTAGCAAATAACCACCTTTCAGGAGGTATTCCTCAATGGATAGACAAGCTCTCAAACCTAGGAGTCCTTCTACTTGGAAACAATCAACTGCAAGGAGAATTGCCAACACAATTATGTCGACTGCTGCATGCTAACATCATAGATCTGTCACATAACAACCTCTCTGGTGCTATTCCATCTTGCTTCAAAGATTTGTCATTTGGGTCTAGAAAGACGAAGGACTGTGATATTGGTATTGCTGCCAGAGTAGAAGACCTTAATACTCACCTCACTTTCAATGTCTACTTAAACCTGCCTGAAGAAGAATTTGTGTCGATTACAAAGAATGAAAAAGCTGACTTCATAGTGAAAAGCAATTATGTTTCCTACAGAGGATGTATTCTTTACATCATGTCTGCTTTAGACTTGTCATGCAATCAACTGACGGGTGAAATCCCCACTGAACTAGGAGAACTGGGAATGATTGAATCGCTGAATTTGTCCCATAACTGCCTATTAGGTCCAATACCTAAGAGCTTCTCAAAGCTTAAGAGCATTGAGAGTTTAGACCTATCAAGTAACAACTTTAGTGGAAAAATCCCTTCTGAACTAACTAAACTCAACTTTCTGGAGGTCTTCAATGTGTCTTACAACAACCTTACAGGACAAGTGCCAGAAACGGGGCAATTTGGATCCTTTAGCCAAAGCAGCTATCAAGGAAATCCTCTTCTTTGCGGTCCTCCGATGGTTAGAAGTTGCAAGATCCATGATCCAGTGAATGATAGCACTTCAAATGATGAGGAAACTGGGGATACAAAATTTGACATATATGTGTTTTTTTGGAGCTTTGGTGCGTCTTATATCACTATGTTACTAGCATCCCTTCTCGTCCTCTACATCAATCCTCACTGGCGTAGAGTTTGGTATGATTGCATTGATAAACTATTGCTTTGGTGCCATCTATAAGCTTAGATTGCCTTAGTACCATCTCCAGAACCCCAACATTTGGCCTACACATAATCAAAACATTATGCACTATATGAGTTGATATCACCTGCCTCCACACCCCATAGTAGCAGTCTTGTAATGCTGATTCAGCACCCTCATCACCCACATTGATGAGAGCGGCCAGGTGTTGGTGGATATTGAGCGGATCAAAGCTAGATGGAAGAGATACTTCTCAGAATTGCTCAACGAGGAAAGCACCTCTTCAGTAGGGAGTCTCAGTCCTTCTCATCAGGTCGACTACGGCTTTTACCGGCGCATTTTGATTGAGGAGGTGAAGGGAGCTGTCTATAAATCGAAGAACAATAGAGCATCTGGCCCAGATGATATCCCGGGGGACGTTTGGAAATGGTTAGGGGTCAAAGGCCCGGTTTAGCTCACACCTCTTTTCAATGTTATCCTTCGGCCAGCTAAGATGCCTTCGGAATGGAGACTCGGTGAATTGGTCCCGGTCTACAAGAACAAAGGGAATGTGCAGAGCTGCAATAACTACAGAGGTATTATAATAGCCTTATAAGTTGGTGATCCTTGTGCTTATTTACGGGAAATTCAAATTAGTGCAACTGTTTGATAATTACCAATTATCAAGCTCGCGAATATTTGTGATTTCTTCTACTAATTTGGACAGGTAAATTTTGAAAAGGTAGTAGTAATTTACCCAAATCTAAAGAAGCTCAAGCAATATGCATGTCACTTTACAGGTAAAATTTACAAGTGTAAAAAAGCAGCATCATGCCAGACAAAACTAAGAGTGAAAAATAGCAGTAATTTACCCAGAATCTGCTGTGGTACTGTCATGATTCGGAGCACATATGAGCAACGTAAAGGACAAAATGAAGCTTCTGCAGCATCCAACCTCCCTGTTTACATCCAATGCAGCAAAGGGTCAAGATATAAGAGTGAAAAATAGCATATCTACTGTTGTCTTTCTAGGTCAATGATGGAGGACTTACACAACCACTCTCTTCGACAACTTCGATTTTCTTCTTGGTAGTTAGACAGTAAATGTATAAGATCCCAGCATTTTATCTTGCAATATGCTCTACGCATAAGTTCAATACTACTCTAAAGTGGTTAGTAGAGGCAGAGCTGTAGATTCAGTCACAATAGGAGGGAGACCAGCTGACATCTCCATCCAGGAATTTTTTCCTTCGCCACGAAGAATTTCTTTAAATAGCTTATTAATATTGTTCTCCTTAACCTACAATTTTTGCAATGCATTTTTAGTATAGGAGGGATACTCGTACAAGAAACAAAAAGGCCAATGGAAATAACAGCAAGCTCACCTTCACTCCGATAGTAATAGCAGTTTTAATCTTGACAAGTTCACCCAATCTAAGGGAGCCTTCCTTTTTCTCATTGATGTAAATAACTGGAACACCTCTAGAAGCGGCGAGGCTTGGAAGATGCTTAGTCATCCACCTGGGAGTGGAATCAGATGCCACTAACAAAGCCTTGATTTGACATCAATCAGGACATTTCATCAGCAAAAAAAAACAAAACAAAAAACATAACAATCGGAATCATAATGTGATCTATTGAGTTATTTGCAAAAGAACAATTTGCGTAAATCCAACACGAATCTGTCAGCTGACCATAATATGGAGTACTGTCTTTAGTGGTTGATGGATTTTTATGTACAACAGAGAGCAAGACCAACCTGAAGGTTGACAGGAACAGCAACCCTTGTGCGCTGCAAGTAACTTGGAGGAGTGTTAACTGTACTATTGTCCTCCTTAGCCGATGAACTAATAGGTGGCATCCGTTCAAGTAGTCTTGTCACTTCATTCACTCCTATAGCGAATCGTTGCTTTTATTGAGACATGATTGTAAATGGTAAAAAGAAGCATTAGCTACATTAGTCATAATTTAGAGTGATTATCAGTTATCACGAGGTAAAGTCAGATCACACCCCATACTCCCATAGCTACAGATTCGGAATCCGGCATACCTTGAACCAGAACTTATCAGGAACAACTTTATTTGCTTCCCTTTCAGACTCTATTACACTGTCACACAGAGCAACAACAAATCATCCACTCATCGGGAAACAGTTGAAAAGCTTCAATATGACAAACAGTGGTTAGAGACAAGAATCATACTTGCAGATTGACTTCAGGAGGGACGAAAGACTCTCTCCTTCAAAGCAGCTGCGTTCGCTCACAGGTCAGTCCAAACCCTAATTTTTGAAAGCAAGGAGAGAGAGGGAAGGGAATTCAGGCTTACTATTTATCATCCGGGTGCAAAGACGAGGCGTTTTCCGATGCAGGCTTGACGACGACAGATTTGGTCTTCTTTCGAGACGGCATCTTTCACTGCGTGTTGATTGTGCGATTGATGAGGTATTCTGAAATCTGAATCGTCTGAACCTGAAGTGTATAGGAGCGTACAGGGAGGGTGAATAACCCTTTCTCCAACACGAAAAGACCGGCCAAGGTCCAAGGATATGAATTATAAATAAAATCAGAAAAAATATTCTAGATTTAATCCTATAAACCCTAATACCATCTTTAACGGTGGTACTATGGGTACCATAGCTAATTTTAAAAATAGAAAATAAAATTAAATGTCAGATTTTTTTAGTAAACCAATGTAATTATGTGAGAGGAGTATCATAATATGGTACTCACTTTATTAATTCTCCCCTACTTTTATATTTTTTATTTTTTTAATAGGGTATGATACTCCACTAGAGTACCACAACTAAAGATGCTCTAAAAGCTACTGATTACTCCATTACAAAAATTGATATTCAATGTATATTTTTATAATATTTTAATCTCTTATAAAAAGTGTCTTCGCTATATACACTACAAAATTTGCACGTCAAATTGGTTTAATTAATTTTTTTAAAGTGTTCATTAGTGAGGGTGACTTGCACGTCGAAAGCAATGTGAATTTTTAAAGGTGGATTTGCGGCGTATTTAAAAACATCCTATAAAAAGATACTTCGTGATTAGATGTATAAACCTTAATAAGCTAAAACCTTAAAATATACACACAAAATATACTCCCTCCGTTCAACAAAACTTGTCGTTTACTATTCACGCACGTTTTTTAGAAGGATAAAAACTATATAAAATATTCATTTTTTAAAAAAAAAATTTTAACAAGTTTGTACTTATTAATAATAACTACGAAATCATTAAAAAAATTATTTAAAAAGTCGATATTTTATATAGTTTTTAGCTCCTAAAAAAGCGTGCATGAATAGTAAAACGTCAAGTTTTGTTGAACGGAGGGAGTATTGTTTTATTACTTCCACTTAGGATTTGTATATGAATTTAAACCTAATATGTCATATCATAATTTAGATCAATTTAAGAAGTGTAATATGGAGTGTAATACAAAAAGTGTATCAAGTGATCCCTGTTGGCCAAATGTGGGGGGGGGGGGACTTAGATGAGATCAGACTCTGCTCGACTACCCCTCAATAGCGTCTTTTCGAACGAGAACATGAAGTTCTGGATGAGACACCACTCTAACCGCGTCCATTGAATACTAAAGTTGGACCACCTTGTTAGCAATCAGAGCCGGTCATGAGGTGAGGCCCAAGAGGCCTTCGCCTCAGGCCCAGTCCATATATTATTTATATATATATCAGTGTTCTAAAAATCGCGCCTAGGCAGCGCCTAGGCGCTAGGCGGTGAGGGTCCTCGGATTTTTTTACTCTGGGCGGGTATCTAGGCGGAGCTGGAAGCTAGGCGGGTTAGGCGCCGCCTAGGCGGCCGCCTAGGCGCTTCTCAAGCGGAATGAGCCGCCTAGGCGGGCTAGGGTTTTACTTTTCCCCCAAATGGGCGCTCTCCAATTTCAGCTCATGTTTTCGACTTCCTTGGCCGCTCCCCACAATCAGAAAATCGGCGTTCCTTTTCGTCTCTCTACTCTCAGTCTCTCACACCGCCGTCGATGACAGTTCCCCGACCGACGACAGCTCCTCTTCATCTTTATGCTCTTGTTAACTTCCTCCTCCGACTTCTTGTTCCAGCCTTGCAAGGTATGAGTCGTATCGTATGTCCCGCTATCTTCTACTGATTTTCTCCTCCTTCACGGCATGTTCTCTCAATCTCTCATCTTCTTCCTCGTTTGACATTGGGAATCAGACTCCTCAGTCGTCACCGTCCTCTCCGCTCATGAATTTCTGTCGATTCCTCAACCATCACTCCTCACCGTCCTCGCGACCCTTCAGGCACTCTCTTCTTGCACTCTCCTCTCTCTGATATGCTCGAGTGCTCGACTGTTGCTGATATGCTCGACTGTTGCTGCTATGCTCATCATTCTGTCATTGTGAATCTGTGATTTTTCTTCTTCTTTTTTGGATTAGGGTGAATCTGTGATTGTGAATTTAATCAATTTATATTTTTTTTATTCAACTTTAATCAATTTATACTAGAATGCTCGAAAGTGTGTAAAAATTCGGGTTCTGTGTTTGTTTAAGTGTGTAAATGACTGCTGCACTGTTTTGTTCTGTGTTTGTGAATCTGTGATTCTGTTGCCTCTTGTAATTGTGTTCCATAGTTGCAGAGTTGTTTTTTTGCCTCTTGTACTTGGAAATTTGGAATTGAGCTTTCATTGTGATTGTGTACAATTCATTAAAATATTAAATGGAATTTAATTACTTATGTTGTTACTTGTTATTGACATTGTTCACTTAGGTAATATCTAGTGGCGTTGATTAACCTTCCTCAAAGAATTCTAACGTTTTAACGTCTAATACTTCGCAATTGGAGAGAAATAGTGTTGTGCTTTGTAATCCAATTAATCAAATGGAAATGTATTTAAGTATTTTATTTTGACTTGAAACCTTGAACTTATGGTTTTAGATTATGTATTTAAGGTTTAAAGTTGTCAATCGACTCAATTAGATGCGTGTTTTTGTGTTTATTTACTCTAGTACGAGTTAGGGACCCTAAATTTATGTTTATGGGTAATATTATGGATTATTATTATATTATATGAATTATTGACATGTGTAAAATATTAAAATTTAATAAAATAATCAACTTTTTTCTAAGTCCGCCTAGGCGGTGCCTAGGCGCCTGCTTAGCCGCCTAGGCGTTAGGCGGCCACCCACCGCCTAGCGGCCGCCTAGCGCCTTTTAGAACACTGATAAATATACAAAATAAAAAAGGCGGATACATGGTCAGGCATACAACACGCTGATTGAAAAAAGAAAAGGGAAAAGCGCTTATCTTCAAGTTGTGAAACGCTGCGTTGCAAGAAATCAAAAAAGAATGATGAACAGTCGAAGAACAACAGGAGGGTGCTCGGTCCTCTTCTGGGCGATTCGCAAGAGAGGCCGCCGATATCCAATCACCCATCGGCATCCAGGCTCCCCCTCTCGGCGTCGGCCTCTCCCTCAAACAGCCCAACCGCAGCCTGTCAATCTCCTTCAGTCCTTCCTGTCGCCGTCTTCGTATCGACTGTCCCAAGCAGCTCAGGCTGACAAGCTCCCCTCTCAGTAGTCTCGGCTCATTCTTGAATTGTTCAAGACAAAATCCATTCTTCTAAGTTCTAACTGCGAAATCAGGTACATATAATTTCTTCAATTTCATCCTAGGTTGTTTATTTGGATTTACTTTGTAACTTTTAGACTTTAGTAATTAGGGTTTTGGAATTAGGAATTTGGAATTGAATTTGTAGGATATAGGATTTCAATTTGTTTTGGATGTAGGATTGAATTTGAAGGATTTTGGAATTGAATTTGTTGAAGCGGGTGTTGATCAAGAAGCCAATATTGAGGTTACTCAAGTTGTCAGTAGTCAGTACTAGTAGTAAAGTGGCTTGAAACAGAGATTTCAATAATGCTGAAGGTATTGATTTCTTGTAAAGAGTGATTAACCTGTGGTTGTGGCAACAACTCATTGTAACCTCGAAGTAGCAACACAGTGATCTGCTGAACATTTTTCAACAAAAGTTCCTGAAAGTTGGGCCTAGGATTCAAGTATGCCAGGTATTTAAGCCCCCCCCCCCCCCCCCCCCCGAGGAAGTGAAGTACCTGCCTCTATAGGTATTCCATATTGGGGATTTTATCCCTTTTGATTTTGGCATAGGGTTTGATGGCTTTTAGGCAAGTAATTTGTGGTAGAATTTGTAAAATTTGAGGTTTGTTCTTTGCTTGTTGGGATGCGATTAACATTTGTGATGTGTTTATTGTTAATGGTTGCTCTCAATTTAAATGAATGTGGCTAATCAAACTGTTGACGAAGGGGTCAATGAAGATGGCCCATTTTCGTTTCTCGCCTCAGGCCATTCAAATCTCAGGTTCGGCCTTGTTAGTAATCATATTGACTTCTCGGAAGATGTGGTTATAGGAGGATGAAGCGAATTCCCGAAGCATCAAAATAATGTCTCAAATCACCATCTCCCATTATTCTCAAATATGATCAATTACTTACTCTAATTTTAAAAAAATGTCGATATTGAGGATTTTTTTATAAGAAGTATCGACCATGCTAACAAATAAATAAAACAAGTAGTAATGGAAATCATAAGAAACCTAACAAAGGAACAAAAGTGATAGCGATAGGTTGGTGGACAATCAAAAACAAGAAAGTATTTGAGAAAACGGGTTTCGATAACTGAACAAGTTGGAAAATGATCACACCACAACACATATAACTAGAAGAGAACAAAAGACGACGATGTCATAGTTGGCAACTCAATAATAGATAGCAAAATTCAAACCCAAATAAATAAGAAAAATATTAGATGGCAAAAATCTCAAGTTGGGTGGTTTAAGCTAAATTTCGATGGGTCTTGTTCGTCTAATGGATCAACATCGGCTTGCTAGATAATCAGAGATCACTACGGACGAGTGGTGGTATGTGGTGCCTGGCCTGTATATTTCCATCATTCCTACCCAGTCGGAGGCCCTGCCAAGTTTAGACTTGGTGTCTTAGCGGCCAAGAGGATGAGGATTCCAATGATTCTTATTGAAGGGGATTGTTTGTCGATCATCAATTATATGAAGAGGATTCAAACTACTCCTTGGAAAATGGAAACGTTGATTACAAATGTAATCTTTCTTCTTCCATCCTTCAACTCGGTCGGGTACTCTCACGTTTATAGAGAGGTAAATTCAGTGGCGGATATGGTGATGCATCTTTGCGTTTATAGAGATGGGATGTTATGGGATGATGAACGCGCGATGATGGAAGGTGGTTATATTTATAGGATAGAAAATCATTAAAGTTAATCAAAGATTGGCTTATTACTAATCATCACGATTAGTTATACAAATTAATTATTATTTTTTCTCTAAAACATATAGTCTATGTGTAAAAAGGGTTTAATTATATTACAACGTGACTGGACAACACGTACCCCCCAACCCCCCAAACCGAAATCCCGCCCAAAACCTTCCTGTGACTTGTTGTGATTATCCACCTCTCTCCTAACTCCACGTGTCCCTTTTTAATGGTCCACTATTTTAATTGCAATTAACAAGTGTGCTCATACCTGAACTCGAATTCTTACCTAATCAAAAAAACAAAAACAATTTTTTCGAACTCAAATATATCTGAAACTCGATGGCCGACAAGTTAATAGACCGAAAACCCTCACAACAAACAAATAAATAACATAAACAGTGCAATACAACAAGCGAAAGTGATCCTACAAGATGAAACTAGGCAAAACTAAATCAAACACGTTGGAGACGTAGAATACGGGTGAAGTCAAACACCATCCAAGAATAGCATTGTTGGCCGACGATACATCAGAAAACCCTGTAGGTAGTGAAAACGAACCTCCATAAAGCTCTTTCCCGATCACGGAGTCACCCCGTATACACTACCTCGATCCCAGCCAATCCAGACTTCGACTGCCAGAACTCCAACGAATATCACACACCGCCCGAGCAAAATCACACACCGCCCGAGCTGCACCGAAACAAAATCACACACTGGCACACCGCCTAGCAGCACCGAAACAAAATCACACACCGGCCGAGCAAATCGCATCGTGAAAGACCGGTCGAAAAGACCGGTCAAACCCTAACGTGATTTAAATCAAATTCAATGAGCAGATTTTGAAACCCTTAAAACTTTTTTTCCTTTTATTTTTATTTTTTATATATATTTTTTTTTAAATTGGGTAACTTTGGGCCCAAGGTTAACAAAATAAGGTTCAAAGGCGGGTCACCCCGGGCCCAATGATCATCAAGGGAAACACAGAAGAAGCGCCCCCCAGCTTCACATAACACACGGGGAACTCGGCGAACAAAACGCCCAAGTGAGGGCGGTGCAGGCGAACTCGACGGACAAGGGAGGAGGAAACGTCGGGAACGTAGAATACAACCGGATTGAAAGTATAAAAGTTGGGATTGGGTGCCAAGGAAGACGACAACCAAGGATTTCAACATGTTGTTGAAGAAGTACTTTTCACATGTGTACTTTCCCTTTTCATTTTCCATTTTTTGGATGAAAAACACACATACTATAAAAATGGATGTGGGCAGTGGCGGAGCCAAAAAAATTTTTGGAGTAAGGGAACAATTGTATAGAAGCATTGTCGTCTTTCTGGCAGTGACCCCAAGCCCTAGCTCCGAAAAGGAGCTTTTATTAAAGGAGGGGGTGAGGGCAACTCACTCGATAGTGTGCATCTGGGTCCCCACCCCTTGAACATCATCGAGCAATAGACCAATCGTTCCGTCTGGAATGTGATTCAAAATAACAAAGCCTAACAGAAAGAAAAAAGCAGAACAAGCCAGGAAATCAGCAAGGCAATTGCCTTCATAAAAAGTATGAGCGTTGTCATTTTGAAATAAAGTGATATCGCTTTGTTAGTTTAAATTAATAGTAAAACTCTATATAATATGATAACAAATGATGTTGTTTTAGTATAAAACATTGTTAGTTTAGAATAAAATGTCGTCATTTTTCCCCATTTAAAAATACAACGACAACAACAACAATGTCTTAGACTCTCAGTATATCCCGCGATTAAGCGAGGTCTGGGAGGTCAGAACATACACACTCTTTCTCCGAACTAGTCGAGAGAGTGTTTCCGATAGACCCAAAATTAATTGAACAAATTAGCAAAAAGAGATCAGGTAAGTAAGGGCCTGAAGAAAAAAAGCATAGAAGTTAAGAATAACTAGACGCCACACAAGTAAACATCTACCGCCTGGATGCACCTCTGCCAGTGGTATCTACCTAGAGTCAAATCTTCCTACATGTTAGAGCATTGAGGTCATGATTGATAACCTTCATCCAACTCTTTTTCAGTCTACCTCTCCCCCTTTCAGAACACTCTCATATCCAAACTCTTGATCCTACGAACCGGTATCGAAGGGTGGCCAAACCAACACAATCTGGTCTCCCGCACCTTATCCACGATATTAGCAACTCCAAGCTTGCTCCTAATGTCAACGTTTTTTATTTTGTCCATTTTCGTGTGTCCACTCATCCAACGCAACATCCTCATCTCAGCCATTGACATCCTCGTCTCTTGAGCTTTGGTAATAGGCCAACACTCAGAGCCATACAATAACACTAGTCCCATTTAAAAATAAGAAAAATAAATGAATATGTGAAATAGTAGAATGAAAAAATAAACAAGAATGAGAAAAACAAGATAATAAATATTGAACGAGTAGACAAGTTGTTACATTGTACACTCTTTAGCATATAATAATGTATAACCAGCTTAAAAAAAATTTAGACTTCAGTAATTTCTTATCTAATTGTTGAAATGAGTAATATAATCTCTCGTTTCAATGCTCTCGAGCTGAATTATTGTATACGAATACCGATCAAAATAACCATTTCGGAATGGTTCAACCGGAAAGGACTTGCGGGTAGTACCCAAAGATCCCCGGTTCGAATCCCGGATGACTACTCTTTATTTACCAAATTCAAGAATGTCGATCAAAATAAAATATAAAAAAATTATAGTTTATTAAAATAAAATTGAAGTGATTAATATACTTTAAATTTTCAAATATTTATAACTTTTTATTCAAATATCGGAATAAAGCGTATTATATATCAAAACGAAACTATCAGCGATGAGAATATATATAAGAGTTTCGTTGGATGAGGATGGGGGCACGTGCTTCCCCCTATATGTGGGTGCTTTCATGCAATGCAAAGTGGTGTGCATTTCCGCTTGTACTTCACCAACTTTATTTCCGTCGCATTAGTATAAAAACACGTTTTTATATATCTTTTTTTGAATCAATTATACTTATCTCCAAACAAGGAGATGGAGCAATCTAGAAAGCCAGACAAGCTCATTCGTGCAATGGTTGCTCCAATACAAACACAGCCAGTCATCTACCATGTCAGTTGCAACTCCATATGCAAGCATGCGCATGTCCGCAATGCATTTTTGCAACGGGATTAGGCCTAGCGACCTACAGAGGATATGCACTAGTTAGTGCATTGACAACACACATGAACACGTGTCACCTCATACGAAATCGTTGTCGGAACATAACTTCTGGATACGTCAGTGCATCTATAAAGTAGTCTCGGACTAATCTTGCATGCCCTCCTTCACGATCTCTATCAATGTTCATCACTATATGCGATTGTCGAATAGAAGAAGACATGGGTGGTGAGTTTTCTTCGGCTAAAAGTTGAATCACAAAGCTATCTAAAATATGATCAATAGGAAAATCGACTGGAGATGACATATTTGAAGAATTGGAAGACAAATAGCCGGAGGATTCAAATACATGTTAAAGGACATTGGCTTCTTCGATGCAGTGAGAGGTTGTATAATAAGAAGAGAGTAAGTAAGAATGTTGTATAACAATGAATATGTTTGACTCAATTAGCGAATGAGAAAATCCTATCCGGTCCCTCTTGTATTCCTCATTTTTTTATTTAGGAAAAATTTTAAGAGAGAGGTTGACGGATCGAAAAATGGATGAATCATCATAATTTTTTAATTTTTGACATAGGTAAAAATTCGAAATACCGTAAATCGAGAGCGCGAGTGATTGCCAGACGAGTTGAACATCATAGTACAACAAAAACCAAAGGAAACAACAGACATAAAAAACCCAAGCTTGGACAAACAGTATTATGCTCAATGTGAAAGGTTCGAAAAAAGTAAGTAACGTGACGTCTCACCGCTTGAAGGCAGAGGGTGGGGTGGAGACCCCGAACACTCCCATAATCTTCATTATCAACATGACCACATGACTACACCCTCCTATGAAACTAAACACAAACCATAAAACATACCCCACACAGAAACAAAATAACCAACAAGCCAAGGCTAGACGAGGTCCGGTTTGCACCAGTTCAATAGGTGTTCAAAATTTTATTTTATTTTTTCCACACAGAGAGATCAGAAGGTGTTTTTAATTTTTTTTCTTTTTACGACACGCAGTCGACAGGCGTGAGAGAAGCCAAGGGCGATTCACTTCGAATCGAACCGCTGCTGTACAACGACCGGCTCCTTCGCCTCCTCCTCAAGGCTCCAGCGAACGCCGCTGCCGGCTCCTCCACTGAACCACCGGCCTGTTCAGCGACCGCAGCGGTGCAAGCAGCCAGCAGCATCTTCTTCCCCTCCCAGATCCGCATTCGCTTAATTGAAAAGGTCATACTTTATATACTTTGTGAATTTGTGCTCTAGCATTTAATTTGAGAGTTATTAAGTTCAATTTGTCGGTACGATATGTGAGTTCGTTTAGGGTTTTTCATTTGCGAATTTGGAAATCAATTTTGTGAAATTAGGGTTTGTGATTTTGAGAATCAGTTTTTTCATTTCATTATTGTATACATGTGATTTTGAGAACTAAGTTTGTGAATTTGTGTTTTGTGGTTTGTGAATTGAATTTGTGATTTGAGGATCCTATTTTTATAGGAATATATAATATGGACAAGTTTGCTATTCGCCTTAAGTCATCAGTTCCTAGTATTGGATCTTCAACTCCTTCAACCAATCTGTTCCCTATCCATCTCAAAATGTTGGTGCGGTTGGAAGTGGAAATGATGTTACTAACTCATCTATTCCTAATATTTGTAGTATTGAACTCGCAAGATGGATTTTATTATTGTTCTCTGTAGTTTTCAGCAGCCCCTGACAAGAATCCTGTATCCGCCACTGATTATGATATGAACATTTAGTGTCGACTTTTGCTAAGAATTCCATCATGGGTCACATCAATTATGTGGAAGGGTTCTGTCATAACTAGATCCACCATCTGTTGCTGTGTTGCCAGGAAAAAAATATGTACCTTTTTAATTTTGACGGACTCAACTTCTAAATTGTGGTTCTACTTGTGTTTTCTTAGGTGATTTGGGAGTTAATCAGTACTTGATACATCATTTTTTCCTTCTATCACAGTATCGCTACACCCCATTTTGTTAGAATTGGTATCTTTACTGGTTTCGGCATCGTTAAGTGTTCTATATTGTGTGTTTGTTAAAATCTTGCTATGAGGGGTGGTATAGGTATAAGGTAAAGGAATGTATCATCCAGGGGTTGAGGTTAGTATCAACTATCAAAGCATGGGTTTGGGGGATCCCAAACAACAAGAATTGGATTCTCATACCTAATACCAATTCATGATACCGTACTATTCTCATATGGATACCAAATAGAACAAAACCCATAAAATCTTGATGCTTTAAGTCTCTCTGATGCACTACACTAAGATATATTTGTATATTTATTTCTCTGATTTGTTCTCATATAAAAATCTGTTTTTTACTTATCCATGTATCTGTGGTGTTTTCTCTTTTCCCTCTTCAATGGTTTATGCTCATGCTCAATGAAAATGCAAAAGTTTATACTTTGTCTTAGAATTTCACGTAGCACTGACAGAATGATTCTGGTTGAAATAGCAGGGAATGGGTAATACCTCTTCAACGCTTACTCAATATGACATTGAATCAGTTCAAGAACATTGCAACCATTTATGTGAGCCTTTCCTTTACCATCTCTGTGAGATTACTTGTGCAGATAGAAATAACAAGCCCCATCCAAATATGTCTGAATTATGATTTGAAATGATTCTGTGTATTTCAGTTTCACAGCAAGAAATAGTATCTTTATATGAGAGGTTTTGTCAGCTTGATCGGAATGCAAAAGGATTTATTTCAGCTGACGAGTTCATGTCAGTGCCCGAATTTGCACTTAACCCATTATCTCAGGTGCATATTAGATTAGTTTGTATTTTGTTGTTCTATGCCTTTGAATGTTTGTTCTTTGGGATGATGTAAAATACCACTGACTTGGTTGAAATGTGATTCTATGGCATGCACAGAGGTTGCTTCGAATGGTCGACGGTTGGAACTTTACAGACTTTGTGGCATTTCTGTCCGCATTCAGTGCCAGAGCCAGTATGCACCAGAAAGCAGAACGTAAGCTATCCTCTCTATGAATCTATGATTTCAAAATTTTGGCAGTCAACTACTGTTTCTTTATTCCCTACAGAAGGAGAAAAAAAATAAAAGATTTGAAAGAACAACTACCGAAAAGAAGGTTAGGAGAATAGCAAGGTGGTGCTAACTATTAAGTGACGAATCCTGTTATAGTGTTATTAGCACTAAGCTTAATTTTATGAACCTTCTTTCTTACTAGTTTTGCAATAACAGACACTCGCAAAATGTGTTCTCATATTTGCTAATCTTCTTACTGTACGTCACCATTGCTAGTGTTTTTTTTTTATTTTTTTTAATATTAGATTTGGGTGTTTATGTTGATCTCATACCTTCTCCATGATTTCATAAAATATCCATCTTAATACTAGATCCTCATTCTTCACCAATTACTTCGGGCTGGACTACCTGATCCTTTCTATTATAAGTTTTCACATGAGGCAATTTAGATTGTGGTCAGATGGCTTAAGGAGGATTTCTTTGATAGGACCAAGATGTAGTTACAGAAATAATATCACAACCCTTAAAAACCATTGAATTTGTGAAGAATTTGTTTGCAAGGACCAAGCAACTCTTTTATATAACTCTATTCATGGCTAAATACTGAGAATTCACTTATTTATTTTTATCAAAATCCAAATGAAATTTAGTTCTTGCAGAAATTCATATTGGGTGGAACTAAAACTTATTAAGAATTGAAATATACTCTTCTACTCATATTTCAAACTTTATTGCAGTATTGGGCTCCACTGGTAATGTTTAACCCTTCTTTTTTATGAATCTTCTTCTGGCATGCGATCTTATATATTTTGCAGTGTTGTAGCTTCACTGCCTCAATTTTTGCTGAACAATATGCATTCTAGGTGTCATTAACTATGTTGATTGCCCTGCTTTCAGTTATCTTCAAAGTTTATGACTCAGATTGTAATGGGAAGGTCACTTTCGATGACATATTGGAAGTACTGCATGATTTGACTGGTTCATACATGTCTGACAAGCAAAGAGAGGTATGATTGAAGTTCCAGTAGGTCTCTTTGCATTTTGCCTATAGAAAGCCATTTTTTGGTGAGATTGTGACCTTGAAATTGGTCAGTTTTGTTTTGGTACATTAAATATGAATATATGATTTCATGAATTCCCGGATTTGAAATGACAAAAATCCCACCTTTTTTTGTGATTTTGAATTTACTGATCCATCCTGGAAGTGGTATTTAATAAATCCCTTTTTGATAGATTATATTGTCAGTTGTAATCTTGTTTACATGGATTATTAAGGTGCATACTTTTTTCCCTGCCCTAATTCTACTTCATTCTGAGCTTATGCATTCTTCAGCTCTTCCATTGCCATTTGTTTTTTCATAATTAATGGTCTCTCCTTAGCAGCCTTTTCCCATGGGATTTTGGAAGAATATATGCAGTTATGATTATGATCTAGTAATATTCATTTAATCCAAAGATTAGCTTCAAAAGCAACTGCCCAGGTGTTCATGTTACTCAAGAATTGGCGTGGAGCTATCAATGGTCTAAATGATGTGTATTTTTTGCTGCTGCCTATAGTCTTTACTCTTTGCTTCTGTACTATGTGCTTTAATTCCATTAGTGTGTGCTTCTATGTTTTTTAATAGTTTAATGATAATGCACTTATATGATGACTGCATTTTCCGTGTGATGTAGGAGGTCTTGACCCATGTGTTGGATGAAGCAGGATACACAAGGGATTCTCAATTGCATTTGGATGATTTCATCAAGGTATATATACTTATATAACCTTTCCATCTTCATATTCCCCTACTACTGAAAAATCAAAGGGCAAAAATAGGCAACATGCTCTTCCATATATGTATCTTGAAATGGGTTTACTCTAACGGCACTAGAACTGGACCACTTAACTGTTACATAACTCCAAAGCAACCCTTTTTCCCCCCAAACCTAGATTTAATCTCTATTACTATCATGTGGAAGCATAGAAATCGGGATGTGCAATGGAAGGAAGGACGGTAGTTATTTAGATCTATTATCCAGATGTGTATAGTCATTTCTCATTCTTCCGTTCATCTTAAACACCATGTGTTTTTTGGCTGGTTTTATCCAGGTTCTTGCAAGTTCAGACTTGAAGATGGAGGTAGAAATCCCAGTGGACTAGACAAATATTGGCAAACAGAAAGCATCACCAACTGCCCTCCAAATTATGAATTTTGTTCTTTTCCGTTGTGAGGTTGTAGCTTCGAATGATAGATTTCCTTGTAAGTTAATGACAAAAAAACCTTTTGTACATCTTGATCCATTCTTGTTCTTTCATTTTTATAGAACAAACATAAATTTCTCCCTAAAATGCGAGTTGATACTGACACAACTACATGTATCAAAACATCTTATGTGTGAATAAAGCAATGTTTGGGTGTGAGTCTTAGGCTAAGCTCGGATTGGAGCAGCGTGTAAGAGGTACGGGGATACGGAGTTCAAGCGGGGATTATCGGATTGGCCCGTTGTAATTCACTTGAATGCACACCTATAAAGAAAAAGCAAAAAGTGAAACAGCAACCTCCCAATGTATCTTGCAATGAAGCCGAGTATGAGGGATTGAGATATACGCAAGCAAAAAGCTGTTAAACATGTTACAAAATTCATTAGTGCTTAATCATAACCATATAACATAGGAGTACCATCTCCTTTTTCTATGAAGGGAAGTGACATGAGATTAAGACTAACTCTAATGGTTAAGTATGCAAATATAAACATATGCACAATGTGTTTTAAAATACACATCACTTTTTGATATTTTACTCCATTGGTTAAATATGTATTTTATATATACCCATCTCCAAATAAATATGATTAAGTTAAAAAGGAAAAAGAAATTTTTTTAAACTACTAATATAAATGACCCTACTTATTGAAAAGTGATAAAAGTTTTTGCACATAAGGAGGTGATGTGCTTGTATTTGAACACTTTTTGTGCAAATGTGCACATTTTGAACACTCAAAAGTAATCATTGGAGTACAATTTATATCAAAATGTGCATTTTTAAACATTTTTGTCGTACCATTGGAGTTAGTCTAAAAACAGTAAAAAAAAAAAGGCTATATTGCATAAAATCGCCCCTTAAATAGCCCGATTTGCTCAAAACCACCCTTTAAAGTTTAAACACATAATTGCAATAAACCACCCATTAAAACTCAAAAGTTTGCATAGAACCACCCATCATTTAAATGTAGTAACATTTCAATTAAAAATGCAGAAAATGGCAGCAATATCCTAATTAAAACATCAAAATTTCTTTTAAATGTCATTGAACAACACCCAACTCATTCTTTTTTTTGCTCTTCTTTGCAATTCGTTAAATTGATATGAGATTTAAACTAGTTTGTTAACCTCATGATAGTTGTTGTGATTTGTGCACCTTCCTCTCCTGTCGTTGTTTTGGTTCACCTAGCTACGTTTTCTCACTCGATGACTTTGGATTCATCCCCGACTTTGCATTTTAATTGAAATGGTACTACATCTGAATGATGCGTGGTTCTATGCAAACTTTTAGGTTTTAATGGGTGGTTTTGAGCAAAGTGGACTATTTAAGGGGTGATTTTATGCAATTTGGCCAGAAAAAAAGCATTGGCAAATGCATAGAAACACGACCAAATTGAAGAAAACCGTCATATGTATAATGTATCCATTTGCCATAAACCGCCCTTTAAATTGATAAAGTTTTGTCAACAATCAACCACTCCCGAGATTATTCCGTTAAATTACAATTTTACCTCTCTTGTTTAATTATATGATAATAGAAATTTAACAATTAAAAAAGGAAAAGGTAAATAAGAATTAAATTAAGAGGATATACAACAACAACAACATCACAGTTAATCCCGCGATAAAGCGGGGTCTGGGGGTCAGGGTGTACGCACTCTTTCCCCGAACAAGTCGAGAGAGTGCTTTCGATAGACCCACAATAATAGGACAATAGAACAATATAACCACATGATAGTAGATCACACAAAAGGCACACGAGAGTACGAGACATAAAGGTCAAGAAGATAGGGAGGCGAAGTTACAAAGCATGAAAATAAGAGAAGAAACCCAGACACCCCGAAAACAATACCAAAACCCTCAACACTACACATCCACAACCCGAATGCACCTCCTCCAGTGGTCTCTATCCATAAGCCATATTCTCAGCAAGGTTCAGTAAATTGAGGTCATGTCTAATAATCTCCATCCAGCTCTTCTTAGGTCGACCCCTCCCCCTCCGGGTCTCCTCCAAATCCAAGATCTCACACCTGCATATTGGGGCCGTAGTAGGTCTCCTACTGACGTGCCCAAACCACCGTAGTATGCACTCCCTCATCTTGTCCCCAATACTCGCCACTCCAACCTCTCTCTTGATGTCCGCATTACAGATTCTGTCTAATATCGTGTGCCCACTCATCCATCGCAACATTCTCATCTCTGTCCCTGATATCTTCCGTGGAAGTGTGTGAAAGTTAATGGAGAATTAAAAGGGAAAAGTTAGCGACTCAATTGGAGCGGGAGCAATTTTGTAAAAATCGACACCATTTTATCGGTTATTTAAAAAGAGAAAAGAACACCAATAATTTTATCCTGGTTTTATACTTAATTATCAAATTTAACCTGGTTTTATACTTAAATTATCAAATTTAACCTATATTAGGATGGAATATATTCGGGGTGGTTGATTGATGATGAATGTCATTTAAAGGGCTGTTTTCCTAGAATTTGGCCTAGAAACAATGTTGACACTTCCATAGACGAATCAAGCAACATATTGCAAAGATGCATTTGAAGAGAAAAATTGAACCACCCAACAAATGTTGTTAGTGCAAATATTTGCAAAGAAAATGTCTCAATGCTCACTCAAGTGAAGAGAAAAGAGAGGAAACAAATCTAAGATAGATATAATCATTTTTTCTTCTTGGAAGATGTTTGAACGTCGTCGTCATCGTCGTCATCGTCCTCGTCGTCCTCGTCGTCGTCCTCATCGTCGTCATCATCGTCGTCATCATCGTCGTCATCATCATCATCATCATCACTACTTGCCCCAGACCCATTAGCATCATCATCTGAATCATCCGAGTCACTATCATCATCGAGATCATCGTCATCCTCTCCACTTAGAAAATCTTCTTCATCGTCATCATCTTCGTCTGAATCATCTTCGGTATCACTAAGGCTATCTTTATTTTCATCCTCAGGGGGATTCTTTTTGTAGAAATTAGCTAAAGAAAGCCTGCCAGAAATAAAGGATCTAAATCAACTACAAACTAACAACATATATGAAGGAAAGGAGCAGTAAGCCTTTCCTACCATTGGTTTTTGAACAACTCAACATCCAAGGTAGAAACACACATATTCGGCAATAGCACAAGCGAATTGGCATCCAAGGAAGAAAGACTCGCCATATTCTGCAACAGTACAAGAGCAAATAGAATAAAATAAGACCGAATGAACTAGCCCTCAATGGAAAGTTGGCAACTAAATGTGCAGGGAATCAGAATTAAACATAGCACCACAATGATGGTCCAAAATCACTCTCGATTGGGAAGGGAAAATAATACGAGCAATGGGGCATAAACACAATACAAATTTGCATTTTGTTGTGTACTCTTTTGGGCTTAATAAGATACAAGAACTGCAATAACACTTGGCTTCACGAATTAGTTTTATTTTTTAAACTTCTCCTGCTAGACAGATAAAAATTTCAAGAGCAACAATACCACCTCAACATTGCAACTTTTAACATATTCAGCAGGCAAGTTTAAGGGAACTACTGGCATGATGTTTATATTTGGATATCAACCCAATAGGAATGATTTGAACTGCAAGGGTAAGCTCAAATTGGTTAAATTTGATAGGACAACTAAAATCCACAAGAAACATGTAATAATGAATTTTCTTCACAAACATAATGATATAGAACGAATGGGTAGAAGAACAAAGGTGACTTGTACAAATGATATTAAAATTAAGATGCCACTTGGATTTCTACTGAAGATAGGATGAGTTTCCATGATGCTGAAGAAGAGAGGAAAGGAAAGTTTGTTTTCAAATGATGTTTAAATTTATATGGTTTGGAAGCAAGGGTGGGTAGTTGTTGTTGTTGTTGTTGTTGTTGGAAGCAAGGGTGGAGCCTCCTAGCCGAGGTGCTAAAAACTCAAAAGAAGCGATAACATATTTTGCTCACATAATATGTAGCTGTAATGAAAAAGACGATAAAGATACATTAACACAAAGCAGTTCAACACTACAAACGAGTTCATTTTGAAGATAAAGGGAGAAAACTCAACTTGCGAGTTTTCATTTTCTGAAAATGTTTGAGAATAACCCCATTCACAATGTCCTTTGAAACATCTCTCCCCTTGAACCACCCCTTTTGGAAACTCCTATTTTGTTGCCCAAAAACAGTTTGCGGAAAATCATGTGACAAAGATTGACAAGACCATTAATCCCAGTCTCTCATAAGTCATAACATCATCTCCCTAATCGAAAGATCATATTCAGCAATAGGTTTTTGCAGTGTGGGATCACTAATAATAACCCACTGTTTATATTCCACAAAAGGTTTTCGCAGTGCCGAATCACTAATAATAATACCCTACTATTTTTCCAATCGAGCTCTTTTTTCTACCCTATTGAATTGGGAATCTTAGCTTGCAAATGCCAATCATTAATTTATATTTCGTAATTCATAAAATAGGAATAGGAAAGCTGAAATTTACCTTTGAATCTTCGCTCAGCCCACAATTACAAATAGTGGCGCAATGGAGGAGGTCAGTCGGCTCGGCCGGGGGCGGGGGAGAGCCGGACAGTGAGGAGGAACCGAGGCAGCCCAAGAGATCGGAGACGAGGGTGTCGCACTGGAGGAGGACAGACGGCTCTGCTGGCGGCGGTGGAGAGCCGGACAGTGAGGAGGAGCCGAGGCTGCGGAGATCGTAGAGGAGGGCTTCGGTAGCAGGTGCAAAGGCGATTTTGTTCTGTCGAGCAGCCGAGTGAAAATAAAATAGCGATAACAACTGGTTCAATTAGGGATTTACTATTTAGGGTTTTCATTTAATGTGAAAAGGTTTATTTTTAAAATTAAAAAATTAAATTACGGTTCTGTTATTCACACGGCCTTCATCTCACCATCGGCAATCGGCACGGTGCCGATGCCGAACGCCCAAGTCGGCATAGAAAACGCCGAAGTCGGTATACCTGGTGCCGAAGCCGAATTCCCACGTCGGCCATTTTTAAATTACCAAAACCGACCCTTTTAAAACCTCAAAATGAGTTCATTTAATAAAATAGGCACAATCCATTTTAAAACCCAAACTTAAGCCCAAAAAACCATCCATTCCCTTCTCACTCTTTCATACGGATTAAAAAAAGAAATGGGCCTCATCTGATGTGGAAAATGAGGTGGAAGGGGCAGGGCCCACAAGTCTCCTTCTTCCTTGTTCTGTTGAACAAAGGAACACAAAGAGAGCCAGGGGCCCTGTGCTCGCCGGCGGCGGTTCTCCCAGGTTCCGGCCACAACGCCGACACCGACACACACAGACAGGGACGAGAAGAAGAAGGAGGAAGGGAGAAGGCTCACCGAGGGATCGAATGGGACGGCTCGCCGGAAATGGAGCTCGGGGAGGCGGCGTCCGGGTACGTTGAGGTGGATTCTTCGATCGGAAGTTCTGGGGAGAGGTAGGGAAGGTTAAAGGCGGAAGCTTTAAGGTTGATAAGAGGTGAAGGAGGGAGAACGAGCGGAATCGAATCTTACCGAAGCGGAACGGAAAAACAAGGAGAGCCCGGCGTCGGCGGTGGCTCCGGCTGCTGCTGCTAGTGTTGCAGTCTGACCACCAGAGGGGGGAGACCAAGTTTGCTGCTGCTTCCCAATAGGAGAGGGGTCACGGGTCGACAGATTTGGTGCTGACTCGGGCCTTCGGATTCGGCAGCCAGTGCTGCCGACTTGGGCGTTCGGATTCGGCAACCAGTTTGCCATCTTGGTAACTCGGCATCGGCACCGTACCGATGGCGAGATGGAACCGTACCGACAACAAAACGGTTAAATTAAGGTTATTAGTTCATGTTTATTACGGAGTAGTTGTTATTTAAGATCCAATCTTTTCAAATCGGGCCTTCGCTGGTCAATCGGTGACGGCAACACTGCTCAGTTCTGGACATATATTTGGGCCACTAAAAAACCGTTGATCAACATGTCTCTACAATCGCTTCCGGATGGAATTTTGGATTGGACGGTTGATAGATTTATTAACGACAATAATACTTGGAACATCACCAAACTTGAGACACACTTACGAGGCCTACTTATCATGGATATCATATCCAAAATTACAACAACTCACCTGCCTCGCAATTTTTTCTCTGATAGGCTATTATGGGGATCCAGCAAAGATGACTAGTTCTCCACGTCATCAGCGACAAAGCTAATCCCAAATCACGGGGGTGACAAAAATTTTGGTTGCAGCTAGATCTGGAAACTGGACATCCCATATAAGTTAAGGTATTTCCTTTGGAAGATTGACCGCGATGGTCTCCCAACTGACGAAACTCGAAATTCAGGTTTCCACTTTCGGTGGTACCCGGGGGTGGACCCCATGGGACCTAGGGCGCTCTCAACGGGCTTACCTGACCCGCACCGAAAAATTCGGCGCGACCCAACCTGTGTCGTGAGTGATATTGAACCCTTCAGGGCCTCCCCTATTGGGAAGTTTCATCAACGAAACGAGGACTCGTCGTCTACCTGTTATTCACCGTTCGATCGGGTGAAACGGTCACGATTTTGTGGATCCTCACCTCAGACTAATGACTCGTGAGTCGTGATGATGACCCTTTCGATTATACACTGATGTGGCCCAATTTCATCCGCGGGGCGGTCTTTCTCCTTAAGTGTCGTGTTTCTGCTTCTGGGTTCTTACGTGGAGAAAATATGCTATCTTATCCGCTCTACTCTCTTTCTTTGGCCAAAAGTCCTTTTCTACCGTTCCGATTCTCTTATTTATAGTAAGTGGGGGTCTCCTCTCTTTTGACATGTGTTGTGTTAAGAGTGACACGTGTGCTCCTTGTGGTACGAGGGCATGAGGAACATGTGTCCACCTTTTGGTCCGCGGATGGGAGTTTTATAGTTAGCTTATTCCGCGGGTGAGTCTTTCTTGTATTTTTTATTTTCCTTTATTTCTTATTCGTGTCCCCCTATTATTTTCGGGTATTTTTCGTCCGGTTTCGTCACAGCTCATTGGGCTGGGTTGGTTCCATATGGGATTGACGCGAGCCGACTTCTCCGTCGTGGAAAATACCCTAGTGAACAGTTTTTTTCTTTTTGGGCCTAGGCTTTTTTTAGGGATCCTTGGGGCCTATTAGACCTATATTGGGACCAATGGGCCCTACTTAGGGCTCATTGGGCCCAACTGTGCTTGGGAAGGTGAACGGTCGGTACATTTTTTTTAAATTACCCCGTTCCGTTTTTCATCCTTCATTTGGCTCATTCCTCCAAAAAACCTTGTCTTTTACTGCTCACTACTTTCCGACAGTGTCCTCTCGTCGGCGGTCTTGCTCCGGTTATACTTTTCGGTGGTGTTCTTCGAGTTTAAGGTTCTTCTTCTTGTTCTTCATCTTTGTTCATTTGTTCTTGGAATTTTTCTTGTTTTCATGTTCAGAACTTTTTGAGATTTGTTTGTTTTAGATCGAAAGCGGGACTGGTTTTCTTCATTAGATTTGTTTTGTCTAAGGATTTTGATCCGCGTGTACCATTCCTCGCTTAGTTCTTTTTAGCACTTGGGAATGGCCAGTCCTTCTGGGGAGAATGACACGCTGGATGAGTTTGAGAGGGTAGAGGGATGGAGAGGTGATGTGGCATCAACTTCCCGTCCGCGCCCTACTCTCGAAGTCTTGGATTCTACTTCTTCTTCGGAGAGCTCGTCTTCCGAGTCAAGTGAAACATCTTCGGAGGCAACTACATCTGGTTCCGCGTCTACCCCGTCCCGAGCGGGACCTACGGGCAGCTCTATTGAGGGATAAACGGATTACCTCGAATAGCAGAAGCGGAATCTAGATCGTCTTGCCTTCGAATTTAATCACCGGGTAGATCTCCATAGCCCTAAATCTCGTTAAAGATTCGGGAGCAGTGGAGAACCTACGATTCACAGCCTACACACCATGGTAGATCATTGGAAAGGAAGGAGACTCTCTCCACGAAAGAGAGTTCTATGTGGGTTTTCTTTCTTGAGAGGAACGTCTGACGAACAGACTCTCTAGGGTTTCAGTTAGAGATTAGGGGGAGAGGAGTCTCTCCTATTTCTCCCTTTATTTATTAGATAAATTAATATATAATGAATATATATTATTTATCCTAATATTAGGTCATTCTTAACGAATAAGAATTACTTACCTAATTACGTAAATTAGGCTATTTAATTATCTTTTGGGCGTATATAAAATAATGTCTGAATTATAAAATAATTCTAACATCTCCCACTCGCACAAAAGATTATGTTCCTCCAAAACTCATTCTCATACTCGTCGTGTATAGGCCGTGCGACCCGGCAATACTACCTGCATAAAAATCCCGCTAGGGACTAGGTCACAACGTTGGTTGAAAAATATTGCTGCATCCCTAGGATTATCTTTCATCGGACTAGTTGATACACAAAACTGGATCCCTCTCAGTTTTGTTCAACTGTAATGGCGATTCACAATAGTACGTAACTGCCGGATCCAGCAAATCCCATTTTCGTCAACGATTACTCATAATACCTTCCTTTCGCATTGGCATTACTTTCATGTAAATGATGACCACTTTCCCAGAAGTGCCCCACTTAGACCGCATCACTCATGGCCATCGGAACACAACCAAAGTAGCGCATCACCACCACAATCAGTAACCCAAGCCATTAGTCACTAAGGGCCGCCTTGTTTATACATATCTTAACTCACACAATGATAGAGATGGGATCAATCTATCACCTCATAGGGTCGACTAGCACACACTAGAATGACAGTGTGCTACAGGGAGCGCTTCTCTAAAGCGTTGTCCACTCAACCTGTAAAGGTGTTCATCTCATAGTCACGTAGACTTGAGAACCATTTTACCCTACAACACCTTGCTTTTCTGAACCAATGGGCGCATGAGCATAGTTACGAGTCATATAAATGACTTACTATAAATTACCCATTTAGTCTTTCCCAACCGGAGAGACTTCATCCTGACATCCAAAGATAGTCAAGGAGGATATCATCTCATTCCGTTCCCATAAGAATTGAGATACCTTACACCTATAGTGACGAACACTTATAGGAACGTTTGTTCGTGTGAGAGAACAAACTATGGTTCAGTGATATGTAACATATTTCATATTTACATCACTAGTTTTCACCATGTCAATGGCACAACATATGAGTTAAGACCAAAGTCGATCTCCCACTTGCTAAAAACTCAAATCAGAGAGGTGGCTCGCATAACCATCAAGAGTCAAAGATATTATGACAACATTGTTCTTGAACAACGTCTCTCTGACTAGACAGGGTTTGATCTGAATATCATTTGATCTCCAACATCCTTTGGAAATCCTGGTATTGACAAAAATGGTCAGTCACAACCCATAGTCATGACATCCGCTCGCCATATTTCACCACAACCAAATTTTGTGTTTTAAGGAGAATCCTTTTTCATAATCTCCTCGAAAGCTACTGATGATGTAAGAATAGAGATGGAAATCAACCCACGGATACCCGATCCATCCATTAATCCACCCCGAATATGTGGATGAAAACCCGAATAAATGGATAAATAAGTGGATGATGCATTAATGGATGATGGATCAGATCGGATATGGATGAAGGGGTGTCCAATCCACCGCCCGATCCACCCACCCGATCCACTAAAATTGTTTATTATATGATGTTTTATCATATCTTTTACACAACTTATATATTTATTATATGTAACTTGATTTGATAGTTTGAATTTTTATTTTTTTGTGAATTTTATGAATGATGAGTATTTTAAATTTAATATATTAAAATTTTATTTTATTTTTTTATTAAGTTTTATTTCCATTTTGAAAATCATGGTGGACATTTACATGAAATTTCTCACTCATATATTTCACCCAATCCATCCAATAACCCGCGGATGATGGATGGATCGGATATGGATGCAAGGGTTAGTGGATGATGGATGGATCGGGTGGAGGAAATTTCTTAATGGATCGGGTGATGGAATGGGTACATCCACCCATAACCCGATCCATTTCCATCCCTATGTAAGAACCTCAGCTTCCTTGGTGGAAGGATAAGCAAGACAGTTTCTTGCTAGACATCAATGTATCTTCTCCTTGGAGATAAGACCTACGGACTGATGTTGATACATACATCAGTGTCTCCTCCCTTAGATCACTAAGATCCATATCTATGTTCCAACATGGACATAGAAATCATCCACCATAACACAATACACAGTCTACAAGAGTGCTTTTGCAATCATTTACTGTGTTCAGTGCATAAGACTCGAATCAGTTTGTAAACAAACACATGTTCGCTTGTCTTATCTCAGATACAACAGAATGCGAGATTGTACTCAGTTTCTCAAGTGTTCCTCACTTAATCCACTTCCTATGTAAGTCCATTTACACATTTCCATATATGAGAATGACATGCTTAAGATTATACGAAATAACCTCATAGACAACAACCCAATTTCTATGTAACAGATTCACTTGACAATTGTATCAAAGTTGTCATGCTAGAATCACAACATAGTTGGCTATCAGTGTGTCATCTGCAACATCAGAACGTTAAACATTCCAATATGACATACTTACAATTATTCATATTTTGAACACAAAGTACAAAACATCTTATCATTGTCATCTAGATGCATGTTTCAATGCTTACATAGGTATGAGTACAAGACTAGTGTCTTTCTCAAAACCTTAGGAGAAGCTTATCTAGAAAACGAATTTCCAGAAGTCCTCCCACTGGGAAAAACTTTGCTATCTAGGTCAACTTGTAAACGGATACAAGCTTTTTGTAGCCATTCATCGGTCTGATTGAACACAATCTAACCATGTAGAGAGAAGGTTCCAACCTAACTCTCTTGATCTAGGGTATAACTCTCAATGGATCATTCCCCCTATAAAGCTTTAAGAACCCAATTATCTCATTGATTTATGTCTAGGCAGGATAGAAACCAGTTCAGAACATGGCTTATTCTATAGACTCATTATCTGTCATCACCATCCGCTAGTTGTGTCTTAGATCTACCAACAGATCACAAACTCTAGTGGTGATTGGTGCTGTCTCATTTGGATACTTTTGGAGCAACCACATCTAATGTGTTTCTGAGATACCTCGTGTTCAAAACAACTCCCACTCTAAAGTGGTTTCGATATGCTCACAATCGTTCTAGATGAAAATCCTGAACTCGAAACACATGTGTTCAACAAGTTGTGAGCCAAGAATGAAACTTCTTTAGCTCTGAACATTCTCAGGAACACTAGATCACGTTTGACCCAGAATATCCTGAATGTTAATGTGGCAAAACAACTAGTATCACAACTATCATAGGATAATGTAATAACTGAACTACCAGAGGCTATGCTGTGGTTTCATCAATCAAAACTCATCCTAAGTTGTCTTAACAACTGTCTCACAATCATGATTAAGAATCCCTGAGCTACGAAAACTCATTTTCCTTATCAGATTTCTCTCATCAATCTTAGAAGTTCGCATTTCCAAGATGATTTAAGAATGTGATCATGTACCTAGCCTCGTGCCTAGTACACACATTCTACCTGTTACCTTTTATCCAAATGGATTTGGCGCAACTAAACAGATATGGCTAAAATATATAAGAACCAGCTTCTTAAGCTTATTCTAAATCTTAAGGTTCACTAAGTGACCCTCAATCATAAGTACATCTCCTAGAGATCCTCTTATGCCTTTAGCCTTTAACATGACACTTGTGCCATCTCCAGGAAGTAACTGACCAAGGATTGTCCAACAAATGAACCACTCCACAAATCAGCACAATACGCACTCAACGGAAACCAATGCTTGGTGCTCGGATTCGACCATTTCGGGCAACTTCAGTTAACAGAATAATTTAAGACAGAAAAACTTTTTGAATTTCATCTGATTTCTCCATCACTCAATGTGAGAGAAAGCATGGATATATGTTAACCAACAAGCTCACCTTGTATATCAACATCTATTTATACACCTTTAGATCCATATTGATCTCAGGAGATCATGAAATTCAAACAGCACAATAGAATTTGTGCTTTAAGCTTCTAAATTTTGTAGAACACAATCTACAAAAAATGTAGTGATCTGTTACAAGTAACAGATTACACTCGAAGCCTCAAGAGAAGTGTTTAACACAATAAGCATCTAATATCTTTGGACAATCCCACAATGATCATCCTAGACATACCCCAAGCCGTGTCACATCATTTTCAGATAAGGAAACTTCCTCTTATGACGACTCTGTCTTTTCTCAGGTTCCGATGAACCTTTTCTCCCACTCGCTTGTAGAATATCTTTTTAGAGTATGCATTTCATTTACCCTTTATCACTTTGCAAAGTCGTTAAACTATGCTTCCATAGTGACACTTCTCATGAATTACAAAAATTCAGCGAGGATTAGAAAATACCAAGATATGAACTTGACATCATCTTATACGATTGGCTTCAGCTAAACTTCGAAGTTCAGCACCAATCCTTGGGTATACCATCTGATCTAGTTGCCTAGTGATCAACTTGAACCAAGTAGATCGCAACTTCTTCATTTGGACATAGCAACGACTTGCTTACTCCCAATGATCAGATTATGCATAAGTTGCAAATCATATTTGCAACCATTATCACAAAAGTGACAAATTTACCTCGTGTTGCTGAACCAAAAATCAGCAAACTTCTGATCTTAACATTGGAACCGAAATCCAATAAGATATCAAGGTATGTTCCATTACTAGAATCATGACATCACATGGTCTTTGTAAGGAAACTTCAGAAGCCCCTGACATTTTCAGGAAAGCGAAACTTTTATTACTGCGATATAAATCGATGCAACCTCAGTTCTGCTAACTTCTGATTCAGATCAGTGAAATGAGTATATTACCCGTCTATCACCATTGATCAAAAACAGTTTACCGTTTATGCACAAAGCACAAACCAACACATATCATCATTTACCATGACCTTCGAAGCAAAAACATACTTGTAGCATGCAATCAACTCCATTAGAACACAGATTCATGACGACATAATCGCCCATCTGACGATTTTCAAACAACGTATGCTCAAGGTTATCTTTTGAACTATGCGAGTCAGTCTAAATGAAAATGCCTTAGAACCAAGAAATTCAGTTTTACAACTCTCTTGATCTGAGAAAAATCAAAAGTGAGCTTTACAAATTAGAAAATATTTTTTATAGCCTAGGACTCAAGAGTCAAACTCTATTCAAGTCCATCTGCTCATTTTCTAATTTTCAAGGGAACTGCTTTACTGTTGACGTACCCAAAGTACTCAACCTCAACTCACTTTATTTGTATGTCCAACGTATGGATATACACTAGAACAAATCCAGTATAATCAAGCAAAGTCTAATAACATGTCTTCATAATTTCAAGTACATCACCACGTTAGTAGTAAAAACAAGAAATTATTCGCAAGGTTCAGAGATGCATCCCAAATGCTTATCTCTTACTATCTTTACATAAAGGATTTATTTCTCATATTTTAATTAACTTACATAAAGTCAATTTTCCATTTTAAGTTAATAAGTTATACATAATAACTATCCGTTAACTCAAAATAATTTTAAATAATTCACGATTGAATTATTTAAATCCGCTCAATTTTTAAGTTAAACGATATTCAACAAAAGTTAAACATCCTTGAAAAACAAATTCTTAGAAAAAGAATTTTAGAGAGCTCATTCCGTATGCGAACGTATCAACATAACTTAGGACTCATCATCGCTCGTTATTAGATAAAAGGCCACATAGGTCGATATATCACATAACTTTCAAGTTCGTTTGCTTCTATAAAAAATTCAATCAGACACATAGTCCGATCAAATTTTTTGAGAGCAAACATAACCAAAAAGCTGTTTCAACGGACCTAGTTCACATAACTTAGTCACGACTTGGTCATATAAAAGCGATGATCCGCATTCGAACCGAATCGGGCTAAGCCCAACTCATAAAAAACAACCCACCATGTCTCAATCCGGGTCCGAACTCGACTAAGACAACTCCAATACTCGGTCAAACACGACAAGTCTCAGTCCAAAACGAATTTGGACAAACTAGTCATGTTCAACTTATAACAACAAGTCCAAATATATGCCCAGCCAATTTACCCAAAAAACAAATTAGGCCCAAACGAATTAGGCCCAAATGTTTAAATGAGCCCATCTGAGTCAACACCTTGACTAAGACCTTGGCTGAGGCCCAGAAGCGACCCGAAGGCCTGACCAACCCCGAGCCTCTAGGTCACACGAACCCGGCTCGGCCCGAAGCCAAACCCGTGGTGACCCGAGAGAACACTTGCCGCCACCATGGCAGCAGTTTGTAGCTCCATCCGAATCCCACTGCCTACCCACCGTCGATGACACAGGTTGCGGCACCGGGGCCTCCAGGTGCTCCGACAGAGGAACACGGTGGCGAGTAAGTGCCGCCCGGCCTTGACTTCCGGCGAGGAGAACAATGGCGAGCAAGGGTGGTGTCGACACCCAACAGTTCTCGTCACCATGACAGTGAGTTCAAGCTTCCATTTTCACCTTTCTTCTCCGTTGCCTCACCATTGACGACCCTAGGCGGTTGCACCGCCGCCTCCAGATGCTCCGATGAAGAGCACGGTGACAAGCAAGCGCCGCCAAGCCTTAGATCGCCGGCGAGTCGACTACCGTCGAGGAGCACGAAGCCCTTTTCCATCGCAACCTTGAAAACCCAACAAAAAGCTCAGATCTCTTGGGGCTTTTGGGGATTCAAGGTCGGGGATCTCAAATCCATAATCGCCCTCAACCAATTTGAACAACAAAGCCTTCGAATTTCAGATCTAGGTTCGCTATTCACGAAGAACAAAACCTCAAAAATCAGATATGAAAATCCGGCCTTCTCCGATGAAATCGACCATGAAATCAACCATTGAAGCCTCATAGATCACACTCACAACAAAACAAGCAAGATCAAGCCTCAACATGTTCGAATTCAACCACCAATTTCTCAAAAACCATCGAACCCAATTGCGAAAACAAAAGATGACGAGATCCCCAATTTTTGAGCAACAAATTCGATCTAGCAAGCACACACACAAGAATATCAAAACGAAATCGAATCCCTTCAAAACGTATGCAATCAGAGAAACTAACCAAGGAGCATGGAGAAGAAAAGAGGGCAAGATGAAGGAGGGAAAACAGGGTGTCGGCTCCACACAAAAACAAAAAAGCAAGAAACATATAATTTCCATAGCAAGGAAAAAAACGCAGTGGCCAGTTGAACATGAACACGGCAAAAATTGGACCTTTTGATCGAATTTAGTTCTAGGAACCTAATTCATGCTGTTATGAATCCGATTTAACAAATTCAAAGACAATTTGAGCCTAAAGCTCTAATACCAATGTTAGAATTTGAGGGATAAACGGATTACCTCGAATAGCGGAAACGGAATCTAGATCGTCTTGCCTTCGAATTTGATCACCAGGTAGATCTCCATATCCCTAAATCTCGTTAGAGATTCGGGAGCAGTGGTGAATCTACGATTCACAACCTACACACCATGAGAGAGCATTGGAGATGAAGGAGACTCTCTTCACGAAGGAGAGTTCTATGTGGGTTTTCTTTCTTGAGAGGAACGTCTGACGAACAGACTCTCTAGGGTTTCAGTTAGAGATTAGGGAGAGAGGAGTCTCTCCTATTTCTCCCTTTATTTATTAGATAAATTAATATATAATGAATATATATTATTTATCCTAATATTAGGTCATTCTTAACGAATAAGAATTACTTACCTAATTACGTAAATTAGGCTATTTAATTATCTTTTGGGCGTATATAAAATAATGTCTGAATTATAAAATAATTCTAACAGATTTCTTGAAAGGGTATAACTTGAGCCCCGCACAGATAGTCCCAAATTGCTAGATGTTTTTTACCAGCTTCATCATACGATGCCTGGAAATTGGAGTTTCCCCCTCCTTGGAGTTGATGTTCAGCATTTTTTCTTTGAAGAAGGGTCCCCAAGATCCAAGTTTTTATCAATGCAACTCCAGCTCTGGCTACGTCGAGAGACTTTCTAGCAAACCAAACTGGAAGCACAAGTGGTTCCTCATCCACGACAAGACAGGAAAAAACTTTAAATGTAGGACCGTTCCTGGTCGGTTCAGTGCCATGAAGAAACCGCATGTTACCGGCTTCTCTAAATTCAAGGGATCATTTGCCCATGAACCAAAATTTCCTTGATAAGGAATGATATCGACTCTTCGCCTTGAGATGGATAGATTGAGTCTTCCTCATCCGCGCCTAAGTGTTTCCTTAGTTTCGGCTATTTTTTCTTTATTCTTTTCGTCTTTACCTTGCTTTTCAAATGAGATTTTTATTTATAGGCTAAGCTAAACAGATCGAAACATATCTATCTTTTCGTCTTTACCGCATGTTACTGGCTTCTCTAAATTCAAGGGATCATCTGACGAAGGATTAAACTGAGATGAGAACACAATTCAACAGTAGCTAAGCTAAACAGATCGAAACAGTCCAAACCGGTTCAATAGGAGGCATTGCTAGTAGGGAGAGGGGCGCTCAGCCTCTGGTCTGCCAGAGAAAAGAGGGCGTAGTCACAGGTCTGCCGAAGAAGAGGGCGGCGAAAAGACGATTGGAGAGGGATGCAAGTTTTGAATTCGCGACGTGGAGACTTCAAGTTCTCAGAACAAGAGGGCGGAGGCTCATTGCCATGATATTGTGAATACTGAGGATGAAAATCACTCGGCGCCATGTTTATGAAAATGGGGGAATTAAAAGAAAACATTGGTTTTGTTGGAGGTCCAATGGGTATGATGGTGTTTATAATTATATAAAAATAAGTTTGAGTGTAATATGGTTGCCGATTGATGAAATGTTCAATTATGAAGCCTAAATTTTCTATTGGTAGGAGGAACTGCGCAATTGCTGAGATTGAGATAGCTTTGGCGGTGATGAAATGTTCAGTTCGGGTTCAATGTCATCACATTCTGAGAAGCTTTCAGATGAGCAGGTTAGTGCTTTCAACAATTCCAATGGCTTAATCTGCCTTTGATTTCCTTCAATTTGATTTTCATGATGAGTTTTCAATTAGGATAATAGCTTGACTTCAAATTGATATAGCTCTATAACTTGATCAACACATATGTATTGAATTTCCTTTTGAATCCCCATAAAAAGCTTTCATGATAATCTGGAGGATTATCATGAAAATTTTAGTATCAACTATTATTATAATTTTGCCTTATTATTTAAATGTTGAGGAAATGGGTTCGCGATTACCACCCTTTTTAAGTTTCTCTAGGTTGGAACAGAGTTCGTGTAGTCGTATAGCACCTTGGCGGGTGCATAATAAATATACTTGTAGATGAAAAACCTACAAAAGTAACATTCTCATTTAATTGTGAAATGGACAGCTTATAAGATCAACGTAATGGTTGCTATCAATGACCCTTTCATCGGGTACTCAGTAGATGGTTTGTCTCAAAACTTTGTTGCTAAATTTCCCTTTTTTAATTTGGTCAAATTATGAGAAATAGCCTTAAGATCAGTTTAGTTGTGGAAAATGTCCTCAAATTGGGATTAATTATTGCATTGTAGAGAGGTGTTCAACCAAATTTGATCAGCCTGCAGTACACATTGAAGTTCCTTGGTTTGGAGTTTTTCAAGGGGAAATGTTTTTTTTTTCTTTTTTTACTGTCCAGAAAATCACAGAAAGCCAAATTTCTAAAATTACACATACAAAGTTACAAACTTTGAATTGTCCATTGCCTCTAAGAAGGTCCTAAAGTGTGAATTTGGTGCTGAGGGAGCTAATGACCAACAAACACATTTAAAGATTTCTAAGTTCTTACCCAGATGCCTTTATTTTATTTATAAAAAAATGGTTTTCAGACTTATAAATTAATCGATAACCTTATAACTCGAGTAATTGAAAAAAAAAAGACACACACGCCATACATGTAACTTTCTTCCCAGTTTATATACGATTCCTATGTTGAAAAATACATTGATAAATAAAAGAGAGAAAAAAAAAGTTCTTATGTTGGATCCTAAATTTCATTATATACAAAAAAAAAGGTCTCATTTTTGTTAGAGTTTTTCCCTCATGGATTCTTTGTTTTCTTGCTTTTCAACGGCCTCTGACAAGAAGATCAAGATTGGCATCAATGTTATAATACTACTCTCCTTAATTCCTCTGTTGCCAAATTTATTAACCATTGGTTTTTGTTGATCATTTAAAAAAAAAAAATCTTTTTTCCCTCTTTCAGGATTTGGTAGAATTGGTCGTTTGGTTGCAAGGGTTGCTCTTCTGAGGAGTGATATTGAATTGGTTGCTATCAATGACCCTTTCATCAGCACTAAGTACATGGTTGTCTCATATTGGGATTAATTGCTGCAATTTGCACCTTTTTCATAGAAAGGAGAAAATCTCATGTACTGAAAGTTGAGTTGAATTTGGTATTGTGCAGACTTACATGTTCAAGTATGATAGTGTACATGGACAATGGAAGCATTAACCATTCCGGAATGGCTCACCGGAAAGGACTTGTGGGTAGTACTCATAGGTCCCCGGTTCAAACCCCGGAATGGCCGCTCTTTATTTACCAATTCAAGGACAGTGGAAGCATCATGATGTCAGACTTAAGGATGATAAAACCCTTCTCTTAGGAGAACAAGTTGTTTCTGTTTTTGGATTTAGGTATAATTTATAAACCCTCAAAAATCCTAAACACTTGAGTTTCATCAATTGCTTGTATATTTGATTTACTTGACTATTTCCGAAGATTCCATCCTCTTTGCAATTGATTAGGAACCCGGAAGAGATCCCATGGGGTGAGGTTGGTGCTGAATTTGTTGTTGAATCCACTGGAGTGTTCACTGATAAGGCAAAAGTTGCTGCCCATTTGAAGGTATATTATTTATACTCTTCTTAATCCAAAAACATCTACTGTCATAAGAGTTTTTGTGCAATGCTGATCAGTTTGATTGAATTATTAAACAAAAAAAATTCAGGGTGGTCCAAAGAAAGTGGTAATCTCTGCACCAAGCAAAGATGCACCCATGTTTGTTATGGGTGTCGTCTCCAACGCTAGCTGCACCACCAACTGTCTTGCCCCTCTTGCCAAGGTCATCAATGACAGATTTGGCATCGTCGAGGGCCTTTTGACCACTGTACATGCCACTACTGGTAATTTCATGCCCTCTTTTGATTCTTTGTTATGTCAAAAATTCAGCTTATAGTTCATATGTTGTGTGTACAAAGTTTGATATGACACCCATGGACTGAGATTCTCAGCTTTAACACATGAGCTCATACCACCTTCAGTTATAAGTATGAATATGGATAAGCAATGTTATATTCTTTGTATGAATATGGATAAGCAATGTCATATATTCTTTGTATGAATATGGATAAGCAATGTTATATTCTTTGACACGGGTGTCTAATCCTGCAAATTGTAAAACAACTACACAGAAGACGGTTGATGGACCATCAAACAAGGATTGGAGGGGCGGAAGGGCTGCCTCCACCAACATTATCCCGAGCAGCACCGGGGCTGCAAAGGTCTGCTCTTAACAACCTTTCATTCAGTTGACGATTCGGATGGTTTCTTGTAGAGTGTGTTTGTCTGAATTTGCATCGTTATGTATTATTGTATGTCATGGTTTTAGACGGTTCTCCCGTCTGCCGGCTTGGCCGGCCCTCGAGTTTTAGATATGTATGAACTCGAATTCTTATCTAATCAAAAATAAAAATAAAAATTAAGTGAACATTTTCTCTTGATTTAAAGGGTTGTTTATGAACGTAAACATACAATTATCTTTTTCTAATTAAGGGACTAAAACATTACAAAAACACACTAAATAGTAAATATAATTTTTTAGTACTTTAGCTTCATAGGGTTTATACATTTAAATCTATGGTATTTTTTCTCAAATTGGTTTATAATTATACCAATTTGAGAGGTATAATATGTTATGTAACATTGAAAGTGACATTGAGAATCCGGAATCAGTTTTCTTAGGTCAAGAATTATAATACTCTTTTTTCTTTGCTTTCAAGTAGAGCGCATGTTAGAATAGGTGTGAAAGTGGTCGGTCTACTATTCTTTGTCAAATTTAGAGTATCAATTGTCTAGATAAAAGAATTCACAATGACAATCAAAGATTTCGAAGAACAACAAGGTGAGAATTGAGAAGTATATTAGTTGAAAATTGATGTTCAACCGAAAATAAACTGAAAAAACCCGAACATGGTTCGGGAAAAGTACTAATAAAACTCTCATTTTAACTGTTTTAAAATTGTTAAAGGGTACCCCATACATGCCCTATGCCTACACATCACGGATAATAAACGACCCTAGTAATAATCTAATTAAATGATAAGTTAAACAAATTAAAATTTGAAAAATATTTCCAAATTAATACTTGTCATATGCCTAACATAGGTTAGAAAAATTGATAATATATTACCCACTATTTTTTTCAAAAGCGCAGATTTTGTGATTTAAACACTCGTGTATTAGATAGTACATACATGGCTGTATCATCAAAAAATAGATCACCCTCCAAAGTCAAACATGCTTCAGAGATCATAGACCTTGAATTAAAGTGTGATTTTTGTTTTCAATCAACAAATCAGTCACAGCAAGCAGGATTTGAAACCCTTTTCTAGCTCTTGGGCGTCCAACTTCTTCCCAATGAAGACGATCTTGTTTACTCGAGGCTCGTTCAGGCCCCATAATCGGTCTGGTGAACCTTGGAATATATCATGCACACCCTGCAATTAGCATTCCAACTTCAGAATTGCAAGGCAATATGTCATGTTTAATGTGGGGATAAGAAATGTCATATATTGCTACCGAAATTTTAAGCACGGTTATTCAACATGAGTTATTGGGAACCACAAGACTCTTTCTTTAACCTACCTGGAAGACATATCTCTCCTCCATACCGTTGACAGACAAAAGACCCTTCATTCTATATATGTCTTCGCTACGTTCCATCAACAAGGTGCCAAGCCACATGTTAGCCTGGAAAAGAAGAAAGCAAGCAAAAATTAAACAGGTTTACATCGTCAATTACTTCTGATAGAAAATAAGTGCTAAATGTAAACGAAAAAAGAGTATCCATGTAGCAACGTTTGCTGGATAATATGGGTTGTGCTGTTGTGGTTTGCAACATTTAATCGGATTTGAAACTGCAGAACAACTTCAGTCCACGCTAAGAGCTTCAACAGAACTAAAATCTTTGCAGTGGAGACAAAAGTACACATAATCACAAATGCTGACCTTATCTAAATCTAGGGTGCCCTCACAAACAAAGCTGACAGAAGAAACACCTGGATCGTGAGTGTGATCATGAGAGTGGTGGTCATGCCCTGCAAATACATTGTGAATATAATTAACTGACATATGCATACCAATAAAGAGAATCATATTTGCCACCAAATCCACAACCAACCATAAGCATTGGAAAAAATGAGCCTAAAAAGATTCTAGGGAAGAACAAACCAACTTGCGAGATTAAGAACAGCATCTAGGGTCACTAGTGGCACCCATGAACTTTTGCTTTAGCAATCCGAAAGTACTTGGGAATTCATAAAGGGTGTGGCTTCCAGTAAGCACGCTGTTGTAAAATCATAATTTGTACCCAGAACATTTTATCTGGGCTGCCTTTTCCTGTGTTATCTTTCATGCTTTTCTTTTGATGAACATCAAGGGGGACAGGAGCTTACATAGTAAACTAGAAAATGAAGATCAACAGGGATTTGGAATAGAAATATGTTTTGAGTAATACACATCATTGAGCATTTCTAGCATTGACGTAGTCAAATCTGCTATCCGGCTGAAGTGCATAAGGAGATTTCTATCTTTTTCTTCTAGTTCCAAAGCAACCTTATCACTTGTTCAATGATATCTTACAAAGTACAATCTTCATAGTGTAGAAAAGCTCACTAAAGTAAGTTACAATTTTAAAGCGAAGTATCCCCTTTGAGAACATCTATTTGATATCAAATGAATTAAGTTAGAATCAGTAACATCTATAGTAGTGATTGGAAGTTCCCATACATGCAATTTTCTAAATGAAATTAAACAAAATCACCCAAGTTTGAACTTTGAAATCCTACTTGAGTTAGCGATGTCAAGATATTTTTTTTTTCATTTTCAAACCTTGCATATGAGCTAGAACCTAAAAGCAATAACAAGGGCTCAGACCAGGAATATAGGGCTTAATTTTTCTTATCAAGCTGAAAAAGAATTGAGAACAATGAAAAGAACTACCATGCTCTTCATGATCATGCCCATGATGATGGTGGTGGTGGTGATCGTGGTCATGTTCATGTTCATGTTCATGACTTTCATGGTCCTCTTTAGAGCTTTCACTACTTACTGCACTCTCAATTCTGCAAATTGCTTCCAAGAAGTCAAATTAAGATGGCCCAAAAATCATATTGACAAAATCCATTTCTTGGAAAAAATATAAAGAACTAATGAAGTGCCAAAAACTTGTCACAAAAATGTCATCAGCTTACATAATTCGTATAAGTTTGTGCATAGGCAAGAGAGGGGTTTGGTTTGGGGTTGGCAGAGTATCATTACGTCAAATTTTTCTTTGCAGCTAACATATTTGAAGAAGACCTAGCAGAATTTTATTTTGGAAGGACATAGTCAAAAGGCTAGGGCTATGCACAATAAAGAGTTAAACAACAGTCTCCATAGATTAAATCCCAAAGACATCCTAAACATTTTCCCCTACTTCAAATGATTGAGAAATGTTATCGGGTGATGAAGATCAAAAGTTTTAGGATAATACAAAAGAAAATTGGATTTATATAAGAAACACTATGGCAGCTGAACATAAACAGTTTTTTTTTTTTATTTTGTTAAATAGAGAGCGACCATCCGGGTTCGAACCAGGGACCTTTGGGTACTACCCACAAGTCCTTTCCCGCCGAACCATTCCGGAATGGTTTAAATAGTTAATTTCACCTTAACTCCCATTACAACGTTAGGGACAAAGCGAGAGAGATTCTCACCTCTCCAAGTCAAAGCCTCCAATGCCAAGAACATAATCCAAGTCAACCTTTCCAAATTTCGTATGTTTCAAATGAGCCATGCTATTTATATTCTGTGTTTAATGCAAATAAATCAGTGGAACATCTTGTGCTACATACAATTTAATTAATAGGGAACAAAATACATCGAAATTACAAAGGAAGGAGAAATTAACCTTTATTCTCTGAACCAGAAATGCAACTTCTGACTCACCAACAAGATCGGTCTGAACAGCAATCATAAGAAAAAGATGCACAGTTTAGATGAATAACGAGGCACGTGTTTTGTCCACGGTGAAGTTTTAAAATGTTTTACAAGTATAAAACTCAGCAGATGCAAAAATGAAAGGGGAAAAAAAAAGTAAGAAAGAACCGGGATCAGATTTAATTCCCAGAGCATAAGATAAAAACTAGCTTGATTTAACTGGTTTTGCGCACCAGTAAAAGCAGGATTTAGACCTTCACCAAATGGGTCATATGTTACACAAGGCATAAAGAAAGTAGATGGGGGAAGTATAAATAGCAGCTCTTTAAGGTACAATTTTTCACGCTAGCTGACAAGTAACAACTATTAGAAACTTACCTTATTCACTATTATACGGTCAGCATAAGCAACTTGCTCTACAGCCTCATTAACCACTCCCTCTGGCTTAATCTCATCCAAGTGCATACCAGCATGTTTGGCATCAACCAAAGTAACAACACCATCCAACTTGACGTCATTAGCGATCTGGTCCTCTGCATAAAATGTTTGAATTATTGGAGCTGGATTTGCTAAACCTGCAGATTACACGTGTCATCTACTCAGTAAATTAGTCTGCTTGAACATAACCACACACCCAAAATCCTACACTTTATCTGTGCATGTATACAGAAAAGTAGAAAACTGCAGCATCATTGAATTTCATTTAAAAAAAAAACGCTTTTGTAATTTCAGCCAAGGATACTTGGGTCAATTCGAGTTTATTTAAATCAACACGCATACACTAGATGATCTAATGAAAAGCTGAAATTCAGGGTAACTAACACTAATATTCAGTTATTATAAGAAGGGGTAGTAAAATGGAATTTAAAAAGCGGTTTTGTGAAAGAGGGGAAAGTAGAAAGAAGTAAAAAATTCAGTCATTTTCTGAATGTCTAATGACTTGTATATTTGAACCTGTAGTCTCTATCACAATATGATCAAATTTCCCCTTCTTCTTGCTAACCAATTCGGAAATCATCCTCACTAGGTCACCCCTTACAGTGCAGCATAAACAGCCATTATTCAGCATCATAATATCTTCAGCTCCAGCAGTTTGAGCAGCAACCAAGGAACCATCAATGTCTATTTCACCAAACTGTTGAAATCCCAGAGGAAGAAAACACAGTCAAATTAACCAAGAAATCAGATATAAATCTATGCCAATATTCCATGACTTAATCTGAGAAACTAAACCCAAATGAACAACCCTGGCAGCCTGGCTTAAACAGACAATAGACAGTCCATGGAATATAATATAACCCACCATTTGCCAATTTGTAGGGAACTGATATTAAGCATACCTCATTCTCAATGACCGCAATCCGTTTCCCGTGATTTGAAGTGAGTATATGGTTCAGTAATGTTGTCTGCAAGAGCCAAAGAGAGCACAGAGTCACAGATTAAAGATGACATATATAAAATTGTGTTGTCAACATAGCTTAGAGCCAGTTATAACCTTAAGTCTATCTAAGAAGCTTGCAATTCACACCGCATCTACTGCTAAAGATGTGAGGTGTAAAAACTAATAGGCCATAGCTTAAACCGTGATTTCTCATAGAAGTGTCCCTTATTTTCGCCCATTTGTTACTGATTTCACTCTTCCATGACAAACAGAAGATATGCAAATTGATTCACACATTCAACATTTCATTAGGATATAAAGTTTTCTTCGAGTTCCTTTCTTTCATTTGCTTGCCCAAGTTATAACCATCGGAATCAAATTCAAATCCCTGAACTCAAAGTTCCACATAGGATAGGAGTGTTAATTTCGATCCCCAAGCAACAAAATTCAGCGCCAAAAGCGCAAGAAAATTGCATAATCTAATCAATTTGGAAAATAAAAGAGAGAATCATCAAAAAAAAAAAAAACTTATTGAAGAAAACATTGCTGTTTAGCAGAAGAGAAGGCGGAAGCGTCCAGACCTTTCCAGAACCTAAAAAGCCTGTAATGATGGTAGCGGGGATACGATTATCCGGGGGAATCTTGGTCGTCAAAGCGTCAGTCTCGGGAGAAGCAGCGGCTGCAGAAGCCGCAGTCGTGAACAGTCGAAACCTCGGATTCGAAACAGACAGCTTCCATAAACTGGATGTAGCAGGAGGTTTGGAGCTCCGCCGGAGGCATAGAGAGGGGGATTTTGCAGTTCGGGAGAGAAATGGGAGAAGCAGAGAGGAAGCCGGAGAGTTGCGAAGTGGACGCGTTTGTCTCTTGGCGAAGCCTATGAAGGATGTGGCTACGTCTGCGGAGAGTGATGCCATACCGGACGGAGGCGGCGGCGAGAAATGGGGGCCGCTGGGTTTGCGGGTACTGCTTTGATATTTTTGAGAAGGCGATGAAACGGTACGCTACACTCTAGACTAGAGACTAATGTAATCTACTACCCCTGAGTAATCTGTACGAGTGTATGACCGACCATTCCCCGCGTCTCGCAGGGATAAAATACACAAAATTGCATATACTGGGTACTTTTTTTTTTTTTTTAATTTGATGAATATCCATTTTAGATGTCAAAATTAAGTAAATGTCTATTTTTTTCAATAATCGGAAATTTCACGAGGTACTCCCGAGGTATCGCGAAATTCACGCGGTGACCACTTCTTTTACATCTTTCACGTGGTACCCCTGAGGTTTGGGATTCTTTCACCTCGTGCCCCTCCCTCCTAATTTTAACATTTTCCGTTAACTTTTAATTAAAAAAAACCAATATTCTTTTAACGTTGAAACGCGATTTGCCCAGAAGGAGAAACCCGACCGAGCGAAGAAGAACTACTGGACTCCGACAGGCGAACGACAGGTGGTGGCTGCGGTCTCCGGCGTCGGTGGTGGCGGCGAACTCCGGCATCGGTGGGTGGTGGCGGACGAGCGAAGGCCAATTGCCCTCTAATTTCGAGCGAAGGCGAAATTCCGACAGGTATGTCCAATTTCGATCCGAAATCATTTTACTCATATCAAATTGCAATTAAACAGAGAGGTTGAGGAAGGAGCTTGTGGTTTCAATGTAATTGGGAGAGGCGGGATTGTTGGAAAAGGGTTTCTTCGACAGAGAAGCGGATGATAGGATTTTGAACAACAGTGTCCTCGTCAGCGTCTTCTTCTTCATTCCCCTCTTCATATTCGCACAGTACACCGACCAAAGCCCTCGCTCTGCTTGCTCCTGCTTTCAATCAAACAGTTCGGAGATTGAGGCCGGCGAGGGCTACACCGTCTACTGCCGGAGAGGGAGGAAGTGCGAATTGGAGGGCCGGTTCTGTCGAGGCTAAATCGATACTGCCGGAGAGGGAGGAAGGGCGAATTGGACGACTGCAATATAGACGGCAATGGTGGAGCCACAACGGTGGCAACTGATGACGAAACTGCAAAGCTTCAAAAATTTCGCCTTCGCTCGAAATTAGAGAGCAATTGGCCTTCGCTCGTCCGCCACCACCCACCGATGCCAGAGTCCGCCGCCACCACCGATGCCGGAGACCGCCGCCACCATCTGTCGCTCGCCTGTCGGAGTCCAACAGTTCTTCTTCGCTCGGTCGGGTTTCCCGTTTCTCCTTCTGGGCAAATCGTTTCAACTTTAAAAGAATATTGGTTTTTTTTTAATTAAAAGTTAACGGAAAATGTTAAAATTAGGAGGGAGGGGCACGAGGTGAAAGAATCCCAAACCTCAGGGGTACCACGTGAAAGAGGTAAAAGAAGTGGTCACCGCGTGAATTTCGCGATACCTCGGGGGTACCTCGTGAAATTTCCGTTCAATAATTAAGTAAATGTCCATTTTTTCCAAAAATACCCTCATTCCCCATCTCTACCCCTAACTCCTTCCCCTTTGACCATTTTCAATTTTAACATTGACCAGTCAAACATTGACCATTTTTGTCAACTCTGCATTTGATGACAATATTTTCGGTGACAGTTGAGTATATATTTTTCTGGTGACAATTGTTTGTGACAATTATTTCGGTGACAATTGACTTTTTTGCGACATTTTATTTTTTCCGGTGGTAGTTAGGGGAAATATTTTTTGGTGACAGTTGATTTTTTTTTCCTGGTGACAATTGGTGGTGGAATTTTTTCTTGTGGAACAATGTCACCATATTATTTTTTCGAATGTATTGTCACCAACTACAAAAACAATGTCACCACCTTATTGTCATCAACCTCTTGAAGTAATATATTGTCACCAACGACATAACAATGTCACCGACCTATTGTCACCCACTACAAAAACAATGTCATCACCCTTTTGTCATCAACCTCTTGTAAGTAATATATTGTCAGTTGTCACCAACGAAATAACAATGTCATCGACCTATTGTCACCAACTACAAAAACAATGTCACCACTCTATTGTCATCAACCTCTTGTAAGTAATATATTGTCACCAATGACATAACAGTGTCACCAACCTATTGTCACCAACTATAGTACATTGTCATCACTCTATTGTCACTAACTACAAAACACCGTCACCATATTCTTTCCTCAAACGTATTGTCACCAACAAAACATTGTCATCACCCTATATATTGTCACTAATCTCTTGTCAGTAATCTATTGTCACCAACGACAAAATATTAGACCCTAGAGATGTTAAAGTTAAGCAAAGAGTAATCTATTGTCACCAAAAACATAACATTGTCACCAAATTATTTTCACAAACCTATTGTCATAAACTACAAAACAATATCACCGACCATCTATGGCCATCGAAAGGATCTCACTGATTTTCATCAAATATTGTCATCAAAATACTTTCACCAACAATTATTATCAAATAATGTCAGCACTCAAATATTATTTGCAAAACATGTATAAATAAGATATCACAAAATAAAAATGACAGTGAACACAAACTGTCAGCTACTATTGTCACCAAACACAATTGTTATCAAATGAATCTACAAAATCATGATTGTCACCAAACAAACTTCATTTGAAGATCATTTAGACAAATAATAAGTGAATTAATACAGCTGTCACCAAACACAATATGTGGAAGGCATTGGTATGTAATATGCCTGGAGCAGACAAAATTACAATTCAGTTTCTGATAGCTTTGATTCTGGGAAAAAAGGAGTGGATAGATGAATAAACAATCAAATACCGATATAAACTGCACCAAGACAAATCCCACCATCAATAAGAACTAGGCAGCAAAATACCGCAGTGATAAATTCACGAGCCTTTGCAACGCTCCATCATCGATCCTGATCATCAATCTTAACGAGTGCATAACTCAAGTTGCAATACGACAACACAGAGACACCGTTCGTCTCCGCCACGGAGGTCAACAGTCCACGACTAACCTCTTCATCAGCTAGCGATTGTCGACTCCGTCGCCACCTCGTTCACCACTCTCCGTTGAGTGCTCCGAAGCTCAACCAACGAAGTCAATTCCACATCTCCTACTGAATCACAAATCAAAGCCCCTTCAATTCCATATAAAACCATACACATCACCAAATATAACATTAGAAACATATTGCCCAATTTCAAGCAGGAACACTAAAACATATTATCCAATTTCACTAAAATAGATCTATCACTTCCAACAATTGATGAAGCAACATTAAACATACCTTCTGAATCTACTTGGTCTCCATCCGAATCGCCTATTTTTGGCGATTTCTTCATCCTCAAACTCGGATTGAACATGGTCGCATCTCCATTTTCGGCGGCAAAGGAAACAATTCCGACAACTAATCGATCGTTCTAGGTTAGATTTAATCAATCGGTTCCGACGAAAATGATCGATCGATAGGCGGAGAGGGTTAGGAGAGGGACGATGAAGTCATGGCGCTTGAGAGACGGGGAAGAAGAGACGTGAGGCGTCGTGAGCGACGGTGGCCAAAGAATGAGGATTTAAATTACAACGAGGGTATGGGAGGGGGAAGGGGTAAAATATAACAAGGGTATTGTGGGTATTATGAAAAATATTTTGAACACTTTCTTAATTGCTAAATAAAAATGGACATTTACTTAATTAAGTATTCTAAATGGATATTTCACCAATTTTTTTTTTATGTCTAAATGTAGGATTATATTTAATTATGTTGTAATACTAATGGTGGATTGTCCACCTCCCAAACCCTTCACCTCTAAAACCCCCCACCATGATGACACAATTTGTGTATTTCTCATACCTTGCCTATATAAGGCTTGTAAGCTCTCTTGAGAATGGATACAACTAATAGAGATCTCTCATTTCTCTGTATTTCTTATACTCTCCTTTCTTTCGGTTTATAACACGTTATCAGCACGATCGACTCGATGTGATCGAGGCCAATCTTCGTTCCATTATCTCTTCTTTGAATTGAACCGAACAGGGTTCACTGAGTTTATATTTCTTGAACATTATGCTGTTTTTTTTCTTTCTCCTTGTCAATATGCTCCTTGTTAAAGCATATGAGCTTTATCTGTGCGTTTTATTTTTCTCTCGTCGATGTCTAACTTGCTAATATTTGTATGTAGATATAGTTCTAACCATGTGACAGTAAGGCAAGGTGCAACGCTCGACCTTCGATGGTCTTGGCGTTAGGCTACTACCCACGACCGCCATCAACGTTGACCCAGCCGATGGCGGAGACGCCATAGTTGGTGCGAGCAGTGGCCAGCGATCGCCATCGCTAGCCCGCATCCACCAAGGTGTAGTAGATCGGGGCGACGGTGTAGTAGTCGAGGCGCATCATGGCTGGGAGTGGCTCATCATGTCTTACAAGGAAGACGATACATCGTAGCAACCAAACCGCCACTGCTGCGGGGAGATCTAGTTCTGCCTCTGTGATCGCCGCACAAACCCTCGCTCAATCCATCGATCTGCTCCCGACAATCGGCGACACCCAAGTTATGGTGGCGGTCGCCGTCGAGGGGAGGAGTTGGAGAGATCAATACCAGTGGAAAGCGGCGAGTTCCTCCGCCCAACCCGGCCAGCGAGGAAGACGAAGTTAAACCAGTGAATCAATTTCAATTCAATAAGCAACGATTAATATTTGACTTATTTACAGAACCGGCCAGGCCGCATCCAACCCCCATCGCACCATCTTCGGCGTCAATCGCTTCATTGGCTACGACACTCGTACATGGCCTACGTGGTGGACGAGAAGCAGCGAAAGCGGATGGAGTCCAACCGCGAGTCGGCGAGGAGATCTCGGGAGAGGAAGAAGCGGAAGTTGATGGAGCGAATAACCGTCGAGGTCGCCGCCGCCACCACCACGTCGTCTCTGTGAATTAAAAGCGAGGTAGAAGGAAGGTTTGATTGTATATTTTAATTAATTACGAAACCGGTCCATTATTTCTTAAAATCGCAGATTGGCCTATATGTATTTTAGATAATTACAGAAAACGACCCAAACTTCTAGGGTTACATAGTTTACCCAAGTGAGGCATATAAACACATCCCCGAAGTTGATGTGCAAACATAAAATTATATATATCAAACCATGAAGTGGTAGGATTTATCCCTCGAAGTGGATAACACTAAAGATAAATCTAATCCTCGAAGCGATGATCGGATAGAAGTGACCACATTGGTTAATCCCCGAAGCGACGACCCGATTAATCTCATCCCTTAAGCGATGATAGGATTAGAATTGAGCACATTGGTTAATATTTTATCTATTTGTTTAATCTTAATCTCTCGAAGCAAATGAACGGACTCATTTCCCGAAGCAAATGAACGGACTCATTTCCCGAAGTAGAGGAATAGACAAATCACACCCTCGTAGGGATGAACTGGTAAACTTCATCCTTGTAGTGATGATTCGTATAGCCAGAGAAACAAATCAACTCTGGCATCAGCTTCCCGCAGTAAACGATAAAATTGCATATAAGAATACCACCTCTTGACGTAGGTGATAAAAAGGTCTCGAAGATCTACGTTAAATTTTCTTGTCACTCGAAGTTGACATTAATTTTATTTATTTAAGATTATTGTTGTTGTTATACATGCTTCTTTACATACTTCACTCTTTAGTATTATCTTTTACATAGTTTTATTATTATTCCCTTAATGCACCATATTGTGAGTTTTCATCAAAGTATGCATAAGAGCTTGAAGACTCTAATTTCATATTCTTATAAATTCTAGAAGAATATAAGATCTAGTTTTAAACATTTGTACTCTTGAAGAAGTACATGGAATATGGGTTATGCTATATTCAGAACTATTTTTTATTTGGTTATTACAACCAATATAAATAACCATAAAACATGATCTGGTTTACAAGACCACTTCCTGACAATCCTCTAAGCATTGCCTGAAGCATGCCCCTCTTGTAGAGGGTGTAAAAGAGGTAATGGTTAAGCGCGCAACCAACAAAGTTATTGTTGTGGCTTATAACTATGTCATCTTTGTAAAGTTAATTTCTAATGTCCTGAAAAATATTATAAATAATGGTCGTTAGTTTCATACATGTAGTATGACACCAACAGAAGTTCTGAAAATACCCAGTTAACGGCATCTGATTAAATAAATGGATCACCATGTACAAAGTTCAATGGTTAGAACGTTTTACCATTGAAACTTATTATGTCACTAACTAGAAGTTATCTGATGATAAAATCTTATTCTTTGTGGCATTTGGTCACTCAAGTGAAACGATGATTTGTAAGATTATTGAAATTCACATGAATACCCACCAAAAGGACTAGAAGATCCTAGGACCGGAAGATCCTCAATAAGGGTGACCATACATGTACGGCTTGTTCTCTTGGCAAAATAATGACAAGACCGTCTATAATAAAGAGTAAATGCAAAGTCTCTTATGTCTCTTGATCGAGTTCGATGAGACAACTACGAACATAAAACATCGGCATATGGACCAATGTTATTCCAATATAGATGCCTTAAAACATTGGTCATATGAAAAGGTAGAAAATGTTTGAGGAGCATATAGTAGCTCACAATGACCTAGAAGAGTCGTTAGTCAAATGGGCTCATGCAATTATGCATTTCGAATTTGACATAATAACTTCTCTCAAATTATCTCCAGAAGAGAGAATATGTTCTAAGGCCTCCTCCACAATTAACTTAAAGACCACAAAGAAGTTGAATGATACGTGGGGTTTGAGTCCCTAATGATATCAAGTACCTCGAGCTTTATAAAGGTGATCAAATGCTCGGTATTTAGGGGGAGAGGAAATGATACTATATTAAAGTAAGAGATTGCATGGAAGCAACTTCTCTATCATTTGGGATCCGCGGATAAATGAAAGTGAACCAGAAGTTCAACACTTATGTACACCAAATGATAATTACATGGTTAAGCAAAAAGCTATTGTTGGACAAAAATGCGCGATATAATTGTACAACACATTTTATTTGATTTTTAATATTTGAGTTAGACCCCTTTTAGTTATCCTCTTGATTCGAAGTCATATCGATACCAAGATTTTGGTGGTTTTGGTGATTTGGGCTGCACCCGAATTTTAACAGGTTGCCTACGTGTCTCTTGGAAGAGAATCAAGCCTCACGTAGTTCCGAGTGGTTGGGTTTGTGTGTTTTATCACCTTTAAGGTTTTCATGCATCATTGGATTGTATTAGGACCCACCTTCTCGGAAGGGTAGCCCTAACATAAATCACACTATCATATGCATGAGATTTTCTCATGTATCACCCGAATAAATTGAGCACACCTTCTCGGAAGGGTTTCCCAACTCAACGGCTATCACTTACACGGAAAATCATGTGTATTTAATTTGACGTTAATTTTAACCTCATTTTCAATTTTAAAGTGAATTTAGAGGTTAGCGACTGTACCCGACATATTTTGAGATTTAATATCGGGTTACCTACGTAGCCGTTTTACGGCGTCAATTCTTTACGTAGTTCTATCGAGGACAAGTTTGATTTAATTTGGTCGGGCGACTGAATCCGATATATATGAATTTTTAATATCGAATTTCCTACGTAACTCGTAAACGAGTATCAAGTCTTTACGTAGTTCTTTTAGAAACCAAGTTTGATTTGGTTTTAAAAGTTGGATCGTTTGAGGATCGTGATTGAACTCGACGAGCTCGTAGCTTTATGTCAAGCTTCCTACATACCCGTTTGAACGGGATCAAATCTTATGTAGTTCTTTCAAAAGCCAAATTTGAATTTGGTATTTGTTTTTTGACGTTTTGGTCGTGACCGAACTCGACGAGCGGAAGCTTTGTATCGAGTCGAAGGAGACACTTTTGATTTGATAGAAATTTGATATTTGGGATGACTTAGAGTCAAAAGTGAATTTGAGGAGGTTTGATTTGAAAATTTGGATGTGACTGGACTCGGTGAGAATTTGGTTTACACCGAGTTTCCTACGTATCCACTTATTTGGTGGAATCAAGTCATCGTAGTTCGGAACAAAAATAAATTTGAATTTGAATTTGATCATGAGATCATTTGAGAGTAGTGATCGAACTCGACGAGCAGAAGCTTTATATCGAGTCGACATGGACAATTTGAATTTGTTTGATTTTGACCTCATATTCATTTAAAGAGAATTTAGAGGTGGACGACTGTACCCGATATATTTTTAGGATTTAATATCGGGTTACCTACGTAGCCGTTTTTACGGCGTCAAGTCTTTACGTAGTTCTACCTAAGGACCGAGTTTTTATTTGGTAAAACTCGACTTGAAGTTTTGACTCCGTTTTTTATTTAGAAGTCGATTTGAGACTGACCCACTAGAATTAATTAACGAAGAATATTTGACGAGTTTCATTTTATACTTTGATCAGACTCGAATTCTTAATTTGTGTCAATTATAATTCTTATATTTTAGTGGGTGGGTTTCGCAATTAAACCCCTGTTTTTAACAAAGGCAAAGACATATACATGTATAGTATAGATGCTACCATGAAATGCACCGTATACCAACTATGCATATATACTAGTGATCAATGATCATATATGATTTGCAAATATGCAGCTTGTTTAAGATTTTCGGATGATCGAACCCAGTTTCAAATTTTGTAAAATCAGGCCCATTCTTTCTCCTTTCATCTTTTTCAAGCTCAGCCCAGTATCCCTCAATTTTTGTTGTTTGTGTGTATTGCTGCTAAACCGGGTTCAAATAATTAACAAATGAACCCAACTTATTTTTTTTTAAGACAAAACACGTATTTCCCCCCTTTGTACATCTTTCCTCCCAGTGACAAGTGAGTGCGACTGTGATGTTCGAAGCGGCGGCGACACCCAGGCTTCAAGTGCTGAATTTGGGCAATGGAAAGTTGAAACAGAAGGGGTTGAAGCAAGGGATCCGGCTTCGACGACAAGGCACGAAGCAGAGACCTTACAATCTCAAGTGCCTCCAACTAGGTATGTTTTAGGGTTTCTTTTCTTTTGGTCAATTTCCACCCCAATCTGCCATTTGATTCAATATTTGGATGGTTTGTGCTCCAAAATTTGAATCCCCTCTTACATCTCTCTCTAATCAAACGTTCAATTTCTGATTTGGTTGATTTTTTTTTCTAGAGATTGTGATTCGGGGCGTTTTTGGATTAGGGCAATCACCAAAGATGCACCAAATTCAGTGTTCAGGAGGCTGAGAAAGGCAGTGCACCCACTCAGGTGCGACCATGCGAGGTCGGAGACCGCCCGGGCTCTAGCTTCAGGCTTGGTATGTTAGGTTTTACTTTGCCCCTTTGTTTCTTCTCACTGAACTGGAATCTCAATTTTGGGTAGAGATAGGCTGATTTTGGTTTGTTTAAGTTTCGGAAATTGCTCTTGTAAATCCCAAATTGATATAATTGCCTCACATGGTGCTTAGCTTGACGCTATTTTGTTCGTTCATGTGGGTGTTATTTTTTCTTTTGTCCCAGAAACTACTGCATTTTGAGTGCCTTGCCTGGTTTTGTGTTGTTGCTTGAAAGAACACAACTTGTCCCATTTTCGTTTTCTTTTGTGACAGTCTGTAGAGTTCTGCATTTAATTGCTTGTGAACTCTGGACAAAATCCGGCAGCACTTTGACCCTTGGAGGTCGATCCACGCCGGGATCGGGGTAGCGACGAGAGACTAAACTCTCGAGCCGCTAATGCTTCCTGGTGAAATTTGTGCAGCATTTCAGTGCTATGGATCGATCCACGCCGGGATCGGGGTAGCGACGAGAGACTAAACTCTCGAGCCGCTAAGCCAGGATCGAAGATCGCGACGAGAGACTAAACTCTCAAGCCGCTAGGATCCATCTCATCTTTTGTTTTGTTTATTTTTTGTACCTGCAAACACAAAACAAAGAGTAAGAAGGTAGATGTCTACCCTTTCTTTCGAAGTCTGAGCAGCAAAGGAATTTCTCTCTGTCCGCTCTCTCTTTATACTCTTTCTCTCGGCTCTCTCTTGCTCTCTCCCTCTGTACTCTTTCTCTCCCTCTCTGTTTTTATTTCTTCTCTTCTTTTGTTTGTGTGTTGTATGCAGGTAACTGCTCAGGAGGAAGCCAGGGAAAAGAAAGAAGAAAGCCAGTCGGAAGCAGCCTCTGGCGATGTGCATCAGCAGCCTTTTAAAGGAGAGGAGCGAAGATGAATATGGGAAGTTACCATGCCACACCACTTCACCACGTACTGCTCATGTCATCAACTGCCACACATTTTTTTTAAACGTGTTTTGCAGTTTTTTTATTAACTGCAATTCTGCAATTGTAACTGGCCACTTTGTTTTTGCCTGATATGTTTTGGCCTGCATTGGGCTTGTAATGGATATTTTTTTAGGCCCAGTTTGAATTTGTAAACTTATGTTTAATTTGAGAAAAGTTTACCACATTTTTCTTTATGGGATGAATGTGATAAGTCTATTTATGACATGAATAATAAGATTCATGAAATTTTACCCTTCAACAGCTATCAAATGCATTTACTAAGGCCAAGTGACTAAGTCACATATATTGCACTAGCTAGCTCATTTGGAGGTTCCAGAAGTAACTCCGAAAACCAACAAAATCAAGTGAGTCTCAAATACATCAGAAGTGTTGAAGATCACTAGGCTCTCACTTTAGGATTCCCCGGAAGTAGAAAGAGCTCATGGAAACATCGAAATGATGGTAAAAGACATAGAAAGAAGGAATTCATGCAAAGATGTATTCTTCAAGCATGATGCTATTGGACCCGTAGTTCCAACATCGGAATGTATAATATCATTAGTTTTAAGTGGGTGTTTATACAAAACCGCAATAAGCGAAATGAAGCTATAACAAGATAGATTGCATAAAAGTCTATAGTGGATGATATGAAAACATATTCACCAGCTGTGGATATAATATTTAGTTGTCGATGAACCGACTCTAACCATAATTGACGGGCATAGTAGTTGTATACTCAAGTTGATCATTAATAGAAGAATGTAAGTAAAATGATCGATTAATTTGAAATGCCCGAAGCATCAATATGAAAGCCTCATCATATGTACACGATTAGGCCAAAAGGTACTTGTAGTACTTGAAGTATTGTGTAATTGGTGACATAGTGTATTGAGTCCTGAAGTACTATACACAACGTTGTACTCTTTTCCTTAATCTTGGTTTTTATCCCACTGGGTTTTTCCAAGGTAAAGTTTTTAATGAGACAACTTATACACCATCTATACATCAGATCCCCCCGTATCAAACAATGAAAAACACACTAGGTCCTGAGGTACCTTATATATGTGCATTGAAAGCAGCTCATCGCCAAAGATAAGGAAGTCTGTTGCATCGAAGCCGAGTGTGATACATGAAGGCATTTTACTTGCACACATCGAAGATAATATTCAGACTCGACCATGCAACTTGTGAAGTCGGTGATAGAGTATATTTTAGTCATGATTTTAGTGTAGAATTGCATATTAGTTTAGATCATTTTTACATATTTTATAGCTTAATTTATATTATTTGGTTTTCGGAGTCTACACTAGTGTTTTTATATATTTCAGGTATTTTTTATGCTGGATCGTATGGATTTGGAGATTGCCTCATAATTTATGGGTTTATATTACAAATTGAAAGATGGATGATTGCTGCGTTGGAGTTCCAAGTTATTTTGCAATTGGAGTTGGAACGTACGTGGGCTGGGAATGGACGGTGCAAGGCAAACAAGTGCTGCCGTGAGGGAGTATTATATAGATTAGATAGATTGAATTAGATTAGATATATTAATATTATTATATAGATTAGGTTTTGATATATATATAGATACATACATTCATACACCGTGGAAAAGATTAGGTTTTGCTCTTGTTTTACGGTGTAGGATAGCTAGTACTTTTATTTTATTTTCGCATTTTCATTTCTGTCATTTGTTTCGTGTTATTTCCTTTCTGTCATTTGCTTCGGTTTTTGCTTTGGTTGTACATGATGGTTAGTCCATCCACCGGCTTGTCCGGTCTCTCGGTTTCTCTAAGCTTGTCTAGAGAACCGAATTCTTATCTTGCTTCAAAAAAAAAAAAAATACACCGTGGAAAAGAAGTAGGCCGATAGTTAGTGTATACGGCCGACTACCGTTTCAATTCTTTAACCCTAATTATGTTTTGTCTTATTTTTATGGAGATCTAAACTCTTCCGTTTCGTCTACAATTTGAAGCTTTGTTTGGATTGATTGTGAGTTTCTAATTCTCGTTCCTTATTTCCTATATTGAATGTTTCGACTTCTTTGTGCTTGATTGTCTATTGTTTTATTCTATCTAGCCCGCGCAACTAGTTAGAATCAATTCAATTGCTAAGGTTTTGTAGATTTCTAGTTGTGAACCTTAACCTAAGTGGCAAACTTGTTCCTTTATGGCTGGTTGAACTAATTGAATGAGTAGGAAGTTGGATGTGTTGTTAAATCCCTCTTTAGGGACTGCAAATACCTTGGTTAATCTCTGAACTTAAAGCTACCAATTGGGTTAAATCCTTCTTTAGGGACTGTTCGATTGATAAGGGTTTCTAGGACTGGTTGGACTAGTAACTATATTAGGTCGGGACAAGGGCATTAATAGGAAACCTAAAAGGACAAGAGGAAGTTACAAGGATCGCTTCAACCAAATAAAGTGGATATTTGTAGATGAAACTATTTTATTAATTGTTATCTCCTTCAATTTGTTTATAGTTTATTTTATGTTCTTTCTTATTTACACCACTCAAAACCCCCCGTTTAATACTAATTGGTAAATAAACTTAACTTAGGAATAACTTGATTCTCTGTGGGATCGACTCGTGCTTACCACACTACATTAGTTAGGTAGGTTCGAATATATTTTGATACGGTTTAGGCGACTAAAAACCGGCCATCAGTCGGCATTATCAAGAAGTTTGAAGTGCTTATCCGAATGAGAAAGTTGTTGATTTGAGGGGGAGAATATACGCAGTGCACTCTAATGGTGGATTTTCCACCTCCCAAACCCTTCACCTCTAACCCCCCCCCCCCCCCCCCCCACCATGATGACACAATTTGTGTATTTCTCATACCTTGCCTATATAAGGCTTGTAAGCTCTCTTGAGAATGGATACAACTAATAGAGATCTCTCATTTCTCTGTATTTCTTATACTCTCTTTTCTTTCGGTTTATAACAAATTGTTCATATTTTTTTTTTGTTTTAATTTCACAAAAGATCACAAATGTCTTCATAGCTCAATGGTTAATACTTAATAGAGTTGTTTGGTAGGAATTAAGGTCTTGAGTTCAAATCCTATTAGTTACATATTGATCATATTTTGCAATTTTTAAAATTTTATCTTAAATTATCATGTTGGTTATATACTATATTTTAGAGATTTCTCTTTTTATATTTGTTTACCTCGCATATCGATGATATAATTTCTTATATCCCTACATAATTTAGAAAGTTGAATTTGTTGATAAAATAAATTAAAGGTGAATTCCAAATCTAATTTACTCCTAATACATTTAACATATATGTGTGTCATTTAAATTACTTCTCCAATTATATATAATAATATAAAATCCCTTATTTAAAATTTATTAAATTTTGTTTATCTCGCATATCGATGGTATAATTTCTTAATATCCCTACATAGTTTAGAAAGTTGAATTTGTTGATGAAAAATTAAAGGTGGATTCCAAATCTAATTTACTCCTATTTACACATTTAATTATATGATTAGTATGAAGCTACCGTTTACAAAAAATGAAGACGGTGGAATTGGAGAATAGAAAGACTATAAAATTGATTGTCTTTTCATCTTCATCTTCTAATTTATGTACATTTATTAATTTGAATTTATATCTTGCACTAAATTGATTGTCTTTAATTCAAAATAATAATAAATGATTATCTTTTCATCTTCTAAATAATTCAATGCCAACTTCCTTGGATTCCAAGTAGTGATCACCTATATATTCCAATGGAAAAGGAGAGAGCATAATCTCTATCTTGATCAACATCACATTGATCAATCGGAGGAAGACAACGTCCAAATTAAGGTCATGCAATACACCAATTTTTACCTTGGATTTTATTTAGTTTTTGCATTATTTTCAATTGTATTTATTTGTATGTTATGATTTTTTTTCACAATCTCTATGTTGTTATTATATATCATATGTTTTATTTCTTATTTGATTATTTTTTCTAATTCATATTCTTATTTTTTTATTGAAGGGTGAAAACTAAAAAGTGTCGCTTTCGCCACCGATATGTAAACATTGCAGATTAAGAGTATGTTTTTCCATTATATTTTGTTTTATTCATAATTGATACATATATTTTATTTCGTTGAAAACAAATTTATGATTAGTTTTTCTCCTTTCTCTTGGCTTTATATATGTACAATTAACCATGTTTGTTTAATTATCTTTATTATCGGTATTGATATATTATGAATTTTCCCCAATCTTTATGGTGTTATTTAATTTATATCATATGTTATATTTCTTATTTTGTTCAAGTAATATATAATTGTTATTTTTTTAATCTGTATTCCTATTTTTTAATTGAAGTGTTAAGAATCTAATTACAACATTTGATCCATTGTTGCAAGCACAATATGTAATATTTACCACACATGTAATCTTAAGCATAAAGAAATATATTAGTGCCATGAAAATCCTCTCTCTCTCTCTCTCTCTCTCTCATTCGATTTGCTAATTTTATACATTGGAGATTGTGAATGTTATTTTTTCATATTTTTAATATATGTGTTAATTATTATTTTGTTGAAATAATATATGATTTTTAAATCCTAACTTGGAATCCAAAGAAATTGTCATTTAATTATTTGTAAAATAAAAACATAGTCATTTAATATTTTACAATTAAGGCATTCAACTTAATGCATTTAAGATAATACTAGTACAGTCCCCGCGCCATGGCGCGTGCGCGAGGAAAAAAAAAAGAAAAAAAAATTATTGTAAGGATGAATAAAAATAAAAATAAAAAATACAAACGGCAAATTATGTTATCGGATTTATTAGCTATATAAAAGAAAACGGAAGTTATTTGTACATACCATTTCGTCAATAAAAAAACCATCTGCAATGGTGATCTTGTTTTGCTCCCGTGAAATTGAGATTTGGAAAATATTGTAACTATAAACACCTTGATCGTAGATCACTGGCCAATATCTTAAAACTTGTGGACTCAATTGAACATGCCATTGCATAAAAGAAAAGAATGAAGATGTAGTTTCCTTTTGATGTGTGAGGAGATGGAGATAAGTGGTAAGCAAATATAACCGAGTAAGGATAATCAGATAACCCCACATTAGAAGTGATAAAAGAAAAATCCATATTTTGGAAAGAATCTCAAATTTTAGGTAATTGGTTTGAAGAAAATTAGGATTTCGGATAAAAGAAAATCGAATAAATCATTAAGGTTTTAAAAAAAAGGTTATTAATGTAATAATATATACTTGGCTGATATGATGTATACTAATAATACGATAGGATATAAGAAAGATTAAAATTTTAAAAAAAAATTAAGAGAAATAAATAGATAGAAAATATATTAAAAAAACGAACAAAAAAAGAAAGAAAATAGATTCTAAAATCGAACAAAACAAACCCACCATCCAACACACATAAGTGACATTAAGGAGAATAAAGAGCACGCCTATAAAAAAAATGAAGATCAGAAGCAACACTAAACCAACCAATTTGCTTCAAAAGATGAATTTGTTCTAGACAATGCCCTAAACGAAAATCACTTCAAACTTCGAACAGGGATTGCTTTGTATATGCCTCTTAAAATCAACATCTCCTTGGAATCTGAATGCGTACAGAGCTTGTTTCTGTGTCAAGCCGAGGGTAAATCCTACAGATTTTCAGCTCATCGCCTCCCCTGAGGCTTTCGGACCTCTCCTGTTTCCATACATGCACATGTTTCAAGTGATTAAATTTCTAAAAGACGGCGTGATTGAGGGCTTCCAATGTCAAATTGTTCGACCTATCCAGTAGAACATGAACAAAAGCGATGATCCATATCATGATAATTTCAAGCCTAACAATGTATGCACATTGGATTGAATGATTATATGGGGTGTTTCCTTCTAGACTGTGGTTTGTCTTTCAGCAAGGGCTCTAATAAAATTTAATATTATCGAAAGATCACCTGAGGAAAATGGACTCCATTTCAAATCTCCCTCTTTCTCGGATATATACATGATAAACAGTTCCAGGACCTCAGGTACACTTGCGACAATGAGCTTTTTTCTTCCCTCTCTCGGATGCTAGTTGCCAGAAAAATACAAATACGCAAGACTTTGTAGCCATATCGAGAAGTGCTTTGAATGAGTCTGATGGGCCTTCATACTTCCACCTTTTAGCCAAGAAGCAATAAGATCAATTAGCATTCTCATAGCAAAGAGATTGCCGAGTCTCGCTGTGGTGTAGAGAAAGGGTTGTTGCAAAAGCATAATCGTAGAGTTTACCTCAATATAAGCGGGTTGTATGCGTGAGGGTTATCAGCAAGATGTTTCATAGCCTTTGCAATTGACCTAACATCTATTAGCTCCTTGATATGCAGCACAGGGTGCGAACACTTGAATATTTGGAGCACCACCAACCACATGAATGAATGGATCCTGTAATATTTGAAGGTGGCTCAGCGGTAAAAAAAATCATTATTTAAATATGATGCATAGCATCTAAAAATGCATAGCAAAGTAACAGTAAAAGGTGAACAACAAAAAATGTGATGCAACAGAAATAAAAAGAAGTAACAGCTTATGAATTTGTGTCTCAGTAACAACTTATGAAAGAAGTAATGTCAGAGTCGCATCTGCAAGATCACAGGAAGTTTCCCATAGGGCACATATTGGGTATCATTCCATGGGAATGGAAATGATTCATACCAGGGTGTTTGATTTTTTTAAAGATCACCATTATAGAAAAGAACATATCAGAAGCTTAAGTAATTAGCAATCAATGGCTTCTTCAACCGAGATTTCTGAGGAAACAATAAACAGTAAAATGTAAATCCATCTCATTTCTATTTTCATTTGTATCCAATTAATGAACCCTAAGCCTGTGAAAAGTTTATCCAAAATGTCAAATTGGGAAGGAAAACCCTAAAACTAAAGCCTAATCTTAATATGAAGCGAAATTGGTGAAGAAATTCAAAAGAGTCAACATGAAGATATGTATTAGGATAAACTTGAAAAGAATAACATATTTTAGGTACATTGTTTTTGTAGAAAAAAAAAACGATTTGAGATGATATATGATAGGATATGTGAAAGATTAAAAAAAATCAGATTCTTTTAATACCTAAAATATCATATTCTTGCCCATAATTGAGCAAAAAACAGAATATGAAGGTAAAAACATCATAATCAGAATGTGATATAATATAAGCAAAATAATAAATTAGAGGAAAGCAAAAATGAAATTGAGGGAAAACATCCAAACTTGGACTTCATAGAAGCTGAAATGAAATTGAAGATCAAATCTTCTCGTAATATCTGAAGATAGTCAATGAAATTAGGAGCATACTTTTGAAGGAAAACATACAAACTGAGCAACATAACCCATTATCGTACATGGACTTCATACAACTGGCACATTACATGCAATGAAATACATAAAACAATGCAATAAGACATCAATGAATCAAAAGATGGGTTACAAAAAATATTTCTTACAAATTGACAGAACCCTATGGAAGGAAAAACCCTAAAAAAAAACTTCTGAATGTCTAATCCATTAAGCAAAATATCACCAATTCTTCAATAATCTTTTCTAAATCTGATGGAAAAATAATTGACAACATCAAAAGCAAAATCCCTAAATCTCTCAGTATCTCAGCTCTGACAAACTAAACCCTAAATCCCTAAATCCAATCTCTCAATCCACAACAAAATTAAGTTATGCTTCTTGAAAATTAGGGTTATGCTTCTCGAAAAAAATCAAAAAACCTCAACACTTGGAGAAAGCATGAAAACAAAATATGAAACTCAAGCCGTGAAAAAAGCAAATCGAAATCCTAAATTGCAAGGCTGTAAAGAGTTAGGGTTCTGGCGGAACCTCACATCTGTTCGTCTTTCGATCCCCTCTGAATCTCCATAGCCCGCACCTAGAGAAGTCTCCCCATCGTCAGTCGTAGACCTTCTTGTACCTCTCGCCTACCTCTTCAATTGAAGGAAACCCCTAATCAATCATCAACACTGTTTTCAATGGGTTTGTTGATGCAATAATAGACATCAATGAATGAAAAGGAAACCCCTAATTATTCAATTGGAGGCAAAACCCGAAAACGAATTCAGAATGTCGATAATCCAAAAGAGGAACCAAAAATATTCAATTGGATGCAAAAATGTACCTGCTTGGAATCTCGGATGAGGAGCAATTTCTTCTACATGATTAAGCAACTTAGAGTAGCGGGAGGCGGAGAAGGATCGATTTCTTCCACAGGATGAAGCAATTGAGAGCAGCGGGATGCGAAGGAGGAGCTTTTCTTCTACATGGTGAATCAATTGAGAATCGGTAGAAGAATCGGGGGAGGCGGTGTGAGGATGAAATCAAAAGCATCAGGTGCTAGAAAACTGAGAAATCAGGAGATGTTCGGCCTTTGGAAGCAAGAAGCCGGGGAGCCCTAGGCTGACATGGAAGATGGAACTTAGGAAGGGAGGAAGGGAAGGTAGGAGATGGATTCGGAGGAGAGACTCCGAGAGGCGGAGGAGATGCAACAATTACCAGAGGGTCAGAGGCGATGGAACCCTAGGAGATGAAATTATAAATGAATATTAATTTATTAAATTAGCTAAATTAAAGGAGAGAAAGACACATCAGCCAACTCTTCTGTTTTAAAGTTATACTAGTACAGTCCCCGCGCCATGGCGCGTGCGTGAGGAAAAAATATATAAAATATATATTATAAGGATGAACAAAAATAATAATGAAAAAAATACAAATGATGAAATATATTAACGAATATAAAACTAAATATATGAATGGATGTTGTCGTTACGCTAGACTTTGTCCATAGGAAGAGCATCACCAGCAGAATTGATGACAATATCTTCACCGACAATGATTTTTCTCGTATGATCAACAAACTTGAATGAACCCGTGTATTCGGTGAGTTTGAACTTTGACAACGTAATGGTTGCAAACTCCTTCACATGAGCAGCGCTTTTCCATGCCAAATTCGCCTTGATATTTGCCTCAATTCGACAGCCCTACGTTTGACAGAAATTTAAAAAATATGAATATTAGATGTGAGAACAAACATGAAGACCCACGAAAAAAAAAAAGGAATGAAACATAAAAGGAAACGAAAGTTCATTGTGCATACCATTTCATCAATAAGTACCAACTACAACGGTGGTCCGAATCTGCTACCAGGAAATTGAGACTTGGAAAACACCCTGGCTACACAAAAACCTTGATCGTAGAGGACTCTTCAATGTCCTTAAGGCTTGTGAACTGAACAATGGAACCTGCCATTACTCAAAAGATAAACGAATTAATTTGATTACTGCCGTTTATGTGCTAGGAGATGGAAGGAAGTGGTAAGTATATATAATAGCATAGGGCGAGAGGATATGCTGAATTATCAGATAATCTGAGGGGAAAAAATGATCTTCAAAAAATCCTAGATATTATAAAAAGGATCTTAAAAAAATCAGAAATTAATGTATTAGGATTAGGATAAATCTGAAATATCAGATAATCTAAATGAAAAAAAAATATATGAAGAGAAAGAATCCAGAGAATTGAATTATTTTCTAAACATCTATATAAAGATGTTTCATCAATATATTGAATCTGAAATATCAGATATATTAATTCTTCCTATTTTACCCAATTACTAAACACCTATATAAAGAATCCAAAGTAACAATTGAATTATTTTCAAATCTGAGAGAAAGAATTCAGAGAATTATGAAATATAAACATAAAGATCTCATAGAGCAATATCTTATGTTTTTAACCCTAGGAAAAGAAACAAAAAGAAAGAGATTTTTATTGCAATAAGAAGGTTTACAGTAATGCTAAATTGAAGAAACAAAAGACAATTACAACCATAAATTATCAACATCCTAGAGATAACTTAAATATTATATCTTCACTATTCAACCTAGTCAATTCATTAAGGATATATTTTCATTAAGCAAGCATTATGAAATATAATGTCAAAAAGAACAAAACAGAAATAGGCATGGGTATCAACTATCAACCAACCACACAACATATCCCAACAATAGAAATGAAATAAGGGTTTGAAATTTGGGGCAAAAACCTTAATGGTTGAAGATGGAATGGAATCCCCAGTTTTACCGAAACTTCGAATGAATTTCCTTGGATCGGGTTCCATGTACTCGAACACCAAGTAGAGGACGGTATTTCCCTCTGTCCTGTTTTAACATCCATCAATGTAAGCACAAATTTTAGGGTTTGTAGGTCAAGAAGATTCAAAAATCAATAAATTGCAATCCCGTAAATAAAAAAAAATTCGAGTTAAGTAACCGTTTAGGCAAGAGATCCAAAGCAAGTAGAAATTGAGAATCAGAGAATATGAGATTTGAAGAACGTAACTAATAATAGGAGGATCACGAGATAGCATACAGAGCAAGGAGATCTCGCGGAGAGTGGTGGGTGGGAGGGACACCGTCTTTATCTTCATGGAGGCAAGTTGAAGGCGCCTTCTCTATCTTGCTCTGTGAGATCTCTATCTATGTTGCAGGAGCGATTGAGAAGGCGAGGGTGGGCGGGGAGGAAGCGGCGAGGGTGGGCAGGGAGGAAGGCGAGGGTGGGCGGGGATGAAGCGGCGAGGGTGGGCGCGCAGTGGCGAAGCGCCGAAGCGTGTGAGATCTCTATCTATGTTGCGGGAGCGATTGAGAAGGCGATGGTGGGCGGGGAGGAAGCGGTGAGGGTAGGCGGAGATGAAGCGGCGAGGGTGGGCGCGCAGTGGCGAAGCGCCGAAGCGTGAGAAGCCAGGAGATCTTCGGAGGCAGTGACCATGAGAACTGGAACCCTAGACCGATTTAGGAAGGGAAAGTAGGGTTGGGGAAAAAAAATAAAAGAAGTAGAAAAAAATAAATTTGTTAAATTAGCTAAATTAAAGGAGAGTAAGACACCTCAGCAAAGTCTTCTCTTTTAAAGTTATATATAGATATAGATGAGAAAAAAATTAAGTTAAATTAATAAATAGACATGAATTAGAAGATGAAAAGATATTCATTATTTTTTACCTAAATCTAAAGAAACTAATTGGTCATTAAATCATTTAGAATATGAAAAGATATCCATTTAATTTTTTGCATCTAAGACTATAATTTTCTGTATTATTGAATGTAATATGAGAAAAAAAATTAAATTAACTGAAAATGGAAGTATTAATTAAAAATTTGAACTCATTAAAATTCGAATTAGTATTAATATATTAAATTGTAATTTAACATTTCAAAGTGTTCTTTATAGAAAAATACCAAACATCATTAATTAGGATATTTAAATTATTATAATATATTTACTTAAATATAATAAAATTAATTTCTATCTTAATCAAAATTCAAAATCCATTCAAATTCAAATATATGTTCTTTTGTTTCGTACTTTCGTTATGAAAAATATTTCGTTTTATGTTTTTTGCCTGTGAACAAATAATAGATTAAAATCTTTACCAAATAAGAAAGATGTACATTTGTCATCGAACAATCAAAGTCAAGATCTTTAACTAAATAATACGTAGTGACTATAGAATTTTAATGATTACCTTATTTACAACTAAAATTCATTATCATAGATTATATAAATTCATTCAAGCAAATCCCAGACCAATAATATTTTGTTTTATTTATTTTTTTCGTAAAAACTACACTACATGCTATTATTCTCTTTTTTTAAAATTTTTTTATATAATGTGTTATTTTTTCTATATTTACCAAGTTCGATCTTACTATAACGTTTGGGACAAAATCACATGTCCCGGGCGTAGCACGGGTCTGCCTACCTAGTATTTAGAGAAAATTGTATTCAATATACCAAATAAGTGGGATGTTGGCAAGAATAGCCATCTGGGCTCAAATTTGCAAAAATGACAAAATAGTCCAATTAATTGCAAAAATAACCGGTGGCCAATACCTGTTGTAACGGGTTAACCCGAATCATCACGAAGCACTCCTCTTTTATGGGTTGAAATTTCAAAAGACGGGTGTTTCATTACAGAGGAGAAAGTCGACCGCCATTGAAGGACCTTAAAGAGAGAGGGGAGAGAGAGAGCACAAAGAAGAAGAAGAAGAAGAAAAAGAACGATGATTGCGCCATTCAAGAGAGGAGAGAGAGCCTCTGGGACGACGACAATCGAAGAAGTAGAACTGTCTGCAAAAGGTAAGCTCTAATTCTCTCTCTTCTATTGAAATGGCATTTTAGATGGTTGAATTTCTTGAATGTCGAATTCGGTTCCTTGGGGAGAATAGGGCGAAATAATGTACAAACCCTAACCTTATGGGTGTTGGGCGATTTGGGCAAAATGATGTACAAACTCTAACCTTTTATGGCATTTTAAGGTTTCAATTTATGGAATTTCGATTTGGGGTGAATGGGGTTGAAAATGTTTGAATGTACAAACCCTAACCTTATAGTGGTGGACGGTTTTAGGATAGGGTGGGGATTAGTCATTGATGCTTAGTTGATGATGAAATTGAAGGTCCAAATATGGTAGAAACGAAACGAAAACCCCCATGAAAGAATGAAAATTGGATTTCGAAAACTTGTTGAGAGCGAGCGAAGTCGTTCGTCTAGATCGGGGAAACGGTTGAATGGCTAGATTTAGTAATTTCTGTGTTTTCTTCGAATGGAGGAAGTAGGGGAGAGATGAGTTTTGAATGATGTTGGATATGGTAAAGGGGAAGGTGATTGGTATATGAAATGAGTGCATATGAGTTTGGAAAATGGGAACTTTTGGTGGATTTCGAGATCGGGGGTGTTTGGTGACTAGTTGCCTTGAATATATAATGCTAGCAATGGGTGATACTTGTACATCGTTGTAAGTTTGTTTCTATGTGTTGAAGTATGCTGTGATTGAAAACGTTGATGTTACACTGCACAAATCTGGTGTCATTTGAGAGTAATGTAGGGTTGTCATTTGATGGTTGACACTATTTTGTAGTTGTGTAGTTTGTGTCAATTGTTACTTGTGTCGGTTACCATTTTGAATTTATATGAACATGTGTATTTGTGGGACTTATGAATATGTGAACCTCTGTATTCGTGGCATTTGTGTATTTGTGTCATGAGTGTAATGTTATATGTAGTGGCAGAAAATTTATTTTGATTGGCAGGAAATTTGTATATACTGGCAAGTATTATTGCTAAAATGGGTATTATGTGAACACTTGTATGACAAATTAAAGACACTATGAGAAAAATGAAAGGAAAAAACGACGCGATGTTGTCGAATAAGAAGATATTAAATGTAATCAAGGAATTTTGCCTTGTCACCGACCTCAAATGTGCTGGAAAGAATCGGGACTTTGAGGAGAATGATCACAAATACGCCATTTGAAGCTTCTTTGGAAGGGACAAGGTGAAGTTGTTCGACCTTCTAGTCATGTGGGAGGTCGCAAATGTCCAAGAGATGAGTGACACGAGGAGGCTGAAGCTTGCCCTCCTCCTCATCGTAGAGTGTATCCTGCTATCAGGGGATGTGGGCAGAGGAGTGAAAGGGTGGGTGGTTGTAGAATGATAGAATTGATGTAAAGTCCTCCTTGAGGGTTTCCATTCATTAGACAATGATATATATAAGTTACAAGGTATTGAGCCTTTGGGCCTACTATACAATATAAGACCTATGTAATCTATGAAACCCCCGCAGTCGAAAGTGGAGGGTCCCGTACAGTGAGACTGGACCGAAAATCAAGGAACAACTGACGAGGTAAACCCTTGGTGAATATATCAGTGTACTGATAGGAGGACGGGACATGTAGAACACGAGCATGTCCAAGAGCAACCTTGTCCCGGACGAAGTGGAGATCGATCTCAATATGCTTCGTGCGCTGATGCTGAACTGGGTTGCTGGTCAGATAGACGGCGGAGACGTTGTCGGTGTAGACCATGGTGGCCTTCTGAAGAGGGCAGCGGAGCTCAAGAAGAAGATTGCGCAGCCATGAGCACTCGGAGACAACGTTGGCGACGCCCCTATACTCAGCCTCGGCGCTAGAGTGAAAGACCATAGTATGTCGCTTCGCGGACCACGACACAAGGGTGTCGTTGAAGAAGACACAGCAGTCAGACGTGGAACGACGTGTGTCAGGACAACCAGCCCAATTCGCATCTATGTAAGCGACGAGGTCATGCCAAGAGGAAAGGGTGATCGTGGTTCCCAGCTCGAGGGTACTGCTGATGTATCGGATGATCCCCTTCAAGGCCTGAAAGTGCGGTTCCCTGGGCGCATGCATGAATAAGCAGATCTACTGAACGATGTAACTGATATCTGGCCTGGTGAGCATCTTCTGGAAACCTTCATCCGCTGCTCAGCTCAGCACGGGTTGGTACAGCAGGGATTAGGAAGTTTCCAAATGGAGAATCAAAGATCTTGAAGTTTGTTGTGAAACCCTCTTGTTGTGCTTGGGATATTGCAAAACTCCTTGCTTGTTGAACCTTGAGATGAGAGCCTGCTACTCGCAGCGAATTACTTACCTATAGTTTACAGTTTAATTCTCGAAAGAGGTGAGACACACACACACACACAAAACAAATAAATAAATAAATAAAACCCCTCCTTTTTTAAAGGTAGACCAGAGTACAGAACAATGTCAATTGAGTACAAGAAGAAATCTAGTACCTTGGGATTGTTTTCTGTTGCAGGAACTACAGCATTCCGCACCCTATTAAAATCAAGCAGTTCAGGAGTTAATGATCCAGTAGGCACATACTCGGTGTTTGAACCGGTCTTTTTAACCTGGTATGAATCATTCCTTGCCTTTATAACAAGTTTGGTATGGATATGGGGTTTGTTTAGGATCTGGGTATGAAGTACGGTATTACTAAGTCGGACTAACCATCATGGTATAAGTGATACCACTACTTTTCGTGGTATGAACTATGAAGATATGCATACCTGATAAGAGTTTCAGATCCATACCTGGTTAAACCAAACACCAATACCTAGTACCCTATTCCTCGTACACATATTCGATAACAAAACTTAGATTCCAAATGGACTTGTATACCTATACTTGTCCTTGTACCAAAATTTAATTAGCCACTTAACATCAAAACTTCATACTGATACAATTGACCAATCCTAATACCAATTCAAACCTAATTCCCATTTTCCAATAGGCGTTAGGTTCGAATTGGTTACATTGCAGCTATATAAGAACAGATACCTTCCACAAATTGGGACATGGTTGCAGGGATGATAGCCATTTAAATCATTCAACATCATCTGTAAAAGCTAATTCATTCACTTCGATTATTTTCCAAACAATCCTTAAAGCTGTACAATTGCTGACCACGACACAAGGGTGTCGTTGAAGAAGACACAGCAGTCAGACGTGGAACGACGTGTGTCAGGACAACCAGCCCAATCCGCATCTATGTAAGCGACGAGGTCATGCCAAGAGGAAAGGGTGATCGTGGTTCCCAGCTCGAGGGTACTGCTGATGTATCGGATGATCCCCTTCAAGGCCTGAAAGTGCGGTTCCCTGGGCGCATGCATGAATAAGCAGATCTACTGAACGATGTAACCGATATCTGGCCTGGTGAATGTAAGATACTGCAATGCACCAACGAGGCTCCTCTACAACGTCAGATCATCAAACAGAGGACCAGAATGAGCACTGAGCTTGTTGGATGTATCCACAGGGTGACTACCGGCTTGCAATTACTCATCTTGGCCCGCTCAACAATCTCAGCAACATACTTACTTTGAGAGAGAAACAACCCAGACGCATGACGCTGAACAGCGACTCCCAAGAAATATGTCAACGGCCCAAGATCCGACATGGCGAACTTGGCGCTCAACTGGGCAATGATGGACGTCCGAAGAGCATCAGAAGAGGCGGTGAGGATGATTTCGTCGACATGGAGCAACAGAAAGGCCATGCCCGAGCCTCTACGATAGATGAACAGAGACGAGTAAGAGCGGCTGCCAATGAATCCCATGTGTAGCAGATGAGAGGCAAAGCGCGTGAACCAAGCCCGTAGAGCCTGTTTCAGACCATACAGAGAGCGCTTCAGGAGACATATGTGCTTGGGACGATCAGCATCAGCAAACCCCGACGGCTGAAACATGTAAACTGTCTCATTTAGATGGCCATGTAGAAAGGCGTTATTGACATCCAGCTGGTGAATGGCTCAGTTGCGCGACAATGCTAAGCTCAACACCACTCGGATAGTGGCAGACTTGACCACGGGGCTGAACGTCTCATCACAATCAATACCTGCCTGTTGAGATCGACCGTTGACCACAAGACGGGCTTTGTAGCGCTCCAACGTCCCATCAGAGCAGAACTTGTGACGCAAGAGCCACATACAACGAATGACGTTCGCCTCAGGAGAGCGAGGGACCAAAACCCAAGTATCATTCCTTGTAAAAGCCCTATATTCGTCGAGCATAGCCGCCTGCCAATTCGGGTCGAGGAGGGCTGTTTTGTGAGAGGTGGGGATGGGGGGAAGAGAGGTCGGGGTGGAGGCCGGGGGTGATTGGGAGTCGGGAGGGACGGAAGGAGAGACGGAGGCGGCGGGGAAGGCTGCGGGCGCAGCAAGCCCGCAACGGGTTGATTGGCTGCGGCCGTGGCATGATGCTGCGGCCGCCACCAGTAGCGGGGGTGGGGGGTGGGTTTGGGAAGATTGTATGGCTGTGGCCGTCGCAAGATGATGCGGCCGCGGCATCATGTCTTGTGGGATAGAGCACGGGGAGTATATAGGGTATGGGGAGGCGGGGCTATGTGTGGTGGTCATGGAGACGATCTGACGGGGTCGGAAGACACCGGAGACGCTGCGGGTGTGTGGTCTAGTGGTAGGAGGTGGTGGTGGTGGTGGAGGGGGAGAGGCAGGAGCACCAGGAGAGCTATGGGGAAGAAGAAAGTGAGGGAATGGAGACTCTGACTCAGACTGAGACACGGACGGTGTGGGAGAAGGGAGAGGAGGAGAAGAAAAGGGGAAGCGACACTACTCAAAGGTGACATGGCGGGACACAATAAGCTTATGAGTCTTGACATCGAGGCAAAGGTAACCGCGATGATCAGACGAATAGCCTAGGAAGACAGATGGAGTGGAGCGCGGGTGAAGCTTGTGTGGGGCGGTGGAGGACTGGTTTGGGAAGCATAAGCAACCGAAGGTACGAAGGTGATCATACCTAGGAAAGGTGCAATAGAGTGCCTTAGTTAGCGAGCGATGATGTAGGGTAGTGGATGGGATAATGTTTAGGAGATAACATGTGGTTGATAAGGCGTAAGGCCAATAGGCAGGGGGAATAGATGCGTGGAAGAGGAGAGAGCGCATCATGTTGGTTATGGTTCGGATAATTCGTTCGGCCTTGCCATTCTGCTGGGAAGTATAGGGGCAAGACAACCGATAGGAGATCCCATTTGTGACGAAGAAACAGTGAAATTCTTTGTTGTCAAATTCGCGGCCATTGTCACATTGGAAGCATTTGATGGATGTGTGAAACTATGTTTTGATGTAGGCATGGAACTTGACAAAGATAGGAAACACTTGGGACTTGAAATGCAAAGGGAAGACCCATAAAAAATGAGTTTAATCATCAAGAAACAAGAGGTAGTACTTGTGACCTTCCTTGCTAGGTACAGGAGAGGTCCAAATGTCACTATGAATGATATCAAAAGGAGCAAGGGTGGAGTTCAAAGACCGTTGAAACGGCAGTCGGGCATGTTTGCCTAACTGACAGGAAGAGCATAGACTAGAGCGTAGGTCTTTAGGACAGGTGACAAGACTCTGAGAACGGAGGACATCTAGAACGGCAGCACTGGGATGGCCCAAGCGTGCATGCCACATGCTGGACGATGATGCCGAGAGGGCGATCGGACACGACTGACTGGACGCAGAAGGTGGTGTGACAGGGTAGAGCTCCCATGTGTTGTTGCATCTCATGTGAGTAACCCCCGTAGTAAGATCGTTCACAGAGACACCAAAGGGATCAAACGTAAGGGAAACGTTATTGACAGTAGTGAACCGACATACAGATATAAGGTTTTTGAAAATCTTTGGGGCAATGAGGACATTGTTAAGGTGTAGTGGGTGGGTTGAGGTCTGTAATTTGGCATGACCAATCCCCGAAGTAGCAAGGCGACCACCATTGCCGACGATAATAGAGTGTGCAAGACCTTTAAAGGAAATAGAAGAGAGGTTACCTGAGAAGTTCGTGATGCATAGCAGGCGGAACATAGCCTGGATCAGGCGATGTCAGATAGACCTGAGGACCGGCATGTTGAGGAACAGGATATCCAGAGTATCGGTGCATTTTTTTTGTGCCACCTAAGTTAATAAACAATTAACTCAGGGCCAGAAATGAAAAATAGTAAAATACAAGGACGTTTCTGTAATTACGTCAAAAGAGATTCCAAAAGAACGCAACTTTCTTCTTCGTTGGAACTTGGAAGCACGGACAGAGACGGAGATGGCTCGGCGGCGACGGGCAGCGGTGGATCCGGGCTGAGAGTGGCCGGATATGTGCTTGTGGTGGTCGGAGATTCCGGATCTGGGCAGCGAAGATGCGAGGGAGGACAGCGAGAGCAAGGGTGCGGGGCTTGTGGAGGCCGGATCGGAGACGCGCGAGAGATGATGGTGGCGGCGCAGGAGTGCAGGAGAGAGAGGAAGGGGATGAGGCTTATGAGGGAGACCGGTGAGTGCGGGATCTGGACCGAGAGGAGGAGGCCGATGAGGGAGGCCGAGAGGGTGGTCGGTCGGCGGCGGGGAGGGGTGAGGCGGGAGGATCAAATTAGGGTTCTGTGAGGAAAAAAATGTTGTGATGCCATATAGAATGATAGAATTGATGTAAAGTCCTCCTTGAGGGTTTCCATTTATTAGACAATGATATATATAGGTTACAAGGTATTAGGCATTTGGGCCCACTATACAATATAAGACCTATGTAATCTATCAGTGGTGGGTTCAAGACCTCGACTGATTCTTCGTAGTGTTTGGTTTACTTGTTAAGCGTTTAATCGGTTCCACCTTTTGGATGACTTATGTTTGATGACTGATAAGTTATGTTGTGACCACTTGTTTATATTTATTATGGATGGTTGTTGTGAATGCTGCGTTATGACACATTTCGTTTGGGTTTAATGATCGATATTCTTAGGTTGGGAAGTTTATGAGATAGATAAAATATGTCAGCGGTTATTCTTTTATCAGCATAGACTTTGATTTTATTGGCTAGGGAAAATCATATACTAACTAGTAAGCAAAAAATCGCATATATTTGTTTTTTGCATCGTTGACAAATTAAACGGTCAATTATGTACAATTAAAACCACCAAAACCCCAAAGTTTCCCCGAGTTACAAGCAAACTACCAAAATACTACCTTCGACTACACAAAAGAAGAGGCATCCCACTAGACATCGAACGCAAATCACCTTATCCGGTTTTGCACATCCTCCTTCGACTTCAACAACAATCCCTCGTGAAGTTCGGTGTTCTTGCGTCGAGGATCCCCTACATGCGGAAGAGCTTTGTCCAACATATCCTCCAGATCGTTGGTGGACATCCCTGGAGCTTTGGGCCTCGAAACCATCCTTTCGGCCTCCTCCATCTCATCATCGGATGATATTTCCATATATCCCATTGATGATGTTTCCTCACACGACATGCTCTTCTCTATGAGCATTGCCTTGTGGGAATTTCGATCTTCAAACACCCATCCCCCTCCTCGACGTTCCCACCGACCATCGCACACGAGAGTAAGTAAGAGCACCTCTTTCTCCCCTGCCAAATGAAGAGAATAAGATGGTTTTATCACTTTCGGTTGACGATAAGAAGAGGATGGGGAGTATCCATGGATGTAAATAAAATAATAACAGCATACTTGTAACGGCCCGGGATTATGATTCCCGAGTTACGTTTCGAGGGATTAAACCCCTCGTTAGGACCTTGCACCCCGAGTACAGGTTGAAGGTTCCAAAACTTACTTTAATGTTTTCAAAGGGGGATTTCATACCCAAAATCGAAGGGATCGTTGGAATCCCCAGGGAAGTCCCCTGTACCTGTCGTAAGTCTAAGCGTGGAAATCAGAAATCATGCGACTAGCGAAAACAAGTGTAATACAAGAGGGTGTCACGGCAGAGCCGGGTCAAAACGGAGTCTAAAGTGTAAATCCAAAAATATGATCAGAGTCTGGTGAAGTCTATAACTCCAGCGCTCACTCTCCGCCGACAAAATGACCCGCGCAATAAGCAAACAACACCGATATGATGAACATAAATAATACCTAAAAAAATTGATATGGGGCGGGATCAGATCGATGCCCACTTTAGCTCTGCATCCCAACCATAAGCACACATATACGCTATACCTAATAAAGATGCTTCTAGATGCATGGCGGAATATTAACACACTAACATGCTCCTAAGATCAAGTACATAATAATAATAAGGCCTTAGCACAGAATACCAAGTGGTATATCCCTCTCCTACCTCCACCCCCTTCCGATAGGGCGGAGACTGGCCAGCTCGTGAATGCATTCCATCATAATCGAGCGGCACGCATGCTTAACCCGCTCCACAATAAAGCCCGCAGGCATATCATAATATAAGGAAGTTCATGACTCGATTGACTCAGGGTACCCGATGAGGCTGGGCTACCCTATGACCCTAGCAATGACTCTAGTTACTTCACAGATAACGGCCGTTCTGTTTACATACACATAGAGAAATATAATGCTTAACGATCAATGCAACCTAGCATGGTATTACATGGCATCCTGATCATGAATGCAACACCTAGTATATCATGCACCTAAAGCAGGGAATAGCTCTATTCAATCCGAGTAAGCTCCGAAGAGACTTACCTAGTATCGCAGAACAGCAAAAGGCAATCAACCAGGCAATATGAAATCCGACACGTCACAGATGATCACCTAACAAGTATAAGCACATCAATGAGTCTATCTCTAAGGCACACAAAGCATAGATTTATCACACACACGACTTCACAACTTAACATAATAACCGTCACATCATCATTTCCATAATATCAACCTTATCTCGTAATCTATCATCTCAACATCTCACAACCGTACTCAATATAATTCTCCAATTCATCAACTTAAGATAATTCCAATTCATACTTAGCCAATTTGCATGCTATCATCTCAAAATCTTACTTAGCATATAATTGCACATTTTCAACATAATCATATAACATTTAACCACAATTAATAAATCACCACAATATTATATCTTAAATCTCAAAACAACATTTTATATTTTAATCCCAATAATTTCACATACTACTTCTAACATCTTTTATAAAATATTTATAAAATCCCAACCATATCCATTTAATCAAAACATCCCTTTTTAAATTACTAATCCAACCTTACTTTATTTTAAATTACCAAAACCCACCCTCTTATTTTATAAAACCCCAAATCCGGCCCTTATGTTTCCAAGACCCAAACCGAGCCCCTTGTTTTAAATAAACCCAACCCAAAACCGGACCCTCTTTTTAATTTGAAACCCAACCCAAACCCAAAGTTAGTTCCAGGACAAAAAAAATTAGGCCCAACCAAAGATCCAAAAAAAAATAGGCCCAACATGGTTTGGTTTAAAAAAACCCCAAAACCGGCCCAAGGCCAAACCCTTCTATTTCTCACTTTTAAAACAAAACCGGGTTCAGGAGAAGTTAAAGGGGAGGGGGGCCCGGCTGAGGTGTGGGTTGACGTGGCGAGGGAGGGCCCATGGCTCACCGTTTTCCTCCTCCTAATGCCGAACAGAGAAGGAAGAACAGGGGATTGTGTTCGGCCGGAGAAAGGATAAGGGGCGGGGAGGCTCGCCGGCGGCGGCGATTGCGTGCCCCGACCACCCCTTGCGACGCTAGGGACCACGAATCAAACGAGAAAAGAAAAGGGAGAGAAAGCGCTCACCGAGATGTTCGAAGCTTCGTCGGAGTTCGTCGGGATCTCGATGGACTCGCCGGAGTCGGAATCACGCAGTTCGGCCTAGGGACGGAGCAAGGAGAGTTAAAGCTCCTCTTTTATTGATTTTAAAGGTGGAAAGGAAGGGGAAGGAGGGAGAAGAGCCCATTACCGGAGTTCTCGGAGAAAACAGGGAGGAAGGAGACGAGGAGAGGTGGTGGCGGCGGCGGTGCTCCGGGGGCTGCTGGAGGCGACGGCGGAGCCTCGCGGGGAGGAGGTGGTGCGGCAGTGACGGGGGTGTGGTGGCAAGGAGGTGGTGTGGTGGTGGAGGTGGCGGCGGAAATGGGAAAGAGGGAGGGAGAGTGTACCGAGAGAGGAGGGAGAGGGGGGAAATAACAATGGGTATGTGGGTTTAACAAAAATCTAATTTTCAAAGGTAAATGAAATCTGATTTTTTTGAATGGAGGATTTGTTGTTTGTTCGCTAAAGTAAGTAAAACCAAGTAGAGAGGGAGGGAAGGTGAGGATAAGATTTGCCCAAACTAGAATAGGGTGGGTTGGATGTATAAGGATTCGGAATATGACGGAATTGAGATCTCGAGTCGAGAATTTAAATTTCCGCTGATTGGTCGTTCAAAACCCGAAATGAAAGACGGAATTGATATGTAAATCGAGAATTTGGGCCGGAATTTATTTTAAATTCATTTTGATTTTCTTTTTCCGATAATTAATATTTTTTTAAAATCCGAGCCTTTACAATACTTACCAATGTTCATTACTATATAATGGTTGAAGTTGGCATGTTTTTTTCTTTGTATGGCACAAAATATTCCGTTGTTGTCCCGGATTACTTTTTGACTGGCTAGTAATTGTAATACTGGGTTGTATGTCCTTCCAACTATGCTTTTAATGGCTGCCCTTCAATGGTCCTAGGTGCCCCTTCAGTTTTTTGGATATTTTTTTTCCCCAAACCCCCTCACATAGCTCTCCTGAAACCCCTCACATAACAAGCAAATCTCCCTCCTTTTTTTGGGCGGAAAATGTTGAGCATTAAATGGTCTACAAAAATTTAATGATGATGACATCATCCCCCTGCTCCTTCGTTGCCCCTCCCGCATAATACAATCCCCTCATTTCTTATTTTTCTCTCGCCTCTCATTTTCCGGACACCTGGCCAACCCATCTTTGCTTTCCCTTTATTTTTATTTTTTTTGTTACCTACAACCGGCTACATTGGAAAGGGTTTTAATTGAACAAATGACAATTTGTCACCCGCATGCAAATTTTCGTATGGCGGGTATAGATTTGCAAACCGCACCCAAAATTGGTATATCTATGCAAATTGGCCAAATATTTAAGCAATTATTAAATTTTTTTAATTTATTTTAGAATATGAATGTAGTTTTTATAATTTTTTTAAAATAAATAAGTGTGAAAATAATTTAGTGATTTAGGAAATAGAGAAGAGATTAAAAGATTGTAATTGAACAAGTGATGAGTAAAATCATTGAAGCACTTTATGCATTGGTAATTTTTTTTTTTGAACAGGGAAAGAATTGGGCGGATTACCAGCGTGATCTAGTCAAGGGCACCCTTACTGATGATACTCACAGAACAACATCTGAAGGGGGAGAAGGGAATCCCAATGTGAGATAGGCGGTCAGTTGCTGGATTACCATATTTAAAGATGTGGGAAATCGTAAAACTTGATAAATGACGGAGAGAAAAGAGAGAATCAGAGATGAGCATCTTAATCTCATCAAAGCATGAAACACCCGACTTAAGGTTGTTGATAATACTAAGATTTTCGTCTTCAATACTTCAAATTTTAATGTTAAGGTCAATTGCTCTTGAAAGACCTTTCCACAAATTGAACTCCTCAATGCCAATGACTAAAGGGAAGGGGGAATCTCTAGATTCCGCAAATAGAACAAGTCCATTTTCATGTCGGATGATATACTCGTATGAACTTGTGTTGTTGTTGGATACAACGCCATCAAAGTTGAGTTTGCACCAATTAGGTCCTGGTTTTGACCATTTGGTTTGGGGTCTAGGTCGTTGGTGTCTAGTTATGGTTGATTAAGGTATATTTGTGTTGGTGTCATGTTCAATTTCTTTTGCTTTTTCCCAGTTGAATATTTGCTCTTTGAGGAAAGAGGCAATGACATTGGGGTTGACGTTTTCGAATAGAGTTTTGTTCCGAAAATACCAAATACTCTACCAGGCAGTAGCTAGGGTGGAAAGTTCAATATTCCCAAGAGTTGTTTTAAAGGATTTTAAAGAGAGGTGGTGTTGTATATTTCATGTACCTTGGCACTGGTTTTTAAAGAGAGGGATTGAATTGAAGCTCTTGTTACTGAGCATTGAAAAAGAAAATGGTCAATGTCTTCATGGTGCATATTGCATAAAGGGCAATCAGTGGGGATGCCAACACCGCGATAAGCCAGCATGCTTGAGGTGGGGAGACCATTCTTGAAAACCCGCCACATGAAATCTTTGATTTTGGGTAAGGCATCCAAATTCTATATCCAATTCAAGTCCACTCTTGAGTGACATTTGGAGTGTTGGATCATTTCCATTGCTAGGGCCATACAGAACCAACCATGTTGAATATGTTGAATATGTTTGGGTATTGGGGGTTTTATAATCGAGTTAATAATCCCTACACCGAGGTTGTTATTTAGAGTGTTTTCTAGTCCTTCAAACCCCGTGATTTATCTGATTTGATGAAGCTACCAACCATGAGAATATGAGATCATGGTTGATAGAATGCAAATTTGTTGCCCGCGACCATAATGGGGGTATGTCCTAGCCATGATTCATGCCAGAAATTAATGGAAGCTCTGTTTCCAACACCCCAACGCAAGCCAGATTTGAAGAGAGGCAGAAGAGATATTAGTTGCTTCTTTGTTTGTACAACTGAGGATGTTCTTGTCTTTTAGGTATTTTTGTGTGATTAGAGTAACCCATGGGTTATTTGGTTTAGCTGTTATCTTCGAAAGTAGAGTCGTAAAACCAGTACGATGATGCAAGCAACACAGGCAAACAACATAAACGGAGTCCAAATCGTTTGTTAAGACTTTACCCTGTAATGCAACACTTGAAAAATTCCAAACCTTTTCGTTAGTAGGACACCGAATGGGGCAGAGGACTTACGAGCATTGCAGTTCACGACATCAAGTTAAGGGTTACATTAACATTCCCTTTTCCATTGTAAGAATCAAAAAGGCCTTTAAAACGTTTTACCACACTGAATGAAAAATTGTGGTAAAATATAAATATATATAAGCAGCAAAAGATCTAAGAATTTAAATTGCTTCGTATAATTTTATTCAAGTTACCTCGTTTTCTTAGCTTTGGAGAGTTTCTTCTTCCTCTTCTTGTCAGCCTTTGAGATTTTGTTCTTCCTGGACTCCCTCTTCTCTTCCTTTACCTTTTTCTTGTTCTCCTTCCTGGCAGCTTTCTTGTCCTCCTGGGTTGCTCCTTTCTCTACGAACTCAGATTCACTTGAGCTCACATCTTCGTCACCTTCATCTCCCTCTGAATCAGAATCTGTTTCGCTGCTAGATGGGTCAGAATCGGCACCAGCATCAACCGTTGACTCTTCGCTCTTCTTTTTGCATTCGAGCCCGTCATTTTGAGCTGCATTGGTCTGGGTCATTGTAAGAGCCTGCTGCAGTCCGGTGATGGTCTTGTAGTACATATCACCGGTTTCCTTTCCACTTCCAATTTTAAATGCATCTTCCTCTGCATTCTCGACCTGATCTAGCGTCTTTGGGATATATGACTGAGAACAAAGAATGGATTGCTTAGTCAAACGAAGAATTACATTGGCAGTTTTTGCACTATGACAAATACAGGGTAAATGAGCATGTGGTCAGACAGTGTACCTGAAGAAAGACATGATCAGCCATTTCATCTTCGGCTGATATCTCGTCTCCTCTAGCCATAATTTTTTGTTGTACCTGAATTACATTTCCAAGAAAAATAAGTTCAAGCTGAAAGAAGAAATACAGTGCATGGATGAAAAGAACAAGTATAGAGCAAACCTCTTCAAGGTAACCATCTACAGATTCCTCAGCAATAGTGGGATCAACAATAAAATCGAACAGTTCCCGATATAACATAACAGCCACGCCATGCTTTTTAAAGAAATCCTGCATGTTGATAGTCCAAGGTCAAATTATTCCTTTTGGGATCATCACTGCAAAAGCTTAATAAAGAAATCTAGAAAACGACTTACAGAAACATGACGAACGTCTTCACGCAAAAAGACAAGGGCATGTGGATGATCAAGATCTACAGCTTGAGAAACATCGATGATGTACAAGTGACCCTGCCCAAACAGAATTTAATACTTCTAAAAATAGCCATTATTTAGCTTTTCATCCCAATATAAGGCCAGCAACTTACTAATTACCTCATAGTATAATATGTTATACTCACTGAGATCTCCATGTACAAGTTTGCACTTTTGGTACATTGTCCGCATTGCTACAATGATCTGAAAAAATCAATTATAAAATTGAAAGTGTTAGAACTGCTTTGAAATAAAGGCAGGAATGAACTTTTCATATTTGCTTAAAAGCTTAGTTATTCTTGTACTTCAACAGGGCAAATGTGTTATATCCATACCCATTCTATTATTTACAAGTTCAAACCAATTTTTTTCAAGTACTAAAATATTCGTAAATTCAAACCATATTATGTCCTGGAAATTTGTGCATCCTTATTGTTTCCGTTCATTTTTAAGAGTTACATAAACCAGCTAATAAAATAAACTGCAGCGAACAACTTCTGATGGATTTTCAGTAACAATCCCCAAGGCGGATTTACGGATATTTTAGAAACATTATAGAACAATATTGGATATGACGATTCATGGAGAGCAGGTCATCCGAAACAGCTTAACACTATCTCGCGCGTGCGATTATGCAGATGAAGTTCCCATTTGAAAGAAGGGGAGTTGTACAATTCACTAGCTAGAAATCATTGCTACAAATACAAGCAGTGGATAGAAGGTCATACCTCCACATAACCTTCTCGCAACTTGTCCAGTGATAATGCAGCATCCTTTAGTCTAGGTGCATTCCATCCTTCCTTACCTGAATAAAAAAATTAATTTCCAAATATTTTTCAGTGCAAAATAACAATTGGAAACCAAGGGACAACCACTTGTTGCATAACCACACCATTACACATACCTATGAACTCCATAACCAATACATGAAGTCTGAGAAGAAATGGAGTAGGACAACGGATTCCAGCTGCCTTCAGCCTGTGTATTACCCCAACAACAAAGAGTCCAACGGCAATTAGGAGAAAATGAAACAAGTGCAACTGACTTTGGATTCTTAGATAAACAAAAGTTAGGGATACTATTTTTTCTCAAAAGCCCATCCAATAAAAACCAATCTTGTCATCTTGAGCATAACGGTTAAAGTCACTGAGCAATCATTTAATCCATCATTCAAGCACAGCCACAGTTCCACTAAGAATGCAATAATGAAACAGAATTTCCATAAAACTGAAAGAATCACCTCATAAGATTCCTCAGTTCTTTCTCAGCCCATGTCTTCACCATTTTGCGTGGATTATGCCTACAGTATCCATGTCTGAAACGATAGTCGCCTTGCACATAACGATCTCTGTCCCTGAAATTGTGCAAAACAAATATGAAACAGTATAAATAGAAAATAATCATTTGAATCTACAATTACACACACACACACAAAACATTGAGAAGAACCTACCAAATACAATATTGAATTTAGACACAATACATTTAATATTTGTACTGACTTACAAAGTAGAAAAACTTACTTGAACACAAGAACAGAAGTCTTGTATATTTTTATAGCCAATTCTTGGCCATCAGTTTTTGTTGCGTGATAAACATTGGCCTGTTTAAAGCAGGCAGTGTTAGATAAGCAGTATAGAAAGTGAATCTAGCTAATCTACAAACAAAAGTCCACAAAACCTATAGAAAAAACGTATAGATTTGATCATGATGTAGAGCATGACAATTACCTCTTTTCCAGTTGAGATGCAACCATTTATGTCATTGAATATACCCCGATTCAGCATTTTAAAAAGAACCATGCGAGTACGGGGATCAATGGCCTGACACACACATCCATCAATTCAAAACCATTAATAAGCTCACAAGACCAATGTAAGACTTGCATAAAGCTATCATAAGCATTTCAGACATGACACTATCATCTGCAAGTTACAACCAACACAGGCTATGAATGATTGAAGAGCTAACAACAGTACATCAATCAATAATTAGAAATCAAATTATCAATCGAATATAAATTACCTGCTCAACAGTGGCACGGTCTGCCTTCTCGGTGTGCTTTGTTCTACCGATCGCCATATCTCGAACACTTCCACGAATAGCAGTAGTTACAGAATTAGACATCCCAACGTTCATCCTACCTTCCCACTCCTACACTATCAACAAGTTTCAATGAATAAGAATTGCATTCACTTATAATTCCCAAGCAAACACAGCAAATCAGCTAACAAAGATTCAAGGGAAATTAGAGGGGGAGAGTCATCACAATACAACAAAATTAACCGAATTTCGCACCTCCAAGGGAGAAGCACGGAAGTGATTGGTGAATTTTTGGCTGCGATTGGACAATGGTTGGAGAGCTGACGAATTGGACCGCGAATGAACTCCTCCATGTGCGTTCGGTCGACGCGCATGGAGAGCGATTTTGGCACCGCCTTCCACACCGTCATCGTCTTCATTGATGTCAAGCCAGTCCAGAGCTTCTCCGATCTCCGAATCGGATGATGACCAATCCTCCTCTTCGTCCTCGTCTACTTCTTCGTTAATTTTTCCGTTATTGCAACTCAAAGACTCCGCTTCTGCGAGGATAGTAGCTTTATCACCTTCTGCCGCCATTACTACGAGAAAGCACCTTGAGAGCGTACGTGTTAAACTCGTCTGAGCTTCGATCGCAGAGGCGTTGGAGTGGAGAGTGGCGGATCAGTGATTTCAGTGTTCCGGAGGAAGCTGGCAGCGGCGCCGGCGGCCTGCTTGACTCGGGCGCTCGGGGTTTCGCTTTCCGCCTTGTGAAAGGGTTTGCTCTGGCTGCGTTCAGTCGACTGCCAAAAAAAAAAAGGGGGGGTTTTGATGTTTTTAAAAAAAACAGATAACCAGGGGGCAGGGGATTCGAAACTGGGATGGCTGCGTACATAGGTGAAACACAACCTGCGCTTTTAAGGAAAGAATTCGGGTGGGCTGACCTTACCCAACAGCATCCTTGCGGATGAGGTCAAGGATACCTGGATCGTTTTTAATATCGACTCCTCGGGCAGAGTGGCTAAGGTGTGCAACCTTATCCGCCACTCTATTGCCCATGCGAGGAACATGGAAGAAAACTACTTCTTCCATAGTCGATAGCAGGACTTGAACATCCGACAATATTAGTTCGATCTCCCAGGGGCATTTGGATTTCCTATTTAAGTGATCGATGATAATCTTGTTGTCGCCTTCAATCTGGATCTTTCTTATATGTAGTTGTCGCACCAGTTGGGTCCCTAGTTTAAGAGCTAATGCTTCCGCTTTGAGTGGATTTTGCTTGCCCAAGCGTTGGTGGTGTACTGAAATCGGGTGACCAACCCAGTCCCTCCGTCCAACAATGATTGTCTTTAACTATTCAGGCACGTTTTTCTTAAGAAGCTAAAAACTATATAAAATATCAACATTTTATTAAATACTTTTAAATAATATCATACAAATTACTAATAAGTATAGAATTATTTTCAAAAATTAATTAAAAATAGATATTTTATATAATTTTTAGCTCGTTAAAAAGCGTGCATAAATAGTCCAAAGACAACCGTTGGGAATTTGGGACAGATAGAGTATATATTAGTATTATATTAACAGATAGATATATAAAAATATACATATATCGTTTGTTAGGATAGGGGCTTCAGCCACTGGTGGTTGATGATCATTGCACGCCTGTTATTTGTCTTTGATCAATCTGTGTGTGCGTTTTTACGGGGTGAATGGGGCCGAATTGATGAATGAATTGGGTTTTGGTACCGTATGTATTTATTTATTTTTGTCTTGATTGTTTTAAGAAAATTTCCCTTGCAATCCATGAGCTTCGTTATCAGGTTTGATGCAATCCATGTGTTTATTTATTTTGGTAACGTTTGTCGTGTTTTAGGCTGAATTGAACTACAGTCCCTACACTCTGCAGTCTAAATTTTGGTTGCTGAGTTTTCACCATTGTATGATACACTTGTGAGAAATTCCTTATCGATGGGGGGTCTTGCTCCAGGAAGCCAGACAATTTAGTTGATGAAGATAGTTTACATAGGATTACTAGAAAAATAGCAGAAGTTGGAGTACAAAGTGGCCAGTAAGCTCAAGTGCTCGGTCTAATGTAGAAAGTCATCAGGGAAGTGGGAAATGGCCAATCACTTATGCAGTTGTGTGTTAGTAAAGTGTGCCAGGTAAGTTCAAGTACATTTTTGTCATCTGTTGTAGGATGTAAGAAGTGAATATGAATCAGTATGTTTTCTTTTTCTTTTTGGGATTTCTATACCACAGGATATAAACAAGTATGACAAACTTTCAACACTACCAAGAGATATTAGTCAGCAAGTGTTCAATGAATTGGTCTATACCAACCAAGTGCTTGACTGAAGTTTCCCTAGAAGCGTTTCGAGATTGTGCTCTCCAGGTTGTCCTACTCCCATTAATATAATTTTATCATTTCCACATTAGTCCAATTTCGAAGCATGAACTATTTACTAGCCTAATTTATTTTAATGCATTACTTACTAATAGCAAATTTGTGCTTAATAGGATATTTATTTGGAGGAATACCCAGCGGTGGTTGACAAATGGATGGATATCATTTCATCACAGGGTTCATCCTTACTTTCTGTTGATCTTTTTGGATCTGAGGTTACTGATTCAGGCCTCAGTTACCTTAAAGGATGCATAAATCTTCAGTCCTTGACCTTCGATTGTTGTCACTATATTGCAGACTGTGGCTTGGGTTACATCTCTGGTAAATTTTTATTTCAAGGCTTTATTTCATGGTCTTTTTCTCTAGTCTGTTGTTATGCTCAAGGTATAAATAAGTTCTTTCGGAAACCAGGTAGAATTACAGGCTCAGTTTTTCATGAGCACTTTTGCTGACAATTCCATTTTCCCGAGAGTTCCCCGTGCTGGAAATAGAGGTGTTCATATCTGGTTGGACCAGATATGGACGATTTGGTTTCGTTTTAATCCATGAAATTTTCTGTTTGTGACAGTGTATTTTTTAAAAAATACGGATGTAATTCTATACTATAAAAAGAAAAAGAAAAACTTTAATACCAAACAAAAAATAAGAAGATATAACAAATGTAAAAACTAGTCATTTATGGACTGCAATAGACAGGAGCAAACTGGACCGAAAATTGGGACCGGTTATGGGTCCAACAAATTGTTGAATTCCAGTTCGAGGCAATTTTAAATCTATGGGTTCTTAAGAAATATTCAATATTTGGATATAATTTTGTTCTTTCATCTCCTTTCCTGTTGCTAAGCAAGTATCTTGACTTTCCTGGGTGTGCTCTTTTCAAGGCCTCACAAATTTAACTAGCTTAAGCTTTAGAAGAAATGGTTCAATTACAGCTGAAGGAATGAGTGCTCTGTCTGGCTTAGTTAATTTGTTAAAGCTGGATTTAGAGAGATGTCTTGGAATGCATGGTGGACTTGTGCAGCTTAGAGGTTTGTCCTCCTTTATAGTTTGGTATACTCAATTATTTTCTTCCATTAGTTAGCATTTCTTTGTTTAACAAAAGGGCAAGAACCTAACTCCAACCAACATATTTCAATCCACCCATCCCAGCTAGAAAGTGTTAGGTTCTAATTAAGTTTGGAGAATCACCTAACATACAACACTGCATTTTCCATGTGTGAGTTTGCTTTGCAGGCATGGACAGGCACATGATTTACACATCTACTATTCTCCTTTCCGAAACCAAGCCAATGGGAAAAATACAAGAACTTGCCTTATGTCAGTTACATTTATACCATTGCCTCAATTTAGTGCTAGTTTGTTCACGGGCTATTGCCAGCAAAGGGGTTTTAGCGTCTCTTGCAGCCATATAGAAAACTGAAAACAGATCAATCAAAAGACGTATATTGAACTGTAAACTTGTAAGGAACACAAAAGCCAACGAAACCCCTAGTTCTGGATGCATTTTTATGATTAGAATATGAGGTAATTTGGCAGATATGTTGATTTTACGCCACGTTGAAAGAGAACAAGGAGAGGATGTGACAGCAAAAGGATTAGGTATCCTTATAGCAAAAGATACCACAAACGTCCACACCCGTCGTCATTTTGAGGATTCAAGCTAAAGGATATTCATTTACACTTCATAGAGACCTAATGAAAACGAAATTTCATCCTTTGTTTATCCAACCAAATGAACAGCTATACATTTTTAGGTCCAAACTATTCAGCTTACCACATTGTAGATTTGTGGTCCTTCGTAGCAGCAGATTTTGCATAGAACTGCCCAAAGATCTGGCAAAGGAAACATCCAAATCAATCAAATGTGTCAAAAAACGAAAGTCTGATATCACAGAGGAAAGCATATTGATTATAGAAACATCTCATACATACACATTAGGGTGAGTTTGCAAATGAGCATCTTCTGGAAACCTTCATCCGCTGCTCAGCTCAGCACGGGTTGGTACAGCAGGGATTAGGAAGTTTCCAAATGGAGAATCAAAGATCTTGAAGTTTGTTGTGAAACCCTCTTGTTGTGCTTGGGATATTGCAAAACTCCTTGCTTGTTGAACCTTGAGATGAGAGCCTGCTACTCGCAGCGAATTACTTACCTATAGTTTACAGTTTAATTCTCGAAAGAGGTGAGACACACACACACACACACAAAACAAATAAATAAATAAATAAAACCCCTCCTTTTTTAAAGGTAGACCAGAGTACAGAACAATGTCAATTGAGTACAAGAAGAAATCTAGTACCTTGGGATTGTTTTCTGTTGCAGGAACTACAGCATTCCGCACCCTATTAAAATCAAGCAGTTCAGGAGTTAATGATCCAGTAGGCACATACTCGGTGTTTGAACCGGTCTTTTTAACCTGGTATGAATCATTCCTTGCCTTTATAACAAGTTTGGTATGGATATGGGGTTTGTTTAGGATCTGGGTATGAAGTACGGTATTACTAAGTCGGACTAACCATCATGGTATAAGTGATACCACTACTTTTCGTGGTATGAACTATGAAGATATGCATACCTGATAAGAGTTTCAGATCCATACCTGGTTAAACCAAACACCAATACCTAGTACCCTATTCCTCGTACACATATTCGATAACAAAACTTAGATTCCAAATGGACTTGTATACCTATACTTGTCCTTGTACCAAAATTTAATTAGCCACTTAACATCAAAACTTCATACTGATACAATTGACCAATCCTAATACCAATTCAAACCTAATGCCCATTTTCCAATAGGCGTTAGGTTCGAATTGGTTACATTGCAGCTATATAAGAACAGATACCTTCCACAAATTGGGACATGGTTGCAGGGATGATAGCCATTTAAATCATTCAACATCATCTGTAAAAGCTAATTCATTCACTTCGATTATTTTCCAAACAATCCTTAAAGCTGTACAATTGCTGATATTATGGATATTTTACAATCAAATTGTCCAATTCGAAACAGGACACCGAAAAAACCAGATTTGTTCCTCCCCTTGTCAATCTAATTGTCCAATTCGAAATCCCCAGACAAAGCAACAAATGCAAACAGAATTGAAAAGGGATTTCTATTTCTACACAGGTGAACATAAATCTAAAACCAGAGAATTACGACATGAAGGAGAGGGAGAGAGACCTTCGTGGGGGTGGATTGAGCTTTCTGCGCTTAGAATCGGGGTCCATCTTTTCGAACCCGACTCTGCGGGACTGCAGGAGACGGGTATCCGGGGCTGGGTTGAGGTGGTGCGGTGGTACGCCGCTGCTAGGGTCGGACGGAGGTGGAGCTGGCAGCGGCGGTCGCTCGGGGACTCGTGGTTCCGCTCTCGCTGTGCTATGAGAGTGTTGCTGAGTAGTTGATGTGTAAAAGAGATGTTCGGGTCTATGTTACTGTGTAAAAAAAAGGAGGGCTTCGAGTTTTGATGTTTAAAAAAGAGGGCTCCTATTTTCATCCCTCCCCTGCCACGTGGACAACCCGACGGGTCGACCCGTTGAATTCCCGAGTTAGGGTTCAGGTCATGCCTCGGATTTTCGACCCGTGACCGCGTCTAGTTGGAATGGGACTTGATGAAAACATTTGATTTTATAGGTCTCTCTTCCTCTAAATATAGTAAAACTCTCTATTTGACAAAATAATATAGAGAGATACTGGACCCTTAAAATCCATCTTTCTCTTAAATTTTTTAATTTTCTCTATTTTATCCTCGGTTGGAGATGCTCTCACAAAAGTCATACAATTAGGTAAGAGATACAAGAGAAACGGAATTTCACAATGCAAAATCAACCAACACTATATGTCAAACATTAGATTACATCACTGATTTCAATTTTTTTTTTAAAAAAAGGAACGACGCACCTGAATCAGAGAACAAATTGTCTGATTACTCTGATAGAACCAACCTCTCAAAGATAAGAGATATATCATACCCTAATATAAAAAGGGGCATTTTGCAAAATAGCCATGAAATAAGGCTGAATTTGCGAAATGTCCATGTTTTGGGACAAATTAGGGAATTAGCCGATATATATACTAATTAGTCTAATTTGACAAATTATCTGTAATTAGTGAATTAGCCGGATGCAATTACCTGCACGAGGTTTCCGAATGATCGATTGCAATCGGAGGCGGAGGCGAGCGAAGGAGCGAGATCGGAGGCGGAGGCGGCGAGGCACAGCGGCGAGATCGAAGGAGGCCGGAGCGAGCGAGCGACGCCGGAGTGAGGCGGAGGCGGAGGCAGATCCAATTCCAGATATGCGCGAGGATTCCGGATCTCAATTGGAATTGGAGGCGGAGCCGAGCGAAGGAGCGAGATCGGAGGCGGAGGCGGCGAGGCGCAGCGGCGAGATCGAAGGAGGCCGGAGCGAGCGAGCGATGCCGGAGTGAGCCGGAGGCGGAGCCGAGCAATTCCAGATCTGCGCGAGGAAGGAGAAAGACTTTTTTGTTAAATTACAAAAATGACCCAATAAATATGGGAATTGTAAAAAATATCTATATTCTATTACAAAAATCACCCTATGAAAATATGTTAAAAAATGTTTGGATTTTTTGCACAACATCGTACTTTTTTGTTATATTTGCACAACTTACATTTATATTTGGATTATTTGCACATCGTACTTTTATATTTGCACGAAAAAATGTTAAAAAAAGATTTAAAATAAAAAACTAGACTTGAGTCATATTTGCTCAACATACGGTTACATTTATATTTGGATGATGCTGAGCAAAAATAACATAATGTTGTGCAAAAATAACATATAGTTGAGCAAAAATAACATATAGTTGAGCAAAAATAAGATGATGTTGAGCAAAATTTCACCAATCCCCCATGTTGTGCAATTATTGTCTATTGATGAGCAACTCTTACAACAGAGTCGTGTAACTCTTGAAATAGAGTCGTGCAACTCTTACAACAGAGTCGTGCAACTCTTAAAACAGAGTCGTGCAACTCTTACAACAGAGTCGTGCAACTCTTGAAACAGAGTCGTGCAACTCTTAAAACAGAGTCGTGCAACTCTTAAAGATAATGTTGAGCACATTTCCACCAACCCCCCATGTTGTGCAATTTTACTCTATTGATGAGCAAAAATAAGACCGTGTTGTGCAATAATCTATTAAAAAAGTATAAAATTATATTTACAAAAATAAGATTATGAGGAGACACAATTTCACAAGTCTCGATTGTTGTGCAAAAATAAAGAATTGTTGAGCAAAAATAAGAGCATGTTGTGCAATAATTTATTGAGAAATTATGAAATTATATTAAGAGAAAATAAGATCATGTTGAGAACAATTTCACAAAGTCTCGATTGCTGTGCAAAAATAACCTGCCAAGTATCTAACAACGGATTTGTCGATATTAACCCCACTAAAATCGACAGAAACGCCACCCTGCATCATCTTAAGCTTATCCAAAAACTCAGTCAACTCTTAAAACAAGAGTCGTGCGACTCTTAAAACAGAGGCGTGCCACTCTTAAAACAGAGTCGTGCAACTCTTACAACAGAGGGGTGCAACTCTTATAATAGAGTCGTGCAACTCTTACATCGTATGTTGTGCAAAATATAAATTTTTTTTCCGCTTTTTTTTTCATTTCAGGACTTTTTGTTTTGCAAAAATAACTTTTTGTTGTGCACATATATGGACTGATCGAGTCGCAATCGACGAGCGATGAGATTCACATTCGGATCGTGGTCTCTCTCCCATTCAGTTTTTGGTCGTGCAAATATAATTTAATTTAATTTTTAACAGATCGTGAGCGATACATGAGTTTTTTTTAATTTTTAATTTAATTTAATTTTTTTTATTTAACATTTTGTCGTGCAAATATAATAAAATATAGATATTTTTTATAATTTCCATATTTATTGGGTCATTTTTGTAATTTAACAAAAATTCCTTCTTCAACCTTTGTAAAGTCGATGAACCAGGCGGAGATCTCGCCCCGGCCACCTCCCTCGCTCCGCTCGCCCGCTTCGACTGCTCGACCTCCTTGACGCTCGTGTCCGACTCCACCGGCCGCTGGAATTGGAGATCTCGGAGGAATCGCACAAATCTGGAATCGCGATTTGGCTGGAGTCCACCTCGCTCGACCTGGCTAATCGACGGAGTCCACCTTGCTCGACCTCGCTCAATCGCTGGCTCAATCGCTCGCTCAGTCGTTGGCTAATCGACGAGCATATCCGGCCATCGCTCGCTCCGAGGAGATGAGGAAATCCGAGTTGTTGCCATCGCCGATTGAAGAATCTCCTCCATCGACAATGAAAACGGGAGAATCTCCTCCATCGACAATGAAGAATCTCCTCCATCGACGGACATATCCGGCCATCGCTCTGGGACCGGGAGGATGCCGATCTGGAACGGGAGGAAACGGTGAGAGAGAGAGGGGGAGGTTAGAGCGTCTGATATTTAGGGTTATATAGTAGACATTTTGCTAAATTGTCCCAAAACGTGGGCATTTTGCAAAATCGACCAAAAAAAGTGTCTATTTTACAAAAATTTTCATATAAGAATCCCTGAACCATAACGATTGTAGACAAGATGCCAAAATAGCTATTAGCAAGACATATATTATTAAATTGCATAACAAGTCCTCCATCAAGAGCCTCCTCCATCCTCCTGAGATGGGCTGATCTACACGGCTTCACGATAAAGCTTATCGATCCATAGTGAAATACCTTAGCAATTTGATGAGATCGAGATTGAGTTCGCCGGGAGTGAGAAGCATATCGGCGCTAGGGTTCTGATAGAACATGATGAACTCCCTTTCACCGCTGTGCTTGAGAGTCGCGAACGCCAGCGCCGTCCTGGCACCGATGTCGAACGCCACTCCCTCGCCGCTGACGTCCTCCAGTATCCCTGCAAGCATCCACCCAAACTCGTCATCTCTACGCTTTCCGGCTAAAGTCGCCCTCTCGCCAGTCGCCAACCCTAGAGATGCTAATCGCCACGTTTGCGGGGGTTCAACTGGGGGCCTTGATGAAGTAAGCACCGTGCTCGGCGGGGACAAAGTCGATAGACATCTCCTCGAAGCGCACAATTATGTTGTTGTTGACTACTGCCATGGCTAATCGACAAAGAGTTTAAGATTCAAAGAGAGAGTTTAACAATTAATAATTGTTTACCACAAAACTTGTAATTAATGATCTTGTGCTTCGGATGATTAATTTACCACAAAACATCATTAATTGTTGTTTCATTCTTCGCTTTTTCGTTCTTGATAAACCTATTTGGAGTTTAACAATTAATGATTGTTTGGATGATTAATTTACTTTTTGGATTGGATTGGGTGATTTTGATAACAATTGTTGAATGGGCTGATGAACTCGATTAGGGGTTTTTTTTTTTGGTGATTTGCCAAATATACAAATATGGAGGCCATATTAGCCTAATATACACGATTTTGGGAAATTTGCCAAACTATACATCCCAATTTGCCCCACCTTCCCCAGTGTGCCCCCCTCCGTGCCCCCCCGCTAGTTTTTTTTTTTTTTCCTGCTCGTCAGTGCTGACGTCATCGTCGAAAATGCTGACGTCAGCAATGCTGACACCGTTTACAATGATGGTTTTTTTTTTTCGCGCGCCAATGCTGACGCCAACGTCGGGAATGTTGACGTCAGCAATGCTGACACCGTTTACAAGGAAGGTTTTTTTGTTTTTTTTTTTTGCGCGTCAATGCTGACACCGTTTACAAGGAAGTTTTTTTGTTCCACGCGTCAATGCTGACGTGGACGACGGGAATGTTGACATCAGCAATGCTGACGCCGTCTACGAGAATGCTAACGCCGACGACAATGACGTCGGAAATGCTGACGTCAGCATTGCTCACACCCTCTACGAGGATGCTGACGCCGACAATGATGACATCGAAGATCAATATATTTGACGTATTAAGTCATTAAAAATATAAAAGGGGGAGAACAAAGAGACAAAGAAGTGTTCTACAAAAAAAAAGAAACGAATATTTTATTTTATTTTTGGCAGTGAGAAACAAAGAATAACGGTAAACAATTAAAACAAAGAATTTTTCGACGCCGACAATGCTGACCTCTTTCCTCATCCATCTCTCATATTGCAAAAACGATGTCAGCAAATATATACCTACACAAAAATATGCATGAAAACGATGTCAGCACTAAAAAATACGTATAAAAACGAAGTCAGCACTAAGAAATAAACCAATTTTTAAGGAGTCAAGCATACATATATACTTACATATATAATATCAAATAAAAAACGATGTCATCACTAAAAAATACGCATAAAAACTATGTCAACACTAAAAAATAAACCAATTTTTAAGGATTTAAGCATACATATATACCTAAATATATAATCTATCTATAAAACATAAAAAGTTGTGTTCAAGAGTCATTTATTGCTACTATTAAGTACATGAAAATTTACACTATTTTTCTTTTCTTATTCAATTTGAATCAACTTGCTTTCTTTAGCTCAATGGTTATAGTTGTTGGGGATTACCTCTTGGTTGAAGGTTCAAATCTTCATAGCTACATATTTTTTTTTTCATTTTCCACTTTTTCATAGCAACATCTTTTATTCATTTTTTGGTCATTAAATTTATATATGTAATATATAATGTTCGTTTTTTTTATCAATTTAATAAATTGTCAATTCAATTATTTATCCAATTATATAAAAATTATGTTTATTTATTAATTATTAATTTAACTTTATTTTTTTCATTAGAAGGATTGTCTTTAATTCAAAAAAATAATAAAGGATTTCTTCATAGCTACATCTTTTATTATTTTTTTGGTCGTTAAATTTATATATGTAATATATAATGTTCGTTTTTTTTTATCAATTTAAATTAATTGTCAATTCAATTATTTCTCCAATTATATAAAAATTATGTTTATTTATTAAGTTAACTTTATTTTTTTCATTAGGAGGATTGTCTTTAATTCAAAAATAATAATAAAGGCTTCTCTTTTCATCTTTCAAATGAGTGTTTACTATCTCTAAATTAGTGTTTTTTTTTAAATAAAAATAAAAATAAAATAAAATAATAAAAGCATTTGGTTTATTAAACCGGTTGAACCGGTCCAAATCAAGAAAAATAAAATAAAATGGAGAATCGGTTCAAGTGAACCGTTCCTTCCTTCTTCCTCCTCCTTCCCATGCGCGTTTAAAGTTCAAACCATACCCTTCAATGGTGGTTTTAAATTTCGTGACGTTTCACCTCCAAAACGTCTTTATTAACTTTGATTCAACATCCACATGTCAAAAACGTGTTTAGTTTGTGATATCATCAACGAATTCAGCCCCGTTTTCGTCCAAGTTCGTTTTGCCCCAAATCGAATTTGGTGTCGTTTGGGATTATTTTTCAACCGTTTATTGCAATTGAATACACGACATTGATCACCAGAAGAAGAGGAAGAGATTGGTGCAATCAATTTGATATTTCGTTCTCATTTTAAGATCGACTATAAAAACCCTTTCAACATTCGGAAGCTCCGTCCACCATTGAAGCCCAATCTCCAAGCTCTGAATCTGGTTCATCATGTTCTAAATCATGTAATCTACAATCCCATTCAATTTTTTTTTGAGAAAAGCATGCAAAATAGAATATGCCCAATTTCATATTCGATTCGTCGGAGCCACCACGCCTAGCTTCCTCCACCGCTACCGGAGCCACCTACCGCCTCCCATATGTGCGCCAAGGTGTAGGGATCCCACAACCATCGCCTCCTCCGTCGCATGATCTGTCGGCGCCGCCAGGCATCGCTGTGCCGGATTTGATTTGTTGCTGTGTCGGGCGGTAGGAAGAAGAAGGCCTAACTACAAAAAAACTCTCAAACATTCTGTTTTGGTAAAATATGCCCTTATTTCAGTTTTACAATTTATAAAAAGTATCCCACAGTTTTAGAATCTATTCTAACTCGCATAAACTCTTAAATTCGCAGCGATGTCTTTCATTATTTGATTAATCATTTGTTTGTTGCTTTTTTTATATATATTCTTACACTTTCTCATATATACCTAGCATTGGGTAATTTGGGTTTGATAGGTTGATATATTCTTTCTACTGTTTATCAATCACAATTCAAAATTTTATGCCTATATCATATTTATTTTTCTAATTTTTATTCTTATCTTTTATTTTGCAGATTAGTTGGGGAGAGCTATATTATATATATCATCCCTTGATCATTCGATGACCCGTAAGAATTTTTTTGTTCCCTCTTTGATCTTTCATTCATTGATTAATCAAAAATGTTGTTGCTCTATTATTTAACATTGGATTTTATGTGCTTATATATTTTTTTATTGTTTAATTTTATCATCATTAAAATTTGTATACCTACATCATAGTTATTTTTCTAATTCGTATTCTTTATTTTTTTTGCATATTGTTGTAGTCCATTTGTTGTATAAACATTCCATATTCAATTTTGGAAACACTTTAATATATTTTGGTTTAAATATATATAGTGTATGATTCTAATTCATTTTCAATTTATATATAGAAATATTTATTATGATTTTTATTAGCATTGATTTGTGTACATGGATGATGCAACTTCTACTATTTTTAATTTTTTTTAATTTTTGAGGATTAATTTTTATTTTATTTTTTAGATTACTATTTTAAGTATTAATTTTTATTCTTTAACCAAGTTCATTTATTTGTAAAGAAGACATTTATGTTATAAGGAGTCTATTATATTAATTTAATCATTTCATTCATGTCTATAAATACAAGTCCGATAAATAATTTATAAATCTATATATATATATATATATATATATATATATATATATATATATCATCTATCTACCGATCTATACGGTCTATAATATCTATACACAATCTATATCTATATGTAATAATAATAATAATAATAATAGTAGTAGTAGTAGTAATAATAATAATAATATATAATAGAAAAGTTGTGTTCAATCTTATAAATGCATACCTAAAATCCTTTTATTTTCTCAATTTAAAATTTTAATTTATATTTTATTGAATTAAAAAAATAATAGCTATCTTTCATGTTCCCCATGTTTATTTATTACTTTAAATTGATTTTTTGCATTAAATTTAATGCCTTAAATTCAAAAAATAAATGGTTCTCTTTTCATATTATAAATAATTAAATGTCAACTTATTTGGATTCCGAGTAGTAATTTCATCCCCAAAGTCTTCGGGCCACGATAGTAAAATTAATCCGTTTTTATGCTATCATTTCTTTAACTTCCTTACAAGTAAAGTTAATTATATTTAAATAGTGCATTGTTATCTTTTTGAATTGTTATAAATTAAGATGGTATTTTTTATTTTGAAAATTGATATAATATTTTTTTTTCAAATATCTTCCTATAAAAATATTTATCATTAAATAAAAAAAATACATGCAATAGAAGTTTCACCATATAAGAAACTTCTCGGTTGAAGCAAAATCGATGTGCTTAATTTTAAAACATAATATTATAAGTTTAAAAGAGTGCATATATCTAAATATTTTACCAATTGTAACTTATGTTAATAAAAACGAGTAATTAAAATATTTTGTTTATTATAAAATTTATGTCATGTTAATTTTTGGTTATTCACCTGATTGATATCCCATGTTAAAATATTTGGTTTTTCACCTTATAATATCAACTCATTTATTTGATATAAAATCTTACCCCGGGCGTAGCACGGGTCTGCCACCCTAGTATCTTACCTATAAAAATTGTGTCCCTATCCACCTTAATGACCCTCCCCCTAATAATTCTCCCACCAAATTAAATCACTTCAATGACTTTTGGTTTTCCTTGATTTTATTTAATTTTGTAAATACTAGAAAATATGGTACCAATATATGGTTTCCTTGATTTTATTTAATTTTAGACTCTTCAAGTAGTATATATAATATATGGTTTCCTTGATTTTATTTAATTTTAGACTCTTCAAGTAGTATATATTAGGTTTATTTAATTTTAGACTCTTCAAGTTCAAGTAGTATATATTAGGTTTACTTTATTTATATATATATATATATATAGAAGAAAGATAGAAGATATAGATAATGATATAAATATTTTTGTTTTGTGAGAGAATGAATTGTGACACCAATGGATCAGACTAAAAGTGAGATGGGTACGTTCAAAATGAGTCCTTAATTAAATACCAAATTAAACTGAATGAATATTAATGCATTAAACATAAAGACTACTTAACCTAATCATGCGGCCAACAAGGAGTCATGGTGATGGATATGTTAACATCCACTCCACAACGTCTCTTAATTATTCCACCAAAAAAAAAACGTCTCTTAATTATTTAATAACGACGTTGGGAACCAATTGAAGCCCGCCAACTACTCTCCCCGACAATTTATCAAAATGGAGTTTGAATCTGCAGTGGATGAATCATATATACTTGATTGCACTCCCCGACCACGATGAACTCATCCCAATCTCCGACGAGGCTTACGCCGAAGAATTGGAGATACAAGAAATCTTCATCAATTCTTCTCCACTAATTCCGTCGTCGCAATCGTCGTTGTCGTTGTCGACATTCTCATCCGTAACTACTCCACAATTAGTGCAGTCATTGGTGGTGGCGTCGTCATCTTCCAGGAAGAAGGTTGAAGAGAATGGGGAGTCCTCTGGGAAATTATGCTCCATTTGCATGGACAACAAACCCTCCAACGACTTCTTCACCGCCTCCGGCTACTCCCATTCCTTCTATACTGACTGCATCAGTCAATATGTCACCACTAAGATACTATATATAGGAATCAGCATCTCACCCCATCTTCTCAGTTCATTTAACAATATAGGGTACGTAGATAGCATTGAATTTGGAATAGGTTAGATAGTGTCATGAATTCCAAAGTTCAAAGTTCGAATCATCTTCAAAAATCGAGTTGACTGCGAGTGATAGGAAAACCCCTAATAATTCTCTCATCAAATCCCTTTTGATTTTCCTTGATTTTATTTCATTTTGTAAATACTTAAAAATATGATACGGTTGATACCAATATATAAAAATTGTGTAGTAGTTATCCATTTCACAAAAAAAAAGTGTAACTCCCATATTAATTGTTTTCTCCATTTTATTTACCCGTTTAATTTCCTGATTTTTTTATTTTAAATTATTGTTTAGTATTGATAGTTTTTTAAGATATTTTTAGATAGCTTAATTTTAGTTTGTCTCACGTCCATAGTCTTTCTTTTAGTTTATTAATCATTAATATGTATATTTTTTTATTGAAGATTTTCAAGTTTGATTAGATGTTAGATTATAGAAATAAATAATGTGCATTATGGACTAATTGATACTATGTCCATTTTTTGTCACTTACTATTTAATTTTTACTAATTTTTTTATGAATAATAAGTATGAAATCATTAATAAAAAAATATAATATTTTATATCAATTTTTAATATATAAATATTTTTTTATAAAAAATTCATGAACATCAATCAATAACTATTTAAAATTTAAACCATTCAATAAAATTCGTGTTCGCTACGTACACCCCAAATTATGCATGGTTTCTTCTCAAGATTGAGAAACGTACAACTAGTTATGTTAACCTTGTTGAAGCAGACTGTTCTAATTTCTACTGGAAGTAGCAAGCAGGTTCTGCAGAAAGGGTGGACATATTTTCTTGGTGTGACTTCATTTAATACTCTTAAGTCTCAGACTAATATCACGTTTGTTCTGTTGCAGGGTTACACTCTAGCTAGTCAGCTTGGCCATTCCATTATAGATCCTTTACCTAGTCTCTTCACTTTCAAGATTGAAGACTAAGTTGGCAGAACTATCTGGGGTTTGTATAATCTCTATCTCAGTTTTGTTCTCAGCTAGTATCAAACTAAAAACGATGTCAACATTAAAATAAATTGGAGATAAATTGCATTACTCACAAAAAACAAATTGGAGATAATTTAATGGTTCAGTTTGGTCAGTTTCATTGATATGATGGACCAAGGAGTATTACTCGTACCAATGTACCATGCTCTAATGATCCAAACAGTTTGACACATGATAATCAATATTGGCTCACTATATGCTGTTATTGTGTACTGGTAGGAGGTTTCATTAGACCCAAAAATGAAGGGAGAAAGAGGAATATCAAAGTTAGTTATGTATAACAATGATTGATGTCAACTACAGCTTGATCCAGCTGATACCAAAATCATTTAATTACATCTGATTTATTCCACACAACTATAAGTTGGCTAACAAAAATATTCCACCTAAGCACTAGCTCATCTGATTTATTCCACAGCAACCAAAGGAAACAAGAGAGATGTTCTCATGGTGAAAGATGTGTCATTTTATTTGGTAAAGCCTTATGAAACTCAGACCAAATAGATTACCTTCCAGCAAAAGCTACATGAGCAGCAACATGTTACATCATAGCAGCCACTACCAAGACTCGACCATGTCAGCGCTGACGGTGATGATCTTGTGTTCCATGGATCTGGACTACTCTCTTCACCGTCTCGATCTTCAACCACTACAATAGTTTAATCGATCAGCTTTAGTATGTCAGCACATCAAGCTATACAGAGAGGAGGAAGAGGAGGAGAAGGAAGACAACCGAACAAAACAAGAGGCAAGGGAAAAGGACATCACCGAATCTGGAAGCAACCTTCACTCTATCGAAAGAGGAAGATCGAGACAACAAACATATACTGGACATTCAAGCTCGAACTCGAAATAGTCGGCGATTGAGACAACGACGATCGAGAGGACGTCCCTTGATCTGCAAAACCGCCGCCATTGAAATGCTAAGAAACCATAGAAATTGATGGAATTGGGGGCAAGAGAGAACATTCCTTACATGACCGGTGAGGATTTTGATGGATTGCTTCCTGCCTGGGGTGGTTGCAACGGCGTCGTCTTCATCCGGATGCGGTTGTGGCTGAAGAGATCCGCCGTTTAATTGCTTCGAGCAAGCGATACAAGTCAACATCTGGAATCCTGTCTGTCAGCCTTCCTTACCAGTAGCAGGAATCCGGTCAGCGAGATCCAAGCAGATCTTCGGTCGGCGAGACGGAAGAACCGGTGGCTCCTAAATCTGGAGGGGAACGCAACGCCGCTCCAATCGAACCATATCTGATATTGAAGATGAAACGATTCCAGTGGCTCCATATCTGAGATTGAAGATGAAACGATTCCAGATCTGAGATTCCACTCCAATCGAACCAGGAGAAGAAACGATTACGGTGGCCGAAATCGCGCAGATCTGGCTCATCGGTCGCTGGCAGAGGCAGAGGAGGGAGAGGAAGGCTCCTCCACCGCGACATCCGGCGTCGACATTCGCTTTCCCTTCCCCCGGAGTGGCGAATCAGACGACGACAAGAGAGGCAAGGGAGATGGTTTGCGAATGGAGAGGCAGATCTGTGGTGAAGAAGAGAGATAGAGGGAACATGGAGAGGCGGTGTTGTTGTCGGCGTTCTAGGTGGATGACGGTGCTGGATCTGTGTGGAGGAGAACTGGATGAGGGAGGGCAGCCATGAAAGACGTCTTCCAAACGGAGGCTGCTTGTATAAAGAATTAAAAAGCACGGATGTATACTTTTGTAATTTTTACATAAATGTGTATATTTCGCTAATTGGGCCAAAATTTGCGCCTTCGGCGCAAATTTTCTCTTGTTTTTTTCTCTCGGTCCGATTCACAAATATTTCCTTAGATTAAAAAGGGTTTATGTACAATTTAATCGAAATCATCTTGTCAATAGACGTTTTGCTATCTTGTCTGCAGTCTCACTCTCAATGGACATTCTAATTCGTATATGATACAGTAATTAGGAAGAGTAGCAAAATTAGGGCTAATTCATCTTGAACTTGGGCCATACCTTTGGGGCTTGGGCTAGAACCAAGCTAGCCCAAGCCCATTTAATTCCTATATATGTAGCTATATGGAGTGCTAGAACCAGAGTCCATAACCAGGCTAAAACACCAGTGTATTTTATTTTTATTTGTTTTAGTCTCTTAGTAGTATTAATTAGTGTATATATTTAAACCTAAGATGGTTAAATTAAAAGATGTAATATTATTGAGTGTAAATTGTTACAGAGGATCTAGTCTCTGATACTCCCTAAGATCCTAGCTTTTCTGTACATGAATTATGTAGGTTGAAATGCATTTATCTACTTGTTGGTAATGGCAGGTAAGGTAATTTCACTATGTGCACATGGCTATCAAGGCTATGTATGTTTTGTAGTTTAGATTGGACATATTCACTGATATTTGCATTGATCCATTGTACTAGCTAGTAAACGTCTCTGTTCCTTTGTCAAAAACAACATGAATTTGAACTCCAGATATACAACACATTTTAACACAAGTACTGTATTATGTTATAGTCTGTGTTATTTAATGCAACATAATGGGTCACTTAATTTAATTAGCAAGGATAAAATAGAGTTTGCAGTTTGGTACTTTTTGGTAGTGGTACTGTTCAGTGTTGAGACCCTTTGAAGACAAAATAAAAGGCATTGATTGTGGGTAAGAGAAAGGCTGTAAGGTGGCATATGGGATGGATGGGGTGAGGGTACACTTTGCATGTGGAGTGTTTGTGCTACTTTTTTTTTTTTTTTTTTTTTTTTTTTTAAGCAGATAAAGATTAGGCCGGACGATCCCGAGAGATCGTTCTTCCTAGTGCATCCTTCCGGATGAGAACTCTCAGTTCTGGATCATCTTCTAAACGTCCGTCGGCAGGGAGACTGTGGGCCAGATGTGCTAGACGATCTGCAACAGCATTAGATTCCCTGAAAATATGACGAATCGCAACATTAGAAAATGAAAGAAGATCAATAAGTATATCTGATTGCAGGAGCTCTATGTTCCAGGGGCACTTCCAATCCCCCAGGAGCGCCCGTACAACCGTGAGATTAGGCCGGAGTGTTTGTGCTACTTTCAAGTTTGAACCCATGTTAATGTATACAAACATATTTTCCACTTTTTTTTTCTTTTTTTTTAAAAAAAAAGTATTTTATCACTAGCTCCACTATATATTACGGAGTATACAACAATTACAAACATGACATTTAACTTTTCATTCTCGTAATGCGGTTCTCATTCCTAAATCCTAATCATAAATGGTCACTTTTATTTTTCTCATCAGTTTATTTATCATTTTTATTTTTTATTTTTAATTTTAAGTTTGAAAAAACATACTCTCTTAATTAAAAAAACATATTATTGTAAAATTTTGGGTTATATTGCCAACTAACACATTATAAATATCTAATTAGCTAACTAGCACCCAACCAAAATGAATTAACTAACCTAGCACCCTTCCCAATTTAACTATCAAGGTCAACGTTGACCGTTGACCGGTCAACATTTTTTTTTTTTTTTTTTATGATGCCATTTTTTGTCGTTTTGATGCCATTTTTTTTACATTTTATTTTCACTTTGATGTCATTTTTCTAATAAAATGGTTTGATGACACTTTTTTAATATCACTTTTTTCAAATCTTGTTGATATTTTTTTGTTTACTGTGATGCCACATTGACCATTGATGCCATTTTTTTACCCTTGACTACCGATGACACTTTTTTTACATCAATTTTTTGATGCCATTTTTTCACAGTGTTTTGATGCCAAATTTCTAATTACATTTTTTTTCTTTAATGTGATGCCACTTTTTAAAGTAGCGTTTTTGATGTTATGTGATGCCACTTTTTTTAAACTTTGATGACACTTTTTTATGTCAATGTTTTGATGATATGTTTTTTTTTACCATGATGCCATATTTTTTCAAAGTGGTATTTTGATGACATTTTTTTCTTTTAATGTGATGCAAGTTTTTCAAATTAGTGTTTTGATACCATTTTTCTAATGTAATTATTTTATCTCACTTTTTTTAATCAAATCGTTTGATGCCATATTTTTTTTCAAGATACTGATTTCGTGGTGCCATATTTTTTCAAGGTAATGTTTAGATGACATTTTTTTATTTAATGTGATGCAACATTTTCAACGCAGTGTTTTGATGCCATTTTTCTAGTGTAATTATTTGATGATATTTTTTTAATCAAATCGTTTGATTTTATAATAAAATGGATTGATGACACTTTTTTAATGCCACTTTTTTCAAATCTTGCTGATATTTTTTTGTTTACTGTGATGCCACAATGACCATTGATGCCATTTTTTTTTACCGTTGCCTACTGATGACACTTTTTTGATATCAATTTTTTGATGATATTTTTTTTTTCCGTGATGCCATATTTTTCCAATGTAATGTTTTCGTGATGTCATATTTTTTCAAGGCAACGTTTTGATGACAATTTTTTCTTTAATGTAATGCAACTTTTTCAATGTAATGCAATATTTTTTCTTTGATGTAATGCAATTTTTTCTTTAATGTAATGCAACTTTTTCATATTTATGGGTTAATTTTTGTAATTTTACAAAAATTGCTATTTTGGGTTAATTTTTGTAATTTTGTAAAAAGTGCTTCTTCAACCTCTTGCCTCTCAGCCTCTGTACGCGATGCTTCTTCAACCTCTGCCGCCGCCGATCGACCTCGGTCCGCCGCCGCCGCCGCCGATCGACCTCGCTCGCTCCGGACGCGCCGCCGCTCGTTCCCTCCCTCGCTCGCTCGTCACCGCCTCCATCCCTCGCTCAGATCCGGACTCGCTCGCTCCGCCTCGCTCGTCCTCGGCTCAGATCCGGCGCCTCCACACCAGATCCGGCGCTCCCCTCACCGGATCCGCCCTCCTTGGCCACGTACCGTCCTCCCGAGCCCGAATCCCGCCGATTCGACCCCCCCAGCCCCCACCGACGAAGCCTCGCAATCCCCCTACCGTTCTTGCACCTACCCAAAAGCTTCGTCGGAGGTCTCTGACCACCCATTCCGGCCACCTCTCACCAGATCCGAGTCGGATTCACCATCCTCGCACAACGTCGAGCCGGATTCCTCACCATGGTTGGAGGAGAAGTCCAATTAGCGTGAGAGAGAGAGAGGTAACAGGTGAGTGTTAGGGTGCTAATTTTTTTTAATAAGGTGTTATAAAGTCCAATTTATTTTCTTAGGGTGCTAATAACCTAATTGAATTAGCAAAAGGTGATATTTCAACAAATTTTCTCTAAAATTTTACACATTTTAAAAAAAATACATTTATATTCCTAAATTCCTAATTATTACTCTAGTTCTGCATTTCCTTAACATTTTCTTGAAACTATAACTAACATCTCTATAATTATTACTCCCTCCGTTCCATAATACATGTCCTTTTAGTTTTTGGCACGCTTTTTAACGAGCGAAAAACTCTATGAAATATTATTTTTTTAATTATTATTTTTAGATAATTTGATACTTATTACTAATAAGTATTAAATTATATAAAAAAATTAATTAAAAAAATAATATTTTATAGAGTTTTTCGCTCATTAAAAAGCGTGTCCAAAACTAAAAGGACATGTATTATGGAACGGAGGGAGTATAAGGATAATTTTAAAAAGTAATATGTTTTTTTTATTAATGGAGCGGGTAATTTTTAAAAGGGTAAATTACAAAAAAAAAAAAAAAAAAAAACTACTCCCTAAATATCAAAATTTTCACTTAACCACTCACCCAATTAAAAATTATATAAAACCACCCATTAAATACATTTGTTAACAAATCACCACCCATGATAAAATTCTATCAAGATTTTTTGCAAAAATATTGTAAATAACCAATATACCCTTTTTTGAAAAAAGAAATAATTTTTTATTTTCAAATAATTACAGTCTGAGCCTTTGAGGTGTTTCAATTGATATGAAAAGAAATTTTAATTAAAAAGTGGGGGTAAATTAGTCCTTTTTTGTTGATGTTTTGATAGATGTTCTTACTTGGGTGGTGATTTGTTAAAAAAATCATAATTAACGGGTGGTTTGTGTAATTTCAAATTAAGTGGGTGATTAAGTGAAAAAAATTAATATTTAATGGGTGGTTTGATGTAATTTCAAATCTCAATCAATTCGAAAACAAAAATGGGGAAACAAAGACAAAAGTAATTTATTGCAAAGTGGGTGTGGGTGTGGGTGGCCAAGAAAAAAAATTTCCCTTTATTTCATGGCCGTGATTGATGCGCGCATACGCTGCATATATCTTAATTCTTACACTACTCTTCCTTTGTGAATCTCCAATGTTTTGGCTCTATAGTTTCCGCCTTCTTCTTCTTCTTCTTCTTCTGGGAGGAGATTTTAATGTTAACTTTAACAGCCCTCTTATCTCACCCCTCCCATAATCCCCACCCCACACCTCTTTTCTTTCCGGTCACTCTCAAGCTTCAACCACCCCTTTTTAATTCCAGGTTATTAAATAAAATTAAAAAAAAAAAAAGAAGACAAAGTTGAAAGTCCCACCAGAGGCTAGAGGGTTCATCATGCCCCAGTGAGATAAAAGTATAAAACACAATCATGGGTTTAAAGACTATCTGCCTCTTCCAAGGTTAATTCACAACTTTCATCTGTATTGTAACTCAGCTAACAACAAATTGCTCAACAAAAGAACACAAGGTGAAAAAGTTAAATGTCTAATCTTTCTATTCTTATGGGGATCCTCTATCATACTTCTTGTTCCAAATTGACATCCGGATCACCAATTTTTCACAAAGAGTAAGATGATGGTCTTTCACTCATGTAATATACATCCATTGCAGGTGCTATTTACAATTCAGTTTAATTGATCTAAGGATCTAAAATCTGTTTCACTCGTATAATAACATTTGTCCATCAATCATTACAAGTTATTAAAAAAAATAACAGTTAGATCCATCATTGTATTTTTTTTCTAGTCTTTCTTTCTCTTTTTTATTTTTATGGGCGTATCCATGATTCGCCCTTCTTGTTATTTACTTAACTCTAAGCTATTTTTCTTTCTTACAATGATCCATGTATTTTTTTCTTACAACTTGTAATGATTACTGTGCAATAATTATGAACGCTTCACTACACACCCGTATATGAAGATTTTGGTTATGTTTGACATTACTTAAAAATAAATTATGGGTATCCAAATTCCAAACATAACATAGTTCAGTGAATGCAAATAAAATTCCCATACAAATTCCAAACATATAGTTGAGTGAATGTAAATAAAATTCCCATACAAATTCCAAACAGTAAAATTCCCGTATTTATTGAGCACAAAGATAAAGGGGCATGCCATGGGCCATTTAAAAGGACTAGGAACAGAGAGAGAGAGTGTCTTGATTGTTCTTTTCTTGCATCTTCATCTTTTGCATACAACTTTTTGTGTTCACCATTCATATTCTTCAAGACCAGAAAACAAATAGAGAGAGAGAGAGAGAGTTAGAAGATGGACTGGTTTTCATGGCTGTCAAAGACAAACCTTGAGCCCTCCCTAGTGTACGAGTATGGCTTAGCCTTTGCCCACAACGAGCTTGAGGAGGAAGACATATCCTACTTCAACCACGAGTTCCTCCAGAGCATGGGCATTCTGATAGCCAAGCACCGCCTCGAGATCCTCAAGCTCTCAAGGAAGGCGAGGACCGGATCAGGAAGAAGCCTCCCAATCGCCAAGCTCATCGTTGCCATCAAGAAGACCAAGAGGAGCCTGTCCAGCTACATTAGGGCCCTTGTTCGTCGAGAGGACCGAGCTCTCGTCGTCGTCTCCAAGCCTCCAAGGCATCATAGCTCTAGGTGGAAGAGGTCTATGTTGACCAAGAACAGGAAGGTTAGAGTGTCAAGGAAGCAGGAGGAGAGCCTCATGATGCTCACTGATGGGAGTCATCCTCTTGCTGTGTCTGCGCCGAGGCTCGGAAGCTTCTCCAGCCCATTGGTTTCCGATGGCTTGAGCCGGAGCAAGGGGAGATTCAATGGTGGTTTCGACTACGAGGACGAGGAGGAGGAGGATGGCGGGTACTGGACACCGGCGGTTGAAGAGAGGAGGTGGGATTCTATGTTCCAAGATCTCAAGCCCACATAGATGAAGAGATTAATCCTTTTGTGCATTTTTACATGTAACAATTTATGTTCTAATCTTTTAGTTTGTTGGGTCCAAACTCCAAATGGTTTCATGTCTTGATGGTGAGAGATGAGTTTTTAGAGTTCTTCCACCTGGGATTGACTTGTTTTTTGAGTTCTTTAATTTCCTGATGGATTTTGGTGTTTTTTCAATTCACATGGGGATTGCCTTTGTTTATGAGTGCTTATCCCATTCCTTTGTAAGTGGGTCATGGAGACACCCACTTTTGCTTCTTAATAGCAGCACTAGGGTTGTGTTTTACCGTGATTGAATTTGATAGCTATAAATTTCTCATTACACCTAAACAACCTAGAGTTGTCAATCCCTTGATTTTGGTAAACAGAGAGCGGTCATATCTGGGAGTCGAACCGATGACCTTCGGGTCTTTCCGACTCAACCACCCCGACATGGTTAAGAATTGTCAATCCCACCTTGAGGGAGGGACAACCATCCAGAATGAATGGCTACAGTAGAAAGCAAATCAATCTTCACAAATCCATAAGAGCAACATCCACAAGTTCCCAATAAAAAAACAATAGGCTTCATTATATTAATAAGTGTGTAAATTGTACATATGATACTTGCCTATCCCAATGAGCATTACATGATACTTGTCTATCACTTGGATGGCAAATTACTAGAGTACATAGCAGGTCCTTCACACACCAACACATGTATTATGTATATCTCCTCAGTAGTTGCATAATCTGGGATGCGACACTCAAAACACCGGTGGTGCGCAGATCATAGAACAGCTACTTAAAACTTATCATGCTTCTCTCTTCAAGGACTGAGGTACAGCCAGTAGCAAAAAAACATACCTGAACATGCACTTCAGCGAGATTCATGACATCAGTGAATAGACGAGCTACTGCTTTGAGCCACACGGAAAGAACCTCCAGAGTAGAGCATCTGGTAGACGGGTCTGATTCGAATTGTAAGCCAAATGCTTAAGAGGGTTCCCAACCCGCAAACACCAGCCAGAACCAGGAAAGTGAGCCTGAAGCAGCTGGCTCCCAAGCAGGAGGACCCTCCTTGCTTGGCTGCTTCTATGTCGTATACATAACCTGCAAGCCAGCCAGAGAAGAGGAGAGCGCCAACAGGATTTCCGATAAGCATGATGTTGTAGAAAACGCCAAAGTTCTTCAGGCCAAATAGCTCAGAGACGGTTGGAATCATAATGACGAACTGAACCCCGTAGCAAATTCCAAGAAATAAGGTGGCAGGATATAGTGTGCCGGTGAGAGCTGATGCGTAGAGGAGGAATGTTAAGATCATCACCACTTGAGTGACTGTCATCCAAACTGTCCGCGGAAGTGAATTTGACCTGAAATGAATGGAAGTTCAAAGCTACTAAGCCATACATGAATTAGGAGCGACATCAAAAGTGAACTCTACATACAATAATCTCCAATGTACGAGTTCTAACAACAAAAGACAACTAGAGAAGAAGGAATAAGAGTTCATGATAAAAAAAGCAGTAGAAAAACTAGGCCTTTCATTATATATATACACATACATAAAATAAAGAAAAAATTGATGAAAACCATAACTAAGCTTAGGCAAAATAACTACCTGACAAAGTGCTCGGAAACAGCACCACCGCTCAAACGACCAAGAAAGTTGCCGAAAGAGAAGAGAGACAACAATAAGGTTGTGTCATCTACTCCTTGTGCATAACCTATTTGGGCCAAATTGTTGAGAACAGTTACTCCAGTACCTACTCCAACAAAGTAAACTATCCACAAGAGCCAGAAATCAGCCTTAATAAGTGCCTCGCGGAACCTGAAGTCATCACCTCTCCTCGGTTTCTTCTTCTTCTTCACAGCTCCCTCTCCAATTGCTAGAAGAGTTTCCACATCACTAGTATCATCCATATCATTTGGATTCCCAAGAAACTGTTCTGATGTAGATGGTGTCAGCAGCGGTTGTTCCTGATCAACTTCACCTGATCTTGTAGCCACCTCTTCTGAAGAATCAGTCGGGCCTGGAGGCTTCCTTGATGCAGATGGGAACAGAGTCATTTTTATGGGAATTGCAAGGGGAGATAACATGAAGACAACCATTAAAGCAACAAGTGTGTAAGCAACTGCATTGCTTAGAGAAACCAAATCATCTATCACTGTAGTTGTGAGAAGATAAATTCCTAGGAATATGCTCATCCCTTGAGTGAATAGGAAATGCCGATGCTCAGCTGAGTCTTCCCCCGATGCTGGGGTGCAAGGCCGGATGAAATACATCATTACCAGACATATAAAGGGGACCACGACAAACAGAAAGAATAAGAGCTTTGAAGCTGATTCATTAAGCAGCAAACTGAAAATCTCAGTAAAAATTGACCCACTGATACCAGAATAGCCTTTGAGGATGCCAGCAACAGTTCCCCTACTGAGAGGAAAGTTCCTCATGTTGGTTACAAGAACGGCGGTGCCAAACCATGCATTGCTATTAGTTGCAACAACAAGAGCTATCCACAGCTGCAATATCACGATATTCAGTCAGGCCGGCAAGAGGCATGAAATAAACTGGACAACATAAATATAAAACGTATTTGTTCATTTATTGGCATAAATGCATAATGAAATTGCTCAATTGCTTATGAAGAAGAGCAGTGTGAATATTAACTTTCCTTATTGCTGATTCTTCGAGCAAACCATAATGGTCGGTATAATGATCTTATGTAATATGAACACTTCATGAAAACATGTAGACCCATCACTCATGGAATAACCAAAAAAATATTGCATAATGGCATTGCTCCATTTCCGTCTTTGGAGACCAATAAAACCATGATCAGGCCTTCCCAAACAGATTCTTTTGGTCATGGTATGACCAAAAGAATCTGGATCTTTGCAACTTCTGCTCACTGTTGCTAGTCAACTTGTGCTTGTAAGGCTTTTGTTGAATATCTCTCAAACAAAAGTTGATATTGACAGCAAATATAGGAGTGGATGGTTGATTATGATTCTACTCATTATAAGTTACAGTCATAACTCAATTATAAACTTCCAGAATAAAGATCTGTACACTTGACAGATCATAGACCGCAGAAGGATAAGAACAATAACCATGAAGACTCAATTCAGAGTGAAATATTGCATTAAGTCTAAAAAGATGCAAGTATCCAATGCCAATTATTAGGTTCTAGCCATTTGAAAATATAAAAGGCATACCAAGAGAAACCAATCAAGCACACGCACAATACATTGCTAAGATCTACAGTTGAAAGGAAAGACATAGGAATTTCAAAAACTTCATCAATAGCACTCAAAGCAATGCAAAAAACGTGTGAATTTCAACTACTCTTTGCAATCACAACAATACATTTGCAAGCAACAATGACCTACATACCAATCCAATGATAACTAAAACAGCAATCAACATGATCAAAACTTGAAGCCTATCAACAATCACCACTAATAATACAATTCCAACAGAATAACCAATTTCTCCAAAAAAGGGACACAAATGCAGTTCATCAAACAGTGTGTACAAATTCCAGAAATCCAAAGGGGGTTTTCCAGGATAAATAATTCATACCAGCCAATAAGGTAAATTCTGGACGGTCTGGCTAACAGCCAACCAAATAACACCGTAACCAAGAAAGCAACTCAAAACGCCACAAGCAAGAACCACCCAAGGAGGGAACTTGTTGCAGGCAATGCCAGGCAGGATCCCAACGTTCTCCCCGATATCATTCGCCACACCCAAAATCGTCAGCTGCTGCTGGCTGAAACCCATCACGGATTTCAGAGTACTTGAATACAGCGGGAATGTGTAGCCGCTCCCAGCCCCAAATTGAACCCATACCGCCGCTGCTAATCCCACCCATGGAGGCCTACTCCCAGCTTTGAGCACCTGCCTCATCCTCATCTCTCTCTGAATGTAATTGTGGATCTCCGGTGAAAATTCAAATGGTTGAGATTTTACCTCTGGAAATCGGCGGAGACATGCTTGATTTTATTGAGTACAATAAAGATCTGGCGAAATTGGGGCTTTTGGGTGTTTTAGAGGGACAAATTGGACTGTTAAAAGACCAATTCGATTTCGCTATGTATTCTTACTTTCCACTTTCCAGGATAGATGATGACGAGAGAGAGAGGAAAGTGAGGATCTTTTTTTGGATTTAACGCATACCATATTCTGAAATTGGGGGGTGGGGGGTGTTAAATATCAGAGGTATGGATCGTACGCAAGATGGAATCTTTGATGGACTAATTGAAAATGTAACCGCTAAATTACAGAATTTGCCCAACAAAGACAAGCCAGGCCACGTTTGTTTTCATCTCAGTCTCTCACCTGGGTGGAAGTGTGGAACAGAGTGAAATCTTGGACTTGTCATCTCATCGGTTTTTGGTGCTCCGTATTCATTTAGAGGAAGAGTTTATCTGATTCATGGATGGATTCAGAAGTGTTTGTCTAGGTGACGTCATGACGATCACAAGTTGCTAATCAGTTCAAAATTGTAGATCGTTGGAACTGATAAATTGATACTCCGTAGTATTCCCTCCGTCCAAAAATACATGGACTTTTACTATTTATGCACGATTTTTTAGGAGTTAAAAACTATATAAAATATTAATTTTTTTATTAATTTTTTTTAATAATTACAAACCTATTATCAATAAGTTTGTAATTATTAAAAAAAATTAATAAAAAAGTTAATATTTTATATAATTTTTGCCTTCTTAAAAAAACGTGCATGAATAGTAAAGGCAATGTATTTTTGGACGGAGGTAGTATTTTACAATTTTTGAACAAATGAAGACAACAGAAAAGGGCTGTGCCTGTGCATATGTGGGATTCGATTAGAAGATAGGTACCAATCAGTTCGATCTATAAGAATTTTTGTTATAAGCCCAAGCGGCGGCCAAGCCTAACTTTACATAATGGCCACATTTATTTACTAGAATTCATTACACAAAACTGAGAGAGAATAAATGATGTTACAAGGTGTGCAGGTGAGGGGAGGACTGGGTACACTGCTAGATCGAATTCGGGGGTTGGCTGAACATCTTGAGTGCGTGAAGTGATGCTTCACGAGAAGGCAGGCTAATAGACCTGCTTACTTCATGGCAAGCTTGAGGCCTGGAGTTGCGTTTATTTGCTACTCCCTCCGTTCGGCAAAACTTGTCATTTTAGGGTGTTAGTTTTATTCAAAAAAACTTGTCATTCTAGGTATTTTGCCCTTCACTTTACAAAAATGCCCTTGATGTGATTGATGGTTTGTTAGTTGTAGTTTTCGATAAAGTAAAAAAGGAGGGTAATAATTGAGGGTAAATTAGTACATTTGTAAATTGTCTTAAAACTTGTGAAATAAGCTAAAATGACAAGTTTTGCCGAACGGAGGGAGTATTTCTCTTTGCAATTTCCTTATGGACTAAATTACTTGTTACTGGATGATTTGTATTACAGAAATTTCGCGAGGTACCCCTGAGGTATTGCAATTTTCGCGAGGTATACAACTCTTTTGCATATTTCGCGTGGTGCCCCTGAGGTTTTGAATCTTTTTGCCTTGTGCCCTTCCTTGTTAAACTTAACGGATTGGGGTGAAGCTCCGTTAGTTTTGAATTAAAAAAAAAAGAAAGAAAGAACGGACATGAAGAAATAAGTGAAGACAAAGACCACAACGCTCGCGCCAGAGAGAAAGAGAGCACGAAGCTAGGCCGCCATGTCGGAGCTACGGCGCCGGAGGAGGCCGAAACCAACAAGAGGAGGTTGGTGAGGGAGAAGTCTATTGTGGTGGCGCCGGTAAAGGTAATTAGGTAATTGTTCTTCCTTTTTAACTGGTTTTGGGGTGTAGGGCTTGGGGGCTTGGGTCTTTTTTCAAATTGGGGGTTGGATTACAATTGAGGAATCTTCGAATTGGGGGGTTTTTAGGTTGGATTACAACTGATCTTCGAATTGGGATGGGGATTAGTTTTAAGGATCAATTTTATATGGAGTAAATTTCATTCCAGTTGCTGGTTATAAGATTGGTTGGAACAAGTGGACGATTTATTATATAACCTGGACTAATCGATCTCTAGTTAGCTACTTGGTTGATTAAGCTTAGTGATGTGATGATTGAGCATTCACTTGGCCCTAATGGAGGTCAGCTTACTCCCCTCCCAATTCAATTCAAGCACATTGAAATTGCTGGAATTGATCATTGATCATTTTGTTTATAGCATCAACTCAATTCAGTTTACTTTGTAAGAACTGTTCAGTTATTTGAAGGAATCATTGAATATGTAGATAAGAATGTAGTCTATGCTATGAGTTGTACTTAAGCTTCTTGTCGCAAATCTTACCGGGGACTTGTGAATCTGCATTAACAACTTCTTATGTAGTTCATGAATGGCTTCTTCGTTCTTTTGTTTTACTTTCTTTGATGTTGTGCAATTCATCCTTTTCAAACTGTTTTGTGTTATTTTTTTGTTATACATCTTGTTTATTGTATGGATTACCTGGAAAAGAATGTTGACTGGTTGGAGTCCAAACTGGAACCACTAATTAGAGGTTCACTTGCAGTACTTGTAGAAGTAGCATATCATTTCTGCATATATGAATGATTTAAATTTGCTTAGTTTATGCGTCATTCATATTTTCGTATTTGTTGTGTGTTTATGGTGAATGTCAGAGGACGAATTGTCATGGGTCTCTTTGGCAAGACAGTTCCTGAAACAGCTGGTACTACCGTGATGCTACTGCTACAAGTAGCAAAGGTTATCTCTTCTATTAAAACAGAAAAGCTCAAATAAAATAAAATAATTTCTCAGACAGTGAAACCCAATGACTCCAATGAGCAATATTTTTGTGAGGAAATTTATCATCAGTGTAAATCTCAACTTCTAAAAAATTCAAAACTAAGGTAGCTAGTGGAACCTATGTGATGCAACCCGAATGATCGATCGACCACGCCTCGAACTTTCGAACACTCTTTTTGTGGGGTGATTTTTGGGGATTTATAGGAAATAAAAGACAAGGATATGGATTGCTAGATCTTGGAGCATCTCACCACAAGATCTACAAAACTCACTCTCTCAAACGTCGGAATCTCACTTTCGAATGATTGAGTCTTTGTTTGGGAATCAATCACAAGCATCTCACCGGTAATGATTCAACAAACAGGTTTCTCTTTGGCATCTCACCTCAGAGGGCGTTGAAGGCATCTCACCAACAACAATTTAGAATCATCTCGATTCAAAGGAAACACACTTTTCATTAATCTCAAATCTGATTTCTAAGTGAGCATACAAGCTCTTTATATAGGAAAAACAATACTAAATGAAAGGTGAAAGGGTAGCTAAAAAACTTATTGAGCGGATAATATAAAAGGTCCCTCGAATTAATGGAAAAGGAGGTCGGAAACCAAGGGGCGGAAAGGCGAATAGTCGACAACCTTTAACACCATCAATACATATTAAAATATGCATCTTGATTGCACCAATTTATTCGGTTTCATTGAATGTGTTCCGTCTTCAATAAACGCACTTCTCACAAGTTGCCAGATTTCATGTTGTTGTAAAGAACAACATTTTTGGTCATCTTCAAGGCTGATTTGGCAACAGTGTTCTTCATGGAAGTTGTAGCCACTTAAAATAGCTTTCCAACAAGTGCTCATAGGCTTCAATCGGAATTTTCTACAGTTCGGTGGATCCAAAATACCGATGTATCGCCACGCTGTTTTCTCAATTGAGATTTCGTGTGACTTGGGCTCACATGGTAATAAGATCACATTACTATGTCTAAAACAATCAAGCTTCATTTAAAGAACTCTAAGTCCAGCTGCAAACTAAATGACACTTGCCATTTTAACTTCATAGCTTGTTTGATTTTGAATCCATTTGAACTCAAGAGGCTTTGAATTTCTTACAGGATCCCTAGATTTAAATTTTTTTATTTTAAAAAAAAAGTAGCCTCGATTCGCTACCTCTTGAGAATAATGAAGAATTGGGGAGATTGGGAGAACGTGGGTATTTGGTGAATGGGAATAAACTGATGATAAATTGGGAGAACGTATGTATGTTCAAGTGCTATGGTTGAGAATTGTCATTGTTTTTGTCAACAATGATCTTCTATTTATGTTGTTACTTGATAGATATAGGTTGCGGTTGCATTTTTTCCCATTTTGACTTGTACAAGGCTGAAGCAGCCCTCTTTTTCCCCTTGCTGAAAGATTTTAGGACTGGTTGAGCAATAGGACAAGCTATATTTTTTCTGTTGCAAGTACATCCATTATTTGTTTTATGCCTTAATCCTTTGGGTATTGAAGAAAATTGTGGAAGATTGATACCCAAAATTGTCTTTGAACTATCAAGTTCAAGATAGTTTTTGTCATTGTGCAATTTATAGTGAATTGAAGTTGTCTGTTTCATTTATATCTTGCTTAAACCTTCAATATGTGCATGGTAGATGCTCAGGTACAAGGAGAAAAGATGGGACTCTAAAAGGATGCTGAGTTCTGGTGGAATGCCTTCATCACATTCTGCCACTGTGACCGCCTTAACAACAACTATTGGTTTATAAGAAGGAACTGATGCACCAACCTTTCCTAAAGTTGCTAGAGTTGTCTCGAGAAATAAAACAGAGTAGCAATATGTGAAGCAGTTATGGACCTTCAAGATGATGATGCTACATCTCAGGCAGTAAAAAGAAAATTGTCTCGAGAAATAAAACAAAAGCTTGCTAAAGTTGCTAGAGTAGCAGTATGTGAAGCAGTTATTATCACTAAACTTTCTTCATTTTTATTGGTTTTGTGAAACTTGTTTTGAAGCCTATTAGCTCAAATGGTCGAGCATGTGCTTATGCAGAAGATGTGGGTTCAACTCCCACATAGGTTAATACAAAAATCTAGATATTTAGTTTGTTTTATGTATTCATCTCTTCGCTTTGCATGACTAGGTAATGGCCTCGATCAAAGAAGATAAATATTAGTTTATGAATTCAATAAGCCTATGCGGGATTCGAACCCACATGTTTGTGCACAAACACATTGCTCTTCTATTTTGAGCTAATAGGCTAAAAACTTTTTATGAACAAATATAATCCTATATTTTATTTGTTAATAATGTCCAAACTCTCTTTGAAGCCTTCAGCTTGGAACAAATTAGCAACTCAGTCAGTAGTACTTCCATCATGTTGATGAAAAGGGGTATTTGAAGTGAAATCTAAAACCTATATTTTAATCCTTATTTATCCATTACACACAAAGTTACATGATAGGGTGGAAATTTTAGTTTAGCTATTATGCGCATCTTATTGGAACAAATAAACGCTTTATGTGTTTTTTTTTATAAGCAATTAGCACGAAAGTGTATGATGAAGAGGAATCAGTATTAGAGCAAAAAAAAAAACTCAGTTCAAACTGATCCATGCCATAGAAAAAATTAACAAAATCAACATCAATGAAACAAAAAAGAATGAATTCACTAAATTAGTAAGAAGGGGTCCAACGAATCAGCTCAAAGAGTGGATTCAGTTCAAAGAACAATGAATTTAGCTTCAAACTGAAGGGGTCCAAGAATTCAACCGCTAAATGGAACAAAGTTTAACGAATTCAGTTCAAAGAAGAAATAAGCAATTAAATTCAAATTCAAATCTAAAACTCTATTTCACTAATCGGTACATGGAACTACAATCCCTAAATCCTTGATTCAGAACAACAATCCATAAAACCCCAATTCAGAACAACAATACCTAAACCCTAAATACCCAAATCCAACCCTAATTCTTCAATTTCAACCTAAATCCAAAATTTCTGTAAATTGCTAAACAAAGCTAACCTCTCTGTAGCAGCTTCTTCTCTTCCACCTCCGGTCGTTGGCTGAGGCAATGGACCGCCACCGCCTTCTCTCTCAGGCACAAAGGTGTTCTAACCGGCGCAGAAGCAGCAGCAGCTCCGACCTGGCGCAGAAGCAGCAGCTCCGAACGACGGTGTTCTGTTGTTGCAGGAGTAAATCGAGTATTGAAATAAATATAAAATCAAGTTCAGACTGACTTCCCTGTCTCAGCAAATAAATACAAGACTTCCTCCCGTTGTAGTAAGAGAAAATCAGGATCGAATCCACGAGGAAGCACGTCAGCAGTTCTCAGGTGGCTGTAAATTCTCACAGACAAAGCAGCAGAAAGGAAAGAAACAAATAAACCCGGCAAGGGCAACTAAAACAACAGCAAAGAACAAAGCAAGAAATAAAGCAAAGCAAAGCAAAAACGAAAAGCAAAGGCAAAGTCGTACTCGATCTCGACAACAGCTCCTCGAGATCGACAAGGGGCAAATCGACAGAAACTCCAGAAATCGAAAAAAGACAGAAATTTTACTCGACTAAGACAAACCCCTACTCGAGATCGACCACGGGCTACTCGATCTCGACCAAGCTTCGTCTAGGTCGACAAGAAACAGAAAATATAAAAATGCAGATTTTCGACAGAACTTATAAATTCGACAGTATAAACTTCAATATATTAAAAGACTTCCAAATCCAGGGTTTCAACACCACAACGATAACCATGCAAGGTAACACATAAAGGCATAAAAGATCATGCTTTCCATCAAATAACTTTCGTCGTTAACAAATAGGCAAATAGAGGCTCTCGCATAAACCCTAATTGTTACTAACCCTTTTTCACATAATTAATCCAAGTTGCATTAAGATCACTTTCGCTTGAATAACACAAACAAGGATCACCTTCAACTCTCGCAAAAGAATCATGCTCATAGGGATAGAAGATGAATTGCACAAAAAGATCTGACCTTTATCGCATCGCCTCACATGGCCACCGTCGGGCTCACCCCAGCCCCAGAAGTGGGTGGACTACTCATGCCTCATCGCAATCGCAGACATTGATGTATAAAAAGAACTAACTTGCATTAAAACTAAATTCAAAAGCCTTTACAATCCTGGCAATCCAACTCTCGTCGAATGCCAAAACCCTAAAACCTTTGAACTCCTAAACTGTCTCTGTGGAACTACTTGTCTTGCTCTGAAATTGAATGAATAAAACCGAGCCCCATGGGCTTTATTTATAAGCTTCATTCCCTAGCTATTCTAGGAAAGAAATATCTATCTATATCTAAAATTATATCTAAAAGGCTTTAAAGATAAATAAAAACAATAAAGGAATTAAATCTAAAATAGGGAATTATATATAAAATGTCTTCAATGGATAAATCTTCTCCTTCATGATGTATCTTGATGATTTTGGATAGAATCGGCAATCTTCCAGCCCAAGCAACCCTATACCGAGTAGGATTCGTCAAAACCGAGTAACGCGTCTTCTGGAAGTCTACTCGATCTCGACCAGGGTCTTGTCGATCTCGAGTAGCCCTCCTCTGTCTCGAGTAGGCCTCGTCTGTCTCGAGTAGGCCTCGTCTGTCTCGAGTGACTGGTGCTCGACAAGGCTCGGAGGTCTAGTCGATCTCGAGTAGCCCTACTCTGTATCGAGTAGGCTTCGTCGTCTGGCTGGCTTGGTCGGGTAGATTTGCTCGACAGGCTCGGATCTGGGCTCCTGGGCGTCGTCAATCTCGACCAAGCGTCTTCGAGATCGAGTAGAGGTGGTCTGCATCTTCGTCCTCGGCTTCTCGGCTTGGCACAGCTCGTCGACTCCGGACATGGCTCCGAAGTGTGGTCGATCTCGACTAGAGCTAGTCGATCTCGAGTAGGGTTCCGGGAGTCGGGTTGTCTCTGACTCGGTGTCCTCGATCAGCTCTGCTCGACCAGGTGTGCTCGACCAGGTTGGTCAATATCGAGTAAGATGTACTCGATATCGAGTACACTTGGCTTCAGCTTCAGCTTTCTGCTCTGTTCTTGAAACGCACTTTCCCGAGTCCTCGTTCGTCGGATTGACGCATATGACCATGCGTTGGAAAGCTCTTTCCGAGGCTTACAACTCTCATCAAGACATCAAAGCTTGATTCAGAACGAAGAATCGTGAAATATGGCCTTTTCTCCAGCTGCACCATTCTTAGCTTCTCCGTGAGTTTCCTTTAAGCTCCAAAGTGCGTCCGATTTCTGCGAAATATAACCAAAACTTGTGTAGACCTCCATATATTGCAAATAAGTGTAAACAACACAAATTCTGTATTATTCTAACCCAAATGTATGAAATGCGTGCAGAAATCGATATAAATGATAGTATAAAACATGGCAAATTAGGCTCACAACAAACACCCCATACTTAAGCTTGCTTGTCCTAAAGCAATACTTTTATTTGTCATTCAGGGGAAGAATTCAAACTCTCAACATATCAGATTCATTCTCATATAACCCTGCAATCAATTACCATCCTCGAAAAGGTACTAGTGTCACAAATTCATGCATGTGCAATTATACAAAAGCAACATCTACTCACAAAAGGAGGGTTATGCAAAAACAATTTTTAAGTGACAAAGCATTGATAATCAAGAGGATTTTAAATTAAGCTTAAATAAGGAGTAGATCGGTAAAAGGCTAAAGGTGGGCGATTTCTGGCAATGTGGTGCTAATGATCCGGGGAAATGGAGTATTTCCAAGCTTGAGTTTCCACATTCCTTTTTCATAAGATTCATCACCTTTCATATTGCTTTTCTCAATAATAATGCTTTTACCTCTCTGACCTCAGCACTGTCTTCTCGCGAGTCGCAAACATGTGTGTCATGAATGGCCCCGGATACTTAGTGCTTTGGACTCCTCACAATATGTCCCATCTCTCCAAACTATTATCTTAGAGAGCAGGGTCAATCTACCTTTATCTCCTCAGGTGATTGGATTTTCTTTCACTCATTAAATTTTCCATATATTTCAAACAATTTCCTTCCAAACTTCAATAATTATAATAACAACACAACAACCATATACCATCTCCATGATGTAACATCATTCTCAACATAATCCCCGAATAAGGTAAAGAATGGCAAATATTTGGATCATGTGGAGCAATATATGAAATAAGGCATAATATGGCTTTTGTGATGCATAAACATAGGTAAGGCTAGGAATATAAACAATGAGCATTATATGGAAATATAAAGTCCTCCATCCTCTTATCATGCAACATGTCAAAAGCAACTTCAAATTTTACCTCCTTTCATGGTTTTCAATAAAATGTGCATTTCATCGTGACTTCCCTTTACTAGGCAATTTCATGCTATATCTCTAATGAATCCAATTTTGCATCGTCGAGTTCAATATTAAACTTCCATTACATTTATCAAAAATTTCAATGGGGGTCATTTTCTCAATTTCGGAAAACATGCATATAAGCACATAAATCAATAATGCATTCCAAAATAGTCATGTAGCAATTCAAAGAAATATGCATGTATATGTCAAATATGATCAAATATGCACAAAGTAAGCCTTTCCCCCACCCCATACTTAAAATTTACAGTGTCCTCACTGTATAAAATCAAATAAAAACAAGAGTAAAGGAAGGAGCTCACAGGATAAAACATCGAGGAGGGTGAATCAGTGTATGGCGAGTAGGTTCCTTGTCGATATCGAGTACAGGGTACTCGATTTCGAGTAGCTTTTCTGCGCCCAGTAGATTCTGAAGTCGAGGAGCTCTGGTGGCTTGTCAATATCGAGTTGGCCTACTCGATATCGAGTAGTGTCTGCGCTGCTCCTCCTTGTCGTCGTCGACTTGGCCTTCGTCGATTCTGACTGTTTTTCAGGGACTTCTTTATTCCACTTTTCGCGATCCTTATATGCTTGCCGACCTAAAAGTGTTAGATTGCACACAAAAACAAGACTATCCACATGAAGTATTCTAAAAGACATAAAACCAAAACCAAAAACAAAAACCAAAAACCAAAAAGTTCAAAAAGTCCCAAAAGTTCAAAAGTTCTATGTACATGCTCTAGATTTTAGAGTCGCTAGGCCGACTTCTCCTGTTTGAGCATTAGCCTGGCTCATCTTTTTCCGGAGGTATAGGTGGATCTGGTGGTTCCTCCGGTGGTGGGAAACATGGGATGTCATCCGGGGGCATCATGTGAAGAAGATTAAACTTCCCCGAGTGAATGCTCCATGACTTCACCCATCCATCTTCCTGGGCTCCAACTGGAATGCATAAAGGAATATATAAAGGAAATTTGCATAACTCATCATCATACCTCTTCCGTTCCATTGGTTGATTTGTTTGCGCGTCTCCACCGCAGCAAAACGGTGGAATGGGAAGAGATATTTCCACCTCATCATGCGGAGCAGCATGCCACTTTGCTAGGACCCCATACTTGAACACAAACATCGATTGCTCAAAATTGTCAGGAATGGCCTTCATCTTATAGGGTAAAAGCGACCTTGAAGTACCATGGGCAACGACGTCCGGATTTTGCGTTGGTGTCTCTTCTTCTTCTTGGGATCCTTCCAAAGATTCTTCAAAGATAGATAGTGAAGGAGATATCGAAATAGAGGAAGGACATACCTGGGTTTCTGTGGTACAGACGATTTTGGCTGGTGTTTCTGGATCAGTTCCTCCAGAATGTGTATATGTCGAGTCCAGGTAGTCAATGTTGACTGGCTCATAGAAGGGGACATTGTCGAACCAACTTGTCATTGTTGATTTGGGCGATTTAGTGTAATGTTCCCATCTATGCAACACAAGCTTAGCTTCTGCCTGCCTCGCACGCTCAGCTTCCTATTCCCTTCCTTCTCTCTCAGCGGCGAGAGCGATACCCTTGGCAGCTAGTTCCGTCCTTAGCCTCTGTATTAGCTGTTCTGGTGTTTCTGCGGCCGCCATGGCTCTTTTCAGTTTAGAATGTATGTGTAGGATGCGTTCCGGATCATCTAAGGTGTCAAACTCAGGTGGTTGACCAGAACGGCGCATACACCTGCAAAGTAACTCAAAGCCAACGTGAGATCTAACTACCTAAGGCGCGAATGATAGCTTCCCCGGCAACGGCGCCAATTTGTTGTTGCAGGAGTAAATCGAGTATTGAAATAAATATAAAATCAAGTTCAGACTGACTTCCCTGTCTCAGCAAATAAATACAAGACTTCCTCCCGTTGTAGTAAGAGAAAATCAGGATCGAATCCACGAGGAAGCACGTCAGCAGTTCTCAGGTAGCTGTAAATTCTCACAGACAAAGCAGCAGAAAGGAAAGAAACAAATAAACCCGGCAAGGGCAACTAAAACAACAGCAAAGAACAAAGCAAGAAATAAAGCAAAGCAAAGCAAAAACGAAAAGCAAAGGCAAAGTCGTACTCGATCTCGACAACAGCTCCTCGAGATCGACAAGGGGCAAATCGACAGAAACTCCAGAAATCGACAAAAGACAGAAATTTTACTCGACTAAGACAAACCCCTACCCGAGATCGACCACGGGCTACTCGATCTTGACCAAGCTTCGTCTAGGTCGACAAGAAACAGAAAATATAAAAATGCAGATTTTCGACAGAACTTAGAAATTCGACAGAAATAAACTTCAATATATTAAAAGACTTCCAAAGCCAGGGTTTCAACACCACAACGATAACCATGCAAGGTAACACATAAAGGCATAAAAGATCATGCTTTCCATCAAATAACTTTCGTCGTTAACAAATAGGTAAATAGAGGCTCTCGCATAAACCCTAATTGTTACTAACCCTTTTTCACATAATTAATCCAAGTTGCATTAAGATCACTTTTGCTTCAATAACACAAACAAGGATCACCTTCAACTCTCGCAAAAGAATCACGCTCATAGGGATAGAAGATGAATTGCACAAAAAGATCTGACCTTTATCGCATCGCCTCACATGGCCACCGTCGGGCTCACCCCAGCCCCAGAAGTGGGTGGACTACTCACGCCTCATCGCAATCGCAGACATTGATGTATAAAAAGAACTAACTTGCATTAAAACTAAATTCAAAAGCCTTTACAATCCTGGCAATCCAACTCTCGTCGAATGCCAAAACCCTAAAACCTTTGAACTCCTAAACTGTCTCTGTGGAACTACTTGTCTTGCTCTGAAATTGAATGAATAAAACCGAGCCCCATGGGCTTTATTTATAGGCTTCATTCCCTAGCTATTCTAGGAAAGAAATATCTATCTATATCTAAAATTATATCTAAAAGGCTTTAAAGATAAATAAAAACAATAAAGGAATTAAATCTAAAATAGGGAATTATATCTAAAATGTCTTCAATGGATAAATCTTCTCCTTCATGATGTATCTTGATGATTTTGGATAGAATCGGCAATCTTCCAGCCCAAGCAACCCTATACCGAGTAGGATTCGTCAAAACCGAGTAACGCGTCTTCTGGAAGTCTACTCGATCTCGACCAGGGTCTTGTCGATCTCGAGTAGGCCTCGTCTGTCTCGAGTAGGCCTCGTCTGTCTCGAGTGACTGGTGCTCGACAAGGCTCGGAGGTCTAGTCGATCTCGAGTAGCCCTACTCTGTATCGAGTAGGCTTCGTCGTCTGGCTGGCTTGGTCGGGTAGATTTGCTCGACAGGCTCGGATCTGGGCTCCTGGGCGTCGTCGATCTCGACCAAGCCTCTTCGAGATCGAGTAGAGGTGGTCTGCATCTTCGTCCTCGGCTTCTCGGCTTGGCACAACTCGTCGACTCCGGACATGTCTCCGAAGTGTGGTCGATCTCGACTAGAGCTAGTCGATCTCGAGTAGGGTTCCGGGAGTCGGGTTGTCTCTGACTCGGTGTCCTCGATCAGCTCTGCTCGACCAGGTGTGCTCGACCAGGTTGGTCGATATCGAGTAAGATGTACTCGATATCGAGTACACTTGGCTTCAGCTTCAGCTTTCTGCTCTGTTCTTGAAACGCACTTTCCCGAGTCCTCGTTCGTCAGATTGACGTATATGACCATGCGTTGGAAAGCTCTTTCTGAGGGCTACAACTCTCATGAAGACATCAAAGCTTGATTCAGAATGAAGAATCGTGAAATATGGCATTTTCTCCAGCTGCACCATTCTTAGCTTCTCCATGAGTTTCCTTTAAGCTCCAAAGTGCGTCCGATTTCTGCGAAATATAACTTAAACTTGTGTAGACCTCCATATATTGCAAATAAGTGTAAACTACACAAATTCTGTATTATTCTAACCCAAATGTATGAAATGCGTGCAGAAATCGATATAAATGATAGTATAAAACATGGCAAATTAGGCTCACAACATGTTCTAACCGGCATTGTAGCTTCAACCTGGCGGTCGGCTTTCGTGTTCTCTCTCGCGCGAGCTTCGTGCTCTCTCTCTGGCGCGATCACCGTGGTCTTCCTCTTCCCTTCTTTCTTTGTTCTTTCTTTCTTTTTTTAATTGAAAACTAACGGGCCTTCACCCCGTTCTGTTAAGTTTAACAAGGAAGGGCGCGAGGTGAAAAAAATTCAAAACCTCAGGGGCACCACGCGAAATATGCAAAAGAGTTGTATACCTCACGAAAATTGAAATACCTCAGGAGCACCTCGCGAAATTTCCGTTTGTATTAATATGATGGGTGTTTTGTGAAAAAAAAAATTTGATGTTACAATGTCTTTATATAGAGTAAGAATCAGCTAATGATTCGGCAACTTGAACAGCAAGTTGTTACAACCTAACTTATTTACATAATGCCCACATTTATTTACTTATTTACATAATTACCACACCCCCTGAAGCGGTAGGATGTGCTAAAATGGCCAATTCAACTATTAGACATGATGGATAATCAGAGACCCAAGCTTCAACCTTTTAAATTTGAAATGGCCTGGACTACGAGGCCAGATTTTGAAACTCTGGTTCGTGGTGCTTGGCGAGTAGATCCTCCAGGTTCTCACATGTTCAAATTAACGTACCAAGAAACTTCAGGGAGTCAAAAGGAAGAGCAAACTATGGAGCAAAGTAACATTCGGAAATATTTTCCGGCAAATAAACTTAGTGGAGCAAGAATTACAAGATCTGCAGATGTGAGAATTTGTAATTCCTACAATCGCAGCTTAGACACTAAAATAAGAAGGCTATCTGCTAAACATGCCGCACTATTAAACTATCAACAAAAATACTGAGGACAAAGAGCGAAACGGAACCATATTAAATCAATAGAGGCCAACACGAAATACTTTCACAGAATAGCTACGGGAAGAAGGAACAGAAACATCATTAAAAATATCCAAACCATGGTCGAGCTCAACCTCACAAATTAATGAAAAAGATATCCGTGAAGTCATTAAAAATGATTTCATTGGCAGATTCACACAAGATCAAAAACAACGATCACCCAACAATTTACTTAATCTCATAGGAAATGAAGTAACAAGAGAGGACAGTGAATGGCTGACAAGGCCAATCTCAAACTCTGAAATAAAAAGCGCAGTATTTGGTCTGGCAAATGATAAATCTTCTGGCCCAGATGGCTTCCCGACTGACTTCTACAAAAAATACTGGCACATTATTGAATAAAATATGATAATCTTACAAAAACATCCCAATATAGGACAATTAATCTATGCTCAACAAGATATAAAATCATTGCAAAAATTCTGGTGGGCCGAGTAAAAAAAATTATACCCAAAATCATCAACCCACTGCAAAGCGCTTTCTCATCGGGACGAGCCATACAGGACAACATCCTTATAACAAACGAAATATTACATTCCTTCTCAAGGAAAAAAGGGAAAATGGGATGGATGACAGTCAAATTAGATATGGAAAAAACCTTTGACCTTGTAGACTAGGAATTCTTACTATCAATAATGACTAAATTTGGATTTTCTGATCGCTTTGCCGGCTGGATTAAAGAGTGCATAACCACGGTTACGTACTCGGTGCTAGTTAACAACGAACCAACTGACTTATTTACGCCACATAGAGGTCTTCGTCAGGGAGATCCACTATCACCATACCTTTTCTTGATTCTATAAGAAATTCTAGCCAGAGGGCTCCAATCTGAATCCGCCAAACCGAAAAGTCACATGGGAATCAAGATGACAAGAAGCGGAACCAAAATTCCATACCTAGCATTTGCTGATGATATTGTCATCTTCGCCTCAGCTACTAAAACAACATGTGACCAAATTAATAAGATTCTTACGGAGTTCTCTTCACTCTCATGACAGAGAGTTAACAGGCACAAATCGAATTTTCAAACCTCCCCTAACACTACAGCAACTCAAAAAACCACTATCCATAATGAACTAGAAATTCAATACACAACAAACTTAGGAACTTATTGAGGATGTCCTATTATCAGTGGCCGCACAACGAAAGATGACTTTAAAGAGTTATTAAGCACTACCAAGGCCCAACTGAACAAATGGAAGGCTACTTGTCTCTCGCAAGCAGGTCGGTGTACACTAATCAAAACAACATTTTCAGCAAAACCACTACACCTGATGTAATGCTTCTTGCTACCCAAATCAGTACATTTGGAATTAGATAGGATTAACATGAATTTTTTTATGGAATAAAGGACCTTCACACAAACCGCTTATAAGTTGGTTTGAGATCTGTAAAACAAAAGAAAATGGGGGCTTGGGCCTTCGAAAATCAGAGGACATGAATCAGGCATTACAATTGAAGCTGCTTTGGAAAATCCTTGCGGAGCCTTGCAACCCATGGGTTTCCATAATAAATGAAAAATACCTAAAAGGACAAAGCATACTACATTACCACAAGAAAAGCGGCGCCGCTTGGCAATGGACCCAATTAACCGAACTTATACCGCTATTAAAGGAAGGAATCAGTTGGTCGATTGTTAGTGGTGATAACATTAATTTCTGGACGGACCCCTGGTTCGGAGACACCCCCCTCATTAACATAATATCTGACGTTCAGCAAATAAACATAAATACCAAAATCCAACAATTTCTGACAGACAACAAGACTTGCGATGCAGGGAAACTACGAGACACAGTAAAAGACATTATACCCAATGACATAATTGAATCCACCCTCACAGTTCCTATACCGAAACACATACATATAGATAGACTGGACTGGAAATGGAGCCGTAACAGATGGTTCTCTACTAGCTCAACAATCGAAATGATCAATGTAGGGAAAAATCAACAAAGGTCTCATATGAGCTGGATCTGGCATATGGATGCACCATCTAAAATAAAAACTTTTATTTGGAAGATCACCAAGAACGGAGTGCCCACTTCGGCTAGACTTGCTTCTCATGGTTTTGACATTCCAATTAATTGTCCACAATGCGATTCACACTATGAAGACCTCACTCACCTACTATGGACTTGCCCGGTTTCGCAAAACGTTGTTACTTGGATGGATCCATCTTTATTTGTCACTATAAGCACGAGCTTCACACAAGGAACTGACCTAAATGACACCATACAACAAATCAAAAGTAAAATAGGAATGGATCGATTCACTAAGCTCACCTTTGCTTGGTGGTGCATATGGTACTTTTGGAACAAAACACTGGTCGATAACATTAAACCCGACCCAAGGAGTATCTTATCCTTCGCAAAAGAACAAATATTCATGTGGAAATCGACAAAAAAATCAAGATGAAGGTGCGGAGGTCCAACACAAAGGGAATCAACATCCAGTAACAAGACTTGAGCAAAAAAGAAGAAAGGCTAAATGGGTCCCTCCGAAACCCAGGAATCACAAGTTAAATTTCGACGGTGCTATGGGATCAACTGGGCAAGGATTCTATGGATTTATCATTAGAAACTATATAGGTGAACCAATATACTATGGGGTTGGGCCTTCTCCCTTCACCTCTGTCTCAGGCACCGAGGGGTTAGGGCTTTGGAAGGGTTTACATGCAGCCCGCATACTGAACATAACAAGACTAGAGATTGAAAGAGATAATCTTACGATCATTAAAAGTCTTAAAGGTATTGGACAACCAACGGGTGACTCTAAAATGATCGTCTTAGAAAGTGTAGTCACGCTTGGCTTCTTCAATTACATAGAGATTCGTCATGCTTATCGAGAAGCTAACCGTGTTGCGGACTGTTTATCGCACCTAAACGTTGCTTTCCATAGCCCTTTGGCACCTAACGACTCCACGCTTCGTAATTTCATCCTTTCGGATGCTCTTGGCTCCTAGGGCTTGTCCTATCAGCCAAATGTTTGTCGTTTCAAAAACAAAAACTATAGACATGATGGGTAGTCTAAAACAACATCAAAAATCATGCATGAGATGGATTTGGGACCTGTATATACCACCAAAGATCAAGAGCTTTCTTTGGAAGATCTCAAAAAACGGCTTACCCACTACTTCTAAACTTGCATTAAGACGAATAGGAATCCCAACTAACTGTCCACAATATGACTCCAGTTTTGAGGACATCCCTCACCTACTAAGAGGATGCCCTATTTCAAGAGACACCATACTCGCAATTGATCCAGTGTTGTACAGGAAAATCACCGATGCCTTTAGGGAAGGCTCTACCCTCATTGACATAATACAAAATATTAAGAATAACATAGGTAAGAATCGCTTCTCTACCCTTGCCTTTGTCTGGTGGGGAATTTGGTACTTTAGGAACAAGACACTATTTGACGATATACACCCGGATGTGAGATGCATTAAATCTTTCATCACTGATCAAATTTCCCTATGGAAATCCACAAAAATATTGAAGAACTTGACAACAACCAAACCACACAATTAACAGCCACAACAACAATAAAAAAAAAGGAAGAAAACAAAATGGAAACCCCAATCGAATGGAAAACATAAACTTAATTTTGATGGGGCTCTCGCGCCGTTGTGTTCTGGCTCATATGGCTTTATAATCAGGAACCATTTGGGAACCCCAATCTTCTTCGGTTGTGGTCCTTGCCCAATCCCTTCTGTTGCGGGACCCGAAAGCTTTGGGGCTTGGCAAGGTATCATGGCTGCATTAGAATTACAAATAACCGACTTGGAAATTGAGGGTGACAACCTAACCATTATCAACAACTTAAAAGGTCTTGGGAAACCTGCAAGAGACTCCAAAATGATTGTCTCGGACAGTCTAGTCTCGCTAGGTTTCTTATCTTCTATCGAGATTCGTCATGTCTATCGCAAGGCAAACCAAGTTGCGAACCGCCTAACACATCTAAACTTTGCCATGCACAGTCATATTAGCCTTGACGATTCTTTGCTTTGCTCCCTCATCCGTATAGATGCCCTTGGCTCTTAGGGTCCCCCTAAAGCCAAATTATTTCCGGTTAAAAAAAAACTTGGGATGTGCCAAGGAAGAGACCTAGTTTAAATATGAGAAAATTTGGTGTTTTGTACATCTGTGCATATTTAATTACATATTTAGCCCCCCCTCTACTTATTTTATTAGGTGCATTAGGCCTCTTAATTTTTTTTAGCCGCATAGACCTTCCTCACATCGCTCTCTTCTAAATCTCCTGTCCGGCGATTTTCTCCGTCCTCTTTCATTCTCTAGCAGTGGTGTTGTCTTCCTCTTCCCGCTTCTCGCCGATCGCAACCTCGACCTGGTCTCACTGTTGGCTTCCTCTTCCCGCTTCTCGCCGATCGCAACCTCGACCTGGTCTCGTTGTTGGCTTCCTCTTCCCGTCGTTGCCGTTCCGTTCCTCTTTGCTTCTCTTTTTGCGAGTTTTCTTTCAATCGGCCTCTGCGGCGTTGTCGGCGTCATGTTCAGAGTTCGTCTCCTCCCTCTCAATCTATCTAATCGACCTATTCGAATCTCAATCCTTTGTTTTAGCCGTTTAGTTTCAGGCTTCACAAGTTGATTCCTAATTGGTTAGATCGGAATTGAAATGCTCCCTGCAATCCATTGTGATATTTCCATGTGATCTGAACTTGAAATCGTGCAATTGAACTTATCTCCTATTAGATATCCAATTATTCTCCTGATCGATTTCTTCTAATGATGGGTTTGCTTGCTTTGTTAATTCTTCAAAAATCTCAGTTGCAGATGCGAGGGTTTTGATTTTTGATGTACTGCAAGAGGAATTTGTGGATAGGAATGAGAAGCCTTTAGTGAAGTATGAAGATGCATTCGAAAGGGCAATAAGATATCTTGTTGTTACTGTCTCTGTCGTGGCTGGCCGTTATGAGCTTCCTGACACCGGGTGTAAGTTTCTAACTACTTTGAGCATATGTAATCATTGAAATAAGCTGTTTACCGAGGATGGCTTAATAGATCGAATAGGTGGGACAGTGGGAGCATTGTAATCCCAAATAAGATGTGAGCTGTTTGAGATGAATTGGAATTAGCACAATGAGTGTGCTATCTATTTGGTTCCGTCACTGTCTGTTAACAAGTTCGGGGGTACAACTGTTCCTATAGGTTTGTGATTTGGTCTTGTAATCATTTTGTATCATGACATTGAAGAGTGGTTGCTTAGATTGTGCATATCAGATTTGAATAAATTGATGATGTCTCCAGAGAGATGTGATTAATTTGATGGTCTTTGTTTATGTTTTCATTGCACTCCAAGTGTTTGGCAAAATGACTATAGCCTTTGTCTCACTGCTAGTTCTTCCGACAGAACACAATAATAAGGTTCTTTGGTAATCGACGTTTTAAGTTTCTATGTCATCAATTATATAAAATTGTCACCGGAAACAATTGAGATTAATGCAGAGCTCTTTCTGATCGAACTGAGAGTAGAACACGGGTAAAGAGGCCAATTACTGATCAAGGGGCTCAACCATCAAGAGCTCTGAATTCCATGACAACATGGAATATTGCCACAACTGAATTAGTTTCAAGGATGGCTGGAAGTGGGCAAAGTGCTGATGAGATTGAGAAGGTCTGTTGGATAGCCAGAACAGGAACAAATCTAATGACATAAGGGGGTTTGAGGCTCTTAATCGTGTTGAAGAGAAGGCTGCAATCTGCTCTAAAGGAATTGTGTGAGGATAGCTGATAGGCTAAAACCTACACCCACAAGTGTATGGGGTTCAGTTGTAGTATATCGAGTGTCGTATCCACAAGGACTATGTGGTATCGATTATCAATTCAAACTAATTTAACTAAGTCAAGAAAATAAAGGCGAAATGTTTATATGGATGGAGAAAGTAACCAACTAATGAGAAACAACTATGCAAAAATAGGTATTAAACAATGGATACGAGGCAAATCTAGGGTAAGGATCACCACGACGATACTTTAGTAGATTAATATTGATATCCGTGTCACATTGTCTGAGTTTGCTAAAGGTAGATTGTCTAAGGTAATCGCAAATCTCCTTTCGGAATCAAAGCGAATGTGCCTAAATTGGTTAACAATCACCTTTCGGACTCAAGCAACCAATTTAGACCCTTTAAGTTCTTAGAATTCTAGACGATAATCATATCAACGTCGCCTTTCGGTATCGATCAATATCAAAATCATCTAAAATATCTATGACAATCTATAAATCCTCAAGAAGCTTAATTTCACTTTCGATCAACTAAACTTCAAGTTTAATCCCATGGTTCTAATGGATCCAATAGCTTTTCGGCCTAAATTCACCATCTAAATTCTAATTTAGGGTTTTAGTCTTTCGATTTCAAACCCTAAATCAGTTCTAACCAATTTTCATCAATTAGGGCTGGCGCAATAGGATTAAATCACAAATCAACAGACAAACAAATATCAATCTTAACGCTACCAAATTATCATCGGGATCACCCAAACCCTAGATCGAAGATTCAAGCAAGCATAGTATGATAATCAACGAAATAAATCATAGACAAAAATAAATCGCTGAAATAAAATAGAATGCAAACCGGAATTTCATCTTCGATCCAAAGTGTATACCGTCAAAAACAAATAACGAAACAAAAGCTAAACTGATCGGCCGAAGCCATGTACTGCGGCCAAAGTCTTCGAACTCCCCCCAATTCTTAAAACATACGGGAGTATATTAGTTTAGTTTTAGGAAATTACAAATTTGACCCACAAACTTAAATAACTAAATTGCATCCCAACACCCAATTATAAATTAACTCCACAAAACAGCTCCAAGATTTAGCAACTTCCGCACTTGACAATGTAACTCCTCGGGTCTAATCCATTATGCTTGCCGCTCCGCATTAAAGCTTGATTTTCCTCAATATTGACCTCAAAATGCCTGAAACAAATAAAAACTAGGCGTAGACTCCGAAAATGCAAAATAAAATAAATAAAGCGTAAAATATGACAAATGTGCATGAAAATGACCTAAACTAATATGCAAATGCAACCCTAAAATATGACTAAAATAGATGCTATCAATAGCACTCACGGACACCGTTCTTATGGATAGAATCAAAATTGTTTCCTGGAATATGTTGGGACGAAAGAACAGATATTCAAACAAACAAGATCAACACACAATTTAGCGTGGTTCACCAAATTGGCTACATCCACACTAAGAGATTTCATTAAGGAGTTTCCCGAAACCAAATGAGGATTACAAGATGTGTCATTCATACACGATAAACCCATGAATCTAAAAACATAAAATACCATTACTGAACCACCGTTATCTCTTTGGACCCTCTGCTGGTCGGGGGCCTTGCCCCCAGACAATTGACAGTTACCTGGTCACTCAGTTAGTTGCATATAGAAGATTATCTAGCCTTTGATAATGAACAACATGGTTGGGACTACTGTATGAACGGTTCACAAGAAGAGAAGGGTAGAATTTTCTTAACATGGAATCCGGATGTCTTTGGAGTTGTAGTGCTTCTGATCCAGAGTCAATTCATCCATTGCAATGTAGATCCCAAAGTGTACCGTTGGGACTCGGGAGCTAATATCTTTAGGGTCGAGGATCGACAGTCCAGTCGTTTTGGCTTTTACGCTCTGATACCATATTGAAGTCCGTTGGAACTCGGGATCGAGGGTTGTGTGCACACGTACGCCCATGCGCTAAAAGCCTAGTACATAAACCGAGCGGGGTTCAATCCTAAAACCAATTGACAATAGGAGGACTCACTAGCTTATATACTTAGACTTTATCTTTCATATTTTCAATGTGAGACTCATTTGATCTCTTCACATCCTCAACACAGAGATAAGAAATTCAAATTTTTTTTTTGCAACATTTATTTAGGAGAATATCTGGTGGGAAATGCTACTTATGGTGAGAGATAAGAAGTTTTAATCCTAATCGTTAACTTTTAATCCAATGGATAGAATTGTAAATATAAAATGAGAGTGGCACGTGACTTTGAGATTGTCTCTTCAAATTCTCAGATTCAAAAGTAACTCCCCTTCTGAACAAAAACCCCTTGCATCTCTCATAGTCTCATCTTTTCATCCTCTCTTTGGTTAGCTTCAGATTTCCATCTCCATCCTCAACTTATCTTTTATTTTGTATTTTTCCTTCTTTATAATATTAACATTTAAACTTTTTTTTTTCAAGTTCTATATATTTTCCTGTAACTTGTCATGAAGAAGCAACAAGGTTTATTTTTCTCCCATTTTTCGTCTTGTGGGATCGATTGCACTTGGAGATGAATTTGAATAGCCTTGAATATATATTTTCAGGTTTTGAATTCTTTAAAAATTGAATTTGAATCAGCAAGATAGAAAGATGGAATTGAACAATAAAAAAAACGACGAGGAGAAAAAAAACGATAAAATTTTCATCTCTTTCAATTGGTCATCATCAATTGTGATTGTGGTGTTAAAATGGGGAATCCGTACTTTACAAATAGTAGTTTCCCTAAATAAAATTGACATTTTTATTCAATAACTAGCTTCCTCCAGTGTTGTGGGCTTGAACCACATGAAAAGATGGGGCTCCATGGGAGAAACCACATGAACAAAAAGAAGAAAGTTATGTAGGAGGAGAGGAGGATTGTTTTTTTTAGAAAAAACCCACCCGACACTAAGTCGGGTTTGAGTGTTTGCATGTAAATTTGAAGAATAAAGAATGGGAGGGTCATGAGACCCATACATCCAAGCTACTATTCTTAGAGGTTAGAGTGCAGCCAAACACAACAAGAATAGAAGTCAAATATGCATTCGGAGTATGTTTCGTCTGAGACGTAACTCATCTGAACACATACAAGATGTCAAAAAAACACACAAGGGGAAAGCTAAGGCATGCTGGCCTTGAGCCAGTCCAAAATACATCCAAGGGTCTTGCTCCCCTTGCACGCGGGCTCCAACAAGGACCAAAAATAAAGAAAAAGGTGATTCCCGGTTGTACGTAGAGACCATAAGCATGTAGGCTACATGCCATCGCCTACAAGATATGCATCAACATAGTGTATGAGTGAAGATCACTGTGGCGAGCTTAGACTTGCTCGATGTCTTGGAGTGGGAATGTTGCATGATGGATTTTGTAGACATGAGTGGCGATCAATTTAGCTACAACTTCTTCTGGGATTTTGTTGCCATCATGGTTGTAAGCATCCCTTTCTTCTTAAGTGTCGTCGCAGCCACCTAAGGGTCCTATCCAAATTGTTGACCTACCCTCTTCCGGGATGCCAAAGCCCCTTCTCGTCCTTCTCCATATTTCCTTGGTGTATGGGCATTGAAAGAAAAAATGCTCGTGTGTCTCAAGGATGTCTTCATCGCATAGCCTACAAGAGTGGTTAATGTCCAGGAAATACAATCGGTCATAGGTAGGGAGTCTACCTTTATTGGCAAGCCATAGAACAAAGCTATGTTTGAGAGTGTTGTTTCTTGCCCACACCTCCTTCCACCATCTAACCTTCTCGCCTTTGTTTCGGATGCTCTCATATGCTTTGCCATTATCACACCAACCATCCAAAGTAATTTCAAAGCTATCATTAAGGGATTGTAATGTGACCTTGTCCCCTATTTAAGCTTTAATAAGGGGAGAGTCTCTATTATGAACTTACCATTCTTCCACGTTGTTCATCGCCAAATACACTTGATGAATCTAGCGTATCCAAAGGCTTTCTTGTTTTGTGTATATTCGCCAAAGAGGCTTTAACATGAAGGCCCGATTCCATGCATGAACTTCCAACAGACCAAGACCTCCTTCATCTTCGGCAGACAAACCTTCGACCAAGCAACCCTTGGAGTCTTCCAAAGGAACTTACGATTAAGCAACCTTAGGGACTGTAGTACACCTTCTGGTACGGGCAAATTTGATAACCAGAACCGTACCTCTCCATGCCTTGTAGAACCGATGCGATGAGTTCTTGCCTTCTTTCATAAGACAAAAAAACTACAAGTCCATGAGTTTATCCTCTTAACAACCTTTTCAATGAGGGGAGAGTAGTGTGTGATTCTCAACCCATGAGGGGTGATTGGGATACCGAGATATCGAAAAGGGAAAGTGCCCTCTTTAAATCCAGTCCCGGCGATGATCTCCCTAGCCTCCTCCGGGGGACCGAGGAAAGGAATATGATCGATTTTTCTTTGTTGACCTCTAGGTCTGCCATACTTTAAATTTTTCTAAGGAAATTCATAATAATTCTTACCGAACCAATGTCTCCACGGCTGAACATGGCGATGTCATCGGCAAAGGCTAAATGGGCGATCTTCATTGTCTTGCATTGTTGGTGATGATGGAAACTTAGATTGCTTGTTTCCCGCTTCACAAGCCTAGAAAAGTAGTCCATGGAAATAACAAATAGTAATGGCAATAGGGGATCACCTTGCCTTAGCCCTCATCTTCCTTCAAAGTGCCCATAGAGTTCATTGTTAATCTTGACCGAGAATGACGTGGTAGAGATGCATTCCATTACCCAAGCCACAAACTCCGGCGGAATACCTATATCAATTAAAGCAAATTCAATGAATTTCCACGAGATTGAATCATAAGCTTTAGCCAAATCTATGTTAAAAAAACAGTGACAAGTCTCCCTTTTGACATTATATCTTCTTAGTAGCTCTTGTACAAGGAAGATGTTATCGGACATTAGTCTTCCTGGGATGAATGCAGTTTGAGCTTGATCCACCAAGTATCCTAGGAATTTGTTGAGCCTAGTAGTAAGCACTTTTGATATCACTTTATACGCCACATTGTAGTATGAAATGGGGCGGAATTGCTCCACCTTGTTTGCCTCATCAACCTTCAGAATCCAACAAATGGCCGTGTGGTTTAGTTGTTTTAGTAACACCCCATTCCCGAAAAACTCCTTTGTAGCAGCGCATAATTCCGACCATGTTGTGTCCCAAGTGGTTTTATAGAAGCAAGAGTTATAGCAATCCGGTCCTGGGGACTTGTCCTCACCGATTGCCCAAAGAGCCTATTTGATTTCTTCGTTTGACACCCTCTCAATCAACCTCGCTTTGTCTTCCATTTTCACCGGGGCTCCATGGGAAAAACAAGCCCTCTCCACCGGTGTTTCCTCTCCAGCATAGCCAAGCAAGCTTTTGTAGTATTCGACAAATTCCAAGCCAATCTCTTTACTAGAGTTAGTCATGCCACCACTTCTTTTTTGGACCGAGATTATGTGATTTTTGTGTCCATTTGATTTCATTAAAGCATGAAAGTATTTAGTACATTGATCATTCTTAATAATATACTTAGCTTTGGGCAGTTGCTGACAAAAAGCTAGCTCTGCTTTGTTGAGACGAGCGACTTTCTTTCTTGCGTGATCCAGCGCCAATGCCGAAGCAGCACATCCCGAATTAATCTAAGTTATTTCCATAGCTTCAGCCAGAGTTTTATTTGTTCTAGTTTCTCTCTCTAATATGTGGCTATATTCCTTTTTGTTGAGGTCCTTTAGAGGCGCCTTTAAACCCTTGATCATCTTACAAAGACGAAATTGATATGTTCCAGCCAAGGGTGCATGCCCTCCAATTGTTTTCCACAAGATCCTTGAATTCGCTATGTTCGCTCCAAATGTAATTCCGATGAAGCGTTTTCGAATAGGTCGCAGTGTTGATTTGGTCCGATTTCAACCAGGTCAAGCTCAGATCTAGAACGATTCGAGTTATGCACAATCAACACGAGATTGGCCTCAAGAGAGACCCGGTGTGCACCGATTTATTTCTAGAAAGCGTACAAAGAAAGCAATTACAAAGAAAGCTAAACCGACAACAAGAAAACTTCCCTTTCGCTAACCCTTCGGTGAAGTCGACATCACCAATCCCGCTGTTGAATCCCGCATCCCCAATCGCGAATAGGAACACCTCTTTTCTGTGGTTGCTCGCCTTCCAGATCCAAGCGCCCTTGGATCTCCTTCGTCGCTTTGAGTTCTTCACCGACTCACCTTTGCTTTCTTCTCTCGCACTCTTTCTTTTCTCCTTTTTGTTTCTCTCTCTGTGTGTATTGTAGCTTCAGAAGTTCTAGATGCCGCTCTCTGTTTCTCGACTCTCCTTTTGAAACAGTTAAGAGTTGATGCTTGGATGGTGCCGACGTCGGTTGCCAAAAGCTGCGTACAAGCCCCAAATAGCTTTACTGATGCTGCAGTAAGTGGATTGACAATATGGGCTTCAAGACACATGGGTTTTTGGCCCAAATTGAGCCTTTAGTCTTGTACAACAACAAACACTCAAGCATCACTCTCGTTTACAATACAAAGGCAGCCTATAAACAAACTAATTACAGAGAGACTTATACAAGCTAAGAATACAAAGGACAAACTAGAATTACAAATCCTAATAATTTCCCTCTTAATTCTAGTTTACAAGTAAAGAAACGGAAACATAACAACCTATTGCACACACGGGAATTCCATCATCGCACACCGGGTCTCTCTTGAGGCCAATCGCGTGTTGATTGTGCATAACTCGGATCGTTCTAGATCCGAGCTTGACCTGGTTGAAATTGGACCAAATCGACACTGCGACCTATTCGAAAACGCTTCATTGGAATTACAAAAAAAGCTAAACCGACAACAAGAAAACTTCCCTTTCGCTAACCCTTCGGTGAAGTCGACATCATCGATCCTGCTGCCGAATCCCGCAGCCCCAATCGCGAATAGGAACACCTCTTTTCTGTTGTTGCTCGCCTTCCAGATCCAAGCACCCTTGGATCTCCTTCGTTGCTTTGAGTTCTTCACCGACTCACCTTTGCTTTCTTCTCTCGCGCTCTTTCTTTTCTCCTTTCTGTTTCTCTCTCTGTGTGTATTGTAGCTTCAGAAGTTCTAGATGCCGCGCTCTGTTTCTCGACTCTCCTTTTGAAACAGTTAAGAGTTGATGCTTGGATGGTGCCGACGTCGGTTGTCAAAAGCTACATACAAGCCCCAAATAGCTTTACTGATGCTGCAGTAAGTGGATTGACAAGATAGGCTTCAAGACACATGGGCTTTTGGCCCAAATTGAGCCTTCAGTCTTGTACAATAACAAACACTCAAGCATCACTCCCGTTTACAATACAAAGGCTGCCTATAAACAAACTAATTACAGAGAGACTTATACAAGCTAAGAATACAAAGGACAAACTAGAATTACAAATCCTAACACCAAATGTTGAGGAATTTAAAAATCCGACCCCTCTTGCCTTCCTTCCTGCACAGAGATACAATGGCCGACTTGTGGTTCGAAATCTCCCACAAGTCCGGATAATAAGCATGGCAATATAAATTGCGGGTAAGCCATTCATAATTGATTAGCACCCTATCTATTTTACTCCACTTCGTGCCATTCGACCAAGTAAACTTGTTATTTCTAGAGAAAGGAGCATCGGCGAGCCCCAAGTTTTGACACGCTTCGATCATGTCCTTGCACTCATACATTGAAACCGGCACACTGTTGATCCTCTCATCGTACCTCATAACACTATTAAAGTCTCCTAGAGCCACCCATGGAAGGTCATAGGTGCTCACGAGATTTGTTAGTGCCTCCCGTATACCCCTCCTTTGAGTCACCGAGTGTAAGCCATATATAAAGCATGCTCCAGCCTTGTCTCCATTGGTTCTGTTTGTGAGAGTACAACCCACATGCTGCACACATATACTCAACACTTCAAGATGCACAAAGATAGGGTTCCATAATAATAAAATGTGCCCCCCTAGGGTCAATATGAAAATTATTTACAAACTTCCATTCTGGATATTGGGTTCTAATCATGTCTTGCATATTAAAATGGAACTCATCAAGCTTTGTTTCGAAAATTCCATATACTTTTGCATTATTCTCATAGATGATCTTACTCGCACCATTTTGTTTCAGGGGTTGGTTCAACCCCTCTATATTTCATGTGATTATCTTCATAGAGACCCTTTGGTGGTCTTGTCTTTTCTCTCTTCCTTGCTTCTTAGGACACGGGTGCTGTTGAGGACCCTAGGGGGCCATATCTTGTTAGTTTTAGGGGCAAAAACAATTTCACCATTTTGCTTACCTTTACTTTTCCTCCTTTGGATTTTAGATTCAACTTTGATGAAGGAGGCGGAGTCATCTGAATTTGCTTCCATACCACTGTCAACATAATGGGGGTCTTCGTTTCCATGTTTCCTAGGACTGTTATCCTCTTTAGAGGATGAGAAATCCAAGTTACGTCCTGAATTTTTCGAGCCTTCTCCTTTTTCCTCATCCCATCTTATCCTCTTACCCTTCCTGTCAAACATGGTTGTCGGGGAGGAGGTTCCGAGCTGCTTACCTTAGGTTGAGGGTTTGAGCCATCACGAGGGCTTGGATTCAGATCCTTACTTGTCTCGGTGTTCACAGTGCCTTTAGTTTTCTTTCTTCTCATGAGACAATCGAGATGTATGTCATGAAGGAAAAGATGGACCCAGAAGAGGGAAATCAATCTTACGCGACTCTTTAAAGCAGTTAAAACTACTTTTAATATTAACCATTAGATCAATAATAAATGGTCAAAATTAAAACTTCTTTCATCTCATTAAAGCACCCACTTCTCAGAGGATATCTCCCCCATTTATTTATGCTTAGAATTACAAAAATCAGGACCTCTCCTGGATTCTGCATGGCTGACAGCCTTTGGCGTGTAAGAGTTTTTCTCACCCTTGCACGCCAAGATTGAGGTTAAAAAAAATCATCTAAACCCAAATTGTAGTATCAACCTTGCAAACGCCCCCAATATTAAAAAAATAATTTACACTATTTCCTATCTCCTTTGGCCCACACTTGGTGTGAGCATGAGCCCATTTGATCTTTTTTACTTGGGGCTATGGGCCCCAAGATTTACATTAATTAAAAAAATTTAATAAAAAGAAAAGAGACCCACTTTTCTTTCAAATTCTCTTTGCCTTGTGTTTCTCAATGTAGGATGGGTTGTACGTTTTATTTGTAATTTTATTTCTGTCATTTGCTTCTGTTATTTGCTTCAATCATTTGCTTCTCTTATTTGTTTTCAGTTGTACATGATGATTAGTCCTTCCACCGGCTTGTCCGTTCTCTTGGGATATAAAATCTTTCATTTCTGTCATAGGGAATAATCTTTGCCATGCAGCAAAGGCAGAACTTGCTTTTGTTTGGCGGTCAGCGTGGTACATTCGGAACCAACATGTGTTTAGTCAGGTTCCCATCCCTACGAAAGATAATTCCTTACGTATAGTTAAAATGCACATCTAGAATTGAAAGAAAACTTCTCAATATGAGGAGAGCTTAGATGAGAACTCCCCTCTTCCCACACACAACTCCAACTATCCAAGTGCCAAAAAGAAGTACGACAAGACTTATAAGTGGCGTAAACCCTCAAGGGAAACCTTCAAGCTTAATTTTGATGGGTCTACAAAATTAAATAATGACAGTTCAGCGGGAGCCATAATTCGGGACTGGGAAGGCCGATCAATACGCATTTGCTATCAAAAACTTGGGAAACAAAACCCTCTTAAAGCAGAAGCGCTAGCGCTGAAACTTGGAATCCAACACGCTATCCAACTTTCCATAGATAAAATCCACATCAAAGGCGACTCGAGCATAATCATAAACAGCTTAAACAAATATACTAAATGTACTTGGGAAACTGAGCTCATTCTATCAGATATTAAACTCTTGCTATCGACTTTGAAAGAAGTTTCATTCTTTCATATTCCCCGTTTAGACAATAGAGTGGCTGATAAGGTTGCACACATTTGCCACTCTGCCTGGGGTGTCGATATTTATAATGATTCTGGTCTTTCAGATCTCATCTGCAAGGATGCTGCCGGGTAGAGTGCCCTCTCGCTCTGCCCCCGCAGACAGATCGCCAGAGCAAAAGGACGATTCAGACGTTGGAGGACATGTTGCGATCGTGCGTCTTGGATTGGGGTGATCATTGGGTCAAGCACCTACCGCTAGTGGAGTTTTCCTACAACAACAGCTACCACGCGTCGATCGAGATGGCCCCATATGAGGCTTTGTATGGGAGGCGATGCAAGTCGCCGGTTTGCTGGGACGAGCCTGCAGATACAGTTCTGTCATTGCCCGAGATGGTCAAAGAGACAATTGATAAGGTTGGTCGCATCCGAGAGCATATGAGGGTAGCCCAGGATCGACAGAAGAAGTATGCGGACAGACGGAGGACCGAGCTTGAGTTCGAGGTAGGCTCACATGTATGGCTTCGAGTTTCGCCCACCAGGGGAGTTCGACGGTTCGGCATCAAAGGGAAGTTGAGTCCGAGGTTCATTGGCCCATTTGAGATCCTAGAGAGAGTCGGTGTGGTAGCCTACCGTTTAGCCTTACCTCCATCCTTGGCCGGCGTCCATGAGGTCTTTCATGTCTCCCAGCTTCGTCAGTATATTCCCGACCCTAGTCATGTCCTTGACCACTCAGACCTTCACATTGAGCCTGACCATACCTTTGTAGAGCATCCGGTGAGGGTCCTTGATCATCGTGTCAAGAAGCTTAGGAACAGGGAGGTTCCTTTGCTTCTGGTTCAGTGGTCTAGGAGGAGCCCTGAGGAGGCCACATGGGAGACCGAGGAGAGCATTCGGGCTAGCTATGGAGATGTCTTAGATGAGCTACTGGCGTCCTATGTTGAGCCGAGCGTAGATATTACCTTGACTTCTCGAGTGCGGTGAGTATGCCTAGTTAGTCGGTTGGGATTGGTTAGTGGTGTCTCTTTGATTTGCGTGCTTATGCTTGGTAGTTGTGTGCAGATCCTTGGTGATATAATGTGATGAACCTCGATGATATGATGATGTGCTAGATATTATGGTATGTGACTGTCTTTGATGTGCTATAATCTTCTGTTAATCTTGAGATTATGATCATTCTTCTATATCCATGATGCCAGATATTAGAAATGCTAGAGATTGAAAAGTGGAATTATGATTTGACTCGGAACCTAGGAAGAGAATACGGGATTAGCCTTTAGAGGTAGATGTTAGAATGATTGGGAAGTTGGGAATGCCTCGTTTGATGTCGAATGTAAAGAATTTCAAATGGTGATTTGAGAAGGAACATAGATTTTGAGAAAACTATTCCAACCCGAGTTTTCATTATGACGCCCCACGAAGTGGATAGAAGCATGTATGGGGGCACCTGTAGATCGCTTGCTAAGACCTAGCGGAGACGTCATGATGGTTTTCGAGTTATGGTATGCCCAAGGAGTCGGAGTGGGGGTGTGGTAGGGGCCCCTATCGCATCCTTACTACGACCGATTGGGAGTATTATGATCATGACGACGGTACTGTGAGATCTCATGGGGGCACTTATGAGGTACTTACGGGATCGATGACGTGATCCTTGGACTCACCAATTTCAACTCCATCCCCTACTTTAGAATGATTTTAGTCTCGCGGACGAGACTTGTTTTTAGAGGTGGATGATGTAAAGGCTCGGATTTTTAAAAATATTAATTTTTGGAAAAAGAAAATCAAAATGAATTTAAAACAAATTCCAGCCCAAATTTTTAATTCAAAAATCGAATCCGTCTTTCATTTCGAGATTTGAAGGACCAATCATCGAAAATTTAAATTCCCGACTCGAGACCCCAATTCCGTCATCTTTCTCACATCCTTATCCAAATTCAACCTTGGATCCCACAAATTGAGCTTTAATTTTAAATTTCCCATCTTTTTTTCAATCTTCCCTAATTAACCCAACACCCACCTATACTCTCTTTCTTACCTTGTTCTGATTTACCAAAAATGGAAGAGAGGTTCCATGCTTTGTCCAATGGGTATAATCAAGAACTCAAGTGAACCCCAATATTTGTCCATAAAATCTGAACCTTTTAACATATCTTCCCACACAAATACAAGAAACCAAACACCACTTTCTTGCTCCCTTGGAGGAAAACGCCGAGAGCACCTCCATTGTTACCGCCCCCCTTCCTCCACCACATCTCCTCACCTTCACACCTCCGTCACCACCTCGCCACCACTAGCGTCACCCGCCGCCGCCACCAGCAACCAACAGGAGCAGCCGGAGCGCCACCCTCGTCGTCCTCCTTTGCGCCCTGTTTTCCGTCCTCACCTCGGTAAGCCTCGATTCCTCTCGTCCTCTCCTATTTCACCCTTTAACAGCCCAAAGGCTCCACCTTTAACCTCCCACACCTCTCCCAGGCCTCCTCGCTCGAAGGATCGCCCTCGACGCAGCCGAAGACAGCCTCTCGGAGCTCCGTTTCCGGCGTCGAAGACCCTCTCGGTGAGCCCCTTCTTCCTCCTTCTTCCTTCCTATCTTGTCCGAGGGTGTGTGTGTCGGGGTGGCCGGCGAGACCGGGTGGCCGGAGTTCCGGAGCGCCGCCGCCGGAGGTCTCCCCTTTCCTCCTCCCTTCCGTCGGTTATGGGCAACCAAAATGGGGGCTTGTGCTCCTGTTTCCTTCGAACAGAATAGGGAAGGGGAACGAGCCTCGTGGGACCCCCTTTCCATTTGCCACCTCAGCCCCTGGGCCCCATTGTTTTTTAAAAAAAAACCTCAGCTCGTTACTTTTATGAAAGAATGAATTAGAAGAATGAAATGGATTGTCTTTGGGCCTAATTGGTTGGGCCGAAATTTGGGGGGTTTTAAAACAAAGTGGGCCGAGATTGGTATTTTAAAGGGGATAAGTATTGGCCCTAATTTTTGGTTAGAAAACTTGACTTTGAGTTTTATAAAATAATAGGGGTTCGGTTTGGGTTTTATAAAACAAGAGGGCCGGTTTTGGGGATTTTACAAAATAAGAGGGTGGGTTTTGATAATTAAAATAAAGTAAGGTTGGGTTAGTAATTTAAAAAGGGATGTTTTGATTAAATGAATATTGTTGGGATTTTATAGATATTTTATAAAGATGTTAAAATAAAACGATGTTAGAAGTAGTATGCAAAATTATTGGGATTAAAATATAAAATGTTGTTTTCGAGAATTAAGATATAATATTGTGGTGATTTATTATGTGTGGTTAAATGTTATATGATTATGATGAGGATGTGCAATTATATGCTAAGTAAGATTGTGAGATGATAGCATGCAAATTGGCTAAGTATGAATTGGAATTATCTTAAGTTGATGAATTGGAGAATTATACTCCCTCCGTTAATCAAAACATGTCGTTTTAGACATTTGCACATTATTTAAGAAAGCAAATAAAAGCAAACAAAAATACACTTATACCCCTAATTATTACTTTACTTTTTCACTTTATTGAAAACTACAACTAACAAACATCTAATCAAGACAAGGGTAATTTTGGAAAGTGAGCACCAAAATACCTAAAACGACAAGTTTTTCTTAACAAGATTTTACTCCTAAACGACATGTTTTTCTTAACGGAGGGAGTATTGAATATGGTATGAGATGTTGAGATGATGGATTACGAGATAAAGTTGATATTATGAAAATGATGATGTGACGGTTATTATGTTAGGTTGTGAAGTTGTGTGTGTGATAATTCTATGCTTTGTGTGCCTTAGAGATAGACTCATTGGTGTGCTTATACTTGTTAGGTGACCATCTGTGACGTGTCGGATTTCATATTGCCTGGTTGATTGCCTTTTGCTGTTCTGCGATACCAGGTAAGTCTCTTCGGAGCTTACTCAGATTGAATAGAGCTATTCCCTGCTTTAGGTGCATGATATACTAAGTGCTTGCATTCATGATCAGCATGCCATGTAGTACCATGCTAGGTTGCATCGACCGTTGAGCATTCTATTTCTTTATGCGTATGTAAACAGAACGGCCGTTATCTGTGAAGTAACTAGAGTCATTGCTAGGGTTATAGGACGACCTAGCCTCATCGGGTCCCGTCCTGAGTCAATCGAGTCATGCACTTCCTTATATTATGAGATGCCTGCGGGCTTTATTGTGGAACGGGTTAGGCATGCGTGCCGCCCAATTATGATGGAATGCATTCACGAGCTGGCCAGTCTCCGCCCTATCGGAAGGGGGTGGAGGTAGGAGAGGGATATACAACTTGGTATTCTGTGCTAAGGCCTTATTATTATTATGTACTTGATCTTAGGAGCATGTTAGTGTGTTAATATTCCGCCATGCATCTAGAAGCATCTTTGTTAGGTATAGCGTATATGTGTGCTTATGGTTGGGATGCAGAGCTAAAGTGGGCATCGATCTGATCCCGCTCCATATCAATTTTTTTAGGTATTATTTATGTTCATCCTATCGGTGCTCTTTGCTTATTGCGCGGGTCATTTTGTCGGCGGAGAGTGAGCGCTGGAGTTATTGACTTCACCAGACTCTGATTATATTTTTGGATTTACACTTTAGACTCCGTTTTGACCCAGCTCTGCCGTGACACCCTCTTGTATTACACTTGTTTTCGCTAGTCGAATGATTTCTGATTTCCACGCTTAGACTTACGACATGTACAGGGGACTTCCCCGGGGATTCCAACGATCCCTTCGATTTTGGGTATGAAATCCCCCTTTGAAAAACATTAAAGTCTTTTGAAACCTTCAACCTGTACTCGGGGCGCAAGGTCCTAACGAGGGGTTTCATCCCTCGAAACGTAACTCGGGAATCATAATCCCGGGCCGTTACAGTCATTGATCCTCACTTCCCTAGGAGGCGCCTCTTCCACTATTGGGTTTCTGCCTCTGTCTCCCCGGCGTCGACACGTTGTATCAGCCCTTCGGCTTTCTCATGTTCTCGGTATTCGCTGTCTTCATCTAGTGTCCTTCGTCTTTCTCTCTGCTCACCTTTTTCGCTGTGATCTTTTGTATTCAGGCTTTCTGTTTTTATTTGGTTGTATCATGACGGTTAGTCCGCCTGTCGATTTTTCGGCCTCTCGTTTTCCCATACTTCAGTTGTCGTCTGAGATTTCGAATTATTTTTTTTTCAAAAAAAAAAAAAGGTCTGAACTGAGTGCTCTTGCACAATGCACAGCTCATTATTTATGTCACCTTGGGCTGTCTTGGGAGGTCGATCTGAATTGTATTCTGAAATTGGAGGAAAAGAGGCCTCCAGGCTTCTCCGCATGATGATTTTGATGAGCTGATAGAAGCTATGGGCAGTTGTGAGCCAAGTGATTTGTGCTTCAATGGTGCAGCCAGCAGCTCTCGCGTGGAGTAACAGACACAAAGGGGATGGAAGGATTGAAAGAAAACTCGACAGAGTAATGGTGAATGATTGGTGGAAGAATGAGTACGAAGACACCAAGGCTTTCTTTGATACTCCCGGCATTTCTGATCATTCACCGGCTGTCTTATTCTGAAAAATGTGAGATCTGTGCGCAAATATCATTCGTCACACCCAAAATCTTGACCTGCTGCTGGCTGAACCCCATAACAGATTTCAGAGTATTTGAATACAGCGGGAATGTGTAGCCGTTCCTGGCCCCAGTTGTGAGCTCTGCAGTAACTCTCCTCATGCTTCTGTATTTAACCTCAGTTAATGACAAAGAAACAACTTATTTTTTCTTAGATTTCCAGGAGATGGGGCAACCTCTAAAGGAGATATAAAATCCGGAAAATGATCTCCTTGTATGAGCATAGACAGCCCAATTAGAATCGATCACAATAGGCTTGTAATGCTATATCATTGGTTGAGTTGAAGTGAAGGCCAACATCAGACTTGCCTTTCAAATATCTTAAAAGTGTGAATAACAGCTTGATAATGTTCAACAGATGGAGACTACATAATAAAATGACTCAAATGCTGCATTTTGAAGGATAAATCAGGTCTTGTGTTGGTTAGAAATTTTAACTTTTCAACCAATTTTCTGTATAAAGTATTAAAGATGCATCAGCCTTGATGAGTTTATTTTTTTGTGATAACAAACGGAAAGAAAATTTAAGTTTGTTATCACAAAAAAATAAAGACTTCCTTGTACAGTCATACCATACAAACTTATATATATATGAGCAGATGTGAGCAGATTGGCTTTTTTGTTGTTGTTGTTAAGCAGCAGATTGGCTTCCTTGTACAGTCATACCATACAAATATGACCTTGTCGAGTAGAAGGTGGAGCAAGTGTCATTTTCTCAGTGTGACTCTAACCACTCCTCATTCAACGGCAACCTGGCCATGCAACGAGCAAGAGCATCAAGTTCAATAGACTCTTCTCCTGTCTCACCGGTAAAAAGCTATGCATCTCTTTAGCTAAAGGGCTGGAGTCAGAATGCAGCGCTGCAATAGACGAGCAAGATTGTCGACTGGGAGGGTGTCACCAACAAGTAGTTTTACCAACTACTTTCCATTGTAACTCAACCGAATCCAGCACCAGAAACATGCTGCCAAGTACTGTAAATATGTGGCTATCTCACACCAGGTGTCACTATTCCATTTCTTGATTTGCTCTGAATTACAAGGAGCATATATAGGCTCATTGGCCCATGCCATTGTGATGCAAGCACGTGGTGCATCTTTACAGCCTACAGGTTAATTATCCTGGGGAGTGTAGAATGATAGAATTGATGTAAAATCCTCCTTAGGGTTTCCATTCATTAATATAACATATATATAGGTTACAAATGTATTGGGCTTAATGGGCTTTTAGCCCACTATACAATATTAAGACCTATGTAATCTATCAAACCCCCGCAGTCGAAACTGGAGGGGGTCGTACAGTGAGACTGGAGCGAAAATCAACGAACAACTGTCTAGGTAAACCCTTGGTGAAAATATCAGCGTACTGATATGAGGACGGGACATGGAGAACGCGAACATGTCCTATGGCAACCTTGTCCCTGACGAAGTGGAGATCAAGCTCAATGTGCTTCGTGCGTTGATGTTGGACCGGGTTGCTAGCCAGATAGACTGCCGAAATGTTATCAGTGTAGACCAAAGTGGCCTTCATAAGAGGGCAACGGAGCTCAAGCAGGAGATTGCAGAGCCAAGAGCACTCAGAGACAACGTTGGCAACGCCCCTGTATTCGGCTTCAGCGCTGGAGCGAGACACGACGGACTGACGCTTGGCCGACCACGACACAAGGGTGTCATTGAGGAAGACATAGTAACCAGACGTGGAGCGACGCGTGTCAGGACAACCACCCCAATCCGCATCAGTGTATGCAACAAGGTCAAGCTTAGAGGAAGGAGTGATCGTGGTGCCGAGCTCGAGTGTGCCGCTGATGTACCGAATGATCCGCTTTAAGGCATGAAAGTGGGGTTCCCTGGGTGCATGCATAAACAAGCAGATCTGCTGAACGGCGTAACTGATATCAGGTCTGGTGAAGGTGAGATACTGAAGAGCACCAGCAAGGCTCCTGTATAATGTCGGATCATCAACCAAAGGACCAGAGTGAGCGCTGAGCTTGTTGGATGTATCGACAGGGGTGGCGACCGGATTGCAGTTACTCATGTTAGCCCGAGCAACAATTTCAGCAGCATACTTACTCTGTGAGAGGAAAAGCCCAGACGCATGCCGCTGAACAGCAACCCCCAAGAAGTAAGACAACTGGCCCAAATCTGACATAGCAAATTCAGCACTTAGCCGTGAAATAATCGACGTCCGAAGAGCATCAGAAGAGGCGGTGAGAATGATGTCGTCAACATATAGTAGCAGAAATGCCATGTCGGAGCCTCTGCGATAGATGAAGAGGGACGAATCCGAGCGGCTGCCAATGAAACCCAAGCGGAGCAAATGAGAAGCAAAGCGCTGGAACCAAGCTCGTGGAGCCTGTTTCAGACCATACAGAGAGCGCTTCAGGAGACAGGCGTGCTTAGGACGATCGACATCAGTAAATCCCGGCGGCTGAAACATGTAGACTGTCTCATTCAGGTGACCATGCAGAAAAGCGTTCTTGACATCCAGCTGATGAATGGCCCATTTGCGCGACAGAGCTAAACTCAATACCACCCGGATAGTGGCAGGCTTGACCACGGGGCTGAAGGTCTCATCACAATCAATACCTACCTGCTGGGATCGACCGTTGACGACAAGACGTGCTTTATAGCGCTCCAACGTCCCATCAGAGCGAAACTTGTGACAGAAGAGCCACATACAGCGAACGACGTTCTCCGCTGGAGGGCGCGGGACAAGAACCCAAGTACCATTCTTTGTAAGGGCCCTGTATTCGTCGAGCATAGCCGCCTGACAATTCGGGTCGAGGAGGGCTGTTTTGTGGGAGGTGGGGAGCGGCGGGCGCCGCCAGGGAGGGTAAACAAGCGGCGGGTGCCGCATTTGGGGTTGCGGCGGGCGCCGCACGTAGGGGAGACGAGGGTGTTTGGCGATGTGATTGACGGTGGATAGCGGGGTGATGGGTGGTGGTCATGGAGACGATCTGACGGGGTCGGAAGACTCCGGAGACGCTGCGGGTGTGTGGTCTTGTGGTGGGGGGTGGCGAGGGAGGTGGGGGAGGGGGAGACGCAGGAGCACCGGGAGAGCTCTAGGGAAGAATGAAGTGAGGGAATGGTGAATCAGACTCTGTCGACGACACATGGGGTGTGGGAGATGCGAAGGGAAATCGCGACTCATCAAAGGTGACATGACGTGAGAGAATGATCTTGTGGGTCTTGATATCGAGGCAAATGTAACCGCGATGATCAGACGGATAGCCTAGGAAGACACATGGAGTGGAGCGCGGGTGAAGCTTGTGCGGGGCTTTGGATGACTGGTTTGGGAAACACAAGCACCCGAAGGTGCGAAGGTGATCATACCTAGGCTCGGCGTAATAAAGTGTCTGAGCCAGCGAGCGATTGTGTAGGGTAGTGGAAGGGAGAATGTTTAGGAGATAACATGTGGTGGATAAGGCGTGAGGCCAATAGGGAAGGGGAATAGATGCGTGGAAGAGGAGAGAGCGCATCATGTTGGTAATGGTTCTGATGATTCTTTCTGCCTTGCCATTCTGCTGAGAAGTATAGGGGCAAGACAAGCGATATGAGATCCCATTTGCGGCAAAGGAGGAGTGAAAGTCTTTGTTGTCAAATTCACGACCATTGTCACATTGGAAACATTTGATGGACATGTGGAATTGTGTTTTGATGTAGGTATGGAATCTGGCAAAAATAGGAAACACTTGCACTAGAACAAAAAACCCCTTTTATCTCACATTATATATCACGGTTCCGTTACCAAGTGTCTTAAAATGTAATTTCAATGCTTTTATCGCGGGTTTCTGACGGATCCGAGATAATTAGGGTGGCTTACCTCCTACTCACATATATAATTTATCACGCTTAGAAGTAAACCGTGATATATTTTTTAAGATTTTAGTTCCCCTCTTATTTTTTTCGAAGGCCCGCCTTTTTTCCCCTCCCATAACCTAATTAATGACTTAAAAAAATAAATATAATTAAAAAAACATGTAAACCTAAAGAGAACCGTAGTTCTATCTTTGATTGAAAATCTGAAAGAAGCTCGGCAAAACGGAAAGAAGGAAAGGCTGAAGTACAAAAGCGGTGTTGCGAATTCCATCCCCTACCTCTACTCGTCAACGAATTCCCCTAAATCTGAGAGTTTAGCAAGGAAACCTTCTTCTTAAGGACCAAAAAAAAAGCAAGGAAAGGTTCAGTAAAGCGGCGTAGGGGACGGGGTTGACCTAAGTTCGAACGGGGCTACGCCAACGACCGCTAATTTCGATCGACGACTAATTTCAGTACACCGGCTAGTTTCTGCAACCACCAATGACAACTCTCTAGCGATTGCAATCAGGTAATTTGAAGATTCAATTTTTTTTTCTATTTCTTGGTGAAATTTGTGATTTTGCACAATTTGCAATTTTCAGTCTGATTATGCAATTTTTTGGTACATGGATAATTGCTTAAGGGTTTTGCTTTATTGATATGTAATTTGAGTCAAATTGGCTTTCTATTAGCTTTAGTTCTGCAATTTGAAGAATTGTTTCTAGAATTATCAGGGTTGGCCGAGTAATGTGGGTTATGAAACCCTTAATATAGTGCCATTAATATCTATAGACTCATATTAGGTAAATTTTATTTTAATTTTCAATTTTTTAAGAGGAAAATTTTAGGAAGATTGTGACATGTCTGTTGGTCGGACTTGGGAGTTAAAGATTCAATATTTCAGGAGATGTGGGATTAAGGTATGGTAGATTCGAATGCATTTGTAAATACTACTATATAGATACCGAAAGATCAAAATTTTAACTTGTTGCAGAGGTCTAGTTCAATTCTTATAAAACTATGGTTTGTCTTATTGGTTCATCTTTTTCTCTAGTTAAAAAAGTTTATGTACATCTTCATGAATTTCGAAATTCATTGTTGTTTTGTGTGATGTTTCTAGAGTTTACTATCTTTTATCTTGACATGTCGATAAGAGTTCTGTTTCAGATGTGATATTGTGCATATATCTATCACATATTCCTTCAGCCGCGATGTTAAACAACTATTTGTGTTGATTTGCAGATTGGCGTGTCGTTCCTGAGACACTGAAGGATATGGTTTGGAAAGAAGTTTTGGTAAGTTTTTATACCTATAGGCTATAATGTTAGGTTCAAAAGAACTAAAAGATTGGTTTATATATATATTTTTAACTTGGTGCTTTGTGGAGATAGCCACCAAAGCACAATGGTTGATTCCGAAATCTGATCATGTTGTTGTTTGATTGGCATAGACTGGGTTTATTCTCCCTAAGGAAAAGAAGGATTGGGTGTTGAAAATAGCCAATGCATTGTGGAGGAGGTTCAAGTCAGACTTGACAAAATTATATGTGTATGATAAAGAAGGCAAAATCCTTTCTAGTCCTCCAGAATAGTATTCTCTATACATTAATCAAGATCAATGGACAAAGTTTATTGAGGTTCGCCAATCGGCTCCATTTAAGGTAATTTTAAGCCTACTTAACTTGTGTAGTTAAACTTGAAACTCATACATGTTCATGTACTAGGAGGAACACCCGGGACGTGTTAGAGGAGTTATTAAAAATCAGGATCAACTATCGGAACAAGAAAAAGCATGAGAAATAGCATTTTATGGTCGGGAAGATGTATTGTCAGTGGCTTTGGACAAGCAGGAACACCCGGGACGTGTTAGAGGAGTTAGCCAAAATGAAAAAGGATAATCCAGGATTGTCAACCCCTCAGTTTACACTTCATACGCCTCCTGGAGATCCTGAAGCGCCTAAAGTGCCTGAAGTGCCAAAAGTGTCTGAAGGGACTAAAGTGTCTAAAGGGTCTGAAGTGTCTGAAGTGGCTGATATTGTTAACATGCATGCAAATTGCTCGGTCATTAAGCCCTCACTTGTACCCTCTTCAGCTGTCCAATCTACTTCATATCACTTATTTGAAGAGGTATGTATTCATAAGCTTTCTTATAAGTTGATTTTTAATATCAATTCATGCATTAGAAGTACTAGTTTTATTGTGTTTTATTTATGCAATATAGGAGTTTGTGCCTTGTCATCTATTTTCACCGACTATGAATGAGAATGATAAAGTGGCTATAGGAAGTGTTTGTCTTTCCACCTCGGGTGTTATATTGCATCATCGCCCGTTAGAGCCTGGTTATGTTATATGCAGTGTCCTCATCATTATAGTAGTGTTGATTGTGGATACTATGTATTGAGGTTCATGCGAGAGATTATTGAAAAGCGTTACACGAATTCTATCCCGACGCAAGTATTGATTGTGAATTTATGGAATTAATAAAATTCATAACAAAATAATTTATACTTACGTAATTTGTGTTTGATTTTTGTAGTACTATAGGAGACGACACAATATGTACAGCCAAGAAGAAATTGATGAAATTCGAGTCGAGTGGTTGGAGTACTTCGGTGAAATAAATGACATTTAGGTAACATTTCAATACTTATAGTAATCATGAGAAACCCTTTTTGTTTTCTGCTTCTATGCTCTGAACTATGAAATTTTAAACCACAAGAAAGTAGCGGGTCTCATGTAGTCTAGAGTAGAGAGAATGTCATAGTGATTTAAATTAAAGTTGAGTTATATTGTCACACTTCATTTCTTTGATTTAATTTTTATTTTCATATATTAAATAGAAACTTCAAAGTATATACAACTTAGAGAAAACAACCCCAACAAATAAATTTTAAGATAAAAAGTCTTTCACTTATGAGGCACATTATTAGACTTTCACTCAAAGCCTTGAAAAGAGAGGATAGCAACAGTTTTTTGTTGACATTTCTTTTGTATCTAATTACATGTTTCAATCAGTTTGGTGAGTTTCATTTTTTGGGTTTGTGCTTGATGATCCCTTATGAATTTTACATTATTATTCATTGTAGAATCTCTGGCTTCGCGAAACATCAGGGGCAAGCTACATAATATCAGCAGAAGAACAGTACGAAGACATTAGGAGCAAGTCGTTTATGGATCTTGAACAATTCAAATGCAATCAAAAGTTATCTAGTGGTAGCATATATTATATAAGGATATTGATTAGTATGACAATGATAGTTAAATTTCATTACGAATACTTTGAAGTTATTAGGTAAATTTGTACATTAATTTGCTTATGAATTATGAAAGAAAAAGAAACTTTGTTTAAGTTCTATTGTTAATTTTCTTATTGAACGTGTTTTCCAAATTGAATGGTGTGTCTGTATATATACACACATAAATACATACAGGGAGTGAAGCATGCAAATGAAATGCATTTGCTGGTAAAAAAGTCATAAAATTTATATCACGGTTCTATTATAACCGTGGTAGATTCTTAAGTATCTTGCGCGCGAAAATGAATTTATCAATCAATTAGAAACTTTTTTATCACGGGTACAAAGTGTTTTTATCGCGTCTAGCAACTGTGATAAAAACTTTGACCCTGGCACGCTTGCTCTTTTTAGGCCGGTTCTGTAGAACAATAGATCACGGTTATCACCCGTGATGAAATGTATTATTTATCACGGTTCTGTACCAAATTCTCTATTATCGCGAAACAATTGATCACGGTTAAAAACCGTGATGTATATCCAAACGGAACCGTGATAAAAAGGGTTTTTTGTACTAGTGTTGGGACTTGAAATGCAACGGGAAGACCCATAAGTAATGAGTGTAATCATCCAGAAACAAGAGGTAGTACTTGTGACCCTCCTTGCTAGGCACGGGAGAGGTCCAAATGTCGCTGTGAATGATATCAAAGGGAGCAAGGGTAGAGGTCAAAGATCGTTGGAACGGCAGTCTGGCATGTTTGCCTAGTTGGCAGGAAGAGCATAAACCAGAACGTGGGTCTTTAGTACAGGTGACAAGGTTTTGGGAACGGAGGACATCTAGAACGGCAGCGCTGGGATGGCCCAAGCGTGTATGCCACAGGCTGGACGATGATGCCGAGAGGGCGACCGGACACGACTGACTGGACGCAGGAGGTGGTGTGACAGGGTAGAGCTCCCCGGTGCTGTTACATCTCATGCGAGTAACCCCCGTAGTAAGATCGTTCACAGAGAAACCATAGGGATCAAACGTAAGAGAAACGTTGTTGTCAGTAGTGAACCGACGGACAGAGATAAGGTTTTTGACAATCTTTGGGGCAATAAGGACATTGTTGAGGTGTAGTGGGTGGGTTGGGGTCTGTAATTTGGCGTGGCCAATTCCCGAAGTAGCAAGACGACCACCATTTCCGACGATAATAGAGTGGGCATGACCCTTAAAGAAAATAGATGAGAGGTTACCGGAGGAGTTCGTCATGTGGGAGGTGGCACCAGTGTCCATGTACCAAGAAGAGTCTGGAGATGTCGGATGTGTAGAGGAGAAGGCGTGATGCAGAGCTGACGGAACATAGCCTGGGTCAGGCGATGTCAGAGAGGCCTGAGGACCGGCATGTCGAGGGGTAGGATATCTAGAGTATCCAGAGAAGGAGTGATGTTGGTGATCGTAGAGAGCCATGGAGACAAGTGATGTGAGCGAGGGAGCGAGAGAGAGACAGTGGAAGAGGATGATCGGCGACGGTGAGCCGGACAGAGGAGGCGGGAGGATCAATTTAGGGTTCCGTTAGGAAGAAAAGTCTGTGATACCATGTAGAATGATAGAATTGATGTAAAGTCCTCCTTAGGGTTTCCATTCATTGATATAACATATATATAGGTTACAAATGTATTGGGCCTTAATGGGCTTTTAGCCCACTATACAATATTAAGACCTATGTAATCTATCAGGGAGTATAACTTATGTAAATCAGTTTATATGTAAACTGATTTATTCTATAAACTGCATTCAATGCTGAGAAAGAGTGAGTTATGGGACGTAAAACAAAAAATACGTAACAAAAAATATGCTGTCGGCCAACGGTCGGCAGCATATTTTTTGTCATTAGTGAAAACATTCCATATTCAATTCAACAATAAAAATTCTTTACAAACTAGCCCTTTGCTTCAAAGGCCTTCTCAAATGATTTTTAACACTGAACACAGAAACTACCAGTGTACAGATTTAGACCATCTGATTTAAAAAAAAAAACGAACACAAAGAATGAATTTGCAGATGTTAAAATTCATTTTTAAAACATCACAGCTTGCTAAATTTACATATCTGAAAACTCAACACAACTTGCTGTCTTGACAGATTTGAAAACAAATTGTTATAGCTGAACACAAAAATAATGAATGTACATATTTTACACCATTTAGTTTTTAAAAATGAATGCAGTAAGAATGAATTTACATATGTTAAAACTGAATTTTTATCTGTAGCAAAACTTGCTCAATTTACAGATTTAAAAACTGAACACAGCTTGTTGTCTTGACAGATTGGAAAATTGATTTTTATAACTGAACGCATAAATAATGAATGTACATATATTACCCCATCTAATTTTTAAAAATGAAAACACGAAGGATGAATTTACATATGTTAAAACTGATTTGACACTTGATAGAACTTGCTGAATTTACAGATTTGAAAACTGAACATCGCTTGCTGTCTTAACAAATTTGAAAATTGTTTTTTATAACTGGACTCAGTAATAATGAATGTACATATTTTACACATCTAATTTTAAAAATTGAACACTAAGAATGAATTTACATATGTTAAAAATGATTTTTTTTTTTATACTTAACCGACTTTGCTGAATTTACAGATTTTAAAACTGATTTTTATCACTGAATACAGAAATAATAAATGTAAAAAATTTACACTAGTTATGCAGAAACATTGAAATCATTCCAGTGCAAGCTGAATCAGAAATCATGGCAATGTAGCCCTGTGATCTTCTGATAAATTGACCTAATTTTAGTTGATAACCAGAAAATTTCTGAAATCACTAACCTTTGTCAGATTTATATTGAGAAAGTAGGAGTATATATTAAAATTTCCGAAATCACTAACTTTTCTGAAATCACTAACATTTATCACTAACTAGTAGACCTGTCAAACGGGTCATTCGGGTCGGGTTCGGGTCCGGTCACTTCGGGTTTCGGGTAAAACGGGTCTCGGGTAAAACGGATTTCGGGTTTTTCGGGTTGACTCGAACTCGGGTTTGATCGGGTTTCGGGTCGGGTTCGGGTCGATTTCGGGTTTGTCAAATTTTTTTTTTTTAAATTAAAAAAATCATTATTTGATAATTTTGTGATAAGTTTTAATTATATATATAAAAAATAATTATATATAATTATAAATCAACCGGGTCAATCGGGTCATCGGGTAAATCGGGTCAAAATTACCGGGTCAATCGGGTCAACGGGTCGAAACCCAGATTACCCGGAAAATTTCGGGTTTTTCGGGTTCGGGTCGAAAAAAAAATTCGGGTCAAAGATTTCGGGTTCGGGTCGGAAATTTTTCGGGTCGGTCGGGTCGGGTCACCGGGTCGGGTTGTGTTTTGACAGGTCTACTAACTAGGGAAAATCATTGGATGACACTAGTGTCATTTGACACTAGCCATTCTTTCCTAATACTCCCACCTCTATATAATTACCGATTACTATCTTAAATTAATTACCGGTTAATACTCTTTTTTTTTAAATTTGACAGGGTCCCACCACCTTTGCTTTAATTAATTCTTTAACGCAAAAACGCAAATGGAGCCAAAAATATTTAATTCATTAAGCCAGCCAAAAATATTTCATTCATTAAATTTTAAAATTATATTGGTGAAGTACACAAAAACTATACTCTGTATTTATTATAATTAAATTTAAATAAATATTGTATAATGAAAGAAAAATGTAAGGGGTGGGCATATATGGGAAAGGAAGGGTCGCTCCGTGTAATTTTTATGAGACGATTTTTTTTTAATCTCGTACCGACCTCATTCCTCACGGGATGGGACGGGACAAGTCTTATCCCTCAAACTAGAATTATTATTGATATTGATGTGTTTTATTATTATATTTCTATTAAAACTTATTCTTCTAGATATATTTAATGTCCAAAAATTATAATTTTAATAATATCCTTTTCATTAGTTTTGATTTCCACTATTTTTTATTATTAATTTTCCAATTTCTCATATCCTTCTTCTTTGTTCATTATCCAGTTTCATCCTTACATTATTAATTTATTGCGATGAAAATAAAAATGGCTAAAAAGATAATCAGTATTCTTTTTATTTTTATCTCAAAAAGTGAGAAATTTGTTAGAAGAACAAGTTCTTATACGAAAGGAGTATCTTTTTTTTTCTTTTGTAATCTATATCTATATAAACTCTTAAATTAGAAGAGTTTAGGATAATGTGTCAATCTTAGAGGCACTTTAGGAGTATTAACTAATCATTTTTATTTTCCCATTTTTCTTTAATTCTCATTTCTTCTTCTTTTTCCTTTAATTCTCTCTTCTTCTTTTTTGGTGAGAAAGTGAGAGCAAGCTCTCAAAAAAAAAAACATTGAATTCAATCAAATATAACTATTAGGCTTAATCAAATTTATTTACTAACTATTGGGCTTAATTCAAAACATTGAATATAACTATTGATTATAACACGTCACATTTAAACAATGTTATAATGATATTGATATTATTATTACTGAGTAATTTAAGATATCTATATTTATGTATTATATTTTACATAAGATTTTTAAAAATAACTTTCTGAAATAATTATATGATACATTTATTGTAAAGTTTTTTTATATGATTTTTATATTAAACATTTATTAATATTTATTAATATTTTTATATATAGTATTTTAGTTTTTAAAAAACGCGCCATGGCGCGGGAGTCGTACTAGTTTACCTTAAACATGATTAGCAATTATAACTAAGTCAATGATAAAAAAAAAAGTACGAAAGAAGTATCATTTTTGTACTAATTTTAATGATTTTTATAGATAAAAAATATTTATTTTTAATGACATAATATTTTTTAGCAAAACATATCACTTCAATAATCAAATTAAATATTCACACACTTTATCACAAAATAAAATAAAACACAAAATTTATTTGAATGGTTATTGAATGGATTTTGTTTTAACAAGCATGTTTTCAAACACGTTGAGTTTGATTCATGCATAGCACGAGTAAAAGACTAGTTATATTATATTATATATGTGAGACAAGATGAGAATTTTGGGATGAGGAGTTGCCGTCTTGATCCTATCTCGAAAAAATTCACTATTTTTTCCCACGAAATTTCACTGGAATCAGGACGGGATTGGGATTTGCGGAATTTGTACCCACCCTTGAAAAAATATATAGGAAACATACTTACACAAAAAATTTATTGTGATTTGTTGTGTTTCCTGTCATTTTTCCTTATTTTTATTTGTGATATTTCTAAACTTTTATCTTGTTTTACGACGGTTAGTCCATTTTTCAATACATCGATCTCTGTAGTTACCAAACAGTGTATTGTATGGTACTCCGTATGGACCGTATCTCAAATATTTTCCTTTGTAAAAAAAACACTACTCTCCCTAATCCTCCATCTCAAAATTTCAATAAGTGAATTAAAAAAATTTACCCTCTCCTTCTCAAAACAAACATAAATAGAGAATATGTTATTTGTAAACATTGAATACGATACATATAACTCTTGTAATAAGTTCACTTACGTTAAATGTTTGTAAATATGATTGATATTTCTAACCCAATACTCAATTATAATTTTATCGAAGAAAAAAAAGTAAACTTTATTTACTTCATTTTCTTCTTTTGTGGATGAAGAATAGAATAAAGATTAATCATTCTCGTCTTATTATATTATGTGTATTCTAAACAAAAGAAATGCATTTGGTTTTGTACAATTTTAAAAGCATAAAGAGAAATTTTATGCATGTTTTTGTTTACATAATAAGATAGTGGTTTTGTGCAAATTAGTTTTACAAATAACGGATGGAAAATAAAAATCTTTTGAGTAATTTTAAAAATAACAAATCATTTCGTTCTAAATTTTTTAGAAACAACATGAGCATTTGCTAAATTTTAAAAATAAGGGTGGTCTTGTCACTTTTGTGTTAAATTTACGCAAATAATGGGTGGTTTGTGCAAAGTTAAAAGTAAATTTAATATAATTTTATACTTATTATAAATTATAAAAAAAAATTATTAAAGTTTTAAAATAATGTTATACATATTAAGTATAAAATTATTTTTAAAAATTAATATAAAATTAATATTTTATAAAGTGTTTTAAAAATAATATTTTGTAGCATTTTTAAGTTTCCTATATACAATGTTCAAAGTCAAAACATATATTAGAATCATAGTTTACAATACAATAGTAATATAAGTGTTTAAAATATTAATTTTAGCCTAATTAATTTTACATTGGGAATATTAAAATAAAAGAAGAAAGAAAAAAAACAGGCGTGGAAAAAAAAAGGAAACAAAGAGTAGATGAATGAAACGGAAAGTAAAAAAAAACCTTCCTTAAATATTATTAGTGTCAAATGACACTAGTGTAATAGAATCACTCTCCTAACTAGTGATAAAATTTTCTGTCTAAAATTTTCCAGTAATAGAATGAACAATACTTTCTATAAGCTGAATTGGTTTATACATTCTTTTCAAATAGTAAATCTCTTCACGAACTGAATTCTTTGTTGAATTCACAACTCCATAAGCTATTTTTTATACGTTCTTTACACTTTGCTGAATGTGATGCATAAAATCTGCGTCAGAGTGGTTGAACTTTGAAGGAGATCGATCTTGACCATCGACTCCACCCGAGCCCTAGCCTGCAAACAAGAACGAATGAGGTCAGGGCGGGGCTTGTCTCCCCCGTAGGACCCTCCGACGCTCAAGTCAGTTCTCGTCCCCTAGAAAGAGATTTCTTCTCGTATTTATATTAGTCGAGGATAAATGAAACGGTCAATGCATTTAATTCAAGGAAGTCAAACGGTTTTGATATATTTAATAAAGAAACCGTTACCGTATTGATGTTGACCGAGGCATTAAGTATGGGAAACGGTCGAGGCATTTATGTGGGTCATCACACTAGAATAAGCGGTAATTGATAAAAGACGGAACCGCCCCTGCATCGTGATCTCGGGATTTTCCCTCTTACAATTGCCCCTCGGGTTTCCTCATCATGTCTCAATGATGGAGGAAGCCCGAAAAATCGGTGATTCATTGGCCATAAATGGCGACTTATTGGCCTTGAGCGGTTGTTTTGGCCTTGAGTGGCTATCGTTGGCCGTAAGTGGCTATTGGTCGTAAATGGCGATTAATTGCCCGTAAGTGGCGGTTTCTATTTCCGGTGGCCGTAAGTGGCGATTTCCGGTGGCCGTAAGTGGCGGTTTCTATTTCCGGTGGCCGTAAGTGGCGATTTCTATTTCCGGTGGCCGTAAGTGGCGATTTCCGGTGGCCGTAAGTGGAGATTTCTATTTCCGGTGGCCGTAAGTCGCGATTTCCGGTGGCCGTAAGTGGCGGTTTCTATTTCCGGAGGCCGTAAGTGGTGATTTCCGGTGGCCGTAAGTGGCGATTTCTATTTCCGGTGGCCGTAATTGGCGATTTCTATTTCCGGTGGCCGTAAGTGGCGATTTCTATTTCCGGGGGCCGTAAGTGGCGATTTCCGGTGGCCGTAAGTGCCGATTTCTATTTCCAGTGGCCGTAAGTGGCGATTTCCGGTGGCCGTAAGTGGCGATTTCTATTTCCGGTGGCCGTAAGTGGCGATTCTTCTGCCTTAACTGGCATTTGCTTAGTCATAAGTGGCGAGTCTTCTGCCTTAACTGGCATTTGCTTGGCCATAAGTGGCGAATCTTCACTTTCTCGAATAATTGTCGTAGCTTTGAAGACGTTATTTCATGACATCTACAGTTGTTAGACCTGGTCAAAGACATTGCACTTCTACATAATTTAGAGCAATTAAGCCATCAGAAGATTAGTATTTTAATGTGTAGTTCCCCTAGCATGTTATATGCCTCTGCACGCAACTTAGCATGAAATATAGAATACAACCGGTTATGCATTCGTGTCTCAAAACTAGGCGGAAACTCACGCAAACTAATATCAATCAATATATATAGAATAAATAATCAAACGGATCAATTCACTCGTATTTCATCCGAGTATTTCATCCGATTAGTGTGAAGGTTAGATGAGTAATTAAAATCATCCAACGTAGTAAACATGACCGATGGAATTTAGGAAATCCTTGTTGAATTTGACTACCATTAAAATTCACTTCTACCTCAATTAGTAATAGGTCGGAAGAGGATCACTTACCTGCCATTCTTGAAGTTTGAACATTTTAAGTAATTGTCTGGAAAGTCCGGGCCTCCATGGCAACATAGGAAATCTTTGAGGCTGGTTTCGCAGTTACCCTAATATATCATCTCCTTCCTTCGTTAATCGTTCGGAACTGCGAAGAGTGGCGGCGGCGGTTGATTTCAGACGGCACCCTCGACCTTTCCCAACACGAGATGACGGACAGGTGGTAACGTTGAGCATCAACGATGATCGAACATCAACGACGATCAAGGACCGAGGGCTTGCAGGCAGCCATGCTAATTAACTGTGAAGACACCGAATCGAACCCGAAGAGGGGTCCCATCAATTGTCGCGCAGTGAGTGCGAACTCCATGACTGTTACGATCGTGCCCTGGGCCACCGGATTTGGGGTCGGGATCTTTCTCGCGTGTCGCCTACCTCCCAAGCCTCTACCGGTCTTCGGTAGACAAGGCGGTGATTTTGCTGAACCACGACGGAGGATTGGTAGCTTGCCGAAGTGCGAGTTGCAGTTGGCTAGCTGGCACGACGAAGGATAGATGGCTCCGACATCGATATGATTTGTAGCGAGCCCGCTGTTCATGGCCATCGAGAACTCTGGTTGTGCCCCAGGCCCCGGGAACGACGGTAGGGCTCTTCCCTCTTCTTCATTAGGGTTCCGATTTTAGGGCTTTTTGATCGGAATTCCCACAGACGGCGCCAATTGTGATGCATAAAATCTGCGTCAGAGTAGTTGAACTTTGAAGGAGATCGATCTTGACCATCGACTCCACCCGAGCCCTAGCCTGCAAACAAGAACGAACGAGGTCGGGGCGGGGCTTGTCTCCCCCGTAGGACCCTCCGACGCTCAAGTCAGTTCTCGTCTCCTAGAAAGAGATTTCTTCTCGTATTTATATTAGTCGAGGATAAATGAAACGATCAATGCATTTAATTCAAGGAATTCAAACGGTTTTGATATATTTAATAAAGAAACCGTTACCGTATTGATGTCGGCCGAGGCATTAAGTATGGGAAACAGTCGAGGCATTTATGTGGGTCTTCACACTAGAATAAGCAGTAATTGATAAAAGACGGAACCGCCCCTGCATCGTGATCTCGGGATTTTCCCTCTTACACTGAATTGTTTTTATTTAACTCATAAGTCAGATTCAAAGCTATTTTTTGCTGAATTCTTTTGACATAAGCTGAATTCGGTGAGTAATACGGAACATGTCAACCTATTGTTTTGAAATTTTTAGTCTATTAGATCAATTTGTAAAGCATTGTGCTTATGCAAAATATGTGGGTTCGAATCCCACATAGGCTGCAAACATGACCAAGTATATATACACACATGTAAGAATGTTACATGCTTGCAAACATAACCAATTTAAAGCCAAAAACAGAGAGGAGAGAATGAAAGAAGCCTAGAATGCAAAGCTCCCCTTATTTTAGTTGTTGATTATTCAAGAAAGATATCAACTCAATATCTAGACAACCTATGTGGGATTTGAACCCACCTCTTTGTGCTTTATCTTTGTGTTAAGGCACATTGCTCTACAATTTGAGCAAATAAGCCAAACATTTTGAAATATAAATAATAAAATTAATACACAAAATCGATACATCACCATCCCATGGTATTCTAAAACCTAAAAAATTTTGAACTCATTGTTCTATTGCATCCAACTATGCTGATGTTAGCTTTATCTGGCCATATTTAGTTATCTTTGATGAAACTCATTCTGCTACTGCATCCAATTATGTTGTGTGTGTGTGCGTGCGTGCGTGCGTGCGTGCGTGCGTGTGGACTTATTGTGTAACATGTGAACACATCTAGGCCATCGATTTAGGAAGATCAGATGGCTGAGATTATTCGACAATATTGATTTATTAAAAATAAAAAAAGAGAAAAAACCATAAGGAATCCACCAGAACGCGCGTGTACACACCCTCCCAACCCTACTCTCCTACCCCCACAATCGACAAATCACGCCATCGAAGAAAGAGAAAGGTGAGAGGGCGATTAGTGAAATCCCAAATTCGCGACTAGGGTTTAGCGCCTCCGACTGAGTTCGACGCCAGCGCAAGGGACGCCGGGAGTGGAAGTGGGTTGAGCCACGCGACTCGCCATCTGAACCACCAGCACCGACGGGAAAAGCGCCGCCGATTTGAAGCTGTTGGAGGAGCGAGACGGTTGCGCACCACCGCTGATCGAAAAAGCGCCGCTGATTGGAAGTCTGTTGCGCACCACCGCTGTTGATTATGGATTTGAAGGGATCGCCGATCTACACCACCGATTTGAAGCTATTCGATTTCATCAATATGGGTAAGTTTTTGATTTCATATCGAATTTAGGGTTTTCTATTCGATCGGACGAATTTGAGGTCTTTGTTTCACATGTAATTTGGCTGAT